>OW028735.1:25223603-26665214 GCA_932294355.1 Aporophyla lueneburgensis
GAGTGAGTATACGACTTCGATTCCCTTGCAGAAAAAATAGCTTGGCGTGACAGGAATCTAATTTAAAGTATTATGAATGGACTGGATGATAATATTTGAAACTAAATGGTTAAATGTTCGTAAGTAAACCTGTTTTACAAATGTTATATTTTTTGTTTTGTTTTCAGGTTTCCCAATCCATTTGACTCCGACGCTGAAGTGATCCCTATATCGCAAAAGAAGAAGCCAATTAAGCCTAAACCTAAAGCAAAAGGAAAAAGTAAAAAACCACTCCAAGAACAGCTGGATGGTAGTGGGTCTGAATCAGAGGTTGACCCTCCGATTGCATCTACTTCAGCGTCTATATCGGCTAAAAAGAAACGAAAACGCTGCATCTTCCCAGATTCCGAGGTAAGTTGAGATAAAATTGTGATTTAGTTATTATATTTGACAGTCCGGTTGACCCAATGGCTGAGCGGTTGGCTGCTGTGTTGCTTATTGCGGGTTCGATTCCCAAACGGCACAAATATTTGTGTGGTCTACAAACAGTTGTTCCAGGTCCGGCCGTTTAAATGTTTATAAACGGATTCGCGACACAGGAAAAATTCTAAATGTGGGGAGAGAGAAAAACATGTTTAGTAGTTAGTGGTGTTAAGATAGTTACTGATAATTATAAAATCCTGGGTTTCGATTCTCAGATTGACCAATTGTAGATAATTGTGTCAACTTTGAATAATTTTATAAGTAAGTAGTACCTAGCAGCGTTGAGTCTAACTATTCGAAAAATACAGGTGTGATATTTATATGTTGTTTTAAATGAAAGTTAACGTTTATTTAATAATTCATGATTTGGTAGTAGATTTGTACTGTTTACAATTTCTAAGGTGTAAAAGATTTCATTCGAATGTTTGAGACCGACATAAATCGATGAAGATTATGGAAGCCTCAAGATATTGTTGTATTACTATTGTGATGATATATAATAATACCAGAGGGCTGGTGATCATTATGAATCAGCAGATTATAATGATGATATAATAATGAATTATTTTTTCTTTGTTTCCAGGATGAAGAGCAACGCGAACCGATTCGGGCGTCGAAACTGAAGAACTACCTAACGCGTCGAGTCGGTTCTGGTTATACCATGCAAAGCAACCCCACAAAGTGCGGAGAATATTATGTTGAGGTCCGCATATCAAATAGTCAGGAGTTAGAGGGCGTAACAACCACCGACCGTTGGAAACATTCACTGGTTTGTTTCAAAACAGCGGTAAATGACGTAAGCCCAACTTGGAAGGCGGTAACTCAGTTGGTTGCAACAGTTAAAGAGGATTACGCCTCTATCCAACCAATTCTGTACCCCCAAAACCTTTTTTAATCCTCTTATTATTTTGTTTTTTTTTTTCGTAAAGTTTAACTCATTACTTAACTTTTATTAAATTGTTTAACTTTATACATAATTAATATTTTAGTATTAAACTTGGTTTAAGCCTTTATAATATTGGGCATAATATACATAGGTACTTTAGTATGCTCTTAATTTTATTTTTTTATTTGAGTAGGTGTCTACTAACCATATCACTTATATTTTTGCATTGTTCTCTTACAGAGTCTACTTAGTAGATCAAAACAAAAATCTAAATAAAAATCTAAAATTGAAAACAATACAATATAAAATTTATAAAAATATTATTCTCATTAATACAATTTTACTACGAAAATAGAAATAAAGCTTTTTTAAAATAATTTAAAATGGTTTTCTGTCAAACTTGTAATATTAAGGTTCATAATTATTCTTTCTTTTTTAATCCTCTTATTATTTTGTTTTATTTTCGTAAAGTTTAACTCATTACTTAACTTTTATTAAATTGTGTAACTTTATACATAACTAATATTTTAGTATTAAACTTGGTTTAAGCCTTTATAATATTGGGCACAATATACATAGGTACTTTAGTATGCTCTTCATTTATTTTTTTATTTGAGTATGTGTCTACTAACCATGTCACTTAAATTTTTGTATTGTTCTCTTACAGAGTCTACTTAGTAGATCAAAACAAAAACCTAAATAAAAATCTAAAATTGAAAACAATACAATATAAAATTTATAAAATATTATTCTCATTAATACAATTTTACTACGAAAATAGAAATAAAGCATTTTTAAAATTATTTAAAATGGTTTTCTGTCAAACTTGTAATATTAACGTTCATAATTATTCTTCTCACAAAAAAACCAACATTCATAAATCTAATAACCTCATAAAAACTCAATTTGAAAATGTCTGTATAATAGCTTGTGCTTTTAAAAACAAAATAATCAGTTACAAAATAAATCCTCAAAGTTTTACTATTACACCTGAAAAGTTCTTAACTGAAACTTCAGACACATGTTGCTATCTAATTAAAGAATTATTAAAACAACACGTTTCTTTGAAAGTCAATTTCGAACTATTTATTTTGTACACGCTACCTAAAAATGATGAAATTAGTCTTAAATCTTTTAACACAAGATATGTAATTATCCTTCAAAGCACAGATATAATATCCATTTATCATGCATTTGCAGAAAAAATCTTAAATAAATGTTCCGAGTTCGAACTAAGTGAGTCAGGCTGGACAATTGAATCGATAAGTCATTTAGAAATTAATTTAGTTAAATACAGTCCTTTGAGAGCAGGTTCTTATTTAGAATTACCTAAACGAATTCAAAATACGAAATCATGCCTAAACATAGTCAATAAAGATAATCATTGTTTTCTTTGGAGCATTATAGCATATTTGTACCCAGCAAAAAATAACCCCAATAGAGTTACATCATATTGTCATTATTCTAAAGTGTTAAACATTACAAACATGACATTTCCACCCAGTTTAGACGATATAAAATTATTTGAAGACTTAAATCCAAACATAAGTGTTAATGTTTATGGTTTGGAACAGAATTATTATGTAACCGGGCCTTTATATAAAACTTTAAAGAGAAAACTTTATCATGTAAATTTGCTTTATTTCAATAACAACGGTAAAAGTCATTTTTGCTTGATTAAATGTTTTAGTAAGCTTGTACACAGACAACTTACAAAACATAAGTCCAAGATATATTTATGTGATGAATGTTTTTTGTATTTTGATTCACCAGAAAAACTATGTAATCATAGCTGTGCAAGAGTTCAAACTATACTTCCAGAAGAAAACTCAAAACTTTGTTTTTCAAATTTGAATAGAACTCAAAGAGTTCCAATTGTTATCTACGGTGATTTGGAAAGTCTATTACATGAGTATTCAGACAAAAATAAATCCACATGTATAGAAAATATACAAGTCCATACGGCAAGTTGTTATGGATATTACATTTTTTGTCAGTCTAAACCTGAATTAAATGAGTTTAGATCATATAGGGGGCCAGACTGCTCGAAAAAGTTCGTTAAATCTATTAGTCAGGATGTAATAAGACTTCATAGACTAATTTCAGAGATAAAACCCATGATAATTAGCAACGATCAACAAATGTCTTTAAACAACGCTAAACAATGTCACTTATGTAAAAAATCATTTTCTGATACTGACCTTGTTGTCGCTGATCATGATCATTTCACAGGAATGTATAGAGGACCAGCACACAATACATGTAATTTAAATGCAAAATCTTGTCCATTCATACCGATAATATTTCATAATCTGTCTGGTTATGATTGTCATTTGTTTATAAAAGAACTTTCAGCTCTTTGCGGTCGTATAAATCTTATTCCCAGAAACAAAGAAAAATATATTTCTTTCACAAAATTCGTCCCGATTGATAAAACAAATGTAGCTCAGTTAAAATTTATCGATTCTTTTAATTTTTTAAGTTCAAGTCTAGATAATTTAATAAAAACGATGAAAACGGAAGATTTTCAAAACTTGCGAAAGTTTTTTAATGATGATTATTTGTTTAATTTAGTTTGCAAGAAGGGTGTATACTGTTATGATTTCATAGATTCATGGGATCGTTATAAAGATACGAAATTGCCTGATTCATCGAAATTTTATAATAAACTGACATCTCAATCTATTTCGGATGAAGATTATAATCATGCATTAAAAGTCTGGAATGCATTTGATATTTCTAATTTAGGGGAGTACACAGACTTATATTTGAAATGCGATGTCCTACTTTTATGTGACGTTTTTGAAAAGTTTAGAACAATGAGTTTAAAGTATTATAACCTTGATCCTTGTTATTATGTATCGTCTCCCTCGCTGAGTTGGGATGCAATGTTATTATATACTAAAATTAATTTAGACTTAATTTCAGATATTGATATGTACCAAATGTTAGAACAAGGTATAAGGGGGGGCCTTGCCCAGTGTTCTTTAAGATATGCGAAGGCAAATAATAAATATCTTCCAAATTATAACAATAAGGAACCTGACAGCTATTTAATTTATCTTGATTGTGTAAATTTATATGGTCATGCCATGATGCAACCGCTTCCTACTCGAAACTTTAGGTTCTTAAATGAAGATGAAATAAATAATTTTAATGTAATGTATATTTTAAATGACAGTGATACAGGATTTATTTTAGAAGTTGACTTATGTTATCCTTATAAAATTCACGATTCTCATTCAGATTTACCATTTGCCGTTGAAAAATTCGCTCCACCAGGTAGTAAAAATGTTAAACTAATTGCTAATCTGTATGATAAACATAAATATATCATTCACTATGTTCATCTAAAAGAATGTATACAAAATGGTCTTACTTTGCTAAAGATATATAGAATACTAGCATTTGAACAAACTTCATTTTTGGCTCCATACATCTTGTTGAATACTGCTCTTAGACAGAGAGCGGTTTCCGATTTTGAAAGAGACTTTTTTAAAAAACAAAACAACTCTATTTTTGGAAAAACTATCGAAAACAAAAGAAAACAAGTCGATGTAAAACTGGTTAATGTATGGAAAGATATTCATAATAAAACTAACAAAACTTGCGGGGCTGAAAAATATGTGAGTGCACCAAATTTCAAAAGTTTATCTGTGTTTTCTGATACTTTAGTAGCAATCCAGTTACAACAAACGAAAATTGTTCTTGATAAACCAATTTATATTGGTTTTTCAATATTGGAATTGGCTAAGAGTCATTTGTATCGTTTTCATTACTCAGTGATGAAACGTTTATACGATAATAATATTCAACTTTGTTATACTGACACTGATAGCCTTTTGTATTTACTGTATACAGAAGATTTCTATGAGGACATGAAAAATAATATAAAATACTTTGATACGAGCAACTTCGAAAATGGAAATCAATTTAATATACCTAAAGTAAATTGTAAAATACCAGGTTTTTTTAAGGATGAAATGGGTGGTGATTTAATATCCGAGTTTGTAGGTTTAAGAGCGAAATTGTATTGTATAGACTCTCTAAGTTCTTCAATTATCAAAGCAAAAGGTATAAAAAAATCAGCTGTGAAAAAACTCGATATTAAGAAATATAAACGAGCTTTATGGTACAATGAATGCCTAAGAGATGACATGTGTATTATAAAGTCGAAGAATCATAAGATTTTTACTCAGAAGATTAATAAGCTGGTTCTAAGTAGGAATGATGATAAGCGACAAATCATGGAAGATGGTTGTAAAACTTTGCCATGGGGGCATCATAAAACAGTGTTTTAATTAATTGCTGTATAAGATGACAATGCATTAATTTAAGGTGTCTATTTAAGTAAAAATAAATAAAGTTAAATGTATTGGAATATTATAATACAAAATAAATGATTTGTAATCAAATAAATGTGTTTAAATGTGATATTCTTTACCTACTTCCTATTTAAACAAATGAAACTCCAGAATAGGTGATAGTTATAACATTTATTTAATTTTAACAGAAATGTAATGCTTAAAATTATTTTACAACATAATGATTTAATAGAACATTTACAGTCGATTATACATGTTTAAAAAATAATAAAATAAAAACAATCATATCTCGAAACAGTAATAAAACAATAGTAACAAAATATAATTAATTATATTTAAGTAAGATTATTTTATTGCTTCTAACACTATATGAGTCTCATTGTTACTCGAAATAAAGAATTTTAAATACAGATAATTTATTTCGTTTGTTTAATCTTACATACTTCTTTATTACATTTTTAAATATTTTTATAAAAGAAAATACAATTTATAATTATTATTTTGTTTATTTATTTTTACATACTTATTTATTACATTTTAAATATAATAATTATATTACATACGGTATAATAATTACGGACTTATTAACTCAAGTATACTTTTTTTTAGTACAAACTATAACTATTTAAATTTAATATACTATACCTACTACTTCTTATTTATAATAAGTAGTAAAAAAAACATCATAACATTTATTTAATTTTCACTCAATCATAATATTTATTTAATTTTAACATAAATGTAATCTTTTTAATTGTTTTACATCATATTGATTTTATGGAACATTTACAGTTGACTATACATGTTTAAAAAAATAATATAACAAAAATATCGAAATAATAATATTACAATAAGTAACAAAATAATATAATAATAATTGGCTAATTAACTCAAGTATACATTTTTTGACAGTACAAACTACAAACTAAAACTGCTCAGTGTCACTTAACTTTTTCCCAATTTTTTTAATGAGGATCTCTGCTGCTTCCATCACTTCGTCATAAGGTTCACGCACCACATATTGTACACTTATACATGCATTGTCACTATCACTATAATAGTTTTCATTTTTAGAGCCTTTAAGTTTATGCACTTCTAATTTAATTAGATGACCAGGACCGCTTCCCTCTCGGCGAGCAATGTATGATGTTGGTGATGATCCTAATGGGCATTTTCTTTTTTTTGAAGGCTTTTTAGAAGTGTGTGCTTGATTATTTCCACTGATAAGCTTTTCAATATTAGCACTCTGTTTTAATCCCTCAAAATATGGCTCGTAATTACCCTGGGAGTAAAAAAATGAGCTCATAACAGGATTGTCATTGACAACATCAGAGTTCCACTGTAAAATAAAAAATAAATTAGCATATCAAAAATAATTACAGCATGAGAAAAAAAATGTACCTACTCCTAAATAATATAAAAACATTGAGTACCTCGCGGAATCTAGGTTGTTCCTGTTCTACTGAAATTACATTTTCATTGTCCAAAATGCTGGGGCTGCAGGATGGTGATGGTGCTTGAGACATTATTCTGAAAGAAAAAGAAACTATTTACAAATAAACACTAAACCAATATTTCAATTATTATTTTGTTTAATTGGTTATTTCAAACACTTACCTTTAAGACTGAAAATATTATTTAAATCGCGAACAACAGCGTAAGGTCCTACTTCGATCAGCTACTACAATGAAGTGCAATGTTTAATTACTTTGACATACCTAGAAGATATTCTCCTTTGAGTTATTCATTAGTCACAAATGCAGGTAACACGAGAACATAATCTTTATAACGATGCAGGTTCAAACCTGTTGTTTGAACACTGTGCTCACATATTCATATATAAAGGATAGTAAGTAATGAAAACAAATAATAGACAAGATGAAGTTGATCAAACAACCCATATCCCTGAACGTTAATAATATTAATTTCAAAGACTCAGTTCATCAGATAAGACACAGTGCTTTATTGCCTAATACGATTCGTTGTATAATATGTGGACCTTCAAACTGTGGCAAAACAAACGTTATGATCAGTTTATTGTTACATGAGAATGGTCTCAAATTTCAAAATCTTTATCTTTATTCGAAAACTACGTTCCAACCGAAATATCGTTTCTTATGTGAAGTATTAAGAAAAGTACCTCAGATTAACTTCAATGAATTCAGTGACAATAAAGAAGTCATATCACCCAGTGAAGCTTTACCAAATTCTGTATTTATATTTGATGATGTTGTATGTGAAAAACAAATAAATATCCGTAATTACTTCTCTATGGGTAGACATAAACTAATTGATTGCTTTTACTTATCGCAAACCTACTCAAAAATTCCAAAACAGTTGCTACGTGATAACGCTAATTTTCTTATAATATTTAAACAAGATGATGTAAACTTAAAGCATATCTATGCAGAACATGTCAACTCTGATCTATCATGGAATCAGTTCAAAGATATTTGTAAAACGGTTTGGAGTTATCCATATCAATTTCTTCTTATTAACAAAGAGTCACCATTAAATAATGGAAGGTACAGGCAGAATTTTGATACTTATTTAAAATTTGACTGAAGGTATTTATATATAAGTAAATAACATACAAAAACAAAATTAGTATCGTTTGTTCCTCAGTTGCACTCAGTTGTTACAACATGGAGAAAAATATTAAAAGAGAATTAATGAAGTCTGTAGACTCTATAAAGAATAAAATTAAACAAATGAAGAATCAGGAACATTCAATGAACTTGTCACTCGATAAAATGCTAAAACCTGTCACAGATCCACTTAAAACCCTTATTGATTCTAATATATCTATGGAAAAAATCAAACATTTAGAAAATACAATGCTCACTGATTCTGAAAACAATGAATTGGATAGTATCAATACTAGCTCATCTACAAAGTTTGAAGACTGCTACGATCCTAAACTAAATTCTGCCCAGTCACTTAAAAAGTCTAATAAAATGGAATTACCAGATGATTTAGAAATTTCGTTAGAGGGTCATGATGTCCACGGTATCTATGATGGTGTAAATGTACCGTTTGGAATAAGAAGTATAAACAAAACTTTACTGTTGGGTAATTCAGTGGTAACATTTTTTAAAATTGATAGTTTAAATGACAATGATGAGATTTTAATTAAAGTCGATGACAAGGCCTATAATTTAACTCCTGGTCTGAAAGAACTTTTACTTCGAAGAAAACCTGATTTAAAATTAATTTCGAGTGAAGACAAACTTGTCTATAAGGATATGTTGCATTCTACAAATGCTCATAAGAGAGATTTTAATCCTAATGGACAAATAAGAGGCGATAAAGGAGTAAAATATCGTGAAATTATCAAACCAATGTTTTCCGAAGCGTCAAACGATAATAAACTTGATCACACTAAAATTGGAGGAAACTTACCAACACTAAAAAAATACAAAAACAACACTGACTTTGTATATTGGGATGATCCTAACGAATTAGTTGAGAGATTAAAACTATTAGTTGCTTCAAGAGATGCTGGAAATACAAACCATGACAATGAAATTTTATCGATAGTTGAAGAATTAAAAGAAGCTGACATAATTAAAGAATAAATAGTTATAATAATATGCTTTTCATTCAGTATTATACATGAATTCAAGACAAAAGTACTGAATTCTGAACATGAGCAAAGCTGACGTGGTAAACGAAATCCATAAAAATGCGAGGGTGAACTTTCCGCGAAGACATGTTAATATGAAAGATATAGATGACCTGTGGCAAGCAGACTTAATTGATATGCAATCAATTTCAAAAGAAAATAAAAATTACAGATTTATTCTTACCGTTATAGATACATTTTCGAAATATGCATGGGCCTTTCCTCTGAAAAGTAAAACCAAAGATGATGTATGTAACTCTTTTAAAATTTTACTGGCTACAGGACGTGTTTCGAAAAATCTACAAACGGATAATGGAACAGAATTTTATAATAATAAATTTCAAAAGCTTATGAAATCTAATCATATTAACCATTATTCAACTTTCTCAACAAAAAAGGCCTCAATAGTTGAACGATTTATCAGAACATTGAAATCTAAACTGTATAAGGAATTTAGTTTAAAAGGCAACTATAATTGGGTAGATGGTGCCCTTAATGATGTTATTTATAAATACAATCACACTTACCATCGGACAATTCATGAAATTCCAGCTAATGTGGATGATGTTAACAAAAAACGTATATTAGAAAGGTATTTAAGTTTGGCAAAAAATGAAAGAATAAGAAGCAAGTATAAAGTAGGTGATTATGTACGTATCAGTAAGTACAAAGGAACATTTGAAAAAGGATATACCCCCAACTGGTCAACCGAAATATTTAAAATTCGAAAAATACAAAATACAACTCCTATCACCTATTTAATTGATGATACAATCAGAGGTCAACCTATTTTAGGAGCATTTTATTCACAAGAACTTCAAAAGACAAAACATCCCAATGTATATCTAGTCGAGAAAGTCCTTAGAAGAAAAGGAAACAGGGTTTTAGTAAAATGGTTAGGTTTGTCTTCTGCTGAAAACAGTTGGATTGATAAATCGAATGTATTATAACAAATAATAATAACTTTAGTAACTTTACAACAAAGTCATTGATGAATTCCATATGTACCTATTTATTAAAGTGTTCAATCCAAATTCATTAGTCTTATGATGTGTATTGGAGAGAGTAGTCTTCTCAATTGGCTAATAAACAATTTACCATTTGAAATACACTTACCAGGTTACAATTATTGTGGTCCTGGTACAAAATTAATTAAAAGGCTTTCACGCGGAGATAAAGGTATTAATAAATTAGACGAATATTGTAAAGAACACGACATTGCCTATCTCAAATCATCAAACTTAAAGGATCGTCACAGAGCTGATTTAATTTTGTTAAAAATGGCAAAACAACAAGCAGTTGCCTCCGATGCGAGTGCAAGCGAAAAAATCGCGGCACGCTTAGTAAGCAAGGCAATGTCTACAAAAATTAGGAGTGGTTCTGGCCTAAAAAAAAATAAAAAAAAGTGCTCTCAAAAAGTTCCATCTGGAAAAGGGTTAAAAAATAAATTTAAAAATGTTATCATTAAAACGAAAAGACACATGAAAAAATTAAAACCAAAATGCAAAAAAGTGGCAATAGAATTAGCTATGGCCGCAACCAGAGAATTAGCTAATGATTCATCCATTAAACTTCCTCGTGTTATTCCTATACCAAAAACTGGTGGTTTGTTACCTTTGATTCCTATTTTTGCTGGATTATCAGCGGCGGGAGCCATAGCAGGCGGTGCAGCTGGTATTGCCAAAACCATTAATGAATTTAAGATGGCTAGAAAGCTGTTGGCTGAATCGAAGAGACACAATGAAAAAATGGAAGCTCTCTGCATTGGAAAAGGATTACAACTTAAACCACATAAAAATGGGCTTGGAATTTTTGTATCGAATGAAAAAAACTAAAGTATCGGCTACCCAAACGAGCCTTAACTAACTTTGACATTTTGAAGTATGGGAATAGTATTCCCTATTTTAGAGGAGTCTTTATGAGAGATCAATTACCAAAACGCCCGTTTAAAAAAGAATGTGGAGTTATTAATTTAGACAGTTCTAAAGATCCTGGCTCTCATTGGGTAGCCTATGCAAAATACAATGATTATATTGAGTACTTTGATAGTTATGGAAATCTTAAGCCTCCAAAAGAATTTATAAAATACGTAGGTTCTAAACTCCACTATAATTATGATAATATACAACACGATCATCCTTTCAATTGTGGGCATCTCTGTTTACATTTTTTAAATAATTTTTGGTGTAGTTATCCCTAATAAAATAAACAGAATCTTCTGAAAGAGCCCAGTATACAAGCATGTCTACTACGGTTACCATCTCCGGAAACAAATCTGAATTGGTGTCATACTTTCAACCACCTCTGCATCTATCTGATCAATACGAGTGCGGTTTGTTATATTTTACAGTGTTAAATTCAAGACCAAATGTGTCCATCAATAACAGCTGTCTATCTGTAATCAGAATCGAATGTGATCTTGTACACAGCTCGTACTGCAACGGATTACCAACTCATTTTATTCATGAATTTGTATTTGATACTGCTCCTTGTCATCAGTACAGAGAAATACCACGAAACGTTATTTACTTTCCGGTGAACAAAAATATAATTTCATCTATATCTATTAGGATTGTTGATCAATTTGGTAATTGTATTAACTTCGGTGAAGAATTTAATATTCAACTACACCTTCATTTAAGAAAAATAAAATGATACTATATTATAAAAACGCTCCTGTGAAAATAAAACGTCTTATTCCCTCAATGACCGCTAAAGTGCATAGACGTAAGAAAAAAGTTAAGAAATTGACTGAAGCAAATAAAGATTTTCTAAGAGCCCTAGGTTTTAAAGTATGAATATACTACAGATTACTGAATTACCGCACTTCGATACTTCGATCGAAAGTTATGAAATACATTCATATAATCCCTACAATAACAGCTTTAGAGAAAACGATGAAATCAGAATCCCCATTCATCAGCAAGACACCTACGTGCTACCATCGGCCAGTTCAATTTACATCGAAGGCCAAGCAAAGCTGCTCGGTAAAGATGGGAATCCGATCAAGAAAACTGTTACGTTCACTAATAACCCTGTTATGTCTTTGTTTCAAGACATCAGGTACGAAATGAATGGTATTGAAATAGATCGTATAAAAAATTCTGGGATAACGTCAGCAATAAAATCATACATATCATTAAATGAAGCTGAAAATAAAGTTGCTGAAATATGGGGTTGGAATTTAAGCGGATTCCAAAGTGATGGGCATTTTAGTGTTGTGATACCATTAAATAAGATTTTAGGGTTTGCAGAGGATTACAATAAAATCGTTATAAATTGTAAACACGAACTTATATTGAACAGAACTAACTCTAACTTAAACAGTGTTATTCTTACTGATGATGTTGTTAATTTTCAAATAGATATACAAAGAGTTCAATGGAGGGTGCCACACATAAAAGTGTCAGATCGGGAACGATTAACACTCTTAAAGCATTTGGAAAGAGATAAACCCATTCAGATGGCTTTTAGAAATTGGGATTTATATGAATATCCTTTATTACCTAAAACCACAAAACATTCTTGGTCAGTTAAGACTGCTTCACAATTGGAAAAGCCTAGATATGTAATTTTTTGCTTACAAACTAACAGAAAAAATAGTAGAACTAAGGACAGTTCACTATTCGATCATTGTGACGTGACAAACGTTACGCTCTTCTTAAATTCACAATATTATCCTTATGAGCCTATGGGTTTAAAGTTCCCTGACAACAAATACAGTATAATATACGAAATGTATGTGAAATTTCGTCAGTCTTACTACAACTGTCCAGTAGACCCATTGCTTGACCTAAAGGACTTCAAAGAAAAAGCTCCCCTTTTTATCTTGGACTGCTCAAGGCAAAACGATAGTCTAAAATCAGGTCCAGTGGATGTACGAATAGAAATTGAATGTTCAACGCCAATACCAGATAAAACAACTGCATATTGTTTGATTATAAACGATCGACTAGTGGAATACAAACCTCTCAGCAACACTGTACGAAGGCTGTCATGATTGCTATTGTAGATATTCAAGGTTTTCGGACAGATACAGGTGAATTTATGATAAAAGAAATCGCTATTTTGTCTAATAAAAAAATTCAATGGTTTTTAATTAAGCCACCTTTTCCATTTCACAATTTGACGAAATCAGAAAGAAAGCACGTTAGTTGGATTGAACGTAACAGAAAGATATATTGGCGTGAAGGATTTGTACCATATTCCAATTACCAGAGTTATATTGCCGATATTTTAAGTGATAAATGTGTATATGTTAAAGGTTTAGAAAAAGTTGTGTGGTTAAAACATATATTGGAAAACAGTAATAGTAACATATTTAATTTAGAAGACAAAGGTTGTCCTAGTTTGTTAAGTCTGCACAGTCAATATAAACATTCTCAAGATTTGTATAGTTGTGTTTATCATGACTCTGTATGTGCTTTAAAAAATGTATTGTGTTTAAATAAATGGTGCTATGATAATACAATTTTTAAATAAACATTTTCTTGTTTAATTTCTTTACTTAGGTAAAATGTTTCCTATCCCTCCCAATCCCATCAACGTCGTCAAATCGTTATAAGCTGTTGACTGCAGCTAGACAATGTCATTATGCATTTATCTGTAAAACAAAGCATGTGTCAAAATAAATACAAACCTCGATATGACATGTATAATACTTTTAAAATGCGTGAGTTTTCATTTAATTATTACTGGGCGGCAGCTGATTCAAAGAAAAGATTAGTTATGGAAATGGCCGACGCTGGATTCTTTTACTGTGGCGATAGTATAAATGATAAAGCAGCATGTTTCTCATGTGGAGGTGTTATAGAAGATTGGGAGATTTATGACGATCCTTGGATGCAACATGCAATACGTTTTCCTCAATGTTTTTATTTAAACGCTGTTAAAGGAAAAGAGTATATATTGAAAACGCATCGTAAATTATAAATCGAGCACAGCGGATGCGTCAAAACCTCAGGTCGGCGATATAGCGCAAAAAGATTTCATTGGTTATTTATCGAAATATAATTGGGGGTTCTGCATCACTTGTCGAGCGCAGCGAGCAAGTGATGCAGAACCCCCAATTCTACACTACTCAGGACGAGTGTGTAAACGCGATACTTCTCATGCCACTGCCATTGCCACTCGCGCTGCCTAAAATGGCGGTTTTTTGTGTGGAAGTCAAAGGACCAGCAGCGCGAGCGGCAGTGCGTGTTTACATTCTGCTCCGACGCTCAGGAGTCCTACCATGACCTAATTAAAAACGATTCAAAAGCAAAACATTTCAGTTTAGTTTCCTAAACTGCAACGCTTCAAATTCGTACCATGACGTCTAATACGCTCAGCGGCATTGGATCGTCAAAAGTGAATGAAAGATCGCAATTTGTAGCTGAACCGCGTTTGAAACCTTTTTAGTGAAAAAGAGAACGCTATTATTCGTCTATGTTTGTTTCGCGCACATTGGAGTGTGAAACACGTTCAGAAGCAAGTAACGTTTTATTTGTTCTCAACTCAGTATCATTACTTGCAAGTAAAAAAAGACACTCAACTGTTCTTTTTAAGATTCCACGTTAATACGGTAATTATTGTTCAAATAATTCTTACTAAGTTTATATTTGCTTACCTTTTGCTATTTATTATACGATTTTTTTTTCAATGTAATATAATAAAACGGCTCGTTTATTATGTTTCTGTTTCGAACGTACCAGAGTAAAAAAAGTAATGTGTGAGTTATCACTGTCAGTGTCAGTTTGACTGATTGACTCAGTGCTGCCAACTTAGGGTAATTTACCCTAGATTTAGAGTAAAACTAAGAAAGCATGGTAATTTTTGGGGTATTCATTGTTTTAGTGTAAGGTCTGTTTCGAATACAAGACTACAATAATATTATTTCGAAATGTACCTAGTATGTATCCAATCCGAAAATACAGGCATGGCGTACAGAATGAACAAAGAACTTTTTTGTGTAGCATGCTGGAGATTAGAAGCAATAATCGTTACTTTGCATCTCTACAGTACTACTTCAGATTTCAGAGTTTTAATGAAAGTACCGACATTTTTTTTATAATGTTTAGTTTACATCGGTATCTTTATACCGTCGAAACTATGATAGATGAGTAGGTAATTACAAAAAAAAGATAACGTTGCAGTCGTTACTGAAGAAACGTTTATTGTGATGTGCAAATAATATTTAAAATGAAAAAATATCTAGCTGTTGTTTTATTTATAAAGGAAGAAAAACTGATGGAATTAATTTAGGGTATTTTTTCCGTATCTCGGATAAATTGAGACTAAACCTGGGGTAAAGTGAAAACCAGACCTGGCAACACTGTTGACTAGGTAGTCAGGGCAAGTGCGGAGTTGTGATTACGGTGGGAAAGTTTAAGTGAAGTGTAGTTATGTAGTATTGAAAAAGTTTGATAGTACACAATTATTTCAAGGAATGCCGTAAGTATTTAAACATTGTATAATTTGTATAGGTACTGAAACTAAATAATTCCTTCGAGAAGTCTATAGGTAAGTCTATTATATTGAAAGTGACTAAATATATCATGCGTCGAGAAGCCACTTAAGTTTTTGTGACAAGCATCTCAAGAGCTTTTTTTGTTGCATTCTAGTCGAAAAAGGAGAGTAACATTTAACCAGCTCGAAGTCCTGTGGGAGATTATAAATGAAAATAGAGCTCTCGCTACTGGCTACAACAAAACTTCCCAGGCCAGAGCGTACTCCATAAGGATGTGGCAGACCGCGGCCGACACTTTGAACTCCCAGGGTGATGGTGTATAAAAGGATGGGAAGGGCTGATATAAGGTAAGTAAATTTCATATGTATTACGTAACTGGAATTGCTTCACATTATTTTTTAATACTTTAACTAACTTAAGTAATCTTATCAGTACTGGAATGACTACAAGAGCAAGTTAAAAGGTAAAGTCGCCAGTGCACGAGCCTCTCTGCACATAACTGGAGGTGGGCCATCTAATGAAGGAAGATTGTCCGATATCGAATTAAAATTCATTCAGATATTGGGCCAGGTCTTCCTGGAGTTAGAGTCGAACCATTAATTGATATTGTAAGTATGTGTACTGAACTTTATAGGGATTTGCTTGATTTTGATGGTTCTCTATTCAACACATACCTACATGAAGTGTGATGCATTTCTGACCTGTCTGATATGATATGATGTCACAGTACCTATCTGATAGACAGTGTTTAACATCTTGCGAATGATTAACAGCCAACAGAAGATCGGACTGAGGCAGGGAGCGCTCTACTATTATCTGCTCATAGTGAGCAATCTGAAAGCATTCTGGCTCATCACATGACCATGGAGTCAATAGATATACAGGATGTACTGTTAATTATTCCTGAGCCGACGACGGCGTTATCTACACCACCCGCACTCACGCTAGCTACGACCCCGCCCCCGCCTGCTGCGCCGCGCGCCTCGTCTACACCGCGTCGTCGGCAGCGGCAGCGTCGAGTGTTACCTATGTCTGCAGATACAGCAAGGCACGCACTTGTTAATATGTCTGAGGAGAGAGTTAGAATTGATGAAAGAAGAAACCAAATATTGGAAAATATAACTCTTGAACTCAGAGCAATAAAAAGCATATTAAATACTAGGTAAGAATATAAGTTTCGTTTTCAAAATACAATTAAACATAATTCCTGTAATAGAGAAAAAACTAAACCTCTTACCGGTAGATGACATTCCCAAAAAAATGGCCAAGTGCGAGTCGGACCCGCACACGGAAGGGCGTACCACCGTACAATATTTAACACTACATACAATTTTTTTTTTAAATTGCTTACTGGTGGCTTGTCACTCCCTTGTTTTCCAATATTTTTTTAACAAAAAATACAATATTTATCTACTCAACGAGCTCTAAACAACAATACCTGACTCAATGAGATTTTAGCTGTATGGTAGCCCCACTTAAAACATTTAAAAATATTTTTTGACAATTTCTATGGCTTTGGGTCAACAAGATCGTTATACTGTGAAAATTTCAAGACTAGCTCTAACCGTTTGGCTGTAAAACCTGTGTGACAGACGACGGATGGATATGTGAGTGACAGCAATAGGACACTTTTGGACCCTTCGGGTATGGAACCCTAAAAATGGTGACAACATTGCCACATTGACCGGCAGTGTTCGGCATTTGTGCTTAGACACTCTACAGTGGTAATATACAAAATGAAACAACTTAAAATATATTAAGTATATAAACTTTATTTTTCAGGCTTCCCGGGCTGCCCACAGCCGATGAATAAGCCTAGCTCTTGTGGACGTGCCTTGCTGTAAAGCATTTTGAATGCCATCCCCACCATCGACATAGTTATGTTGCATTTGGGCTTCTTGGCGGACCTCTGCATCAGTTGGTTCTGGCACCGGTAGTTGAGCCCGATTGCACATGTTGGGTAAAATGACACAGGCATTTACAATAGAGGCTGCAACTTCTGGCTTATATTGTAAAACTCGATGCACTAACAGACAGCGGAAACGTGCTTTAAGTAGCCCAATTGTCCTCTCAACAATGTTCCTGGCCCGGATATGCAAATCTGTATAATGGCTCTCAGGCGTATCTGGTGCAGCATCTAAGGCCTCATTTACGGAGACGCCGGGCGTCGCGCGTGGCGTTGGGCGGCGCGGCCCGCACCCACGGCGGGCAACGCCGCATGGTACGCGGCGTTCATCGCGGCGGCGTCCGCGGCGGCAATTCTCGATAAACCGGTGCCCGCGGCGGAACCTTCTGCCTGTCTTATTTTTTTTGGAAATCGCACAACGCAGACGTATTTACCGTAGCAATGGATTACAATATCATCGACTTTTTTCGATAACCGCGGCGTGCAACGCGGCGGGCGACGCGGCGGGCACCGCCACTTTGCCTGCCTCGCGTCTCCATGAACAACATCGTATATTGGTACCGATTCCCTTGTTCACAAACTAAACTAAATTTAAGTTCAGTGCATCTTTTTCTTTGTATTTCATTAAGAAGAGGACAAAAGAAAAATGTTAGTTTAGTCCTGTCAAATTAATCAGCGCCTGTCACTACTCCATACAACTTTAGACGTGATTAAAAACTTGCCTACTAAAATTACGTCAATTTACGTCAAGCGCGCTGATTAATTTGACAGGACTAAACTAAAATTTATCTTCTGTCCTTTTCTTAATGAAATAGAAAGAAAAAGATGCACTGTACTTAAATTTAGTTTAGTTTGTGAATAAGGGAATCGGCACCATTGCCATATGCTTGTGTTTACGCATGCAATGACGCGTGCCGCTTCACGCGCCGCCTCTCCGTGAACACCAAAAACGTCCGACGCGCCGCGCGACGCCACACCGCACGCGCCGCGCGACGCCCCGCGTCTCCGTAAATGAGGCCTAATTGTTGGCATCATCATGTAAGGTCTTAGTGGATATCCAGAGTCACCTGTAAAGAAATATTTTACTTTTTACTGTTTAAAAAAGTAATCAAATTTAAATATTAGAATATACAGATATACAGGGTGGTCCAAACAGTGACGTAAATAATAAAATAAAAAAAATGATTTCTCAAACCTAGGGATACCCGAAAATACCCCATGTACATATATGTTCCGCGATTTTTGATAGTTTAGGAAATATGAATATTTTTTAAATTTTTGGGGAAATCCTTCGCGGACGAGCCCTTAACGAGTAATTATTTTTAAAAATGACTCCGAAGAATTTCACCTTAAATAAATATATATACAGGGTGATTGGAAGATGGGTGCAAAGCTTTAAGGCGAAGATAGTACAGACAATTTAGAACCATTTAAGCCATGGTTGTCTTAGACGAAGTCTTACCAAATATTTTTAACCAAATTTTTAAGTTTTTTTTCGGAAATTCTCAAAATTTTATGTAAACTGCATAATTATGGCCAAATTGAATGATAAATTAATTCATTTTTTATTTATTTAATTAAAGTAATGTGTAAGCAATCAAGCAAAACATGTTTTAGGCTTCTGTGTCATTAGACATTTTTTTTACAGACATTTAAAGCACAGAAAAAATAAAAAAAATTGTACAATACGTCTTTTAAACCTTATTAAAAAAAAAAACGGAGGGTGCTTTTTTTGTTCAAACCTTTTTGAAGACATGCTTGATAGTCGCTCTTTCTTTTGAGGTATCATTTATGCGGATATATTACAAATTATTGAAATTAGGGCCTACAAACCAATTTGAGGGAGAATTTTTTTATTTTAGGCAGACTAATTAAAACAATATTTGAATTAAAATTATTTATTTTTCATGTTCAAAATGACGGCCGTGATTCCTAATACGGCCCTAATAGCACGGCCCCGTCTTCTAACTTCTATAGTCGTTATTTTCAACATCATCTCCTGCTTCATTGTCTCAAACGCTGAATTTATTCTTTGTATCGATTCTTCTCTAGTGTTTATTTCTATGTTGTTATACACCAGTTCCTTGGCCCGGCCCCACACGAAAAAGTCCAACGGGGTCAGATCTGGGGAGCGAGCGGGCCAAGATGGGTCCATCCCTGCCGATCCAGCTATCAGGAAAGCAATTGTTGAGGTGTTCCCTTACATTTAAAGTCCAATGCGCTGGACAGCCGTCTTGCTGAAAGATGACTGTTCGGTCTCTTTCGAAGATCGGGACACCTGATTCCTCTACCAGCAGTGGTAAATCAATTTGCAGAAATTGCAAATAATTTTCGCCATTCAATGGATCAGGCAAAAAGTGGGGCCCGATTAGGGTTGCCAGACGTCCTGTATTTTAAAGGACGTCCTCTTTTTCAGACCTAAAAATTTAATTTGTTCCCTAATTTGAAATCTTCAATAGAGGACAATACTTTGTCCTTTATTTTATGGAAAATGAACGCACGCGTATAGCAATTACGTTAAGTTGCATCAGCGTGGTTTCCCACGATGTCGCAGATATACGCGGCGGGAGTGCGGCGGCGCGGGCTACCGAGTCAAGTGGCGGGGGTGGGGAATACGATCGGGCAAATATCGCGCTGATTCGCGCGTATTCGGCATTCTCTTCGCTAGTTGAGGTGACGCGTGATGTTAGAGAGTGTTTTATTTCGTTTGTACGCAACAAAATATACATCTTCTTTTGTTTATTTACTGCAGTAGTGTCGTGTCGGTGTTGTACGGAAGAGAACTACTTATCATACCTCACTAAACATACGCGATGGCTTCTGATTCAGATTCTTCAGGTAATAACAGTGGCGGTGAATCAAGTGCAAAGAAAAGCAAACGTCTTTGTAAATACAGGGAGCAATGGAGTAACATATATTCATGGGTAAAGCCGTCTAAAGATAATATTTTTAAAGCTTATTGCACGTTGTGCAAAAGAGACTTCCTGATTAGCAACGGTGGTTTGAGTAACCTCAAACAACACGATCGAGGTGCAGAACACCAGAATAAAGTGAAGCTGGCTAAGACAAGTAAGACTATTGATCACTTCTTCGGATCTCAATCTAACTCTCCATCATCCTGTGCGTTTATGAAGAAAGTTGCTGCTGCTGAGCTAACAAACGTGTATCATAACGTGGTGCACGGACATTCAATGCTTTCTCTGGATTGTACAAGCAAATTAGCTCCGATCCTTTATCCGGACTCGAAAATCGCTGGTGACATGCAATTAGGAAGGACAAAAGCTACGAAAATAGCATGTTCTGTACTGGCCCCTCTGTCTATAACACCAGCGGTAAAGCAATTAGTGGACCATGGCATATTTTATTCAATAGGGACGGATGCTTCAAATCACGGAAACATAAACGGCGGACGGTGTCCAGAAACTATACCACCAATCGCTTTGAGCGGAACTCCGCTCTCACGGGTATATAAGTTTAAATACCTTGGACACGTCTTGACCGCTGGCATGAAGGACGATGACGATATTGAGCGAGAGCGAAGGGCGCTGTCGGTTAGGGCAAATATGATAGCTCGCAGATTTGCACGTTGCTCACGGGGTGTTAAATTAACCTTGTTCCGAGCATACTGCACTCCATTGTACACGTGTAGTCTGTGGGCTGATTATGTGCAGAAATCGTACAGCGTCCTTCGCGTTCAATACAATGATGCGTTCAGGATATTGATGGGGTTGCCCCGCTTCTGTAGTGCGTCAGGAATGTTTGCGGACGCTCGAGTCGACTGTTTTTATACAACGATGAGGAAGCGATGCGCCTCCCTGGTGCGCCGCGTGCGGGCTAGCCCCAACCTTATTCTGCGCTGTGTGGCGAGCAGACTCGATTGTTTATATGTGAATCACTGCTGCAAGCTGTCCACCTCGGTGATAGACGTGTGGCGGTGATTCACATATATTCATGTTATAGGTTAAGTAATTAGAATAGGAATACTAACATAGGGGTAAGAAAAATTGTTACTAACACAACTGAGTCTTGTCACTTGATTAATAAAGATATATATATATATATAAATGTTTCCACTGGTTATAAGATATTTTACCCCAGAAGATGGTTTGAAGCACTACCTTTTGGATTTTTACGAAGATGCTAAAGAGACCTCTGGTGATATATTCGTTAATATAAAAAATAAATTAATTGAAAATGATTTAAAAATTGAAAACATTTCTAGTTACTCAGCTGACAATGCTAATGTAAATTTTGGTCGTTTTAATACGGTGTACACTCGTCTCAAGAATGAGAATGATAATATAATCGAAGCTGGATGTTTGGCTCACTTAGTTCACAACACCGCAAAACATGCTATTGGGAAGATGGAATTTGATGTTGAAAGTTTCGTAACAAAAACGTTTACATATTTTTCCAGCCATGCAAAAAGGACCAGTGAGCTTAAGCAAATATTTGAGTTTGTAGATATCGAATATGCGCCTTTGCTGAGGCACGTGCCGACACGATGGCTGTCATTGTATCCTGCCATTGACAGACTATATAAAAATCTTCCCGCGGTACAAGCATATTTTCTTTCAACCTCTGACGTCTCCAATCATATTTTGAAATACTATGAGACAAATATTACTGGCACCGAGGTGTTAGAAGCAGAATTATATTTAGCTTTTTTCCACAACACGTTGATAATTTTTGAAGAAACTATTCGTCAACTTGAAGGCACAAACGTCCTAATGTGCAACGTATACAGAATCATGAATAATTTAAAACAAAAGATGAACCAGCGAATTGAAGATGCCTTTTTTGGAATGTCAGTGCAGCAAATTCTTCTGAAAATGTCTACTTCTGTGGCTGAAAAATATACCACTATATTTTTGGAGTGGTATCGAAATGTGCTGACTTATATAGAATCGCGATTCGATTTCTCGGAAAATAGTAATTTTCATTGTTTGCAACCGCTGACACTGACAAAAGAAGTTAAGTACCAGGATTTGTGCAATATGGTATCAAAACTACAGATACCTCATATTAACCTCGATGCATTGTATGAAGAGTTCTGTTTATTAAAGCCTTTATTGACGAAAATTATAGAGGATAAAAAGTTTGAATATGCTCTTGAAAATTGGATTCAGATTCTCAAATCAATGGATGAAAACAAAAATCTGCTAAAAATAATACAATACGTATTTTCCATCCCAGTTTTAACGCCCAAGCCGAAAGGATTTTTTCCTTGTGTACGAATACGTGGACCAAAAACCGAAATAAGTTAGATATTGACACTGTAAAAGCAGAACTACAAATAAAATCGAACTTCAACATGCAATGCAAAGAATTTTATCATTTCATTATAGACAACGAAGAAGCTCTTAGAGCAGCCAAAGTAACACCAAGTACAAAAAGACTAATTAGGTCGTCCTACTTACTTGGTTTCTATTTGAGACAAACTATGTTACATTGAGTCTTAATACATATTAACATTGTGTTTGAATTAATAAATGTCGCTTATGATACCACAACAGCATTTTATTAAAAATAATACGATATCCTTTATTTTCATCCTATGTCCTCTAATTAATCTTATAAAATCCTTTAAAACATAAAATCGGAGCTGGCAACCCTAGGCCCAATCAATGTTCTGCCAATTATTCTAGCCCATACATTCACAGAGAATTTCATATGAAATGACACCTGCTTCTTAAAATGTGGATTGTTGTCTGCGTCGGCCCATTCATGGATGTTGTGAAAGTTTGTAATACCTTCCCTTGAAAATTTACTTTCATCCGTCCACAAGATTGATTTCAGAAACCACGCATCTTCGATGTCTCTGTTGAGGAGGAAACGGCAGAACTGAATTCTTCTTTGAGGATCTTGCTCTACTAGACCTTGCACACTCCTGCCATGGAACGGATACTTATCATTTTGGTGCATTGTATGCCACACCTTCCATTGAGAAATGTTTAAATTTCGAGCTACTGCTCTAGTACTGGTAGTAGGATCCGCTTGAAATGCTGCTTAAATGTCTTCGTCGACGGCAGTTTCGTGTCTGCCCGGGTTGACTCCAGGTTCCACGCGGTGAAACCCATCTTGGGCAAGACGACGAAACGTGTTGTAAAACACTCGGACATTCGGTATCCTGCGATTCGGATAGCGCTCTTGATACATCCGTCGCGCCAAAGATCCATTGCCGTCTGCTCTACCGTACATAAATACGATATCCGCATATTCTTGATTGGAAAAAGTAGCCATAGTCACTTAACAATTAAGAAGAACGGCGTAGGAGCGCACGAAATGTCAACTCAACACAATTAAGTCAAAAATCAACACGTGCAGGAGCGCGAGGCT
Source organism: Aporophyla lueneburgensis (assembly GCA_932294355.1). Lineage (NCBI taxonomy): Eukaryota > Metazoa > Arthropoda > Insecta > Lepidoptera > Noctuidae > Aporophyla > Aporophyla lueneburgensis. The sequence continues at coordinate 25,247,595 of OW028735.1, forward strand.
ACGACTGGACACGGTGAAACAAAAAAGTTCAAAACTAACGCAAACAACACGTGCAGGAACGCAAAGGGCTACAACTGAACACGGTAAATTGTGAATCAACACGACAACGTCCACTCACAAGGGCAGTAGTTTGACTAATAAGTAAAAGATGTAACGGCTTCATCACAGACCGACTGACCCTGACTAAAGAAAAACGACTTTGTTGCCTCAGTAACTAAGACCATTTTGCTGTAAAAACCAACTCTTATCGCTTTTTGCTATTCATTGGGCGTTCTACCTGGAAATGCCGTCGCACCGCGCTCGGTGGCCATTGTTTAGAGAATCCCCTCAATGGGTTCCCCTCAATTGGTTCCTGCATGTGCCAAAAATTCTTAGAATTGAACAATGTTATCATTTCGAGCACATAAAGTATTCTTTTAAGCAAAAATTTTGTGTTTTGTTACACTGCCTAAAATTTAAAATTTCTCCCTCGAATTGGTTTGTAGGTCCTAATTTCAATAATTTGTAAGATATCCGCATAAATGATACCTCAAAAGAAAGAGCGATTATCAAGCATGTCTTCAAAAAGGTTTGAACAAAAAAAGCACTCTCCGTTTTTTTGACGTGACAACGTCTTATAAATTGGTTTGCCGGGTGACACTTCAAGAAACTGCGTTACGCTCCGCTCACGTTATGCGCTCACAATGAGAGCGAGTGAGAGGCACGCGTCCCTTCCACTCGGGCATGGTTAGCCCGCCTAAGAGCGAGAGAGACAGACATAAAAAGTGAAAGGCACACGTCCCTTAAATGCAATTAATGTTTTAAATATATGTTAGAGATAACTTTACGCATAAGGCATTGCTTCGTCACTTATTTTAATCGTTATTCAAATGGCAACACCGTGCAAACGTCAAAGACAACTGACTGCTTGTCAATGTCGAAACTGTCAGTGTCAGTGTTGTGTCTATCAGTAGTGCGTTCGATTTGAGAGCTCTCTTGCTCCCGAGACAGCGCCTGCGCCGGTCGTGCGCACTGATTTATAATAACACAACATGGCGGACATCAATATCGAGCACGCGGACGATAATCCATTTGAATCTGCGACAGCAGCGGTGGGATCGTCTCCAAAATCACCATGCGCGTCGACCGCGATGCCAGCTACTCAAAATCATGGATATTCAGGTACGCACAGACATGCTTAAAAATACTCCAACAAATTTTGTGGCACTTGATAGACATTTGAGCACGTATCCTAGCATTAATAACCTTAAGCGTAATTTTGATAAGTCGCGGAGTGAAAATGAACCTTCTTATTCTAAGCGTCCTAAAATTAGTGAGAAATCTACAGATCGGCGTTGTCATTATTGTAATAAAATAGGTCATCTGAAACGGCACTGCTCACTACTGCGTAATAACAATAAAAGTGAAAGTAGCACTCACCCTCGGGTGTCTCCTGATAAACCTAAAGATAAGCCACCTGCTATGCAATGTTCCTACTGTCATAAACCTGGGCATCCTGAATCTACTTGTTTCAAAAAACAGCGAGAAGAAAAATTAAAAGATTTTAAAGACCCTAAATTGCTAACAAAATCGGTAAATGTTTGTTCACCCTCTAATGATTCTTTGATTGAAATATGTTTAGGTGGCTATAGTCTACAGGCATTGATCGATAGTGGCTCAGAGTGCTCTCTAATTAAAAAAGAAATTGCAGATTGTTTACCTGATAAAAAAGAAACCTCGTTTACCCGCCTCACAGGTATCGGCTCAGTACCATGCTTTTCATTTCGGCAAATAACCACATTTGCTGAATTTGACGGACTCCATACTGAGATAACGTTCGTTATTGTTGATTCACATTTGTTACCGCATGACGTAATCCTTGGTAGGGAGATATTTAAAACACCTGGTTTAATTTTTACCCTCAATAGTGACGGTGCTAAAATACTACGTGACGTCAATGTCAATACGTGTCTTGTTCAAAACACGAATGTGGAGTTTGATAAAATTAACACCGATTTGACAGAGCAATATGATATCGATAGGTTAAAGTCTATATTAAAACGATACGAAAGTAACTTTGCCAGCGGGAATTCTAGATCAACTGTCAGTACAGGAAAGATGCAAATAAAACTTAAGAATCCTGATAAAATCGTACAGCGACATCCATATCGGTTGGCTCCCTCCGAGCGAGTCATAATGCGTAAGATAATAACAGACTTAGAGAGCAAAGGCATAGTGCGTGAGAGCTCTTCACCTTTTTCGAGCCCTGCGCTACTTGTTAAGAAGAAAGACGGGTCCGATCGTCTTTGTGTAGATTATAGGGAGCTTAACTCCAATACCGTGCGTGATAGTTATCCTTTGCCGTTGATATCGGAACAGATTGATGCCCTCGGTCAGGCATCTTATTTTTCAAGTTTGGACATGGCCTCAGGCTTCCACCAGATTTTAATGGCATCTCATGACGATATCGAAAAGACCGCGTTTATTACCCCGGATGGTGTATGGGAATATTTGAAAATGCCCTTTGGACTCTGTAACGCACCTTCCGTTTACCAACGAGCCATCAATAAAGCGTTAAAAGGGCTAAAAGACCAAATAGCGCTCGTCTATATGGATGATGTCCTTGTATTTTCTAAAACGAAGGAAGAAGCGTTCCAGAGTCTAGAGCAGGTATTGTCTGCTTTATCAGAAGCTGGTTTCACTTTTAATTGGAAAAAGTGCACCTTTCTGAAGTCCTCGGTCGAGTACTTGGGTTACGTTGTGAGTGGTAATCATATCAAACCAAGCCCTAAAAAGATAGAAGCTTTAGCCAATGCCCCCTTACCGAGTTGTGTAAAGGAACTACGACAATTTAACGGTCTCGCTGGATACTTTAGAAAGTTTGTTCCCAACTTTTCCTCTATCATGGCACCCCTATATGCCCTTACTAAAAAGGATGCAAAATGGGTTTGGACTGCCGAACATACAAAGGCTCATGCGGCTGTAATAGGATATCTGACTTCCGCACCCGTATTGACTATATTCGATCCTAGCAAACCAATCGAACTGCACACGGATGCGAGCTCGATTGGATATGGGGCAATTTTATTTCAAAAGGTTGACAATCAGCTAAGAGTCGTCGGTTATTTTAGCCAAAGAACGACCGAGGTCGAGAGTAGGTACCACAGCTATGAGCTGGAAACATTGGCGGTATTTAAAGCGCTAAAACATTTTCGGCACTATCTGCTTGGCAGAGAATTCAAGGTCGTTACAGATTGTAACGCCTTGAAGGCATCACGTCATAAGCGTGAGCTTTTACCTCGCGTTCATAGATGGTGGGCGTTCATGCAAACTTTCAACTTTGAAATCGAGTACCGAAAAGGCGAAAGAATCCCACACGTAGACTACCTAAGTCGTAACCCCACTAAGTGCAGGGAGGTGAATATTTCACGTGTAAGTGACGAATGGTTACAGGCCGAACAAAAGTTAGACCCTGATATAAAGCGAATTATTGAATCAATCGAAAACGACACGATTGATGCTAACCTTAGGTCGTCATACACCTACAAAGACAGTCTACTTTATAGGAACTTCCAGGTTGATGGTAAAACATTAAGTCGAATAATAGTCCCCAAAAACTTTCGTTGGCAAATAATTCAGAGGTTTCATGACGAATTGAAACACCTAGGCTGGGATAAAACTTTGTCTAAAATTAGAGAACACTTTTGGTTCCCCAATATGAGTTCGTCCGTCAGGAAATATGTTGACCATTGCTTGCCATGTAAAATAAATAAAAACCCTTCTGGAAAAAGGCAATCTGCTTTGCACCCGATTGACAAAATTGCAGAACCATTCCACACTATTCACGTCGATACGAGTGGCAAATTAACCGGTGGAAGGGTTTCTAAAGAATATGTGATTGTTATGGTAGACGCTTTCACTAAGTTTTGTTATTTAACCGCTGTTAAAGATTTAACTTCACGGTCGGCCTGTGAAGCTCTTCGAAATTTTGTTCACATATTCGGAACACCCAAGCGAATTATCTCCGATCAAGGCACTTCTTTCACCGGGAAAGACTTCCAAAATCTTTGTAGGGAGTGGTCTATTGAATACCACGAAATCGCCAGTGGTATTTGCCGTGCAAACGGACAAGTGGAACGGATGATGTCCGTACTGACTAACTGTTTCACAGTCGCTGAAAATCATGAGAACAGATCGTGGAAATCTGTTATTGGTGAAGTCCAACTCGTTTTGAATTGCACCGTGTCCAAAAGTACGGGCAAAAGTCCATTTCAGTTGTTATTCGGTTGTAACAAAAGCCCACCCAGGTTAAACTGTCTCACAACGGGTCTTAATATTCACGATGAACAAGATTTAATAGAAACAAGGCAAGCGGCTAAGAATAGGATGGACGAGCAGGCAACGAAAGATAAAGTACGCTTTGACGCTAATAAAGCCGTGATTCGGCCGTTTGTAGAAGGTGATCTAGTGCTAGTTCAAAAAAATCCCCGCGTCATTAACAAATTGAGCGAAAAGTTTAGCGGTCCTTGCAAAATCACGAAAGTTTGCGCAAACGAGCGTTACATGGTTGAGCCGTTATCTGGGGGACGGGGCCAATATGTGTGTCATGAACGATTGCGTGAATATCCAGCTAGCCTACCAGAATTGTCCGATTGTCTTGGTCCGGTAGAATCTAAGGATGATTAATTTACTTTAATTTGAAAAATTGCTGGGTATTGTCGCTACAGCCTCTCTTGTTAATTGGTACCGATTATTGAACTGCAAATTATTGTACAATTGTGTTTTAAGTTGTGTTGGAAATGTTGAAATGAAGAACTCTTATGTTTGTTGTTTTGTTGATTAAGAACTTTAATCAATAAACTTAAGACTATTGTTGATTTATAAAATGTTTCATTTATATGCTGGAAGCTGTCACGCTTCGGTAGAAGTATGGATTGAAAGCCTTATCGCTTTGTCCTGATGAACTGTTGAAAGTCGCTACGCTTTGCAGTGAGGTTGCGCTGAGTCATGTACTGACCCATGAATATTGCTGGAAATGAAAGTAATGTTTGCTGAAAGCTTCAACGCTTTGCGTTTAAATGAGAGTAATGTCTGCTGAAAGCTTCAACGCTTTGCAATTAAATGGGAGTAATATTTGCTGAAAGCTTCACGCTTTGCTTCGAGTTCCATTGAGTGATAAGAAGGTTGAAAGTTGTTTGGAACGCTTTACCTGTATCTAATAGAGCCGTTTAGGCTAAACGTGATTTCAGGAAGCAACGCGAGAGCGCGTTGATGCGCAGAATGGCCGTGTTAGAGATAACTTTACGCATAAGGCATTGCTTCGTCACTTATTTTAATCGTTATTCAAATGGCAACACCGTGCAAACGTCAAAGACAACTGACTGCTTGTCAATGTCGAAACTGTCAGTGTCAGTGTTGTGTCTATCAGTAGTGCGTTCGATTTGAGAGCTCTCTTGCTCCCGAGACAGCGCCTGCGCCGGTCGTGCGCACTGATTTATAATAACACAACATGGCGGACATCAATATCGAGCACGCGGACGATAATCCATTTGAATCTGCGACATATAATTCTTTGTATAAATAAATGTTTTAAATTGTTACTATTATTTCATCCTTCTTCCTACTATACGAATGAATATTCACATTAAAATTATTTTACCACTCAAAGTCGTTGTCACGTAAAACTTTCGCCCGTATACCGACTTTACAGGCAACCAATTTTTTTTTTAATAAGTTTTAAAAGACGTATTGTACAATTTTTTTATTTTTTCTGAGCTTTAAATATCTGTAAAAAACATGTTTTGCTTGGTTGCTTACACATTACTTTAATTAAATAAATAAAAAATAATTCATTTATCATTCAATTTGGCCATAATTATGCAGTTGACATTAAATTTTGAGAATTTCCGAAAAAAAAACTTTAAAATTTGGTAAGACTTCGTCTAAGACAACCATGGCTTAAATGGTTCTAAATTGTCTATAAGCTTTGCACCCATCTTTCCGGAAAAAAAACTTAAAAATTTGGTAAGACTTCGTCTAAGACAACCATGGCTTATGTATAAACATCAAACCAATCCTGTCCTAATTAATCCTTTATCCAAAAGATTTCCCTTCCAATTTAAAGTTACCGCCAACTTGCCGGGCGCAAACTCCTGCGACCGCGGCTTGCAATATTGTCGATGCGCGCGCCGCGCAATGGCAGAAAAACTAACTACACAATCGAAATAAAAATATGGCGATATAAGCGTCGTCCGCGAAGTGTCCGCGAAAATAATTCCTATTCTATGTAAAACGCCCCGCTAGTGGTTCACTGACTGTTTTCTGGTCTTCGATCAACCCCTGCCTGACTTGGTGACATCAAACAACACCTGTGCAAGTTCTGTGTGTTCGAGAATTATAGCTGGCCGGCCGGCCTCCGCTCCGTCGTTGGTGAAGTTCCCGTCAACTCCTGATACTGCATCCAGGTTAGTGTTTGTGCCTTTTCTGCCGTTGAGAGTCACAGGATTTCGTCAAGACTAAATTCAGGTCAATGCAGTGGCTACTCCAGCGAGGTTCAACCATTATTTGGTGCCTCCTGTGAGGACAGAGTACCTCACGTATTTCATTTTATGTAAAACGTAACGATTTGTGTTACATAAATCTTGTTAATATTCCTTAAAATATCATTCAAATTCAGTGAATAACATAAGTGGCTAAAACTGCCACGAATTAAATTGTTTTCTTCGTAACTTCTTTCGTACCTACAGTACTTTTTGGTACGTGACCGCGTGGCCGTTCGGGGAGCTCGCTCGGCGCGGACGGCGCGGAGTAGGTATAACTCTTATGTTCCTACCCTCTATTTAAAATTAAATTCAGTTTGCTTTATTTTAGAATCTAAATAATCAGAGAAATACTCATAGAAAGTTGCTGCATTGCCTGGTGTTAGATTTTGAAGTGTTTTCTTAAGATAGTTGTGCTCGAAATTTCTCGTAGTTAAAACATAAAGTTACATACTTACTCGTACCGCTTAAACTTATTCATAAATACGAACATTATACAATATCTAACCGCAATTACCTATTAATTTCGTGATTTTGAATCGTTCGTTTGTTTCCATTTTATAGCGCGTGAATATGCCTGCGCTATAGCTGACTATAGTTGCCGATTGCGTTGCGGTTCGGAGACTATTCTAGTCAGTACCTACCGAAGTACAGACGCCAGCACATCAAGTTACCTCAATCTGTCAAATTTCTTTAATAGAATTTCAACCTTGTATCACAATAGTGGAAGGTTAATTTTCGATTGGTAAAATTTGACAGATTGGGGTGGCTTGACCTGCTGGCGTCTGTACATATAAACATTAAATTTATTATTTTCGTATCCGAAACAAGATGGCTGAAGTTGAGTTACAGTCGTGTATGAATAGGCGTGAATATGAGTTTAAAAATGTGCAGATTGTTTATGATTTAGCTAAGAAGGCTGTTACAGATAGTACTAAAATATCGACATTTAAGGCTAGATACAAGTCGATTGAAAAAATTAGAGATAACTTCATTGAATCTCATGAAAACTTCAATAAATTACAATTAAAATTAAATCCGGAATATAAGTTCGATAATAAACCGTTATTGTCATTCGACGAGTTATATTACGCAGCTGTTGAGTTCGCCGATTCCCTTGGTACGAGTACGAGCTCAAGTGCTACTTCAGAGCCCAGTGCTGGGCCTAGTCGTTACTCTTCTACTACACAAGTAAAGTTGCCTAAATTGCAAATTCCGAAATTTGATGGTAATATAGAAAATTGGCAGACATTTAAGGATAGTTACGTTCCGCTTGTTCATAATAATGTCTCGCTGTCAGATATTGAGAAATTCCATTATCTGCTCTCGTGTCTGTCGGGTTACGCACTGACACTCGCCAAGGGTGTTCCTATAACTTTAGCTAATTATTCCGTTGTTTACAGTGCCTTGCTAGATAGATACGACAACAAACGCATTTTAGCGACAACTTATTTAGAAAAATTGTTTACGGTGACGCCGATTCAGAAACCATCATTGGCTAATTTATCTGAATTCACAAACGTACTTTATGAAAGTGTTAACGCCTTGCGTGCATTAAATATTGAAGATTTATCCGAATTTATTTTGTTTTACATTGCGTCACGACCTCTTGACCTTGAAACCAAAAGACGGTTTGAATTACAAAATACTAACCAAATTCCAAAATTTAATGACTTGGTTGTTTATTTACAAAATTATATAAAAATTCTGGAAGTGAGTCAGCCCATTTCGACCACTCCATCAAACTCAACTATTAAGCAGTCTCGTAGTAACAATAATAAGGCCGATAGTACACGTGTAACAAAGGACCCACGAAGATCGTCATTCGTAGGATCTAATAATAATAGTAATAAATCAAATCAATCAGTTTGTGTATGTTGTAATGAAAATCATTCAATTTATCGGTGTGGTAAAATGCATTCTATGAGTATTGATCAGCGTGAAAAAATTGTTCAAGAATTAAAGTTGTGTAGAAATTGCTTAAGACCGGCGGGCTGATTACGTATGAAATAGCAATCAGCAAAAATTGCGCAACTATCGCGCAGTCATCGCGCGATCAATCGCTAATTGCTAAAAAAATCCGTACCATGTAAAAACTGATTGCTAATTGTTCGTCGTTTGCTAGCATGCATTTATCGCAACGATACTAGCGCCAAAACCATTTAGTAGCAATCAGTGGTACTAATAAAATGTCAAACAGATGTGATCAAAGTTTTGTATAAACGATGAAAAAACTTAAAATCCACTTGAAATTTACCCAAAATAGCGTGGCTTCGGTTTTAAGATGGTTTCAAGTGCACGAAATCAGTTTATATTTGGATTCCAAGCGATATTCCGCTGTTCTCTTCTCATCAACTAGTAAGTTTATTTGTGATTATTTAGTGGTTTTATGTGAAAGTTTTGCAGTGTAAAAACATAATAAAACATAATTTCAGTATACAATGGCAAATAGAGTGTCAAGCGACCAGTTGGAGGCACTACTCGAGTTCCTGGCCCAGCATTCGGCGTTAGCCAAAGGCATTGGGCTTGGAGCAAGATCCAGAGAAACTGTGGACAGGCAGTGGAATGACCTTGCTTTGAGGCTCAATGCTTTTGGCTCTGGGTCAACAAAGACAGGTGAACGGTGGAAAAGGGTACGTAGAATTATAATTTGTTCAATGTGAAACAGTTTCCAATAAGTGCTACATGTTTTTTTTTTTTTTAGTACTGGGCTGATTTAAAATTTAAGACGAAATCTAGGTTAACTAGACGAAGGCAAGATGCCCTAGCTACGGGTGGTGGCCCCAGCACGCAGGAGGATTTATCAGACACAGATATGAAGATCTTAAATATTTTAGGGGAACAAGCAGTGTATGGTGACACTGAACACAGAGTTCCTGTATTTGTAAGTTACCTATTAAAATGTAAAAACATAATATATAGTCTGAAGGAATATGCATCTAATAATATTTAATATTTTTTAGAACATTCAACCTGAAGTAGCTGTAAGTCCTCCGGTGCAACCCGAGCACATTGTGGCAGAAGAAGTTGTTATATCAGGTAAACATAATTTCATTTGAGATACTAGTTATAATGCACAAATGACACACATAGATTAGTTTAATATGTTTTATCATACCATACCAAACACTTTCTTTTACTTACAGACACTTCGGAACCTGTACCCGTTGCCAGTCCAGAAGAGGCACAAATAGATGCACAAGTTCCTGAGAGGCATCAAGCAGGTAATAAATAATATCTAGAATACCTCAACGATTAAGTGTACATTCTATTAAACTTAAAGCGTACGTAGACAAGACTTTTATTAACCAACAAATTATAATTTTCAGGTGTAGAGGCTCCTGCGGATCAGCCTGCCAGACGCCTGCCAGCTCGACCTCGCCGACAAAATAGACCCAGTGGCAGTATAGCAAATAGTATGTATATTATGTATTTCTATATTAGATTCTACTTGATTTGACCCAGTGGCAGTATGCCAAATAGTATGAATATTAAATCTATCTTAGATTCTATTTGATTTCTCTTAATCAATGTCTAGAAATCAATTAATTTTCAATGAAATAATGGACACATTTAGCTAAATTAAATTATTTTAGAGTATTTATTAATAATTTAAATTATTACAGGATCACAATCCAAAGTTGACCCAGAATGGGTCATGGATTTGGAGAGAAGCAGAGTGCAAAATGAAGGCAAGCTGGCAGATGCTGTCTATATAATAGCACAAGCTGCAAATAAGATACGAGGCGTCTCTTCAAAATGCTGAGACGTCTCGAATGCAAATACAGAATAGAATAGAATAGAATAGAATAGAATAGAAAGATGTTTATTTCCCTGGTTCATATGGTACATTATGTCCACAGGTCGATGGTGTATTCGGCCTGTGGGTGTGTCAGCTACTTACAGTCTACCTATGTTTGTCTGAGAGAGATCTATATAAGTGTCGTGTAGTGTGTGCTGTGTGCTTGTTAGTGTGTACAGAATCAATTTATATAAATTTATAATGTTGTTATATATTACCCTATACTACTTACAGCTAATTATAATCTATGGGGACGTGGAGCGGTCGTTCGCTTGCTGAGCAGCCGACTCCTGTCTTTTTTGGGTACATAGTCGATTTCACCTAGTCTAGTATTAGTGAGGAGGGGGTTGTGCTGTCCGTATCCGAGGTAGGCGTCACCAGGGCTCTCTAGATCCTCGATGTGCATTTCGCGAAGACGGCGCAGCATGTCCTCATTCAAATCTTGTGCACGAAGGTGCCATGGATCCCAATCGAGCATATCCCAGAGCAATGAGGTTTCTAGGCGTCTTGGGAATTGTCCGCTGGTCTTGAGAGCCATTCGATATTGGCGTTCAATTTTTTGTAAATTGCTCTTACTGTAACGTGAGATCAATTGTACCACGCCATAATCCAATATAGGAAGTAGGCAGGCCTGGATGACCGCAAGTTTCACAGCGATATCTGTTTTGGCGTGCCAACCTATGATAGGGGCTAGCGCGCCGCGTGCTCGTCGCGCCTTCTGCACGACGTAATCCGTCTGTTTGCCCATGGTCATGGTCTTGTCTAAGTGAACGCCCAGATATTTTATGCTATTTTGATATTCGATTGCCTCGTCTTTGATGCGAATGGTTCTGTGGTAATTTCTCTTGTGAGTAAACATTGCACACTCCGTTTTGTCTACGTTACATTTTAGCCCCCAGCGACGGTAGTAGTCGATGACGGTGTCGGCGGCCCAGCCCGCGCGGCGTGTGGCGCAGTTTGGATCGGGAGACCTATTAAGGATGCACAGATCATCGGCGTATTGGGACAGCTTAAGTCCGCGGATACGGTCCCGTTGGTCCCAGACGTCATACACGTACAGGTTGAAGATGACTGGACCCAGGATAGAGCCTTGGGGAACCCCGTGTGGCACCAGTATTTCGTCGCTGTTGGTGGTTCTGAAGCGCCCGTAGGTTTTGCGACCGCTCAGGTAATTTTCTATTATTTTGATGATGTTGTTCGGGACGTCAGCTGTTTGAAGCTTTTTCGTCAGACCTTCGTGGTTTATTGAGTCAAAGGCCTTCGAAAGATCCGTCATGACCATAGCCACACTTTGCCTTGCTTCCAGCGCATCCGTGATGAACTTGCCGGTGCGAAGGATCTGTGTGCCTGTCCCTCTATTCTTGGTAAAGCCATGTTGAAACGGTGGTTGGAGTCTGTCGGCGGTTTGTTGCAGGCGCGACAAGAGCAGGCGTTCGTGTAGTTTACCCATGATGTTTAGAAGAGTGATGGGTCGGTACGATTTGGCATCACGGTGATTCTTGCCTGCTTTATGCAAGAAGATGCACTCTCCGATTTTCCATCTGTTGGGATAGTAACCTGTCAGTAACAGGTAGTCAGCTATCACTTTGTACCTGAAGAGGAAGGGGTCGCCTCCAAGTTTGAGGGCGTCTGATTTGATTTTGTCTGGGCCAGGCGCCTTCTTATTTTTAAAGCGTCTCAGTGCGAATCTGATTTCCTCTATGGAGGTGGGGTCGAGAGGCTGGAACGGTGTAGTCTTCTCTGTGCTCTTTCTTCGTTGTTTATCTCGGCTTCTGTGACGATCACTGCGTCGACCAGGGCGTCGATGGTTTCTTTCTCGCTGTTGCAGCCCTCAATATGGGGGAGTCTCTGTACAGGAGCCTTCAGGTTGCGTTGGATTCGCCACATCTGGGCTCTGTTGTTCTGTGGGTCGTTTATTATTCGGGTCCATTTTTCACTGCTATATTCCACGAGTGCTTGATGGGCCTGGCGTTTTAGACGATTGTAGGTTCTCTTTTGTTCCGTTATTCTGTCTTGGTTGAAGCGTAGTCGCCACGCTTTATTTTTTGCTTGGTTTCTTCTGTCGATTATTTCATTGATATCTTCTGGAAGTTGATCTCGTCTGTTGTTTTCATGTAGTGGCGCATACTCATCTAAGGTATCTATGATGGCTTTTTCTAGATGTACTATATATTCCTCGCATTCTACGTCGGTTGTGATTTCCTTAGGAAGGTGTGTAGTTTTGTCCCATAGGGTTTGTTGGAATCTGTGTCTTAGTTCTTCGTTGTTTGCAATAGCGCGAGTGTTTCTTACCAGTGTTTTCTCTCTGTCCACCATTATGCTTAGGTCCAGTAACCAGGGCACATGATCGGAGCCAACTGGTGTTGTTTGTCGGCATGTTATGGTGTCGAAAGCTTGCGCATCGTGCGAGAAGATGGCTGCATCGAGGATACCATAGCCTGCACTGTTAGGTCGCGAGGGTAGGCCAGTGTGGTGTATGGTGCAAACGTCAGATTTACAGAGGTCACGGACGAGAATACCCGCCCCTTCGTCTCTCGTCTGGTTGAGTGCGGTCATTTTATGCAAATACAGGTGCTCAGCACTTTGGTAGACGTTGTGCGTCAGTTGAGCGGTGGTCAGCCAGCTAGGCCACATGAAAACTAGATTATTTACTATAATTTAATTTTCATCTGGCCTAGCTATAGCTATAATTATTACTCTATCTATAGTTATTGTAAACATGACATAAAGGCAAAAAAATAAAAGCTCATTTTATTCAAAATATTTATATTATTATTACTGTCAGTTTTTATAGATGAACCCAGTCGGGGCACTGCAAAGGACAAGTGTTTGCTGTTGAGTTTATAAAAATTAAATTAACACAACATTGAGTAAAACTAATCAAACCACAATACAAAAAAATTCAGAAAAATCAACATTACAATAATACACACAAAATCATATTGTATCAGGTAGCAGAAAGTAGAATAAAACTAATAAAGAATAGGTTATAATAATTATAACCATGTCATGTCACAGTCACAATATTTAAGTTTATTTTTTACCTAATAGATAAAACACTGAAATCAAAACATTAGACTACTCATGACTTATTTGCTAAGATAATGTCTATTACTTTATTTACACTCACACAGAGACAGAGTCAAGCAAATAATCTATACTATATAATTATATTATTATAAAGCTGAAGAGTTTGTTTAGTTCGAATTGAAAAATTATTTTTGTGTTGGCTATTGCATTTATCGAGGAAGGCTATAGGCTATATAGCCGAGCAGTGGGATTGAAATTCCAGGGTACAGCTAGTATATCCAATATGTAATTATTTATTCTGTTTATGTCATCCAACACATTGCACGATTAATATTAAAGCCTGATGCCATCTGACCACAATCTTTGGACAATACGATCCCTTTGTTGTCGGCCTCGAGCTAGGAGCTGCTGTTCATCACCAGCACCTACATCCCGCTGTGGTTGTGGTGGGACTTGGTTGCTAAGATCTCCTTCAGTTTCTGCATTTGTCAACTGTGGTACTGGCATCCGGTGTTTATTGCAGATGTTATGCAAAACAGCACAGGCATTTATGATCATCATATGGTGGCTATATGATGATCATAATGCAAAACTCTATGTGCAAGTAAACATCGCCAACGTGCTTTCAAAACCCCTATGCAGCGTTCTACTGTATTTCTGGTGAGACAGTGAAAATTTGTGTAATGCTCATTTGCACTACCAGGTTCAGCATTAACAATTGGAGTTAAAAGCCACGGTCTCAGCGGATATCCAGAATCACCTGAAATATTAAAATACACTGTCAGATCATAATTGAATGCATCTGATTTACTGTATGGATAAAAATTAACTTAATGTCAGATACCTAGCAGCCAAATACTTTCTCCTCTATTTTGTAGCTGTTGTAGATGCTCCTGTATCTCGCAGTTTCTCCAAATGTAAGCATCATGTGTAGCTCCACCAAATGATGCATCAATATTTATTATATTTAAATCACTATCACATATCTAAAAATATAAACATTATGTTATATAATATAGTAGATACTGGTTATTACTTTTCAAATAATATTTGTTAACTTAATGAGATTTTTAGACTTACTATTTGGACATTCCTGGAATGGTAATGTTTTCTATTAAAAAACCTTTCTGCATGTTCTGTGGGCTGAATTAAAGCTACATGAGTGCAGTCAATGCAGCCTAAGCAACCAGGAAATCCAAATTTGTTTGAAAACCTAAAAAAAATATTTTCACAATTACCGTGCAATCACTTAATATCCTTGATTACTTCTATATACATGTTTAAATATTTAAGATTCATCTCTTACCCATTTATAATAGTGGATCTTTCTTGTTGTGTTTGAGGAAATCTTATGTACTTAGTTAGAATACTATGTGTATTCAAAGCAGTGGTCACCTCTTTTACAGCTACGGATACACTTGCTTGGCTGAGCCCATGCATATAACTCATGCCTACGGGTTTTTGGTATGACCCCGTAGCATAAAATGAGAGTGCTGTTAGAACCTGTAATATAAAAATATGTTTAATATCTATAAGTAAGCTACTAAGATACTGTGACAATGTTTAATTACTTACTTTACATTCTACACTAATTTTTGTTCTCCTCCTTCTTTGTGCCATGAATGGTCTAAGCTCATTGCACAAACTTTGAAAAAGTTCTTTCGTGAGTCGGTAGTGAGCTTTGAATTCACTGTCACTTAAGTTTAAAGCATTGGCTTCATCTCGAATGTTTCGTCGCAATCGTGCTGTGTTACAGTTTTCAAGTCTTCTGGCTTCAACCTCAAGTGCTTCAAGCAAAAGAACAGCACGAGCCATCCTTAATCAATCGTCACAATCACAACAAAAACACAGTGTTCTAATGTTAATTAACTCACGACACACTACGGAGATAGGTAGAATACTTTTAGTAGGTAAATATTTGGTAAAATACGAAATTATTGGACTAATGTCTAAAAATAAATGTATGAAGCAATCAGAGAGCAGTAAGCAATCGATCAGCATCTAGCTCTAAGGTCGTCGCAATCTGACAGTCGAATTTGCCCGCCGATCGCTATTGCTTTGCTGTCAAAAACCATACGTAATACAAAATGTTCGCTAGTCAAATAGAGATCCATGCAGTTTTAGTTTACCTATTGCTCCATAGAGGCAGCACTATCGCTAGTTTGCGATCGTGTTGCTATCGCTAGTACATAATACGGATTTGCAACTATATAGCAATTATTGCACAATTTTTGCTATCGCTACGCTTTTGCAAGATACGTAATAAGCCCGCGGGTCACGATAGTGACAGTTGTAAATCCAAGTCCACTTGTTTCATTTGCAACACGAAACATAACACTTTGTTGCATGTCGAAAATAAAAGTTTATTAACCCAGACTGTTAATTCAAACTTGTCTGACACTGCTAACCCGAGTACTGTGCTGGCTAGCACGACCGAGTCGAAGGATTCCTTTAGTACCACCTTTAGCAGTGCGAAAATATTAGGGTCGGCGATAGTGCGAATACATCACGCGGACGGCTCGCTTCAGTATGCGCGCGCCCTTATTGACCGCGGTTCGATGGATTCTTTTATAACGAGTGCGTGTGCACGTCGCTTGGGTTTGCACATTAAAAAATGTAATTTAAGTGTTACTGGTCTTGGACAAAACTTTGTTTGTAATATAAAAGGTTACACTTCTGGTTCGATAATACCTCGTTCGAGTGAATCACCTAAGTTTGATTTGCCTTTGATAGTTTTACCTAAAATTACTACCGCGATGCCTTCGACAGCGTTACCGTTGTTCGTCAAGGATTCCTTCCTGCATCTTGATCTCGCCGACCGCGAATTTTATAAATCGGGTCCGATCGATCTTTTGTTAGGGGTTGAGTGTTTTGATCAAATATATACTGGGTCACGTTACAGTCCCGGACCCGGATTACCCTGTGCGTTGTCCAGTGTGTTTGGCTGGGTGATTACCGGTCAATATTTTCATAACACGGAAATTAAAATTCCCAGTGAACCCGTTACGTCACTCCTCGCGTCTTCTTGCTCGCTCGATGAGATCGTTCAACGGTTCTGGGAGTCCGAGGAACCGCCGAAATGTAAAATTTCCGCTCCCGAGGACGAGAATTGTGAACAAAAGTATAAAGAAGGTACTTACCGTACGGCCGACGGTCGTTATGTAGTACCTATTTTGTTAAAAGATAATGCTCCACCTTTAGGAGATTCATACCGACAAGCCTTCAATCGTTTTCTGAATTTAGAAAACCGGCTTGCTAAGCAAACAGAGTTAAAGGACGAGTACAAGAAATTTATGAGACAGTACGAAGATCTAGGACACATGCAGCCTGTAGACTCTTCGTCTTCTGATCGGTACTTAATCCCTCATCATTGCGTGTTGCGTCCAGAAAGTTCCACGACTCGGCTTAGAGTAGTTTTCGACGCTAGTAGTAAAACTAGTAACAACCTTTCCTTAAATAACATCGTTTTTGCTGGACCAAAACTTCAAATTGACATTGTCGATTTAATTACAAAATTTCGACTTCATAAAATTGTTTTCACCGCAGACATTTGTAAAATGTACCGTCAGATTCTAATCAGACCCGAAGATAGGTGTTATCAACACATTCTTTGGCGTCCCGACCCTAGCATGCCGTTAAGTGAATACGAGCTAAGAACAGTGACTTATGGTGTCAGTAGTTCCCCTTACTTGGCCATTCGAACCCTTCGTCAACTTGCGGAAGACCATGGCTCTGAATATTTGAGTCGTGCGTCTGAAGTTCTGTTCGAAGAAACGTTCATGGACGATATTACTACAGGATGTTCGTCGCTCGAGGAAGCTAAGCAGTTAAAGGCGGATATTACATCTTTGCTATCTAAAGGTCACTTTGAGCTCCGAAAGTGGAGCACCAATACGCCGAGTCTATTGTCAGATGTTCCTCCGGATCATTGTCAAACTTCCAAATCCTTCGAAGAATCAGGAATTGAGTTTGTCAAGATATTAGGAATACGGTGGAATCCATTAGATGACAACTTCTCGTATAGCTTCTCAGACTCTTTCAATGTTCAGTTCACCAAGAGATCCATCCTTTCCATAGTAGCCCGGATTTATGACCCCTTGGGTTGGATTAGCCCAGTTGTTTTTGCAGCAAAATCTTTATTGCAAGAGATGTGGCGCTCTAATTTGTCTTGGGATGAAGCTATTCCCAAAGAGTTAGCTAAAAGGTGGCATTTGATAGCTGCTAATTTGTCAGACTTACAAAACATTTCGCTTCCTAGGCTTGTTGTACCTTCCAACCCTATCGAGGTACATTTGGTAGGCTTTTGTGATGGCTCATTAAAAGGATATGGTTGTTGCGTGTATCTCTGTGTGGTTACTGACGATGCAGAACATTCCACTGTTAGTAATTTATTGATAGGGAAGTCTCGTGTTGCCCCTATAAAACCAGCGACCGTAAATAGGCTGGAGCTAGGCGCAGCTGTACTCTTAGCACGAGTACTTTCCCACATGTATAAGCTCCTTAAGGAGAAACTTAAAATCACCTCCATCCGAGCTTATTCCGATAGCACGACTACTTTGTCGTGGTTAAATACCGCACCCCATTTATTGAAATTGTATGTTGCCAATCGGGTAGTCCAGGCTACCGACTTGGTCAGTCCGGAGTCCTGGTATCATGTCCCCACCGAGGACAATCCGGCCGACTGCTGCAGTCGTGGTGTATCTTGTACGGAACTTGCTGGCCATCCATTATGGTGGAACGGCCCCACTTGGTTGCAGCAGTCGCCCTGCGTTTGGCCTTCCAAGCAGATACTGCTCGCTAAGGAAGAGCTGCCTGAGTTGAAACCTCTCGAAACCGAGAGTTTTATCACAGTTCAAGCAGAAAATATATTTTTAAATTTAACTTTAAGATGTTCTTCTTTTACAAAACTCCAAAGAACTTTGGCATGGTGTCTTCGGTTCGTTAGCAACTTACAAATAGCAAAGTCAGATCGAAAATTCTCTGGGCTTACAAGTTCCGAGCTCGATAAATCAATGAAGACCCTAGTCAAGTTCACTCAAATTCAATATATGTCATCGCAAGTCGAACAAGTGCAAAAGCATGAACAATGTGAAAAATCAGTTCAAAGGTTATCTCCATTCCTTGATGAGGATGGTTTGGTGCGAGTGGGGGGACGTATAGATGAAGCGAAGCTATCGCCATCGGCGTTACATCCTCTGCTTTTACCAAAGCAGTGTCCTATTTCTAAACTGATTGTCGAGCATTTCCATTTGAAATATCTTCATTGTGGTCCCCGTACCCTACAGTCTTTAATTCAAAGAAAATTCTGGATTATCGGGTTAAGACTTCTTATACGTACGGTACTTTCAAAATGTGTCCGTTGTTTCAAAAATAGACCAGTTTCTATAACACCCTTGATGGGTAAGTTACCAGCGGCTCGAGTCCAACCTTCCCGATGTTTTCAAATCACGGGAATTGATTTCGGTGGACCGTTTATAGTTAAAGAGAGTCGTCGCCGTGGAGCAAAAACTTATAAGGCATATATTTGTCTATTCGTCTGTCTAAGTACGAAGGCCGTTCACTTGGAAGCCGCAACTGAATTGAGCGCCGAAGCATTCCTTGCTGCTCTAGACCGATTTGTATCTCGCAGAGGAATGTGTCACACAATTGTCACTGATAACGGGACAAATTTTGTGGGGGCAAATAGGTATCTCAACGAAATTATCAACGAACTCCGTAAACATTACCCTGATATTTCGGACGGTTTAGCCACCCGTCAAATTAACTGGCAATTCAATCCTCCAGGCGCACCTCATTTCGGAGGTATATTTGAAAGTGGCATCAAGTCCACAAAATACCATCTGAAACGTGTTGTAGGTGCTCAAGTTCTTACCTTAGAAGAGTTGTTTACAATTCTTGCAAAAGTAGAAGCCGTTTTAAACTCTCGGCCGCTTTGTACTTCATCTCCGGATCCTCAAGAATCAGATAT
Source organism: Aporophyla lueneburgensis (assembly GCA_932294355.1). NCBI lineage: Eukaryota > Metazoa > Arthropoda > Insecta > Lepidoptera > Noctuidae > Aporophyla > Aporophyla lueneburgensis. Next base: position 25,266,913 of record OW028735.1, read on the forward strand.
TTTAACGCCCGGACATTTCCTAACGGGCGGCCCTATAGTATCTCTACCTGAAGAACCTTTATGTGAAACGCGACATCCTCGTTCTCGTTGGCAAATGATTAAGAAGATCACCCAAGGTTTTTGGCGTATCTGGCAACGTGATTATCTTCACACGCTTCAACAGAAAAGTAAATGGTATTTAGATGCGCCTAACTTAAAGGTAGACGATTTGGTAATAGTTAACGAACCTAATCTTCCGCCCTTGTTTTGGAAATTAGCTCACGAAGAACAGGTTCATGTCGGTTCCGACAATATTGTTCGAGTGGTTACTCTCCGAACTGCGAACGGAAAATCTATACGGCGGCCTGTGGTCAAGGTCTGCCCTTTACCTTTCAATTAATTTTTATAAAATACTCTCGCGTAAACAATACTATTTGTCTGAGATAGTATTGTTTTTAAGTTAATTTTGTTTCATTTATTTTAAGAATTTTCGAGCACAGCTTCTTAGGGATTCTTCAATCTGTGAAATCCTAGTGGGTTTCAAGTGGGGGGAAATGTATAAACATCAAACCAATCCTGTCCTAATTAATCCTTTATCCAAAAGATTTCCCTTCCAATTTAAAGTTACCGCCAACTTGCCGGGCGCAAACTCCTGCGACCGCGGCTTGCAATATTGTCGATGCGCGCGCCGCGCAATGGCAGAAAAACTAACTACACAATCGAAATAAAAATATGGCGATATAAGCGTCGTTCGCGAAGTGTCCGCGAAAATAATTCCTATTCTATGTAAAACGCCCCGCTAGTGGTTCACTGACTGTTTTCTGGTCTTCGATCAACCCCTGCCTGACTTGGTGACATCAAACAACACCTGTGCAAGTTCTGTGTGTTCGAGAATTATAGCTGGCCGGCCGGCCTCCGCTCCGTCGTTGGTGAAGTTCCCGTCAACTCCTGATACTGCATCCAGGTTAGTGTTTGTGCCTTTTCTGCCGTTGAGAGTCACAGGATTTCGTCAAGACTAAATTCAGGTCAATGCAGTGGCTACTCCAGCGAGGTTCAACCAGCTTAAATGGTTCTAAATTGTCTAAACTATCTTCACCTTAAAGCTTTGCACCCATCTTCCAATCACCCTGTATATATATATCTCCTAGACCAGTGGTTCTTTACCGGTGGTCCGCGGACCACTGGTGGTTCCTGGAAGCACCTGAAGTGGTCCGTGAAGCCATCCTTAAAATTTTATGACGACGTGCAGATGTTATGGACTTAATAAGTCAATATTTGGAGAAACATGGAGTTATGTGACAAAAGCTTGAGTTTTTTACGGACAGTGCACCTGCTATGCTTGGTTCCCGCTCTGGTCTTGCAGCGTTGATAAAAACAAAAAAATCCATCTGCAATGTCGACGCAGACGCACTGCGTTATTCATTGTCAAGCATTGGCTGCCAAAACGCTACCAGAATGCTTTGGTATTGTGATGAAAACAGCTATTAAAGTAGTTAACTTTATTAAAAGGGTGTCCTTAATACTCGTCTATACAAACAATTATGCTCTGATGTGAGCTCAGAACGCGAAACTCTCCATTTCCACACGGAAGTACGTTGGCTCTCCAAAGGAAACATGCTGTCGACGTTGTACGAACTGAGAGAGGAAATACAAGTATTCATAACTAGCAAGGAGAACAAAGAGTTGCTGGATCAGTTCTGTGAGTCCAAATTTCAAATACGTTTGGTTTATTTGGTTGATTTTTTCGCACAAATAAATAAATTAAAACTTCAACTGCAAGGGTCGGGAAATTTGAAGTTGCAAGGTATGAACAATATATTTACATATGAAGACAAAATCAGTGCATTTATTGCTAAAATCGAGTTATGGATCAGCAAAGTCTAAAGTCAAAACTTTTCTGCGTTTGATACGCTGCATAAAACAAATTGTTGACGGACAGTGTGATGAGGACAAAGGAGAAATACAAAAGCATATTATACTCCATTTGAAAGAGTTGAAAAGCGAGTTCAATCGCTATTTTCCCGACTGTGAGGACAAAGGTATTAGGAAAATGATCCGAAATCCTTTCATTCATTCATTTATTTGCGTAAAACTTGGTACAAAAAGGTGTTATAGTAAAAAAATAGAGCAGACATGTTTTGCCAAGATTAAACGTGGCATGCAAATATTCAAAATTATAACTGTAGTATTATAACTGTAGTATAATTGTCAACGTTTCTGAGGATCCTGATGAATATCGAGAAGAATTGATTGAAATGGCACACGATAGTAATTTAAAACATAAATTCGAAACAGGCAATAATCTTGAAGATTTTTGGAGCCAAAAAGCAATTTCTTTCCCAAAGATTCGAGAAAGTGCTACGTTATCTAAGTTTATTTTTATGGACTTATCTATGCGAGCAGGGGTTCTCGGCGCTTTTGATAATTAAAAATAAGCACCAAAATCGCTTGGATGCCAGTGCCGACATACGTTTGGCTATGAGCAGCACTGAACCAAGGATTCATAAGTTAGTAAAGAGTATGCAGTCACAAAAACGCATTAAAATAATATACTCTACTATTATGCCTATATCTAGTACGTTAATTTAAAAAAAAAAACTGTTATGCGTGTTTTATTTATAAATAGAACAACCCTTTATTCGTGTATTCGCATTTACTGTACATTACCTCCCAACAGTTGGTGGTCCATGGAAAGACAGACATTTGGTCAAATGGTCCCTCATCACGAAAAGGTTAGGAACCACTGTCCTAGACTATCAAATAACGCGAAACACACATGGGGTATTTTCGGATACCCCTAGTTATGACAAATCATTTTTTTTTATTGACTTCACTATTTGGGTCACCCTGTATTTAAAAGCCATTTTTTTTTAAATAGGTGCACTAATTTTGCATAAGTACATTAATTATTTTATTCAACTGAAGTATATTACACTAGCTTCTGCCCGCGACTTCGTCCGCGTCAAATTTTTGCTCCCCTGACCCTTCCCGTCGCATCGATTTGCCTGCTAGTTTTCGTCCATTTTTCGTTGCTGCTCGCTTCTTTTGAGTTATAGTGAGTCAACCTTAAAAGATAGACATATGCTCTCGCGGACTTTTTTTAGAACTTTTTAAAGGAACATTTCCGTCATACCTGATTTTTGCGTTACTTTAACCGTTTACGCAGCGCATGCAACGGAAACTCTCAAAAGGAATAAATTTTCCCCGTTTTTGCAACATTTTTCATTACTGCTCCGCTCCTCTTCATTGTAGCGTAATGTTATATAGCCTATAGCCTCCCTCGATAAATAGACTACCCAACACAAAAAGAATTTTTCAATTCGGACCAGTAGTTCCTGAGATTAGCGCGTTCAATCAAACAAACAAACAAACAAACAAACTCTTCAGCTTTATAATATTAAGTATAGATAACACACAACATACATACACACACATACAACACACATACACAGGCATACATAGAAACACACACATACCAGACATACAAACACACATAGAATATCTCTTACCAAAACCACACTGTAGAGGTTTTTTAATTTAGGAATTATATTATAGAAGCGTCCCTACAGTCTACGTCAAACCTTTACAGTGTGCGAGTGTGTGTGTGGTGTCTTACATTAGGTATAGAAGAATAGAATAGAATATAATTTATTCGACGTAAAGTACACAGATACAGGGTGACAATTTAATATGCAAATAGACTGGTACAAGATAAATGATCAATGACCCCTATGCTAGGAAAAACCTGTGTTACAGGGGTCATACATCCGTCCAATATAAATGTTATAAAAGGTACTTACAAATTTAGTAATGTGTACAGTCTGTGCCCTACATTATCTGACCCTCTCGGTATGAACCACGCTCACATCGAAGTGCTAAGTCCCGCCCCATTTAAATAAATCATCTTGTTAAGCCATTTTGGTCATTATCTTGTTAGCGTTAAGATTGAGTTGCGTATTAACAAGTAATATTCTCAACAAGTTACTGTGGCTTCGCGGTTCGATGCTAGATTGACGATGAACGGTGCGTAAGTTCAAATCACACTCCACCTGTTAACAATTTCTTTTTTTAATTGTTTTCATTTATGATTTCTGCCATATTTCTTGCATTATTATAGAACTTCTGATATGATTTCGCCTAACGAACATATCTTTTAAACAAGTGGGTAAAACTTCCTTGAATAATAGCGAATTTGATCCTTATCGCGGATTGGAAACTCCTTTGGGTATTTTGATAAATCATGTTGTCAAGCGATTTCAATTATTATCCTACTGTCGTTAAGGTTGAGAGGATTAAAAGGTTGAGTATCAAAATGCAATAAGACTACTTAAAACAACCAAGGTGAGGGTGGATTAACAAAAAAATCGCGCGTCAACAACATCACAATTTGCTGTATACGCTTAGTATTCTGTGACACATTTTAATAACTGCTTGTGATTTTGCGATATTGAACTTAATGATATCTACTATATGGTTCAAATTCTATAGAATATTGCGTCCAGCTCACAACTAACAGCTAATTTGAAGACAGAATAGTAAGAGTTCATTTGGTCTCGTGGTCATTAAACAAATTGTTGTCTGGGTTCAAAACCAGCATAACCTATAGACTACTTTTTGTTCGTAATGGTTTGTTTATTTTTATATTTTTTACTTTTCTCTTTTGTTTATTTTTATATTTTTTTACTTTTCTCTAAGGAACGAAGTCTTTAAATGTGTTTTTCAATGGGTAGTTTGTAAAGGAATGAAACAAAATCATTGCAAAAAAATGATAATCTTTATTAATTAAAATATACTATATACTATAAGTAAATAAAGTGAGTAAATGCTCATAGTTCAGAATTAATTAGCTTTTTTACTGTAACATTCAAAGTTAACTATTTGCTAACAAACATTTTTAACACGTTGAGAGCCAAACAAAAAATTGTTAGTAGCAAGCACGCGATAACGCGTGATCGGCCATAATACAGAGCCGAAGAATCACGTGATACCGCGTGATCGGCACTCAACGTGTTAAGCATGACAATGCTTGGAACTTTGTTGTTTATTTTTAACGTAAAGATTTTTTATTTACCCACCTGTTTACAAAATAAGTTTTTTATTCGAAATTCATATCGGTCTTTCTATAATAATACAAGAAGTATTAAAGAAATCATAAATTAAAACAATTTTAAAAAGAAATTGATGATAGATGAAATGTGGTTTTGAACTCACACACGGTGCATTGTCAATTCAGCACCGAACGGCGAGGCCACAGTAACTTGTTAAAAATATGCGAAATTAATGATTAGGTAGTGGCCGTGTGAACACTTAACATAATACTTCTTAATAAGCCTTTCAACCTTAACTACAACAAGATAATGATTAAATTGACTTAACATTATTATCTAGATGTCGTTAAGGTTGAAGGCTGAAGAATATGCAATACGACTACCAGAAATAACCCAATCGAGGGTGGATTAACATAAAATTATAATAAAAACACCACTGTTAGCTGTCAATGCTTAATATTTAATTCCGTGATACATTTCAATAGCTGCTTATTGTTTTTCAATAATGAACTTAATGGTCTATATCATATGGATCAAATTCTATAAAATATTGCGTCTAGCATCACAACTAAAATTTAATTTGAAGTCACCTAATAAGAAGTGAATTGGTCTCATGGTCATTAACGCAGATAGATAAGCATCGTTGTCCAGGTTCGAAACCAGTATAACCTAAAGACTTCCTTTTGTTCAAAATGTTTTTTTTCTATGTTTTTTTTTTACTTTACTTTAAATATTTTAGGCGTCAAATGTTTTTTTAGATAGGCAGTTTGTTTAGGAACAAAACAACATCATTATTGAAGAAAATCTTTATTATTTCATTAAAAAATACTTAAGTAAATAAAATAAGTAAATGCTCATAGTTTCAAAATTAATATATATTTTATAGTAGCACATTCAAACTTAACTATTTACTTAATAAGTTATATAAAACAATATCAATGAAATAACCACAACACTTTCTTCTCTTACATATATTATTAACAACGATATATGTTATGATGAGGTCTCATCGGTAAGCTAGTTATTGTTCAACAAACAGTTCATTAACTGTGATTAAGTAATTTGTGAAATGTTTTACAGTTTTATAGGTATAAGTATGTGGTGAATCAACATGTTATTTAAACAGAAAAATGGATTTCCATTTATAACAATAACATCACCACAGAAATTGTAACATTGTAATGGTTTAGCATTCATTGAATTGAGCATTCACTTACTTAATATGTTTAAAAATACTTATGTAGATAAGTGAGTGGCGGCGTGACGCATCATCTCCAATAACTTGCTATAAGCGGCTACGTATGCACCATGTTCCAGCACAAATCTTTTCCTCTCATGTGCTGCAGTAGCCCAGGGTCATTCTACCGATGGTTAGACAAGGTAGTAAGAAATATTATGTTTAATTGCAGCTAAGCGAATAGGCATCAATGGACATTGCATATCGACGGCCCCTACGTAATTCATCGAAACTAAAAAAACTCATTTTTTTTTTATTCGTTAAATCAGCTTCTTAAAAGTATTATTTTACATTCCACTGAAATAATAATTAAAATAGTGTTTATTAGCAGAAATTTGAATCGTTAAAGATCGAATCCAACAAATATTTGCGAAGTAGTTCATTGAAAGTCCAGATTCGACCATTTACGAGGGAGGGAGCGGCGTGCGAGCGAGACGAATATACCACATTCGTCAATTTACGCGGCGCTGCTGCCAGTTAGCAGCGAGCTGTGGCAACGAGTGACTCGTACGTTGACAACTGTTGCAAGTTTAATAAGTTATTTTGTTTTATGAATCTACACAATGAGTCGATTCAGTGCCTCAAGATCGAGAAAAATTCTTGATTTAGTAACAGATGACGAGATACCTAAACCCGGTAAGTAATAATATATCTTCTTAAAATATTTTAAGTGAGAATTAAGGGATTATTGTAACTTAAAATCCACGTGGGATTTTCAGTTCCTAATAAAAATAGTGCACAATGAAGGTTATTTAATGACAAAATATGGCTTTCTAATAGAAAAACCACGTAATTAATCGATAATGCCAGTTACGATATTTTACTTCGTAATACGACGGTGAATTTTTATCGAAACTTTTAGTTGCATTTTTATTCTGCGGAGATGAAGTTCAGGATTAAAACGAAACTAACAGTTTCGTATTTTTACGTCGTAGTTGAAGTTCAGTAATAAAACGAAACTACCAGTTTCAATGTTTTATGCAGATAGAACTTTATTTCTTTCTTATTTTCGATACATTTGTTGCGAAATATTTTTTGTTATTTTTGAATAATATATGGTTTTTGGTAATTATAGGAGAATTAATTTGATGTTTTGTCATTTTGTATACAGGGTGCAGGGATATTGTGACTTTTATCATGATTTTAGTTTATGATTCTAGACCCCTCAGCGTTGAAATGTTTTGATAAAGAAGTGAATATTTTCTCGAGAAATCTTAAATCTGGGGCATAGAATCATGAACTGAATTCACGATACAACCCCTATCAATACCTACTGTTCTTTATATAAATATCATCTTGTTTTAGATTCACCTTTACCCGCCGCTTGTAACTTTGGGGACGGCGAATGGGAAACTTTAGAGGGTATGATTGATGAAGAACTATCATCAGACAGAAACTTGTTGTCAACTGATTTTACACTTCTGGAAAAAACAATACCAGCATCACCCACTCCACTAAACAGTGATAAGGAATCGTTTATTTTAGGTAGCTCAGAACATACGCCTTTGCCATCCCCACTACTGGATTTTAATAATACTACACAAAACCAGACTGAAAACTTCGACCACAGCACCACTCGTTCCGGCCCATCTCCATCAACACCGCTGCTGTCTGAATCAGAGAATCAAAGACCACCTACGCCTATCGATAGTCCAGCGCCAATTGCAAGTGTTGACTCTCTTATAACAATATCGGAATGTGAATCACCTAGCTCGAGCATCACATTAAAAAAAAAGAGAAACACTACATTTAAAGCAAACCCCGGAAAAAAAAGAAAAAGATGCGTTGAGAAATGGATAGATAACAAAAGGAAACTATTGTTGAATTCTGGTCAAGAGTATATTACTAGAAAGGGCAAAGTTAAACCAGAAAAAAAGTTAAGACCGGTCTGTTCTACTACGTGTAAATTAAAATGTTACAACAAATTCGACACTGAGACTCGTCAAAATATATTGACGCATTTTTGGAAATTAGGAGACCATGGTAAGCAGTGGGAATATATAAACAAATTTAGTGAAAAGAATAGCAAGAAAAGCATTACTATTGAAGGTCCTTCTCGTCGAAAATATACTACGAAATATTTTTTACCACTACCTCACGACAAAACTGATTATCAAACGTCCTATGAACCAGTACAAGTTTGCCTTAAAACATTTTTGAATACTTTGTGTATCACTGATCAAATCATACGTACTGCTCATACTAAATTAAACCAAGAAGGAATTACTTTACCCGATGATAGAGGAAAGCACCATAATCATCCAGTCGTACGCACCGCTGCAATGATAAAAAGTGTTTGCGACCACGTAGCTTCATTTGAACCAGTCCCGTCACACTATACACGACAAAATAGCAGCAAAATATATCTGGATAGTAACTTAAATATGAATAAAATGTTCTCGTTGTACAAAGAATGGGACCAAATTAAAAATTACGACAGTCAAGCTCTCACATTACGCCAGTACACTGACATAGTGAATGAAAACTTAAACGTAGGATTCTTCGTCCCAAAAAAAGATATTTGTGACAAATGCCATTCATTTTCACACATTGTGAACCCTACTGAGGATCAAATAAGCACACATTCTCAGCACATTGAGAATAAAAAAATTGCTAGAGAATTTAAAGACAATGACAAACGAGTAGCTCAAAATTGCTCGAAAGTAGTATGCGCAACATTCGATTTTCAGAAAATTTTAAATTCTCCTCATGGAGATGTTGGCCTGCTTTATTATAAAAGGAAATTATCCGTCTATAATTTCACCGTGTTTGACGTAGCAAATAAGGAAGGTTTCTGTTATATGTGGACAGAATGCACGGGTAAAAGGGGAGCTAATGAAGTCAGTAGTTGTTTGATGATGTTTATGAAGGGTCTTATTGATAAAGGTGTAAAGAAGTTTTTGTTTTGGTCAGACAATTGCTCAGGCCAGAATAGAAATAGAGTTGTATATTCAATGTACATGTATTTATCAAAGGCATACAATGTTGACATAACTCACAGATTTTTGGAAAAGGGCCACACACAAAACGAGGGCGACAGTGTCCATGCGCTCATTGAGAAGGAATCAAAAAGGAAGTTAATTTACACACCGGATCAGTGGTATGCATTAGTACGATGGGCCAAAACCACTGGAAAGCCATATAATGTAATAGAAATAACTCAACAGGATATATTTGATTTTAAACCTTTGTTAGATGAAAGAAATTGGAAGAAAGACACAAGCAATAGGAACATAATGTGGAATAAAATCAAGGAAATCAGGGTAGAGAAGGATGTACCGAACTGTCTTTTTTTTAAATACGAGTGGAAGGGTGAGCATCATTGCTTAAACTCGGTAGTTACAAGAAGACGTGGCAAGCGAATAAATAATAACGACGACCTAAAAATGGCTTATGCTGATGCTCTTAGTATTACCGAGGCTAAGTACAAAGATCTCCTTTCTTTATGCAGTACGGATGTGATTCCAAAGGAATATCATAGATTTTATAAAAATATTAAGCACAGCAATATTGCTGAAAATGATGATGATTCAGATTAGAGTTTGTATGCCTATAATTATATCTTTTATAGTTCCTATTTTCTTTGGCCATATATTTTTAAAGTGTTTTTTATCGTTCCTGTTCAAAACTTTTGATTAGATTCTATTGTGACGTTCATGATGAAGAGGTAAATTATAAAATATTATAATTTCTATTCTGTTTGTATCTTTTGGGAAAATATTTTTGTTTACGTTGATTTTTGCAATTTTGATCTCAATTGTTTATTGTTTTAAGTGTGTCTAAGTACTTTTTGAATAAATTGTGGTTTGCTGTTCATGATGAGACTGAACTGCGAACAAAATTGTTCTATTTTTGTTTATTTCTTTTAGAAGAATATTTTTATTTACATTGTTTTATACAATTTTGATCTCAATAGCTAATGTTAATTAATCTAAGTAATTTGTTTTCGAACTGATTTTTTCGCACAATAATTTCGTTAATAAAGACTTAATTAACATGGTTGTGATTTTTCTAGTGATTGTACTAAGTAATAAAATAAGTAAGATATTTGTGATTTTTAATAATAAAGTTCTAAAAAACTTGATATTGCTTTTTGTAAACACCGATATCAGATAAAGCCTTAACACTGTACCATTTTATATACATTTAACATAACCATTTTATCGAAACTAGTAACATCACTTACGTTTTTGTATGGCGTAACTCATCGAAACTACCAGTTACGTTAAATACTTTCATATTAATTTTGAAGTACATAATCGAAAGTGCCTGTTTCGTTAAAAGCTATGAATTTTTTTCCGTCTTAAATAATCGAAACTGACAGTTCCGATAAAAAAAAATATCCTTTTGACGATGTAAACTATCAAAACTTTATTTTCCATGAAACTATTACATATTTTCACAAATAAATATATCTGAATAAATCTACTAATTTGTTTAGTAACCACGGATAACAAAGATTTGATGTAACTCTCTCTAATTAAGAAATATACCACAAAGAAACTTCAAAAGACTCTGGTGAAAAATGACTAAAATCACTTTCAATGATTTACGTAGGGGCCGTCGATATGGCTTTTATTTTTTTTTTTTTTTTTTTTTTTTTCAGGATGGGAAATCATCAAATGACTTCTCCCGCTCTGGGCGGAGCGGGAGGGCGTGTCAGACTTTTACTGACTAAAACCCACCCGTGTTCCATCAGTTGCCCATGTGCCAGGGTCACGGTATCTCTTTCATATGGCTTGCAACAATAAGTAGTTTGGTGGCGTTCGGATTCGTGACTATACGATATACATCATGGGATTTGCTCCTGGACGATTGCACTGAAGATTTTTCAGTATTTCCATAAAGTCTTAACCATAACCTGACTGTATTCGTCTGAAACAAAAGAAAAAAACTTATTAACAATTTTGGAAACGTGCAGCTAACTTGTAGGGAGTGGGTGTAATGGAATAATAGCAAAATACAAGATTACTAGGCTATAACAAATTATAAAGGTCAATTTCAAAGAGTAAAATTAAAAATTAAAACACTTACCGATATATTAACACTACGAACAATCTCTTTGATTTCACCATTTTGCTCATGTAAACATAATTATTATTTTATGTCTAGTATAATCAGTAGATTGCGACATGACGCTTTGTTTACACATAACAAAATCAATAAAGACATGTCTAATGTTACTTTTCACGATTTACGTCAAACGTTTTACCAACGTTTTGCTTTGTCACTGCTATTAGGCGTAGATTGACCTGTGTCACTTAAAACAACTTACTTCAATCTACCCCACGAAGTCAATATATTTTACCTCCTTGGTAATTATAAGTTCTGTGGACATAAAGATTTCTTTATTTACCCACTTGTTTGAAAGATATGTTCGTTAGGTGAAAATCATATCACCAGTTCTGTAATAATGCAAGAAATATGGTAGAAATCATAAAATGAAAACAATTTAAAAAAGAAATTGTTAACAGGTGGAGTGTGATTTCGAACTCACACACCATGCATCGTCAATCCAGCATCGAACCGCGAAGCCACAGTAACTTGTTGAGAATAAGCGAAATTAAAGATTAGGTAGTAGCCGTGTAAACACAAACATATTACTTGTTAATACGCAATTCAATCTTAACTCTAACAAGATAATGACCAAAATGGCTTAACAAGATGATTTATTTAAATGGGGCGGGACTTAGCACTTCTATGTGAGCGTCGTTCATACCGGGAGGGTCAGATAATGTAGAGCACAGACTGTACATTAAAAAAAAAACATAAACTAGACTAATACAATTAATTTTGGTATAAGAAACGGGGAACAAAGTAAAAGTAGTTTGAGATTAATTAATAACAAGGAGAAAGGAGTATCTATTAGGGTGCCTGGTGTGTGTTAGTGTAAGTTTAGTTGTGTAGGTGTAGACGGTATGTGTGAGTGTAGATATGTAAGAGTGAGTGACGGTGTGTATGGTGTGAGTGGGTGCCTGATTTGTTTCAGTTATGGTTTAAGTAATTCTTCCGTGTCGTCATAATTTAGGGTGAGCAGATATTCTTTTAGTTTCTGTTTACATTGGAATTTGTTCAAAAAATGGATGTTTAATGTGTGGTGCAGCTTATTGTATAGTAATGTGCTTAAATAACGGTTAGGCCGCCGTGCAAAGGTGGTATTTGCTAAAACTCTCGGACAAATTGGTTTGGGTCTTCTTCTGAGCGTAGGGCTTTCAGATCTACTGGGAGGGTAAAATGTATGAGTACGTGTGGTCGCTCGAAACATATACATTTGGCGGACTGTCAGTACCTTAAAGTCCGAACAAACTTGCTGAGTGGGATACCTAAATGGTTCACTTAACAGGACTTTGATTACTGCACGTTGGGCTCTTTCGGCCGGGATGAGGATTTTTTTGGCTGCACCACCCCACGCAGCGATACAGTAGCTTATTGTTGATTCACAAAGAGCTGTGTATACCATTTTTAGGATATTTTTATGCGCAGAAGTTCTTAACTTTTTGAACACATTAATGAGTTTTCTAGTGCGTGCAGACAGAGATTCAATGTGAGTCTTCCAGCTGAGACTAGAATCAAGGTAAACGCCGAGATACTTAACAGAGGGAACTCTCACCACAGTCTGGCATGAACAGATATTGTTCCGGTCGCGCTCATCACAAACATGTGCTTTGATCTGTAGGGAGAGGTCAGATGGAATGGAAGATGGTCTAGAACCAAAGGTTATAAAATTTGTTTTGCCGACATTCAGAGTTAAGCTGTTATTTCTCAGCCAGATCATAACTTGGGTTAAGGACCTTTCAGCAGCATCCCGCGCTCTTTCCCAGTCGGGTCCACTGGACAGTAAAACGGTATCATGGGCGTAAGCTATAATTTGAGTAGAAGGAAGGGTAAGTAGACAGAGTTCGTTTACATAGATTTGAAAGAGGAGAGGGCTAAGCAAACTTCCTTGCGGCACTCCGAAATCTAGTAGTTGCTCACTACTCATGTGCTCGCCTATTTTGACGCACTGAGTCCGGTCTGATAGGAAATCCTTAAGCAGTTTGAGAGCTGTGCCACGTATTCCAATTTGCTCCAATTTTCCGAGTAAAATAGGGACAGAGACAGTGTCAAAGGCTTTAGAGAGGTCCAAAAATATACCGACACATTTTTGCTTACAGTCTATATTATATGGGTACCTAATGTAAGTAATTTCTTACCCAAAAGCCAAGTTGGCTCATCAAGTGCCTCTAAATAAGCCTTTATTTGATGTTGATTCCAGATAAACGAGTCATGCGAAGCTCCACCGTAGCTGGCATCAACACTTGTGATGTACATATTAGCATCACATATCTAAAAAAAAAGTACAAACTTAAAATGAATTAATGTACTAACATTATTATAAAACTTTAAAGTATTGTTATAGTTTAATTACCAGTTGAACATTTAAGGAATGATAGTGTTTTCTACATAAATATCTTTCTTCATGCTCATTGGGTCTTATGATGGCAATTTGCGTGCAGTCGATGCAACCTAAAACTCCTGGGATTCTAAATTGCTGATAAAACCTAGAATAAAATTGGTACCACCAAATCAGCAAGAAAATTATTTGACTAAATTGAAAGGTTGGTTGACTGATCCCAAGGAATTAAGCCAAAAAACTATAGTAGGTACCTACAACAGATGAAAATCAAAAGATGCATTGCAAGGGAGGTAGTAGGTATAATAATATATTCAAGGGATGGTCCCTTGAATATATTATTATACCTACTACATAAAAAAGATATGGATTGCAACCTGCTATGTTCATATTGATAGCAATAGGCACTTATATGTGAGGAGCTGGGGAACAAAAGCGGACTTGTCCACTGTACTCGAATTTTTTATTTTTATTTTTTTGCACTCTTTAAGCTCATATCTATCGAACCCCGGAGTATTGTGTATCAAAAGCGGTCCGATCTTAGAGAAAAAAATTGTTAAAAATGATGATTTCGTTCAAAAGCGGACTTGTCCTGTTAGAAATTTATTAAAATTCTAAGGGATTTTTTCTCCAATCAAAACCGGACAAAAACGTAAGGAGAATTGCCGTTAGTACGAAAAATGTCAAACAAAACCGGACAAGTCTAAAAAAAATCATTGTTTTTTTGTTATGATATCCCTAAATCAGTTGTGGCAACACTGCTAAATTAAAAAAAAGATAATCAGCTGTGTGACGGTCATTGCTTTCGTAATTTTGAGAAGAATTTTCCTAGAAAACCGACAAAATTATGGACGGAATCGAAGAAATAGTGGCCAATATAAATGACGACTCACGTAAACGAAAAAAAACAGGACGGCAAGCGCAAAACAACAGGGAATCGAAGTGAGTGTAAAATTATACCTACCGGTGCGTGTTTGTTATTATTCTAACCTATGATGAATTTAAAATTGCTATTATTTTGTTTTAGGTACGCAGATAAAGACCCCCTTGCTTTGAATTTCGTGTCTGCGTGTGAACATAACAAGGGAAAATTTAAGTGCCAGACTTTGACATTAAACGAAATTGTTTACAACCGCAAACTACTATATGAAAAAATTGGCAAAAAATTACAGGATATTTACTTGTCACGGCTCATATCACCATGCCCCATAGAAAGAGAAAGATCGAGAGAGGAATCTCGCAAACCGCAGAGGAATAAGTACTTTGTGACATACTTTCTCTTCCGTGATTCAAAAAGGTTAGTAAAAGTATGCAAATCTTTTTTTTTGGCTGCTCTTGGGCTCAGTAAGCACAGGGTAAACTTAATTGCGAGCAAATTATATGAAGGCAAAACGCCACTTGACGGCAGAGGAGGAGACAGGAAAAGTTTCAAAAGTATTGATAAAAAGGAATCTGTAAGAAAATTTCTCGGTGGTTTGCCAGCAAAGGAGTCACATTACAATCGAAATAAATCAAAAAGAGTGTACCTGTCATACGAGCTAAACGTAAAAAAGTTGTGGGAGTTGTACAATAATTCAGCGACTGATGATTTGAAAGTCTCACAAACGATGTTCCGAAATGTTTTTGAGAACGATTTTAATATTGGGTTTGCGTCACCATCTTCCGACATATGTAGTACCTGCGAACTGCTGAAAAATAGGCAGAAGACTGAAAATAATCCTGAAGAACTTCAATCATTGAAACTTCAACTCCGAGTTCATAAAGCTAGAGCCAAAGCGTTCTTTTCCCTTACCAAAGAAAAACCTGAAAATTCTATGACAATATGTTTTGATCTCCAACAAATTCAATCCCTTCCTAAAACGCCAATCCAGGAATGTTTTTATTTACGACAAGTTGGACTTTATTCTTTCTGCATTACTGATATGCCTACAAAGGAGCCACATTTCTTCATATGGACAGAAAACCAAGCTAAAAAAGGCGCCACCGAAATTGCGTCTGCCCTTTTAACATACCTGGGCCTGCAGTCTCGACATAGAAAGCGACACTATCGCAAACTACCGATCGTTAAATAAAACCGAAAAAATTCGCTTGCCGTAACGATGCCAGCGACAAAATGGAAGTCTCGACATCTGAGATACGGACCAAAGTCATACATTATACTTGAAAAAAACGATGACAGTTAGCGCAAAACGCATTCATAGTTCGGTTTAGTAGCAATGGTACGATATTTGGTAGTCTCGACACTCAAAGTTATTGATTGACATCGACATTTCGATGAACTTTACCGTATTTTGTTAATGTTTACGAGTATGTGTTGCGTCCATTTTTGAAAGCCCGCAATGTGATTCGTTAGCAACGCAAACTATATGTTTTGGTGTTTGCAAGTGTTTATTAACAAAAATGGCGTACTCGAAGGTGTGACTGTACTAATGAGGCTTTAAGGCCATCTCTTTATGGGTTCCGGCAAAACTAGTTACGAACGAGCGTCGCCAACAACCATCGTATTAGAGGGAGCCAAATACATTTAGTATCTTTTTGAAGGGAGCCGATCGTTGTTTTTATATTTAATAAATAACACAACCGCAAATCATGTTTCCAACTTTATTAAATCTCCATTAAGTATCATCACAGACAATCATCTCCTAATTAGACACGTTCGTTTAAGCTAGAATTTCTACGAGACGTTGCATTCTTATCCACAGGACATTTCCACCGCATTCTGCAGTTTAATAAAATAGCTCGACGTTATTAATCTAAACATATAATATTTAATGATTGATGATGATAATGATGATGATATAAATAATACACAACGGAAAATAATGTTTTCAACTTTATTAAATCTCTATTAAGTTTCAACAGTTCATCACACACAATCATCTAACTACACACATTATTTTAATCTAAACACTTTACATGGCACATATTGCATTCCTATCAGCATAACATTACCACACTTTAATAAAGTAGCTTGACAAAAATAATTTAAATATACATACATATCCAAAAAACTGATATCATGCACTATTACTAAAGGATAGCCGTGAGAGACATGACATAAATTACAGTAGTCAAACCGCAGGAAAACTGAATTAATAAACAGTATTTATCACTTTGTAAACAAAAAACATACAACAGCAAATATGTTTCCAATTTTATTAAATCTCCACTAATTATCAACAGTTATGCTCTCTCTATTCAATTAAGTTTCAACAATTCGTCACACACTGAAACTTAATAGAGTTGTTCGACTTCATCAAACACAATAATATAATAACACACATTCTTTTATACACTTTACATGGCACATGTTGCATTCATAACTGCATAACATTTCCACAATTTAATAAAGTAGCTTGACAATAATAATTTAACTAAAAACATCCAAAAAACTGAAATTATTTTATTAATACACTGTTATTTTATAATTTAAGCATTGCAATCTTAAGTCTAAGCTCCTTACTACTTACAAAAGAGCAACATATGCACTACATTATGCGCAGACTATAAAGTAGTTAATACATAAAAATAAAAATCTGGCGACAATATGGGTGGCTTTTCATGTTTTGGTACTTCTTTGTCTCCCTAGAAGTAGCCATACTTGTAGCTAACCAACAATATTTTCTACCTCAAATGTAGCCCATGTAGTTAACGTTGGATCTCAAACTAATTGTGAATAAACATCGGTGCCCAAGAAACATTTTCTTTGTTCGTTTTGCACCTGATGTTCTAAACTTCTAAATAAAATACCTAAGAAAATTTACCATTAAAAACAACAGCTAAAATAATTAAACAGAACTTGTTAGTATTTTGCACAAGATTTCTTAACCGACAAGAATTATTAAAATTTTGTTTTTGTAATTTAAATGTACTAAATTTGCTTACTTAAATAGGTAGAAAGTACATAGATTCCTCACAACTGTTACAACTGATTGCAAGTTGTACATTCTTATATCTATTCTATTGAAAGATACATAAATAACACATAACCGCATATCATGGTTTCAACTTTATTAAATGTCCATTAGCAGAATCATATAAGTTTACACATTCTTATAATTTAGATACTGTTTATGAGACGTTATGTTTATATGTTTTATATGAGACGGCAAATCTCACGCAAATGAAAATCCTTTGGACTTGTTCATACCTGTACATTTACAAATTAACAGTAGAGGTGTTAACCGAGCTCTTAAGTAAACATTAACCATTTCTTCGAATACAAACAACCACACGAATCTCTGCAGTGTCCCAAGTGTCTGTACGCAGCTATAATATGATTTAATAAGAAACTACATGAAGTGGAGTCGGCGCTTGGCTCAAAATGAGTTAGCTGAGTAATAATATGCTGTAACCTTGGCTATTAATGAAAAAATATCATGTTAAATACTACATAATTTGCTATATCAACAAAAAAGACATTTTCCATAATGATCTGACACTTGACAACTTTGGCATTATGTTGTTTAACTGTTATTTTTTTTTATTGACATAAATACGGGGCTTTTGGATACGTTGCATTTTGTTACATTTTTATCTTGTAATGTGCGTTTTGTTTGTGCAGAATAAACAATTTTTCTTTCTTTCTTTTTTTTTACAATGTTGTAAGGAGGCAGATTATATTATTTTTAATAAATTGCTAGCTGACCCGGTAGTAATAATAGATTCTACAAATTTTTCACTCATTCTTTTGATACAATCAAATTCATTGACTTAAAATCATTTCATGGAAAAAAAATCCGCAGAAATTCAAAGTGATAAGTAGGTAAAGTATCGGAATGTTGAAATTAAGCACACACAGACATACTCTTTTTGAATTAACATTTTATTTATCTCATCTTAGTTTGTAATCAAATCAAAATATTTTTAATTTAATAAACAGTTTCCAAGATAGGGTTTAAAAAGTCACTATACAATTTCTAGTAAAAAAAATATTTTTTTACCAATCAGTGGTCTCCATTTTTTTCCAGAATTCAAGGATTTGTACTTAACGGCTAATAATTGAAGTCGAACTATAAATAGTAGTCTTCGGTAGTGTCTCGGCATCGTTTTGTACGATGTTGCGCGGTATCTCCGATGTAGAGACTGGCTTTTGTCGTATGCATCGGTACGGCAAGCGAGTGTTTTCGGTATTATCTAGTGATCCGAATTTTCGATGACATAGTGGCGGCCGTAAGAATTTCTCCTTGAATTCAGGGCAAATTGAAGAACATTTATTGATAAAGAATAATATTTTTCTAGAAAATTTGCAGTGAAATTGGAAATTATATCTTGCAAAAACTCGTTTTTTTATGGAATCTACTAAGTAGCAATAACTGATTTACAGGATTAAAATAACTTGTTATAAATCTAAGGTCATTACAATCTGCATCCTTGCAACACTATAAAACTAATGCCAAACTTGTGAAGTCATGTCTATTTGTTTTCATTGATTTTTTTCTCAAGTGTATTTTACACATATTTTCATAGATAGCCAAGGTTACAGCATATTATCACATATTATTACTCGGCTAACCCATTTTGAGTCAAGCGGCGACTTCACTTCATATAGTTTCTTATTTAATCATATTATAGCTGTGTACAGACACTTGGGACACTGCAGAGATTCGTGTGGTTGTTTGTATTCGAAGAAATGGTTAATGTTTACTTAAGAGCTCGGTTAACACCTCTACTGTTAATTTGTAAATGTACAGATATGAACAAGTCCAAAGGATTTTCATTTGCGTGAGATTTGCCGTCTCATAGCCATATCAAGGCTGTCGGAGGGCTAAGGCAGCGTGAAACTACGGGTCCACAGCTTGAATTATGTTTGGAGATGCATCATTTGTGGTACCTGAGTCATTGTCTGCTGTAAGGAGGGCACAACATGGAAGAAAACAGTTTGAACTAAGTGAATAGTGAAAGTGTAAACAATTGAAAAAGATTTTTCAATAGGTGTGCACCATGCCTCATGTAAACAGTATCTAAATTATAAGAATGTGTAAACTTAGATGATTCTGCTAATGGACATTTAATAAAGTTGAAAACATGATATGCGGTTGTGTTATTTATGTATCTTTCAATACAATAGATATATTTTATTGCAAAGAATGTACAAATTGCAATCAGTTGTTACAGTTGTGAGGAATCTATGTACTTTCTACCTATTTAAGTAAGCAAATTTAGTACATTTAAATTACAAATACAAAATTTTAATAATTCTTGTCGGTTAAGAAATCTTGTGCAAAATACTAACAAGTTCTGTTTAATTATTTTAGCTGTTGTTTTTAATGGTATGTCTTTCAATTTTCTTAGGTATTTTATTTAGAAGTTTAGAACAACAGGTGCAAAACAAACAAAGAAAATGTTTCTTGGGCACCGATGTTTATTCACAATTAGTTTGAGATCCAACGTTAACTACATGGGTTACATTTGAGGTAGAAAATATTGTTGGTTAGCTACAAGTATGGCTACTTCTAGGAAGACAAAGAAGTACCAAAACATGAAAAGCCACCCATATTGTCGCCAGATTTTTATTTTTATGTATTAACTACTTTATAGTCTGCGCATAATGTAGTGCATATGTTGCTCTTTTGTAAGTAGTAAGGAGCTTAGACTTAAGATTGCAATGCTTAAATTATAAAATAACAGTGTATTAATAAAATAATTTCAGTTTTTTGGATAGTTTTAGTTAAATTATTATTGTCAAGCTACTTTATTAAAGTGTGGAAATGTTATGTGGTTATGAATGCAACATGTGCCATGTAAAGTGTTTAGATTAAAATAATGTGTGTAATCAGATGACTGTGTGTGATGAACTGTTGATAATTAATGAAGATTTAATAAAGTTGAAAACATGATTTGCCGTTGTATGTTATTTATATACGAAGTGATGGATACTTTTTATTTATTCAGTTTTCGTACAGTTTGACTGTTGTAATGAACTACAGAATGCATTAGTAATGTCAAGTGAATAGGAATGTAACATATCATATGTAAGCAGCATCTAGATTATAAGAATGTGTGTAATTAGGAGATCATTGTGTGAGATGATGATGATACATGGAGATTTAATAAATTTGATTTGAAACATGATTCGTGGTTGTTTGTTATTTATTTATAAACAGCGATCGTACGATTCGATCCCTTTAAAAGATATAAGGCTCCTTCTAATGCAGTGTTTGTTGGCAAACCTCGTTTGCACGTAGATTGTCCGGAACCCATAAATAGGTAGACTTAAAAGCCTCATCAGTACAGGCACTCAGACACACTTTTGAGAACCTCCATTCCTCATAATTTTTGTTTATAATTACTTTCAAACCTAAAAACATAGTTTATGAAAACAAAAATGGCTGCAAAAACGACTCGTAAACATCAACAGAGCTCAGTTGCGACAGACCAACGACAGTTGATAACTTTGAGTGTCGAGACTACCAAATATCGTTCCATTCCGATCTTCGGAACTTTGTAACTTTTTCGTTTGTTAAAATGGTCGCTATCTATGTCGAGACTGCAGGCCCTGATGTTTACTGATTTTTCTGAAGTGGAAGTTTTACGCCTTTTTTCGGACGGGTGTGGAGGTCAAAATAAAAATGCACATGTCGTCCACACTTTGATTTTCTGGTTGAAAAACTACGCCCCTCAAAATGTCGCCAAAATCGTACTAACCTTTCCTGTACGCGGTCACAGCTTCTTGCCGGCGGATCGAGTGTTCGGGAGGGTCGAAAAGGATTTGCGGAAGATGCCTTTCATTTTGGATCCAAAAAAATATCATGAGGTTTACGCAAAGCATGGCAAAGTTCATATTTTAGCTGAAAACTGGAACCTTTACAACGTCAAAAACCTTGAAGACTATTACAAGAAAGTGGAAAGTATTCGTGATGCAAAGAGAATAATAATAGAAAGAAAGTCAACCATCATCCAAACAGAAACTCCTAGTCAATCTCAACAATCAACACGAAGAAGTCAGGGCCGTAGTCGTGGCAGAGCACGTGGCCGAGGCACTGCAAACATACGAAGAGATCCTACTGCACGTTTAAATCACGTAAACTTTGGTGTGAAAGTCTTAAACACCTATTATGGAGATGAATCATCAGAAAATGCTGTATCATTGTTAAAAATGACAAAAAACCATCCGAGTTTACTACAAAGATTTTCAATGGTTAATGAACTAAAACCAAACAAGAAAAAAGATGTTGAAACACTCTTAAAGAAACAATTCGGAGATAATTGGATGGATAATCAAGAGCTTGATTGGTTTAAAAACAATATATTCCATACCTCACCAGTGGCAATTGCTGAAACAAGTCAAATAAATGACGAAGACGACGACCACAGTGACGATTGTGACTGTTGCGAACCAGATGTGGGAGAGTTCATATAATTTTTAAATAAAAAAATACAATAATAGAATCTAGTTTTCTTTCATAACCGGACATGTCCATAGCTCTTTCAATCATAACCGGAGTTGTCCATTACAAAAAAAAATAAAAAAAAATTGAAAACGCATAGTTTTATGACCAACAAGCAGGCTATTAGTTATGTTGTATTAAATACTAATTATACTGAAATGCACAAAATTACAGCCCATATGCATATACCTATTTCAGTTTTTTTTTGCTCTAGTGTAAAATTTGATTAATTGGACAAGTCCGCTTTTGTTCCCCAGCTCCTCATGTATATATTCAACTGAATACTGAAGCTGTTACTTAATTGCAATCTTTTTACATTTATTGATAATTAATGTAAGAATTTAAATAATAAGTAACAATAGCCACAGATTAACCTGAAAATGTGTATTAGACTGTGATATTTAATACCCATTTATAATCTCTAATTAATATTTAACAAAATATTTGGCGGGTGTTTCCGTTTTCATCCCAAGTTTTCATCCCACGAATATTTTATTCCGTTTTCTACCCAAATCTTAGTCCGTGTTTTACCCACAATCATAATAATAGTTGTTTTTTCCGTATTCTACCTAAAATATATTCCGGTTTCTACCCACTGCAGTTTATAATTGTTTTTTTGTACAGACAGAAAAATAATCTTAAACTATTTAAACTTTGTATACGTATAATTTGATGAATAGGTACTTATTTACGACGTCACTTCCTTGGCACAGACGCGCATACACACACACAGGCACAGACACTATGTCTATTTCATTCAGCCGGAGAGGGAGTGAAAGAGAAAGCAATATTTCTAAAGAATTTTGCTAATCTGTTATACCCTTTGTTTCTCTTATCTGTTAGTTAGTCGTAAGTGATCGACAGGAGCATAGTTGCTGTGAAAGTGATATTAAAGCAGTTAAAATGCAAAATCCAGGTCCAAGTACCAGTAAAAACATTGATTCCGAAGTTTATTTTACCCTGTCAAAAAGAAACAAGCCAGTGTTAGTGTGTGGTGGTAGAGAATTCCATAAAAAAGAGTGAATAAGGACAATTCCATAATATGGCGATGTGCGAAAGCGCCTTCTTGCTTTGGCATTATAAAAACAATGGACAGTGAAATTATTAATAGAAGTGGACACAATAGTAATTGCCATGCTAATTATAACAAACTTTTAATTAAAAACTCTATGAAGAAAATAAAAGAACAAGTCAAATCTGCCGATGGTCGCCCTATTCAACAGATCTACGAAGATGAAGTTTTATTAATAAAAGAACAAGGGTTAGATTTAGTAGAAGAAATCCCCAAGTTCTCAAGTGTGAAAACAGAATTTTTCGATGCCCGAAACAGAAGTCAAAATGTTTCTAAATTAGTATTTAAGAACAAAAGTGAAGTAGAAATACCGAACACCTTCAAAGATTTTTTACTGTTTGATTACGAAGATAGCAATAATAGAATAATTGCGTTCGCTACACATGAAGCTAGAGATCGAATAAGTAAACTTGCAATGTTTTTTGGAGACGGAACATTTAAATGTTGCATACGACCATTTATGCAGCTATATGTCATTCATGGTGACATGGGCAGCACAGACACTACAACAGGTATCACACCACTTGTTTACTGTCTTCTTTTAAACAAAAAGAAATCAACATATGTAACACTCTTCCAACTTATCAAATCGCAAATACCAACCTGGAAACCTTTAGAGTTTCTGACAGATTTTGAGCCGGCAGCCATAAACGCTTTAAAAATTGTTTCGCCAGAAACGAAGACAAGAGCTTGTTATTTTCACTTTTGTCAATCAATACACAAAAAAGCCAAAAAGCTTGATCTAACAAAAAAAAACTATTTGAAAAAACATGTGGGTTTAATACTTACGTTACCTTTAATACCTCAGGAAATGATTGATGATGCCTTCCTATATATTATGGAAGACTGTCCCACCTTAAACAATATTGTTAAATTTAATGACTATGTTGTCCAAACATATATGAATGGTGGTAAAAACCAATGTAATGGTGGTAACTATTTGAAACATTGTGGTCCGCAAATAATAGAAGACACCGAACTACAAATGCACTAGAAAGCTGGCATGCAACCCTAAACCGCTATGTGGCAAAAAAGAAGACTCTCAATATGCTCCAATTCCTCACAATTATAAATAAAGATGCCAAGTTACAAAACACGCGTTTTACTGGACAAGTTTCATCATCAAGGCCACGTAACAATGATGTTTTGGAGAGAGAGAAAATAATTAATTCAGCATTAAGTGATCTTTCTTGTGGTAAAATTAGCATCGGACACTGTCTGGAGACATTAGTACCATTTACTTTTTAATTTATTGTAAATTATTTGATAATTTTCATATGTAAATCATAAAGCTATAATTTAAATCTGTGATTTTATATGCACAATTTGGTAATAGTTACGATCTGTGATTTTTAGATGTATAATTTGTAATAGTTACGATCTGTGAATTTTAGATGTATAATTTGTAATAGTTACGGTCTGTGATTTTTAAATACATAAGTAATTGGTAATAGTTACTATCTGTTATTTTTTTAGAAGTAGAATTTATTGATAATAGTTTGTGATTTTTTAGATGTAGGGTTAATAATACTTACGATCTGTGATTTTTTTAGACGTAGAATTGATAATAATTACCATTTGTGATTTTTTAGATGTAGGGTTAATAATACTTACGATCTGTGATTTTTTTAGACGTAGAATTGATAATAATTACCATTTGTGATTTTTTAGATGTAGGATGAATAATACTTACAATCTGTGATTTTTTTAGACGTAGAATTGATAATAATTACCATTTGTGATTTTTTAGATGTAGGATGAATAATACTTACAATCTGTGATTTTTTTAGACGTAGAATTGATAATAATTACCATTTGTGATTTTTTAGATGTAGGGTTAATAATACTTACGATCTGTGATTTTTTTAGACGTAGAATTGATAATAATTACCATTTGTGATTTTTTAGATGTAGGATGAATAATACTTACAATCTGTGATTTTTTTAGACGTAGAATTGATAATAATTACCATTTGTGATTTTTTAGTAGGATGAATAATACTTACAATCTGTGATTTTTTTAGACGTAGAATTGATAATAATTACCATTTGTGATTTTTTAGATGTAGGGTTAATAATACTTACGATCTGTGATTTTTTTAGACGTAGAATTGATAATAATTACCATTTGTGATTTTTTAGATGTAGGATGAATAATACTTACAATCTGTGATTTTTTTAGACGTAGAATTGATAATAATTACCATTTGTGATTTTTTAGATGTAGGATGAATAATACTTACAATCTGTGATTTTTTTAGACGTAGAATTGATAATAATTACCATTTGTGATTTTTTAGATGTAGGATGAATAATACTTACAATCTGTGATTTTTTTAAAATGTAGAATTGATAATAGTACGAATCTGTGATTTTCTAGATATCAATATTCTAAAGACTTAGTTGTGTTAATTATGAATAAAGATTTTTCTAACAAAGTTTGTTTGTCTGCTAACGTTACTTACATAAGTTACTAAACAGTTATGTACTATGCCGTGGGTTGAAAACGGAGTCCATTTTTGTTGCGGGTTGAAAGCGGAATAATTATTATTATTTTTAACTCCTGGGATGAAAACGTGGGATGAAAACGGAAACACCCTATTTGGCCAGTGCGGGGCATTAGCTAGTTAGTAATTAATGAAATTGTTTAGTTTAAGAATAAAAACAAAACTTTGTTATGTATTTAATTGTGGTTCTCTACTTCTACTTTTTTTTTGGGTATTTGATTTGATTAAATAATGTAATTGAAAAGGAAGCTTTTTATTTAACATTTATATTTCATCATGAATAACTTCCAAAATGCTGTAGAGGTTTGTTACATTTAATGTGATTGATTCATGGAGAGGGAAGGCCTTGTGCCGTGCATTGACATGTATACGTGAAGTGATGGATGTGGAGCAGATTTAGGTTTCCTTTTGATTTTATTTATTTATTTAGATTCTTCGTGCCGAAATATCAACCCAAAATAATTGATTTACTTACTCTTTTCTTATGGCATTCCTTTTCTTATGGCATTTTTGATAGATGACACCGTTTGTTGTGCCACGGAATGAGCACCTATATCTCCAATTGGTCTTTGATAAGACCCTGTGGCATAGAATGACAAGGCAGTTAAAACCAAGAATAATTGTATACATATTATGGAAACCCTGGTACTTAGTTGTACAAAATTGGATAGTTATAAGTAGTTTCTCAAATCTTTTCTGACACAGAAAAAAATGTTTTAAATGAATTAAGTAAACTAAAGAGGTATGAAGTGAGATTATCTACCTTGTTCTCTAAAGGATAAATCCGTTGACTTGACCGGCTCTTTGAACATTGGGCTCAACTCAGCGCACAAATCGAGCACTAATTCTTTGGATAGTCTGTAGCGCCTAATGAATTCAGCATCGTCAAAATTATTGAAGGGGTCCAACTGGCCGCGTAACTGGAGTCTGTTACGTTTTTGGGTACAGTGTGAGGCAGTGGTGCCAATTCTGCTGTTACAAAATTTTCTAAACTAAACTAACAGTTGAGCGTTTCAGTTGAGCTGCCTATAGACGTCATGGTACTAAACAAGTACAAAATTGAACGAATGAAACCAAAACTTGCGACTCAGTTTGGAAAAATCGCTGTCAGATGGCATGACCTAAATTGAATCGTTAAACTGACGTCATGGTACGAATTAGAAGAACATTTCAGTTTAGGTCCTAAACTGGATCGCGTTAAGAGCTTGTGGTAGGCCTCCGGTACAGGGTGCTCAATCTTAGTTCAAAAAACTGGGAACAGCAAGGGGTACAATGTCACAAATTCACGAAGAATACGTAATCCCTGCACAAAATTAGTTTACGTGTGTTTTTTAATTTTGTCGGATTATAATCGCTGATTATAACTACAACTAGAAAATCAAGGTGGCAGCTCTGAAGCAATGTTTACTCTTATGTGGATAGATGGCGCTAACTAGAAGCGAATTTTAAACATTGTCTTGCTCCGGTAGCTGATTACTACTAAAAAAGTATCACTCTTACCACAAGAAATAAATAAAACAACGTTTAAACACGTATTTAGTTAAACAGTGTCTAAGAGATAAACACTGCATAAACAAGTGTTTAAAATTTCTTACCATAAATACATGTTTAACATATAACTAAGTAAACACTGCCTAAAGTGACGTATCCTTGTTTTAACTTTGCAACCCTAAGAAACGTTTCGTTTGAGGCAGATTTTATTTGTTAAGCCTTTGGGCCCCTAGAAAAAAAACGCGGGCAACGGTGGTTTTAACTTGGTTTTGAAGAACAACAATTAATTTTCAGATCCTGAAAACAATTTTCAGTTTTTCACCCTAGTTTCAGAGATTTTTTTTTTTAAAGATGATGAAATTGAGGTTATAAAACAATATTTTTTATAAAAATATTTGAAATTAAAATAATAATATTGTTTAGGTATGGATTAATATTGATTCCAGAATGAAATAAAAACATTACATAGCATCTTCCGTATGCAAAATACAGGCTCAGTCGTGGAGTTGCAGACACCAGCCCGTTTTACCTATTACCTACATAGTATCTTCTGTTGCTAGATATTTGTATTATGTTGGACTGACCACCTGGCAGTCGGCATTAACTGGGCTGTGCCCTAACCACTTATTAGAAATAAAAACTTACCAACGGTTAAAACCTTCGGTTAGAGGAGCTCATGGGTGTTACAATAACCGCACAGATCTATCTCAAGTTAAGATAAGCTTGGTCAGACTGCGAATGGGCGACATACAAATTCGTCCTGAGTGGCTGTTAATACATTCAAGCTGTTGGTTCTGCGTGCTATATTTAAACCTTAGATACTCGTTATGAGTAGCCAGAATCCCGCAAGTGTGATAATCTCTCTGTTTAGTTATAAAGGAGATTAAGATTGTAATGACGTCATTATACGTGTAATGAACTGAACTCATATTTTGTTTTAAAACATATGTATCAGATAGCAAGCAGGCTTAAGGTGTTGACTGCGATGATATGTGTCCCGCGTTCAAACCCGGCCGTCATCAAAATCGTCTTTTTGTTTATTTGACTATTTGAAAGACAGATAATCTCATTAAAACTATTCGAGTTATAAAGGTGACCGTGAGCTTGACTGAGACATACCAGCGCAAAAACTAGTCGGAGATAGACGTGTGTCGATTGAGTGCGGAAGTTCTAGCCATACCGCCATGTCAAAATTATAAAATTGTAACCGATTGACTATACAGAAATCTTTTTGAATTGTGAATATCTTAAGCAATAAAGGGGTGAGTTGCATCGTGTTATGTACCAGTAGTGTAACCCAATCGGGAATAACATTAGATTTTACAATTTGTTGTACA
Organism: Aporophyla lueneburgensis; assembly: GCA_932294355.1. Lineage (NCBI taxonomy): Eukaryota > Metazoa > Arthropoda > Insecta > Lepidoptera > Noctuidae > Aporophyla > Aporophyla lueneburgensis. Next base: position 25,295,367 of record OW028735.1, read on the forward strand.
TTGTTCCAGCCTACCGTCACGCTCTTTGATTGTTGGAGAATTCCGAGGAAGTCATATATGTGTGCACTTGTGTGAAACCGTATGTACGAATTCTATATTAATTTTTAATCGTCCTGCATTGTCTTCCACTTTCGTGGTGAAGACCCACGCCTGCCGGCGGTACTGAGGACTGGAAGGATTCCTTGCACCTACCGTCACCTGCCTAAAATCCTCCTGGCGCCCTCTTATAATTAGTAGTTAAGTTAGTTCTAATTAGGTTAAGTCGTATTAGTAAACTATCGTGCTGGCGGCATTTTGTATCCTTAACCCAGTTAATTTAGTAATAATTAATTAAACTTTCCTTGTGATCATACATGCGTTTCACTGCTTACCACCGCCTTGACATTGACTCGTAACAAGATGCAGTATGCTGCTATACAACTGTTTAATTATAGAGGAGGTTAAAATACAGTATACTGCTATACAGCTGTTTAATTATAGAGGAGGTTAAAATACAGTATGCTGCTATACAGCTGTTTAATTAGTAAAATAATCAATAACAACAATAGACATTTATTCTTCAAGGAATATATTATGTAGAAATTGTGCTGGGGCTATAGTTGGTATAGGAATCACAACATCTGCAATGATGTTACGGTCTATGTTATCAGACACTGGTGCAGACTCCACAGTGGGTTGTTTACAGCCAGCAACGGGTGGCCTCTGTGTTACTCTTGATGCAGCCTCTCAACAAGGATGACAAACTCATTCCAAATGCAAGACCTAAAAACAAAAATATTATATTTATACTATAAATTGTTATTCAATTACTATGTATATTATGTTTAAATAAATAAATAAGAATAAACACTTACGTGATGAGCTAGTGTCCATCTTAGTATAACGTTCCTTTGAGGACAATCTTGACTAACTCTGTGAGTTCTGCGACTTGCAATTGACAAGCCATACGCAAAACATATGTTTAGGTGTCCAAGAGCAGGGTATACAAGGGATAGACTTGTGTCAGATGATGTCCGGTTTTCTAATAATACAAAATCTGCACACAGGATGTCATCAGAAGATACCTGAGAAGATAACAAAAAAAAAACTGAATTCCTAAGTATAATATGTAAATTAATTCATGTGCTTAAAATTCATTACAAAATAGTTTTATTTTATTTTATTACTTAGGGACAACAAACAGCAGTGTACTAAAAGTAGACATAGGTTAGAACTTAATAATAGAGGTAACAAATACACTACTCACAACGTTATCCACATATTAATAAACATAACTTCTAGTTGTTCGAAAGAACGATACAAATGAAAAATAAAAACAATAAAACGAAACATTACTTAACTATTAGGGTTCTGATCACTTAAAATAGTAACAATATCTTTTTTAAATAGAGCCTTACTGAGAAACATAATATCAGTTGAGCCAAATTGCCTATTGTAGTTGTCAACTAATCGATGCAGCGGCGAACGCACGCCTGAGTTGGTTCTACAAAAAGTAGTTGCGAACAAATGTTTTACCACAAATGATAGATTATATTGTAAATCTTTTATTATAACAAGGGAATAGTTAAGCAGTATATCTAGAGGATAGGTCTGAGACGAATACATGATATATGACATTTTGTTTATAAATGAAAATAAATGTATGATAAAAAGTTCAAGTATGCAGACAAAAATTTTACTTTTTACATTATATCTGTTACTATTGTGTGCACAATGGCTTAATAACCTTAGGACATAGAAAGCATGTCTTTTCATACTTCTAACATTGCTTAAAACGAATTAGAAGTTAGCTGCTTGAATATTTACCTGTTTTGTCAGACAATGACTCCTTGATTGACCAGGTAGGCATCGTAAGTATTCATTTATATATTGTAAATTACATTTTAACTTACCAATGTAGGTGTTACCCCACGGCACGCAAACTTAGAACAAAAAATTTCAACCATATACTCTATGGTCGGAAGTTTAGAACATGTCAGGTCTCCCGCCCCCTTCTATCATTCTTCACCCCTCTTTCGCCCGGTGCCAAAAGCATAGACAATTTAAAAATATAAGCGGTTTTCGTGTCAAATTTAGGCGCCAATGTTTATTACTGGTCGAGGTCGAGTGAAGTCTGCGTTGATTAATTTCTGTACTTATCCTCTCAGTGATTTTAAGCTGTAATATTTTGTATACGTAGTGCAAGATGTACAACAAGTGTTGTATTGAACATTGTGGTACTAAACGAAAGGACGTTAAAATGCACCCGTTTCCTGTTAGTGAGATAAAACTCAAAAAGTGGCTTCTGAGCATTAACAGTGATTATTTGCGCAGCTTAAGTGCTCAAAATCTTCAAAAACTATGTATGTGCCAGAAACACTTCGAACAAAGGTTCATCACTGAGATGTATCGGCTCAAAGTGGATGCTTACCCGTCATTGTTTTCGGCCTTTGAAATTACCTCTGGAATACCCACCAAAGTTGAAGAAGGTTCATACGTAATTAATTAATATCTGAAAATCTTGTAAAATGAGTACATCCATTACAACTCAAGTTTCCGTAGCCAACATTGCTTTTTATATGAGCTTCTAACAGTCTGTCCAACTTTACTACGTATGAGGTTACATATTGCAAATTGAATTAGGCTGACTGCAACCCGCAAAACGAATGTGTGCTTTTATAATTTCTAATGTGACAATAATAGCGTCCACATCCACCCACCCCTAATAAGACCCACTGACACCACATCCACATCCATAAAATGTATGTAAATAATATTGCAAATAATAACATAATATATAAGCGTTTTCATGTATTTCTTACTTCCCTGGTTATTGTGATGCCGTGACGTAGATGTGGACGTTCACAATAATATTGCCCTGTTAGAAATTAGAAAAAGTGCACATCTGCAAACAGAATTGATCACCGCTCTATGATGTTAAATGAACCTTTCCACATAGTTTATACAATACTAATGTATACATTTCTTTTTTCAGTTTTTTATCAGAATCATGATCACAACTATTGTCGGAAAAGGAAACATTACGACCATACTTATGCCCGTCTGCCTGGTAAGACTGATATTTTAACTAACTATTTAAAGTATAAAATATATTCATGTGAACCTGCTAATTATTATTATTAAACAAGTAGACGTTTTTTGTTGATTTTGCCATCCAAAAAAATAAAAAAGTACTTTATTTCAGATACATCTCTCGCAGTGCCTTTGTTATCAGAAAAACCAACTATTCATGATGGACATGTAACAGGTCTGTACTTAATTATGGTAGTTGGTTTTAAATTTGCTATGGAAAGTTGTGTATAGTTCTATAGTTATTAAAATTGCTTATGTAAAATATTTACAGATCAGTCATTATCAATGCCTTCAACATCGAAGATGTCAAGGTATAATGATGATGTTATATCATGTGTTTCTGGTACAGCAAATGAAGAAAATTTATTGAGTAATATTGGTATGTATCAAAATAAAATATTTATATTCCTTTTATGCATACTGTCTTGAACACTACTACACAGTACAAGTTACAGCATTGTTTTGCCTGTTTTAACATTTTACTTTATATATATGTAGTAGTATGTCAATAAATAGGTGAAAACTTGCTATGATACTTAAAACATCTATTCAGGAATTGATTTGGAAAGGAAACATTGATTTTCATCATATAATATTAAAAATCAATGTTTCCTTGGTTGGCATTTTCCTTTAATATTGCTTAAATTATGTTTTATTACACAGGTTCAAGTCCTATAGCTGAGCCAAGACTTACGACTCCCACAAAATTGAGGGCAGGAAGACTTTTTAAAACAACAAAAAATCTTAGTCCTAAATGTAGGAAACTCTACAAGGAGTATGTACGGTCAAAGAGACAACTCAATTTTAGTCGGAGGGCCAAGAGGGCTCTTAAATTTTCAAAAGAGAAATCTTTTGAAAAGCTGACTCAAAATATGAATCCTTTGGCAAAACAAATAATGTGGATGCAATTGAAGCAATTGCAAGCAAGTTAATTGGTCTCTCAATTTTAAAACAGAGCCCGAGATGTTACAAGTTTTTACAGAAAATATTTATTCTCCCCTCTAAAACCACATTAAATAAAATGATTTCGGGTTTAAATATTAGCACTGGTATTAATCCTCAAATATTTGAAGCAATAAAGCAAGAGGTAAGATTGATATATTTAGGATCTATAATATTTAAGATAGATTCATATTTATGAAATTTTAATTTAATTTGAATTTATACAAAAATATATTTCTTGATTTCAGGTAAGTGCTTGGTGTGAGAACAAAAAATATTGCTCAATATTGTTTGATGAGATGGCCCTAGAACCGGGCCTCACTTATGATAAACACGGAGACATAATCCATGGCTTCGTAGATTTAAATGGGAAGACTGATGACTTCGCAGACCATGCTCTAGCATTTATGCTTAGAGAAGCCATTTACAAATGGCAGCAGCCTATTGTTTTTTACTTCTGCAAGGGCACAACGTCATCCCTCCAACTAAAAACAATATTAAAAACTGTCATTTCTGCATGCATTGATGCTGGTCTTTTGCCTCTGGCTCTAGTCAGTGACCAGGGCTCATCTTTTCAGTCCGCCATAAAAAGTCTTCTTGAAGAAACAAGGAGAGATCAATTACTGGCTGATGAAAATACAGGTAGGCATACTGAATTCTACACTTTGCTTAATGGCTCCATTGTATTAACGAGAGTTCTGCCAATAAGTTAGATAAAAAAAAAACAAAACTATCAGATTTTTTTAAAGATATTCAATATACCAAATTACTGATCCTTTTTTATATGATTATTATTTGATTTTTATTTGATTATTTCACTAACCATACGAAAAACAATAAGGATGTTAGATACGTAATATAATGGTGGAATTTTATTTCTGTTTTAGATGGTGTCATTGAAGTTCAAGGGAACAAAATAAGTGTCGTTTATGATCCGCCACATTTAATTAAAGGGTTAAGAAACAATTTTTTGACAAAAAATATAAAATTTCAAGGAAAAATTTCAAAGTGGAGCGACATTGTCGAAATTTATAAAACGGACTGCAGTCATGCCCAAATGAGACTGATGCCCAAACTTAATGACCAACTGGTTATACCAGAAAAAATTAAAAAGATGAAAGTAAGTTAGATATGATGAATTAACAATCTTCCTCATAGTATATAGGTGCAGTACGCGGCCTTTAATATGGCACGTACCCTCGAATACTCATGTATTTCCGTTGCGACTTAAATAGAGTTTTAGAAAAAGTATTGCATTGTAATTTTTATTTATTTTTTTATTTATCATTGCTGAATTTCTTTATAGGTGAAGAATTGTGCTCGAGTATTCAGCAAAACGGTTGCAGCTACTCTGACTTACACAGCTCAATTTTGTAAGTGTTTCTGTGATTATAATAGATTTATTCAAAATTTTGTCATGTGACATTACATCACTAGCATTTGAACCAGTTGTAATAAAATCAAGCTATTTTATTATTTTTATTTATACTAATCATTAATCTCATCATCGTGAATTTTATTATTTCTGATATATTTTCTGAATCTCCAACTTTAACTCAAAGTCAATTTATTTCTATTAACTTACCATAGTATACCAAGCTTAAGTTCAGTGTCATTTATTATTCTAGCTCAATATGCTGATGGGAGAGGAGTTAGCTCTACCCTCGAAAATACTGCTGAAACAGTATCATTTTTTGACGATCTGTTCGACTCGGTGAATGGTGCGAGTTTAAACAGCAAGACGTTGAGAGGGAAACCCTTACGCGCGGCCTGTACATCAGGTTCACCACACCAACGATTCTGGCAAGAAGCTATACAAAAATTAAAAGATATACATTTTGTGGATGTGAAAGGTAGGGAGACAACTGTGCCTTCATTAAAAAATTGGATTGTAACTCTTCAAAGTTATTTAAGGCTGTGGCAATTCTTCCAAAAGAAAAACGTAAAAATAATGCGCCCGCGCTATTTCACCTCAGATCCAATGGAAAACTTTTTTGGACAAGTGCGGGCGTATAATTTCAGAAATAATAACCCGAATTGCCACACCTTCGTCAACACTTTCAGATCATTACTAATAACGAGATTTATTAAATTTCACTCAGATACTTTTAATTGTGAAGATGAACCAGCAGATCAGCTGGTTAAATTGAAACAACTATTTTTACCATGCCAAAAAGATGATGAGCAGTATCTGGGTGAAATTAATGTAGAACCCCATACGTCAGGAACGGTGCCGCGATCTGCTGCTCAGGAACGCCTCAATGTACATGCAAGAGCATATACAGCAGGGTGGGTCACTAGAAAAATTTTCTCAAAAATAAAATGTGCCGATTGCGTTGCCGATTTGACAACGCGCGAGGTTAGTGCGATACATAATTGGGTGCAAAAAAAAAGAATATAAAACAATAAAGAAAATGAAATTGACCTGCCCTTCTGAAAATGCAGTGAGAGCGTTCGGAGTAGTCACAGAGGAAGCAAATGAGTACTTAGAACATTCTCCAGCAAAAAATAACATTTCGAAAATAATAAAAATCTAAATTATGTCTAAGTACTCATTTGACTTCCTTTCTTGTGAAATACATAAAAAAGAAATTGAAAAGGCCTTCCTTGACCATGGGGTAAAATTAGTAATTTTTAACTGGTGTTGTATAATAATTAAAATAATGAAAGGCACAGACATATCCCGAGTAATAGAAAAATCTCTTCCGAGAATGCAACACAAAGCTTATGATAAATATAAAACAAAATTAAAAAATAAAAATTTGAACAAGTATTTGTTGTGTTTCATTTACATATTTCTCAGTAGTTCCTTGTAGTTATTATGTAAACAATGAGCTCTAAAAGAACTCATTGATATTTTGCGGTGACAGCAAAAAAAATGTGGTATTTTGTGAATACCTACGGTACAGCGGGGTAATTGAGGCTTTCTGTGTGAGCCTTTGCCAAAAACTCAACACCTAAATTTAAAAAAAAACTAACTGTCATGTTCTATTCTTCCAACTTTTGACAACCTCTACTTACCATTTTTCTCCTTTGGAGTGGGTCGTCTGATACGTAGTATCCCTATGTAGTCTGTGTGTTACCCAGGATCTCAGAAGGTTTAAGCATTGGTTCATCTAATTCTTCGATTTGACGTCTACGAAGATTAGGCGCCAGACGTAAAGAGCAATTGACATACCGCTGCACCGGCGAGATAAAGAGTAGTTTACCCGATTGCAGAAATGCAGACATTTATCACCATTTATCACTAAAAAACAATTTGAATGATGTATTGATTTGACAGATCAATCTGTCTAGTCCTAACCTCGCGTTCCGAGTTACGCAAAATCTCTAATATAAGCGCGCCAAACAATCCTTCCGCTAAGCGTGGCGATTTCTTGACGCGCTAACAGTGCAGCGGCAGCGATGTTATTGTGATGCGGAACGCGAGGTAGGTGTGGCCATGTTAAAATATTTTGTTAATCGATTTACCAAATCGATTTGATAAAAGTAGGTAATATATCATTTATGAATTTTGGTGTGACCGTATTGTGGTAACTTTTGTTAGTGTTGATATTTTGCTATTTGTGCAACAGTTGTAAACAGTTTCTCTTTCTTTTTTTCCTGCTTTCTATTTATACCTAATTAAAGAGATACTTTTGCATATGATTTATGTTCATATTTATATCAAACGTTAATTTTTAAACAATCTAGCCAGTTTTAGTTGGTCATATCATGAAATGCAACTAATTCATGAAATGGCTTGTCACATCATAAAGTGATCAATTCTACGATCTGACCACGACATATATATCCACAAATTATAATTCCTTCGTGTTTTAGTTTATTTACTACCTATTTCTATTTTTTACTTTAGCCCACCCGCTGCCTATTTTAATCCACGATTTGAATATACGTCTAATTAGTTACATGAGACCTAGATTATGACCGGAGAAAAGCTATTGTAAACATCTCCGGTACTTTTAGTTGGCGGAATAGTAATATATCGATATTTTGAATCGATTACTACCATTTAATTGACATAATCTGTGGTCTATCTTGGCAACATTCAGGTTAAGTTTTAATGGCAGAACTACCTTTGATTCAATAAAATAATTATTAATTACGGTTTCTAATGCTAGGGTGAAAGAGATGTTGATAAAATAAAATTAGACTTATAAAATTACGACGGCATTTTTGAGAATTAAATAGTCTCTGCCCGGCACCAAAAATACGGGGCCAATCCGCGGGCAATGTCCTTTATTTGTTTCAGTTGTTAGGACGGAATAAATCAGTTGGAAAATTGAAATAAGTAATATTCCATTAAATTAATAGGTCCGCCATTGGTCACCATACGGCTGGTGTTTAAACATAAATGAAAAGTATTTTTTACATTAACAACGGAACGGAACGTACTTTTCAATGACAGTTTTTGTTTCTGACAGTGGGTGGCGAGATTATTTTGAATCTCTCTGAGAGCATTGAGTTATTCTTCGGTTAGAATTGAAGTTGAGTGGGAAAATAGTTCTAAAACAATTTTACGGAGCTAAACGAAAAACTAAGTGAAAATGGATAAGAAACATCGTTAACGCGGGGACAATTGGACTACGGAGGAAAAGGTTTGTTTAATTAACGGCGGATAAAAATGGCAGCAAAGAAAAGTGTCTCCGACCACAGAAGAGCACTCCGTGGCACTGGTGGTGGTTCTAGGCCACCAACTCACACAGAAGAGATACAAAAATATATGGAAATGTGCCCGACCGATTTTATTGAAGAAAAAAAATGAATTCGATTGTGACAGCATATTTGAGAAAGTTGTAAGTAATTTTTTTTGAATTTTAGTAATTATAATACAATATTAAAAAGTTTTTTTTGCTCATTATTATCATTAGGACAGTTTTATGTAATGAAGTGAAATTATTATATGTGACAAGTGTTCATTAGCTTGTAAAGCAATAACTAAATTAGGGATAGAGTAGAACATATGATTGTATGAAAACAAATAATCAAATTCTCAGAACATTTTCCTGATGGTGTACAGTAATACCAATCAATTTACTAATTAATACATATTTTTATTTGTACACAGGTTGCATCAAAAAATATAATAAAAAAAGAAGAAATAGTGGTCATAGCTGAGAATAAGTTGGGTAACTTATTAATAATAGAGGAAGATGGCCTCTCGACCTTATTTGATGTTGAAGAGGTATGAATGAAGATAAATTATAATTATTATTATGATGATTAATTAACATTGACATGGCTTGAGGATGCCATAAATAACTTTATGTCATACTTCAACTACATTTCTATACTTACCAGCGCCGAGGCGTAAATTTTTCTAAAAGAGAAGCCGAAGTGAAGTCGGCCTTAACTTACTTACTCATCATTACTATCATTCTAAAATTAATATAGGAATGTAATGAATTAAATACAATTAAATTGAACAGATGAAAACGAATAAAATATGCAATATTCCTCTATCTCGTTCTCGCTGACGCATTTTTCTATACCTGTCTCTGTCATAACCCGTTGTACAGCGGCTTGCTCTCGTACATATCAAGCGGTGCCACGTGACCTAAAGTGACATCATTACGGGATCGCTGTTGTATGAATTTTTAGTTCCCGATTATGACGTTTTGGCGCCGGGTTAATTTAGAACATTTCTCTTTTGTTGTAATACAAAGGTATAAATAACCTTTTTTGTTGTTTGAATGTTATGGTGAATTAAATACCCGTAGTGTAACTATATTTATTGACAATAGTAGCCACTATTTACATACTATTGTATTTTTAATAGTGATAGAGTTACCAATGCGAATCCCCGAAGGCAAGCCGGTAGGAATCGTGTTATATGGTGCCTTCGCCACTGATACTTACTATTATAAATTGCAAAGTTTGTCTGTTCGCCTACTTAAAACCACTGAATGGAATCAAGATTTATTAGTCTTATCTTTTCTTTCAGGATGTAGACGTTGGAGGAGCTTCATTTATAATTGAAGATGTTGTTATTGATGATATCAACAGTTCAAATAATGAGGTTGTATAACCCTTTCACTGGTAGCCTCCGTACTACCGAGGATGAAAATTTCAATTAGATTGCTCCCCTACGTAGTACCGAGGATGGATCGTGGTCACACTGTTTTGCGATTATCTATGAAACTACGTAGCCTATCTCTTTCGTTTTTATGTTAAAATGAACAAGGAAGACAAAGCTTTCTATATGTCCTTCACTGCTACTAACATTATGGCACTTTTGAGACGCTGTGTTGGATGCAAAACACACTATAAAAGTTGGCACACTCGCGGGCCGACGCTCTCAACGAAACAATAAAAAAAAACTATGATTGACTGGTGAATTTGGGTTTTATAAGCATGAATACGTAACTAAAGTGTGTTACCTTTCTATTTAATTATTAGTTATATGAAGTTTATTACATTTACGCATATATTTTGCGAAAATAAGTTGTCGAAGTGAAAAAATGGCCGGCGTAGAAATTCTTTGTGACGGCTTTTCGTATACATATTTTGTCGTAAATGGCTGAAATACTATTGAAACGTTACGACAATTTCATTAACTATTCATAAATATACGATGTTGTGCAAGAAATTCAATTATAGCAACAAAATATTGCAATTTTAAAATTTCATTCTACTATTTTTATTTAACGCGGCCGCCATTCCAAAGTCGACGACGTCATCGCCCGATTTCCTTTCTTTTAGCTTTAATTGTTAGAAACGATTAAAACTATGGTATAATGTGTAATTGAGAGGTAATTTAATTAAGTTATTGGAACAGTTTTCACATTTGAAATCAATTGTGGACTTCATAAGTTAAACCCGTTTTTTGTGAAGCACATTCTTGTTGTAAACTACTGTTTTTTACCTATCTTTTTAACAGGAAATATTTACGACTTCTGTTCATTTTGGACACTTGTAAATATTTCTTAGGGTAGCGTCACTCTTGAACTAACTAAATGAACACACATCTAACAAACTGTGACATATTTATGACCACAAAAAACAAAGGTGAATGAATGTTGACGTTGTATAAACATTCTAAACGGCCACTTGAGACGCGACAAGATTATCGTCTTTTGTTTATGCTTTGACTGCTTAATGTGTTACGCATGGCCAACCTCAATAGATCGCTGCATCGGCATACCTGCATACACATTGCACACGGCACCTACGGGCACGAGACGCAAGCTCAGCATAACGTGACCAATTGACGTCAATCGAACCTTTCCATAGAAACCTAGAAACGTGGAGCGGCACTTTTGGATCTGACATCGACCAATTGACACTTCAGTATAATTAGTCGTAATTTCAATACTTTGTAATACAGTAATAAATTAGTTTATTAAAATAAATTTGCATTTTTTTGGATCCTCCGGCTGCACCCATCGTAATTGGCGCAGTCGGTAGGATAGTCCAGTAAATTCAGTGAATCGATCACCGACAACGGGCTATTCGAACCTACGGGTGTGCGGCTACGGGGGAGTATCCGAAAATCGATACCACAGAGAGATGCAGATTTGGTAAGTACCTAGATCTACTAGAGTTGCTCGCCTTCCTATGTTTTAGTATCCTTTGTGTAATTTCCTTTTTTTTCCGTGTTTCCCTTGTGTTAATTTCCTCAAGTGTTTCTATTAAACTTTCAAAATTTTTCACCCACGTATATCACGGATTCCTAAGTCGAGTATTTCTAATAGGAACTCGCAAATCGATGCGAATAGGAATTTAGATACTATGTTAGAAGATAGTGAAAGTGTAGAATCTTACTTAATTACAGAGGATAATTTAACTAACAAAATGAGTACCGATTTGGTAGATCAAGTTTACAAGGCCTTACGCCTCGTTCCCGAATTCGACGGGAACCCGAACGTGCTCACGCGGTTTGTACGTTTATGTGACCAACTTGTCGCGCAATTTGTTAAGGCAGAGCCAGGTTACGAACTAAGTAACTTATCCTTGTTGAACGGCATACTTAATAAAGTTACTGGGAACGCCGCTCGCACTATAAATTCAAACGGCATTCCCGAAACATGGCAGGGTATTAGAAACGCCCTGATTAATAACTTCTCGGACCAGCGGGACGAGACCGCCTTATACAATGATCTGGCCCTGTTAACACAAAAGAATTTATCACCACCGGAATTTTACGAAAAGTGCCAAACCTTATTTAGCACAATTATGACCTATGTGACCCTGCATGAGTCCATATCTACTACCATCGAAGCCAAACGGGCACTATATAAAAAATTAACCCTACAGGCATTCGTTCGTGGCCTAAAAGAACCTTTAGGCTCGCGTATTAGGTGCATGCGACCCGACACCATTGAAAAGGCTCTCGAGTTTGTGCACGAGGAAATTAACACCAAGTACTTACAGCAGCGTAACGACCATTTGCCGGAGCGGAGACCTGTGCAGTCTGCGTCTTCATTTAATCCCAGTACGTATCAGATTAAGCCATTTAATTTGCATACTCCACAGCCAGTCACTTTTTCAGCGCCGTTTAATCAGCCCGGTCCCTCTAAAAGTTTCTATCAGCCACAACCGCCAAGGCCAATGCAAGCTTGGAGACCTCAGGTGCCTTTCAATCGCGGTCCCACGCGAACCCAACAAATGTTAAGCGCACCCCCGCCTAACTATAGGCCCCAGAGCAACGTGTTCCGATTGCCTCAACAAAGGCCTGGTTACACACCCATTAATAATGGCCCCAAGCCCATGAGTGGTGTAAGCCACTTTGTTCCCAAACCTATGCCGAGACCTTCGACAGGACATGACTGGGCTCAACAAGGAAATCCACCTCCCAGTAACTACTTTAAGACTCGTGAGACGAATGTTAACGAAGTAGACTTTTACGACTATTACGAGTACCCTGACTATGCCTATAATGACTATTACGACCAGTTCTACCCCGTACCTTACAACTACGAACCTGTGTATGAGCCACTAGCTCATAGTGATTATGTTCCTGTGCACGTAGAGGAACATCAGAATGTGCCTGAAGGAACATCTGCCCAAGGAATGTCTGCTGAAAGCCAGGATTTTCATACAGCCCCGAAATCAGACAAACCAAAATAGAGATTAACTTGCAAACCCAGAGACAACTTCCATTCATTCAGATTGCTAATCCACCCATTAAACTATTAGTAGATACCGGTGCGAACCTATCTTTTATTAGCCCGGACGTTGTAGAAAGATTTTATCATCATATCCAGTGTAATTATGAGCCTTTCGAAGTCACTAACATCCACGCGACAACTCGTAATAATTATTCCATTACTATACCGTGCTTCCCGGAATTTAAAGAAACCCGTGACATTACCCTATACATTTACAAGTTCTACAATTATTTTGACGGCTTAATAGGCTTAGATTTACTAGAAAAGTTAGAGTCTAATATAGATTTAAAGAATAAGGTTCTTGTTACACGTAATTCATCTAATCCCCTGCGAATGTATGATTCACGTAATTGTAATCTTTACGAGGACATAGTACCTGCTAATTCATCCAAATTAGCTAGAGTCCCCATTAATCTTCATGATGGTGACGTAATAATATCAGAGCAGACTATTTCCAATTGCACTATTCGCGGCTGTGTTACTTCTGTTAAAAATAACCGTGGCATCATAGAAATAATTAATCCAACTAAACATGATGTAGTTTTCTCAATGGATAGGCCAGTTACCGCGGAACTTTTTAACGAGCAAAGCGCGACTATCTATCAGCCTAGCGATCGCGTATCCGAGGTATTATCAAGACTACGCACTGACCATCTGAATCCTGAAGAACGAGCTAACTTAGAATCTCTTTGTGCACAATATGCTGACGTTTTCTATATCGACGGTGAACCTCTAACTTTCACCAATAAGATAAAGCACAGTATTCATACCACCGACGAATTACCTGTCTATACTAAGACCTATAGATATCCCTTTGTTCACAGACAGGAAGTTCAGGATCAGATTAGCAAAATGTTAGACCAAGGGATAATCCGTCCCTCGCAGTCAGCCTGGAGCTCACCCATCTGGGTAGATCCAAAAAAATCTGATGCGTCCGGAAGGACTAAATGGCGCATAGTCATTGATTTTCGCAAAGTCAATGAGAAAACCCTCGATGACAAGTACCCAATCCCCAATATTAATGACATCTTAGATAAACTTGGTAACTGTCATTACTTCACAACTCTAGACCTTGCAAGTGGATTTTACCAGGTAGAAATGGACCCAGCCGATATTCACAAAACGGCCTTCAATGTAGAACATGGGCACTTTGAATTTTTACGCATGCCCATGGGTCTCAAAAACTCTCCATCCACGTTTCAACGCGTGATGGATAATGTCCTCAGGGACCTCCAAAATGTTATACATATGTCTCGTATATCTTGATGACATAGTCGTTTTTAGTGTCTCCTTACAGGAACACATGATAAATCTAGAAAAAGTATTCAAGAGATTAAGGGAATCGAACTTTAAGATCCAGATGGATAAGTCGGAGTTTTTAAGGCTTGAAACTTCATACTTAGGTCATGTAATAAGTAAGGACGGTATTAAGCCTAACCCCGATAAGATCATTGCCATCCAGAAATTCCCTATTCCTAAGACAGCTACCGAGATCAAACGCTTTTTAGGCCTGTTAGGATACTATAGGAAGTTTATTCCTGACTTCGCGCGCATTACGAAACCCATGACGCAATGTCTCAAGAAAGGTTCTAAGATCACCTTCAATGACCCTAACTACATCGATTGTTTTGAAAAATGCAAGTTACTATTGACTAACGACCCTATACTGCAGTACCCTGACTTTTCTAAGGAATTCGTGCTTACGACTGACGCATCTAACTTTGCCATAGGAGCTGTCCTTTCTCATGGGCCTATAGGGCAAGATAAGCCCTTAGCATACGCGTCTAGAACATTAAACTCCAGTGAGATTAACTATAGTGTAATCGAGAAGGAGTTATTAGCCATAGTCTGGGCTACTAAATACTTTCGTCCGTACCTGTTTGGGAGAAAGTTTAAGATAGTTACAGACCATAAACCCTTACAATGGGTTATGAGCCTTAAAGAACCGGGCTCCAGACTCACACGTTGGAGACTTAAGTTGAGTGAATACAATTTTACTACAGTATACAAGCAAGGCAAAAAGAACACTAACGCCGACGCATTGTCCCGCATTGAAATCAACAACGAGGACGCCATGTCTATAGCGGTAAATGTATCTGAAAAGCCTCACTCAACAGTAGGTTCTGAAACACTGACAGCCCCTACAAACAACCTTGACATACTCGACAACTCTGACACAGCAACTGTTCACACTGGTAACGAAGCCCCTATTCTAGAAGTGCCAATATCAGACGAACCCTTAAATAAATTCAGTAGACAAATCTGTTTTGTACTTGTAGGCGATATTAAAAAACGACCGACAGTGAGTAAGCCATTTGAAACGCATACCCGAACTACCATTCAATTATCCGAGACTAACCTGACTAACGACGTTATTAATGCAGTCAAAGAATATGTGAACCCTAAAGTCAAAACCGGTTTAATCATCCATCCTCCTCTGGCCATGTATAAAATAATCCCCATAATTCAAGCCAACTTCAAAAGCTCTTCAATGAACATGGTTCTAACTAAAGTTGAATTAGAGAATGTTAAAGACTACCTGCGTCAACAGGACATCATAAAGAAATACCACGAAGGTAAAACAAATCATCGCGGCATCACTGAATGTTACTTAGCCTTATCTTCCAAATTCTACTGGCCTAAGATGAAAGAACACATCTCCAAGTACATAAATGAGTGTACCATCTGTGGTCAGGCTAAGTACGACCGTCATCCCATCAAGCAAAGATTCAACATTGTACCACCCCCTAGTAAACCTTTTGAAATTATCCATCTAGATCTGTTCACAGCTCAAACAGAGAAATTCCTTACCATTGTAGACGCTTTCTCTAAGTATGCACAAGCTTATCACCTTCGAGATAGCACCGCTTTAAGTGTAGTACAAGCTCTACTTGTATTTTGCACCCACCATGGGGTCCCATTGACTATTGTCACGGACGGAGGCCCTGAATTCACAAATCAGATTTTCTTAGAATTCAGCCGAACTCAAAAAATTATTCACCATAAAATATTAGCGCATTCCCCGAACGACAATGGCATAGTAGAAAGGCTCCATTCTACCATTTTAGAACATCTTAGGTTATTGAAATTAGAGAGACGAAATGAACCAGTCGTTAATCTTATGCCTTACGCCATCTTAGCGTACAATAGTTCGATCCATAGCTTCACAAAATGTAGACCTTTGGACTTGATAACTGGACACTTTGACCCTCGAGACCCAATAGATATTGACCTATCTGAACACTTACTGCAACAGTACTCACAAGACCATAGGAAACGAATTAGTCAAGTATACGACCTTATTAACCAGACATCCTTACATGACAGGACACAACTGACTGAAACCCGTAACAAGGACAGAGAACCCGAAAAGGACTATACCCCTGACCAGCAAATCTTTGTACGCAATCCCATGGCGTCTCGACAGAAATTAGCCCCGCGTTATACGCAAGATACTGTACTCGCAGATCTTCCAATCCACATCTATACGAAGAAGAAACGCGGTCCAGTAGCAAAATCTCGCCTTAAGCGAAGTCCTAAAGATCCCACTTTGTTACAGGATAATACTATGGCTGATGACCCTACACCCGGCCCAAGGACAAGAGATAACAGTTGAATCACTTGACAATGGACCAGGACTACTTCCCTTCAAATTAGGAGCGGCAAAGATCGTTTCCCATTTCCACTCTTTCCTAAGTCATATAGACTTAGAGAATGTCCATCTTCAAATTGAAGTGGTAAAAACACAGATGGCTGAATTAAGTCCCCTAGTTAACAATAAAACCTTATCCCTATTCGACCCTCATCTGAAACATCTCAATAGTAAAATCAATTTAATTATTAGTAAAATTAGTATGTTTGAATCAACGCGTAGTAAAAGAGGCCTTATCGACGGTTTGGGTTCTGTAATAAAATCAATTTCTGGTAATTTAGATTACACCGATGCACTTAAATACGAAAACGCCATAAACACCTTACGTAATAATGAGCACAAATTAGAATTAGAAATTAATAACCATGTTAGTTTAAATAGTAAATTTATTTCACGTAGCTCTCAAATAATAGATAGTATAATTTCAAATCAAGATAAGATGAACAAAGCACTAAACTTAATTTTGGAAAGTAACGCTAATAGGGATACAGATTTAATTAAATACGCCCATCTGGCCCAACATCTGTTAATCTTAGGAGATAATGTAGAAGATCTTTACGAAGAATTACGAAGTTTAGAGAACACCCTAACATTTATTCGTGCGTTGAGCACCCCGTACTCCCTATTTAATTCAGATGAAATTAAGTATATGTTAGGTAAACTAAGGATTTTATATGCTAATGACGAAATCCTTGACGTAGAAATTAGGCATTTTTATGAAATAATTAAACTAGGCTACTTCTATTCTAATAAGCAGATAGTGGTAGTTATAAAAGTCCCGATAGTTGTTTCCTCCACATACGATTTGTATAAACTTTCCCTTGTTCCTAACAGAAACCACGAAACTCTTATACCACCCTCACCTTTCGTAGCACTCTCTAGCTCAGACTCTAGGTACATAGAGACAGAATGTCCGAAAGTAAACTCCATATATCTCTGTGAGTCAACAGCCAACCTACAAATCCAGAGCAAACCAGATTGTATCCAGCATCTCATAGTCCATCAAGAACTTCAACCCAGCTGCAAGCTGACACCCGTAGCTCTCACCACCGAAGCCCTGGAAACCCTGGACGACAAGCATTATACCTTAAGTTTTCCTGTACCAACAAAAGTGAAGATGTCTTGCGGTCAAGAACAATATCGGACCCTACGAGGCAGCTATTTGGCAATTATTCCCCTCAATTGTAACCTGAGAACACCCGCCTTCACTATCTCCAACACTGACGACCACATCAAAGGACATGTCGTGAAGATCATTGAGATGCCCCTATACAACGAGACGAAGCCTGAAAATTATCCGAAGCTCATCCTAAATTCGCCAAATCTACAAAAACTTCACACCCTTAGCAACGAGATAGCGACGCAACTGCCTGTACATTTAGATGACGTCACCGATCCCGTCATTTACCACACTACTATACCCATGTACCTCGCGCTATCCGGTACATGCGCACTTATCGCCACCCTAACCTATCGTCGGCTACGCATAAGAAAAGCATCCAGAGAAATCACAGAAAACTTCAACAGCAACCCTGAAGTCGCCTATGCAATCCCATCACCACGCACTATCAACCCAAGCCAAATAAGGATTGACCCTGGATGTCTACCAGCGACCATCTTGAACAAGTCCATCGATACTCGCTGTTCTACGGGGGGAGGTGTTACGCATGGCCAACCTCAATAGATCGCTGCATCGGCATACCTGCATACACATTGCACACGGCACCTACGGGCACGAGACGCAAGCTCAGCATAACGTGACCAATTGACGTCAATCGAACCTTTCCATAGAAACCTAGAAACGTGGAGCGGCACTTTTGGATCTGACATCGACCAATTGACACTTCAGTATAATTAGTCGTAATTTCAATACTTTGTAATACAGTAATAAATTAGTTTATTAAAATAAATTTGCATTTTTTTGGATCCTCCGGCTGCACCCATCGTAATTAATGTACTGTGTTTATTATGTAATCGTTGTTATGGTGTAATAGTGATTAAAATTAAATGATTTTTATATTAAAATATGTCTTTCACAAAAAATTCTGGGACTTATAATGATAAAAATGGGACGGAAATAATAAAACTTGTTTTTAATTTGAATGATACTCGTTTTATTCTGAATCAAATTACATAAGTGTCATTCACCGAATAGTAAAACTTGTAAACATTACGAAACAGTCACAATCTTGTATGGGGTTCATAGTAAAATATCGAGAAATTGGGGTTTAACCACAAGTGGTCCGAAAAGAGGCGGGATCTCGTCAAGGCTGTACGCAAGAAGGAGCAAAGTCACATGTTTGACGTTGACAGACGAACGTCAAATGAATGGATAATACGTATAATTAGACTTTTTTTTGTTTCTTTATTTTTATTAACAGCGATTATTAAATTAACATATTGTGTTCTTTGTAGATTATCACAAAAAGGACTGCACTCGGTTGCATATCTCAAAAAGAGAATAATGACAACCACATCCCAGCCAAAAGATTGAAGACTCCACAGCAAAATCACAAAACGGTAACCAAAAATGCAAAGAGGCACAAACCTGGGTAAGTTTTCTAAATACACATTGTCATTGTTATTATTGTGACCGTTCACTATGTTATTATATGCATTGTTTTTCTTTTTCAGTGCAAGTCATAAAAATCTTATATTAGAAAATAATATAGAGTTGAAGGAGAAACAATTTAAGCTGCTGGAAGAGGAATATGCTCTGAAAATAGCATATCAGAAATTAGAATTAAGTCACCAGGAGCTAAGACATAAATTAGAAATCGATATTTTAATGCAAGAAAAGGAAAGGAAAACGATGGAATTGAATATATTGAAGAAAAATAATAATATCATTTATTTATTTTTTCTATTTTGTTGTATGTAACGTTGTGTGAATATCCACATATTCAATTGATTCATAATCAACGTCAATTCTTAACTTATAAAAACATTATCGTAATATCGTCAATGGAATGCAAGGAATGCCTACACATTCTTTTTGGTGTTGGAACAGTACGTCGTGATGTTCTGCGTGACGTCATAAAAAGAATGTCATTGTGGGTATTAGTAAATAGTCTTTAATCGTGTAGTGGCGAAAAGTCATGCTAGGCGGGTAGTTCTGAATCAGTCACTTCCTATTGGTGTCGTAGTCGGACGAATGTTCTCGACATTAACCGAAGTAAAGCGCGTACGAGTATATATATGCTCGTACAGGTCGCGTTAGCTCACTTTTTATTACTAAAACTTTCTGGTTACACGTTCGCAAAATAGTTTCTCGCTGTATTAGATTCTTGCGACATTACCCGTGTCCAGACTTTTATTTTTATTAAGTTTGTAGTGACTTAAGTTGTATTAATCAAATATATTTCACAAGTGAAGTGTTTATCCCCGTGAAGGGTAAGTTTGCCAAACCAAACCAAACAATTATTATAACTGCCAGCTCATGTTCTATTTTCTTTACTGAGTAGGTACCTACAGACATAATTTATTTTGTGTTCACATTTTCTATTGTCTCTTGGTTTCATTCTTTTTAAGCCTCGAGTGTGTCACACGCTCGCAGGGCCAATCGATGTTTTTGTGATAATGCTTCTCGCTAATTTAACTACGTGTACGTACCATGTAAACTCCGCTCTGATGAGGACCAATACTCACAAACGCCTTAGCGCCTTACGTCCTAGGCTTTCGCGTACGCTGCGAGGTCATCATCAGAGAGGGGTTGCAGTGGACATTTATTTACCGCTGGACGTTAATTCCAGGGAACAAGATTGGGTTTTAAATTACCCTCATCGACGTTCGTTGAGTTCAGCTGACTCACCCTTACCGAACGTTCGAGACCTGCGCACAACGTCACCTGGCGGCACCCACCTGCGCGCCTTACCATCTCGTCTCTGCGGCCTTTTCCACCTCGGGGTCAACTCCTCGGCGTCGCGTCGCTCCAGCTACGCGTTAAGCCAGGGCAGTACTTAGTGCGTCTACTTCCACGGAGCAATAAATTAACAAGTGACGGCCTTGTAATTCCACGACCAGAAATAAATTTTACTGTTGTAAGCGTTGGTGAGATTTTCATTTTAATTTTAAATACTCCCACACGTTACATTAACCCACGACCCTGAGATTAAGAGTCTCATGCTCTACCGACTGAGATTTTTTTTTTTTTAATCATGGCTTATCCAGTAAAGTTTATGTCGCTTCAAAAGTCTGAACTCGAATACGAAGTGGCGATTAGAGGCGAATCACCTTCTGCCACGGTACAGGACTTACGTAAACAGATAGCTAAGTGTGGACCTTTATTTCCGTCGGAAGACATTCTTGTTAGTCCCTTTGACCCAGCAGAGGACTTAATGGGTGTAGTTGACGTTTTGGAAAGGGTTAACACTAGTCTGGAAACTTCGGCTTTTGATAAAAATTCTTTACTCCGGTCACAGAATTTACTTAATCATTTACATCATCGGATTAATCGCATTACTTGTACCGATAAAGTAAAGGCTGACTATGATCGTTGTGTTACCTATTACAAAAAGACCGTTTTAAGGCTATCAGCGCTTAGTGATTCAAATTTGGATTCCCAAGCTACTACAGACTGTTCAACAGTTTCTTCCTCTTCGATTCCAATCACTGTTTCAGTTACTTGTGATGGTAACGTGAATAAATTCTCTTAATTAAAATTCGACGGCAAATCGTGTGTCCGAGCATTTATACTGAGGTGTGAAGAATTTTGTCAAGTTAAGAATATCTCGCTTAATAATATCCTACCCCACGCTATGGAAATATTTACTGGCGACGCCTTACATTGGTACAGAAGCATTAGAGAATCGGTTTCGAGTTGGGACATTCTTGCAGTGTCATTAAGACGTGATTTTGATCAATCAGATTATGATTACAGACTACTTACAGAAATTAGGTCTCGCACGCAAGGGGAAACTGAAAATATCATAATATACCTGTCCATTATGGCCGGACTTTTTTCGCGTCTAACTAAAAAACTTTCTGAGGAAGATAAATTAGAAATTTTGCTACACAATGTACGTCCGGTTTACGCTAATATACTTTCTTCGGTGTCAGAGATTAAGTCTATCGATAATTTACGGACTCTGTGTCGAAATTATGAGGCTATACAAGCACGTTTTTCTCAGTTTAAGGAACCACCTAAGCCGTGTTCAAATACATTAGCGCCCGAGTTTGCTTATTCAGGACAGTCAACTGGTAGATCGAATTTTAAATATAACGACAATAACTCGTATAACAGAGACTATCACAAACATAACAAATTTGATAATAAACAAAGTTCTAGTAACAATTCAGCACCTAATTACGTACACACTATTGATAAGTCAAAATCTAACAAAAAGCAACCTTACTGCCCTCGTTGTCGAAATAATACACATATGCTGAGGCAGTGTACTGCTAATAAAGATGAATTGATATGTTTCTCTTGTGGCCTGAAAGGTTTTAAGAAGCCTGATTGCCCAAAGTGTAATAAGAAAGTATCTGAGCTAAAAAACTAGTTCACGGGAATTGTGTTAATAACTTTGATATGGAGGACTGGAGGCTTACTCTTGAAATAAATCCCAATCTCGATCGTATCCAATCCGAATCCAGTTTCAATTTCAATCTCCAGAAAATTGGCACTCTTGAACGAAAACGAGATTGAGATTGGAATCGACTGCATGTTCGACTACACTGTTTAACATGGGGTGGCCATAGAAATAAAAACGTTAGCTACCAAATTTAAAAATATTGAATAAATCGGTAAATCTATAAATAAAATTGTTCTGATATTTATTTTAACATAAAATATCATCAAAGTGTTCTTTACTTGCATTGATATGTATTTTAACACAAATTACTTAGGCAGGAATGGCTCATTGTGAATGTCATTGCCTACGTTTACGTTTTGTTACATTAAAATAAACTTCCCGCGCTTTTGTCATCCACTTGAAAGTTCGTATTTGTTAAAAGCTGTGATTTATTAGTGTTATGAACGATATAGGTCTAAGTTTCAAAGCGATGTTATCTAAAAAATGTCGAGTGGTTAGTGTGGAACATATTAGAGAACGTTTTTATGCACAAGTTCAAGTTATTTGTGCTGTAAGTAGTCAACCGAGGAAGACGAAAATATCCAGGTAAGGCCACAATTCTATTAATTATTAATTCTTTTAAATTGTAATTAATAAAAAGTTTGCTTAATACAAACATTTATTGTTCTTACAGTATGAGTAGGCCATCACATGAACAGCTGGAGACCCTTGTGGATTTCCTGGTACAGAACCCGGGAATTGCCAAGGGGCTTTTGCGTACTGCTCAAGCTAAGCAGCAGACGAAGCGAAAATGGAACGAGATAGCAGTGTCTTTAAATGCACTAGGCGGTGCGCAGAAAGATGGCAAAGGCTGGGCTAAGGTACTGTCTACACACTAACATTTTCCACTTCACTTAATTTTATGACAACAGTTACAATAATCGGTACATTTATTTCCTTTTTAGTATTGGGCTGACAAAAAGTTTACCCTGAAGAGGACTTGTGCCCAGCACGCACAGTCAATGAGGCGTACAGGGGGTGGAACTGCAGACAATTTGCCTGCATTAACACCCATTGACCAACGCCTATTAGCAGTGATGGGGGGCCTACAATTTGCTACAGGAGACAGCCATGTTGCTGCCAATCCGTTTCCATCCACAGTAAGTCATTGAGTTATAAATTTTTATACATAAACTGTAAACTCACAAAACTTGAAAAATAACACCTCCACAATGAAGTAAGTACTTAAACTGTAATTTGTTAAATAATTGCAGAGCCAAAGCCAGAATGACATCCAAGTAGAAATTGTCGCTCCAGCCCAAGAGTTTGAAATGGATGTAAATGAATTGGAGTCTCGTGCTTCTCCTGTGCAAAATGTGGAGAGAGGTAATTTCTTTCAAACTATGTGTGCCATCTTTCATGATGATAAAACTTAAATGTTATTTTATTTGGCAGTTACAACACCAAGACAACATAGTCCTAGAAGGAGCAGCCTGCCCTCGGGACAGTCTATCCGATCAAGGACTATGTTGGATCAAGATCGGGAGAGATTCACAGAGATAGAGAGACAGAGGGTTGAAGCAGAAACTGTCACAGCGAGGGCCTTATCTCGTGCTGTAGAACAGATGGAGGGACTCTCGAGAGCCATATTAGAAAGCTCTCAAACTGTGGCAAATGCCCTTAACAACATTGCTGATGCCCTGAGACAAAATAGGCAGTAGTTTAAGCTATTATTAGATACTTTAGGGTTTTAAGTAGGTACTAGTTTAGAGTTGGAAGTTAAATTGTATTTTATTTTTGTTTAATAAATAATAAAAGAGAGTAAAATAAGACAAAAGAAGTTTCATTCAATAAGGATTTTAATAACATATTATAAAATCAAAAGTCATGTATTAAAATTAGGCTGACAAACAACTCTTTTCGAATGTCACAATACATAAGACAGTCCCCCAAAACATCCACCCTTCACCACTTCCTAGTGCTTTAGCTGAGAAAAAGTGGCACAACAAACTCCCCTGCAGCACAGCTGTCTGTCTAGTTAGATATACTTGATTCTATACAAAGATAGGCAAAGTAATAAACATAACAAGACACAGAACATTAATTAAATAATTTGTTATATGTCAGCTTGCCATGCCAATATACCAACAAATAAAATGAAAACTTAACTTAAGCACAAAGAATAAAATTACAAAATGTAAATAAAGCATAATACCAAAATAAACGATGAGAATAAGCCTAAATAAGTTCTTACATAACAAAATAATAATATTAATGGAGACGCCGACCTATCCACAGCTCTTGAACAAGTTGTGCACGAGCCTCGAGGCCTCTGCGCAGCTCAACAGAGGCAGAACCCCGATCTACCTCTAACTCACTCTGTGCCAATTGCATTTCTCCCATGGGTGGTGCGGCATCCTCAATATCATCCAGACCCAATCGTGCTCGGTTACAAATGTTGTGTAAGACAGAGCATGCATTTATAATTTTAGATGCTTTGTCTGGATGATAATGAAGAACTCTATGACCTAGAAGACATCTCCATCTATTTTTTAAAACCCCAATTGTCCGCTCAACAGTATTGCGAGCCACACAATGCAAATTAGTGTAATACTCTTCAGCTGAGCCTGGCGGTGCATCCAGTATTGGGGTCATCATATATTCCCTTTGTGGATAACCAGAATCACCTGCAATCATATTAAAGTCACTTAGTAATTATTATACCTATACATATAAACCAATTTGAACAACTGTATGAAATGCTTACCAAGTAAAAAAACTCTTTCTCCTGCATTTATTAAATTTGTGATGTGATTTTTAACAGGATGTTGGTTCCAAACAAAAGTATCATGTGAGGCTCCACCGAATGATGAGTCTACACTCAGTATATTGAGATCTGCATCACAAATCTGTCAAAGAAATACTTTTTATAGAATGTTACAGTTTCTCAAATAGAATAACTAAAACATATCCAACCTAACTCACAATTAAAACATTTCTTGAATGGTAACCTTTTCTGTTGTAAAACCGCTCTTCATTTTGTGATGGTCTTACAATAGCCACATGAGTACCATCAATACATCCTGTGACTGCAGGTATTCTAAATTTTTCATAAAACCTAAAAGTTATTTATTATTAGCTTTTTAATCTTAAGAAATAAGTTCAAAATAACATCAAATATCAAAACAACATATCAAAAGTATTGATTGATAGGTACTGTTTAATATTACTAAGGTAAAAAGAACTATTTATGTACCTTTGTTTAATAAAGTCTCGCTGTCGGCGAGTATGTGGAAACTTTAGCCATTTATTCAAAATCTCATTCGCATTAAGAGCATTTGTAACTTCTCTTATTGCTCTAGAAACTGATTGTTGGGACATCATTGTGCCTTGTGTCCCACCTACTAATCTTTGGTAGCTGCCTGTGGCATAAAATGAAAGAGCCACCAAAACCTAAAAAATAAAATAATACAGTATTATTTACTTATAAAATACCTCAGTAAAATACTATGTGAACATGGAATTGCAGTTAACCATGAAGTTTACGAACCTTGTATTTTCTTGGTATGTCGCTACGCCGAGTAGGCTGGGGCATCAAAGGTTCCAAATCCTTATAAATCGCTTCGAAAAGCTTCTTAGTTACTCGGTAATTTTTTCTAAATTCATCATCAGTCATGGCAAACGCGCTGTCTGCATATCGCGCCATTCGTCTCAAATTCCGCCTTTGCCTCATGTCTAACTTATGAGCATTGTCCAAAATATCACAAATAAGTTCTAAACGTGCCATTATTCACAATAAAAACTTCACAAATCAGTCAGAATAACAAACTCGATCCCGAAAAAATAGCCTTTTTGTAATCGTTCAACTTGGATCAAAACACGATTTCAAACTCGATCTGTCAATGTCAAAATCTCGTCAAGAGTACCGAAAAAGTGCATTCGTGCGAGCAAAGTCGATTTCATTTAGTTCCAAAAAAATCCACCAATTACGATTTCAATCGAGCGCTAGAGTGACATTCAAGAGTGCGAAATGACAAGTTTTCGATCACAATTTCAATTTTGAATTGAGATCGAGTGTCGAGAGTAAGCTTACTGGAAGAACTGGTTACAAACTGTAACATTATTTTCTAAATCGTATAACATCTACACAATTCTCGATGATAAGAGTGATCTTGACGATAGACCATACGTTTCTGTTAAGATTAATGATCTTACCGTTTCCGGTTTACTTGACTCTGGCTCTGCGGTCACAATTATAGGCAATAAGGCTCATTCCGTGCTAGAAACTTATGGCTTGCCACTAGTAAAGGCTGATTGCATAACAGTAACGGCAGCGGGAGGACAAACTTTGAAAAGTATAGGTTATATTAATGTACCCGTAATTTTGAAAACCAGTTTCACATATTGAAAGCAATTGTAATACCGGAAATTAAGCGCAACCTTATATTGGGCATAGATTTCTGGCGTAAGTTTAAACTTTGTCCAAAATTTATTAATAGCATTTCTATGGTTAAAACAGATAGTTGTTATCTAGGTAAATCTCATCCTACCTTCATACAAGGTTATGATATTCTTACTCAGTCACAAAAGCAGCTGGCTGATAATGTCATAAAGCAGTTTGAGGACATTTCCTTCTCAAACAAGGGCTTAGGCGTTACAAGTCTTATCACTCATCATATTGACACCGGTGACTCTGGGCCAATACGTCAACGATACTATCGTTTGTCACCAGAGAAGCAACGTATCTTGGTTGATCAGGTTGACGAGATGCTGTCGATGGACGTAATCTAGCCTTGCGAGAGCGCGTGGTCTTCTCCCGTCCTCATCGTTACCAAAAAGAACGGCCAACCTCGATTTTGCTTGGATAGCCGGAAACTTAATTCTGTCACAAAACGTGATGCCTACAATCTCCCTTACATTACTGAGATTCTGGATAATTTACGGGATGCTCGTTATCTGTCTAGTATCGATTTATCCAAGGCATTTTGGCAGATCCCGATTGCTCCAGAAGACCGTGATAAAACGGCATTTTACGTTCCCGGAAGAGGCACGTTTCGTTTCAAACGGACCGCTTTTGGCTTAACGAATGCACCAGCTACTCAACAACGTTTAGTTGATTTATTATTTTCCAATTTTGACCTCAAGGTGTTTGCTTATTTAGATGACGTAATAATCATTTCTGAAGACTTTAATAGTCACGTGACACTACTATTGCGTGTGCTAGAGAAGTTGAAACAAGCAAACCTAACAATTAACCTTGAGAAGTCAATTTTTTTCAGTTCTCAGCTAAAATATCTGGGGTACGTCGTCGATGGCTCTGGCCTACGTACAGATCCAGCTAAGGTTGAGGCTATACTCAATTATCCGACACCTACATGTCGTAAGGACCTCAAACGTTTTCTAGGCACCGCGACGTGGTACAGGCGTTTCGTTCCAAACTTCAGTACCATAGCCGGTCCCTTAAATAAGTTGACATCTTCTAAGAAGGGCACTCCTCCTTTTGAGTGGACTTCTGAGGCCGACTCAGCGTTTCAAAAACTCAAAGAGTGTCTAGTATTAGCACCAGTCTTATCTTGTCCGGACTATACTAAGCCATTCGAGGTACACACGGATGCAAGTGGTTACGGTATCGGTGCTATGCTGACTCAATCGTTTGAAGGCAAAGAACATCCAATTGCATATATGAGTAGGTCGCTAACTGCCGCTGAAAAGAATTACAGCATAACGGAACGCGAAGCACTAGCCGTTATTGTCGCTCTCGAACATTGGCGTTGCTATATCGAAAACGGACAACAGTTCACAGTTTATACCGATCATAGTGCTCTTAAATGGTTCCTATCATTAAGCAATCCAACAGGACGTCTAGCTCGTTGGGGTGTACGTCTATCGGCCTTTAACTTTGTAATAAAACATAGAAAAGGCGTAGATAACGTCATACCTGACGCTCTGTCTAGAATCATTCCAGTAAGTACCATCAGCATTTCCAACTCTTATTTGGACACTAAAGACAGCTGGTACAAAAATATTTATAATGGTTGTTTAAATGATCCTTCAAAATTCCAAAATTTTATTATTAAAAATAATTCATTATTTAGATTATCAAAAAATAAACATGAACTTACTTCAGAATTCTCGTGGAAAGAGGTGGTTCCTTCTGAACTTCGTGAAACTATTTTTAATGAGAACCATGCTGTTCCTACGGCAGGACATATGGGCATTTTTAAAACTTACCGTCGACTTGCTTTACTTTACTACTGGCCCGGTATGTACCAGGACGTTGTCAAGCTTATCGGTTCTTGTGACAAATGTTTAGCTTACAAGTCTCAAAATCATCAAACCCTAGGGGAAATGGGACGTCCTAAACAGTGTTCTCGACCATTTCAGATGATTTCAATAGATCTCATGGG
The DNA here is from genome assembly GCA_932294355.1 of Aporophyla lueneburgensis. NCBI lineage: Eukaryota > Metazoa > Arthropoda > Insecta > Lepidoptera > Noctuidae > Aporophyla > Aporophyla lueneburgensis. Next base: position 25,324,063 of record OW028735.1, read on the forward strand.
ACCTCTCCCCACTACTAGGAAACAAAACAGTTACATTTTTGTGATAACCTGTTGTTTTTCAAAGTTCTGTTTAATTTTTCCAATTAAAAGAGCTACTGCTGACGTTATAACTAAAATTCTAGAGGAATCAGTATTTTTAGTTCATGGCGTACCACAAACAGTGATGATGGATAATGGCACTCAGTTTACAGGTAAAGTGGCGGAAGCATTGTTTAAGAAATACAACATTCCTAATGTTCATTATACACCTAAGTACACCCCTCAGGTAAACTTAGTAGAAAGATTCAACAGAACCATCATCACATGTTTATCTACCTACGTGGATAACGATCATAGATCTTGGGACTTATTTATTCCCAAAGTACAGTTCGCTATTAATAACTCAGTTAACGAGGCGACTGGTTTTACACCTTCTTTTTTGGTTTTCGGCCGTGAGCTAGTCACTTGTGGATCTCATTATTTAGAGAATGACCTTGGTAACGAGATTATTTTCTTGCCACGTGACTTATACGCAGAAAATTTAGGTTGTTTGTCTTCTATCTTCGACAACGTTCAGTCAAAGCTATGGCAAGCCCACGTAAAGAACACCTCACATTATAATCTCAGACGAAAGTTTGCTGAATTCAACATTGGAGACGTGGTCATGAAGCGCGCTTACGTATTAAGTGACAAGGATAGTAGATTTTCAAAGAAGCTGGCTCCTAAGTTTATAAAGGCAAGAATAATTCAGAAGAGGTCACCTCTGGTTTATGTGCTGCAGGACATGTCTGGAAAGAATTTAGGCTCTTGGCACATTAAAGATTTAAAAATAGTAGGTAAAAATAATTAAAAAGAACATTATAATAACATTAGATCTTACCTTATTTTAAAGTTATCATTTTATCATACCTATCTAACCTATCACTTTTTTTTTGTTACCATTGGTCTACCCCATCGGTTAATTTAGTTTTTTGTAATACATGGTTGTGTTTTTTTTTTCCTATAGAGCGGTAGCAACTTTTTAAATAAGCCCTTGCAGGAGCGGTCGATTACTCCATAAATAAACCATAAATCATAAAACACAACTGTGTCTATAGAGCGGTAGCAACTCTTTAAATAAGCCCTTGCAGGAGCGGTCGATTACTCCATAAATAAACCATAAATCATAAAACACAACTGTGTCTATAGAGCGGTAGCAACTCTTTAAATAAGCCCTTGCAGGAGCGGTCGATTACTCCATAAATAAACCATAAATCATAAAACACAACTGTGTCTATAGAGCGGTTGGTGACTCCATAAATAAGCCTTAAACCAAAGACATATTTTTATCACCGAAAGTTAGATTCAAATTACATTAAAATTATAAAATTGGTAGGTAGGTTACTATTGGTTGGTAGATGGTTTAAAAAAAAAAATGTAATTTAATAATAATATTTTATTGAACTCAATACATATAATAACATTATTCTCTCGCTAAGTACACCTTCTCTTTGAAGAAAACTATTTGTAAGGTATAAGGTTAACGAAAACAGGATACCTAAATTTTATATTATTGTGCGACAGCTAACTCTCCGTATCTCTAAATACAATAGCTGCCGCTAGCTATGATTGCAAGACGAATGAAAGATGATTTTGATAGGTAAAACAATAGTTTAGCTCTAATTCTTCATGCGGATTTTGTCGTAGATAGAGGACAAAATCCTTGACTGCGCGAGGGGGTATTGTAACGTTGTGTGAATATCCACATATTCAATTAATTCATAATCAACGTCAATTCTTAACTTATAAAAACATTATCGTAATATCGTCAATGGAATGCAAGGAATGCCTACACATTCTTTTTGGTGTTGGAACAGTACGTCGTGATGTTCTGCGTGACGTCATAAAAAGAATGTCATTGTGGGTATTAGTAAATAGTCTTTAATCGTGTAGTGGCGAAAAGTCATGCTAGGCGGGTAGTTCTGAATCAGTCACTTCCTATTGGTGTCGTAGTCGGACGAATGTTCTCGACATTAATCGAAGTAAACCGCGTACGAGTATATATATGCTCGTACAGGTCGCGTTAGCTCACTTTTTATTACTAAAACTTTCTGGTTACACGTTCGCAAAATAGTTTCTCGCTGTATTAGATGCTTGCGACATTACCCGTGTCCAGACTTTTATTTTTATTAAGTTTGTAGTGACTTAAGTTGTATTAATCAAATATATTTCACAAGTGAAGTGTTTATCCCCGTGAAGGGTAAGTTTGCCAAACCAAACCAAACAATTATTATAACTGCCAGCTCATGTTCTATTTTCTTTACTGAGTAGGTACCTACAGACATAATTTATTTTGTGTTCACATTTTCTATTGTCTCTTGGTTTCATTCTTTTTAAGCCTCGAGTGTGTCACACGCTCGCAGGGCCAATCGATGTTTTTGTGATAATGCTTCTCGCTAATTTAACTACGTGTACGTACCATGTAAACTCCGCTCTGATGAGGACCAATACTCACAAACGCCTTAGCGCCTTACGTCCTAGGCTTTCGCGTACGCTGCGAGGTCATCATCAGAGAGGGGTTGCAGTGGACATTTATTTACCGCTGGACGTTAATTCCAGGGAACAAGATTGGGTTTTAAATTACCCTCATCGACGTTCGTTGAGTTCAGCTGACTCACCCTTACCGAACGTTCGAGACCTGCGCACACGTCACCTGGCGGCACCCACCTGCGTGCCTTACCATCTCGTCTCTGCGGCCTCTTCCACCTCGGGGTCAACTCCTCGGCGTCGCGTCGCTCCAGCTACGCGTTAAGCCAGGGCAGTACTTAGTGCGCCTACTTCCACGGAGCAATAAATTAACAAGTGACGGCCTTGTAATTCCACGACCAGAAATAAATTTTACTGTTGTAAGCGTTGGTGAGATTTTCATTTTAATTTTAAATACTCCCACACGTTACATGTATTTGTTTTAATTCAAATTACATGTGTGTGTTTCATTAAAACGTTTAGTTCAATCAAAAATTGTTTTGAATAAAGTTTCGTCTAACGACATTTCCTCTCAATGTATCAGGAGGGTTTAAAGATCTTATCCTCCGTCTGCGCACATAGCGAACAATGTCCATGCCCTCGTTCATGTCAATCGCAATGTTATGTAGTACCGCTAGCGCTACAACTGTGGCTTTAGCTGTTTCAAGCTTTGTATACATGCCTCTTAACACTAGAAAGACCATGGTCGTCAATTTGACCGCACGGCGGTTTTATTCTCAAATATTCTACAAACTATGTTTTTGTTTCTTTTCATATTTTATGACTTTTCCTAATTTACTATTGTAAGGCTAAATTTATATAAAAAAATATTAAACTATGTGTTGTTTATGAGATTCCTTTACAAATACCTACTAAGACTGCACACCGTCAATGTGACGGCATACCAAGGCAGCGCACAGTGATTCGTCTAGTACAAGCTAGCGGGACAAAATTCATGACGTCATTTCCAGGAATTCGTGACAACAACTTGTAAACAACCCTTCCCAGGTAAGGAATTCTAAGAAATCATTTGTTTGTTACTTCAACAAGTAATTTTGTGGGGTCCGTGGGTTACGCCGAAAACGAGTTTCTCGAGCTCTATACAACAAAAATTTGAAACAAAATTTGCCGAGTTAAAAAACACAGACACAGCCTTCGATGAATACATACCCAAATTCAATAATATCAAGCAACAGTTATACAACTCTCGAAAGAAAGCCTTAAATGTAGAAAAGACACAGTTTTGTAATCCAGCTGAAGTCATTATACCTGAGATTTTTCAAAAATATCTATTAGTTGATTACTGTGAGAACGACAACAGAATTATAGTATTCGTATCAGCACAGGCTTTAAAACACATCAAAAATATACAACACTACTTCGGGGATGGTACATTTGATTGTTGTCCAGGTCCATTTTACCAAATATTTACCATTCATGGAGATATGGGAAGTGATGCACAAGCAACCAATATTGTGCCTATATTTTATGTGCTACTAGTTAATAAAGAAAAAAGTACATATGAAGTCATGTTTAAAAAAATTAAAGAAGCTGTGCCGGACTTCAGCCCCATGAAATTCACTGTAGATTTTGAATTAGCTACAATGCTGGCAATAAAAGAGGTATTGCCAGCGGTCACAATACATGGCTGTAATGTTCACTTCCAAAGAGCCATTTACAGAAAAGCGAAGTCTTTAGGTTTATTGGCACACGAAGAAACAACATTCTATGTGAAACTGTGCACCTGTCTAGCATTTCTTCCTAAAGAAGATATAGAAGATGGTTGGCTTTCCGTAATGGAAAACAGGTAATTTTAAGTTTCATTTTATTTTAAAGTTTTAACAGCTCATAGATTGTTTTTATAAGTACGCAAAAATAAAAATAATGCTTAGGTATATACGACATGTCATATATATCATAATTTTTGTTTTCAGTATTCCCGATGAAAAAGTCACCCAATTCAACGATTATTTCGTTGAACAATGGCTTGAGCCTCCGGGGATGATCTCAAAGTGGTGTTGCTATAAAGAACGACATAGAACCACAAATTTAGTGGAGGCCTGGAATCAACGGCTTCAGTGCTATCTGGGCCGAAAACCATCATTATTATCGTTTTTGGAAATTATAACAACTGCCCCTCTAGCCAAGTCACAAACGCTTACCGTTCTACAATCGGTAACGCCTCAGTGTCCGCAATTGTAGAAAACGCTAAGTTGGTAGCCATGTTGAAGCGCCTGAGTCGGCCGCTCGTTCTACAATGTCTTTAGAAAAACGACACCTTATAACAAAGGATTTAGCGTTGAACATTGTAGAAACGATAAAAAATCATTCTATCATTTTGAACGATGTGAATTTGGCTACGAATTTTCTGTTCGCTTGTTCTAACCACGTGACTTAACGTTGAGCGACTACCGTTAACGATTGCAGATTATCAACTTGGCTAGGGGTGCTGATATTTCTACGTATAGCACAGGTCAAGTGAGGTAAAATGCTGATTACTTACATAACGCTTAATATATCAGTAATTCATTTTTTTTACTCTTAGTAAATAATCTTTATCTTATACTTTCAGATTACGAAGAAATGACAGTCCTATAAGTAAAAGGAAAAAATCTTCAATAATCAATGACAAACTCATTGCTAAGCTGACAGACAAATATGAAAAGAAACAAATTACAATTATGGAGTTTTTGGTACAAATCCGTCCGTATGTGCAAGTCAAGCAAAAATAATCACCTACTTACTTAGCTTAAAAATAATGATTTTGCATGTTTATTGTTACATAATTACTACATTTTAATTTTATATCTATATCAATGTTGTAACCTCCATAGTCACTGCATATAAATGACTTAAATTACATAATTTAATTACAAAGTTCAAATCATCCTAATATTTTTACTATGTTTTTCTTCTTTTGTTACTTTTGTTATCTGTGATTTTAAATGTTAATTGTTTTTATTATATTTTAGTGTTTGAACATTCTGTTACCAATCTTCTAAATATTTAAGTAGATGCCTACCTATATACTTAGTACGTAAATAGTATATAAGTACTTAAAATAATCCTAATTTTAAACTGTGATTTTTAATTTCGTATCTGTGATTTTGCATGTTATTGTTGCTTTATTTTAATGTTTGGTTTTATTTGTTATCAAAGTTGTATTTACGTAGATACCTATTATTATTTATTAGACATTTAATTTAATTTTTATTACATATTAAGTACCTACGTATTACCTATTATTACCCATTAGTACCTATTATTAGATAAGCAAACGTTTGTTACACCGACATTAAAGATTTATAATAATAAACTATGATTTTGATTTTAATAATGAACCATGACTTAGACATTTTTTATAATAGGTTACACTTTGCTATCTGACTGTACTTTTGATAAAAATATTTAACTAATAAATATTATAGTACTAAAACGAAATCGGGGGCTTCCACCACGGGGGCAAAACACACCGGGGGCGTAACCCACGGACCCATTTTGTGGAGGGGTTAATGTTAATTATAAAGGAAGCGCAATTTTCATTTGTAACTAAGTTGCATTTTTAACACACTTGTGACACCATCTCAAATAATTGATATTAAAGTGAAACGATTTTCTTGTGATGGATTCTACTATTGAAGGTATGTACTTACTATTTTGACTTGATTTTAAAATAATACATGTACTTTTTTGCCGTAATTAGAGTTTATAAGTATGTTGAAATAATCCCACATATTTTTTCTTAACTTCAAACTTTAAAGGATTGCAACTTTTTTTATCCCAATGTATCCGGCTAGATTCTTCTGTATGTTATAATTAAAACATTCAGGCGTAGTTTAATTTATTTTTTGGCTCCCGAAACCGCCCGTAGATAAAGTAATTTACTTTCTTTCAGAACGAGCCATAGCTATGAGAAAATTAGAGTTTTTCGAAGAATGGTTAAAACATAGTAAAACTGAAAGAGCAAGTCACATTTTTGATCATTTATGTGTACAACATAATCTACTAGATGCTTCTGAAGATTCACTGAGGAAACTCAAAATGAAAATTTCGAGCCTATCATCAAAATTAAACGAAAAGTGGACATCTTCTAAGTGTAATAAGGATGAATTTCTCATCAAACATAAAAATTGGTTAGAAGGATGCGGAATCGAAATGTTAGTGTGTGTGAATAAGCCGTGCCCTTCAACATCATCGGGAGTTCGTTCTGTAGGGCGACCCCAGAAAACCTTTGATGAATCATCAATAAAAACAAAAAGACGGAGAGTAGACGATCTTTTAGAATCGCGAAGTGCAAATGAACTAATTACTGCAGCACAATTGGCAACACGGAAAGAAGGGCATCGAAGTGTTGCCAAACAAATTGAGAGTGTCGCGGCCGGTGAAAGTTTAAAAATTAAATAAGTGTTCTGAAGCGAGTAGGCGATTGAGTCCAGACGAAGCTTTAGCTTATTATGTAGACTCTAAATCGACTTCTCACTCGTACAAACAGACGAGAAAGTGGTCAATGAAAGCGGGACATCAAGTGTATCCATCCTTCTATAGCCTAGGTAAGTCCAAAGCTTCTTGCTGTCCTTCTGACGAACATATTTCTGTGACTGAATCTCGAGCTGAGATTAAACTTCAGGCGATTTTAGATAAAACGGCTGAACGATTAGTTGAAGCTCAGTCGAAAGTCATTACAAGTGTGTTACCTCGTTCATATTATACGTTAATAAGCAAATGGGGTTGTGATGGGAGTTCAGGGCATAGTATATATAAGCAGAAATTTGAGAACATCAACGCTACAGACGAATTTCTGTTCGTGTACTCATTTGTCCCCTTGAGACTACTTGACGGCGAAACTGTTATTTGGCAAAATCCACGACCTTCTTCTACCTCATATTGTCGTCCTATTAAATTCATTTTTAGCAAGGAGACAAATGAGTTTACGAAAGAAGAAACTAGTTAAATTTTGGATGAAATAAGTCAGCTTCTTCCCACTTTATGTAACGTTGATGGAACTCAGATCTCTGTTAAACACGATTTGTTGTTGACCATGATTGACGGCAAAGTATGTAATGCTTTAACAGACACGCGTTCAACACAGAAGTGTTATATTTGTGGTGCCACTCCGTCTACTATGAACGAGGAGTCAAAGGACTATCCCAGCAACCAAGAACGCTTTGGATTTGGTTTATCTACTTTACATGCATGGATCCGCACTTTTGAATGATTACTTCATATCAGCTATCGTTTACAAATAAAAAAGTGGCAAGTTAGGGGAGACAACGATAAAGCTATTGTTAAGCAACGCTCACAAGAGATCCAAAAAGCGTGTAAGAGCGCATGGGCCTTATTGTGGATAAACCAAAACCTGGGTATGGCAATACGAACGATGGAAACACAGCACGTAGATTTTTTTCTAACGCAGAATTAAGCAGTGAAATTACAGGATTAGACGTTAGTCTTATGCGAAGATTTCATGTAATTTTAAGAACTTTGTCATCGGGATATGACATTAACTGTGTAGATTTCGAAAAGTATTGTAGTGATACAAGAAAGTTATATCTTGATCTGTATTCGTGGTACTTGATGCCCGTTACTGTGCATAAAATTCTTGTACACAGTGCAGAAGTCATTAAATCTTGCCTTCTTCCTATTGGACAGCTTTCCGAAGAAGCCCAAGAAGCAAGAAATAAAGACTGTCGTAGATTTCGGGAACGACATACCAGAAAACGATCACGCTGTGCCACTAATACGGATCTTCTGAGAATGCTTTTGATTACGTCCGATCCTGTAATAAATACATTCAGAGAATTACCGCGAAAAAAATTCACTACATTACCACCAGAAGTTCTGCAGTTGATTGTCCCACCTTCATTACCATCCCAATCAATATCAGTTTGCGAATTTAGTGAAGCGGATTATTCATTATCGGAAGATTCTAGCGAAATGGAGAGTGGTGATGAGGAATCTTCTGATGATGAGTATTAGATTCGGCTTGGTAGATTTTTCTTTTTTTGTTAATATGTTTACCTATTTTATTTTGTAGTAATTTTAACAATGTATTAGTTTTAAATTTTATATATTAGATAAAACATTATAGTAGACGGATAATACTAATTTTGTACGATTTTGTTTCAAGAGTTATTTTATATGTATGGATAATTGTTGTTGTCTTGGACTATTATTGTATTTTATTTGATAAAGTGAATAAATAAAAACCTATTTTGCACATATTTCTGATTTTAATTTTGAAATACCGCGAGACATTTTTGTCTACAACATTTTTGTCATTTTAGTCTTTTTTTTATATACTACATGTATGTATAGTGCCTTGCCTGCATAATAAGAAGGCAGACGCAGCTAAACCGATAAACAAATAAACAAAACAGTAGACAAAAGTAGAACATTTGGTGACTTCTGCCATCTTGCATCCACACCTTTGGACTTAGAGAACACAGAACGGCTTAAGACACATTAAATATACGTAAACAATTAAAATAAGTAAAAAAATAATTTTGTCTCGCTAGCTTGTACTAGACGAATCACTGTGCAGCGGTAAGAATAGTAAACAACGATTTCTTCAAACTAATGAAGGTACTTTTGTTTTTATTTATGTTGAATTCTGAGTAAGTTGTTACTGTCTAGCTTGTTTGCATTACAATCAGTAGACTTGGTTTCGTTTAGTGAGCAGTCGTAATTTGTTATAAAATAAAATGGGTCGCCATCTTAGTAGTTCTCAAATAGAACAAGAACTTTTGCGATATCGCGATATACAATTAGATGTGTCAGGTGATGAAAGTGGTGACGATTTATCAGACAGTGTTTGTGAAACCCGTGATGCAGTATTTCAGCCGGTACAGGTCACTTCTTCATCAGACGACTCCGAGGTAGATTCCTCTGCTACAACTAACAATACTATTGAAAATTCGCGCAGAGGACGCGGGATATCTCCTAGATCCATTAGCGGCAGGCGAACAGCGCGCGGTGGACGTTCAGCTAGGACCTCAGTACCGGAAGTCGGTATGATACAAGTAGCAATTGATGGCACAGAAAAACCGTTCAAACGATATTTCATTACCTGAATTTGTAGTTTTGAAAATGGTACAACCCTATTTGAAAAAGTGCCGAAACGTTACCACTGACAACTTTTTCACGTCTCTTTTGGCTACAAAACAAATGGTCGAAAAGACTAGTATTGTTGGAACAATGCGGCGTGCAAGACGAGAAGTACCGCCGATTTGTAGAAGTATTCGTACAAGATATGAAACTTTGAAACCCTTACTGTCTATCAAGGAAAACCAGGATTGCTTTTTTTATTATTTTGAGTACTCTGTACCCCAACGTGAGTATAGGTAGGTACTGATCAAAAAAGCTACCTGAGACAATTGAATTTTATAATGGCACAAAATTTGGTGTTGACATCATCGATCAAATGACAAGAAACTAGTGTTGGGATTTTATCCGGATAAATACTCAAAATGGATAAATACTCGATAAATATCCGTTTTTACTGAGTATTTATCCAAAACAGCGGATAAATACTATTTTATGTTTTCGTAACGTAAGTTTTGTCATTTTACTAACAAAATTAATGAAAAATAGACAATGCAGATTGGTATCGTACCTTATTAATCATTTTAACAATTACAAAACGCCGATATTGACAATAATTTCATTCAATTATGAATACAGTTAGTCAATCACTGTCAAAGTTAGATTAAATTATACATTTGTTAATTGGTTTTTCACATACATACATGAACTCATGCCTTTCTCCCATGGGGGTAGGCAGAAACTATTTAAGTAACGCTTGAATCATTGCAATAATAAAAAAAAATACCTCGTGGAAGTCGAGAAAGATAAACAAATCAAATATCTTGACTTGGCTCGCGAGGTTGTCGACATTGTAGGATATGGATTCAGCGAGCAATGTGCAGTTTTGAGACCAGCGGTGATGTAATTATTTACCACAAGTAAAGCGCCTGCCTGAGTGCAAACTCACGACCTGCAAGTTGTAAGTCGGGGCTGATACCACCGGGCCACCACTACTATCGCCAATATGAAAGGCATGTCAGACTTTTACTGACTAAAACCCACCTGTGTTCATTTAGTTGCCTGTGCCAGGGTACCTCTTTTAAAAAGATCCGCAACCCTGGCAGGCATCGGTCCTCGCGGACCCCTTCAATATGTAATGACATCTCTTTGAGGCGCGCGTGGAACACAATGCACCGTTGACACGGGTCTGTTCTTTACCGTGGCGAGCAATGGGTGGCTCGCCGCCCGCAAGCCCGTGCCCACGGTGGCCGAGAGTCCACAATGAACTCTCGACGCCCGGGGCGTCTCCTCCTACGGTGGCTAGGGACATTCGCAGAAGGAGAGGACAGCTTCTTATCATGGCCTGCACCAGGGCCGGACGCGAGAAATCGCCGCCGCCAATCCCCTCTACGAGGATACGGCGTTGCTCCGCCCAAGCAGGGCAAACCTCCACTCTATGCTCCACCGTATCTTCCAGGCGATCTACACAGTGGTAAAATTTACTGAAACCTGCTTTTAGATTTTCTCAAATCCAATGACTCATTATCAGTATCTGTCTGTAAATATAACCCATTTTGTGTTGATTTCATATCCTTAAGTATTATAAACACTAGAAGGGCATTGCATTTGTTTGAATCTTGTTGAAAGACAGGTTCTGTTATGGGTTCAAAAACAGATATGCATTGATATACCTAATCCCAAAAGTCATCATCAAGCAAAACTGCTTGTAGCATTTGACTTGACGATATATTTTTCTTTTACGCTGAGAGAGCGGCTTTTTCATTTTTCATACACGTGTGTGTGTGTGTGTGTGATCGAGTGATCGTAGATAGCTGCCGTATCTTGTGTAGCATGGCAGGTTTAACTTTTCTCCCGTTACCTTTTGTTTTACGATTTGTTGTAGCTTCGATCGTGGTTTTTGGGTTTAGTTCTTGTGATTTTTTGACTGTCTTATAAATCGATGAACACTGGCTGCAAGCACGGAAAAGCATGACTCATTGTCACGTTCCGCCTTAACCGAGCGTGTAAGCGAGAGCGCGAAACAAGCGATAGAGAGGCACGATCTCGGCCTTAGCGTTCGACTTGCGAAATCTATCTCTCTTCCACTCCATCGGCCAATATGTCCGAGTAAAAGAGACTTAGACATTATCACGTAAAATTATCGTCCGTATATCGACTTTACATACAACCAATTGTTTTATTAAAGATTTTATCATATCTGCATAGTTTATAAATTTTTGAAACTACCGCATTGCAGTGCACCATGAGCCAGTAAATTACTAGTGTGTGCTGCGCAGTTTAAAGGCTCAACACCTTTAACTAATTGAAAAGCCCTTTGCATGTTTATAGCGTTGGCAAACAACAACAACAAACTTGTCATCGCCGCATTTTTCTTGACTTTTAGAAGCTCTTCACAGAGATAATCAATTATGTGGCTATTCTCTGCACTCTCAACAAAGAAAGATTCTAAATTTGTATCTAAAGAGCATGCTCTATTGGAGATGTTTGGGCTTCTGACACAATTACAGCCCTGGCAATTGACATTAGAACTAAATAATGTAATAACGTAGTATTTTGAAAAGCCTAAATAACAATAAAAGTCATTAACATTTTAAAATAATCATCCGATGCGCAAAAAAGATATTTATCCATCATTTTGAGTATTTATCCGATAAAAATGAGTAAAAACGAGTATTTATCCGTTTCGGATAAAAAGTCGAGTATTTATCCTCCGAGTATTTATCCACTGCCCATCACTACAAGAAACTAATTCTGAAACAAATGAACGATGTACTACAAACAATAAGAGGCGTAAATGCCAAGTCAATCGTAATTGTAAAAAAAATAAAACGTGTGAAACCTGCACTATCTGTAAAAAAGCTGTTTGTGGAAAATGTATAAAAGATTTAAATAAAACTATTACTTGTTACAAATGTTACTCAGTTTAAGTGCTAAAATTGTTTTTTTTTAATAAAGTAATAAATTGGTATTATTTTTATTTTATTTTAATGCAATATACGCAATAATTTTATAAGTATTCTGACTGAATCTTTAGTACCGTCAAATTGACCGCTGCGGTCTTTGAAGGTATAGTATGAAGCCCGGCCCTTCTAGTGTTAAAAGGCATCTGAACCTCTGTTTCCATAAGCCAAAGCATCTTTCGACAGTATTTCTGGTGCGAATGTGGGCTGCATTATAAGCTTCTTCCTTGGGGCCCATTGGGTTGAGCAATGGGGTGAAAAGATATGAAGTGCATCCATATCCACTATCGCCCAAGAGCCTTCCACGGAACTCTCCACTTTCAAAACGTTCTTTGATAGCACTTTCATTAAAAATACGGGAATCGTGTGCACTTCCTCTCCAACGAGCTACAACATCCCTGATTTTTAAATGTGAATCACATACAACTTGGACGTTCAAAGAATAGTAGCCTTTTCTATTTACATAAGCTTGACTTAGTTCACCTCCTACTTTTTTAACCCTGATATGGGTACAGTCTATAGCCCCAATGACAGTAGGAAAATTCGAAATGGCTCTAAATTCTCTAACTGTGTCTAGTTTCTCGTTGACTGTTGATGGCATATTGATGAACATGGGAGCTTTCTTTGCCAAAGCTATAGCAACATTTCTGCAAGTCTTGCTTACAACTTGTGGTGAGATTCCATGTAAGTCACCGCTATCGTCTTGTATCTGAAAAGTAAAATAGCAGTAAATAAGCTGTACAATGACAACCGGTAATAACGACAAAAACTATAGACAATAACGAAAGGGCGCTTACCTGATGGCGGGCCCAATTCCGTAAAGCACAGGCAACTTGAATTTGAGCATCTAAGCACCTACAACGAGAATCATGTGGAATATCATTTTTTATTAAGTCTACAATTTTGTTTCCGAAAGCTTTGCTGAACCTGTATCGTTTTTTGAAGTTATGTTCATTGTAATGTTCAAAAGGATTCACTCGCACTCGGTACACTTGATCACGATAGTTAACCATAAAATCCATGTCGTCCAAATCATTAAAATCAGCATAATCGAAGATATCCATTGCAATTTACGTAGGTACTGAGAAAAAGCAATATGGCGACTGGCAAGAGTTAAACAAAGGGTGGTTGTTGTTTAAATTTAAACAACGTCTAAAGTATGTCTATCCCTAAACAACGGCTTAACATGGTTTTGTGGTATCACTTTTGCTAAACAACTGCTAAACACGTGTCTAAGGCGCGTCTAAGTTTTTTGTGGTAAGACTGTTAATGTCGCAGTTGAGACAGGGAGGTTATTTTTAAAAATATGCAGAACCGCTGGCCTTATTCTGGTCATCAGTTCTGCTATAGCTACAATGCATTTTACATTTGATCTATAAGGCAAGCTCAAGGATTACAGTAAAATAAAAACAAGTAAACTAATTAATGCAATAATGGTTTTAATCAAACAGCCATAGGTTTTACTCACAATGTTTCTCGTTCAAAATCGGCAGCCATAGTGAGCTCCGCGCTCAAGTTGCGCCTTATAATAACTCGGACGCCCCGCCAAAAACAATCGTCAATCACACCGTGTTTTACCGCCAAAAGTTAGATGACGTTTAATCGTTACATTTAAAAAAAGTAAGTTTTAGGCATTATTATTTACAAAACAATGTTCCAAAATAACGAGATATTTAAAACAATCAGAATTAAATTTTAGGAGCGTTACTAGATTTAATTAGTCATGATTTTGACATTAACTTGATGCCAAAATCATTACCAACCAAATCTGAAGGTATTTATTAATAAACATAAAACTTCTCTAAATAGTGATAGGTACTGTTATAAAACAAAATCAACTTAATTATCGGCCGAATAATCTCCGCGGCGACATATATTTTAAACTGCCTTCTGCTTAAATTCATTAAAAAAAATATAGCATCATTAACACAAATTTCAATTGCGAAATATGCACAGAATGTATTTTTTTGTTTCTTTTGTCATTTAAAATACATTGGAATAATTTACACTTACATCCATTGGGGCGGTGGTAGAATTTTCTTGGTGGTTTTTATTACCAATAAACTGGTAACCCCAATACAAATGTCTGAAAAATTGACGCTTGCGCCGGTGTTTTGCGATATTTTCTTCTGTTACTTTGCGTATTTGCCGTTGAGTCGAAGCGAAAGCTCCTCCGGTAAATCCATATTCAGTGACCAGCAGGGCTATTGGCTAACTTTTTGATTCCCAGTGACTACCAGGCTTCAGTTGTACACCGAACTTTGATGACAACTGAGAATTTCATAACATTGGTATTGCGTATCATAGTAAGTGGATATCACGTTACGGTGTCTAACGGATCGGGGACGGTGCTCTTCGTCTTAGCACTTGACGCCTCTATTTTTTATCGACTATTATGCGACTAAGTTCAATAACGCCTTTGGGCGTTATAATACTCCATTTTAGGGAACATTTTATATTTGACGGTTTATCAACACTTGAAACATGAAGCGGGCGGTAAATTCAATCTTTGCCAGTAGTAACTCTACGGCCTAGCGGAATTAAAATAAACAGTGTGTTTCTTTGTGTTATTAAAGTTTACGTTTTTGAAAATAATCAATAAATAAAAGGTAAGTAAATCTATACTAATATTATAAAGCTGAATAGTTTGTTTGTTTGTATGTTTGTTTGTTTGATTGAAGGCGCTAACCTCAGGAATTGAAAAATTCTTTTTGTGTTGGATAGTCCATTTATTGAGGAAGGCTATAAGCTATATAACATCACGCTACGGTCAAAAGTAGCGGAGCAGCAAACGAAAAATGGACGAATACTGGCAAGCAATTCGATGCGATGGGAAGGGGAGCGAAAATTTGACGCGGACGAAGTCGCGGGCAGAAGCTAGTAAAATCATAAAATAATTAGGGTCCCCACCCTTGTTTATAATGTGCAAGTTGTTTAAGTTTTAGAAAATCATTTTCTAAGTTTTTGAACAGATGTAGAATACAAGTGATGTAAAACACTTATCTATTTTTAAGATGCCTGTACATAGAAGAGTTTCCGTAAGGCAAATGGAAATACTTGTGGAGTTTGCGGAGTCCCATCGCGACATAGCATTGGGTCGCTTCCCGGGAGGGCAACAGGCTGTTCGAACCACCAGAGGAGTGTGGGAGACCGTATCGCTTCAACTGAACTCTATAGCAGACGGAACCACTAAAACACCAGACCAATGGCGAAGAGTAAGTTTATATCTTACTAAATATCTTCTAGAAACACACTGTCATCTTAAAATTTTACTCATCCATTTACAACATAGGTTTTCCTCCACGAAGTAGCTTATTACGAATCATAATTACTACAACTAGTATAAATAGGCCTACCTACAACTTGTTTCATCATATGTTGCATTCTCATACATTTTTTGTCACAAAACCCTGGAACCCTTATAGGCCCATGAAAATACCCCACTTAGAGACCCATCATAAGTGTGTAGATACGTGTTGAGTTATCAACAGGTACTTACACACTTACAGCCTTACTAATAAAAAATCTCTACACAGTCGTTCTACGACTGTATAGTTACACAATGAATAAACCTCGGGTAAAGTTGCACAGGTGTTAAACATCCCTTAAACAAGACCCTACCAATAAACATTGTTTAAGCTATGAATAGTTACACATCTGTTAAGCATCGTTTCTAATTCACATTGGCAACACCCACCAAGTGCGTTCAGAAATCAAACTGATTTTAATTTCGTAATGCGTTTAATTAACTGTAAATAACGACAAATCGACTGAAAATAACATTTTTGTTTATTTTATTATAACAAATAGTTCGTCTCATTATAATTATTTAATAATTTTAAGTGTTTTTTCATATCGGTGAAAAATGTGAGTGGATTGTTAATGATTTCAGAACGAATCTTGTTGCCAATGCCTTAGTAAACTTGAAAAAAAAGTATGTCACCCCATTTTCGTGTCGTTTGTGGTATTTTATTTTCTTGATTTTGTTTGTTTTCTAAATTAAAGTATGGCAAATGAAGCTACAGCCCCAAAAAGGAAAAGAGGTGCCAACCTTGTCTCATAATTTATTGATTCAACAATTCTTCTAGTTGTATTATTAGAGAAAATTGTTGTATTGTTTGGTTGCTTTAATATAGCCAAAAACTTATTATTAATCAAGGCTGATCTTGAGTAATAATAATATACCTTATGATTTTAGGTGCAATCATTATTTACCTACTACTTACCAAATTTTAAGTTCAATCTATGTTGAGAATAATGTAGTTTTTATTATATTTACATTCTTAAATAAAGAAATTGTTAAAATACAATCTTTCTTTACAAATTCTTAAAAATATCACCCCTATATTCCTTTTCTAAGCTGGTGGACGCTAAATGGTCCATGGGTGGACGCAATGTGGATTTTGTGGACGCAAACTGGGTAAAACGCCTAATTCTGAAGTTATTGATAGTCATCGGAATCTGACCACGAAACGCTTACCACTGGAAATATCAACCAAGAATCCGGACCATCGCCCATGAAACGTAGTAGAAAACGTACTCGCAATCCAAGCAAATGGAAAAAAAATGTCGCCAAAATGCTGAAAAATTCTGGTCAGCAATATACTTCATTAAAAACTGGTACAGTTAAACCACCTAAAAAAATGGGCCCGACTTGTTCAGATAAATGCCGGCTCTCTTGCTCATCAAAATTTTCGACAGAAAACAGAACTAAGCTATTTGATGCTTATTGGCAGTTAGGCCAATTACAAAGGCAGCGTGATTATTTGTCATCTTGTGTGAGACTTTTAGAGTTATCGTATCGGAGAATAAAAGAATCTCGTAAAAATAATCCCAGGAAACAAAATACAACTTTTTATTTATGCAATGATGGAAGAGAAGTAAGAGTATGCAAGACATTTTTAATGAATACATTGGGTGCCACTGAACGAATTTTACGTACAGTTATAGAATGCAAGCATAAGGCTGAAGGCCATAACATTATGAAAGAAGATGGAAGAGGAAGACACGGCAAACAAATCAGATTGGACGAAGAAATAAAGCAATCTGTGAGAGATCACATTAAGTCGATCCCAAAGATACAGAGCCATTATTTAAGAGCAAATACTAGTAGACTATTCATAGACGGAGATTTAACTATAGCAGAAATGCATAGATATTACAAGAAGAAGCGTCAGGAAGAAAATAAACCAAAAGCTTGTTACGATGCTTATGCTCGAATTTTCAGCACAGAATTCAATATAGGATTTTTTATCCCAAAAAAAAGATACTTGTGACGACTGTGAAGCTTATAAAAACGCATCTGTCGAAGAGAAAGCAAAATTGGAAACTTCTTATAAATTACACCTCGAAGAAAAAAGTTTATCTAGGATAGAAAAAGACGTGGACATGAGGAAGTGTAAATCGGAGAGCAATACTTTTGTAATAATATACGATTTACAAGCTGTATTGCCATGTCCGATTGGAAAGTCATCTGCTTTCTTCTACAAATCGAAACTGAACTGTTACAATTTTACGGTAAGTTCTTACAGTCACTAATAATAATTTAAAGGATAATCTAATATCTGATTATTATATTCATACATTTTTCATTAAGTGCGTGTATTAAAAATGTATTTTCGTACCACTTGCTCAAAAAAGTGACATTCTATGCCACAAAAAGCTAACATAACAATAGTCATTTCTAATCTGTTAAAAACAGGGAAAGAAAATTGTACTGAATTTCATTCATCCTCTAGGGGGAGAATGTGATTTAAATTTGGAATACTTACCGAAATTTATACTGAACTACATCTGTGTTTACACCATTGAGTTTGTATATAAAGCATTATACATCTTTTTGAAAAAGGAATACGCATTTATTATGCAGTTATGATTATTAAATAAAATTACGAAAACCGACGAGGCCGTATGAGCTTGATGCCTTTGCTTTTCCGACCAAAAAATATTAGTCTAGGAATTTGCCGCGTTTTTGTTTTCTTCAAAGACATTAACGTTAAGTTTATTTTAATTTATATCAAAACGACAGTGACAGTGAATTGTCGGATTCCATCAGTAATCAGCAAAGGAAGGAAATACTCAAATCAACTCATCAACAATAAATGTACCAAACAAAAATGTAACTCTCTCTATCAATAATTGGACCAATGTTTCGAAAGTTAACTTTTACTTTTAATTGTCATTATTTTTAATAAATGCTTATCTCATATTATTATTGTGTTAATTTTTTCGCAAATGATACGAAAAGTAGAGTATTTTCCTCGGTGATAAAGCTGTCTTAGTCTTGGGTGAACTTAAATCCCTCGCTACACTCAGGACTCGTCTTAAATCCCTCGCTTCGCTCGTGATTTAAGTTTTTAACACCCTCGCTACGCTCGGGAGTAAACCTCGAGTCCTTCGTTACGCTCGCGATTTAAATCGTCACCCGCGACAGAAGACACTGCTTTATCCCCTTGGTTAATAATCTACTATTATATTTCAGATGTCAGACGCCAAAAATCAAGAAACAACTTGCTTCGTTTGGCACGAAGGAATAGGTGGTCGAGGTGCCATAGAAATTGGATCATGCATATACAACTTTTTAAAAGATCTAGCTGAGAAAAGCCCAGGTTGTGATGTCATATTTTATTCCGATAACTGCTGCGGACAGCAAAAAAATAAGTTAGTAAACTACCTTATTGTGTAATGTTAGTAATTATTTTGACTGTTTATTTATTAAACATAACGACATTGTTTCAGGTTCATATTTTGTATGTACTACTATGCTGTTAACACGTTACAGATAAATTCTGTGACCCATAAATTTTTAATAAAGGGCCACACACAGAATGAGGGAGATGCAGCTCACTCTGTAATTGAAAAATCTGTCACTAGGGCTAAAAAAGCTGGTGCTATTTACGTACCAGACCAGTACATTTCTTTAATCAGAAACGCTAAGAAGACAGGAAAACCCTTTATAGTAAAAGAATTAAACTATACCGATTTCATGGATTTGAAGATACTAGCAGATGAGTACAACAAGAAATGTTTCTGGAGAAGCTATTAAAACGACTGATATTAAAGTTATACGTTTTATGAAGGACTGTGATATTTATAAGTATAAAACTACGTACAAGACTGATAATTTTAATGAGGCAAACATTAACGGCCAAACCAGGATATTGCGGAAAAATACGACACAACCAAGGAATATAGAAGAAATATCTTTAAATCCTGCATACACATCTAACATACCGATAAGTGATAGAAAAAAACAAGATCTGTTAGAATTGGTACAAAAAAATATTGTGCCTCGTTATTTTTATACATTTTTATAACCAGCTTTAGTTGGTGAATTCTGATTTTTCAGATTATTTTTAATGAAAACTGATTATTAAATGTAGGTAAGAGTAATTAAGTATAAAGACGAAAACATTAAGAATGTTAGACTTATTTAAACTGCTACAGAACTGTACCAGTATAAGCCTGTTATGATAAAAAAAAAACCTTTATCTGTTTTTCTACAAATTTTATTTCTAACCTGTTAGTTCCTCGAAAGTCTGATTATAAGTACATACTTAAATGTAAGAAATTATTCATATTCAATTTTTTTTTAGATTTTGTATTGCCATTTATTTTAATAATAATATTGATTATTTTTAACCAATGAAAAAGTCAATTATAAGTGCTATTTAAGACATTTAGAGTTTTGATTTTTTGTTTTGTTCGGCCTTTATGACGTTATTGCACAGAAAAGTTCTACTTTCAATTTAACTTTCTGCGCAATAACGTCATAAATGTATGTATCGTTTTTAAAAACATTAAAGATGTACCACTTACATAACATTTTTATTTCTGATACAACCTTAACTTTAAAATATGGAGTATAAACAATATTTTGGTCATCGATATATAATAGTAATGTAAACACATTTCACTTTATCAAAACAACAACTTTTAAATCAATCTCCTGAAAAAACGTCATTTGTTACTTATGACGTTGTTGCACCTGGTGTGCAATATAATGAAAACGTTACAAAAAACAATTCATAGAAAGTGCTGGGATATTTTTATTATCGCCGTCAAACTTGTCAACTGCACTAAATGGACGCGAACAGGCGAAATGACCCTATATTTGTATTTGAAATCACTTTCATTCAAGAGAAAGGGCTCGGCACGATTTTGATATATTTTTCGTTTTCTTGTAACTTGAGTTCTTTCTTGTAAATCCCACTGATCGAATAAATCGAAGTAATTTAGGTAATCCATATTAGAAATCGTAAAAAATTGATAACAAACACGTTCAGTCAACTGTCCGCAAACTTATACAAGAGCTACACAAGGGCACCCGAGTGAATATACCATGTGTAACAATTGTTCTTCAGTAAAACAGATGTGTACAACCATTACGTCAAAAATGTTTTTATTAGTAGCCCGATGCATTATAACAAGTGTATAACGACTGTATATGCTTGCGTTAGACTTTATTAGTAAGGCTGTTAGTATGAAATATATATTCTAAAAATAGCTTGCCCTGTTTACTTTACGTTCTTATTAGTTTTTACTTGATTTTGTGAAGGCATAAATATTTTCTGTCAATTTTTTTACTTTATTTCTATCTAGTACTGGATAGAGTTCAAGTCGAAAACGAAGGGCAAAGCTGCAGATTCGAGGAGGAATGCATCAGAAACTGGTGGAGGTCCTAACAAACTTGTTCCTCTAAATGAGATAGAGAACAGAGTGCTAGCACTAATAGGTCCAGTGGCGGTGGTGGGATTGCATGGAGTGCGTCTACCTTGTGATGTTGGTTTTTAAAATTAATCATTATTAATTCATGGGTATTTCATTATTCATCATTAAATTCCTTCATGGGTATTAAATGTATCAATACTAAATTCATTCGTGGGTACAAAATATATCATTGTACATTTAATCATGTGAATAATATCGAATACTTTTATTAAGTGCAATGTTGGGAGGAAGTAGGTACTGAAAAATAATTTAATATTTTACAGATACCATCAGTAGATGAGTCTAAGGCCCTTGCTGATTCTGGGATTGCAGCACCCGATCCCGCTTATCCCAGTACCTCTACAACCATCACTCCGTCCTCAGCTTCTTACTCTTCCAATATAGTCTGTGATATTATAGCTTCAGAGCCTACAATGGAAGTGCGATGGCTTGACGAAGATCTTCCATCTCTATTGGGGTTACAATCAGAATCACAGACTTATACGCCGCTACCTGCCGCCGTAGGAATGTCATCAGTATCTGCGAGCTGTGAGACACAGCCCGCAGATATTGCAGAGATTCGTACGCAGAATATGTCTGACGACCAGCCCGAGGTTTCGTCGAGAGAAAATAGTAAGTATATTTTAAAAGATAAATATTGTGGTCAAACACAAGTACAATACACGTACAATAATATGTATGTGCGATTTGAAACAAAAAAACCAAGTGCTAGTTACATTCGCACATCAAGGGGGTCTCGGGACGGAGGCTTAATAAAAAAATTCCGTTGGCACCGTTTGGGTAGGTACGGCGGGACCCCTAAAAGTAGGATACCTAGGTAAAAGCCAAACTAAAAACTAATTTTGTTTTTAGGACCAACTCACATCATCCTGAAACTCGAGATCCCAAAGGCGCCGTTAGTATAATGTGTTAATGAATCATTTACCTACTACAGGGTTCTTTTCAAAAACTTAAGTCTATGTAAAAATTATATAAATTATAGTTCTCAGAGAAGACAGAGCGCGCCACGCTGGGCTTATGAGATCGAAAGTCAACGTATCGCTGCCGAAGAGCGAAATGCAGCCGCAGTGGAATCGGGAGTACTGCTAATAAGGGAGATGCGGGATAATGTGAGAAATTCTAACAAGCGATTTGCAGCCGCACAGGAAGAGTGGTTGCAGCTAATGAGAGGGATACGGGATGATGTACAATAGCTATGTACATCGTCGAGATTGATGTACATCCACATCAGGGATGTACAAGATACCTTACACAAAGTATCTGGAATACAAAATGCAAGATACTTTTAAATTAAGTATTTCAGATACCAGATACAAATAACTTTCAGGAAGAGAAGTATCTGAAATACTAGATACAAAACACGTATCTTTCAAATACTTTTTAAAGATAAAATACTTTTGAAAGAAAACAACATTTTACTGAATGTAAGTTTAGTTTTCAACCGACGAAAAAAAAGCGGAGAAGTTTCTCAATTCACGCGCATATTTTTTTTTTTTTTACGTATGACCACGCATATCTTTTTACATAGTGGTCCAATTGTAATAATTCTTCTTCTATTGGAAAGGGTATACTCCGAAAATGGTCCCATATAAAGGAGATTGCCCGTTTTGTAGGGGAAGTTGGGTCCCAGTAGAAAATTGTTGTGCCTTGAAGATTTTTATTTTACATAATAGTAAAAACATAGTATTTTCTTAATCAGAAACCATTTTTCATGTATTCATCCTGGTTCAAGAGATATCGTTGTTTTTCTGTTGTAAAAATCTAGGTTATAATTAGAAATTGACATTGACATTTCCTCCTTATTCTATTTAGGTTACGTACCTACTTCTACTACCTTTATATTATACATCACTATGGGGATGGGATGGTCTTTAATACTTTATGTCGGTACATAAAATAGCAACACAATAAAACGTAGATAAGTATTCATAGACGGTGTAGAATAATAAAGTTTAAATATGATAAAAAATTTATAACTAGTTAACAGCTTCAGCACTGGACTTTCATAATTAACGTTATTGATATGTAAGTAGTTCATGTCTAAATACCAAAGGAAATAAAACAAATCTGTAGAATGGTCGGGTTGACTATTCTACTCGAGTTGGGAATCGAACCCGGTATCTAACTTAATGTTTGATAGATTAGAGTGAAGCGTAGCGGAAGGATGTGATAGAGAGAATGAATAAAGCCGAGAGAAGAAATGAAGAATATTATTACGATTATTAAAATTATATTATTGAAATTAAATTACAAGCGGAACACAGCGATTCTATACAAGCAGAGAGCAATATTAAGCGCGTCGCGAACCGAGTAGTTTGGTAGCTAGTCGAGACTGAACTGATGGTCGACACTCGGCGCGCGCGCAGGTAGCTTCGTGTGCACGCCATCGGCCCGGCGCTCAAGGTCGTTTCCACGCCGGCCGGTACAAATGTCACGCGCTCGCTGTGTGCGGGCGGCACGTGTAACCGTGCGGCCGTCGAACCCTCGCCGAACAAAGGATCACCTGATTTCGTGGTATGGTGCCACTTCATAAGCGGCAGCGGTTTTCTTATTAGTTCGAGTAGCGGTTTAAATTAATATTGTTTCCGCTACATATTCCCCCTGGCCAGACCGTGACTACGGTCGATAAAAATCGGGAAATTTGACACGCCGCCCACTTCGCGTCCTCTGCTCTGCGCCTTCACCGGTTGCTTCAGTCGTGGGTTTTGGGGCCGTTGGTATCTCAGCTGGAACCCCCGTCTCCTCTCGTGTCATGTAGGCAGGTTTCAATCTGTCCACCGTGATGTTATTGGGTTTTCCGTTCGCCTCGACCACGAAGTATTTCGGATATCTTTGTATAACTTTGTAGGGCCCAGCGTAAGGCGGTTCTAGCGATCTTCGAACATGATCTCGGCGGACGAAGACGTGTGTGGAAGAGTGTAAGTCTCGAGGCATGTAGAAGGGAGTAGTGGTGCTGGTGTGCCACGAAGTTGGTTTTGGTGCAAGCTTGGCC
Organism: Aporophyla lueneburgensis; assembly: GCA_932294355.1. NCBI lineage: Eukaryota > Metazoa > Arthropoda > Insecta > Lepidoptera > Noctuidae > Aporophyla > Aporophyla lueneburgensis. The sequence goes on from OW028735.1 coordinate 25,348,273, forward strand.
ATGTGGACTCGCAGGTTCGCAGCGTACTCCGTGACATCTGTGGTAGTGAAGTCGTCTTTAGGGGACAGGAACTGAGCGGGTAAGTGCAGTGCTTCACCGTAGACCAGCTCTGCAGGCGTAGCTTGGATATCTTCCTTCCAAGAATTACGCATGCCGAGAAGTACCAGTGGAAGGGCTTCTGTCCACTGTGAGGAAGTGTGGCACATGATGGCAGCCTTCAGCTGCCGATGTAGACGTTCTACGATGCCATTCGCTGCTGGATGGTAGGCGGTGGTGCGGTAGTGATGTGCACCCACCAAGGTAGTGAGAGCCTTGAAGAGGTGGCTCTCGAACTGGCGTCCGCGGTCTGTAGTGACCCGTGCGGGACAGCCGAACCTGGCTATCCAGCCAGAAACCAGGGCAGCTGCGCAGGTCTCCGCCGTGATGTCTTTCAAGGGGTACGCCTCAGGCCATCGCGTAAATCGATCAATGACTGTGAGGCAGTATCTGAAATCAGACGAAGGGGTTAAGGGTCCCACTATGTCGAGGTGAATGTGGGAAAAACGGGAAGAAGGAGTAAGGTAGGTTGAAAGTGGAGCTTTAGTGTGACGTGCAGTTTTGCACGTCTGGCATTGTATACATTGCCTCGCCCACTCTCTACAATCTTTGCGGATCCCTGGCCAAACAAAGTGTTGTGTCACCAGTCGCACTGTAGCTGCATTTCCAGGATGATGTAGGTTGTGCAGTGAATCGAATGCCTGTCTTCGCAAGGTAGGCGTTATATAGGGGCGTGTTGTCGGCGTGGAGGTGTCACAAAAGACTGGTAGGTCATTGCTGTAGGTGGATGCTACCTTTCGAAGTTTCAGCGTGGAGCCATGTTGAATTAGGTCTTGCAGTTCTAGGTCTGTATCCTGGAGTCTTGCAAGTTCCTCGAAGTCGACAGCTGCTGATATTTCCTCCACGCGCGACAATGCATCGGCGACAACGTTCTCACTGCCTGGTAAATACCTCAGGTCTGTCGTAAATTGCCCAATGAAGTCCAGGTACCGGAATTGCCTGGGTGAGCAACTATCCCTATTCATCCTGAACGCAAAGGTAAGCGGCTTATGGTCTGTGTAGATGGCGAAGGTTCTTGCCTCGACCATATGCCGGAAGTACTTGATTGCCTCATAAATCGCAAGTAGCTCCCGGTCGTATGGGCTGTACTTCCTTTGTGCCTCACTAAGCTTGTGCGAGTAAAAGGCTAGTGGTTGCCAGTTGTCCCCCTTCCGCTGCTGAAGGACGGCGCCGATTGCCGTATCAGAAGCATCTGTCACGATGCTTAACTCTGCAGATGCATCAGGGTGAGCCAGGAGTGTTGCTTTGGACAGCGAAGATTTGCAGTCTTCGAAAGCCTTCAGCAATTCTGGAGTCATGTGTACTGGATGTGAGCCTTTTACCTTGGGTCCGGCAAGGACAGCGTTCAACGGTCCCTGAAGTTTGGCTGCGTTCGGGACGAATCGGCGATAAAAGTTGACCATGCCAAGGAATCGGCGCAGCTCCTTGACGGTCTTGGGAACCGGGTACTCCTGTATGGCTTGGACCTTGGATTGAACTGGCCTCGTCCCTTCCGCCGACACGCGGTAGCCTAGAAAAACAACCTCAGTCTGTCCGATGTTGCACTTAGCTGTGTTGACCACGATGCCGTACTGCCTCAGGCGATTGAATAACTGACGTAGATGGGCCTCGTGCTCTTTAGGAGACGCTGAGAAGACTAGGATGTCATCTACGTACCCATAGCAGAAATCGAGGCCAAGTAGGACCTCGTCGATGAACCTTTGGAAGGTTTGTGCCGCGTTCCTCAAACCGAACGTCATGAAAGGAAACTCGTAAAGACCGAATGGTGTAGTAATCGCCGTCTTTGGTACATCGTCTGGATTGATGGCCAATTGATTGTAGGCCTTTACAAGATCGATGGTCGAGAAGACGGTGCAGCCTGATATCTGGTGAGAGAAGTCATGAATATGACGAATGGGGTACCTGTCAGGTACTGTTCTGGCGTTAAGTGCCCTGTAGTCGCCACATGGTCTCCATCCGTCGTCCTTCTTCTTCACTAGGTGCAGTGGTGCTGACCAAGCACTCTCAGAACGCCTCGCTACCCCGCTTGCCAACATCTCTTCGAACTCCTTGGCAACCTGAAGTCGAGCTGGGTCAAGGCGTCTTGGTTTGCATGCCACCGGCGGGCCTGGTGTCGTCCTAATGTGGTGCATCGTGTTGTGAGTACCTGGTAGCTGTTTGCCTGGTGGCCGTGTTATCTCTGGGTATTCACGCAGTATGTGGTGATAGCCGGTATCACCAACGACGGCCTTCACAGATGCAATGTCAATGGTGCTGCAGTGTGTGGCGGAGACCGACAAGGATGTCAAGCTGTCGATCAGTCGTTGGTTCCTACAATCGACCAGCAGATTGTAGTGGCTGAGGAAGTCCACACCAATGATGGGTTTCCCAACGTCAGCTATGGTGAAGCTCCAGCTGTAGTTCCTCCGGAGGCCTAAATCCAACTGGAGCTGTGTAGGCCCGTAAGTGTGTATGACCGTACCGTTAGCAGCTACCAGATCGTACCTTGATTGGATGCAGGGCGTCTTGACGGCAGAGCGGGGAAAAACGCACAAGTCGGAACCCGTGTCCACAAGAAATTGTAACTTTGATGTCCGGTCGGTCACGAATATACGGCCTGAAGACGTGGGGCAGTCGCTGGCCGCTACTTGCGACCGCCCTTCCTGTTTTCCGATGGAAACGTGCAGGGCGACCTACAGTTCTTCGCCTTATTCCCGTATGTGAAGTGGTAATAGCAGTGTGGGTGGTCAGGAGGTGGTTGCCGCGGTCTACTATTGGAGTGATTATACCTTCGATTGCGATTGTGGGATCTCGAGCGTGAGCGGTTCCTTCCTCTGTCGTTCATGCGAGAAGTGAGCGCAGCTACCTGCTTCGTCAGCTCGCTCACTTGCTTTGCCAGGTCGGATGAAGCCGTGCCGGTGGTAGCAGAGGTGCTAGCAACTTGCGGGGTCATCGGGGCTATCTCGAACACCTTATCTGCAATGTCAGCTAACTTCTCAACCTGCAAATCATCAATCTGTGAGGCAATGACAGTCTGTATATTCGGTGGCAACCTGTTCGTCCAGATACTTTTCACAAACTCAGAAGCGCCCGTTGGACCAGCTAGGTTCTGAAGGTGCCGCAGGAAATGAGACGGCTTACGATCGCCTAGCTCTTCGTGGCAGAGGAGTTGTTTAATGCGTTTCTCCTGAGACGCTGATAATCGCTTAATGAGCTCTGCTTTTAAAGTCTCGTACTTGTTGTTCTCTGGCGGCTTGGTGATAATATCCTTTATTTGCAAGGCGTGCTTGGCTTCCAGCTGCGAGGACACATAATAAAACTTCGTACTGTCACTCGTAATTCTGGACATAATAAATTGGCCCTCTAGTTGCGCGAACCATAAAGCCGGTTCTTCCGGACAAAATGGTGGACAACGCAATGGCATTCCAACCCCCGCTACCTCTCCTGAGATAACGGGAGCATCCTTGCAATCAACGAAACCATCAGCTTCCGCCATTGCAAAAAAAAAAAATAATAAAATCGCTCACCGCTTAAAACTGAGACCCCACCTCAACGGATTTGACGTCAGCAATGGAAATAACACGAACAAAATGGTTCCAGGCTTCGTTCTTCTTGTTCCACTGGTGTTCTGGATTGACTGGGGTCTTGGAGTCTTCAGTCTTGAAGGTGTGATCACGTCGGGGTCACCAATGTAGAATGGTCGGGTTGACTATTCTACTCGAGTTGGGAATCGAACCCGGTATCTAACTTAATGTTTGATAGATTAGAGTGAAGCGTAGCGGAAGGATGTGATAGAGAGAATGAATAAAGCCGAGAGAAGAAATGAAGAATATTATTACGATTATTAAAATTATATTATTGAAATTAAATTACAAGCGGAACACAGCGATTCTATACAAGCAGAGAGCAATATTAAGCGCGTCGCGAACCGAGTAGTTTGGTAGCTAGTCGAGACTGAACTGATGGTCGACTCTCGGCGCGCGCGCAGGTAGCTTCGTGTGCACGCCATCGGCCCGGCGCTCAAGGTCGTTTCCACGCCGGCCGGTACAAATGTCGCGCGCTCGCTGTGTGCGGGCGGCACGTGTAACCGTGCGGCCGTCGAACCCTCGCCGAACAAAGGATCACCTGTTTTCGTGGTATGGTGCCACTTCATAAGCGGCAGCGGTTTTCTTATTAGTTCGAGTAGCGGTTTAAATTAATATTGTTTCCAAAACTTGAACAAACCATTTATTCTTCATAAAATATATCATCCAAGAATCCCTGAACCTGTTCTTGTCATCGTTCCATCGCTTCTACTTGCACCGGCTATGAGCAGTGTATAGGTTTCCAATAGTTTTCGTCATCAAGAATACTTTACATAGACTCATATTTGGCGGGTACGCCTATCTTTGTTCATTTCAGATACAATAATACGTCTAAAAAGGACAGGGGTAACATGATTTTACCTCATCGTTGTGAATACAAAAAGGATACCACAGTAGCGTGGAAGTTGTTAAATGTTGAGATTTTAATCTTAATGTTGAGATGTACTGGCAATAGGTTATATATAGTTAACAATAATTGTTTTCTATTGTTTAATTATCGTTTTATTTTGAAATCGATTACTCAATTGATTAAAAGACGTCATTTTCGTTAGTTATTTCTTTGATACCAGGCAACATTTTCTTATATCAATCAAACCACAGACTACATTGAATCAAACGGATGTCAACATAATGTTTAACTATTAATTAACTTTAACTTTATTCCCAGGATGAAAGAAATTGTATAAAAAATACCCTGTACACAAAAAAATCAATCATATTTTTACGTTATTATTTCAATCAGGCACACGATACCACAAAAGGAACCTGTTCCGTGGCAATCTCCTTTGTAATACAAAATTGAACCCTATGGGTCGGAAAATAGGGGAAGATTGATTATTCACTCACTGATTATAATGTAAGGCATAACTTTATACAGAGTAGTCCGATTTTGATCATTCTTTTTTTATTGGATAGGGTATACCTTGCCAAGTATTATTAGTACATTTAGGCCACAAAACATTGAGCACGCCACAATTGCGGCGGTAAGTCCCCTCTTTGAGGAGTGGATAGAGAGGCGCCACGGCATCCTCACCACCCGCCTGACGCAGGTCCTCACCGGGCATGGGTGCTTCGGGGGGTTACTGTTCAGGATAAAGTGGGAGGAAACACCCGGATGTTTCCATTGCGAGGATCGTCTGGAGAACACTGTGGAGCATACGGTGGAGGTATGCTCCACAGTGCCCTACCTGGCCGGAGCATCGCCGTGTCCTCGTGGAGGCGATCGGCGGCGGTGACCTCTCGCGTCCGGCCCTGGTGCGAGCCATGGTACGGAGCGAGAGGGCATGGGAAGCCGCCACCTCCTTCTGCGAAGCAGTAATGCTCGCGAAGGAAAACGCGAGGCACGTGAGGGTGTGGCAGTCTCTGCAGCCTCACGTCCCTAGCCACCGCAGGAGGAGAAGACCCAGGCGTCGGGAGTCGATCGCAGACTCCCGGCCAACGTAGGCGCGGGCTTGCGGGCTGCGAGCAAAGGGTAGCTTGCCGCCCGGTAAGGACCAAGCCCGTGCTGACGTCGCGTAGTGTTCCACGCGCTTCTCAAAGAGCAGCACTGAAGGGGTTTGCTAGGACCGATGCCTGCCAGGGTCGCGAGATTGTTTAAACGAGATACCGTGGCCCTGGCATATGGGTAACTGAAGGAACACGGGTGGGTTTTAGTCAGTAAAAGTCTGACACGCCCTCCCGCTCCACCCAGAGCACGAGAAGTCATTTGATGATTTCCCAACCAAAAAAAAGTCTCCGCCACTCCTGTTTCAGATCGATAAATTTTTCCTGATTCAATCAGGAAAAGTTCTTTTACATATTTTTCCGTGCTTTTGGTACCCACTTCATTTTAAAGAACGGATGTGACACTGGGGTTAAGATTGCGTCATTTGCTGCAGGCAAGTTAATGTCTCCATTCAATCTTGTCACATTTTGTGATTTGAATAAATGTATACATAATATAGTTATAGTATATACAATAATAGTTTACTCAATGTATTTTTGCAAACATATCTTAGTATCTTGTAGATACCTACAAGATACTAAGATACCCAACAAAAGGTATTTAAATACAAGATACAAAATGAATTAAAAAAAGTATTTCAGATACAAGATAAAATAAAAATACGTATTTTGTATCTTGTATCTGTATTTTAGATACTTGTATCTTAGATAATTCACATCTCTGATCCACATATCCATGTAGATATCGACGCCCCCGAGCAATAAGTCGGTAATGTACTATTATGGACTTCTTGTTGTTATGGCAAATTAGGAATCTACGGACTGGATTACACATTAGCATTTTTTTTTTGTTTTCTATAACGATAATTTACAAAGATATCTTGACATCCGTCTTTATTGTTGGGAAATTTACAAACAAAATGATGCCGGCAAAAATACTGTTATAGATCGGTACAAAGAAATATTTTATATTTCATTTTCGTAAGTAGCTTTTACCGGATTATTGGCGTAAATAATCTTCATGAGTTTTTTGGTAAACTCAAACGCGGGGTTTTTGTCAAACTAATTGAAATATACGTATTCCTTATTATACACTAACCATGTTTTTAAAGTTTAGAATTGGTTCATTAATATACGTAACATTTCAACACGGTTTATTTCTTACAAATTTCAATACTTTTATCTCTTTTCTAGACATTACCGTTTTCGTCTAGCCGCGAGATAGTTTGCAAAGCGCATTTATCGCAGTTAAACAGTAATAGACATATGCCGGGCGGGGCATATGTCAGCACGTAATCTTGTCCATCGGCATACAAGCAATGTTTGTTAATCATCCAATGAAGATTTTTCACCAGACTGCTCGGAATATGTTCCGAGTCTACAGAGAAACACATTCAAGAGTCCATTCAGCAGCGTTTCAAGTATAAGCGGAGACTCTGAATGTATTAATAAAATGGTAGGAAATCCAGAAATTATTAGCACTCCATCAACAATTTCAAATTTATCGCTCTATTTAACTAACGCTAACTTTGTGGCTTCTTCATCAGAAGTATACAAAGCATCCTCGGTTTTATTTGAACCAACTATTGAAATAGAAAACCTATCAGATCCAAGCGTAATAAGGCCAATACCAAGTCAAGAAGATACAAACAAAACGTTAGAACCAGAAGAAATTTTAGAAAATAATCATGATGTAACATCATTGACCAGTAGAATTTCAAATGATTACTCGCATGCTGAGGAAGTTGTAAGTGATCGTGAAGACAGTCTAAATTTATTAACGGACATACATAGTCAAGAAGGTAAAGATGAAACTTTGAAACCAGAAGAAAATTTAGAAAATGATCATGATAATATAACATTAACTGAAAGAACTATAAACGAATGCTCGTGTGGCGACTGTGTCTCACGTACTCATCCCGTGCATAGTTATTAATATAATATTGTTCTATTGTAATTATTTTAGAAAGCTTAATTTTGTGTTTTCCCACGTTCCCACATCTGCAAAGCAATTTAAGTAATAGGTACCATTGTACTCTATAATTCTTTATAGTTATAGGTACTATTGCCTTTTGGAATCCTTTATCTTTATTTAAGGTTCATTGTTCTGTTATTTTTAGTTATCGTTTATTATACCCATTTGTATTTCCTATGTCTTATTATACTTTTATGTAACAATGGTTTTGCCGCATCCTTTGTTTAGAAAACTGCAGGTGTGGGAAGGATGTTCCGAGCTTTGGACGAGGCAGGCAGTCTGTCTCTAGCTACGATCGTGCGAGGTCCTTTTTCTGACCCCGACCATTACTCGCCAAAGCCCGCCGTGATCTTGTCTGTCTAGTTGTAACTTTTCATATAGCCTTACCTAATCTTATATTTTAAGGCCAAGTGTGTAACTGCTAGCTTTAGTACTTGTTATTTTAATAAATTTAAGCGTTACAACTTATTTTTGTATATTACTTCTTCACTCGGTCGCGAACCCGCACACTCGCATAGTGAGGGAGTTGTAAGAGATCATGAGGACAGAAAAAATTAAATCCTAAAAAATCTGGTAAAGCCTAAGAAGGATGCAATTCAAAAAATAAATATCCCAATAAAACGATAGGCTCTCCATGTGCGTGTAAAAAGGGTTGTACCCAAAAATTCGGTTCTTCAGAAAGACAAATTATATATGACCAATTTTATGGTCTTGGTGATCGCGAACAACAATGGTTTTATATTAGCAGGCGTATCCATACTAAAAGTATTAAAAAAATGAGTTTAGATCGTAAAAATAACCGCACGCAAACTTTAAACTATTCTTTCATTTCAAATAATGAAAACATTGTTGTATGTAAGACTTTTTTTTAATACATTGCGAAATGGAGAACAAATGGTTTATACAGTATTGGACAAAGTAATGAAAGCTGATGAGGGACTTAAAGATCTAAGAGGAAAGCATAATAATAGAACTAACAAAATGAATAATATGACTAAAGCAACTATTAAAGCACACATTGATATATTTCTTAAAGTGGAGTCGCACTATACGAGGATGAATTCAACCAGAGAATATCTTTCAGAAAACTTAAATAAACACATCAACACGGTCTAGGGATATTTCATACTCAATTAAATAACTCGAAAAGTACTGGCCGCATTGGAATCTTTTATACACCGATTTGTTTGTAATTTATCTCAGACTAATTCCAAATTCAAATTTTTGAAAATTCTTTTGTTTCGGTGGCATAAAAATGTCTTGATGTGTAGGAGAGGGAATTTTCATTTGTGCGAAATTTAGAAAACAATACGAATTACGTTTAGTTACAGTTTTTTTTTTCATTTTTAAACGAAAGATTAAGTTAAAATTGAGGTATTGTAGCCATGCAACGCCAACATTTGACGAGGGCGGAGATGTTACGAGCTGTGGGAATGCTAGAAGCTGGGTCTGTTCAGCGTAATATTGCTGAGGCCATAGGGACCCACCAAAATGTGATTTCAAGATTGTGGACACGCTATCGTGCCACAGGTGAAGTAGCGGAGAGGCACCGGGGGCCAAGTCACATCACTACCCCCAGACAAGACCGATTTTTGCAAATTACTGCACGAGCTCAACCCAATGCAACGGCGACTCAATTGGTCCAAAGGCTACGAGTGGAACACCAAGTGCTTGTGAGTGACCAAACTGTAAGAAGGCGACTACATGAAAGCAATCTACGCTCTCGTAGACCACTCCGGGTCCCACCTTTACGGAGAGGCAATCGTGGACGACGATTAGAATGGGTTCGGAACCACGTGGACTGGGGCTGTGAGCAATGGTCCAATGTGCTGTTCACGGATGAATCCAGGTTCGGCTTCCATCCAGATTCACGAAGGACGCGTGTTTGGCGAGTTCCTGGACGATGGAGCCGTCTTCAGAACCCTCAGGAAGTTCACCCATACCAAGGAGGAACAATTATGGTTTGGGCAGGAATTCGTCTTGGAGGACGGACGGATCTCGTTTGGGTGCGGGGCAATATAACGGCAGAACGATACGTCCAACAGGTGCTGGGGCCCGTAATCTTGCCCCACAGAACACAAATGGGGCAAGATTTCCTGCTCATGCACGACAATGCCCGGGCACACACGGCGAGAACGGTAGCAGCTTGGTTACATACACACAATGTTAGGGCCTTAGACTGGCCTGCTCAATCGCCAGATCTAAATCCCATTGAGCATGCGTGGGATATGCTGCAAAGAAGAGCTCTGAAGGAAGTTCCTGAAAATCTGGCTATAGAAGATCAACTTTTTGCGCACCTCAGAAGGACATGGGACAATATTCCGCAGCAAGACATTGACCACCTTGTTCTGAGCATGCCGAATCGTTGCCGATGTGTTATGAACATCATGGGCGCTTTCTCAGACTACTAACTTCAACTTTATAAACACAAATTAAATGATTTTTCTATTTTTTTCAGTTTTTACTCACAAATTAAAAGTTTATTCATATACGGTTTCCGTCTATGCTTCATTTTTTTCCATAAAATCCTGAAATTTTAGTCGAAGTACCTTAACCATTATTATAAATTGGTAGAATATTAAATACCTTTTTCGCGCTTATTACCGCTTTTTCGCGGGTAGGTGTGAAATACTATAGACGTGCCTCTGTTTTATAATTTTTATTTAAAATAGAAATACACACCCCCGGTTTCTGAATTAAGTATTTGAATTTGAGAACGCCTTGATCAGTATTTAAGTATTACTTAAACACTTTTTCGTTTCTGAATTGAGTTTTTCAAACTCTAATCAAGATTTGATCATTTAATCAAATTTGACACAAAGCATGGTTAAAGTCGTACGTCATTTACTCAAATTTGACACAACGCGTACTTAACTCATGATTAAAGTCGCCAGTTGCGTTTCTGAATTGAAAAAAACGTGTTTGACTATACTCAAAGCATAATCAACGGCAAGTTACTCAATTGAAAGTTGACACACCAATTTCATCTACTCAAACTGTAATCAGCTATAGAAACTAGAGATTTTGTAAGTGATTTTGATCATAATGAGTGACGACGATACTTCCTGTCGTCTCTAAAGATGCCTCAACGCAGATAAACCCGCAAAAGAATAGCAGTGCATCGGCCTAACTTGTTCATCACGCTGAGCGGCAAATAAAATTTAAGAGTCGGTTCCGCTTTAAAGGCTCGTACAAACAGGCGCGAAAGGTTGCGCGAAGTGTCGTGGAGGTGATTCTACGATTTATCACGACACAACACCTTTCAGACTAGCGCGACCGCTCGTCGCACCGCGGCGAGCAGCGCGACAGCTGATGTCGAACAGCGCGACAGCAGATGTTTGCTGAGTTGCTCTATGTACCAGTTATGTGTTGCCCGTAGTGCTTCCTTGATTTTATCAATCGCGTCGAGTCTGGCAGTAGAAGTTGGGCGACCTTCCCTCGGCAAGTCTTCAGCCTGCACCCTTCCATCTTTATAGGACTGCAGCCACCTGGCCACGGTTCTTTGACTAAGCGCATTACGGCCAGTTCATTGCACCAATAAGTCATGTGAAACTCCAGAACACAAAACAGAACAGAACAGACCAGAACAGAACAGACCAGAACATAAAATTTCAAAAAAATTCGTTCCTCTTGAACAAAAATAGATTTTCTCAGATCCTTCATCCTTACGAATTGATTTCGTGTCGCACAATAACTATACAATGAAACTTAAATGTCCACACTTTACAAAACGTATGACGTTATTGCGTAAGTCTGAACATCACAACAACTATCAAACGGAAAAAACATGTCGAGACTTGTGGTATGACCGATAGTACTCTGTGATGACTACATCGTGGAATATGATGAACATGTATAAGAAGAAAGTGTGTAATTTTGCTGTCCTACCTATAGTAACCTGTAACCTATAGTACAAAATTATTTTACTCAAATAAAAGTGTGTATCATCATCTGCGTAGCCTTTTCTCAACTATGTTGGGGTTGGCTTCCAGTCTAACCAGTAAATATGTAGTACAATAAAAATATGTAGGCAATGGAATATTTTTAATTACTCGTACTTTAATCAGTTACATAAAAAATCACAGATAGGTAGGTATTTACACAATATTTGCCGAATATTTTCTTGCGCGACGCTTTTATTATATTAATTATAAAATGTTTTAGCATTGTTTCATGCCTAGGCCCAGTCATGCAGATGCTCTTATACTCTTTAGCAGTGGAGTTCCAGGCTTCCTGTTTCTTCTGTATATAGTAGGTATGCCCTTGTCCTTTTGCACTTTATTACATTTTGGGGTTTTTGGTGGATCTTAAGCAATAAATCACAAACATTTAGATGTTAATGTAAAGATGATGATGATGTGATGTTGATGTTTAGTAATTTAGATTACTAATGTGGTGAAAGGTAAAATTATATTATGGTAAACATTACAGGTTATTGTGTTACTTGCTACAGTGTGGACCAGTGGTGATACCGTTGGGTCACCACTGCTGCAAGTAAACCTTGATTTACGAGTTGTAGGACGTGGCTTGTAATCCAGGCAGGCACTATCACCACCACTGCTCTAAAAACTATGAAGGATAACATCGTGAGGAAATCTCCATGTTCTAGATCCTAGAATTCGAAGACGTGTGACATCTACCAAACTGCACTGGGCCCGAGTGATAGATTATGACCCCCTCTCACCGAGAGGAGGCCCCTGTCCCAGCAGTGGAAACGGTATATGCTGATTATGCTATGTACTTACTTTGTTATTATTTAAAGAATATTTTCCTTCTCCTCTATAGTATAGTTAGACGATCTCTTTTTCTTATCTTTATCCGATCTAATTGGAACAATTTATTTGTAGTTTATGTAAAAATACGAACAGAATTCGAATAAAACTTGTGTTTATTTACTGACAGTTTGACATTCACGATTCGATTCAGACAAACCCGTCAGATACTTATTTTCTTAAATATATGCATTACAAACTCTATTCACATAAGTTTGTTGTATTTTGTTGAAATTAACGATGTTATTTAACATTAACTATTTATTTTTGAGTCTATTTTAAATTTATGCTAATAAAATTTAAAAATATTATGAGTTTTTGAAAAGTACCGGTTTTTGAACGTGAATTGGAACGTGTTAGCTTTGATCAAAAATCTTAAGTAAATAATCAGTTGATTATGGTTTGACAAAAGACAATTTTCAGTTGTGAAACGCAAAATACTTAAAAGCATACTTAAGGATTTGAGAATACTCAGTTGAGATTTGCTAGTTTTCTCAAATCAGAAACCGGCTGACAGTATTTTGCCCCAATTTTTAAGAAATATAAGTGTTTAATATTCACTACACAGATACTCACGTTTGTGGCACATTTATGTGACCCAGGCATTAAATTATACCACCTGCCAGCTCATCATCTACAGTCACTTCACTTTCACAACTTTAACTAAATACCGGAGAAACAAATACTTCATCCATCACCATGTCTCAATTCGCTGAGGTATTGTCCGCACAAAAGTGCCTTGAAGAAAACTTCACACGGAAGATGGAAGCCCTGGAAGCTCAAATTCAGTGCGCAGGGCCTGCCAAGGACACGGTGGTAAGGGTGGCTGAGGAGTTCCGGACCTTCAGGGAGCTAATTTTCAGCATGCTTGGCTTGCTCCGGACTCAGATTAGTGAGTGTGCCAAGCAGGTTGACGGTTTGGAGACCAGACATAGAAGAAAGGCACTAATATTTCAAGGTGTTGCTGAGATAACAGTGAAGACAGCACCACAGTCATCCTGGATATTGTGACCAATAAGCTGGCCCTCAAGAACTTCTCTGCATCATCCATTAAGGTTTGTCACAGACTTGGCACTGCCAATAAAGAAAATCACCGGCCCATACTGGTGAGGTTTTCTAGCTACGAGGACAAATCTTTAGTCTGGAAAGCCAAGACGCGCTTGAATCCATTTCAGTCAAGGAGTTTTTGACGAAAATCCGACAATCCATCTTCGGGAAGGCGCGTCTGCACTTCGGAATGCGGTCGTGTTGGACTCAGGACGGTGTTATTGTTCTAAAGGCCTTTGACGGAAGTAGGCATAAAGTAACTTCAATGGGTGAGCTCAGTCCTCTGCTTGCGAGGTATCCAAAGGTCCATGATCCAAAGGCCCAAGGTACTGGAGAAAGCCTGCAAAACACAACGGGTCAATAGTGGTAATATGTTATTTATACTCACTAGAAACAAGAAATAATTGCATGCAATTGGTATTATAGAATTACTTACGGCTGTTATTTCATAGTTCATGATCTTTGTGTTTTAATTTTAGTCCTGCTATTATTAGTTCAGTTATTCTCTCAAACTATTGTTAATTTAGTTATGATACTTTATAGAATAACATTTTACCCTCAACAATTTTGTATTTACAATGTCTTGTGTTTACGTCAAGTGTCAAATGCGAAAGTTAAAAGTCCACAGACTATGTATCTACGTCAAAATGATCGGTTCAACCCGTATTCTAAATCGGATACATTCACGACGTAGTCATTAGTTAATCGAATTTTTAATTTATTCACAATTTTGTTTCTTTACATTTATTTTTTATTTTGTTTTATTTACTGTGTGCTTTTTTTTTACCTTTTAATTTGTTAAACCAGTGTTAGATTTAGATGATGTTGTGAGCTGGCGGGTGGTGCAGAGATGCAAACGTCGTACCAGTCATTTGTATGGTGTTTTAGCGCTTTTATTTATTTATATATTTTAGTTATTTTATTTATTTATGACTTCTGATAACGAAACATTTTACTCTGCTAATGAATCTAGTGCTTCATCCAGTGATGAAAGTTTTACTTCTCTTACAGACACCTTAGTTGTTCTGTTACGTCAACGGTTCAGCCAAAATTCTGGACGACTATTTAACGTGTGCCACCTAAATGCTCAGAGCATACCTAGTCACTACAACGAATTATACGACACATTTGCTGACAACAACGTTCACGCCATCCTGATTTCAGAGACTTGGCTCAAACCTGATCTGCTTTCAACCACTTACTCTCTCCCCGGTTTCGTTCTTCTTCGGAATGACCGTATCGGTAGGAGGGGAGGTGGTGTAGCCATCTACCTTCGCGATAATTTAACATTTAAAATTCTAGCTTCTTCTTCTCCCAACGATTCAGCAGAGTTTCTTTTCCTCGAGGTTTGCGTCAAAGGAGCTAAAACTGTCCTTGGTGTCGTTTATTGCCCCCCTTCCATTGATTACTTCACTGAATTCGAATCGGTACTTGAATCTTTGGGTTCGGAGTATGCACATCACATTGTTATGGGCGATTTTAATACCAACCTCCTTGCCCACAACTCCCCTTGGTCCCGTAAACTCCTGCATATAATCGAGTCAGCCAGTTTACATGTTTTGCCTCTCCATCCCACTCATCATAATATAGTTGGTGATGACACTTGGCTTGACCTGCTCCTCACCTCTAATCCTTCCCTAGTTTCCTCGCATGGGCAACACGATGCTCCTGGATTTTCCCATCACGACCTTATTTTCCTATCCTATGTCCTTAAACCCCCTAAACCTAAACCAACGTTCCAATACAGGCGTGCCTTTGCGCGTATGAATAGCGAGCGGCTTCGGCAAGATGCGTCCAATATTGACTGGTCACCCCTGGAGGCAGCTGCCTCAGTTGACGATAAAGTTAGATTCTTTAACGATACTGTGATCAAGCTATATGACACCCATGCTCCTATCAAGAAAATAAAGTTGAAGCGTTCGCCTGCACCTTGGATGAACAGAGGAGTTAGGATGGCAATGCGACGGAGGGACCGCGCGTTTCGGAAGTTTAAAAAGGATCGCTCGGAGGACAATTGGGCTTTCTTCAAGGCTGCTAGGAATCGGTGTAATCAGATGATACGCAATGCTAAACGCCGCCACATTCTAGATAACATCACTTCTTCTCCTGCCGATATTTGGAAGTTTCTTGGAACTTTGGGTATCGGCAAATCGCGACATTCGGACCTTCCTCACACAATTGGTTTAGACGACCTAAATCGCCATTTCTCCACCGTTCCTATTCTGGATAGTCTAACCAAATGTCAAACACTCGATTACCTTGCTGGTCTGACGCGTCCAAATATTAACCCCTTCATCTTCACCCCAGTCGACCCGGAAGAGATCAATAAGATTATCCTTTCCATTAAATCCAAAGCCGTAGGCTGCGTGACATCAGCCGCCATATGATTTTAGCGGCTTTGGATGAACTCCTTCCTGCAATCTCTCATATCATAAGCTTCTCCCTTTATACCGGTGTTTTCCCTTCCCTGTGGCGTAAAGCCCTTGTTCGCCCCCTGCCTAAGGTCCCCAATCCCTCTATTCCTAGTCATTTTCGCCCAATATCCATCCTTCCCTTTTTATCTAAAGTGCTCGAGGCTGTTGTGCATAAACAATTCTCGCACTTTATTCACTGCAATTCCCTCATCAGTCCTTTCCAGTCCGGTTTCAGGCCTGGGCACAGTACCACTTCAGCTCTCCTTAAGGTGACTGACGATATTAGGCGGGGCATGGAAGACACTAAAGTCACAGTCTTAGTGTTAATAGACTTCTCCAATGCTTTTAATACCGTGAGTCACGAAGTCTTTTTATCTATCCTTTCGTATCTTATGGTCTCTCCGGAGGTATTGGAATGGTTTGCTTCTTATCTTCAGGGGCGTCAGCAGTCTGTTCGTGCTGGAGACTCCTCGTCGAGTTTGTGTGATCTTACAGCTGGTGTCCCTCAAGGCGGTATTTTATCTCCTCTTTTGTTTTCTATTTTTATTAATCTCATTACCACTGAACTTCGGAATGCGTATCATCTTTATGCAGACGATTTGCAGCTTTACTGCCAGGCAAGTGTTGACAACATATCAGATGCGATTGAGGAGCTAAATCGGGATTTAGAGGTGGTTAAAGGCTGGTCTGATCGATTTGGGGTGGCAGTTAACCCTGCTAAGTGTCAATCGGTCGTTGTAGGGAGCCCGCACAGTATAAAGAAGTTGAATGGCTTAACTGTGCCACCTGTAATTTTCGATAACTCAGTCATCCCGTTTAGCTCTGATGTTAAGGATCTTGGCCTGCATGTCGACACTTGTCTTGACTGGCGAAAGCAGGTCACGACTGTCAGTAGGAAAGTCACTGGAACGTTGCGGTCGCTCTATCGGTTAAAAAACCTTCTCCCATCACACACAAAGGCATTGCTTGTACAGTCCCTAATCTTTCCCATAATTGACTATGGCGATGTGTGTTACTACGACCTGATGCAGATCTACTCAATAAACTTGACCGCTTCGATAAATAACTGCATTCGATTCGTTTTCAATCTTCGTAAGTACGATCATGTGTCTGTGCACCGGTTGCTTTTAAAATGGCTACCCATCCGTCAGCGCAGAGAGTTAAGGGCTCTGTTAATGCTGTTTTCTATTCTTGACAAACCCACTTCTCCGTCTTACCTGACTTCCCAGGTTCAATACTTGTGCTCTGCGCATAGTAAAAATCTCCGTTCCACTCACAATCGTCTTCTACGATGTCCTTCCCACCGCTCTGGTTTCATTAAATCTTCTTTCTTTGTCCAGGCGGTCTTTCTATGGAATGCGCTTCCTCTGAATATCAGGTTGGCAACCAGTCGGTTTTCGTTTAAAGTGAAGGCACGTGAGCATATTCATAAGAAGTTGGCAGAATCATCCCAGCGCTGATTTGCTGGATTCGTTTTCTCCTCTACCTATCGTTATTTCTCCAGACAATGTTTATTTTCATTATATATATATATATGTATGTATGTATCTATGTATATATCTATGTATTTGTATGTATTTTTTTTCCGAATTATCTATCCCTATGTTGCACCTGCCATGTTTTGTCTCTGCATCACCCTAAGGTTTTTTTTTTTTTTTCCGGATGGGAAATCATCAAATGACATCTCCCGCTCTGGGCGGAGCGGGAGGGCGTGTCAGACTTTTACTGACTAAAACCCACCCGTGTTCCATCAGTTGCCCATGTGCCAGGGTCACGGTATCTCTTTCGAACAATCACGCGACCCCGGCAGGCATCGGTCCTAGTAGACCCCTACACATCACCCTAAGGTTGACTGGTAGAAAATGCCTCAGGCATTAAGTCCGCCTTTGTACAGTATTTTTTACTTGTGCATAAAGTTTTAATAAATAAATAAATAACGTATCTTTTAAATATATACATTTCATATAAATAATTAACACATTGATAGTAATTCGCTTTTTTAAAAATATCCCTAGACCGTGTTGATGTGTGTATTACAAAAAATGTAACGCTTTTATACTGAGTGGTTTACACATCAAAATTACACTGATGTTGTAATGGCAACAAAACGACAATATGAATCAGTTTTTAACTCCCAGTATAACTACTCATTTTTCAAACCCAAAAAAGACCAGTGCCCTTCGTGCTCCTTATATGAAAAATCAGACAATACTTTGAAAGCCACTCTAGAGGAAAAACAAAGACTTCATTTACAGAGAAAAGAAAAGGTAAGATTATTTAAAAAAAGAAGAAATAGAGACAGCTGACAAAGATAGTAGTAAAGATAGTACTACAGTAGCAATATTTGACTTGCAAAAAGTTTTGAGTTTAGCTCAATCCGAAGTGAGCACGTTTTATTAAAAAAGAAAGTATCCTTGTTACAATTTCACCGTGTTTGATACCATACGAAAAATAGGATAATGTTATGTATGGCATTTTCAAATAGCTAAAAGAGTCAGTACGGAAATAGTAAGTGCTCTGTTATTTTTTTTTTTTTTTAACTGAACGCGAGAAAGGTATTACAAAGTTTTCACTGTATTCAGATGGCTGTTATGGGCAAAACAAAAATCGTTACATTTTCGCCCTATATGTTTATGCTGCCAAAATTCTTGGAATTTCCATAACCCAGCGTTTTTTTTAAACTGGGCGTAGTCAAAATGAGGGAGATTCCATGCATGCATAGAAAAAAAAACCTAAAAAACAAAGTTTTATATACCCCTGAACAAATTTACAGCGTCATATTAAAATCAAACATTACTGGTGAAAAATTTCGTGTCATAGAAATAGAGCAATCTGAAGTTTACGATTTAAAACCACTCGTAGACGATACGCATTGGCGGTGTGATAAAGACGGAAATGTGATCCATTGGGCAGACGTGATGGAGGTGAGTGTGTCTGATTCACAAGCGAATAAGTTGTTTTTCAAATATATTTTGAAGACACTTATTCAGAGCTTGATTTAAACAACACTCACTCTGCTTTAGGTAGACGAAGAGGATGAAAGCGTACCCAAACGAAAATAGCGCAGATGCAGCTGTACATCTAGATAACGTGCAGTTGCAACGTGCTTACCACCAACCTATTACAATAAGCAAAGCTTTACATACAGACCTTTTAAGTTTGTGTAAAAGTGGAGCTATTCCAAGGTTTTACCATTCTTTCTATGACTCTTTGTCCTGTTCTGAATCCAGGAACGAAAATTTCTCTGAAGAAGAATAATACTGTATGAAAATTATGTAAACCAAAGTTGTTTGCAGGATGTGTTATATTTCGTTTACTTTTTTTGGATTGTTATTATTGATTATGTTTCTGGAGCGAATTTATAAATAATTAGTGTGGATTAAACTTTGTTAAGTAATTGAACAGTGTTTTTCGTTTCAACCTTCAAAACATTACATTTACATGCTTCAAAATATTAAAAGGTACTGGGTGATTACAATAACACTGTTGTTTCGGACCGAACACTTTGTTACTCTATGCGCCTTCGGAACGCGCCGCCCGAACGGAATGACATCTGACTTGACAGTTTGATTTTGACACTTGACATTTTTCTCTTGGTTTTTGGTGGGAAAAAAGGGAACACGTCGCCGTGTTGTATCTCGCGATCTTTTGTAAAGTTATCCCTTACCCCGGTCGTTTTGGTGGACAATAGGTCATGACCCAGTTGTTTGTGTTAATAACCCCTATCTTGGTGAAATAATACGGGTTGAATTTGGATATTTCTTGACATTGAAGAACTTTGGAGGTTAAGTGTTTGAACCGCATGTTGGAGTAAATCTCTGGCGAGTTGCAGCGGATGGCAACCTGGAAAACCCATTTACAACGTCACAACACAATACATATACACTCACTTACATACATAACTCCAGGTTGGCACCAGAGCAGTGTCCTTCAACCAACAGGTAAGTTCTTTTGTTGTATTGTAGGTGAGTTGTTTGATTTGATTGTCTGCTCCGCGTACGGCGGACTAGTTTCGCTAGCCACTCTTGTCTCCTGGACCCCACCATAATATCTTCCACTGCGCTATTGAAATGCTATTGTAGGGGTCTAGTCTGGCAGCGTACAACTGTTATTCAAAATTTTCCCGTAAATAGTATTGGTATGTATCAACACTGTTTCTACAATTGTCTAATATTACCACAATAACTGCATAATAACACATTATGCATCATCTCTACGATAAAAAATAACTTGGTAAAAGTCCATAATATAATGATACGAAATAAATTGTTTGACAACTTTACTGCAATAACTCTGTAAGTGCTATTACTGTTATATTTGAACAATACAGTTTCAGGTATTATTTATTTTCTGAAATTGTAAGGTTTCGAATGTAAAGAATTTCATATAAATAGCACATTACACTTCACAAAAAAATAGCTTTCATTTGATACATCAGTGACTTGAATATTCCTGAAAAGATATTCGACAAAAACAGTAAATCTTTTCTCCTGTAAAATTTGGATTTTTCGATTACCGACTTATTGCTTGGGAGCATCGATATATATTTTAGGATTATGTTGTAGGTTACACACACATCATTAATGATACATAAGCGTACCTAATTTAAGTAATTATTATTATTTTATTTGTGTCTTAGTTTAAAATAAAATGGCATAATTGCAATATCGTTGCTATTGTTTTGTAATTTCATACATGTATTGCCTTTGTCTTAATTTTGCCATACCTATCTTAGTTCTAGCGCCACTAGATTATATTTATCTGTGTTCACGCTTCTTTTAGAGAATGCTGTTAAACTGTATTTGGTGACTGTGTAAGGATATTTTTATCTATGCTTTTGATAAATTGTATACAAAATCTGAATTGTTAATTTAATAAATAAATAAAACATTACCATATTATTTTGAACATAATTTTATTTTTTGTTTTTCTTCCACAAGTTTCACAAAACAAATACCTATACTTACATACATACAATCACGCCTTTTTCCCATGGGGGTAGGCTGAAACCACGGAACGCCACCTGCTGCGATCTCTACACTCTTTTTGCCTCGTTTAGGTTCATACAATTGGTCATACACACACACCGCACAGTGGGCCGAAAACTAATCTCAATGGACTTAGCGATACCCGAAAATCAACTATTTTATTTTGGAAAAGTAATATCGTAAATGTGTTCCACTAGTCAATACAAATATTTGTTAACATGACACTTTTTTGATTCAAAAATTTATTTACCAAGTTATACGACATTGTTAAAATTTTTGTATGGAGTAGAAAATAAAAAATGGTATAAATTGAAATCCTCAAATTTCCTTAAAGAATTTTTATAGTATCAATAAATGGGTATTATTAGTAATTTCTGTACAAAATTTTGTATCTCGGAAACCCTCGGAACCACGCCATTTTTAACTTTCAATCTTTTTATTCTTTTAAATGTTTGTACATCGAAGAGGTCAAGAACAATGCGTTTTTTATTCCCAAAATTTAGTAAAATTACTTGTTTTTCACAAGCATTACAATAAACGTGGCCATTTTGTAATTAACATAATGCAGTTTGCATATAAAAATGACGTCATATATTGTTGACTACGTGGTATTTAACGCGTAAACAAAATAATTATGGCCTTATCAATTAACTACGCGACTTCCGAGTCCTATTACGACACGTCATATACCACGGGCCAATCAGAATACAACAGAAGGCAGCTTTAACCAATCACAGCACTCTCACTCACCCGATCAATCAGTAATCCATCAGTCTTGTTCTTGTCTTTGCAATTAACGGACGTCCTTACTACCATACTTCTGCCATGAAAGGTTTAGTTACTAACCTCGACGTATTTGTGAAATTAAAAGAAAGTGGAAGTGTTAAAGACAGCAACTGTGTGTACAACTTTATGGAGTTAAGTTTAAAGAAAGAACTGAGTGACGAGCAGAAGAAAGTCCTTAAATCGTTTTGTAGCACATACTGTTATAATCTTAACACGTTCATCGCCGACTATTATTTTACAAAATCATAAAAAAATGTCATTGGTTTTTATGATTATTTATAGGTTTATTTGTTCATATATAAAAGTTTTACAGTGATATTTGTTTATTTTGGCTTTATTTTAGGGTTTTTTTAAGTGCCGGTCATTACGACCCGGCGCGGCCTAAACGGAATAATTATTACATTCAGGCCTTGCCGGTCACAATGCCGGTCAGCGTACTTACAAACGTTATAGACACGTCTACTACGCACGGGTACCGCGCGCCTAATGGATGCTAGCGCGGGAGTACACCGTGCGTGCGGTTGTTGTTCCCGCCTCCCTTCACCCCTTTCACCTCTCCCTATGACTCAAGCCAATCACGGATTGTTTTCGTTAGTTCGCATTTGTTTTGGTCATCAAATGCACGCTAAGATTTTGTTTAGCAGAAAAAATAGTTTTATTGTTAAAATGGACACTTTTTTTGACTTTGAGTTTACACAAGAACAATTACATGTAATTGACAGTTTAGAGAGGTCACATTGCAGTACTGACCATGTCATAAGTGAGGGTGATGAAGTGATAAATATTCCACGTACCAGAAAACGTCGAGTTATTTTGTCGGACAGTGAAGAAGATGACCGTGACTTATCTCCAGCTTTATCCGGCCATACACCTGAATGTGAGTGGTACCAGCCACGTGGTAAGCAGCCTCGTTTAATTCCTTTTACCGAAATACCGGGACTGAAACCTTACTCTCTTCGAAATCAACTAGCCAATGCTACACCTGTTGCTTTCTATTCCCTCTTAGTCACTGACCAGTTATTTGAAAATATAGCACATCAGACGAATATATTTGCCCAACAAAGTATCGATAAAGGTGGCATTAAAGATAAGTCGAGACTACGGCTCTGGACGCCAACCGACAAAGAAGAAATAAAACGATTTTTAGGCGTGATTATTTGGATGGGTATAGTGAAGTTACCAAAAATCGTAGACTATTGGTCTAATGATGAAATGTTGGGTCAATCTTTTGCAAAAAAGACTATGAGTCGCAACCGCTTCGAAGTTTTGCTTAGAATGCTCCACTTTTCCAACAACGAAGAAGTTCCAAAAAATGACCGGCTGGGTAAAATACGAAGATTGGTTGAAATATTGAACCAAACATTTTCAATTCATTATACTCCCGATGAATGTTTATGCGTCGATGAAAGTATGATACCATTTCGTGGGCGTATCATTTTCCGTCAATATAATAAGTCGAAAAGACATAAATATGGCATCAAGCTATTTAAATTGTGTACTACTCCTGGCTATACGACAAAGGTGGAGGTATATGGAGGAAAGACATTAGATTCACAGGATAATACTCCAACCAACGTTGTCTTGAATTTAGCACGTAACTACTTTGGAAAAGGTCATACCATGTTCGTAGATAATTGGTATACAAGCTTAGATCTAGCTGAGAAGTTAGTTCAACACGATACTCATTTAGTAGGGACCCTACGAAAAAACAGGAAGAACTTACCAAAGGACGTCATGACTGGAAATCTGAAACCGGGTGAGTTTATGGCAAAAGAAAACAAAAACGGAGTCACGGTTATGAAGTGGAAGGATAAGAGGGACGTGTGTTTGTTGTCAACCAAACATTCAATTGGTTTTACAAAAAAAAAGAACAAAAGAGGGGTTGAAACAATTAAACCGAAAATTGTGATTGATTATAATAAAGCCAAAGCAGCCGTTGACTTGTCTGACCAAATGAGTGCTTATTCGAGTCCATTGCGAAAGACGTTAAAGTGGTATAAGAAGCTCGGTATCGAATTATTACTCAATACTGCTGTAGTAAATGCAAGAGTACTATATGAAAGTACAACGAAGAAGAAGATATCTTTCGTCGATTTTAGGCGACTGTTGGCAAAGCAGTTGATTGAGGGTAGTCAAGAAAATACGGGATTGACCACACCACGACCCAGAAGACAAAAACACGAGCTTAAGAAAAAAGAAGGTGCAGCAGTATCAACAAGAAAATTTTGTCGTGATTGTTACAAATCAAATGTTGAGTTGCATGGAAGAAATGTGGCCAAGAACAAAACAAAGAAGGTTTCTTGGTTTTGCACTATTTGTCCCGGCAATCCCCATTTATGTCGTCAATGTTTTGACAAATGCCACTAAAATGTTTGAATATCCATTTAGAGTTGAATTAATCTTTAGTTTGATTGTTGTTCGTATGACGATTTGTAATTGTGGTTTGATAAAAAACGTTCCTAATATTTTTTGTTCTATTGTCTTTCTTTTTTTCTTAAATTTTGATAAAAACATGCCTAAAATTAATAATATTCTGTTGTCTTTTCATTTTTATGCATAAATGCAACTTATAACAGAAATAAAAATATATGATTCGAAATCCTATGTTTTTTCATTAACTTTTTTCTCTAAGTCCTAAAAACAGGTATGCCATCAAAAAATCAAAAAACCAAGTAGTTACAGGTGTTCATTGGGGCCGCGCCGGTCACATTGTATGGTTGAATACACAGCTTTTGCATTCTGCGGCGCGAACGGGCTTCGCAAAGGTAGGTCTGGCGTGCCGGTCATTTTGACCCCCCATGGCCCAAATGGCTAGATCAAGTGCCGGTCATTTTGACCCACCATGGCGATGAACGTGTTAACAAAAGATGGATAAAATCGGGTTCCAGTTTTTAAAAAACAACAGTGATTGGCTTGGATCAGATGTAATTTGGCCTGTCTTTATTAAAGTATCTGCTAGCGAACCCATAGGTGGATCATCTCAAGAAGGTATTTTAGCTTCTAGAAATGTTGGAACTTTCGACTCAAATTATCTCAGAAAACAAATTTCTGATTTAGGACCTAAACAGAAAAAGATAAGAGTTGATGATTTGGCATCTACTCTTTCTTATGAAGAACTAACGTTAATTTATATGTCTTCATTGAAGGCTCGTGGGTACAATGATGTCGCCGATATATTAAACTACCTCTTAAAGAATCCTGTGAAGGTTAATCAAGTCAAAGACTTTATTTTTTCTGAGAAACAAAACGTGATGTCTTCTGAAAAGGCTTTAAGTACCATGCTGTCCTTAAAACTGACGAAGTGGCAATATAATACTATGAGAAAATCGGTTCAGGAAGAAGGATTTGATATATTTCTATCTTATTACTCTATTCAAAAAGCAAAATCCGAATGCTACCCGCCGAAAGAGGATATTGAAATAACAGATATGTCTGCACAGATAAAAATAAATACAGTCTCTTTTAGATAAAACTGTTGAAAGACTTATGAAAATTGTCGAAATTGGAGACGATAAAACAAATTAGAGTTAATTAGTAAATATGGTTTCGATGGTGCATCAAATCAGTCTAACTATAAACAAAAAAGCGAGACCAATGAGGATGATTCTAGTATATATATGGGGAGTTTGGTTCCTATAACACTGATGTGTGGTGAAGAAGTTGTATGGGAAAATGAAACTCTCAATTCAACTTACCTTTGTCGTCCAATATTTTTCAAAACTAAAGAGACGTGAGAAACCATCACCAATGAGATGAACAGGTTATAATCGATAGTGATACTACTGTTAAAGGAAAATCCATATCTCACAAATTGTTTTTCACAATGATTGATGGAAAAATAACATCAGTACTGAGCGAGACTTCGACACAGAGTTGTGATATATGTGTAAAGAAATAATAATTTAATTAGTTTATAGCGCATCTCTGTCGGTAGCGAGTGAACTAAGTATTACAATAGATGGCGCTGCTCGCGAGACAACTCGGCGAGTAAAGCAGGATGGACGTTGACAAATGCTTTCATTGTGACATTTTTAATTTGATTGATTTTATTGTTACAAAATTATAAAAAGGAATTGTTGTTATTAAATAGACTTTTAATGTCGTTTCTTAATTTTTTCAGGTAAGAGAATAATTTAAGTTTAGTTTGTGTTTAGTTTTTGTTGATTTTAGTTTGTGTATTCGAGTACTATAATAAATCTTAATTTTTTCAGAGCAGCACAATTGTTTATTTAAAACTTACAATTCCTGATAAGTTCAGACTTGTTGTCTTATAAGGGACTACTCACACTTATTCAGCTCTATTCAGCTTATGTCCATAGAAAACAACGATTTTGTATGGAGACGCGTACGCATCCATTCAGCTTTCCGCGTTTATTCAGCTTTCGCGGCAAACAAGTATAAAATGAGAACAAATGTGTTTTTATCATGCGAGTGCTTTAGATAGAGATCAGCGCTGATCTGCCGCATTCAGCGCTGTTCCGCCGCGTTCGACGCTGAATGGGGCGGAACAGCGCTGCACACGTATGGTTCTCAACTCCTTGTCGACAAGTTGCAACCTGCATAGCTCCTGGATAGATTTGATTTATTATTACGTAATCATTATGCACGCAAGGATCGAGAGAGTTCGGACGTGTTTTAAAGTAATTCTAATTACCTCCTTTATTTTTTCGAAATAAAATAATGGACGAAGAGAAACTTATATTTCTAGTGCAAAAATATTCTTGCTTGTACGATATTAGTTCGTCAGATTATAGCGATCAACAGAGAAAAAATAACGCTTGGGAAGAAATATCAAGAATAATGTCCTGTAGTAGTAAGTACTTTATTTTATGAACTTAAAATACAATACCAACATTAGAATTTATATTAGTACTTATTAGGGCATTACTCCTGATACTTTTTATACATAAGTACAAAGTATCGAAATCTCCAATTCTAAATTAAAATTTAGTACTTTTCTATGGATAAAAAATGTCGGGAGTATGCCCTAATTAGTATGTAGGTAGATATATCCTATACCTTCTCTCTTAAGAACAATTAGTAGATATTTTATACATATACTATACTCCATTTGTTTAGGTAGTTAACTAAATGTAAACAATCTTAACATGTCTTTTATCTAAAACAATATCTAAAAATTTCATCTAAAAATGTTTACAAATAGGTATTTACCTAAACCGATGTTAGGTAATTAACTTAATTTAAATAATCTTTGTATGTCTTTTATACAATTTATTTTAAATAAAAAGACATAACAAGACTGTTTACGTTTAGTTAACTACCTAAACAAATGGAGTATAGTGTAGTATATTGAGTAGCAAAGTTGTTAGACAGAGACCGCAAACTGGTGTCACAAATCTGTAAACAAATTTAGTACCTAGTAGGTATCTACTTACAAATTTTGCATAAAAAGGGCAGCGGATACCCCGCTCTAATGATATGAGAAGCTTATTTCGTCGCAATTAATATACTGATTTAAATATTTTTTTTCGATAGTAGTATTCTTGTTGAATATTTTTCAAATTCCTTGCAAAAAGGTTACCATTTCTAACATTTGTGAAATACTCAATTGTTTCTTTTCAAGTCCTGTGTACAATATCATCTTGCCAATTAACATTTCCATATTCTGAGTTAAAATATATTTTAAACTTTTCTCTTATATTAAAGGCGTCCATAGTTTTATCATCCATTATTGAAGTTAAAGGTCTGAAGATTGTGCTCGAATTTTCAGTAACTTTCTCCTGTACTGCTGGAGAGTTACGTTTAGTGTTGATAAAATTATGGAGACAAATAGTAGCCATAATAACTTTGTTTAGATAATCAGGTGATAAACGATTTTTTTTTTTTGATAAATTTCAAATCTTTATGCAAGTATTCCAAATGCGCTTTCGACTACCATCCTGGCACGACTGTGCCTGTAGGCGAAGCCCAATAAAACAAGCTATAGTTAGTATTTATGTTTCTTTATTGTTGTGGGCGAAGCCTAATGAGACTAGCTAACTTTTAACATTAATGTCTCCTCGCTATTGTATTCGGTAACTCCGGTATAGCCTCTGTAAAATACCTAAACAAATACCTATACTGTTCTTTAATAAAAGTAGATTTTCATGAAAATACTTACGTAAATACCGATGTATGTTTATAATCACCTGTATTACCATTGTCTTGACCTTTTGAATTCTAATTAACCTATAATTAACCTGTAACAATAACCTGTTGGATTCTAATTAGTCTGTAATGCCTGTGTCATGTTTGTATAAAACTAATTAGCTTATAGTTACCTAACTCATTGATTGTAAAGCACTAATTAGCTGTAATTAGGTATGAATATAGGCACCTAAAATATCTTATGTAGTTCGTAAACGATTTTAAAAGTAGCGTATGTCCAATAGGACGAGCCACATTGTTAATCCAATAAGAAAGCAGAAACCTTGAACTCGCTTACACGTGTTTTGAAATTCTCGACAAGTCGAAACCTGTCCCTTAGGGAAAGTCCATTTTTCTCGCTCTCAATTGGCGGAGCGGCTAATCAAAGTAAAGAAATGTATACGCTACTTGCAGTAGGCAACAAAAGTTATAAAAGGGCCGAGCGTCTATTTTTGGATTTAGTATTTTTACAAGTTTACACGAATCATCAAGTTACCACGTAGTGTTTGTGAAGTAAGGGGCTCCGCTGTCCACTGCTTAGTCACGATGTACCCTATATCTAGTTAGCCAGTCTTCAAGTGTAATATAGCTAGGATTTAATTAGGTGTACTGCTTATTCTGATTGTAATTTATATTGTGTGCTGTGTGCTCTTTTACAACCATTTGTGTGATTTCCGTGTTATTTCTGTGTGCCAAATATACTGAATTATTACGACATTCTGACTGGTTTAATTTCACTCTTTCGTCAAGGGAACACCGTCACCCCCGCCTACAACACCTGACTCCCGTTTTATTAACATTTTCGTCCTTGCGAGCCGGATCAGGTTCAATTAGAATAGAGTGAACCAGTCAGAATCATGAGTCACAGAAGTGAAATCACTACACGCAGCAAGTTACGAAGACTGGCGGATGAAATGGGTACGCGACAAGCAGAGGACATCGTCTCTGACTCAGGCTTACCATCCGAGAGGGCTCCAGGTTCTCCGTCCATAGCACCGACATTGGCATCGACGTCCGCTCGCAATATTCCGCTCACCGGTGGCCGATTAATTGACCACAGTAAATTGACGTCATAGAGAGCGCACGGGGGGCAGGCAGCGCCCAAGGGTCGCCACACCTCGCCGCGCAGCAAAATATCGTCAAGAAATAGCCACAGGAGCGTCGATTACCTTAAAAAACGGATCGAGTACGAAGCGGAGCGCGAATTAGTGTAGTTGAAAGAGAACCTGGTCAAAGACAAGGAAAACCTCGTCAAGAAAAGGATGGAAGCGGAAATAGCTGAGATAGAGGCGGCCGCTGAAAGCGATGATTCACAGTCAGATGTGAGTACGACACAGCGCGTCAAAGAGTGGGTGAAAACCACGCCCCAGGTCCCCCAATTGATAGAAGTATTGGGGACGCCGGCTGTGTCAGGCGCACCTATTGAAATGGCTGCGCCCCGTGAAACATCTGACCCCCGTGAACAAACCGTAAGGAGGGTGAATCTTGTGAATAACCACCGTGGGTCGTCAGTGCCGTGTGATCTAGACCAGTCCCAAGTACCTAGGACATCCGCGTCTGTACCGTTACCTAACATAACGGCACCAATTACGTCCAGGTACATGCCAGTAACGTCAGATGGAGTAAGGTTCCAGTTACCCAGCCGTTATACCGCCTTTACCACTCCGGTCGCAAGTGTACCTCGAGTACCCACACTCGAGTCGGATACACGGCGGCAGATGCAGTACGGAGCGGATGATAGAGAAAGGCGGAGAGAATCGTCAGGGGACAGAGACCGTAAGATAGACAGACTGGCAGAGGCTATCACGAACATGGCACGACCACCACGACCGGTACCAAGACAGGCCTATGAATTACCATACTTTAAAGGTGACCCAGCCGACTGGATATCATATCGGAACATGTACTGGGAAACATCACAGTTATACAATTTCAAGGCGCACGAAAACTTAGCCCGATTAAAAACCTCGTTACAAGGCGACGCAAAGGTATCATTAGAGAACTCACTACGATCGTCAACTGATCCGTCCGAGATAATGCGCGCACTAGAGGATGAGTACGGTCACCCGACCCTAGTGCTACAGTACGCCATACAAAAGGTCAAAGAATTATCTCGAGTAACGGAAAGTGGACGCGAACTAAGGAAATTCTCGTCAACGGTCCGAAATTGTGTTTCGTTACTCAAAAAGGGGATAGATGGCGCTAGTGCCACGCATTACATCAGCTCCGCGAATTCTATTTGTTTAAAAATACTAATAACAACTAATCGCCGATCATAAATACATAAATAAGGAAATAGTCGACTAATGAACAAGTGCAAGTGTTATCAAAACGTTACACTCAAGAAAAGTGCCCTAAAACCTCACCAAAATAGTGCTTAACAGTCATATCTCAAACTGTTTCATTTGGGCCGTTTGGTATATAAATAGTATATGTTCTGGTATATATGTACACATTTTTTTTTAAATTATATGCATATTTTGGAAATTATAAAAGATTTATTGTTTGCGGTCACCGGTGGCCGTCGCGGCGTGCAGATTGAATTTTGCTTCACAGCGCCGCGCGGGTCATTTCGCCGGTCACCTGTCTCTTTCGCACCCCTTTCTCTGATTGGCCAAACGGTGCGGCTAGCGCGATCGCGTGACTTTTGTTTACTTTGTTCGCGGAAGTGAAGCGTGTGGTTTATTTCAATTTATTACGAGTGCATAAATAATATTTTTTTTCAAGTATTTAGTTTTAGTTACTGTGTTGTGTCCGTATAATGGAATTTGATAACTTTGAGTTAACACAGGATGATCTAGTATTTGGACCGTTTGGAATTAGAAATTACCAAGAAAAATTACAATATTGTACCGCGTACTGGGAGTGAAGATATGGATATGGTTTTTCCATATATTCCTGATATTAGTTTCGATTCTGATAGTGCGGATGATTGTCTACAACCAGTGCGTAATAGAAAACCTCACCGCATCCTATCGGAAACTGATAGTGAGGATGAAATAATACAGCCGTCGCCTCGTGGTTCTACATCATCTTCGGGAAACTGGTACTCCCCATCTGGTAATCAACCCAAAATAATACCTTTTACGAAAACACCAGGTTTGAAGCCTTTTTCTTTACGCCATATCTTGTCATGTTCTGGACCAAGTGATTTTTATAGCTTGATGATTCCTGACGATATTTTTGAGCGCATAGCGAGGGAAACTAACATATATGCCCAACAACTTATAGCGAAAGACACCATAAAAAGAGTTTCGCGATTGAAAAACTGGACAGATACAAACAAATGTGAAATAAAAAAAATGTTTGGACTGATCATGTACATGGGGCTTGTACGATTACCAAAACTGAGTGACTATTGGTCAAATGACGGTATGTTTGGACAACAATACGCCAAAAAAAAAATGAGTCGTAATAGATTTGAATTGCTTTTACGCATGCTTCATTTTTCTGATAATACCCAGGCTCCGTCACATGACCGCTTATACAAAATCAGATCCCTTATTGACGAACTGAATGTGAACTTCAAAGCACATTTTACTCCGGATATTTCCCTATGTGTCGATGAAAGTATGATTCCTTTTCGCGGGAGAATAATTTTTAGACAATATTTAGAACAAAAAAGACATAAGTATGGCATTAAAATATTTAAGCTATGTACAGTTCCGGGATACGAGTGCAGGCTGGAAGTCAATGCTGGAAAACACTGTGATACGACAAACACTACACCAACTCAGGTTGTAATGTCACTTTGTCGGCACTTGTTCCAAAAAGGACATGTACTGTACACAGATAATTGGTACACTAGTATTGATTTGGCAGAAAAACTATTACTGGAAGAAATGCATTTGGTTGGAACATTGCGCAAGAATAGAAAAAAATTACCGAAAGATGTCATGAATGCAAAATTAAAAGTAGGAGAATACAGTGCAGCTGAAAATGACAAGGGGATCACTGTGATGAAATGGCGTGATAAGAGAGAGGTGTCCTTGTTGTCTACTAAACATACCACGAAATTCGTCGCTACCACAAATAAACGGGGACAATCAAAAAGAAAGCCACAGATAGTAGTAGACTACAACCAAGCAAAATCTGCAGTTGACCTGTCAGACCAAATGGCAGCTTATTCGTCGCCGTTACGGAAAACTGTCAAGTGGTATCGAAAGTTAGATTGCGAGGTTCTACTCAACACAGCGATGGTAAATGCCATGGTTCTTTATAAACAAACCACGAAAAAAAAACATTTCTGTCGTTCAGTTTCGTACAGCAATTGTGAGATATCTTGTAGAATCTAAGGAGGAAAATGAAATGTCTGATGTTGCTTCGAGACGACCAAAACGATTAAAACACGAATTAAAGACTAAAGAAGGCAAAGTTCGTACAACACGAAGATGGTGTCAAGGATGCTATAAAATAAATGTTCAAAACATGGGCAGGAACATTGCTAAAAATAAAACTAAAAAAGTAGCCACTTTTTGCTCCGATTGTCCGTCACAACCACATTATTGTTTGACCTGTTTCAACCGGGAACATCGGTATTAGATGATTGTTGTAATGTCTAAGCACTTATTTCTTGATAAATATTGTGTTTTTGAACTTAATTCGGATAAGCTCGTTTATATTATAAATTTTCAAAAATTACAGTTTGTGTCCATTTAATTTTTATTTCATTTTAATACTTTTCACATGATTGTGAATAAGATGTAATTGTGATAGACATGTGAAAGTGATTTAATAAAATAAATAGTTCTTTAAAATTCTCTGAGTAAAACTAATTTTTACCCTCATTTCTTCCTTTTGATCAAAAGCTATGAAGAAAATTTTAAAACCAAGTGGTAAGGAATGTTCCTGGGCGCCGCGCGGGTCACTTTACATGTAAAAATGCTACGTGCCAGTGACCGGCGACGAACAGAGCTCAATCGAAAATCGGTTCATCTTGCCGGGCACCGGTGACCGTCGCGGCCCAAATGGAATAGAACAGTGCCGGTCACCGGTGACCCCCATGGCAGTTAATGTGTTAATTAAACCAATAATAACTGTAATTACCTATTCATAAAACTATTGAAGTGCGACGAACATACAAATAAATGTGAAACTATTGTTATTTATTGTGTTAAAACTTGTAAAGTGCATAAACTTTTTGTTATAAAATAATTGTGACGGTGGTGGTATAAACATTTAATGAACACCCACGACCTCTAACGTTCAAAAATAAATAAATCTTAGAAACTGTTCCGTAAATTGTAAGATGGTGTAAGATGTGCACTAAAAATAAAAAAATAGTAAGTAGTGAAACATCTAATGTCACGATGAGGAAAAAGCAAAACATCTCTTTAAACCCGCCATCAGCAGATCAAATACGTATTACAAATAATAATAACCGTATTGAAGATATACAGCTTACTCCACATCGCACACTTCAAGCCCTTGATTCCCATATACTCACAGATTTTGATACGTCAGATGAATCTTACTTAACACCAAATAAATTGTCAAAGAGTGTAGACGGTACAGTATCTGACATAATAACAATGTTCGAAATGAAAGAGACGATTTACCAGCTAACAGGTGAACTTAATAGTACGCAAAAGGAACTAGAAAACACTATTCTGGAAAATAACGACCTTCAAACACAAATCAATAAATTAACTGCAGAAATAAAATTATTAAAATCTCTATGCTACTCATCACCAATGCGAGTAATACGAACAGTACTGTGAAAAAGAAGAGACACTCCCTACTACAGCACAGCTTGACTACCACACCTTCAGCTGCTACGTTACGAACCTCACTAAAAACCGATATTACCGACCATCAAATACTAGTCTTTTTTTTTTTTTTTTTTTCAGGATGGGAAATCATCAAATGACTTCTCCCACTCTGGGCGGCGCGGGAGGGAGTGTCAGACTTTTACTGACTAAAACCCACCCGTGTTCCATCAGTTGCCCATGTGCCAGGGTCACGGTATCTCTTTCGAACAATCACGCGACCCCGGCAGGCATCGGCCCTAGTAGACCCCTGCATTGCTGCTGACATCTCTTTGAGGCGCGCGTGGAACCCTGCGCGCCGTCGACCCGAGCTTGGTCCTTACCGGGCGGCGAGCTACCCATTGCTCGCCATCCGCAAGCTCGCGCCTACGGTGGCCGGGACTCCACTATCGACTCCCGACGCCCGGGGCGTCTCCTCCTGCGGCGGCTAGGGTCGTGAGGGCGCAGAGACTGCCACTCCCTCACCCGCCCCGCCTCCTCCTTCGCGAGCATTACTGCTTCGCAAAAGGAGGTGACGGCTTCCCATTCCCTCTCGCTCCGTACCATGGCTCGCACCCGGGCCGGACGCGAGAGGTCGCCGCCGCCGATCGCCTCCACGAGGACACGGCGGTGCTCCGCCCAGGCAGGGCACACCTCCACCGTATGCTCCACCGTGTCCTCCAGACGATCCTCGCAATGGAAACACCCGGACGTATCCTCCCGCTTTATCCTGAACAGGAACCCACCGAAGCACCCATGCCCGGTGAGAACCTGCGTCATGCGGAAGGTGAGGACGCCGTGACGCCTCTCTATCCACTCCTCAAAGAGGGGACTTACCGCCGCAATTGTGGCGTGCCCAGCACTGGGTTGCGACAATCGTACCCGCCATGTCGCCATGAGATCACACCGGAGCTCTGTCCGCCGAGCCGCGATTTGTCGCGGCAGCGGAGTTTCGCCCCGGCGTTTCGCCTCCTCGCGCCACTCCCACATGTGGGCGAGGACCTTTGCCTCCAGATCCCATGGCGGCACTCCGGCAAGGAGGCTCGCCGCCTCGCAGGAGACCGTGCGGTATCCCCGGATTAACCGGATATCAAATACTACTCTTACAACAAGAAATCACAGTGCTGCAACAAAAATTAAAGGATGCAAGCCAAGATATTGCAGGGCTCAACCAGCAAATAGAAAGTCTCAAACAGTATCGATGCAGTGATAACACGGCGTCTAGAATACCGGCGGAACAGACACATCACACACACACAGCCTCGGAACAGCCAAATCATAATACTGATAAGAGAAAAATACACATCTTCGGCGCTCAGCAATGTATTGGACTAGCCTCAGGTATCTGGCGGTTAAGAGTGGGAACCCAATACGAAAAATATGAAGTGATTGCAGTAACGAAGCCAAACGCATTAAGTAGCCAAATAATAAACAGCTGTAGAGAAACGAAGCTAAAGAGAGAAGATAAACTTGTAATCTGCGTAGGTGAAAACGATTACGACACTAAAGTAATCATCTCACAACTCAAAACTATATTAGAAAAGTTTCAAAATAACATGATTTTAGTATTGAATGTTCTTAAAAATGATTATATTCAGGTCAAAAAGTTAAATAACGATATTAAAACCTTATGTAAAAAGTATAAAACTTGTAAATTTGTTGACACTACTTATAAATTTTCTGACATTTGTAAATCAATTAATTACCATATAGACTGTAACGATTACGACAACAATTATTTAAATTTAAGCGTACTCAAAAGACGAATAGAAGGTAATGAACCAAGTCATAAGTCATGTACGAACATTGACATAAACAAACCAAATAAAGGGACAATCCCTTACTATTTTAGACGCCAAAGCAGTGTTGATACTCACCAAGCAGAAAACCCTATAAAAGCCGCGGGGCCAATAAAGAAAGGCACTATCCCTTATTATTTTTCTATTATAAATAAGAACAGTACTTTTTTCGAGCCTAACTTAACAACTTCCAAGCCACATCAATTTAGAATTTTACATCAAAATATTGCGAGTGTATTTTCTAAGCGAGAGATACTAGAAATAACTTTACTAGGTTACGTGAAGCACAAAATGAACCGGACGTAATATGTCTCTCCGAAACCTTCATTAAAAAAGGCTATGAGAGTTATATTAAAATTAACGATTACGAAATGGCAGCTAACTACTGCAGAGAGAAACAAAGAGGTGGTACCTGCATGTTAGTTAAAAGAGGAATAATATATAAAGAATTATTATTTATTAAAACATATGCCACACAGCACTCGTTTGAAGCCTGCGGCATAGAACTAGTATCTAATAAATGTATTATTGTTTGTCTCTATAGAACACCTTCATCAGATCCTACCCAATTTTTGACTAAACTTAGTAATCTCCTACATGATATAAACAAAAAATACAAGTCTAAAGTAAATATAATCGGTGGGTTCCTGTTCAGGATAAAGCGGGAGGATACGTCCGGGTGTTTCCATTGCGAGGATCGTCTGGAGGACACGGTGGAGCATACGGTGGAGGTGTGCCCTGCCTGGGCGGAGCACCGCCGTGTCCTCGTGGAGTCGATCGGCGGCGGCGACCTCTCGCGTCCGGCCCTGGTGCGAGCCATGGTACGGAGCGAGAGGGAATGGGAAGCCGTCACCTCCTTCTGCGAAGCAGTAATGCTCGCAAAGGAGGAGGCGGGGCGCGTGAGGGAGTGGCAGTCTCTGCGCCCTCACGTCCCTAGCCGCCGCAGGAGGAGACGCCCCGGACGTCGGGAGTCAATAGCGGACTCCCGGCCACCGTAGGCGCGAGCTTGCGGGTGGTGAGCAATGGGTAGCTCGCCGCCCGGTAAGGACCAAGCTCGGGTCGATGGCGCGCAGTGTTCCACGCGCGCCTCAAAGAGATGTCAGCAGCAGTGTAGGGGTCTACTAGGACCGATGCCTGCCGGGGTCGCGTGATTGTTCGAAAGAGATACCGTGACCCTGGCACATGGGCAACTGATGGAACACGGGTGGGTTTTAGTCAGTAAAAGTCTGACACGCCCTCCCGCTCCGCCCAGAGCGGGAGAAGTCATTTGATGATTTCCCATCCTGAAAAAAAAAAAAGTAAATATAATTATAGCAGGTGATTTTAACATAAAAACTTTAAAAAAAGGCCATATTGCGAACGAGTTACAGGACTTATCGGATAACTATAACATGAAAATCCATATCAATGTTCCCACACGTAAGTCGTCTTGTATAGACCATATTTTAAGCAACATCCCAGATGCGATTGCAACAGTATTGCCACTTCATCTATCTGACCACGACACTGCTCAAATGCTAAGTATTCCTTTAAAACATAAAACTCACAAACAAGCCACTTTTTTTTGACTGGCCTGTTAGTCTAGTGGTTAGTGACCCTGACTGCAAAGACTGAGGTCGTGGGTTCGATTCCCACCCAGGACAAATGTTTGCGTGATGAGCACAATCATTTGTTCTGTGTCTGGGTGTAATTTATCTATAATATGTATGTATTTAGAAATATATAAGTATGTTTATCAGTTTTCTGGTTGCCATAGTACAGGCTCTGCCTAGTTTGGGATCAGACAACGTTGTGTTGGTTGTCCTAAGATATTATTATTACTTATTATATATATAAGAGAGATTTTAATATGGAGTACATTCAAAAATTTCGGGAATGCTTGAAAAATTTATCATGGTCTGAAATACTCATGGAAAACGATTTAAAAGCAGTATTCAATAAGTTTCATGGAATAATATGTCTATTCTATAATCTCTGCTTCCCAAAAATAAAAGTAAAAGTAAATATGAATAACATAAATAAACAGAAATGGATTAGTAAAGGGCTAAAACGAAGTTGCAAAAACAAAAGGACACTACGCTACCAATACTATAAGAATAAAAACTCAGCTAACAAAACAAAATATTCAACATATTCAAATTTATTGAAGAAATGTATTTATTATTCTAAAAGAAACGCCAACATTAAGTTTATAAATAGGAGTGAAAACAAATGCAAAGCCACTTGGAAAGTTGTAAAAAATGAAATATTTAATACTAACTATAAAAACAACATAGAGAACATTAAAGTTGATAACACAATACTTACAGACCCCGTAGAAATAGCATCTGCCTTTAATGAGCACTACATCAATTTGGCACACAAATCAACAATAACAAAAACAAAAATTGGCTCTAGTAAAAAATCTATTCATGATTCGATGTTCCTTAGACTGGTATCGGAAAATGAGGTCGGAACACAAATAATGCCGCTATCTAATACCAATTCAGAAGGCTACGATGAAATTAATACTAAAATTATTAAGTTTTGCGTTAATGAAATAACTGGAATTCTTACATATTTCATTAATTTATCATTTTCTTCTGGAACTTTCCCAGATATTTTAAAATTATCCATTATTAAACCACTCTTTAAGAAGGGAGATAAAAATTGTATAAGTAATTATCGACCAATTACTTTAATACCGATTCTATCAAAAATATTAGAAAAATGCATGAATAAAAGATTAGTTAATTTCTGTAACAAATTTGACATTATTAATAAAGATCAATACGGCTTTCAAAACAGCAAATCTACTACATTAGCCACCTTCTCTCTGATAAAAGAAATACTATCCAACATTAACAAAAACTATCTGACAACAGGACTATTTTTTGATTTGTCTAAAGCTTTTGACCTAGTGTCACATGATTTTTTGTTAAAAAAGCTGGAGTTAAGTGGGATAAGGGGACATGCACTTCAGTGGATATCGTCATACCTCAATAACCGGCAACAACGTGTTATTATTTCAAGATTAGATAATAACAACGTTATGGTACCATACTCATCCGAGTATAAATGCAACCATTATGGCGTCCCACAAGGAAGTGTTTTGGGCCCAATATTGTTCCTACTCTATATAAATTCAATCACAGACATAACAAATCATAAATGCATTCTATTCGCCGACGATATTTCCATTATAGTGACTTCCGATAAAAATACTAATACAATTGACGGCCATGAAAGAGAAATCAACAACA
This sequence comes from Aporophyla lueneburgensis, assembly GCA_932294355.1. Taxonomy (NCBI): domain Eukaryota; kingdom Metazoa; phylum Arthropoda; class Insecta; order Lepidoptera; family Noctuidae; genus Aporophyla; species Aporophyla lueneburgensis. The sequence continues at coordinate 25,386,793 of OW028735.1, forward strand.
CAATTGACAAATTAATTGAATGGCTTGACATGAATAATTTAAAAATTAATTTAGATAAATCTGTTTACATACAATTTAATAAATCAAATAATAATAAATACAATTTTAAACTTGACATACCAAAACTTAACGCAGTTACACAAACGAAATTTCTTGGAGTAATAATAGATCAGGACATAAATTGGAAGGCGCAAGTCGATGATATATCTACAAGAATAAATAAATTCGTATATGCACTCCGAAAGGTTAAAAATATAACAAACGTTAAAACTGCTATCACTACCTATCATGCGTACGTAGAATCATTAATACGCTATGGGTTCATAATGTGGGGTAACAGTACCGATAGGAACAGAGTTATTGTTGCCCAAAAAAAGTGTATTCGTGCAATATATGGGCTTCAACCTGATGAATCTTGCAGGCCAATATTTAAAGAACTTGGTTTATTACCGCTACCTTCTCTCTATATTTATGAAGTATGTATGTTTGTTAAGAAGCATAAAGATCTATTTAAAAAGGCAGAGGATGTATGTTCTCGAAACCGGCGAGATCCTCACAGGCTTGTATTAAGTGACTTTCCCAGACTGGCTAAATATAGTAAAAGCTGTTTAGCCATGTGTGTTAGAATTTTTAATAAAATTCCAAGTGATTAGAGCAAGCTGACCCCTGTACAGCGCGCGCAATATGGTGACTTCGCAATGGGCCTGGACAACACACAGGGGGTGGACTTTTCCGAATCTAGAAATATTATCACATTTTCTAATATACTTGACACGCTCAACGTCGTACTACACTCAGGCGAGTATGTTTGAGCCCGGTCCATCGAAGCCCCCTGCCAAGCAACAGCAGAAGTATGGCGGCGCCGGTCAGTCTCGGCCAGCCAACGCCGCGCGCTCGGCCGCCAGCAGGCCTCCGTTGACGCAACGGGTGAACACGCAGAGCGACGAGTCTGCCGCTCCTGAAGAATGCGTTATATGTCAACGAAAGCACAACATAGAAGAGTGTGACCAGTTCAAAAAGCTTACCGTTCAACAGCGTTGGGACACGATAAAGGAGAAGAACACATGCTTCAAATGTCTCGTGAGTAAACATCCCAAGAGGTTCTGCCGTGCGAGTAGATGCAAGAAGTGCGGGTTCGGACATCACCTGCTGTTACACGCGGATAAGCAGCCGAAAGAAAAGGTGGCTACTCCGCCAGAAAGTAAGACGGAAAGCGTCACAAATATAGGCGAGTGGCGAGCTACGGCACTACTGAAAATTATGCCAATAACGGTCAGCGATGGAAACAGTGACGATAATCAGTGTTACGCACTACTGGACGATGGTGCGACCGTGTCACTCATCGACAGCTCGCTCGCCACAGACTTAGTGGGCCCATGTGTTCCTCTCTCCTTAAAAACCGCGGGTGGCTACGGAGTAACAGACTCAACGTCGCGAGTGGTACAAGTGCGCGTAAAAGGACCTAACGGTCAGTGCCATAACATTACGTGTCGGACAATAGTAGACATTAACCTACCAACGCAAACAGTGACCGCCACAGTGATCGACGACAACGCGCACCTACGCGACTTGGGTTGCGTAGAAATGAGGGGAGCCAAACCTCTGCTGCTTCTCGGACAGGACATCTGGGAGCTGCTCGTCAGTCAGGACATCCGCCAAGGAAAATCCGGTAAGCCAGTTGCCTCACTCACTAAGTTAGGTTGGGTCATACATGGACCATTTAATATTAATAATAATAATACATTTTATTATAAGTTTCCAGTTTTACAGTGAATTTAAACCTACAAAATCTCAAAAATCATCAAAAAGAGACTATATAATAGCAAAATGCAAAAATTTAATCAAAAACTACAGAAGAGGAGGTGACATGACAGATGTCATCTCCGAAAAACAATAACTCAAAAAATGAAAAATCCATGACGAAATGTTGACCAGAACCGCAGCACGGAATGCACGCCTACCACCACCGGACTCCTCGCTCAGCTCCGCCTCGCCGCCGCCGGCACCCAGCCCCACTGCGGGCGCTATGACTACACATGTGTGAATGTAATTAATTACCTTTGCTAAAATAATATCTTTGGCAGTTTCTTTGCGTAATTCGTCCAATGTTACTGGTATGCTGCCTTCAACTACAAAATTAACATAAGTCGCCCGGTCGATAGGAGCCGCGGATGCGGCCGCGCGAGCGCCGCTGTCCCCCCGCTCCTCTATCAGTTTTTGATCGTGACGTAAACTCGCTCGTGATAAATAGTCTGCGTTGTTGTCGGCACTTCTCACGTACTCAATTGTGTAATCATACGCGCTTAAGAACATTGCGTATATTTGTAGCCTATTAGCCGATACTTCAGGTATGCCCTTATAGGGACCAAAAATAGTGATCAAGGGTTTGTGGTCGGTACGTAATACAAACGGTATCGATCGGCCGTATAAATATTGATGATAACGTTTAATGCCAAATATAATCGCTGTGGCTTCTTTCTGTATTTGCGAGTATCGTTTTTCGGCTGACGTGAGCGTACGGGACGCGAGTGATATGGGACGTTCTAACATATCACTACCTACTTGTGATAAAATAGCGCCTAACCCAAATGGAGACGCATCTACCGCCAATATTAATTTATAATTTGGGTCAAAATGTGTTAACACTTGTTCCGACGTTAAGCATTTCTTTATTTCATCGAATGCTTGATGAATTGCTGTCCAATGCCACTTAACTCCTTTTTTTAACAATTCGTACAAGGGACTGAGAATGCTTGATGCTCGAGGAACGAAATTCCTATAGTAGTTAATGAGCCCTAAAAATGATTGCAAGGTGGCAATATTAGTTGGAACAGGAGCGTCTACAATTGCCTTTACTTTACAGGGATCTTAGACCGTTCTTGTTGATAATATATCCTAAATATTTTATTTCGTCTTTAAAAAATTCGCATTTGTCCTTTCGTAAAGTTAGTCCCGCGTCCTGAAGTCTCTTGAGAACTATGTGTAGCTTTTCCACATGCAAATCTTCAATGCTTGCTGTTACCAACACGTCATCTAATAGGCATAACACTCCGTCTAACCTGGACAACACGGTCTCCATCGCGCGCTGAAAAATAGACGGCGCGCTCGACAAGCCGAATACGAGACGCGTATATTTAAACAAACCTCGGTGAGTGTTTATACAGGTGATGTTTTGTGACTCATCATCTAGCAAAAAATGATTGTAAGCCATAGATAAATCAATTTTCGAGAACTGCTGGCCTCCGTGTAATTTTGAAAATAATTCGTGAACCGTCGGTAAAGGATATTGTTCTATTACTAATTGTTTGTTAATGGTCACAGAATAGTCCGCACATAATCTGACGGAACCATCACGTTTGAGTACCGGCACAATAGGGGATGCATAGTCCGCATGTTTAACCGGTTTTAACACTCCGAGGTTTAACAAACGTTCTAACTCTTTATCGACTTTAAAAAAAATATCGGTTTTGCATCATTACTTAGTTGCAACTTAACTTTATAGTTTTTAAAAGCGCCCAGCTTGTCTGAAAATACTTCAGGGAACTGTATTTGCAACCGGTCAATTGCGCTGTGAGCATGGTTAAGAAAATTTACAGGTGTTAACTTTAATTTAAACATTGATATGAAGTCGCGACCTAGCAACGGCGGGCCGCCGTGTCGTATTACGAACACGTCAAGTGTGTGTGTGCGCTTCATATATGTTTATAGGTAGACGCACATAACCTACACACTGCATATCGGTTCCCGTGTAACCATAAAATCTTTTGTCAGAAATGTGCAATGGTATACCCGACAATTTTTTTTTTTGTATGTACTTTCAGATATGACCGTCACCGCCGAACCGCTATCTAATTGAAATTTTAAATTCCGACCGTTTATCGTCACCGTTTCTGTCATAGGTTCTCCCCGAACCGAACAAATGTTATAAAGCGACTTACCATCATCGTCCTCGCTCACATCCCCCGTTAAAACGTAGTTAAGTTTGTTACACATTCTTCGCAAATGCCCTACTGTGTTGCACTTCAACACTTATACTTTGCAAACCGGCACTGAGACGATTCGTGATTAGCGCGACCGCACACTGAACATTTTTTTTTCTCGGCACTATTGGTCGTGTTGACACTATTTTGTCCTTTCGCGATGTTGAACACCTGGGCTTGATCTGTAGATGCAGGAGCAGTAGCGGCAGCCCGCGCGCATCTAATGCTCTCTGCTAGCTCCACCGCCTTCGCCAAGGTTAAGGTCTCCAAGTCCAGCGCAAATAGTTTCTCCCGTTCAGGACCTGCTAGCATCCCCATCACGAAACGATCACGCAAGGCCTCCTCAACATTGCTGAATCCGCAATGCGCCGTTAGTCCACGTAACCTCGCTGCCCATTGTGTTGGTGTCTCGCCAGGCTGCTGCGAAGCTGCGTAAAAGTTGTGCCGTTCGCTGAACCCGCAACGTTTTGGTGTGAAGTGGTTATCCAACTACGTCACTAGATCTTCGTATGCCTCTTGTACGTCTTTGGGCAGGGCTAAATCTGCTGCCAACTTGTATGTACCATTGCTGAGTGCGCTGAGTAGAATGGCTCGCCTCCTGGTTCCCGCCGCATCGTTTTTTGCATCGATGTTATTTGCGATGAACCATTGTGTCACGCAACCTTTGTAGGTCTTCCAATCATTAACATTATGATCGAAAATTGACAAAATACCACAAAATGACTGTGCCATTTTTCAACAGACTTTTTTTTATAACTTTTTGCTACTGTGGGTAACTCGTCGCCACTGTTATGTAGGTGCGTAGGGACACAAGTGAAACTACTCACGGCTAATAGCACACTGGTTTAATTCTGCATTAGAGGTTTGAGAGGGGACGCAGCGCACGATTACATACGCGCTGCTCACACATACATATACAACAATGTATTATAATGATGTATTATAAAAGTAACATAGAAATATTAAATATTTCTATGTTACTTTAACATAGAAATATTTAATATTTCTCTGTTACTTTTATAATTGAACTTTAATAGTGAATGTCAATGCAATGCACAAACCAGGAATGTCAATGACATAGATGGTTTATGCTATGGAGTGTAGTCACTAATTTTAGATTGTGAACCATAACTTACAACTTATTTAAACAAATCAAGTTTTAGAACAGGCAAAGCATATGGAAAAGTAATATTGCAATGTACTGTAATTCATTCCACATAATGTAGTAGTAAAACAAGTTTTAAATACCTACATATTAAGTTTATAACAATTACTTAGTTTCATAGTGTTTGAATGATATTTTTTTTTTAATTTTGTTTTAAAGAAGTTAAAGCCAAAATATTTTATTTTCATTTTAAATATATATGTTTAATGTATTATGTATTATAAAAGTTACATAGAAATATTTAATATTTCTATGTTACTTTAATAGTGAATGTCAATGCAATGCACAAACCAGGAATGTCAATGACGCAGATGGTTTATGCTATGGAGTGTAGTCACCAATTTTAGATTCTGAACCATAACTTACAACTTATTTAAATAAATCAAGTTTTAGAAGTACAGGCAAAGCATATGTCAACATAGTAATAAGTTGTTTCAATATTTTACTTAAAAGAGTCTAAAATGAAAAAAATAAAGACTTTCAAACTATATAAAACTGTTTTTCTCTTAATTGTACTTCTTTTACTTTCTTTGTTTTTCCCGTGTAGTCTTCAAATATTTCCTAACTTTATATACACATTGACATTGATGAATTTTAATTAAACAATGACATGAGTATTTACTTTGAAGGTACATATCATATTGTTTTAATTTTTGTAAATGTGAAGACTAAGTGGGTGTTTTTTTTTTCTGATTTCTTTTTCTTCCCATTTAACTTCTATCACGGTCTGGCAGTTAGATTAATTTATGCGACCTACACAAATTCCCTTTCTTTGGTTTTGTTTGGTGAATCATTCAACCTCCTTAAGTTCTGAGTTGAGCTGCATGATTACTGACAAATGCGTGCACTGATTGGACAGGTCCACTCAATCTGAGTTGAGCTACATGATTACTGACAAATACGTGCACTGATTGGACAGGTCCACTCAATCTGAGTTGAGCTGTATGATTACTAACAAATGCGTGCACTGATTGGACAGGTCCACTCAATCTGCACCCTAATTGCGAAACGCACAATTTATTAGAATCTGAATGGGATTGATGATTATTTCTAAACCATTGCGTCATTTGTTCGAATAAATTATCGGCTCAGCAACGTAAATAACGCAATGAATGTTGTTTAACTATGAATATTAAACCAATTCCTACCGATAAAAAGTTCCGCAATTACCCCTCTGAGTTGAGCTGCATGATTACTGACAAATGCGTGCACTGATTGGACAGGTCCACTCAATCTGTGTGCTTCATACCTTAAAATACCATTTCAGATAACAATCCACATAGTCTTCACATTATCTGACCAAGATTATGTCTGGACTTTAAAAGAGACTGTGACCCCTGAGTTTGTTTAGTTAGACCTTTCTTCTCACAGTAGTCAGATAGGAAACACCGACCTCATCTACATAGTTTTAAAAAAATTGATTGATGTGTAAAAGTGTTTGTACAAACTTACTTGAAAAAATAAAGTAATTTATCCCTTAATTTATATTAAATACCTAAAAGGTTATGAAACAATGTCTATAAACACCGACGTGGTAAGATATGGTTTTCCTTAATTTATAGAAATATACCTCATAGTATATATTGCGATGTAACGATACCGATACCGAAATATCGGCCGATATAATCGGCAGGCCGATATATCGGCATCGCCGATTTAAATACAGCCGATACACAGTTTGAAAAGCGCGCGAAAAGAACGACGCGCTCGCAGCCACGTTGCCACTCCGTCTCAGATGGCGAGGCGAAGGACGCGCCCACCAGCGAAACGGCAAAGCGGTTAACGGTCGTCACTCGTCAGTGTTTGCTTAGTTTTGGCACAGCGTTGTAATGTTTTTCGGCGGATTTACGTCTCGTCGCCGCTATTTATGATTTTGTCTGTTTTGAGTGAAGTTAGGACTGTAATACAGTTACGTACGATAAATAAAATGGCGACTCCTTTAAAACATAGAAGTAGCATCTGGAATCATTTTCAAATAAAACAGGATGATGACACAAAAGCGACTTGTTTATAATGCAATGTTAGCGTTTCTCGTGGTAACAAAGCAGTTTCATCGAAGGGCTTCACGATATCTAACATGTGGACACACGTGAAGCGCTATCACGAAAAGGAGTTGGAAAAAGACCCCCCCAGGTACCTCAAGCGCCGACGGTAGTCCGCCGCCTAAAAAACAAGCTACTTTGGACACATTTTGGAAAAAAGTGTCATGTATGATACCGATGACCCTAGGGCAAAAGCGATCACGCAAACAATAGCTGAACAAATATGTGTAGACATGGAGCCGTTTGACTTAGTAAATAAACTGGGGTTTCAACGCACTATTAAGCAGTTTTGCCCGAAATACAAAATGGTTTCCCGTCCCCATATTTCGGAAAATGTAATACCAGACATGTACTGCCGTGTAAGAACCAAAATAATGGAACTATTGCATGAACTTCCGCACATCACAATCACGACTGACTTATGGACTAGCGATGCTTCTTCGTCCGTTAACGACTTTATAAGTGTGACTGCTCACGGACTTGATAAAAATTTTGAGTTGAAGAACTACTGCCTAGAAGTATTTCCTTTTGAAGGCGAAAATCATAGCGCTGAAAACATAGCTCAAAACTTACGTCAATTATTTCACGATTGGCACATCAGCGAACGGGTACGTGCTGTAGTGACAGATAATGCACCGAATATGGGGCTTGCTGTAACACTAGTGGGAGTTCAACGTATCAGATGTATGGCGCACTCTTTACAATTAGTGCTGAAGGATGGGTTTTTTGAAGAGATAAAATAAAAACTTTTTAACAAAAAATTAAACCGCCGAAAAAACTGAAAAGCCAAAAATAATAAACCTTATAATTAGGAGTCGGCGCTTTGAGTGATCTTTGTTCATTGATTTTTCAGCGCCGACTCAAAATTTTAAGGTTTATTATTTTTGGCTTTTCAGTTTTTTCGGTGGTTAAATTTTTTGTTAAAAAGTTTTTATTTTATATTTTTTTTTTTTGTGGCTTGAATGTAGTAATAATACTTGGCAAGGTATACCCCATCCAATGAAAAAAGAATTATCAAAATCGGACTACTCTGTATAAAGTTATGCGTGGTAATACATTACAATCAGTGAGTGAACAATCAATCATCCCCTGTTTTCCGACCCTTAGGGTTCGATTTTGTTTTCCAAATTTATATGGGACCACCTTGGGAGTATACCCTTTCCAATAAAAAGAATTATCACAATCGGACCACCATGTACAAAGTTATGCGTTTACATTAAAAAAAAATATATATACGCGTCGAATTGATAACCTCCTCCTTTTTTTTCGTCGGTTAAAACTAAATGCCATGATTACAAAAGCGAGATCTATTATTGGCCACTTCAGTCATTCAACGTCAGGTCGCAAAATCCTAAAAGAAATGAAAAATCTCATAACGTCCCTTGTCACGTTCTCATTCAGGATGTCGTTACTCGCTGGGATTCAACCCTTCATGCACTTCGAAGACTTTTAGAGCAACGAGTTGTAATTCAAGCTTATTTTTGCCTCATGTGAAACGTAGAACTGAATTGTCTACAGAAGAATGGCTATTGATTGAACAAGTTGTTTCGACTTTGAATTATTTTGAAGAAGCTACAAAATCTATAAGTGAAGAATCTGCTTGCTTATCTGACGCTATACCTCTTATTAACAGTTTGCGAAAAGTTTTAAAACAGATCAAAAATAATCAAGAGACCGCGGACGACAGTTACAGCAGGCCAGAATGTTATAATTTTGTAGAGATTTTGATAGGTGTAATAAATGACAGATTTGATTATCTAGAAAGTGAGGAAACTTTTATTTTATCAACAACACTAGATCCGCGCTATAAATTGCGTACTTTCTTTCTAAAATCCACAAGCATTGAGGCGAAAAGATTACTTATCTTCTTATTACAAATGGGGATACACATGTTCCTGTAGAGCGTGTAGAGCAGGCTATGCAATCTTAGTTGAAATAATATGGTAACAACAGCACTGCTATAGTGCTAATTTTAGAAGAATAGACTTACTGGTTAATTCAATTGGAACTTGCATCTTTTAAATTTAGTAGCATTATAATTTGTAGCTTCCATAAAACAAATACAGATGGCGTTCAGAACACGTTTGAATAACATCAAAAATGATAGATACTCGCTAAAGAAAGCGGTCAAAGTGTTAAGCGACTTCTTAAATTAGAGGTATTATTTTTGAGACGATGCTCCTTATTATTACCAATTTAGTAGCTTTTAGTACCATCTGTGCACAGTTGCACGGATGGAAATATGTTATTACACCATTATTTATATAGAAATCTTAATAGAAAAGAAAGAATAGAGTTTTAATATCACATTCATTTTTTCAATATTATAATACATACCTATTAAATAATACTACGATACTTTTCGGTAGTAAGTTTTGAATTTGAATGTCTGGTCACATTGAGTGAAAATAGTAATACCAACTGTCAAATTGTCTTGTTTTGCCGTTGCAATTTTCAAATCTGTAACTTTTTTGATAATAAACTTTCCCTACTTTATTCAATTTTTATACATATTATTTATATTTTTAAATATTGTTTAAAAAAGTAGTATAAAAAAACATTAAAAAATATGGATCCGCCGGTGTCGGGAATGGGGTCCAAGCTACCGGTGGTTAGGGCTCCAGAGACAGGAACTTCCTCACAATTCGTGCTGTATCGAGGAGTACTGCCTTCTGAATCAGGCCCTTGATCCAGCCGCCTTACGAGAGCCTTGTCAGATGTTGGCCGAGGCTCTTGGCCATCAGGCCATTGGCCATTACGACTATCGGCACAATGATAGCTGAGTCCACATTCCACATATCGAGAACCACGTGTGCTAAGTTGAGATATTTGATTTGATAATTAATAAACTTTTATTATTATTATCTACTAGCTTTGACATGATGTTTTTCCAGGACCAAAAGTAGCCTATATTACTCTCCATCCTTTATCTCCATCCTCATCAACTTACTCTATGCCGAAAATCAAGTCGATTGGTTGCTTAGTTGGGCGTGAAGGAAGGACAAACAAACAAACACACTTTCACATTTATAATATTAGTATGGATGTAATGATAACCAAACCAATTATTGTTTTAGATACAAGTCAAACCTTGCATTTTTTTCCAAAGCCATCAAAATACAAAGCACGCTTCAATCAATGGGTAACTTTAATTAGGGGTGACATCATTGGTTTAGATGATGATGACATATACAAACATCGCAGTGTATGCCATGCTCACTTTGAAGAAAAATATTGTTGTCGGTACAATAGATTGAGCAACATTGCAGTACCAACATTAAATTTGCCAGGTTAGTAAAGAAATATTTTAACTATGTAAGAACTAATTTGATTTGTTACAGCATCTATGTATATGTTTTTATCATTCTCTGTTACAGGGCCTTTGTCCTTACCAAGATTTACATTTGGTGAAAGAAGGCCAATGAGAGAAATACAGAATTGTCCAATTCCTGCACTGTTAAACTCAGCATCCTCAGTAACTCCATCAACTTCAGATTTTTTAGCAGGTATTAAAAGTATTTTTTTTTTTTATATGTAAGTATATTACTTTATCAGGCAGGCAGTTGAAACAACTGATATAATATCCCTGTACATTATCATTAATTACATTACAAGTACGAATAATTACAAATGTCGCATTGGTCTAGCAGTTGCAAGTACGATTGCTGAATGTGTAGGCCTGGTTTGAACTCCTAAGTCAGACGTAAGTGTTTTTGGGTTTTCTGTATGGAAATACTCAGTATTAGCCTAGAGGTTTTGCCCAGTGTAGATGGCAATAAATAATTCTCATAATGAGAAGCATCACTTACGTTAATATTTAAATCTTGATCTGCACATGAATTCGTCTGCAAAAAGTCAGAGATACTTTGTAATTCGACTTGGCAGTCCTATGGTCACGCATCACTGCTTCAAATTATTAATATGATTTATGTATTGAGTTATATGTTTCAGATGCTGTTGTAACATTGCCACACTGTGTAACTCTACCTATGTTTACAAATAAAGTTCTGATTCTGATTCTGATTCTGATGAGACTCCTGCTCTAGAAATAAAAAGAGGTAAATATTTTTCATCCCCCATCTCGGAAAGAGTATTTTTGCCCTTCGATACCTGAGTGCTAAAGCCGTTTTTATCCACTAGAGGATAAAGTAAATTGAATTTAGAACATCGTGTGCACTAAGTTTGTGAATTCAAAACATCATTAAATCTATTTACTTCTATCTCCATGGTGCCGAATTTATCATTCAACCTTTTTCTAATTTGTAAAACTTAGACTCGGAACCTTCTTGATATACTTTTATTTAATTTGCTTTGCGCGCGCCATTTTACTTTTCACGTCACCAACATTACAGTACCTAACAAAAATATTACACTCGACTTAAGTAACTGTAGCAACGTTACTTTCAATTTTTCTTAATTATACCTAAGTATCATTTGAAATAATTTAAAGATTATTCTGTAATACTTACCTATCATAATGTAGTACATAATAAATGTTAATACCTAAACTGAAATAAAAGTATCTTGTGATTGAAATGCTTTTTTTTGCATATTTAGTCATTTCCTCGCTGAGGTGGGATGAAAAGTTACGTGTTGCACTCGAGTGCAAAGATTTTTCACCTCGTGCTCTTTTGATTCCCTCGCTAACGCTCAGGATTCTAATTTTTGAATCACTCGCTGCACTCGTGATTCAATTTTAGAATCCTTCGCTTGCTCGGTCATCAAAATTGAGCACGCGGTTAAAAAGCAACTTTGCACTCTTGTATAACAAATAACTATTTTACCTAACCTTGAAACTGTAACCTTCGACTAGTGTACTAAACTTAACTGACTATTGAAAAATCAGCCCTTATTTTAGTTTAGTTTAGTTTTGGTTTAGTTTTTAACTGACGAATAAAAAAGGAGGAGGTTCTCAATTCGACACATAAATATATTTTTTTTTAATGTTTAACCACGCATAACTTTTTATGGTGCAGTCTGATGTCGATGTTTCTTTTTTTTGAATAGGGTATACCTCGAAGTTAGTCCCATTACAATTTAGGAAAAAAAATCCACCCCTAAGTGCAAAAATTTATTTATTTCAGCTCTTCAAATGGATTCGTCCACTTTGACTATAGAGGACAATAATGAATCTCATGATGCCTTTCCAAGTCCCAAGCAAATACCGGTAAATATACTATTGTGTATTATCTCTTGCATGAATTATATTGATAATAATTCAGCTCATTACTGTCTCACTACCGGGCATAGGCCTCTCTTCTTCTCATAATGAGAAGGATCACTTGCGTTAGTAATTAAATTTCGATCCGCACATGAATTCGTCCGCAAAAACTCAAAGAGACACGTGCCTTGGGTTCGAATTAGACTTGGTGGTTTGATTTTTTTTTATTTCATTCCCTATTATGATTTATTTATGTAGAAAGAAAGAAAAATAATTTATAAATCAATGTTTCAGATGCTGTTGTAAGATTGCCCGCAATTGATAAGACTCCTGCTCTTGAAATAAAAAGAGGTAAATATTTTTTTTTACCTAACTATGAAACTGTAACCTTCGACTAGTGTACTAAACTAAATGGTTTAAATTAATGGTTTAAGTTTTTAATTTCCCTCAATATTTTGTCGTTTATGTTTTACATGATTTATTATCTTATTTCCAGGATATCCTACAAAGGTGCCCCTCGTATCAGAAAACATTTGACTTCTGAAGAACAGAGGTTGCATCAAAAATTGATAAGAATGCAGATAAAACTTAGTAAATGTCGAAATAACATTAAAAAGCAGTCTGCCAGTATAAAAGCAGCGAAAAATATTACCACAAACCCAGCACTTTTAGCGACATTAGAAAAAATGCCTAGCACCACGAAGCTCTTAACAATGATGCAATGTAGGGAATTAGCAAAAAGAAACAAAGGCCGAAGATTTTCTTTACAGGAAAAAATCCTAGCTTTGTCTATTTTCAAGCAAACACCAAAGGGCTATAGATTTTTACGGAAAATGCTTATTTTACCTGCACGCCAAACCCTGGCTAAACTTTTAAGCCAAGCAAATGTAGAACCAGGCATCAACAAAAAAAAATTTGAGCAAATAAAAAAAGTGTCTGAAAGAATGAAAACAGAAGAGAGACTATGTGTACTCCTTTTTGATGAGATGTTTCTCAAAGCTAATGTCAATTTCAATGAAAGAAGAGATAAAATAATTGGTTTTGTCACAGATGGAAAAGAAACTAAGCCTAATTTTGCAGACCATGCGCAAGTGTTTATGGTACGGGGTCTTTTAAAAAATTATAAGCAGTCCGTTTGCTATACATTTTCTGCAGCTGCTACAACTGGTCAACAAATTGCCATTCAAGTAAAAGAAATTGTAACAGAATTACAGAAAGCTGGGCTTATTGTTGTTGCAACAATTTGTGACCAAGGTGCTAACAACAGACTAGGCTTAAAGTTACTGGCGCAAGAATCACGCGGTATCTATTTGAAAAAAGGAGAAGAGCCAAAAGAAAATGTTATTCTTATCAACAATGAAGAAGTTATTCCACTGTATGATCCGCCGCATTTATTAAAATGTATTCGTAACAATTTATTAACGAAAAATCTGGAATACTTTGCCGATAGTTCAAAATGCACTGCTAAATGGGAGCACCTTATTTTGCTCCATAAGGAAAACCCAGGTTATAAAGGTGTGAGACTTATACCTAAACTGACAGAAAACCATGTTTTGCCAGAGAAATTGGCAGGAAATAAAATGAAAGTCAAATATGCAACTCAAATATTTAGCAGGACTGTAGCCGCAAATATGGGATACCTTTCAGGTAATATACCTACTCATATCTATACTACAAGTAGTAGTAGTTTTTGTACATCACATTTGTTTAAATCATTATATGAGCAAGTTTTACTATAGGAGCAACTATGAAATCACCAGGAATGCTTCAGACCTCAGGTCCAAACTCTTTCCCCGTTACTTATAAAAACTTGTGTTGCTTAGCGACTAATCAAATATTGTCTGTCCTTGTCATTTCTATGTCAATGAATAGAGAATAGAGATGGCAATTGACACAAAGAGCTATTTAAGATAGCAACGTCTAATCATCGTTTATAAGTAAGGGAATCCTCCTTACTTATAAACTATGATTAAACGTTATTTAACTAAACCATCTCTATTCATTAGCATTAAATTGACAAGGACAGTATATTTCAAATCTTTAATATTAGTTTTTTTTTTCAGATAACTGCATTCTCCCTAAAGAATGCACCCAAACAGCTGATCTCCTAGTACTATTTGATAATCTATTTGATTCCTGCAATGGAAGTTATGGGAAAAAAGATGCCAAATACGCAAAGCCACTTCTAGGGCCAGTCACTCCAAAATCAATACACCACAAAGAGTGGACAGAGGCAAAAAAAAAATTGAAATCAATGAGATTTGTACATCCAATATCAGGGAAGGTAGAAAGTGTACCTACATTAAATAATTGGGCATGGACACTTGATGGCTATGAAGTTTTATTTAATAAACTTGAAACAGATTACAATGTAACCTCGGTGTGGATGCGGCACCTAAATCAGGATCCGCTAGAAAACTTTTTTGGTGCAATTAGGAGCCATGGGTGCCGTAACACGAACCCCTCACCTGAAAAATTTGAAGGTGCATTCACCACAATGTTGATTAATAACATTTCAAGTGTCCATGCCCCTACCGGAGCAAATTGTGAGGAAGACTTCGCAAAAAATTTGTATGCCCTCATCGTCACCGATAACTGCAAAGCCACATCAACCAGTTTAAATATAAATTTAAATACAGATATTGTAATAGAGGACATAAAGGTAAAAAATAATCCCGCATTAAAGGAGCTTTAGAATATGTCAGCGGCTATTTCATAAGAATTGGTAAAAAAAAAGTATTTAAGAATTGCAAAAAATGCAATAAAAGCACAATTTCTACTGAAGGCTCTGAATATATAAAATATAGAGAATATGCTGGTCGTCAGAGGCTTTGCAGTCCTACCGAAACGGTTGTAAATAGCATATCGGCAGTCCAAGACATTACTTACACAATTATTAAACAAAAGGAGATGTTTGATTTTGGGCTACCACCATGTACACCACATAGATAAATAGGAAAAAAATAGGGGATTATCATAAAAATACAAATAAATTCATTTGAAGAAAAGTATAGGCGTACGTAAACGATTATTTGGGAAGTTTTTTTAATAAGGATAACCCTTTTTTGGTAGCCATGACAGTTGTGTTTGACATCACTGACGTTTAACGATGTCACGTCTTTCTTTGACAGTTTGAGTCATTGATCGTTGAGTTGTTGTGTTCGGGCGTGTTGATTTGGATGTGTTTCGGTGTTCTTGATTGTTTTTATTTGGCGACAACAGTTTACTACTACGGACTTTGATTGATTGCTTCCCTGTTGACCTCGGCTTTGTTATATGGTTTCTGATTCGCCTGTGATTTCGATTCCGTGGTATTCTATGATACAATAACAAATTCAGTTTCAGGTATGTCCCCTCCCGTGCATTTACTTGTTTTTTGGTTCAAATGCTATTTCTGTGTGATGTTTTCTTCCTTTGTTTCATATTCTAACATATTGTAAACTTATTGCAGTTTATTGAAAATGGCGTGCCTACAGTGCACCTCTGTAATAAATGAAAATGAACAGTATTATGTTGCCGATGATATGGGTCCCGAAATAATTTCGGTCATCGAGCGGTATCTTGGCCGTCAGGTAAAAACATTTTATTTATATCTTTACTGTAACATCTTATATCTATATACAATGTTTAACCACTTTCTTGTTTTGTTTTAGATTGATGAAAATGGAATAATGTGCTCACAATGCTTTGCCATTATGATGCAAGCAATGTCTTCAGGTAGTTCTCTGGCACACGAACATCACGAACTCCAGCATCGCCATGATGGCAATGTTTGTGTTAGATGTAGAACATCTTTATTTAACAGGCGTGCTCACTCTATTCCCGAGGGTGCTGAAAGACAGTACATTGCTGAAACAATTGCTCCGAGAGAGGTAAACTCTTCTTTTGTTTTCTTTTTTATTTATAAAAAGCAGGCAAAAAAATATGAATGCAGATGTTTCTTTAATATTATCCAAGACAACAGCATTGCAGGAAGACAAAAGAACAATCAAGCAGAGTTATCTAAGTAGCTACCTATATCATATACTTATTATTACTAAATATCTTATTTTTTGTTTTAGATACCCGAAGGTGGCTTAGTATGTTTTGCTTGTTGGTTGCATACTCGGCGTACAATACAACAACAAGGAGTAATAGCAGCTCCTGCTGTTGATATTAATGTATGTGTATGGTGCCAACGTTCTTTGGCCCAAACACGCAGGCACTCCATACCTGAAGGACCTGAACGGACCAGAATAATGGCATCAATTTATCCAAGAGAGGTAATATTGATAATTTACCAACTTTTAGAATAAAATAATTGTGTGAATAGCCAATACATATATTATTGTATCTTTTGTTTTATTCAGATTCCACCAGGAGGACTGGTTTGCTATGCTTGTTGGGTATCAGCACGTAGAAGTGTGGAGCGTGCTACAAGGATTGAAGATAACCAGCAAACTCCAGGCCCGTCTAGCCTTCACCATGACTCTATGTGCGCATGGAGTAGAATGTCACTACACCGAAGGCTAACACATGTGGCTAGTGGCCCTGTAAGAGATGAAGTTGCAGCAAGAATTTATCCCAATGAGGTTTTTTTTTTTTAATTTATTAAACCCTTATACACAAGTAATCTAACTGTGCACTTGGTAGATTAACCAGTGACTATTAGTCAATTAGAAATCTTAGAACTAAGCCTCACCTGTCATAGCCAATTTAGTTTTTCACATATTTTACTATAACCCTTTCTGTTGTTGCCTCTAAGTAAATTATTTCTTGTATTGTTTCAGTTACCAGAACAGGCGCTTCTTTGTTCCAACTGCTGGACACTTGCACAGGGAAATATAACAATGGAGCATGAAGTTGTGCAGCAAGTTGCAATCCAGCCACCAAGTGCATCAATAACACTAGATGATTTTACACATACTACACAGACAAGTGCTCATTGCTTTGTGCCGGCTTGTAACAATGTGGAACGAAATAGAGTGCCGGAATACTTAAGAAAAATTATTTTAAAATCGGAAAAAATATTTGTGACAGAAAATGCACGAGTATGTAATGAACATAAATCATTATACAACTGGGAGTTTCTGGACCAGCATCTTTTCTCTAATACATTTACAAAAAATGAGATAGAATCAATGCTGAGGCTGAGTGTCGAGCAAGATGAAATAAATCAATTAGAGTTCAATAATATGACGAGTATTGACGACGGACTTTTTAAGTTCTGGACTGGAGTCACAAAAGACAATTTTATGAATATTTTAAATATAATAAGCCCAGCATTGACTTGCAAAAACCCAAAAACTGCTTTGGGAATATATTTGGTGAAAGCTCGTACCGGGGACTCCCATGAAAGGATTGCCTCTCTGTTTCATTTGTCAAAGTCCTCAGTAACACGATTGCTTCAAGTAGCCAGAGAGGCATTACTAAGCTTATTTGTGCCTCTCCACTTGGGAATCAATCATACAAGAAATTATTTAATTAATAGGAATTTATTAATACCTGAGGGCTTGTTTGGAAACAGAGAGGCAAGGGTACCAATAGTAATATGTGATGGTACCTATATATACCTTCAAAAATCATCCAACTATTTGTTCCAAAAAAGAACTTATAGCTTGCACAAATATAGAAACTTAATTAAACCTTTTCTCATTGTTGCCACTGATGGTTACATTTTTGATATTTTGGGGCCCTATCCAGCAACCGAATCAGATTCGGACATCATGAAAGCTTTGTTCCAAAATGAAAACGAGGGCCCAAGGGCTTTTTTTCAGCCCCATGACGTTTTCATTTTGGATCGAGGCTTTCGTGATTCCATTCAAATGCTAGAGGGGTTGGGCTTCAAAGTATATAAACCGGAGTCCTTAGAACAAGGAGAGACTCAGTTATCAACCATCAGTGCAAATAAAACAAGGTGTGTGACACAATGCCGATGGGTGGTAGAGGTAGTGAACGGTCGATTGAAAAGAGACTTTAAACTGCTGAGACATGAATATTTTAATTTGGCTGCCACCCATCTGATGGATGATGTTCGTATTTGTGCAGCTATAATAAATGCCTTCCATCCAGTGATTGAAAATAGACCAGATGCTGATGCTATACTTACTCGAGCAATACAAAGAAAAAATATGCCCAACCATTTAGCAGAACTTATAATTGCTAACCGGATCAACCGTTACAGAGCCCAATTCACAAGAATTGATGGTCAACTTCCAGAGTTAGGTATTTTCCCTGAAATGACCATGTCTGAGTTGATACTTTTTGGGCTGGGTACCTATCAAATAAAACAGGCTAGAAGCTATTTCGGGGAACATATTAGGCAGCATGGATCATTTCAGGTAGAAGTATCGGACCAACTGGAAGTAGTGGCAGAAGCAACCCCACCCCAACTTGATCCTCTTTTAATCAGAGGCCGTATAAAATCCCGACATCCCAGCTCAGGACGAACGTATTATACCTATATATTGCTGGCAAGGGAAGGATCAAGTTGGGATGATAAAATAATCAGCTAC
This sequence comes from Aporophyla lueneburgensis, assembly GCA_932294355.1. NCBI lineage: Eukaryota > Metazoa > Arthropoda > Insecta > Lepidoptera > Noctuidae > Aporophyla > Aporophyla lueneburgensis. The sequence continues at coordinate 25,405,635 of OW028735.1, forward strand.
TATTGTAGTTGTATATCAGGAAAGCGGACAGTGGGTTGCTGTGCTCACATCATGACCATTGTGTGGTATTTGGGTTGGACTCGGTACCAAGAGAGCATAGAAGCACCGGCGTCATTCCTGGATGGAGTATTAATAAGAGATGATATTGTGGAAAATGAATAAAATCTTAAGTTTCAACAAGTTGTTTTATTTATGTGTATACCTTTCATGACTGATTTCTCATCCTAATACTATTCTATTCTATTTTTAAGGTTCTGGCTCCATTGGTAACGTTCGATGATTTTGCCAATGTCAAGGTATGACAAAGTAATGATCGTATATACTAATACTATGAACTAAATAGCATAGAACTTGTTTGAAAAACTGTTACTGCCTAGTCGGTTGTAGTTATTTGGTTGGTTGTCACTTTGGTTGGTTGCTTCTCAGCTGGTACTGTGTAATAGGAATAGTTAACGACTCTTAACAATAACTTGAAGTTGTCAGGTACTACTCTCCCATGAATTATTGAAGTCCAGGTTATTTTGATAGACATTAAAGAATGAAACACCAGGACATTTTGATAAAAAAAAGTAACGTTCAAGCCTTCGTTTCTTGCTCCTCTTGACACCGGTATAACCAATCGTTTAAATAGGTAATATAATATGATCTACTGCCGCAATCGAGTAGAATATCCGAAACTAAAGTATTTTCGGAATTTTTTGTTTTGTTTCGCAGATATTACATAGACAAGACACATGTCATCAAACAAATGTCATTGTCAGAATGACATTTCGTATATTGCTGATCCACCATAATTATTTATTTTGTGTTGCTCTCCTTGACCGAGTTAATGATAAAGTACATTAAAACAAAGCCAAATTAGATAAAATTAACATTAAAAAACGGTTACTATATTTTATGGCGATATTTACATGTAGTGTACATAGTGCTAGCCCAGGCTCCATACATTTTTGAAACATCTCCTTTGAACAACCTAATATAAAAGAAATAATAAAAACTTTTGAAATAATGTTAGTAGATTTTGATTATATAGACTGTGAAGAACACAAACAAGGATTTATTAATTATCTGATAAATGTTACATTGAGGTTCTTTTTATTTAACTACTGTAAAGATATAAATAAAATTTTAAATGGAAAAATGGACTGTAATGACGATGAGGATAAATTTAAAGTTCAGGCAAAAAAATATTATAAAAAATGCTGTAAGCGTCCTTTAAAATAAAGTTAAATACTTAAAAAGTTTTGTTTTTTTTTGCACATGAATTATTGATTGTCAGCTTTTTTGTTTCCTCAACTCTATTCATAAACCGAGTAACAATAAAATGGCTGACAAGACAGTAATAACATGATTTCTAAACCAACAAAATCGCATGAAATACAAGAGGTCACAGGAGCAATGCACACATACATATATTTAAGTGTGAGTGTTTCTTAGTTCCATAAAACGAATTCAGATGGCTTTTTAAAACTTGCCTATTTTAGCTACCGAGATAGGTCTCTATTTCCGTTTATATACAAAGTACTCTGTGGTGTAGAGTCACAAAAAAGCAAGATGAGACTTTCTCAGGTATCTGGAGTGCTTGTGACAGTTGATTAAAGAAGCAGAAGAGGAGGAACCTTTATCAAACATGTCTAGTCATCCTGAGCAAGAAGAGGTGGAATCTTATACGAGATGTCCAAATATTCCAATGAAACAAGATCCAAAGAACTATTGGAGCAATGAAGATAAATACCCAAAATTGAAAATGCTTGCACAAAAATATTTATCTTACCCAATGAACTCCGTTGCCTCAGAACGTCTTTTTTCAACTGCAGGCCTCATACAAAATGATTTGCGCAACAGATTATCTGCTAGTAATTTGAATAAACTTTGTTTCCTTAAGAGCCCTCTTACAAAATTTGAACGCTCGAGTTTAGGTAAAAGACGGCAAACTTATGTATGTGTGCGTAGCTATCCACACATGCACAATACAAACAGTGTAAAGGTGCGTACGGATTGCGCGTACCCTGGTACGCGTACTCAGTTTACGCGTATCCGGAACGCCTAGTCCATACCTGCAGCTACGCGTTCACTCTTGGGGTACGCGTACCGCGCGAGCCAACTCGCAGCGCGAGCCACCGTCAGTCGGTTTTTGGTCGCGCGTCAAAGAGAACGCACGCGGCCGGCTACGCTATATTTGGACGGTAAAATGAATAAACACGCGTGTTCTTCGAGTATGAATAATGAAAATATTATTAGATTGATTCAACTTTATGAATTTCACCGGGTCTTGTGGGATAGCACACTAACTGATTATCGAAATAACGATTTACGCTAAGATGCATGGAAGGCAATTTCAAATGAACTGAACATTCCAATAGGTGAATTAAAAAAAAAAGATGACAACTTTATTAGCAACTAATAGAAAAGAAAGGAGCAAAATCAAAAAAAGTTTAGTAACAGGATCAGGTAAGTTTTTAAATTGTTTATTTACGCATTGTATGCATTGTATTTTCGCATTGTAAATTGACATATTTATAATAGCCTATATACTTTTATATCTTTTTTTTTACAGGAGCTAATGATGTATATATATCGAAGTGGTTTGCATCTGAATATTTTACTTTTCTAAATGATAAGAACAAACCAATGCCAACAACGGAGACTACTGTAAGTAATTACGATTAGTTATTAACGTTATTATATTTATACTTACCAGCTGCTTTATGAGGCTTTTTCAATTTTATTATACATATATTACGCGCGTTAAATAGTGTTTGAAACTCGGTACAGTGCGCGGTCACACAATCGGCCAGACGCCGCGCAAGCGCCGCGCATGCGCTCCGCACACACGCCGCCGGCGGCGTCCCTCGCGCTCCGATCCCGTGCCCGACTCCCGAGGCCAGTCGCCAGTCTGAGTCGCGCGCGCCCGCTCCGCACGCAAGTAACGTTTCAATCGATTCCGCGGCTTTTGCTCGCTCCCGCCAAAAGTTTTGTTTTTTATGTATGTTAGAATATAGTTATAGTTCCAATAGTTGTACAAGTCACTGTGCGCTAATAAACTGTTTATGTGCTCTAAGCGTAGTGTCTTTCACTGAGTACAAACCCACGCCACCACCATCATACATATTATTTTAGCCTACGTTAATCCGTGTAGTTAGTACACGTTTTATATAATATAAATGTCACATTAAAACTTAGTGATTATTTTGCCACTCAAGGGGGGCATTATTAACAAAGTGTTCCGCCAGATGTAAACGTATATGAGTAGGAGTATTGGGCGATCTCCTAGGTACACTGTCTAAAGGAAAAAAAGAAGTTAATTGCTGTTGGTCTTGTCGCCATGCACCTGGAACAAGCTCTCCTCGCTGTACAGAGTCAAATGCATTCGTATGTGCGTAAATATTTGATAGTCTGCTTTTTCGTAAAAAATTGTGTAAATAAACAGTTGCCAATACAATTTTTGTAGCTTTTTCCGGTTCCAAAAGCATTGGTTTTCGTAGTACTCGAAACACCGATCTCAGTATCCCAAATGCATTCTCAACTACCCTCCTTGCTCTTGATAGACGATAATTGAATATTCTTTCAATAGATCCTCTTTCTGGATTACCCGAAAAGGGTTTCATGGTATATTCACTGAGGGCAAATGCTTTATCACACAGAATTATATACGGTACCTTCACATTGTAAAGAGTTTGTAGTATTTCAGGATTCGGTAAATTTAGGCTTTTGTTTTCAAGGTTCCGGTACAAGGAAGTGTTTTTAAAAACACCTCCATCTGATATGCGCCCTTGACATCCAACATTTACGTACATAAAATTGTAATCAGCGTCAACTAATGCTAACAATACAATGCTAGAATATTGTTTATAATTGTAAAATTCCGTTCCACTATTTAATGGTGCTTGAAGGCAAACATGTTTGCCGTCCATTGCGCCTATTGCATGAGGAAAGTTCCACTTTTCTTCAAATTCTTTTGCAACGGCCATCCATTGATTTTCAGTCTCGGGTAGCTGTAACAAATTATTTCATCAAAGTTAAAGTTTTTCTTATTTTATTTTTCAGATAACTACCAGCAACAACACACAGAATGTGCATGAATCTATATCAAATGATGAACAATTAGCCAGTGATTCTGCCTCAACCACGCAACAAGTACCTAGTGATTTGATTTCATCCACACAACAAGCACCTAGTAATTCTTCATCGTCCATACAACAAACACCCAGGAATTCTGCCTCAACCACGCAACAAGTACCTAGTGATTTGACTTCATCCACACAACAAGCACATAGTAATTCTTCATCGTCCATACAACAAACACCCAGGAATTCTGCCTCATCCACACAACAACAGCACAACACATCATTCAGAAATAAAAGGCGCCGTAATAACGATGACACTGCCACATTAACAGAAGCAGTGGGATTACTCAAGCACATTGTACAATATCTATCCAAGGAAGAAGACTGTTACACTTCTTTTGGGACCCACATTGCGTATGAATTGAAAAAATACGACTCGCGAACATTTACACTAGTAAAACATGCTATCAATAATGTTATATTTCAAGCTGATATGGGCCAATTACCTGGTCAGTATGGGTATTATACCGGTGCCTATTCAACGGATTTAACCAACTCTACCTCACGCCAAAGCAATTACAGCGACACGCCAATTCCAGCACAAACTGCACCTACATCAACAGCGGAAACTCCAAAGGAAGCGGAGGATAATCAAAATGAAATTTCTGAAATATTACGTTACGTTCAAGAACAAGAAGAATAATGCAGAAAATTCTTACTTATAATTTAATAAAACTTCTTTAAGTACTTAAATTATAATTTTCTAAAATTTTAATTATCATAATAAATAAGCAGATAAACATAAACGTTTTTATTCATTAACTCACCTTCACATGATCCTTGAGAGCCTTGATAATTGCATCACATACTTCAATAATAATAGTAGATATGGACTGTTTAGATATGCGAAACAGATATTGTAAACTTGTATATGAGTCCCCGGTGGCCAAGAACCTTAACGTCACGGATAGCCTTTCTCTGGCTGTGATAGCTTCTCGAAAATTAGTATTCATTTTTTTTATTTCAGGTTTAACCTTTTCAAGAATTATTTCAAAATCTTGCAAACTCATTCTCACAAAATTTTTGTCCCCACTTTCTTCATAATTTATATCTTCCATTAGCCTATTTCCACACTGTAATCTTTCACGAAACAATTTTTTCATCCACCATCTAGGTTTCCGTTTGTTTCTCTTTTTTTTATTTAAAATGTGTTGAATAATGACTAACGCCGCAGCAGTGGTGGTGCACGCAACAACCGCTAAGTTTGTCGGAGTCATGGCGAATGACTGGGGCTCGCGGAGCGCTCTGGATCGATTGACCTCGCGTACAGGTTCGCGGCGGTCCGTACAAGAGCTGTACGCGTATCCAATGTACGCGTGGACAGTGTTTCCCAACTACGCGCAACACAGGAACGCGCTATCCGTACGCACCTTAACGCGAGTGTCGAGCCGGTCTAAACAATCTTGATCCGTTAGAATTATAATGCGGTATTAAGATATTTATGAAAATACTTATTTTTATTTATCCAGTCTAATAAAGATTTCTAGACTAATAAAAAAAAATACAACTATATGTTATGTGAAGTATACAATAAAAATAAAAAATTAAAACAATTACATATTGGTGCCGATTCTGTTGTACACCGAACTAAACTAACAAAACTATCTCTAAAATTGCTTACTTTTAGCAATGAGAATTGTTACGCTATTCTGCAAGAAATAATCTCTTTTAAAAATTATTTTGACACGACTAAAATCTAATTTGACAATCGCGACTCAACGTGGTATTTTTAGGGTTCCGTTGCCAAATGGCAAAAACGGAACCCTTATAGATTCGTCATGTCTGTCTGTCTGTCCGTATGTCACAGCCACTTTTCTCCGAAACTATAAGAGCATGCTGTTGAAACTTGGTAAGAAGATGTATTCTGTGAACTGCATTAAGATTTTTACACTAAAATAGAAAAAAAAACAATAAATTTTTGGGTTCCCCATACTTAGAACTGAAACTCAAAAAAAAATTTTCATCAAACCCATACGGTGGGGTAAAATGGTATTGAGGTTTCTAATATATTTTTTTTCTAAACTGAATAGTTTGCGCGAGAAACACTTCCAAAGTGGTGAAATGTGTGTCCTCCCCCCCGTAACTTCTAAAATAAGAGAATGATAAAACTAAAAAAAATATATGATGTACATTACCATGTAAACTTCCACCAAAAATTGGTTTGAACGAGATCTAGTAAGTGGTTTTTTTTAATACGTCATAAATCGTAAACCGCAATTTACCTTTCATTCAATCAACTCAAATATAAAAATTAAATAAAAAACATTTAATTTCATAAACATAAACCATAAACCTTAAGCTGGGTACTGACCGGCGTTACGGGGCGTAATGTAACGTGTTACACAGCGAGCATTCATGCAGTCAGTACGTCGTGTTACGGGAAAACCAGCAAGCAACGAGCCGCTCGTTGCTCGCTTTGAGTGCTCCACCCGGCTGTCGGTTTTTTGGCGAATCCTTTGACTGTTACGCGGTTCAGTCAGTACGCCGTTGCGAGTCGTCACGAGCGCACGTGGACATCGCAAGTGATCACCCGTTATTCCTCTCGTAATTATATCAAGTTTCAAGAAGCATGGAGTGGAATAAAGAAAAAACTTTGTATTTTATTGAAAAATACAAAGAAGAAACACTCTTGTGGAACCCAGCTCACCCAGAGCATTATAACAAATTAAAGAAAGAAGACGCTTGGGATAGATTGGCTTCGTTACTCGACAGCGAAAGAGAAGCCTGTAAAAAGAAAATGACAAGTTTACTGGCATCATTGAGGAGGGAAAAACAGAAAACTAAACAATCAACTGGTACTGGAAAAGGTACGTAATTATTTATTAAGTTTAACGCGGGTTATAGTAGGGGGGGGGGGGGGGGTGGAAATTAGTGAGGGAAGTAGGTGTTTCCAAGCTAGTGTGGGGAAAACAATATAAACTCGGTATTAATCTGTATAGTGCTTCTTTTTATTTAAAATAATTCAATATTAATTACAAATTAAATTTCAGGTGCAGATGAAGTTTACCACAGCACTTGGTTCGCTTACAAATCCATGTTATTTCTACTGGATAGAAATACACCTCGTGACACAACAGATACTGTAAGTCCATTTTAAGCATAATTTTCTTGCCAACTTACAGACCCTTGCTGAATACAGTATTCAGCAACTTCATTACGAATATTGTGAGCAGATGTTGTAGCCCTTCGCGGTCTTATTTGCAAGGGTAACATACTAGTCATATCATTGTTACCTTCTCTCCAGTTTCCTAATCTGACCTGGCCGTTCAATTCTTCGTCAAAACTACCTGCAGGGGTATATACATGAGCATTATTACCTTTTCTTAAAAAATTGTGGAGAGATGTTATTGCTGTTACGACAGATGTCGCGGTTTTCGGTTCTAACAACATTGGTTTCCGCAAAACTCTAAACACTGCTGACAATATGCCGAACACATTTTCCACTACTCTACGAGCTCTGCAAAGTCGGTAGTTATATATTCTTTCTTTACAACCACGTTCATGATATCCTGCATATACTTTCATCATATTTTGGGAAAGAGCAAAAGCTTCATCGCCAACGAAGTAAAATGGAATTTCTTCTGTTCTTGCTGGCAACGCCACTGCGTACGAAAAACTAAAAAATAATGCACTAAACCTCCCTCAGCCCACTGGCTGAGGGAGGTTTAGTGCATTATTTTTTAGTTTTTCGTTTAAAACACAGTTGTTGAAAACTCCTCCATCAGATATTCTTCCTTGACACCCAATATTTACATACAAAAAGTAATACACTTGAGAGCAATAAAATCGCACACCCCTTGTAATTTGGTTTATTACTGATTGTTTTCTAAAATCGAAAGATATTGAGTAAAAATCATTAGACAAAATTAAAGCATACAAGCTTAGCTTTACAAAAACATAAAATTAAAATCATTGACCTTCACGTAACTTACAAAAACCGACCGTACACCGAATTCCCCAAATTCACGCGTTTGCGTTGTCACTACTTGCACCCTTAGCCGCAGGTATAAAAAGGTCAGTTTATTGGAATTTTTATTCAGTTGCATACCGAAGGTCAACGTGATAACATCTCTACTGGAAGCATACGGATTTACTGGAAAAATATGGATACCACGCCCGCAGAAGCCGCTCAAGTTATTGCCTTGCTCGAAGCAGGCCATAACCAAAGTGAAGTTGCTCGACGGCTAAATTTGAGCCGCTACTCTGTTCGTCGTGTATACCAGAGGTTCCAAGAGACCGGTGGCTACATTCGGCGACCAGGATCTGGCCGGCGACGCACAACATCAGAGCGTGATGACCGCTTTCTTGTGACAAGGTCTTTGAGAAATCGGCAACTGAACGCGGTTCAACTGGGACAACAGCTTCGAGAAGTTCGCAATGTCAGTATAAGTCGGTGGACAGTTCGAAGAAGACTAGGTGAAGCAGGAATGACTTCACATCGCCCAGCAAATGGTCCCAAATTGACCACAGCTCACCGACAAGCCCGGCTACAATTTGCTAGGGAACATTTAAATTGGACGTATGACCAATGGCGGGCTGTTATGTTCTCTGATGAGTGCAGAATGACTTTACATGGTCATGATGGACGCTCTAGGGTCTACAGAAGGTCATCAGAGCGATTTTCACAATGCTGCATAAGCGAACGTGTGGCTTTTGGAGGTGGATCGTGTATGTTTTGGGGTGGCATAATGTTGGACACTAAAACTGACATTGTATTCATCACTACGGCGAATACCGGCCCGAGATCGAGAAGTTTGACGGCTGCACGATACGTCGAAGAAGTGCTCGAAGAACATGTGAGGCCGCTTGCGTGGCTTATGGGAGAAGATTTTCTCTTAATGCACGACAACGCCAGACCGCATGTCGCTAGAACAGTTTGCGACTACATGGAAGATGTTGGAATCACCGCGATGGAGTGGCCAGCTCGTAGTCCTGATCTCAATCCGATTGAGCATGTCTGGGATGAGCTAAAAAGAAGAGTTCGAGCAAGAAGCCCTGCTCCTACGCGCCTCCAAGAGCTTCAACTTGCCATTGAAGAGGAGTGGAACGCCATACCACAAGATTTCATGGTGAAATTAATACGGTCCATGAAAAACCGATTAAGAGCTGTAATCAAGGCTAGGGGAGGGAATACACCTTATTAAAAAACAATTTGATCAAGCATTTTGAGTTTTATTTTTATTCTTTGTTAAGCTAAATTGGGTAATTTTATCCGTATGTTGGGTTTTGTGCCCTAAAACTCCCTATGGGTACTTTTTTTACACTGTATTTGATATCATTAGAAAGGTACTGAAGTAAACATTATTTATTTATTTATTTACATAATTATCACCTACACTACCATTACAGATCAGCGATCCAATGCGATAGCGTGGCCTTACATGCTAAATCCTTAATATAATATAAGTACATTCAAATAGTGTAAGTTTTATTTTAATATGTATTCACATTTATGAAAAAAACTGCTTTAACAACAAAAAGTCAACGTGTGCGATTTTATTGCTCTCAAGTGTATTTCGCGTCAACAACTGCCAGTAATACGATGCTGAAGAAACCCTTGTAATTATAAAATTCACTGCCACTGTTGATCGGTGATTGCAGTAAAATATGTTTACCGTCGATTGCACCTAAACAATGTGGAAAATTCCACAAAGTATCATAGTCATTTGCTACAACCAGCCATTGCTCCGGTGTTTCTGGCGTCTGAAATAATAATTAATATTTATTTTCAGCTACGTGGACATGAAGGTGCTTCAGAACAACTGCCTGATGATTGCCCTCCGTCTGCCAAAAAAAGCGACAATGATTGCCCTCCTCCTCCAAAAAGGAAGAAATCAGTAGCCCCAAGCCCAGAAGAGATAATGGTATCTACTTTAAATATATTAAAAAAGAGAACCGAGCAAACGGAGGCAACTTCGCACAGACCTGACGAATGTGAAGCCTATGGTATGTTTTTGGCAAATAAATTACGATCTTATTCAAAGACAACAAAAATACATGTGCAGCATTATATATCAAATATATTGTTCAGTGCTGATCGCGGAGAGTATGACTATGTTGGAAATGGAATGAACAGCTACAGTTATTCAGGCTACTCTACACGACCAACAACTTCCAGAGTCTCATCGATGCCACAGACCGAAACTCCTGCATCAAATACGTCCCATCAAAATGACTATGAGCCACAGCAAAGCCCTGAAACTCCGGCATCAAATGTGTCCGTTTCGACTGCTCGGCCACTATGTCGTAGAAAAAAAAAACTTATGTCAGCATTTCGAAGGAATTTGTAAAAGATGAACAGTGAAAACCGCAAATTCGAAGAGTCAATAATCAGAAAGTTATGTGGGTTTAACCGTGGCCGCGCAGTCCGCATGAATTCAACTGCGCGGCCACCAGTTCTCTTAAACGGAGCGTTGTAAAAGTCTAATTCCTTTTGCTAATCACTGACAGGATTTCGAAGAAAATGTAGATCATAAAAATAATGCCCTACTGTCTGTAGTTCACGACCTACATCACTCCAAAGTTTGGCCGCGCAGTCCGCACAAAGCGAACCGCGCGGCCACGAGTTTTTTTTAATAGACCTTACACGGAGCTTAGTAGAAGTCCCATTCTTTTTGCTAATTACTGACACCATTTCGAAGAATATGTAGACAGTATAAATAAATCCTATAATTAAGAACTACAAGACCTACAGAACTTAAAACCTATAATCGAAGGAAAAAATAGGGTGACCAAGATTTATAGTGTGTGAATCCAGGCTTTTTTCCATTTCAATATCATAGTATAAATATATCATCACTACACAATATACAAAGTCGCTTTTTCTGTCCCTCCCTATATCCCTATGTATAGATTTTAATGCGGTTTTTTTAATAGATAGTGATAGAAGAGGAAGGTTTATATGTATAATAATAAAATCCATTAAATAGGGGCTGTTATTTTTGATGTTTCTAACGTGATGTACAACGTTCGAAGTACTTCGCCCGCGCGTATTTAAACGTTTTTATAAACCTGTTCAGTAGTAGTTGCGCAAACACACACACACATTATTACAAACTTTCACGTTTATAATATTAGTAGGAAGTAGGATGCCTCAAAAAAAAGTATAGGGTAAAATAAAAGCTAGCTCGCAAAAGACAGATTTTTCATACTTTACATTTTAATTTTTTATTTATCGTGATATTTTGAAAAATGTACACTATATCTATATAAATTATAGCACATGTGTTATTCTGACATGTAAGCTATTTTACTGCAAAGTTTCAGAAAAATCCGTTCAGTAGTTGTTGCGTGAGAGCAACAAACACACACACACACACACACACACACACATTATTACAACCTTTCACGTTTATAATATTAGTTAAATTATTAAATTATATGAAACATCTGTCCTGTCTGCGAATGAAAGGAATGCCAAAAATATAATATCTTCCTAAAGTGTTTATTTATAAAACTTAATTATTTTATAATGATGACGTTTACCTATTGCAGTAGTCCATGCGTTTCATATCCAAGATGTAAGCTGTTTTAAATAACTTCCTAAAAAAGTCACTGTGCGCTTGCGTTGGTATGTTTTCATTCGAGAGTATAGGTAAGCACCTACCCAGTTACGTCTGTAGCGACTCCCAAAATGGCTACAATATCAGCGGGCAGGGGTCCCGCCCTGCCCCGCGGAGCTTGACTCTGTATAGTGTTTTTATTCAGTCTCGGTTGTTACAGAGTGCGCCCGTGTTTATCAGTGCAGTGTTAGATAGTTCATAGTTATTTCATAGGATTGTATTGTGACTATACTAATTGTCTTTAATACTGTTGCTTTTATCACACAAGGAAGTTTTATCAATCAAGCGGTAAGTACTTATTCAAAACATTAATAAAATGTAATGTATTGGAACATGCGTGTAATTCCCAATTCTTTATTGCATGCCTACAGTTTAAGGTGGGTATTGTTAAATTGAAAGTTGAATACAGTGGATAATATGTTAAATTTAATGCAACATTATAACCATTATCATAAAAAAATGTTTTACCTATTCGGTAGGTCAATTCTAAGCCCTCGAAATACATTGCCAAAAGGATTGAAACTCATATGAATTCGATATTATATTAAAGGAATAAACAAATAGATACCAAATATAAAACTTCCTAGGAAATGTTCGTCCGCGGCAGACTTCCACTAAAGCGGCAAACTCGCGTCAAAGCTCGCGTTGTTACCGTAGCTGGCCGGAGGACCACTTCTTACCACTAATACATCGCATTTTTTTTTCAGAACGATGGGTAGAAAAGGACGTAAACTGAGAGTCAACGAAGACAAGCTAAAAAAAATATTTATAAAATATTCCACAGACTGCATAAACACAAAAATTAAATATAATGATCCTATATTTCATACTATCTCAGAAGAAATAAATCACGATATGTCACCGCTTGCGTTGTACTCGTGGCTAAAGAGAAATTACAATAAAGTTTTTGATATAAGTACGACGACAGAAAGTTCTTTATCTTCTCCATCGTGTCGGAGCACGACATCTTCAACGACAAAAAGTGAAATTAATGATAAGCATACAAATCAATTTTCTTTCTTACTAGATGAGCATGAGTGGAAAAAAGTAGAACCAATTTCTGTTCGTTATATAAGACGAGATCTAAAAACTACATCGACACACAAGAAATACAAAACATTGCCTAAGTTCAAGTGGAGCAATCTACTCAAAGAAAAAATATGGCAGTACTCGAGACGACCTTGCACGTGGACTTTCAAGAATAAATTAATTGACTCAGAAGATAATGTGAAAATAAAAGGGAAATGCACACAATGCAGCTGCACTGTAGAAATATGTAGCGAAAAGTTAACAGACAAAACAGCAACTATAAAATGTACAATTTTTAATACAGATAACTTAGTTCCGCATAATCCAAAACTGAAATCTAAGATGTCACCATACAAAAGAAATCAACTTGCAAAGAAATTACAGTACAAATCTGCCACAGTAATTCATAAAGAAATAGCTTCAAAAGTTATTAAGTATAAAGATAATGCAATCCCTCCCATACTTCCTACACTGAACGCTCTTCGGAAAATAAAGCACGAGAAGAGACAAAGTAATCGTTTGCATGCCAATCCCATTTTAAGCCTACTTATGATGTCAATGTTGCCAAGTTTTAAAAATTTGATTCGCGAAATAAAACTTGTCCCGAATTTTTACATGTATTATTGGTCTGAAGAACAAAATCAATTCTACAAAGATTTTTTAGAAAAAAATCCACAGGAAGTAACTATCACTATAGACGCCACGGGATCTTTCTTTCACCCAATAAAACTTCCTGATGGATCAACATTAACTAAGCGACTCTTTCTATACGTTTGTATGCTAACTTCAAAAACGATAAAATCTCAAGCGATATTTCAAATGATAGCGGACACTCATACTGCAGATTCCATATCATCCTGGTTAAAAAGATGGTATAAGGAAATACATACCGCTCCTAACGAAGTTGTAACTGACGACTCGTCTGCTTTGATTGCTGCAAATGTAGATGCTTTTACAACATCTATAACAGTGAAAAACTATCTGAGACAATCATTCTTAGTGTTGAGAAAACTTAGTGTAAACTTACCAGAAGTTTTTCTTAGGTTAGACACCAGCCATTTTATTAAAAATGTTTACAATTTACCTTGTTTTCAAAACGTGGATACTCCAATTAAAATGTTTTTTATTCGATGTATTTTATTGATAAAAAGATCTGAAAGTTTTGATGAAGTCAAAATGATAGTTTCAAATATGGTCAAAATATGCACTTACAAATACTATAACACTACTAATAAAGCTTGGGACTTAGCAATGCAAAATATGAAGGAGAGATTATTCGCTACGGAAGATCCGGTCCCCGAATATGGCGGTGAAAGAGAAACTTTCTATCACGATACCTTAATAATTGAGGAAGATAATATAATGTATTGGTTTGATGAGATCGTTGAGCAACAAAAAAGCTTATTTCAGACGCCGACTGAAACACGCAACAAATATTATCTGCCCCACCTAACATCAACTTTGAGAAGATTGCTAATCAAGCTTCCATTGTGGAGTAACGTAATGTGTCCTTTGTATGATACACAAAATAAGTCGCCTACATCCTCCTCAGTAGAGAGTTACTTCAAAACACTAAAGCATTTGTTATTTGAGACTCGTACTCACAAATATAATATTGATGAGTTTTTGAATATTCATTACAATTTTCTGCAAGGAGAAACCAAAGTTAGTTTGAAGAGTCTGAATGATATTCCACACAATATTAGTTCTAAATCCCGAAAACGAAAGTTAAAGCGAGTTAAAAGCATTAGCATAAAGAAAAGAATAAAAAATGCTGCCGTGACATTCACTTCCGACTCGATATTTGCTGAGGAGCCCTCGTATACCGAAAATTGGAAGGGTGAGGGACATGAAACTCATAAAATAACATCTACTTCAATCTTATTTTTAAAAAATGGAAATGTAATCGAATCTAAACAAAATGTTTTAAACACCTGCGCGTTTGATTCTGTGTTTTTTATGCTGGCACATGGATACCAAACAAACAATTATATTCGCGAAGTCTTCAACTCTTGTGAAAATAGTTTAATTCGTGATTTTATTAATATATTAGCCCAAAATCAAAATGAAAAGGAAGCATATAAGCTAAGAGAAAACATTGTTTCACTCTATTACCAAAAAAAAAACAATTATTACGAATGTAATTGTAATATGGCTTTTGTGTTTGAGCATATACTTTTTGATTTCTTGTTTAGTGCAGAAAGAAGTAAAAAATGTATTACGCCTTTTTGTAATGAGAAAAATGTAACAAGATTCATTGTGTTTCTTTCTCTCAATTTCGATATTATTAACATGTTTGGTATCAGAAGCTTAGAAGACGCCATCGTTATCGATAATTTAGAATTAAAACATTGTTTAGAATGCAATAACAAAAGCATTAAATACGAATACAAATTAAATAATATTATTTTATTTGATTTAAATGGTACTCAAAACATTATACTTAATGAAATACCACGTTATATAAAAATAACGGAACGTAAAACATTCAAGTTGATAGGTGCGTTAGAGTATGTTCTTCCATGTGTTGGCAATATCGGTCATTACAAGTGTCATTGCTTAACGACGACCAATGGTTATGTTATGACGACAACCGAAACAAAACTCATGAAAGTTCAGTGCAGCCCATAACACTGCACAATTTAACTTATGGTCTTATTGGTAGTTAAGTTACATGATAATAGGTGAGAATTTTGCTCTAAAGTGGAGCTAAAATTAGATTTTTATTATATAGAGACTTGTTAAATGTTAGATAATAGTAGGCTTATATCGAAATTCACTGTGATTTACATGGTATAGGAATATTTTGTGATTTTATCGTAGTAAGTTTTGCTATAACGATTATAGTATGACTGATTTGTTTGTAATAAAAATATTATGATGTTAATCGATACAAAAACGTAGGTCGTTATTTCTTGATTAAATTGTAATTGTAAGTACAATAACAAATTAAACTGTGATTGGTAGGTAGGTGTAAGTTGTATAATTTTAAGTTTTAGAAATGTTGTTGTTATCGTAAGTCAGATTTTGTTTTTAAATTCTGATTGCAATATGAAAACGAACTGTGATTGTTGAATTAGGTGATTTAAAGTATACTTTAATAAAACTTTATCTACTTACAAACTTATAATTTTATGTTATATAGGTACATGATGTTGCTCTCGTATATCTAGTGTAGTTTTTAAATAAGCTACTTTTTTTAGCTTATATAGTTATGATCTTAATCGTTACAACAACGAAAATAAGCAATTATTTTTTAAATTGTAATTATAAATATGAAAACGAATTGTGATTTTTAAATATGTGATTTATAGTTTATAGTAATATTATGTTTTATCTATTACTTAAGAAATAGAAATATAAATCAATCGATGACATTTTTTTCTTTATATCCTTTTAATTAGCTTCTCTACTCAATTTCAAACCAAAAGACTAAAACTATTTGCATGTTACGATAAAAAGTATAGAAATATACGTGACAATGAAAACGTCTTATATGGGAATATCTCGTCAGCGCATCGTAAATCATGGTCACCCTTCTTTTAACTCTAGTTACAGGGTATAAGTTCTGTAACTCGCGATTTTCAAACATTAGAACTTCATTCATGATGTTTACAAATTCTTCGAAATCGTATCAGTGATTAGCAAAAAGAAAGACACCTGTACCAAGCTCCGTTTAAGCTCCACTTTAAGAAACACGTGGCCGCGCGGTTCGCCATTACGTGAGTGTTGTGGAACGAGAAGTCCAAACTTTAGAGCTATATTTTTACAATGTATTTTTTCTTCGAAATCCTATCAGTGATTAGCAAAAAAACTTAGACTTTTACAACGCTCCGTTTAAGAGAACTGGTGGCCGCGCGGTTCGCTTTGTGCGGACTGCGCGGCCAAACTTTGGAGTGATGTAGGTCGTGAACTACAGACAGTAGGGCATTATTTTTATGATCTACATTTTCTTCGAAATCCTGTCAGTGATTAGCAAAAGGAATTAGACTTTTACAACGCTCCGTTTAAGAGAACTGGTGGCCGCGCAGTTGAATTCATGCGGACTGCGCGGCCACGGTTAAACCCACATAACTTTCTGATTATTGACTCTTCGAATTTGCGGTTTTCACTGTTCATCTTTTACAAATTCCTTCGAAATGCTGACATAAGTTTTTTTTTTTCTACGACATAGTGGCCGAGCAGTCGAAACGGACACCATCAAATACGTCCCATCAAAATGACTATGGGTCACCAGCTATGAGTGAACAATTTATGTCAGAATTTGGTGATTTAATTTAATTTGATATGTAATGACTACATTTTCTGAATTAATACATACATAATACATACCTTTACATATTCTTTTAATGCTCCAATAAGGGCTTCGCTGACCTCTTTCACTATAAATCCTATTCGTTGTTTTGATATCTTGAAAAGATATTGCATACTAGTATAGGAATCTCCTGTAGCATAAAAACGAAGCGTTACCTTTACATATTCTTTTAATGCTCCAATAAGGGCTTCGCTGACCTCTTTCACTATAAATCCTATTCGTTGTTTTGATATCTTGAAAAGATATTGCATACTAGTATAGGAATCTCCTGTAGCATAAAAACGAAGCGTTAGTGCTAACCGTTCCGTGACACTGATAGCTTTTCTATAATTTGTATCGTTTTTATGTACTTTTGGTCCAATTAAATTCAATAGTTCTTCAAAATCAATCGGAGACATGCGTACAAAGTTTTTATACTGTCCAGTAATCATTTGGTTTTTTAATATTGCTATCAATGACAAACCACCACATACGCCTCTATTTTTAAATAAGTTTGATGTCCAGTAACGTTTTTTCTTTTTCTTCACTTGGATGAAACAATAACTAAGTAGAATCAAAGTTCCCAATACGTCCTCGCTGTCGGCCATCTCGGAGTGAACTGACGGCGACGGAGCACAGAGTTTTGACGAGCATGTTACGTCGATTTTAAGGACACTGCGTAACATGCTCGATGAGTAACACGCTCGATGCGAATGTTACATTACACCTTGTAACGTTGGTCAGTACCCACCTTTATGCATAAACTGAGAATACATACAGGTTTGTACGGAAACCTCGGTGCGCGAGTCCGACTCGCACTTGGCCGGTTTTTTTTCTTTTGGCTTCTCAACTTAGTACTTGTGCGCTACGCAATGAACTTGCTGAGATACGAAGGAGCGCGCAAGGGGGCATCCTGGACGTGTTTTATATGGAATTTTTAATTTTTGTTTCAAAAATAAAAAAAAAATTTACCCACGTGTTGAGATTTATATGTGTGGGATATTATAAAGGGGGTCGAAAATTTCATTATTTTTGCGATAGGACACGCCACTTTCGAGATATAAGCAAAAGAAAAAAAAAACAGTACTGTTTTTGCACGTGAGGCGAGGCGTTGCCGTTGGTGTGAATTTTTGTTCATGACCACTAGTTTTACTCCACACCTTTTTAATCGCGATTAAAAATAGTCAGATTTAGGGCCGATTTTTCAATCCTCAGATAAAAGAACCAATAGCTACCTAAAGAATAAAGTTATTAGACTCTTTGTTCCTCGGATAAGTGGTTGTCAGTTTTTCAATCGTTATTTTATTTAGGAATAACTACCTGACCGAATATCACATCTGTGAATACGCTAACTTCAGGGAGGTGAAACAAATATACAAAATAAACGAATGTTAGAACTATTTCATTGTTTACTGTCAATGTTATAAAAACAATGTGCGGCAGCCAGATGTCCCTTTTTTACGTTGAGACGTTGTTTTTTGTTTTTGTGGTATTTTTATTTGTATTTCCGTGATATTTAATTGTATTAAAATAATCATGGAAAGCAAAGATGAATCCCACACTTTAAAGTGTTCGACACTCGGTCTTAAAAATTCTTTCTTTTCTCTCATACTCTTTCTTTATTTTCATTCATATACTTATATTTATTAATTATGGCTTCATCCTCAATTGCTATTTCGTCAATACTATCGCAAACATCCATTTTCATTAAATACACTTTTTAAAAATGAAAACTAACCTCAAGTTCGGTAACGCCAACGTCGTTTATCAATGGAACAAGCGGTTATCTGGCCGTCAAAGAGCCAAATAGATTTATTCCTCCGTTAAGGGAATTATTCGACCATTAAAGCCTATTTGACGATTGAACAACACAGTTTTTTACTATCTATTGAATAAACCCTATCCGTCTGTTTATCTGAGGATTGAAAAATCGGCCCTTAGTTAAAATAAATTATTT
Organism: Aporophyla lueneburgensis; assembly: GCA_932294355.1. NCBI lineage: Eukaryota > Metazoa > Arthropoda > Insecta > Lepidoptera > Noctuidae > Aporophyla > Aporophyla lueneburgensis. The sequence goes on from OW028735.1 coordinate 25,424,604, forward strand.
TAGTCAAATTTTTTCTACAATCTATTAAAATAATGCTTTACTTGATAATTTATTTTATTTGTGGTATCTTAGAACAAATTTCACGGTACGCTGTAAGCACTGCCATCTATTGACTGCTTCAAGAAACAAAATGCTGTTTGTAATTTTATCGAAAGTTTTTCACTAGATGGCAGTTTAACCAAAACTCAATGAAATAAGGATGACAATAAAGTGACGTTGACATTTGACATTATTTTGAATTTTTCACAAGATTTTTTTTGGTTGATGTGCATGCGCATAACCTGTTAATTTTCTTGTTTTCTCGGTTTTATTTTAATTCAGTACGTTGAGGCCAACTTTGTTCCTCCGGCTTTAGGTGAAGATTGCCTGCATAAAACTTTAATCGTTTCCCTCGAAACTTTGTGATGGCTCAAAGGTCTTGTTGTGTTCCCAGCTGTTCCATGAAACTTGGAGGCGGTAAGTTGTCTCAGTCTGACTAAGTACTTATATTTTCATACGGATCACCGGTAATGTGTAATTTTGATATTTTCTTTTTTATGTTTGGTGAAATACTTGTGTGAAACGAGTGGCGTCCAAGGATTCCTTGGACGCCACTCGTTTCATCTCGCCGCCGGACGACCAACACTTCAACTGTGGGTCGTCCGGCGGCGAGATGGGCAAACGATATTGTTGCCATTGCGGGAATATCCTGAATGAGGTTGGCACAAAAGCGTGGAGCTTATCACAGCTTAGCACAAACAAAGGGAGGCGTATACCCAGCAGTGGGTGAAGTTGGGCTGTGGATGATGATGATGATGATCAACTTGTAACGTTTTTATTATCATGTTTTAGGATTGCCGTTGCACCGGTTTCCAAACCCAAACAATCCTGCACAAGTAGAACGTTTTCGCACTTGGGTTATGAAAATTGGAGGTGACATTATCGGAGAAGATAATAATTTCATACACAGGAACCGAAAAGTGTGTCACAAACATTTTCAAGATATTTACATATTACCAAATAAGAAAATAACTGCACTAGCAATTCCGACACTTGCAATTCCAGGTAAAATTTCTTAATTTTAAAAACTATAGTCTGTTTAGTGATGGAAAATCTCACCATGTCTTTGTTTTGTGATAAACAAAAATAAGCAACGTAAAAATAGAAAATTACTTCATGAAGAAGTCTTTAAGCAGATTAATGTTATGCAGTCTAGAAATTGTGTCTTAAAATATTATAATTTCATAATCAAAAGTTCTTTAAAATTTTATTGATGATGATAATGGCTTAATGAATAATTCCCAAATGGTTAAGGTGTTCATACCTATTAAAAATCACCCTATAAATAATTTCAGGTGTGCATGTTGGTGAGCACAGGCATATTGAACTGCCATCTACATCACTTCAAATGGAGACGGCCATCTCTACCAGACCAGTTCCAATGTATATAGATATATCTTCCAGGCCAGGTAAATATTATACAGTCGGCCAATTAGTGCTGACCAATTTTGTTGATTGATTTTTTTCAGTTGGTAATCTACACAATATAATGTTTGATTTTGTTTTTTTATGTGATTACAGTAATGAATATTGAAATGCCATTTCAAATGGAGACGGCCATCTCTACCAGACCAGTTGAAATGGACACAGTTATATCTTCCAGGCCAGGTAAATATTATACAGTCGGCCAATTAGTGCTCACCAATTCTGTTCATCGATTTTTTGCAGTTTGTAATCTACACAATACAATGTTTCATTTTGATTTTCTTATGTGATTACAGTAATGAATATTGAAATGCCATTTCAAATGGAGACGGCCATCTCTACCAGACCAGTTGAAATGGACACAGCTATATCTTCCAGGCCAGGTAAATATTATACAGTCGGCCAATTAGTGCTGACCAATTTTGTTGATCGATTTTTTGCAGTTTGTAATCTACACAAAACAATGTTTAATTTTGGTTTTCTTATGTGATTACAGTAATTAATATTGAAATGCCACTTCAAATGGAGACGGCCGTCTCTACTGGACCAGTTCAAACGGACACAGACATATCTTCGAATCCAGGTAAATAAAAAACAACATAATTATATACTTTATGTAATGAATAGGAAGGAATAGAAGACGACCAATACCTTCCAACAATCTACCTTCTTCCTGCACGCGTAGCATGACTGCCGTAGAAACGGAATTTGTCGACGGAAGACAAGACAAAATGATAGATTGTATCGTAGAAAAATTGTGTAGAACTGAAAAGAAGTGATATTTCTATTCTTCAGTCGACAAGAGTACGATGTCAAGTATGATGACTATTTTTCTGATGAGATAGAAACGTTTTTACTGGATTAAAATACCTATGGAACTTTATTTGTTCTTGGTAGAATAGATATAGAATTGGTCATGCTACGCCGGCTGGCGCGGGAGAGGAAGATTGGAAAGTGCTGGGGGAGGCCTCTGCCAAAGGGCTACAGAATAAAAACAAACCTATATACGGTCTATCTATTCATACACGAAATCTCATAAGGGGTTATTGTACTCATCATTATGAACAACTTTTACTATAGGACCAAACCCTGAATCACGAAAAAAAATATCAGCTGTTCCCTACAATATGTCCGCATATCTCGACAAAATGTATGGAACAGCTAATTTTTTTTTCACGATTCAGGGTTTGGTCCCATAGTAAAAGTTATTCATAATGATAGTACAATTATGTATGAATAGATAGACCGTAATTATATAAAAATTAATATTAAAATATGTACACCTACGAAAAAGGCTATATATAAAACTAAAAAAGTAATTAATATTGATGTAAAACTTGTAAACAGTTATGTTCAAAATAAATATTCTAAATTATACCTAATGTATAATTTTGTTTTAATTTTTCAGGTCGTTATAAGATTTCCATGCCTTTGACTGCCACAGAAAAGAAGCTGAAAGACATAATATCTGCAGTAAACGCAAAATTGCGCAAAGCTCGTAATACAAACAAAAAGTTAAGAATGCAAATGCTGATGGCAGAAAAAATTATGAAATCTTCTGCATATCAAATGGTGAAAGAAAAATGACACCAGCAGCTCAGACATTTTTCGCAATGCAGATCAAGCAGTTTGGGAAGCAACCTGCAGGGAGACGTTTTTCTCTAGATGAGAAAGTTCTCTGTTTATCTTTATACAAGCCTTCCCCTAGAGCATACCGAATACTTGGTCAAATGTGCATACTTCCCAAGCGAAAAACTTTAGATAAATTACTTTGCAAAATAAATCTACAGCCAGGAATCAATGAAATAATATTTGAACATTTGAAAAGAAAAGTAGAAAAAATGCCCACCCGTCACAAGTATTGCTGTCTGATTTTTGACGAAATGGCCATAGCACCTAATGTGTCTTATGACAAGACCAATGATGTTATCCACGGTTTTACTGATAACGGTGAAGAGAGATCGAAGATATTCTGTGACCATGTGTGCGTTTTCATGATAAGGGGTATTTGTAAGAAATACAAACAACCTATTTCATTTTCATTTTGTAAAGGAAGTAGTAAAACGGCAGATTTATGCAAGCAATTGAAAAGTATCATTCATGCTCTAAATGACATTGGGTTAAACGTAGTTGCAACAGTATGTGACCAAGGTGCAACCAATATGGCAGCACTTAACCTCTTGATGAAGGCAACTGAAGCTAACTATTTAAGATGTGGCAAAAATTATCCTGGAGGCTTTTTTGAGATAGATTCAAAAAAAATATACCCAATTTATGACCCACCTCATCTCATAAAGGGCGTTAGAAATAACTTATTGACGAAAGATTTACATTTTAAAGAAGATGGTAAAACAAAGTTGGCTTCTTGGTCACACATAGAAGCATTATATAAACGAGGACCAAAATACAGAGGAGTTAAGCTTATGACAAAGTTAACAGCTGAGCATGTCTATCCACAACTTATACCAAAAATGAGAGTCAAACACTGCACACAAGTGTTTAGCAACACTGTTGGCCTGACTATGGGATATATGGCAGGTTTGTTTTTTCTACTAACAGTAAATCTGACTTTAATTCTTTGACGGCGTTATAGCCGGGTGTACGCTGCCAGGCCAGGCCCACATAAGGTTTTAATTATTATGTGGAAGCGTGATAATCGTGGGGCTCTGGAGACAAGAGTGGCTAGCGAAACTAGTCCGCCGTACGCGGAGCAGACAATATATAAGAGATCAATTGCAAGTAAATTAACTACAATAAAACGAACAAAGGAACTCACCTGATGGGCGACGACCACCTGCTTCTTGGGATTACCTGGATCTATGTATGTAAGTGAGTGTGTATGTATCGTGTAGTGAGGTTCTGAATAAGTATTCTCAGGAACAGGTTACCATTTGCCGCTTCAAGAGGTCTGGCGTCCAGACATGCGGTCTTCCACACTTAACCTTCAAAGTTCTTTAATGTCAAGAAACTAAACCCGTATTCCTTCACCAAATGGGGTTATTGTAACACAAAATCATTAGGTCATGACGTATTGTCCGCAAAAACGACCGATTTTCAAGGATTGATTTACAAAAAACTCGCGGAAGCAAAAATCTGTCCGACGCTTTTTAAAGACCAAACTAAAAAGGGAAAAGGAAGTGACAAGTGTCAAAAATCAAACTTGACAAGTCAGATGTCATTCCGTTCGGGCGGCGCGTTCCGAAAGCGCATAGAGTAACAAAGTGTTCGGTCCGCAACACCGGGAATACTAAACATAGGTTTTGGGAGCTGGAATTTTCGAAAATATTTTTAAACTGAAAAAAAAACAATATTAATTTGTACCTTCAGTAGTAGGTTCTGCGTTAGTGATTAATGTTCATTAACACATTATGTAACGACATTAAAATTTAGTCTGCCATGTCGTCAGTGAATCTTTCATAATCGATGCATAAAATCACGATTAAAGGTAATTAAAAACTTTTTCATTTCAGATGAAGGGAGACTCCCGAAAAAAAGTGTGGACACAGCCGATCTTATCTTATTCTTCGACAAATTGTTTGATTCTGTTAATGGCAATTTCCACAAACCTAACTTGGGAAAAAGTTATAGATGTGCTGTAACTCGGCAATCTCCACATCACAGATTGTGGTATAAAAGTTTACCAATATTGAAATCCATGACGTTCATCACAAAAACTGGTAACAGAGCAACTGTGCCGTCTTTAACGAGTTGGGTAAAAAGTATCGAAGCTTTCCTCGCCTTGACAAAGGATTTGCATTCTGCAGGTTTGAAATCGATACTGCTGCGCCATATTAATCAAGACCCTTAGAAAATTTCTTTGGGGCAATAAGAGCACATGGTCTTCGCAATAATATGCCAAGTGCTCACGCTTTTATTAACGCTTACAAATCATTACTGATATGTAATATAACATCGTACAAATCGGTTGGGGCAAATTGTGAAGAAGACAATTTTGAATTATTACATTCATTAAAAAAAATATTAACCGAAAACTTACCTCAACCAGAAACAAGCAATGTTAACATTGAAATAGCGGAGGAGCACTTGTGCATAAGGGAGGCCGATGTAGAAAATTTAATATCCAATCCGGAAAACAAAGAAAAATGTGCAGCAGTAGCATACTAGGGCATGAATCTCGGAATCTCGGAATATCGCAATATCGGAATCTCGGAACGTAAGTTCCGGTATTATAATTCCGATACTGAGTGATCCAATATCGATATCAGACAAACTTTTCTATTTGAGTTTTAAATTAAACGTATATTTTAGGTCCATGTGTAGCGCCGTATTCTTGTTGTCAGGTTGCTAAGCATGCGATACAAGAGCTATAATAGTATTGTTTGTCTCGCTCACTTTTAACCTGCGCCTGTACTTCTTGCTTATTCGCACAAACGAACAAAATATACTGTCAATCAGTTGCGCTCGTAAACCGTGTAAGTTCCTGCCGGGGTCGCGTGATTGTTCGAAAGAGATACCGTGACCCTGGCACATGGGCAATGAAGGAACACGGGTGGGTTTTACTCAGTAAAAGTCTGACATGCTCCAACGTCGCTATAAAAGATGTTTGTAATTTTTTTATTTAATTGTTGTTTTCCAGATCAGTACTTATAAATTTCTGTGTTTAAATGGTTTTATAATTGTGCTACCTCAAAATAAAATAAATAACGCCAAACATGATTATTTCGTTCGAAGATATTTAGGATGTTAGTTTGTATTATTAGATATATCGTAAAAAGACGATTTCTCCATTCTCTTTTGTGAAATAAAATTGTACCTAAATGAAAGTTACAATTTATTTAATAAGGCAGAACGCTAATATAGAGAGAGAGTCATAGAACCAACCTGTAGCAGGTAATATTTAATATTACCTCCTAAAGGTAGGTTTGCTTGTCCGTTCCAGGCCCAGGTACCTAGGTTAGTCAAAGCTTACGTACAGTTATATATTTATATAATACTAGCTTTTGCCCGCGGCTTCGTGAAATTAACGCAGGTATTTTTCTAAAATAAAAGTAACTTGAATTACTCCTGGTTACATCAGCTATCTGCCAGTGAAAGTCCCGTCAAAATCGGTACAGCCATTTCAGAGATTAGCCGGAACAAACAGACAGACAGAGAGACAGACAAAAATTGTAAAAAATGTTGTTTTGGTATATGTACCGTGTATACATCCATATACACTTAGTAAAAAGTGGTTATTTTAATATTAAAAACAGACACTCCAATTTTATTTATTTGTATAGATAAAACAATTATTTTCTTTGCAGGGCTTCATCAGAAAGACACATATTCAGAATTTCTCAACAAACGCTCATCAAATGTATGGGATCATACGTACTTTAGGTCTTCAGAATCAGGGGACGCAAAAAATTAAAGAATACGATTTAAAAATGATTTTTATTGTGTTCCATTCAACCTCATACCGAATTTGCATTTAAAATATGCAATTTCTAATGAAATTACGAAATTCCGATGTTAATATCGGAATTCCGATATTGAGATTTAATATCGGAAATCAGTATCGGAATTGAAAACCTTCCGATATTACATGCCCTATAGCATACCATACTGTAGCGGGTGGCTCATCTATCTTTAAAAAAAAAATATTTATAAGGATTGTCAAACCTGCAGAATGATTTCGAGTCTGAAGAAATGCAAAACTATCATAAGACTTGGGTAAGAAAGCCAGGTTTTTGTGCTACCAAAAACCTGGCTTTCTTACCCAAGTCGTGAAGCATTTTCATTTTTTTTTCATTCAGAAAATGTTGTTACTGAAGTTCTAAAGACAAAATGTCAAAGCAAAAATATAAACGTATATTTGGAACTAGTAATATCAACTACAATTTTATTACATGTGACCATCATAGAAATTTATCAACAAAATTTGTGGTAAAAAAAATAATTTTGTTCTTTTTGAACAATTGGTGTAAAGATATTAATCAGTTGATATCTGGTAAAACCACGTTTTGGGATGAAATTGACGAAATGAAAGTGGCAGCTCATAATTATTATGTAACTCATAAAACCCGAAATAAAAACTAAAAACAAAACATATTGCTTTTTTTCCCTGTTTAAGAAAAATGTCATGCATTGTTTTCAAGATTTGTGTTACCCTGAAAACACAAATTTATGAAAATAATGCAATATATCAATAATTATCTCTAGAAGCAGGGACTAAGTACGGCTACACTACCTATATACCTATTTATGTAGTGTAGTAGCTTTAGTTCATGAAGAAACCACTACACGGCAGCACTTTCGCGACCTCGAGCGAAGCCGGAGTTGCCTATCTATAATATAGTATTCTAATCTATGCCGTACTAAACGCTGCCCGCTTGTGCATCGTAATTTATTCTAATTTAGAGTGATTTCAAAAACGATATTATGTCTAATTAAATAAACAGATTTAAATAAAACTTGAGAATTCGATTTGTTATAGAGCATACTTTATATTGACATGATTTTTTTTAGTGTAATTATGCTTTATTCAAACCAAAAAAACGCGATAAACTTGCGAATAAATCGTAAAAATTGCCATAAGACTTTATTTTTTTACTAATTAATGTTACTAAAAATCAATATTTTTACTCAAATTTCTACATATTAATGATAGAAATAGGAGTCTGAAATTGACCCTGCGCTGATTTTTACGAAAACTAGTTGTGGGAGATTAATTACTACAAAGTAAACAAATAAGTTTTTGTAAATGTTCTACTAAAAGTGACAAAACAAAAGATTGATCTATTTTTTACATGTATTCGTCACTGCCAGAGTATTTATAATGATGAGATGAGAGGTAAATAAGGCGACTAAAATCTTAGATATTCGCGCAAAAATGTAAAATGGCTCTTAACAAAAATCTTCCTAAAGTGAACTTTGATTATTAATATTGATTTACTTTTGATTTGATGCCTTGATAAATGTTACCCAAATAAATGTTGATATGATATTTTACCTTTTTTTTTTTCATTATTTTTCATTTCCATTTTTGCCACAGTTTACAGAATGGAGTGTCTACTTATTCTATGTAACATAAGTAAGTTTTATGCATATAAAGTACATCATTCTTTATTTACTAGGTGTATTTACTACTAAGCCATCGAGATCGGTATCGGTATCGCCAATTATTTTCCTCGATAATCAGTATCTGTATTGTATCGGCAAATTCATGTATCGTTACATCCCTAGCATATAGCACAACGTGAATATAGGTTGACGTTGTTAAACACTGCCCCTCAATTTGTAGAAACACATTATAATAAATACATCAGAACCTTTAGGAACTTTGACTTGTTAGGACCTTGTTCCCCAATTTATTATATAATAATATACATGCATAATAATATAATATTTATAATATAATATGTAATATATATAATATCTTAGGACAACCAACACAACATACATATGGACGATATACAACACATTAGTTAAGGGCACCAGTGTGGTTAAAAACTTTTATTTATATACTACACGTGGATTGTATATGACACAACGTGGAAAGACGACGATGTGTAGTAACAATTGTGTTACATTTTATAATAACTTTTCTTATATGAAAAGCAGAACATGACTAATCATCATTTATTTTGTATGAGAAAATAGTTATGGCACTAAAACTGAAAGTGTTCAAGACCAAAAATAATAATGAAGAATTATGTAAGACTTCCAACTTCACAACAGAAGTTTCTCTTCACATTTTGAACAACAACAAAGCCTGTTACCATTTCTTTTACGAATTTCAAGACCAAGAACAAGCATAATATACCAAAAAATTCTTGCAATAGGAGTTTCTTTTCATATTTTGGACAACAACAAAGTCTACCCTGTTACCATTTCTTTTACGAATTTCAAGACCAAGAACAAGCATAATATACCAAAAAAATCTTGCAATAGGAGTTTCTTTTCATATTTTGGACAACAACAAAGTCTACCCTGTTACCATTTCTTTTACGAATTTCAAGACCAAGAACAAGCACAATATACCAAAAAATTCTTGCAGCAATGGTTTCTTTCACATTTCGAACAACAACAAAGTCTACCCTGTTATCAGTTCTTTTTCGAATTTCAAGACCAAGAACAAGCACAAAATACCAAAAAAAAAATTGCAACAGGAGTTTCTTTTCATATTTCGAACAACAACAAAGTCTACCCTGTTACCATTTCTTTTTCGAATTTCAAGACAAAGAACAAGCACAATATACCACAAAATTCTTGCAACGGTAGTTTCTTTTCACATTTTGAATGATAACAAAGTCTTCCCTGTAACAAACGCTTCGTGAGCTTTTGAATAAAAATCACTACTTTTCACTAGACCTACGATAAAAACGAATGGCCCTCACTGCTTGCTGTTCACAACAAAAAAAAACACATGATTGATATGAATATGATAATGGGATAGCGGTGGTTGGCTGGATCTATATAAATATAACAAACAATAAGTAGAAAATTTAGTCTCAAGACAAATCAAAACGGGCACAATGCAGCAAACCAAATTATTCATTCTACAAAAAAAATGCCAACGTGCCTCTGAGGCTCTGACAGTAGTAGAGTTAAGAGTTATAGAGTACAGTAGTGACAGTTCAAGTTCACAGACTATGGGAGGTTCACAGAGTATATAAACACAGTCCTCATATATGTTCTGTGGTATATAAGACCATAGCGGACCACAGACTAACAAGGAGACCGCCAAGATTATCCGCCTCCGATTTCAATGATTTTTATTTATGTTGTTATGTTTGAGTAAAAGTGAGTAATTACCAGAAGGGAATTCACGCAACGCTCAATAGTTTCAGGGTTGCTTCTACCGAGCAACTTAAAGGGCAAACCTAGTGTAACGACCTAAAAAAGGTGGTTTTTGGGAATTCTTTTAAAAAAATCTAGTTTATTAATTGTTTCAAAATTTTAAGACTATATTTATACATGTTTTAAGAATATACAGCGACATTTTTTAAACATATTTTAAATTATTTTTTAGTTATACATGATCTCCCACGGTATGAAAAAAAAGGTCTTCCACTGCTGAAGTAATTCCGGCCTTCTTCATGGATGAAATCTTAAAAAAAACTCGTTAAACTAGAAGATATTGTCCGTACAATGACCTACGGTCAAAAAAAAAAACTGACAAACTTTCGTACAGCGGGAAAATATGGATAACTTAAAAAAAAATTAAAAAAAAATATTTCAAGAATTTTGCTTTGTATTCATAAAACATGTATAGGTTGGCAAAAAAGAGTCTGTCGTGGTAACCATTGGAACTAAAATATTTTTTTGGTGGCAGCACCGCTTTGTTTATCATCAACAAGTAGCTAATTTGTCATTGTGTTTTGTTCCCAGTTGTATTTTACTTATTTCTAATTAACTATCAATTACTAATGCTTTTGAACATATAAAAATGAATAAAACAATAAGGAGTAGTGGTGTGAGCTGTGATATACTAAGTTTTCGTAAGAAATTTGGCGGAATCTGAAGCGGAACAAATTTTGTCTCCGATTCACAATGTTTACGAAAGAACTGCCGACGTGACAGGTATTTATCCAAGAAATTTATCTTTTATTCAATGCCAGTCATTGTTTTTCCTTTCTAATACTAAGTTTTATCGGTATTATAAGTTTCAAGCCATTTTATTGTTTTATTTACTAATAGATTATTGAGGTTATGTTTTCTAGTTTGACAAATCGCGTGTACGTTAATTCTTGATGTTTGATACTTGAAATTGAAAAATGTACCTACATCGAATTAATATGATTGTCTTTAATTTTTTTCAAGGTAAATCTCACAGTACAATTAGAGAAATTGTTAATGAAGGAGAAAACAATTAAGGATTTTTTCTACACCTGGAGGAACACCAAAACAGTTGGCGGAAGAAACAATTAGACGATTTTGATCTGTGTGTAATTAGACAAAAAGTTCAACACTATAACGAAACAGCCAAGTATTTTTTTGTTAATGCTATTATCGCATACCACAGTAAAAAAGTATAATTTATATTTATTATTTTTCAGGTGCCTATTCTACGTAATATATTACCTACACTTTGAGGAGACGGGTTGTAATGGGAGCCGTAAACGTGTAAGAAAGATTTTTACACTATTTTCATAAATAAGAAATGTAAAACTGACACATCAGTGTTAATGGAAAAATCTATCATAGCACCGAAAAGGAATACAAGAGTGATATTACGTCACGTTTTTCTTTTTAAATAAAATCTAAACTTTAGCGTGTTATTTCGTTTTCATTGTCATGTGAATAGTGATAATGTTATGTACCCCGCATAGACATACCTGACGCCTTCATTAGTCAACTGTTCAAGTTTATTCGATATTGCCCGTACCTTTCGAATGCGACATGCTATAGGTACTCTCTGACTTCCGATTAGTTTCCGACAGTAAGCAGCTGTAAGTCGCCTTCTTGTCGACTAAAAACTATCAGCATTAACAAGATTCGTTCAGTATCATTTATGTCAAATTTGATACAGGCATACCAACCATCGAATGGTTGTGAATACCCTAGACGGTGGCCGCAAATGCGATTGTTGAACATTATGTCTTGTGTATCGGGTTCAATCGGTAATCCCTGAGTGTAATTTAATTAATTTTTAAACTGAATAAATTTGCATTATGTTATTATGATGGCACTCTTAGATAAAAAGTTATTCCAGCGCAATCTACTAAATACAATGAAAGTAAAAGACAGTATGCCTATCAAGTCTTGAAATCTTGACTGATGAGAATTTCCGGGAGGTCGTGTTTGTGGATTAAAACAACAAGTATCTTATCAATTTTAGTCCTAGTATATAGGGTGGCCATACCTGCTAAGCAGGCGCCCTCATTTTTTCCAGACTCTTTTTTGCCAAGCTGTATAAATATACTCTTAAAATTTGCGATTATCGGCAGTTCGACGTACCCCAGCATGCTGAAGGTGACGGCAACATAGGCCTCCCTGTCGCCTTGCAGAAAAATATCCTGGAATTCTTCCGGCGAGATCCACGGGCAAGCACGCGGGAAGCTGGTCGAAGGTTTGGAGTGCACCATTCCACAGTGTGGCGGCTACTACACAAAGAAATGCAGCATCCTTTTCATTACCGCAAGGTACAGGATCTCCACCAACTTGATAACGCCGCGCGAGTTACGTTTTGTCGCTGGTTGCTGGAACACCAAGACGCCAACATCCTGTGGACGGACGAGTGTTTATTTACTCAAGTTGGCGTGTACCAATGTTCATAAAGAACACTGGTGGGCTCACCGCGAGCACAACCCGCACGAGACTCAGAGGCATTCTTATCAAGTGAGGTTCAGCTTAAATGTGTGGGCTGGCATAATAGGAGACCAATTGCTTGGGCCGCATTTTATCGATGGTCACCTCACTAGTGTCACATATCTGGAGATGTTGCAATACGTCGCCGTCGTCGAGGAGATATCGGATGAAGTTCCCCTAGCGGTGTATCGCAACATGTACTTCCAGCAGGGCGGTGCACCTCCTCACTACAGTCGGCAAGTACGTGAGTACTTGAATGACAGGTTTGGCACCCACTGGATTGGTCGCGGTGGTCCAGTGGCTTGGCCTCCACGTTCTCCGGACCTCACGCCCCTGGACTTTTATCTGTGGGGAGACGTTAAAAGATTGGTGTACACAGACGAAATCACCAGTGTTACCCAATTACGTGCAAACGTGATCAGTGCTTTCGACACAATAAAAACGAATGTGTTTGTGTTACGTAAGCTGAAGGAAAATTAGCAACGTCGTGCTAGACTGTGCCTGGAGTGTGACGGTGGAAACTTTGAACAATACCTCCACGTAACATAAGTAGGTAATTTATTTATTTGTGCATAGACAATAATTTGTAAATACGATGTTAGCTAAATCAACTTGATTAGTGTTCGCTGCCAGACTAGACCCCCTTAAGGGTTTTAATTATTATGTGGAAGCGTGCTAACCGTGGGGCTCTAGAGACAAGAGTGGCGAGCGAAACTAGTCCGACGTGCGCGGAGCCAAACTACAATATGCAAAAGACTCACCTCATATAGGAGAACACCTGCTCCTTGGGGTTACCTGGATTTATGTATGTAAGTGAGTGTATATTGTATTGTGTTGTGACGTTGTAAATGGGGTTTCCAGGTTGCCATCCGCTGCAACTCGCCAGAGATTTACTCCAACATGCGGTTCAAACACTTAACCTCCAAAGTTCTTCGATGTCAAGAAATATCCAAATTCAACCCGTATTATTTCACCAAGATAGGGGTTATTAACACAAACAACTGGGTCATGACCTATTGTCCACCAAAACGACCGGGGTAAGGGATTACTTTACAAAAGATCGCGAGATACAACACGGCGACGTGTTCCCTTTTTTCCCACCAAAAACCAAGAGGAAACGTCAAGTGTCAAAAACAAACTGTCAAGTCAGATGTAATTCCGTTCGGGCGGCGCGTTCCGAAGGCGCATAGAGTAACAACGTGTTCGGTCCGGAACAATTAGTGTAAACAAGTTGATTTAAAATTTTTAACTACGCCAAAAATACCTTTCAGACAAAATAAATCACTAAAAATCCCTAACACATGGGTACCTACCTACTCAACCAGCACAAATTATGTTGAGGTATTTTTGTTGGTCCTCAGCCCGATAAAAAGTAGAAAGGAAAATTTTAAATCAACCAATTTAATCTACAAATAAAAATGAAAACCGTCCTTGGGGCTGAATTTACCTTCAAAGCGCGCTGACTGCGCCGGCCAAGTGCCTACATTATTATTATTATTAGGTGCCTACCTAAACCCCGCGCACGCGTCGCAATCATAGTTTCACAGTTGTGCAACAGGAACTGCTTTTTTTTTTCAGGATGGGACGTCATCATATGACTTCTCCCGCTTTGGGAGGGCGAGTCAGACTTTAACTGACTAAAACCCACCCGTGTTCCATCAGTTGCCCATGTGCCAGGGTCACGGTATCTCTTTCGAACAATCACGCGACCCCGGCAGAACAGGAACTGCTTACGTACTATGTAAGGTTTATTTATCTCCGGTTATCATTTTATTCATCAGCTGTTAGGTAACTAACGACGCCAACGTGAGCTGTTTTTAGGCGCAGTAGTATCTACTACCTACTATTATTATTTATCGTAATAGACCAGTGGTTAAGGCGTTCTCCTCTCATGCATGAGGTTGCGGATTCGTAACTGAGCAAGTACCACTGTGTTATTTTTTAATTCATAATGATGTAAGTACTTTCTAAATTCATCTAAGACATCACTGAAATCCCCTGTTTCGGTAAGCACTTAATTAAATAAAGCCTTTGGTTCCGATTGATTTGGAGCTCTCGGACAGTTGTTAGGTACCACACGGGACGGTACGGGTCAACGACCTTACAGCCCTGCCGTATGGTCATTGGTACGGGTAGTCAAAAGCCAGAAAATCTGACAATTATTCTAACAAATTGGTATCGTGTTATCAAGTAACTGGTTTGTTGAGGTCTGATACGCAGTCGCCCTACGTGATTCACTGCCATTCCATGTAATGAGCTGCATACAGTTAGACTGAAAGCCGACCCTAACATAGTTGGGAACAGGCTCGGCAGACGACGAAGATTTTCGTATTGTAATGATGCTTAAAAATGAATTATTATTTAGCGAAATTTAAAACAATAATGTAGGTACATTGTCATTTTCAAATTCGAACTACATCTAAGGTTAAATTATTTGCTATAAGTTGCTGTAGCTATAAGAACTTATACAGATCGCGGGCCGCGGCACGTTGGTTCAACCTTCAATGCGCAGTAACAGATTTTCGAGCCACAATTAAAGTGCGGAATGACGTGCGTGCAGTTCAACTTAGTGCCGCGTTAGTTTCGTAGTAATGTGGGCGGAGCCTCGTACAGGCTGACGTCACTGGTCATTGCATTCACGCACACAGTGACATGACGCGCGATAAATCGCAATGGCTGATTCTGTATTTTTTGAAGAGGGTTATTAAGAGAGTTATTCTGAAAAGCAATAAAATTGAAAAATCTAAAATGAAAAGTATTATTGATTATTGACTTGGTATCATATTGTTTTATGATTATTTACGAGTCTCATTACAACCTCCTGAAATGTTTTGCAGGTTCAAAACTGCATCTTGTATATACGTGCCAGTTCATTGTTCCCATTTCAATCTACCTACTCCGATCACTGCACATCAGTGTTAATGGAAAAAATCTATCATAGCACCGAAAAGGAATACACGAATGATGTTATGTCACTGTGGGTTTTTCTTTTTAAATAAAATCTAAATTTTAGCGTGTTATTTAATTTTCATTGTCATGTGAATAGTGATAATGTTATGTACAGACGCCAGCAAATCGCGCTACTACAATCTGTCAAATTTCTATAATAGATTTTTATCTTTGTCGCTAAAGCATTAGGTTCAATATTAATTGGGAGAATTTGACCGTTTCCAGTAGCTTGTTGTGCTGGTGTCTGTACCCCACATAGACATACCTGACGCCTTCAATAGTCAACTGTTCAAGTTTGCCCGTACCTTTCGAATGCGACATGTTATAGGTACTCTCTGACTTCCGATTAGTTTCCGACAGTAAACAGCTGTAAGTCGCCTTCTTGTCGACTATAAACTGTCAGCATTACCAGGATTCGTTCATTATCATTCATATCAAATTTGATACAGGCATACCAACCATCGAATGGTTGTGAATACCCTAGATGGTGGCCGCAAATGCGATTGCTGAACATTATGTCTTGTGTATCGGGTTCAATCGGTAATCCCTGAGTGTAATTTAATTAATTTTTAACTGTATAAGTTTTCAGTTATTATGATGGCACTCTTAAATAAAAGGTTATTCCAACGAAATAATGCGCAATCTACTAAATACAAAGAAAGTAAAAGACTGTGTGCCTATCGAGTCTTGAAATCTTGACTGATGAGAATTTCCGGGATCTCGTGGTTGTGAATTAAAACAACAAGTATCTTAGCACTTTTAGTCCTAGTATACAGGGTGGCCATAACTGCTACGCAGGCGCCCTAATTTTTTCATATCGAGAATATTTGTCTTTAGTATTATTTGTATTAGCGACGATAGGAACTTGGTTTAGATCTAAAAGAAATCTTTTTTGTGGTTTTATGGGGAGTGTCAAGTATGGCATTAGTAAGTTTCCCATACAAAACTTAGTGTCGTGTGCAAATTGTAGAGGTTGTATGCCTCACGATTGTACAGGCTGGTTATAATTATGACATTTTTAACTGTCATAATTATATAAAAATAATAGGGAAAATTCTCAGCTGTCACCATCCATGGATGCACGTGACACACACGAACATTCGCGCAAGCGTCCTGCGCCGCCTAAACGAAACAGCAGGCGCAGGCATACATTTTCACCGCGCCGTAAAATGAGAGCGGGATACTTTCTCTCCTACTCTCTGTGTCCTGACGCGAGCTTAACATTTTTTACCCATTACAAAAAAAATGCACAACACCGCTAAAGAAGTTTTCACTTAAAAAAAAATGGTCGAAGTTTCCAAAATTTTGTTTTGAAATGTTTACTTCCGGTTTAGAAGACTAAAAAAAATATTTTTCATATTTGATTACTTTTTTAAAAAGATCAGTAAATTTACTATACAAATCACGTAGTTTGAAAATTTATTGCAATTGTTTTTCACAAATGTAGACTGTTAAAAATAGATACTTCTTTAAATCATTTGAAGAATGCAAAGGTAAGCCGTTGAAGATGTGGAAACTTATAAATAATCTGTCTAACAACAAAATTAAAGATAGTTGTATTCCTCCTAACTTACAAACCCCCTCAGGCCTCATCACGGAAGACAAAGAGATCTGTGAACACTTCAACACTTAATTTGCTAGTATAGGTATTCTTCTGGCAAACAAAATAGCTTCAAAACACCACAATACTAACATTAACTGTACCCCATTACACACCAACGCTCCGGGTCTCTCACAAATGTCACTAACTAATGCAAAAGAAATCACTAAAATTATTGATAGTCTAAAACCAAACACCAGCGCTGGCGTGGACGGCATCACCGTCAAAGCCATTAAACTTATAAAAAAACTAATACTACCATATTTAGTGCAATGCATGAATAAATGTTTGATCGATGGCTACTTTCCAGATACACTTAAAGTCGCGAAAGTAAGTCCTATTTTCAAATCAGGCTCAAAATCAGACCCGGGAAATTACAGACCCATTTCAGTATTGCCAGTGATGTCGAAAATACTGGAGAAACTAATTCATGCAAGACTTATGGAATATCTAAATTCTTTCGGTTTTCTCTTCGAACATCAATATGGTTTTAGACCTAAGTCTAATGCAATAGCTGCTGCTACTGATTTGGTCACGAAACTCAGGACCAAAATTGATCAAAAGCAAATAGCTCTGGGGGTCTTTATAGATTTAAAAAAGGCTTTCGATACCGTTAGCCATGATGTACTCCTGCAAAAATTAGCGTCTATAAAAATAACGGGAAATTGTTACAGAATGTTCAAGTCTTACCTAGAAAATCGTATGCAAGTCGTTAAAATAGGAAACAACACCAGTAGCTACAAATTTTCAAATGTGGTGTGCCTCAAGGATCAATATTGGGGCCTCTCCTGTTCCTTATCTATATCAACAATGTACACGAACTAGGATTAAAAGGACATATTACGCTCTATGCTGATGACACTTGTCTATTTTACTTCGGAAACCCCATTGAAGCAATTATACAAGATGCACAGGATGACCTAGTTATTTTGGAAAGGTGGTTCTTGGATAACCTATTGACAATTAACACATCCAAAACAAACTACATAATTTTCTCGGTCAAGAACAAAAAAATTCACAACCACAAGCCTTTGTTGATAAATGGAGATGTCCTAAACAAAGTAAACACAGAGAATTATTTGGGTCTTACACTTGACAGTCACCTAACGTGGCAGCCACATATTAAAAGGATTTGTTCTAAGTTATCAAGCCTCACGGGTGCGTTACGAGGAATAGCTAGATGTCTTCCATCGAAAATTCGGTATACTGTGTACAATTCACTAGTAAAACCACACATTGAATACCTTATTGAGGTTTGGGGATTGACAACAAAAACAAACATACACAAACTTCAAATCGCCCAAAATAAAATTATTAAAGCTTTGTTTCAATATCCCTACTTAACATCCACAAATAAAATCTATAACGACACTAAACTATTTAACATCACCAAAACACATCAATATAATACCTGTATATTAGTAAGAAAAATCCTAACAGAAGAAATACACACAGAAATTACATATAAAAGAAATAACGAAGTGCAAACACGATCATCACGTCGGGAAAATAACCTAGTACTATTACACAAACCTAGAACAAAGCATGGAAAGAGAAATATTAAATACGAAGGAGTGCAACTATACAATTCACTACCAAAAAACGTTAAAGAAGCTAAAACTAACTTATATTAAAAAAAAAAATGTTAAAGAAACACATCTTCGACGGCTCCAACGTAAAATAAATAAAATAGTAAATTATTAGGGTCCGTGGCTTACGCCCCCAGTGGTCGACGCACCTGTGGCGGACGCCCCCGATGCGAATAATTTAATTCAAAGCAATTTTTGATCAAATGTACTGTCAGGCACATAAATGATTTACAAAAATAATAAATGTATATTGATTATAAGTATATGTATACTATTAAATCATAATTATATTTCTAACATAGAAATGTTTTTTATTGAATACATGTTTTGAAAAGTGAAAGTCTTAGTAATTTTTCATTATTTATTTATTTATATCAATAAGAAATCTAGTGAAAAATTGTATACAAATCACAGTTTTTATCACATACAATCAAGAGAATCATATAACTTAATTACAATAATCAGTCTCAAATGTAATAAAGTAAGATAGTGATTTTAAATAATCAGTCTTAAAAATTTATCTAGAGTAACTAACTTTTTACATAATGAAATGTTCTTTTTATCTCTGTACAATAATAATTATACTTAATCAACTGTGAAAACTTAAACAAATGGGAATATTTTTACCTAATTATAACAGTCAGTTTCAATATAAATAAAATAACGTGTGGTAATTTTTTTGTTTTCATATTGTTCAGTCAAATTTTCAATATTTTTTTACTCACTAATCTTTCTTATCAGTTGCATATTTCAATATTCAATAACTTGACTCTGGTGTGGAAGAAATAGACATAATGTCTATACATCCTTCCTTATTGTTTTCCTTATTTGTGGACAAAAAGCTGGACTTTTTATTGTTACCAATAACTGGTTTGGCTCATTTAGTTGACGAGTTGCTTGAAGGTAAAAGATAAAATTTCCATATGATAAGAATAAGGGGCAAAATGTCCCTACCCTTGTAACACTCCCATATATGTATCAAATTAAAGTACTTGAGAAGTGTATCGTTTGATTGTCTGACAAACCTATCAAAGATGGGGAAGAAAAGTTATTAAAAACAGATAACCTTTGTTTAGCAAGAAAAAATACTTTATTATTATAGTGAAACACTTTTCTCATTTACCGTACTAAGTGAAAAAGCACAACTTTTTATTTTTATTAAAATAATCCAATCGGGGGCGTCGGCCACAGGTGCGTCGACCACTGGGGGCGTAAGCCACGGACCCAATTATTATTGTCTAGTATTGTATAGTGTATTAGTGTGCACGGTTCTTTAAAACAGTAACTGATAAGAATAGCGCGCTTGATGGGTAAATCGATGCGCGCCTTATGAGAATTTTTCGATGTACCCGCAAGACCTACCATATTTATTAAAACAACTAAATGTGTTCCTGGCTAACTGCATGACGAGCACTCTGCACTTTCTTAATGTTTACCTATATGTTATTATTAAAGCTTTGTTTCTCATTAAGTAATTATGTAAATCTTTGAGAAATAAATGATATATTTAACCGTAACCGTAACTGTACTACGTGTGTAATAATTATAATATTATTACCTACAAGCATGATTCTTACTTCCGGCTTCCACAACCTCACCTACAATACTCGTAAGAGGACAGATAGAATCCTTTCACCTATGTCCCCAAAATATTATTAGTAAAAAAGTACTTTTGACTTAGGTACTTTTTTTTTCATTTTTCCGAACCTCATAACTCTTGAACGGGCAACTATGAGCGCGCGCTGATAGCGTAGAATTATAGCCAGCAAGTCAACGAATAAGAATATAGTAGTTTGAAAGCCTGGTCTTTCAAGACATGGCCAAATTTAAGCAGTTTCTGTTTAAATTCTTACAAAAATATCTATAATATTTATCCTGAAACAATATTATTTTAGATATTTTGCTACTTGTAATGATAATTATTTATTGGAATGACGAGATCTTTCGATAAGTATTTAAAAAAAATGCAATTTGTAAAAAAATACGAATGTCCCTTATATAGCAATTTCGATCCACTGTGCACCACTTTGTGTTGTATAGTTTACGTATGTAGTAGTACGCTCGTATCGTGATCGCAAAAATATACTACGACTACAACATTTTGCTACTCTTTCCATTTATTTATTTTTGTAAAAGATAAGTTTCGTTTATTATCAAGTATTATTTTAATAGATTGTAGCATCATATTTTATTTTTGTTTTAATTGTTTAGCAATGGAGTGTGAGGGTCGTTTATACCATTGTGTCAAAAAAAGACAAAATAAACTCTCTACAGCCGTACCATAATTGCGTATTGCCAGAAATCATAGATCCTAAAAGGGCAAGATATGATAAATATTTATTTAACGAAGTGTATAGGTAACCATTGGAACTAAAATATTTTTTCGGTGGCAACACTGCTTTGTTTATCATCAACAAGTAGCTAATCTGTCATTGTGTTATGTTCCCAGTTGTATTTTATTTATTTCTAATTAGCTATCAATTATTAATGCTTTTGAACATATAAAAAATGAATAAAACAATAAGGAGTAGTGGTGTGAGCTGTGATATACTAAGTTTTCGTAAGAAATCTGGCGGAATCTGAAGCGGAAAAAACTTTTTTTTTCCTACGTGGGTAGGCCTAACATAAACACATAATTTTGTAGCTTCCTTGTTTAATATTTATTTTAAAATAGTTATTTGTTCTTTTTAACAATATTTATGTGTTAATTAACTTTTAAACCCACCTTCGCTTGGATCTTTCCTTTCACTTTCACTCTACAACAACCACAACACTCAAAAATTCCAACGAAATATGGACAGCCAGCTTGTGCACAATATGGAAGAGCTGGAGAAGCTGTTTAGCTCCCGCATGCGTGAGTACGAAGATAAGCTGCAGAGAGCTACAGCTGGAACTGACCCTGCTCACTCTGATCTTGCTGCACTGTCCCTGGACTTTTCTGACTTTAAATCATTTGTATGCAAAACTTTATCTCATTTTAAAACACAAATTGAACTCTTGACACTAAGTCTAGATGCACATGAGACTGTGATGCGAAGAAAGATCCTGCTGTTTCACGGTATTCCTGAGAAACATAACGAAAGGCTGTGCGACACAATTCTTCTCATCATTTCCAAACAGCTGCTGATTGACGACATTAAACCGGATCATTTGGAAGTATGCCACAGACTAGGAGCACCCCAGGGTAAAACTAGACCTGTGCTGGTGCGATTCAATGGAATGGAGCATCGTCGGTTAGTTTGGGATGCTAAAACTACACTGAAGGGCAGTGGCATCACCATTTCGGAGTTCCTGACTAAAACACGGCACCAGTTATTTATTGCGGCTCGCAAGCATTTTAGCATCAATTGCTGCTGGTCTGCAGAGGGAAGAGTTATTGTCTTGACACCAGACAAGTCACGCCGGAAGATAGCATCTATGGGTGAGCTTAATTCGTTAATCGCGCTATTCCCGACTCCAGCCAGTGCTACTGTCCCTGACGATCCCGTGCCTGTCGCCTCTACCTCTGCTATCGCGGCATCTACATCGCCTGTAACAGCAACCCCCAAACGAAAAATTGTGAGGAAGGCTCGCCGCTAAGTTTTCTTATGTTTTATAATATTGTTCCCCATTCACGCTTTACTTTGACTGTATTGCGTTGCAATCGTGCGGTGTCGGTACACTTTTGATTACTATTTCCTCTTGTTAATGTACCCACAGTATTTACTTCTAATTATCTTTGCTAAAATCGTCATGTAGTTTGCCGGTACATAAATATTAATATTTTGCTGTCAATGTCAAATGTGACGTGACGTATGTCGCCTGTCAGTGAAGTTTTTTGTTTGTGATGACGTTACGTTTCGTTTCACTTTCCTTTTGTTATAGTGTTTCTAAATGTTGTGGTTGATATAATCGTTAGTTAACTTTTTAATATATATATATTTTTGTTTGTTTGTTAAGTACCTTTTGTGTCCCATGTTAACATAATATTTTATGTCTTGATTTATTCCCTTCAATTTGTAATGTTCCTTCTTAGTTTATATAAACGGTATGTCAAAATCTCTACCAACAACAGCGAATAGGTGCTTTTATTAGTTGAGCGTATTTAATTATTATTAATATTGTTTTGTTTTTATGTAGATTAGTAGTTTTGATATTGCTAACTTTTTAGTTTATTGGTATTATTTTTAGTCGTTAATTGATTCATATACATATTATTATTATTATTTTTGCAAATTATGTTCGATGCGGAGATTGATGATGTTTTTTTCTCTTGTTCTTCCTCTTCTAGCAGTTTCCGGAGTGCGGCGAGTGATTCTTCTTCCCCTCTTTCTCTCGGCGATCAGATTTCCTCTTTACTTACCCATCTTCCCAACAACCTCAACATAGCCCACATCAATGCCCAGAGTGTTCCGTGCCATTTTTCTGATCTTTGGCTTCCATTAACTGTGCACATTTAGATGCTTTGCTGATCTCGGAGTCCTTCCTCAAACCCTCTCTTTTATCTATTAACTATGCCCTTCCTGGCTTTGTTCTTATCCGTAACGATAGAACCGGGAAGGGGGGTGGTGGTGTTGCCATTTACTTGCGTAGTGATATCCCCCATAAGATTATCAGTACATCACCATCTTCCTACTCCGGGTCAGCGGAGCATCTATTTCTTGAAATTTCTCTTCATCATGTTAAAATGCTCCTTGGAGTGGTGTACAGCCCTAATCTCAGTATTGACTACTTTTATTCTTTTGATTCGCTTTTAAATGATTTCTGTCCCTCCTATGACCACGTAGTCTTGATGGGCGACTTTAATACCTGCCTTCTTAAAAATGACAGTCGTACTCTCAAACTTCAATCTCTAATATCTTCTTTTAATCTTAGTATTCTGCCTCTTTCTGCTACTCATCACTTCCCTAACTGCACCCCTTCTCTTCTGGATTTGATGTTTGTCTCTAACCCCCATAATGTATCTATCCACGGACAACTTACTGCTTGTTTTTCCTATCACGACCTCATTTTTATGTCCTACAAGATTCGCCCTCCCAAGCGTAAGCCGCAATATTTTTATCTTAGGAACTATAAGGGCATAGACCTGGAGGCATTGCGACGCGATGCTGGTAGTATCGACTGGACGACCATCTTGGAGAGCACTTGTATTAATGATATGGTTCACGTTTTTAATAGCAAAATACTTAGCTTATACGATCGTCATGCCCCCACTCGTCGAGTTAAAGTTAAGTATGTCCCGGCTCCTTGGCTCACTCCGGCCATCAAGGAAGTTATGGCAAGAAGGGACAGAGCCAAAAGGAGGTGGAAACGCTGTCCTTCTGAGCTTAACTTGAATGCGTTCAAGATACTACGTAATCGTTGCAGTCGTATGTGTAGAGATGCTAAAAAACGCTACTTTCACAATTCTCTCGACAATCGTAACTCTTCAGAGGTCTGGACATTTCTAAAAACTGTCGGCATTGGTAAGTCTCCAGTTATTTCCAATAATGACACTGACGTGGGTGCTCTCAACAATCATTTCTCACATCCCCCTGTTACGTTGGATCCCCACGTCAAATCAGCTACTTTAAATAAACTCTCCTGTATGCCAGTGCCGCAGTCTCTTTCTTTCGAATTCAGGCCTGTAGATGAAAGTGAGGTCAAAAAATCTATTTGTGCTATCTCCTCTACAGCAGTTGGTAATGATAATCTTTGCTCAAGAATGATTTCTCCTATTCTCCCCACTGTACTTCCTATTTTGAGCCACATTTTTAACTTCTCCTTGTTTTCTTGTACCTTTCCTGAGGCCTGGAAACAAGCCCATATTATCCCCTTACCTAAAATTTCAAACCCCGTTTCACCAACCGATTTCCGACCCATTTCTATCTTACCATTTCTCTCTAAGGTTCTTGAGCACATTGTTTATCAGCAACTTTCTGCCTTTTTATCTTCTAATAACGTTCTTAGTCCTTTTCAATCTGGTTTTCGACCTGGTCATAGCACAGTAACGACTCTTTTAAAGGTTACTGATGACATCCGCTGGGCTATGGACCACAAATCTCTCACCTTACTTGTACTTTTTTTTTTTAGCATGGGAAATCATCAAATGACTTCTCCCGCTCTGGGCGGAGCGGGAGGGCGTGTCAGACTTTTACTGACTAAAACCCACCCGTGTTCCATCAGTTGCCCATGTGCCAGGGTCACGGTATCTCTTTCGAACAATCACGCGACCCCGGCAGGACCTTACTTGTACTTCTGGACTTTAGCAGTGCCTTTAATTCTGTTGACTTCGACATCCTTCTCGCGATCCTTAAATCTCTCAGTTTCTCTTCTTCTACTATTGGGTGGTTCGAGACTTATCTTAAGGGCCGCTCGCAGAGGGTCTGTCTTGAAAAGTCTTCTTCTGCCTGGTGCTCTCTTGCTGCGGGTGTGCCTCAGGGTGGCGTTCTCTCTCCCCTTCTCTTTTCTATTTTTATTAACTCTGTCACCAAACTCATCTCTTCTCACTTCCATCTCTACGCCGACGATCTGCAGCTTTACACTCACTTCTTGGCGCAAAATGCGGATGCCACTGTATCTGCCATGAACAGAGACCTGGATGTAATTAGTGAGTGGTCGCAGTCTTTTGGACTGCTGATCAACCCTAAGAAATCCCAGGCCATAATTATCGGCGGCAGATATATGAGGAATAGGCTCGATGCTGCGTCGCTGTCCCCACTCTGTCTGAATGGAGTTCAGATAGAATACGCGAAAACAGTTAAGAATCTGGGGGTGACCATGGACTCTTACTTATCGTGGAGTGCCCAAGTTGCTCAAGTCAGTCGCAGAGTGCACTTCACGTTTCATGCATTGAAATGCCTCCAGAGCTTTCTGCCCTTCAACACCAAAAATTCCCTTGCGCAAACTCTTATTCAGCCCATTATTGACTACGCTGATGCCTGTTATTTGGATGCCACCGAGGAGCTGTTAAATAAACTTGAGCGTTTGCAAAATATCTGCATTCGTTTTGTTTTTAATCTTAAGAAATATGATCACGTTTCTAACTTTCGCAAGGTTCTCAAGTGGCTCCCTATTCGACTTCGCAGGAACTCTCGGATATTGTGTCTGCTATTTAACATTCTCCACAACCCTAAGACCCCATCCTATTTGCGGGAACGCTTCTCCTACGACCGTCCTTTTGATGCACCTTGCAGGTCGCATCTTAGAAATCTCCTCAAGTCCCCTCCCCACTCAACCGACTTCTACTCCTACTCCTTCACCGTGCATGCGGTTCGGTTGTGGAATGCACTTCCGCCTGACATAAGGGACTGCCCTACTATTGCTGTATTTAAAAGAAGAGTGAAAGAACACTATCTCTCCACTTTGTCATAATTGCTCATGAATGTTTCCATTTTTATTACATTATTAGTATATATATTTAGTGATATTTATTTTAGAAGTATTTATGTATGTATATTTTTATTTTGTAGGTTTATATTTAAATTATAGTATTATTTTTCTTCTACTATTACACACGTTGTCTACATCTCTTTGTATATTGTCTCCTATTGCAGGTATGCTGGAAGAGATTTCAATAGAAATAAGCATTACCTTTGTACATTTTTTTTCTGTTCCTTTCTATTTGTCTATTTATATGTGTGCATAAATGGTAAAATAAATAAATAAATAAACAAATTTTGTCTCCGATTGACAATGTTTACGAAAGAACTGCCGACACGAAAGGTATTTATCCAAGAAATTTATCTTTTATTCAATGCCAGTCATTGTTTTTCCTTTCTAATACTAAGTTTTATCGGTATTATAAGTTTCAAGCCATTTTATTGTTTTATTTACTAATAGATTATTGAGGTTATGTTTTCTAGTTTGACAAATCGCGTGTAGGTTAACTCTTGATGTTTGATACTTGAAATTGAAAAATGTACCTACATGGAATTAATATGATTGTCTTTATGTTTTTTTCAAGGTAAATCTCACAGTACAATTAGAGAAATTGTTAATGAAGGTGAAAAAAAATTAAGGATTTTTTCTACACCTGGTCTACACCTGGAGGAACACCAAAACAGTTGGCGGAAGAAAGAATTAGACCATTTTGATGTGTGCAATTAGACAAAAAGTTCAACACTATAACGAAAACGGCAAGTATTTTTTTTTTTTTTTTTGTTAATCGCATACGACAGTAATAAACGTATAATTAATATTTATTATTTTTCAGGTGCCTATTCTACGTAATATATTACCTATAGTTTGAGGAGACAGGTTGTAATGGAAGCCGTAAACGTGTAAGAAAGATTCTTACACTAATTAGATTTCATAAATAAGAAATGTAAAACTGACACATCAGTGTTAATGGAAAAAATCTATCATAGCACTGAAAACGAATACAAGAATGATGTTATGTCACGTTTTTCTTTTTAAATAAAATCTAAATTTTAGCGTGTTATTTCATTTTCATTGTCATGTGAATAGTGATAATGTTATGTACCCCGCATAGACATACCTGACGCCTTCATTAGTCAACTGTTCAAGTTTATTCGATTTTGCCTGTACCTTTCGAATGCGACAATTTATAGGTATTCTCTGACTTCCGATTAGTTTCCGACAGTAAGCAGCTGTAAGTCGCCTTCTTGTCGACTATAAACTGTCAGCATTAAAAGGACTTGTTCAGAATCATTCATGTCAAAGGGCCTCACCGGGTTTCCATATGAAATCTGCACTGGCGTCTTTTTTGACGTTGGTGCCTTAATTATATTGCTAGTTGTTGAAAAAAATTTTGGGCCAATTATCAAACCTCTAGCTTCGTTAGTTTTTTAAAAATAAGGGTTGCAACCTCAAACTTGAATGTTTTTTTTCTACGATACTACAATAAATTTTAAAATGAAACCAACGCGACATGAAAGCTACTTAATAGATTTACATTCCACATTTTTCTCATAATTTTTCAACCACCTATAGGGCAGAAACAAATGTGTTTTAAAAATTAAGGGTGGTTTTTTGTGGCCATTTTTCGAGGTACACCGACCAAATAAATTACATAAATTACGTATGTATCCAACTATCATACATAACAATTACATAGATGTGTCATGGGTGGAACATATTCAAAACAATAAAAGTTTTCAATAAGGTACACACGGCTACAGGACAAGCTGTACATTTCCAGTTTTAGCTGACCTCGCATTGCATAGGGGTTTCGTACAATGAGATGTCAGCTTATACTGGAAAGTTGTGGCTGTGCGTACTGTAATCGTAGGAATTATAATCATATACTAGACTCATAATATACTGCGCTATCGACAAGTTTACACAATTGCGTTATTTGTATCAGTTGAAGTATCGTGTTACACATCTTCAAAACGTTATTATAATATGTCAAGTCGTAATCATTTCGTTTTCTTTGAAAAAAAAAAATGGTATTGGGCGTTCATTAACTTTCGAATATCGTGTTGTGTCTAGCTGAAAATAGTTTTCATTTGTTTGTGTATGATTAAAACATTTTTATATGGTTGAAACCTTCAGAATGGCAGACAACACTTAAAAACTTAGAAGATGCATTAACTGATAATCGAAGTGAGAGAAAAAATTATGTAATATTTAATTAATATTCTGATCGATATTCATATCATACACGAACAAATGAAAACTATTTTCAGCTAGACACAACACGATATTCGAAAGTTAATTAACGCCCAATAACATTTTTTTTTTCAAAGAAAACGAAATAATTACGACTTGACAGGTATTATAATAACGTTTTGAAGAAGTGTAACACGATACTTCAACTGATACAAATAACGCAATTGTGTAAACTTGTCGATAGCGCAGTATATTATGAGTCTAGTATATGATTTTAATTCCTATGACTACAGTACGCACGGCCACAACTTTCCAGTATAAGCTGACATCTCATTGTACGAAACCCCTATGCAACGCGAGGTCAGCTAAAACTGGAAATGTACAACTTGACCTGTAGCCGTGTGTACCTTATTGAAAACTTTTATTGTTTTTAATATGTTCCACCCATGACACATCTATGTAATTGTTATGTATGATAGTTGGATACATACGTAATTTATGTAATTTATTTGGTTGGTGTACCTCGAAAAATAGCCACGAAAAACCACCCTTAATTTTTTAAACACATTTGGTTCTGCCCTATAGGTGGTTGAAAAATTATGAAAAAAATGTGAAATGTAAATCTATTAAGTAGCTTTCATGTCGCGTTGGTTTCATTTTAAAATTTATTGTAGTTTCGTAGAAAAAAAACATTCAAGTTTGAGGTTGCAACCCTTATTTTTCAAAAACTAAAGAAGCTGGGGGTTTGATAATTGGCCTATAATTTTTTTCAATAACTCGCAACATATTTAAGGCACCAATGTCAAAAAAGACGCCAGTGCAGATTTCATATGGAAACCCGGTGAGACCCTTTGATACAGCCATACCAACCATCGAATGGTTGTGAATACCCTAGATGGTGGCCGCATATGCGATTGCAGAACATTATGTCTTGTGTATCGGGTTCAATCGTCAATCCCTGAGTGTAATTTAATTAATTTTTAAACTGAATAAGTTTGCATTATGTTATTATGTTGGCACTCTTAGATAAAAGGTTATTCTAGCGAAATAATGTGAAATCTACTAAATACAATGAAAGTAAAAGACAAGGCACACAGCCTATCAAGTCTTGAAATCTTGACTGATGAGAATTTCCGGGATCTCGTGTTTGTGGATTAAAACAACAAATATATTATCACTTTTAGTCCTAGTATACAGGGTGGCCATACCTGCTAAGCAGGCGCCCTCATTTTTTCCAGACTCTTTTTTGCCAAGCTGTAAGTTATTATTACTTGACAATAATATGTTTTTGCTTTTATTTTTTATTTTTATCATATATGTACTTCACATACATATATTTTTATTAGTCTAGAAAGCTTAATAAAGCTTTCTAGACTAATAAAAATACAAATACAGGATAAATGAAAATAAGTATTTTTATAAATCTCTAAATACCGCATTATAATTCTAACGGCTCAAGATTGTTTAGTCCGTCTCGACACTCGCGTTACACTGCTTGTATTGTATATGTGTGCCGGCGGGACGGGACGCGATCGCGCCCGCAGTGTGAAGTAGACATGCGCAAAACAGTGCCTTTCAAAGTAATGTCATATGGCATGACATTTCGTCCCGAGTAATGTTTCATTACACCATGACTCCAAACATGACGCGAGATGACGCACCACGCGCGATGGTTTTTGTAATGAAATGCCGCGTTGTAAAAGATATACATCATTACATGAGATATCGCATTACCTATATTGTGATGTGATGTGACATGGGTCAAACGCAATGCGCCCTCGCTTCGCCGGAACGTATATTTGATTTTGTTTCATATTCAAATAGTCGATTTTCTTTCATATTTAACCCCCAATATAAGGAATAATTGAATTATAACGATAGACATGGTTTGCAATAGTGATTATAGACCATGACTCGAACTGTCATAGTGTCATACAGTTCGAGTCATGATTTGAAACATCACGTAGGCAGTCCGCGGTTTCAATAAAACGTAAACCTTATTTGAATAACAATACGGTTCTAAATAATAGTTCACTTATCTCGCAGCCAACCGACTGGAGCATGTTCCTTCTCGCTTGCACACACAGCAAAGATTACCGAGATATTACGAAGCTTACGAACACCGAACAGCGCGCCGCGGCCCGCGCGCCATGTTTTAGTGTCATGTGCCATGGTTGATTGAATCGAGTCATGTGTAATGCTACAGTACGCGGCCGAGATATATGACGCGCAATGCATCACTCGCATTACTTACACAAGTCTAGTGTGAAGGCTCTCACCGCGCCGGCGCCGCGCCACGTCGCGCCCGGTCACGCTGCGCTCGCTGTGTGAATAGAGCTTAAATGTCCTTCAATGCTACCAACATTATGGGACGTGCGAGGCAAAATATTGGACGCGAAACCCATTACATATATCTAATAGTCTATGCCCAGGGCTGCCAGATCGTATAATTGGATACAAAATATGTATAATCAGACGGTGTATTCCTTAATCATTCCGTATAATTGGATACAAAAATGGCGGTATGAAATGAGACATTGTAATTATGTTAGGCCACTTTTGCCTCTAGTTTTTTCCGAGGTTGTCTGCTGTGTATACGAATACTATGGATAGCGATGTAGATAAAATAAAATATTGCCTACTTGACTCTACGATAGTGACATGTTGTGTGACTTTAGTATCTCATTGGTTTCGGTAGTCTGTGGAGTTTATGTTTTTCAAAGTTGTCATTGTCATTCATGTCATTGTCACATTGTTTTTCTGTCTTGGCGCCTTCGCAGTAAAAACTTAAAATTGTTTTGTTTTGTTAAACTTGTTCGTTTTGTTTGCTACTTACTAAAAAGAAATAGGTACATACATTAATATCGGGATTATATAGTGCTACAAACTTGATTTACAACTGCGACACCAACTAAAAAATCGGGGTGGCATTTTCGTGGCAGCCACGTCGGCGTCCTGTATGCTTCCGCTGTACAATCTAATTCTCAAGGCAAATGGCAAAACGGAATTACGGAACTCTATAATTCCGTCATGTCCGCCTGTCCGTGCGTACGTATGTCGCAGACTCATCACAACTATGGAAGTAAGTTTACACGTCACGTTACGTTTATATTTACACGTTTTTTTGTTTGTTTTTTTCATGTTTGGTTATGCGCTTGCCTGGAATTTTCACTGCTTGTTGGCTTTTAACTGTGAAGTAGCGAAGACACAACTCGCGGTCGGGCTCGCACCCGTGGTCTGAGAACCAGGGGTGGCAGACCACCGACGAACCCCGGCATCGGTGACAGGTGTGTGCGATCAATATATGTTTTTTGAAGACTGCGTGCTTTTTTTAAACTAGCTTAGTCTGGTTCACATCCGCGATGTGAGAACTAGGGGTGGCAGACCGTCCATGAACCCGGGCATCGCTGACGGGTGTGTGCGATCAATATATTGTTTTTTAAAAGACTGCCTGCTTTGTTTTAACGAGCCATTTGCACATTTTGTTGTTTGTTTTTCATATTTGTAGCGAA
The DNA here is from genome assembly GCA_932294355.1 of Aporophyla lueneburgensis. Classification (NCBI taxonomy): domain Eukaryota; kingdom Metazoa; phylum Arthropoda; class Insecta; order Lepidoptera; family Noctuidae; genus Aporophyla; species Aporophyla lueneburgensis. The sequence continues at coordinate 25,456,505 of OW028735.1, forward strand.
GCAACAACCAGCGGTCTGGCTCAATCTCGAGGGTCACTGAAGCGGGATGCGTCCAGGACGGCAGCTGGCTCTAGCGGGGGGGCGCACCAGTACGCGAGGGGTAAGGGGGAGCTCAGCAAGGCCGGATGTATTAGACAGGTATGTTAATCGTATTATATGATCATCCACCATCAATCCACCTTACAATCATGCGATGTGTCTTCAGTTATTAACGCAATACATTTTTTTTTTGTAGTCTACTCGCAAGTTTCATCCATGATGATGATACTGTGAGTGGACTGTCGTTAGGGGTTGCTTTGGAGGTACCACTACACCCCAAGCGGAACCGCGTCTGGGCCTCACCTCCTAGATGTCCACCGCCGCGTGAGACGTCCCCGGTAGCGTCCACCTCGAGATGTGAAGTGCAGTCGTCCCGGGAGCTGAGGTCGGCACCAAGTACTGGCACCCAAACCCCGATGCCGGTATCATTGAAGAGTATGTAAGTTAGGAATTTGTAAACGAATTAACGAAAAGTTCGAATTTTAACATATGCTCTAACGTATTTTTTTTTTTCAGTTTGGCCAATTTATCTCAGACTCCAGAGGACAGAGTTCCATCTCCTGCAGCGTAAGTACAGTTGCTATTAGTGATGCAACGAATACGAATATTCTTATTCGCCGAATAGTAGACATTTACCGAATCTTCGTATTCGGCGAATACTAATCCGAATATTTAAAAAATAATATGTTTGTACGCAAATCTAATTACTGGCAGACTTGGAAAACGCGCGTCGTCGGCACGTAAAATGCTGATCCACTGGCTTTTTGGCTAGAAGATATCCATTTTCCAAGTCTGAAAAAACTCGCCCAAAAATATTTTTCACTGAAACCATGTACAGTCGCCTCGGAAAGACTTTTTTCAACGGCTGGGAACATCCAGACTGAAAAAAGAAATCGCCTAAAACCAGAAAATCTACAAATTTTATGATTTTTAAATAAAAATTTGCCTATTGTAAATTTTAATTATTAGAAGAATAGAAATTCATCAAATAAATGAGTCTTTTATTACCATGGCGAGATATTCATATTCGTATTCGCCGAATAGTAGGTTTGATATTCGTATTCGTATTCGTAAAAGTAGTATTCGTTGCATCACTAGTTGCTATTTATGTTTTAGGTTTATTAACCTAAACATCATCATCACCACCACCACCACCACCACCACCACCACCACCACCACCACCACCACCACCACCACCACCACCACCACCACCACCACCACGACCACGGCCACGGCCACGACCACGACCACCTGGGTTCAAAACACGATGTGGTATTTTTTTTAATTACAGGTACTTAACTACTAGTGGCGATGGCAATCAGGGTACTCCTTGGAGGATCCTGAAATCCATCCGTCGTCGGACGTTGCAGGAGGCGGTAATCGCTTTGGCGTTGGACTATGGTAAATTTATGCTATATTGGTTTTTCCCTGCATCGAAGAAACCGCATTCAAAAATGAATGACATGTGGCTAAGCACTATTTATTTTGTATCTTGCAGGAAGTGAAGATGACAGCGATGACGATCTGGATGGGGAGGACGACCACGATCGGCCGGTGTTAATACCAAGGGCGCAACGTATGTTCGTTGATACCGAGGACGACGACGCGGAACTCGTTGCGTCTGTGGTACTAACACCACAGCCCAAAGCGGAGTCCTCACCACCATCGCCGTTACCGCTGTCACCACCGCCCACATCGTTCGCCTGTCTTCTGGGGCCAGTAGATAAGTTTAACTTTGAGTGGAGGGCACTTCCAATTCCTCCAGTCGCTCCGACTGAGAGGAAAGAAGTGTTCTCCGAACACAACTGTGGACCCACATCTCCCTTCATCACTCTATATGATGCATTTATTGCCATATGGAGTGGTGATTTCTTGGAGTACATTGCGAATGAAAAAAATAGGTACGCACAAGAATTTGTGGAGAAGCAGTTCCAGGATGGCACCCTTGGTCCAGATAGCCGTATAACGCATTGGCATGACACTAATTCCGTTGAGTTATACGTCTTTCTCGGGCTCATTTTGCCGACAGGCATTTGTGTCAAATCTGAGCTCGCAGAATACTGGAACAAGGATGACATCACCGCTTTTTGCGCAACATATGCCACACAATCGGTTTCTCCTCCTTTCTCGTTGCCTCCATTTCAACAGAAATTCTTCTGATTTTAGAAGGATGTCTCGTTCCGAAGCCAAATTGTATAAAATAGGTCCCGTAATTGATCACCTCAACTCCCGATTCCAGTCTTTACCGACTCCGTCGCAATATTGTGATCGACGAATCCCTCACCCAATGGAAAGGACTGTTGAAATTCAAACAGTTTATTAAGAATAAAGTCGCAGCGACTGGCATTAAGACGTATGAGGTGTGTGAGGCCCAGACAGGGTATTTATGGAGGTTTAAGGTTCATGCTGGGTGAGAGGAAGAGACTGAGCAAGAGGTGACGCCTGTCTCTGGTGTGATCGAACTCTTAAAGGGACGCACTGTGTGGATGGACAATTATTATAACAGCCCCGCTCTTGCACAGACTTTAAAAAGTATGGGGTTCAATTGTGTTGGTACATTGAGGCCTAATCGCCAATATGTACAAGCACAATTGACAAATCTACAAAAGTTGGAGATGGAGGTCGGTGAAATTACCGGTTGCACCAGCGGGGACGTCGACGTCTTGGTGAGGCGAGATAAGAACCGTGTGGCAATGGTCTCGACATACCATGGTGCCGCCGTTCAATGCTTGCACCAGAAAATGAAGCCGATCTCCATCCACGACTATAACGTGTGCATGGGTGGGGTTGACAAAAAGGACCAAATGCTGAGTATGTATCCGATTGAACGGAAACGTACTCAGATTTGATACAAAAAGTTCTTCCGGCGACTTTTGAACGCGAGCGTTCTAAATGCTTTTATTTTGCATAGAAGCAGCGTAATGCCAGACGGGCAAATTGCTATCACGGATCACCGTAAATTTCGCAAGACTCTGATTAGTCAGATTCTTGAGAAACACAAGCTGCGTGCAGTTTTGACCCTGACACCCGCCGGGGCGACCAAAACCTGGAAAGGTTAAAAAAAAGCTGTGCCAAATGTACCTGTATTGTCTCGAGAAGTGCTTCAGCACTTCCCGAAAGAATACGGGTACATACCGGGTCGCAACTGGGAAAAGATAAGGCACGCTTGTGTGGTGTGCAGCAAGCGTGTTTCCACTCTCTGCCCTGCCTGCAACGTAGCCTTGTGTCTTGTTTGTACTATTAATTTCCACATTTCCAAATAAATAAGCCTAGCTTATTTATTAGTAGAAAAGCATAGTACGATCATTACTTGCGGCGATAAGTGATATGTCATTGTCTTGTTCTGTTTAGTAACGCTCCGTTCGAAAGTCGTTAGAAACTTAGTAGTTGCCAATCCACGCGTGCGTGTATGAAATGCTGCATGCGGTAGAAAATGTGAATGAAATGCTACCGATGCGGCGTCTGGATGGATTATTGACGGTAAGGTATATAAGGGTACGGGTGAGGGACGACTGTGTCGGTGGAAACTCAATCCACCCTTTCCTCATTCCTCATGCGGAAAAAGCACGTATTTCCACTGTTCTTGTGGCACAACGCTAGGGCAAAATATTGTTAGTCAAATTGTGTGTATATTCAAATCCTAACTGTCATTGTTCCTGCGAGAGTCGCGAGATTTGTTCGAAAGAATTACCTTGGCGCTGGCATATAGGCAACTATACTGGATTGCCGTAGGATGGCAATTTGCATAACAATTAATTTCCCTGGCTATACATCCCTGATTGTTTCAGTAGCATTTCTTTGTCCAATTTGAATTTTTATTTTGTTTTTGTACGGACGATTTTTGACGCCTGTTTTATTTTAAATAAAAATTTAAATCGATTGACTTTTTCAATTGATTGCACAACTTACTAATTTTAATATAAAAATATTACTGTTTTTTTGTCCGGATTTTGTCAAAATGACAGGAATTTTCAAAATGGGATTTTGAATGTGTTTTGAAATTGAAATTTATTTAAAACTACATAAAATATCATTTCTTCTTATAACTTAGGATAATATGTTGTAGCCTAAGGTCTGACTTGGCTAGTTCTCATATACGAATTATTATGTACGATGCCTAGTTTCTACCAGCAAACCAAATTTTCGGAATAATAAAATAAGAACCGACAAGTAACAGGTTTAGAACTTGTGAAGGCTATAATATAATTCGTATATGAACACTAGCCAAGTCAGACCTTAGGCTACAATATATTATCCTAAGTTAGAAATGATATTTTATGTAGTTATAAATTAATTTCGGGACTGACCATTGAACTTGGCACCCATTTAGATCTCACTTCTTTTGTCGTTGAAGTCAACAACCAAGGCATATATCGACGGTCCCTACGTACATAGACATGTCAAAAACGGAGGTTTACAGGAGAGCGTTATTTATGTTCAAAGCGCTCTAGAAATAATTCTATGTACAATTAAAAAAAAAATCTATAAAGTTTTATTAGCTTGAGGAACTTTATAATGGTATTTAAACATATTTTCTGTTTATATAATTTCTTGGAAATACTGATAGATTGAGACCGTTTCTGCGCTGATGTTAAAATAAAAGCATGTCAGAGTCTGACATATAAACACAAAAGATATCATAGGCATCATAGGCATCATAGGCATTTTGGTCATCTCCACTTTCAACGTAGTGATGTCCTTCAGCAACCGTGTTACATCTACGTGATCGAATGTGACGGGAGGCAGCTTACCCAGCTCCTTCGCCACGAAATCTGGCACGTCATCGGGGTCGGTCTTCTTTAACATGTCCACAATGTCTTGAACACTCTTTTCAGTGCCATCTCTGCGGCGAGACGGCATCTGGTCCAGTTTCCCAAGTGACTGGAACAGTAACAGTTTACCACTGCTGATCTCGTCCTCCTTGAAATTGGACCGGCATATCTGCAGAATGCTCACCTCGTCCATGTAGTCGATGGCATGGACCAGGAAAGCCAGCAATTCATTGACTATGAGTGGTTTGGAACTCATAGTGACAGTACGGCAGCGGCTATGGCCGCGCTACACGTGAATAAAATTAGCTCCGTGCACAGTGGAAACACGTCCGTATTTGACCGCGCATCGCACTGCACTGACATCTGCTGCTCACTGACATCTTTCTGTTCGTTATATTTTTTTCCAGGGATTTACTTGATACTTACAAAATCAGCTGCTTTCATTCTTATAATCTTGAATGGTTGCTTTTTTCGTGCTGTTTTAATAACTTCAAGCCAGTTATCCGGTATGTAAATTGCTTTGTAGAATTTTTTGTTTTTTTCTATTAAACAAAAATCTTGGTCACATGGTAAATATGAATGTCCACTGACTAAAAATTTATGGTCTATTTCTTCAATAGTAAAATCTAGGTGAGACACAATATACTGACAGAACAATGATAATTTTATGTTTCTATTCTGTCCAACATATTGATCAGAATACATGATAACTTTTTTAGTTTTCACATAATGTTTAAAAAAATAAAGCAGGCAAGAACCAATTTCTTGGGGTCCTCGCGAAGCATCAGACTCATCCCAAACAAACATGTAGGCATCATCTGTCGCCATGTTGTGAATACCAAAGCAAAAACTCCCAAGCTGCCTCTTGTAATACACTATTCCAGTCGTCAACACAGGTGTAGGTAGGGTTTTCATTAAATCAAAGGTGATAACAGTAATGTCAGTAGATGATTTTGCCAAAACCGTATCATCCTGTAGCCCTTGTCTGGCACTGTCTGCTTTCCTCTGATGTAATTCTTGTTCAAGTTGTAACTCTTGTTTTACCTGTTCACTCTCAGCACATTTAATTTTGTTATGTAAAAGATCACATCTTTTACATGAATCACTGATGGGTGCATGGAAACGTAGGTTAAAACATTAATTAAAAATTTTACTGAACATAAAAGATGATTATGGTTCGAGTATACTTTCTTTATAGAGAGAATACATTCGTCAAGAGAGAAAGGCTTAGATCTGGAGATAGACATTTTATATTCTCACTTTTGTGTCTGGTGTAATGAGACTCATAAGCAGGAAACTTACCAATGAATTCTTTTAATTCTGCTATCTTATTTTTTGGTGTTTTGTTTACAGAACTTTGTCGACCGCTCTGATCAATAGGTGGGAAAAATTGGAAGTTTTCTTCTGTGACAAGTGTATACAAGGCAACCGCAAGTTATCTGCATCATGTGCATGATATTTAAGAACCGAGATAAATTAGTGGCATTTTTACGAAAGAAAAATTCGTAACTCGTATCCTATTATGCTTAATCTGTGGCAAGCTGAGCAAGCCAGTCGAGCTGTTGCTTATTGGACGTAGTTATGCAAAATGGATCCAGCCACAAAAACTTACTTTTGAGAAAACAGGAGTTTTAGTAAAATTGAAATAGCAAAATAACAAGACTGTAGTTTGTTTTCGAAAGCATCTTAAATATTGGTTATTGTTATCTACTTCCTGTATAGTTTTGTTTTAATAAGTTTTATGTAAATTAATGTACTTTTTTTTAGTAAAATTGTCTTTGGATCTTTTTTACAATATTAAAAATGTGGGATGGATCTTTTTGTTTGAAGTGTATGCAATAAAACACTTATAAGAATATTAAAGGTTTTTAATTAAAAGTAATAAAAAACATAGTTACATAAAAAAATTAATCAGTTTTCTTCATGATCAGATACGATAGCATCTGTTTCAACTTCGAAATCAACTTCACCTGAAAATCCATCTACGTCATCTAATAAGTCGTCATCTGCCGTTAAGTTCTGGTAAAACCCTTTTGCATCTTTTGGAATAAGGTGAAGTAGACTTTTCAGATCCTTTAATTTAGGACCTGGTATTGCTTTGCCAGTAGGCCACATAGGTTTCAGTAACGACTTTGTGATATTTCTTTGCCTCCCACGAGCATTTTTTTTAATATTTATTTCTTTAAATTCGTCTTCGTAGCTTGACCTCATATATATGGTAAACATCTCATTTTTCTTTAAAACAATCTCTTTCGTCTTTAACCATGAGACCTTCGCTCCGTCAACTGCTTTTTTTCTATTTGTGATAATACTTTCCAGCTCAGATGATGTTACAAAATCTGTTTTATCCATTCTATGCACTTGCAATGGCTTATTTTTTTTGCAGTGTTTCATTATATGTATATAATCTTCGGGTAGGTAAATCCTTTGGTGCAGCTTTAAAGCACATTCTATTTTTGCAAAAACATTATCGTTTGGAAGGAAACTGTGTCCTGACTCCAAAAATCTGAAACTTATTTCTTCCAAAGATGGATGATCATTTAATTGCGCTTTTAGAAATAGAACTAATTTAATATTTCGATTCTGTTCTCCACATGAATCGCTCCATAATATTAATTTCTTTAAATTTGGCTTCAGTTTTTGATACGTATGCTTAAGAAGGCAGGAACCTACTTCTTGCGATCCCCGGCCCGCTTCTCCTTCCACCCACACGTAACAGTAGGCTTGGTCGTTAGTCCCTGAGTGTACTCCCAAGTTGTACACCCATAACTGGCGTTTATAAAAAACGATATTCGTTGGTATACGTGGCAATGGGAGAGTTTTTTGTAAATCAAATGTAATTGTTTCTATGAATGGGTCGTTTTTCGCTAGATTTAAGTCACTTTTCATTTGAGTTTGTAAAAATTTGGCCAGTTGAAGGTGTGTATCATGATCTAATGCTATTTGATGTTTGTCTTCCTCGGAAACTTCTTTAATTTTATTATTAAATGAATCGCACCGGTTTCATGTGTCTTTCTTATTTTTTTTTGTCCTTAAATTAAAATTAGTTAAAAAAAACTTGCTTAGCTTTATCGTATGAGACAGAAGGTACTCCGGCCGCCTCTGCTTCTTCACTATACAGTTTATATAGTTTCGGAAATGTCATATCCGGTTTTAAAAACTTTGCATCACCATACTCATTTCGACGATAATGTGACACGTATGTAGGTAGTTTCTTTATGATATTAATCAAAAATAATTCTACATCAGGAGAGATTTTATTATGGCCTCCTTGGGTTCCACGTCTGTCTACTAAACCAACATCGGATCTCATTTTGCACAGTGACGTATTCACACGCTTAGGAGTTGTTTGGAGAGTTTTTATAAACATGTCTCTACAAACTTGTAAACCTTGCAAAAAATATAGTCGTGAATAACTTTTCTTTTTGGATATGTTAGAAGTATTTGTTGAGACATAAGAACGTTTGACTGGTTGCTCTTTTATACAAGCAGCTAAGTACATACTTTGGGCATTATAGGAACCCAATTCGTAAAATTTTTGAAACTCTGTAAATCTTTTTTCAACTGGGACCATTTTCTTATGCAACCACAGTCATAATCTAGAAATGTTTTATGTTCAATAAGGATATTCTTATTATTTACATAAGGAAGATTTTTATACTTCTTTTCTGTTCGTTCTTTTCTTGAAAGCCCTCCGTATTTTCTTTTTCTACCCTTTTGTTTTCTTCCTTCTAAATTTTCAGTTGTTTGTCCATCTATGTGATTATCTGTACTAGTAGAAGCAATATCATTAATAGTTATCACTTCAGCGATGGGTTAATTATTGGGGTCATTCTGATTTTCATTAATTTCTATGTTGTTTCTTTGTTCCTATTCCTATATTATTAAGGTTATTTGTCGAGTCGCGTGAGCTGGAGCTAGAACTATCATTAATAACCATGTAATTTGGGTCAGCAACCGAGTCATCACTGTCATAGTCAAGGCCAGGACCATTTAGGGTTTTAAATAATTCAGCAGTCTCATTTGACATAGGCGGAACAGGTGATGAAGCTGCAGAAGCTGAACAATTACTATCACAGGCAAGTATAGCATCATTAATTTTCAGACCATCACCAGAAGTAACTATAGCATAATTAATTTTAAGACCGTCACCAGGGGAAGTTGCTATAGCGGGACTCGTACGAGGACCAGCAACAAATCGTTTATTAGTTAGTAGAGGCGTTAAAGGGGAAGAAGGCGGTGCTTCTATGCTTTTCTCTTCAGTTTCAATATTCGTTCGATTTTTAGTTAGTAGAGGCGTTAAAGGAGAAAAAGGTGGAGCTTCTATACTTTTCTCTCCGGTTTCAATATTTTTTGATTCATGCAGTAACTTTATGCCCGAACATGTTTTGAGATAAGAAAATTCTGGGAATTCAGTGCATTCCTTTTCCAACAAGTTAGCCGAGCTGGCAACAACAGGTGAGGTGGCTAAGCATAAAAGCGAGCTCTGCTTTTGTTGAGGCGGGGATTCGCCCACAACGATTGAAGAAAGCTGTCTGGGTGGACCTATCTTGCTTGGGCTACATTCTGGGGTATTATCAATAATATCTGAAAATATAAAAATCTAGTTTAATCATTTTATATCACATTTAATGTGACAAATAAAATTACTACAACGTCAATATTTTTCGAAACGAGTTTAATCCATAATCATTTTATTGTATAAAACCTATTACTTGTACCCTAACTTCTAACCTAACCGCACCAGTCATTGAAACCGTCACAAGTAGTTGATCCCATAGTAAAACTTGTCCAAATTCATGGGTAGATCACCGTGTCAAAATTTCGAGACGGTAATAAAAATGATCCAGTTTATATCTCCCCGACCAATTCCGGCCACGGTGGCAACTCAAGAGAAATTATCCAAGTACGCAGGAGATATTATATTGCACTAGTGTATACAAACACATCACCCAGACCCAGGACCCCACACTCAGTAGTCACGCTTGCAACCACGGGACCAACAGGGTAATCGTCGCAAGCCTGTAACCTTATAAAGAAGAGCTTTTCTTATTCACTAAACTTTGCAAGTAGTTTTAAGGTTAAGTTTTAATAACTTTTATTCCGCTCACCTGACGAGTCGTCATCATCTTCGTCGTAACCTAAATTTGCACTTTTTAAAACATTATTTATTTTGTCCATCTTGCTTTAATATAAAATAATTCGCTACTAACTATTTTCACACTCTCTGCACGTACTGACTTCGAAATAGCGATGAAGAATGAGAGAATGACAATGAAATTGACGGGAATTATTTTTGTCAACTAGTGATGCACTTTTTTATCTATGGTTACTATAATCGATAAAATGATTTCATTTGGTCTTTTTTATTGATCAATTTAAGTTATTTTTTTTAATAATCTAATATTAATAACCCTATTTTATTTTGTCCATCTACACTAATTTAATTTTTGATATTATTCAAAAACAATCCAAACATCGTGGTTCTTTATTTTAAATAAGTTTTTAGGAATCATGCAACATGGTTCCCTCAAGTAAAGAAATTTATTTGTACAAAAGTAACCATAATGCATGAATCGAATTTACAAAAAAGTTTTCAAAATTATTTTGGAACCATGCGTTGTGGTTCTGCTTTGCATTTTATGATTCTTACCACAATACTTATTTGCAAAATAGATCCAAATGGCATGGTTCCTTTTTTAAAGTAAAAAATCAATTTAACATACAGATCCAATGTAGTTTGGATCTTTTTTCCATTCTTTTAAACCATTATCTAGGTCACCGTGACACATGGTTCTATTTTAACTCTGCAAAAATGCACAATATTCTGTTGGTATAATTAACGTTTGTGTTTTTTATTAGAAAAAAGATACTTTGCAACTTGGATATTTTTTGCATATACAAAGTTTGTTGTGTAGATGCCATTTATGACAGTAACTCAAAAAGTACTTAGTTTTTGTGGGTTGGATCCATTTTGCATAACTACGTGCTTGGAAAAGCAAAAACCGATCAATGCAAAGAGGAACAACTATAGAAAAAAAATTGAAGCAGTAAATGTCAATGATTACCTACCTCTATACGACTTCGATGAACACACCATACTTAGACTTATTTCCACATGTCTGTATAAGGTACTTACTTAATTTTCAATATTATTTTCTTTAAAAGTGTTTAACATCGAATATTCTCACTATAAGTAGCTACCTACCTAAATATTGTATGTAAGTACCTTAAATGTTTTTCTCATTATTAAGGATATCGAAGCTAATAATTGTTTGTCCATGGATTACAGCTCCATTCCATCTCACAGAGGAGGCCCGTGTCTCAGCAGTGGGAATTATATAGGCAGATATGGTAATCCCTGTCAAGTTTATTGCACATGTTGCAAATCAATTCAATCAAACAGTAAGTATTATTCTTTTCATTCGGTGGATATGAACATAATCAGTATTGTAGTTCATGACTACAATACTGATTATGTTCATATCAGACTATGGTAGTCTTCAAAATTGTTTTCTAAAGATTGAATTTGAATGTTACTGTAGAGCATCATAATACTTTATTTCTGTTTATTATGAGGTGCCCTTCAAAATAGTTTTTCTTGATATAAAGCAATGTATGTAGTTATATCATAGGTCCATCAACCTTTTTATCTAATACCTAATACTAGACTAAATTATAATGATGGATATTCTATAATCCAGTTGGAGGATGAGGATGTACTTAAATTCATTTTTTATCTTTCAGGTAGGTCAACCACACTAAACAGGAGAATTGTAAACTTTCTCTTTTGCCCTCACAACAAACTTTACTAAGCTGTATTTAAATTATAAATGATGACTTCCACAAGAAAACACTTCAAGAGGAGAGGAAGAATTTACAATTATACTGTTGTAATTATATGAATAAAAATGTCTTTTTTGACCATATATTTGTTTCTGTTTACCTCAAGGTGATAATGAATGCCAGTTAATTAAGTTACACACCATTCTTTTCTAAACAGTATCAAATAGTCCATAACTAGTCTTTATAAAAAAAAAACTTAATGCTTAAATATTTCATAACAAGTTATTTTTATTTGTAGCTATATAGTTCATAAATGAAACACTATTAAAGTTAACACTGTTTTTAATCAAAACAGTAAGTACATAATTTATCGCTGTTGAAATAACATTGAATGGTTTTCTTAAACACATTTATTATCTTTAATGAACAATATTCAGTTCCTATTTCTGCCCTTGAGACGCTTGAAAACTGAAGTAGTTGCGGAGCAGCAGTAACAGTGCAGTCAGAAGTAGATCTCAACAGTGGCCGAAGGAAATAGCAACAGCATCATTCATGCTGCTTTCAAATGTTCACAGGTGAAACGCCTGAGGACTCTCCTACAGTTTTAAAACAAAATCAAATTATTTTCTACTCAATTATAGTACTTAATAAATAATGCAGCAAACTAGGCTCATTAACTAGACTTTCATCAACCCACGGCTGGGCAAAAGCTCTAGGCCTAGTCATTGCTGGCAGTTGTTTCGCCAATTTTTATTGATCAGCTATTTCTATTGAACATAACACTAAATTAGAATGACAAACAATACTTATACATAAAATATATGATGTGATTTATTTAATTTGCCTAAATAAATGTATTCATAATTATGAGTTGCCAATTGATTCTTAGCATCCATACATAAACTCACGCTTTTATCCCATGGGGGTAGGCACAAAGTACAGAATCCCACCTACGATCCTTGCATACTGTTTTTGCTTTTCTTTACGTTCATACATCTGGTTATACATGCACGCCGGTTACCAGTACTACGCACCTGACCTTTCTGGACAGCACCAAAAAGGTATGTCCTTCTAGGGTGTCCCAGAGTTCTGGCGTGTCCAGTCACATCTGCCTTGTAAATACTTGTTGTTAGCCACCTATCATTCATCCACTCCAGATCAAACCATCAAAGCATACTTAACTCTTGTTCTTAACTGTGACAAAAGGCTCACCTCCAATGATTGATACAGAAGATTGTATTTCTATGTCTAGCGTTGCCAGCAAATTCTTTGTAGGAAAATCCCCTGTATGTCAACTATATTGATGTTGGTAGGGAAGCGTTCCATTCATGTAGATTCAGCTCTAGCACCTTCTGCGAAAATATGATTAATGTACTTTTGTTACTTCGTTACTTAGTGGTTATTATAGTTTGCATCAGCATCTACATACATACAAAAATATCAGATAACAATATATCTCATTTGTTAGAATGTGAGGCTGACATACATAATCATTAAAATAACTAGAAATAAGTTGCAGAAGTCTACACAGTAAAAGAATGGTTGTCCGTCTGGTCAATAATGTACCTACAGCTACAAATAATCACTTCTACACGCATAATTCTTATTTACATAGGCGTACTTACTTGCAGTGGTGATATTGACTTGTCCTTTTCGTTTTGGAGCAAAACAGCGTAAGTCCTAATGCAGCCAGTACAAAACGAAGACAGAGCCCTATTCTTGCCAAAGGTCTTCCAAACCAACCCTCGAGTTAGGTACTCGAGGGTTGGTGAACATTTAGTTAAATATTCTGTGCCACTAGAAATGTTCCAAAACTGCTTTTCATCGGCTGAAGCCCATGTATCTGTATGCGAATAGTAAATATAATTATGTATAATGAAAACAACAAGTTGCAACAAAACTCAAGTCAAAACAAACTTAACAAACAAAAGGCGGTTTTTTTTTACTCAGTGTTGCCAATTTTTTTCCCGTGTCAATGTTTTTCTCACACTGATAGCGGTTCTGCAAACGACTAAAATAAACTATATTCGCAATTTTTTATATTATTTATTCCTATTACTGTCATTCGGTCGTCGTTTTGAGGATGAAATAAAACTTATCATGTCTTTGTTATAACATAATGTACTATAGATAATATAACACTATAATTACTGGAAAAGTAAGTGAAGATATTTCTTTGATAGTTCACTATAATTACTGGAAAAGTAAGTGAAGATATTTCTTTGATTGTTAGCAATACTGTTAGCTACACAATACTGGAATAATGGTTAATTTTACTATCCTTATAGTAGGTTCACATGGAATATTTTTTTCAAAATCACGTTTTTCGATATTCACACTGGCGCTGTTCACTATATTTGTCATGCCGAACTATCTTTCCAAATCAACGTTTGTATCCAAAGTGGTTTCGGCATTTAAAAATAATCATAAGTGCCACAGGCTTCTTGAAAATAATAAAACAGCTTGCCAGTATCGTGTTAATATAATATTTCCTTGAGTCAAAGCTTTACCAGTGAATTTTATTATTTTCAACAATTTAAATTAGACTAACCAAAACAAAATCACCAGCTACAAACAAATAGTCCGCCAGTTGCGGTGTCCATACCGACCAACCCGGGATTACTGGAAATCTCAATAAGTTGACAACCCTGCTTTTCTACTATTTTTCCACTGGCCACAGATAACTAAAACGTGAAGAAATTACCGTTTCGTTGTGTTTTTCAAATATGGTAGTTTTTGGTAGAAAGTGTTTCATAAATTGGTTTTTAATTTTTTAAGAAATTATTGTACTTTTTCATTTATAAGCAGTAGTAGACCATCAGTTGTCATTAAAACAATGTTATATTATTGTAAAATTATTCGCAAGCAAATAGTTCATATTTGATGAAACAAAACGCATATGTGAAAACGATTGAGGATTTTGGTACCCTCCCTAGTCAATTTGGCAGATTTGTTTCATTTTATTTACACAATTCCGATTAAGGGAACCGAAATCGACTGGAGTTTGTTTAAATTCGGAATTGCTATCAGAAATTAAATGTGTTCCGCAATTAGGCCGGTAGCCCTTTCGAGTTTTATTTTTGCTATTTTAAGTGAAACAAGTGAATTTACTATTTTTTAATTAAAAATCTCATTGGTCTAGATAGAATAATGATTTTATACAGTTAACAATAAAAAAAATGCGGATTTTTTTTTTCCCTGGCTTCCTTTATCGATTCTGAACCTACCCCTAAGCTATGGCACGCAATTACTTTAACACCCTGTATATTATGTTTATGATTTAAATAGGTTATACGTTTATATTTGATTCATTGCACCTACCACTGTTTTTCTCTGCATCACCCAAAGGTTGACTGGTAGAAAATGCCTCTGGCATTTAGTCTGCCTGTGTACATTTATGTGCTTAAAGTGTTAAATAAATAAATAATATCCACACTTACAGCTTGGCAAAAAAGAGTCTGGAATAAATGAGGGCGCCTCCTTAGCAGGCATGGCCACCCTGTATACTAGGACTAAAAGTGATAAGATACTTGTTGTTTTAATCCACAATCACGAGATCCCGGAAATTCTCATCAGTCAAGATTTCAAGACTTGATAGGCACACACTCTTTTACTTTCATTGTATTTAGTAGATTGCGCATTATTTCGCTGGAATAACTTTTTATCTAAGAGTGCCATCATAATAACATAATGCAAACTTATTCAGTTTAAAAATAACCATCTAGGGTATTCAGTGTATTCACAACCATTCGATGGTTGGTATGCCTGTATCAAATTTTACATGAATGATACTGAACGAATCCTGTTAATGCCGACAGTTTATAGTCGACAAGAAGGTGACTTACAGCTGCTTACTGTCGGAAACTAATCGGATGTCAGAGAGTACCTATAGCATGTCGCATTCGAAAGGTACGGGCAATATCGAATAAACTTGAACAGTTGACTAATGAAGGCGTCAGGTATGTATATGCGGGGTACATAACATTATCACTATTCACATGACAATGAAAATGAAATAACACGCTAAAGTTTACATTTTATTTAAAAAGAAAAACGTGAAGTAACATCATTCTTGTATTCCTTTTCGGTGCTATGATAGATTTTTTCCATTAACACTGATGTGTCAGTTTTACATTTCTTATTTATGAAAATAGTGTAAAAATCTTTCTTACACGTTTACGGCTCCCATTACAACCCGTCTCCTCAAATTATAGGTAATATATATATTATGTAGAATAGGCATCTGAAAAATAATAAATATAAATTATACTTTTTTACTGTGGTGTGCGATAATAGCATTAACAAAAAAAAAAAAATACTTGGCTGTTTCGTTATAGTGTTGAACTTTTTGTCTAATTCTAAATTACACACAGATCAAAATCGTCTAATTCTTTCTCCCGCCAACTGTTTTGGTGTTCCTCCAGGTGTAGAAAAAATCCTTAATTGTTTTCTCCTTCATTAACAATTTCTCTAATTATACTGTGAGATTTACCTTGAAAAAAATATAAAGACAATCATGTTAATTCCATGTAGGTACATTTTTCAATTTCAAGTATCAAACATCAAGAATTAACGTACACGCGATTTGTCAAACTAGAAAACATAACCTCAATAATCTTCTAGTAAATAAAACAATAAAATGGCTTGAAACTTATAATACCGATAAAACTTAGTATTAGAAAGGAAAATCAATGACTGGCATTGAATAAAAGATAAATTTCTTGGATAAATACCTGTCGTGTCGGCAGTTCTTTCGTAAACATTGTCAATCGGAGACAAAATTTGTTCCGCTTCAGATTCCGCCAAATTTCTTACGAAAACTTAGTATATCACAGCTCACACCACTACTCCTTAATGTTTTATTAATTTTTTATATGTTCAAAAGCATTAATAATTGATAGTTAATTAGAAATAAGTAAAATACAACTGGGAACATGACACAATGACAGATTAGCTACTTGTTGATGATAAACAAAGCAGTGCTGCCACCAAAAAAATATTTTAGTTCCAATGGTTACCACGACAGACTCTTTTTTGCCAACCTATACATATCTCTAAAGTAACTCTGTCTTTCTGACTGTCTGTCTGTCTCACTTTCCTGCTAAAACTACTGAACCGATTTAAATAAAATTTGGGACACAGATAGTTTAGAGCCTGAGAAAGAACATAGGCTACTTTTTATTCCGGTAGTATTTTCCCGTGGGATAATTTCCGACCTCCACGCGGGCGAAGCCGTTGGCAAAAGTAAGTTATTAATAATGAAAGATAATTATTAATAATTTGCAATTAATCATATTTACCGTACCGATAACCAATTTGTAGCAAACTCACTAGTGATTCCTAAACCTGTGTAGATGGAGACCAAATTTTGAAATCGGCAGCGGACAGGCACTGTGTGTGTACCTAGCATTATAATGCAAATTATCAAACTAATCATCCTGTTTGCAGTATTATCTATGGACGAGAAAAAAGCGCGGGAACCTTGAAATAATAGGCGGTCTTTTTTTTACTTCTTGTAATTTTACTTTAATTTTAATTTAGTTTGTACATATTTTCCTGTTTTTATTCTATTAACTTAGTTTATAAAACAAGATTTAAGATGCCTAAGAAAAGAAAAAACCCAAACAAGATCCTGGTGGAGAAATTGTTACTGGTCCTCCGGATTCATCTTCGGAGACAAGTGAGTCTGACTACGTCGACTCCTGCACTGCGGAAGAAAAGGCTACAGAGAAGTATGCCCCGTATAGGGTTACAGACTACAGTCGCAGGTACCCTGAGGATGCCGTAGCTGGGTATGACTTTATTGTATTTATCGAGAGCACAAATGAAGAACAACCAATAGGCCAAAGAGATATGATGTACCTGAGTGGATGCTTCACTAGATTTGTTAAAGGGATTAAGTACTTGAAAAAAATTAACAGATACAAAATCGGCGTAGTTTTCGATCGCCCGAATTTAGCCAATTCATTCTTGGACAATGTTACTTTTCTGAAAGAACAGTCGATCAAAGCGTCGATTCCGGCTGGAACGACAGAATTGTCTGGAGTTATCACGTCAGTACCTACGGATATGTCAAACAAAAAAATTTTTAAGGCAATATCAAGTTCAAAAAAAATTATAAGCGTTAGAAGAATAATGAAAAAAGTTAGAGTAGGTAGCTCATCTGAACTACAGCCTACCCAAACTGTAGTTATTACTTTTGCTTCATCTACATCTTTACCAGATTACGTTCATATTAAGATGTGGCGGCTTTCAGTACTGCCCTATATTCCACCAGTCAAGCAGTGTTTCCGTTGCTTACGTTTTGGGCATTTAGCCAAATTTTGTAAAAATTCGCAAAGATGCTCAGTATGTACTGAGGGTCATTCCTTCAAGGAGTGCTCTGTACCTGCTGAAAAAGCTGTATGTGTTCATTGCAAAGGTAATCATTTATCCATATCTGGCCAATGTCCCATTAAGAAAAGAAAGATTGCTGAAAGCAGAAATACATCGAAAACCCCTTTTTCGGACTTATTTAATAAAGCTAATTTCCCATCACTGAACAAATCGGAACATTCGACAGATATTATAAACTTGATGTTGTCTAATAGCACAGCATTAAGTTTGTTGACAGAATCTATTGTTAACTTGATTAAGTTAAATAAAACACAAAATGAAAGTATTTGTACACAAACTATAACATCTGCTATTAGAGAGACTATTAAAGGTAAAAATATTATAATATAAAATTCACTAACAAAATTTTAAATATTGCTCAGTGGAATGCACAAAGTTTGCTAAGTAATAAACTACAGTTTCAGCAGTTTCTCTATAATAATGACATACATTTAGCTTTAGTTTCAGAAACATGGTTAAAACCACACATACAATACAACATTCGTGGCTATACCACAGTTAGGAATGATTGTGGTAATGATCACAATGGTGTTGCTATATTTATACGTAATGGCATTGAATTTAGATTATTAGACACATATTTTGACGATTCTATTCAAAATATTGCAATTAAAATTAATAACAAATACATTTCAGTAGTTAGTTTTTACAGTCCTGGAAATTGCAGTCCTACTTTTGAAAAGAACAAATTTGATTCACTAATAAATAGTATACCTAAACCATTGATAATTGCTGGGGACTTTAATGCCCATCACACTTTTTGGGGTTGTTGTAGTGACGACTCTCGTGGCAGAGCTATAATGAATTCCATGGATGAAAATGACTTGATACTCTTAAATGATGGTCAGCCAACTACTGTAGGGTCTCATCTATGGAGACCAAATAGTCTTGATTTAACTATGGTTTCTTCTTCCTTGGCTTTGTCTTGTGAATGGCAGGTTTATCAGGATTCTATAGGCAGCTATCATTTGCCTACCATTACAAAATATGTTATAGATACTGCTAATGATGTGGATCCTTCTAATGTTTCAAATATTCCTCTTCATTGTAATCTGAAATTAGTTGATTGGTCTATTTATAAAAAGATTGTAAATGACATGATGGAAAGTTTTCAGTATAATAACTCGAGTCATATTGATACATATAATAATTTTTGTTCAATAATTCTACAAGCAGTTCAGATGTCAGTAATCAGTTTTAATAAAAACAATACCACTTGCGACTCTCGCAGATCTAGGAGGAAGCTTCGACTCCCTTGGTGGAACGAGAAGTGCACTAGAGCTGTACAAGATTGTAAGCAAGCATACATCTTATTTAAATCAAATCCTTGTCTAGACAATTTTATAAGTTTCAAACATATGCAAGCCCGAAAAAAACGTATCCTACGACAGGAGCGTCGTGCATGTTGGTTAGAGTTTTGTCATTCTATTAATAGACTCACTCCAATGAGTCAAGTTTGGGCAAAAATGAGGAAGTTAAAAAAGGTTTCTACAAATAGCAGTTTGTTTTCTAGTTATGAATGGATCTCTCAATTTCTGCATAAGTATACTCCTGATTCAGTTCAGAATTTTTACACAGTCAGTCACAATAACTTACAAAATTGCACAAATAATTTCATGGTGGAAACTTTTTCTATTGAAGAGCTAAAATCTGCTTTAAGATCAAGAAGAGATTCGGCATGTGGCTTAGATTGGCTCTCATACAAAATGTTAAAATTATTAAATTCACACAGTTTGTCTATATTTTTAAATATTTTGAATTCACTTTGGCATTGTTCTATTATTCCTGAGGAATGGAAAACAGATTGTTTAATACCTATCCTGAAACAGGGTAAAGACCCTAACAGCGCTGACTCATATCGTCCTATTACTCTAAGTTCGTGTGTTGGTAAAATATTTGAACAGCTTCTAAAACAACGTTTGATATTTTACATTGAAAGTAATAGTCTACTACCTTACAATCAATTTGGCTTTCGATGTGGTCGTTCTGCTCGGGAAAGTCTTAGTCATTTATCTCTGGATATACACAGTGCTCTTGTCGAGCATAAAATGTTGGGATCTGTTTTCTTCGATATTGTTGGTGCTTTTAATAATGTAAATTTAAGTACATTGTCATCCATTCTCCTTTCACTAAATGTTCCTGAAAAAATAGTAAGTTGGATTTTTGAGTTTTTAAATGAACGTAAATTGTATGTAAAAGTCAATAATCAATTAATAGGACCTAGGTATTCTTATAGAGGAGTTTCTCAAGGAGGAATATTAAGTCCTCTATTATTTATTTTATATATTGCTAGATTAAATAATGTGCTGGGTAGTGATGTCTGTAATTTACAATTTGCTGATGATTTGGTTGTGTATTGTTCAGGAGAAAACCTTAACAGCATTGAAACAAAACTCAATGCTAGCTTGGAAAAATTGGGACATTATTTTGAAAGTCTTAGTTTGGAGGTCAGCTATGAGAAAAGTAAGGTTGTTGTCTTTTCCAAAAATGTTGTTGGTTCTCCTAGTATTAAAATTTATTACAATAATAGCCTTATGTTAGTGGATAGTTCCATAAAATTTTTAGGTGTTACTTTTCTCAGTAATTTTAAATGGAATGTGTATGTTGATTACTTAGCAAACAGAGCATTAAAAGCTTGCAATATTTTGAAATCTCTCGCTGGCACTTATTGGGGTGCTGATCCAGGGACATTACTGATTTTATATAAGTCCTTAGTAAGAAGTCACTTCGAATATGCATTTTTTTGCTATAGTGGTGTACAAAAACTAGTAGAAAAACTAGACAAAGTGCAAAATAGATGCTTACGTATTATTTTGGGAGCTATGTGTTCAACACCTATAGTGTCAATGCAAGTCGAATGTAGTTTGCCTCCATTGATAATTAGATTCAATTACCTCAGAACAAAATTCTTCATTAAGATTTCTTCTATCAGTGATCATCCTCTTCTATTGCAGTTAAAGAAGGCTATTAATGGGATCAATCCCCCTTTTCTAGTACAAGGTTTATCTGAAATTTTAAAAGATTGTTCTAATCAAAATTATTTTTCTAGCTCCATTTGGCCTTGTTATTTATATTCCTATGAATCAAAGTATTGTCCATTTAAAATAGTAAGTAATTAATGAATCTTTGAAGTTTAAAGAGGATGTTTACAGAATGCTTGAGGAATGGAATGGTTACAATCAATTGTACACAGATGGCTCAAAAAATGATAATGCTGTATCTATGGCTATTTATGACGTTCAGGCTTGAAGTGGGTTTGGAAATAGGTTGTCTTCAGTAGCAACTGTGTATACAGCAGAGGCTATGGCAATACTCAGTGCTTTAGAGTATATTGAGACTAGGCAAGAAAATAAATGGATTATTATCACTGATAGTATGAGTGTATTGAGAGCACTAGAAAATCCCAGTTGTAATGCAAAAACAAGTTACATAATTTATAATATCAGAGAAAAATACAATAATTTACATAAGTTCAAAGATATCGTCCTTTTCTGGACTCCTTCACATATCAGGGTAGTTGGAAATGAACAAGTTGATTACCTGGCTAAATTCATTGTTAATCATCATCAGGAATGTCCAATTTTGCATAAGCCCATTCCAAATTCAGATGCGTTGACTTATTTCAAATCAAAACTGGCACGTGAATTTCACAATTTCTGGCAGCATGTAGTTGAAACCAAAGGAAAGTGGCTAGCTGAAATTAAAACAAAGATTTCTCCTCCTTGGTTTACAGGAGGAAATATCTATCGGAACAGAAAGTTTTATACAACGATTTGTCGTCTACGGCTAGGTCACTGTCGATTTAATGCACATCTGTTTAGAATTGGCATTCTGTCTTCCCCAAATTGTGATTATTGTAATTCTGCTATACAAACATTGGATCACATTGTATTTGATTGTCCTAATTTTGCTCTTCAAAGGATCATTTTAGTTGATCGCCTGCTAGGTATTTATGAAAATGCTGAAGATATCCCGCGCTCGCTTCAGCAACTTTTGACGAAAAAAGATTGTTTTTTACCAATTTACGATTTTATTGTATCAACTGTTGATGAAATTTGAATTTGACAACTACTACACTTTTGACATAAAATTATATGATATTGAGATAATATTAAATAAAACATGAAAGAAGACTCGGCTCCGGTCTAACAAAAGGTACTGAACTTGAATATATTAAAAAGAAGACTTGGCTTACGCCTAACTATTGGTTATTGAAGACATTGATAAAAATAAGACTTGGTTTCGGCCTGACTATTGGATATTGAAGACATTGAATAAAGAAGACATGGTTTCGGCCTTGATTATATTATAGAAAGACAAGAAAGAAAAAAAAAGAAGAATTGGAAGAAAAAGAAAACTAAATCAGACTTGGCTGTATGGGCTCAGCTCCCTTTGCCTGTCCCAAAGAGGGACGAAAAGAACCAAAAAAAAAAAATATCTATGGACGACTTAGTCTGTGGTCAGAGTACTCAGTTAGTTGTGGGTTGTTGTCGAAGTTTTGACGGACGAAACGCAACCGTTTTTCCGACGACGAAAACGGTTGCAGAAAACGGTCGTCGTCGCAACTGGTTTGAAGAGCCGTCTTCAAACCAGTTGTTGCGACGACGACCGTTTTGTAAAAAACGAAACTTATCGAATATGGAATAGAATTGCGTTTTCGTCTCGTGAAATAGTTGCAGTTTCTTCGAGAAGTAGTAATAAAATATAGACTCTATACCATTGACAAAAAGTTCACTTTTTACTGTAAGAACTAAGAACTATTTTAAACGAACGCGGTACCCTAAGGACGACGTCGCGACGAGTGTGATAGTTGTATCAATGCGTTCTCGACCGTATTCTCTTAGCTGTAAAACACATAATCGCATGTAGTCATTCGAAGACTGGTTTGTGCAACGAAGACTCTTTGGATCTAAGACGTAAAAACAGTTTCATCGTCGTAGTCGTTGCAGAACATAAAACGGTCTTTGGAACGGATTAAGGACGACGACGCGACGAGTGCGATAGTTGAATCAATGGATTCTCGACCGTATTTTCTTAGGTGTAAAATACGTAATCGCATCTAGTCATTCGAAGACTGGTTTGTGCAACGAAGACTGTTTGGACCCAGGACGTAAAACGGTTTCATCGTTGTAAAACATAAAACGGTCTTCGGAAACGGTTCGTTGTCGCAACGCCCACCACTAGCCCACCACTACTGGTCAGAGTTGAAGTTCGGCATCTCCGCTAGGAGTATTATTGTTCTGTGTTCGGCATAAACTTCGTAGAATGAGATATATTTGTCGGCCAGTTCCGTAATAATTAAAACAGATACCGCCCCTAAGGCTACCCACTGACCAGATAAATACAACTATTAGAATAAGTACAAAACAAAAATCATGTTGGCGACTGTGAGGTTGGGTTTCTTTGTTCTATGTCTGTGGGTTTGGTTTCCGCACTAGTCCTTCAAATGGACCTTGCTTCAGGTTCGGTGGTGTCTTGCTTGATTCTTTGTGTATTTGAAAGTGTTGATGTCTTTGTTTAGTATGGTACTACTAACTGTTTCCTGCACAATGTCGTCGTTGCGACTTTAAGACCTCTCGTGTACAAATCTAGGAGAAATCTAAAAAACAGTTAACTGAACAAACAAAAAAAAAATGAAACCAATTAAAACAAAATAATTTGAGAGTCATATGATTTTGTGCTCTTTACTTTTATGTTAACAATTTCATTGCTTCAGGTTTGGTAGTGTCTTGCTCGATTCCTTTTGTATTTGATAGTGTTGATGTGAAAACTTGTATATGAGTAAAAATAAATAAAAACTATTTCAGTCAACACATTGTACACACAGCTACAGGTCAAGCTATACTTTTTCAGTTTTAGCTAATTTTGCATACAGTGAGATGTCAGCTTACGCTAGAAATGTATAGCTTGATGTGTGGCCGTGTGTTTTCCGGGTGCTACATTGTCATAAATGCTAAAGTTGGTAAAATAAGTTCCTCATCACAAATGATGTCAAATATGCATTTACATTCGATTCAGCAATAATATAACTGTAACTCTTAAAATGTCCTACTGAGGGCTTAAATGTCTGTCGGTGGGTTTGTTGGGTTTTTAGAAACACTCGCATGAGAATCTTCTATTTGGGTGTTGGTCATGACCCTCCGCAAGAAGTGTTCGTGTGGAGGAGCAAAATCATCATAAACGGCAGCTTTAGTTTGTTTATTCTGATTTTTAAACTGTGATTATTAACATGTTGCCTGTCCGTGCATTATATAAGGGTTTTTCAACAAGAGCTTTGTTTTTTAAAACAAAATAAAACAAAGAATTTAGATGAAGATCTTTAAAATTTTTATTGTATTATGAAGGAAAAAGATTGGCAATTATGAATGAAAAATTATATCTGGGTTTATTCCCATCCCACTCATGAATTTATTTATCTTGTCTACGAAAAATAACCATTTCGGCACCCTCACATGAAAAAGGTACACAAAAAGAAACGGAAACACAGTATCAGTATAGTAAGTAAATCAACTTTATTATTTATTAAATCATTTTTGTTTCTTTTTAAATTACCATTTTCACAGACAAACCCTTGATTCGCTTTTTAGAGGCTCCATTATCTCTGCCTTGGCAGTAACATAACAAAGGACAATGCTCACGGATGTATGGAATCCCGTACCATGTTGCATCAAAATCAAACTTTGTTTTTATATACTACATTGATCATATTAACTCCTACAAAAGTTCTTTTTGAAAAATAAACCTGGGTTTCAGAGTTATTTAGTAAAATCAAAATAACCTAAAAACTAGTTCTGTTTTGTTCAACGTTGCCAACGACTTGTTTTATATACCGTAAAATGAGGCTACTTTGCTCCGGTTTTTGCTCCAAAATTTGATAAGTGTGACTCACGTAAAATCCTTCTTTAATACGGCTTTTCAGAAAACGTTGAGTGGCTCATTTATCCTTCTAGATGCAATATTTAAATGACAAACATAGTTGTTTAATTTATTTATTTTTATTTTTTTTTATTCAAAAATGGAGCAATGTTGCCCAGCCTTTTGGAAACATTGCTCCTACATTTACCTTGCACTAAAACAGGCACATTTAAAAAACAGAGGCAATGTTAACAGCCGCAGCTGTTAAATTACTCCAAAAATAAATAGTGATGAAGCAAATTTTGTGTCTTTCTCGTCATGTTGATGTGGTTTGAATGGAAATAAAACTGAAAATGTACAAGGAACTTTTTTATTTGTACTTTCTGGATAAATCAGTCTTAGAATCATTTTCTCTTAAGTCTAATAAACTATTAAAACCACCAAAGGCCACATAAGTGTCAAGAAACATGTAAACTTTTAGAAAAAAAAACAAAATTCTATCACTGGAAATTAGAGACATTAAAAGTGACAGTGAAACTAAAAATACCATCTAAAAAAACTTATGAGTATCAACAATAATATTATTATTGAGATCTTAGGTTCCCCAAATTTGATCGAGTTCAGGAACAGTATAAAATTCACGTCGACCAATTTTCTTCGGTGCAGATATACATCCAAGAACTTCTTCCCAATTGTATTGGATCTCATCCTTTGGTTTTGGCCATTTCCAATATTTGAGAGATCTTTTCATTGAGGATATGTACGGTCCTTTATCATTAATTTTCGTGATGATACCTGGGAAAAACTCCCCTTCGTATGTGAAAGCTACGTATTCTCCTTCTTTCTTTATGAGTGGTTTTAGATTTTTTGTTTTAGAACTTTCCTTGTCAGTGCCTACGTTTGTCTCTTCTTCTAACATTGTCTCCAGCATATCATTTAATGTTTCTTCGTTTGAAGAGTCATGAAGAGATATTTCACTCTCGGCATATGTACTGTCGCTGTGAATTCTTGTACGACGGGGTTCTGAAGTCGACGCCTGTGCTTCTATTTCAAAACATGGCTCCTCGTTTTCTTTGTCCGCCTGTGAACTATCTATCAGCTCCGTAACACTTCTTCCCGGAATAATGTCGAGTTTCGTACGCCGTCTTTTCGGGTTAACGCCTCCAGTCCATTCCACTCTCTTCGCTTGAAGTGTTTCCAGGAAAGAGTTTTCTGCCGCAGTCTTATCAACAGGTTTAGGCAATCTCTCTAATAAGGCATTTGCGTCGGTCGGATAAATCCCACATTTTCTGAAACCGGATTTCAAGTTTTCTTTTCTATTTTCTTCTAAATCGCTAAGAAGTTTTTTAAGTAAGACTGGGAAACTGCTCTTTTGAACAGTTTTTTCCCGTATGCCTTGTTCGCATTGCTTCCATGTTGTTAGAATTTTCCGCCATGCAACTTTCATTGGATGAAAGAAGGCGACATCGAGGGGTTGCGTCAAGTGGGTGCTATTCGGAGGAAGACACACGAACCTTATATTATTGTCTTTGCAAGCTTTAAGAACATCCACTGAAATATGTGACGATAGATTGTCGCCTATGAGGACTTTAGGGCCTTCCTGTTTTTTGAGCTTTGGCAGTACAAGTGCGAAAAACCAGTCATTGAATATGTTCATGTCAAACCAACCGGAAGGACTACAATTGTAGCGAGTATTTTTCGGCCCATTTTCTGTCCAAGTATTCCACAGCTGCTTAGATTTGTAGACGACGTATGGCGGAAGTAACTCTCCTTCAGCACTTCCAGCAAACATGATCGATGTAGAACTTTTGGATGTATCTCTTATAATTTCGGGGTATTTGGTGCCTCTTCTCGTCAGAATCTTTTTTTGCCCAGGGTCATCACATAAATTCGTTTCGTCGTAATTCCAAATGTTCTCTGGAGGAACATCTTTTAACACCTCCGCTAAATTTTGAATATAATCTGAGAGAGTTTCCCGATCAATGCCAGCTCTACTGCGCTTTATATTAGCAGCGAGGCGCTGTGACAATTCAGTATTTCTTTTCAAAAAACTCGACACCCACTCCAAGCCTGGGCAGTTGTTTTTAAACTTGGGAACTCTTCTCCCAATTTTTTCCAGATAAGATTGTATTACAATGCGCAAATCGAAACTTGTAAGAGGAAAACCATGCTCGCTCAATTTTTGTATGCATGATACGAATATTTTTTCTTCTTCCTCTGTAAATGTAGTAGGTGCTCCTGGTGGCCTTGGTGTTTCGTTGCGCCGTAGAAGCCTGAGTTGGTTTATTATAGTTCTTCGTGGAATCCTGTATATTTCACTAGCTTTCCTTTGCGTTAATTCTTTGTTTTCTATTGCTGCTAGACAATCTCGAAGAGTCTCTTGTGAATATTTTTTATAATTTCTTTTAGGCATTTTCCTTACATAATTCCGAGGCATTTTCCTACAGAAAAACGATTTGAATTTAGTATGAGCTATGTGGCAGTTACAATAGCAAGTATTCAAAAACATAATTGTAACTTTGCTCCAGGAGCAAAATATCCCCAAACATGGCGCAAAGTAGGAACGACAAAGTAAAAGAGGTTAGAAAATTAAATTAATGTACATATTTTCTAAATATTAGTTGTAATTGTTAGCTAATTATATACCTACTTGCATTAAACCCTCCTTACCTCAAATATCCAAGTACATTCGTCGATGAAGGTGGATTTTGCAGACTATTTTTTTTTTTACGAAACGCACACTTTTTAATAATGGCTGATAAAAAGAAAAGAAATGTCAGAAACCGGAAGTTCTCATTCAGTGTTGCCAATTTTATAAATCATTTATCGGATGCGTTCAAAAATTTTTTAGACGTCCCTTTAAATTTAGAGATTTAATCGAAATAAACTTTTTTTAAATTTGGAGCATATTTATCTTCACGGAGCAAAATAACCTCATTTTACGGTATCTACTTAGACACGTTATACATGGACGAATATTATTGCTCTAAAAACAGCGTAATCTACGTATATAAGTTAGGAAGAATTACGAGTTATAGCAACGTCTAGCCCCGCCACAGGGTTTGTGATTGAAACTCGTTTTTTGTTTAATAATTTGAGTCTCACTGTTACCTACTGGATACAAATCACTATCTGCTTAACCAGTCTTCCCGGTGGAGACTAAACTATAGCCTCCAGCCAGGCACATGTGACATTCGGTGATTTGACCGACCCTTATATTATCAACAGTATGAGCCGGTAACGTGGGTATAATTCTTGCTAAACTTCTTGGCCGCCCTGAAGTTGGCTACAATGGCAGTCGTAAATCTAATAAAAAAACAGCAGCCTATAATGTTCCCACTGTTGGGACACAGGCCTCTTAGTGAGAGGGAGCCGAAATCCACCACGCGAGCCCAGTGCGGGTTGGTAGATGTGACATGGCTTCATTTTTTTGCTTCTAAGACATGCCGGTTTACTCATGATGTTTCGTTTCGTTCACCGTTTTGCGAGCTGTGGTGATGACATAATTTACACAAAGTATAGCGCCTGTTTGGGTTTGAACTCACGACATACTACTCGTAAGTCACGGCCGCTACCACTGGGACACCACTATTCACCAATACCAATAATACATTATCATAAATAAGGGTGACCAGTCAGACTGATAGGTAAGTGATAGAAAAATGAAACAAACAAGTTCATTTGGGTTTTTAATAGGGATCAAAGTCAAAAATATTTATTTAACAAAACTGTTACATAAATCATTCATCATACTCCTGAAAAAAATCATCTAAATCCGTTGCTGGCGAAGTTATGTCATTATACCGTCCCCAGCTCAAATACTTTACTATCATCATTACATGAGTACAGCAGCCCACTGTTCGCTTACCGAACGAGGCGACTGCAGCAATAACCTACTATGGTTTCTGATGTGTTGGCCACAGCATCATCTCTGCTAATCAATAAATACATGTGATAAGTACGACTGTTGACATATCTCGAATTAATCCTACCTCATAAGAGGTAATTATTAAGCCCTAAAATCAAAGGTACATCATCATCAATAGAATTATTCACCTCAACTGAATAAATACCAGTCTAACGGATGTGTTCGTGAAGGGGTCTACTAGGACCGATGCCTGCCGGAGTCGCGAGATTGTTCAAGCGAGAAACCGTGACCCCGGCACATGGGCAACTGATGGAACACGGGTGGGTTTTAGTCAGTAAAAGTCTGACACGCCCTCCCGCTCCGCCCAGAGCGGGAGAAGTCATTTGATGATTTCCAATCCAGAAAAAAAAAACCGGCCAAGTGCGAGTCGGACTCGCGCACCGAGGGTTCCGTACAAACCGTATTCACAGTTTATGCATAAGGTTTATGTTTATGAAATTAAATGTTTTTTTTTTATATTTGAGTTGATTGAATGAAAGGTAAATTGTGGTTTACGATTTATGACGTATTAAAAAAAAACTACTTACTAGATCTCGTTCAAACCAATTTTCGGTGGCAGTTTACATGGTAATGTACATCATATCGATGCTTCCGACAACAAAGGTCGTAAACACCAAAATAGCACTTTTGGTAATCAACGAAAATCAAAAAATAATTTCGTTTTTGGCTTATATCTTTTTAACTTTAAAAGTTGTAAAATTGTGTTCTATACAAGAAATACGTAAAATACGATGGTGTTTCATAATATATTATTGCTATTTATGTCAAAGCCTTATTTTAAAAGTTAGCTTGGACATACACCCCAGAAAATTCAAGAAGTTGGTATTTACGACCACTAACAAATCAATGGAGAACGATTTGTCTAACGGAAGTTAGAAGTATGCACCAGTTTTTAAATACAATAGTTCTGGGTTTGGTTTTAAAAACCATATACTGAAATAAAAATGAGTGTAAACACCACGATCTGATGCGATGGTATGTAACAAACATGGAAATATCTGAAGCAAATCAATGAATTTAAGACTGTAAGTTGAGTTTTCATTACTTGTAATAAAAACAATAAAATAAAACACAAATTGACATAATTAAAAAAGGTTTTTTATTCATTCACCGTCATCGTTTAATCAAAATAATGGTTAAGCAAGGCACTAATACAAATTCAAAGTAAAAAAATGTCTAAACCAATCACTTAAATTTCCATTAGAGGATCTTGTACATCAATCATCATTCATCATCATTGTTTGTGTCGCGGCTCGAAATTTTTATACCTTTTGGACCTGGCAGGTCCTAAAGGTATAAAAATACACTTAAGTAAGTATATTATAGGCATCGTCCCGTATAATTTAATCAAGCGTTTGTTACAAGATGCCTAATAGTGTTCTACCTCCAACGGCGTACCTAACCAGCCAGATATAATTCAAAATGTTAAGTAATCATTTCGTTTCATTGATTTCAAGAAGATTTTACAATCACGACATTTTTTAAAACGTATTGATAATGAATTACAAAAAAATATAAGTAAACATTCTACCAAGCTTACTGCTCTAATAATTTTAATAAAGAATGCCCATTTTCACCAACGCCCTTAAAAATTTAGGTAGTTCATCTTTCTAGATCTTGTTTGTTCGGAAAGCTTCTGTACTATGGTCTACCTAACTTTTAGTGTCGTTGGTGAAAATGGGAAAGTGTTATCGACAAGATAATAAAAAAGTAGATGCAAAACATAATACGACGACGAGTTATAGAAAATCAGGTCTTCAAATTTCTGATTAATAATCTTCTGTCATTGGATAGAAGATTATTAACCAGAAATTTGAAGACCTGATTTTCTGATAGAAGATAATTAATCAGAAATTTCATCTTCCTCGTCAGTCTCAGGAAGAGTATCAATGACATTATGAG
Organism: Aporophyla lueneburgensis; assembly: GCA_932294355.1. Lineage (NCBI taxonomy): Eukaryota > Metazoa > Arthropoda > Insecta > Lepidoptera > Noctuidae > Aporophyla > Aporophyla lueneburgensis. Next base: position 25,487,183 of record OW028735.1, read on the forward strand.
ACTGACAAGGAAGCTGTTTGTATTCGGCATGAAACCGTTTGTGTATTGTCCCCTGATCACACAATCGTTGCAGATCTTTGTATTTAGCTGCGGTAATTGGTAGTTGTTTAGTCCCGAACGATTTGTTTATTATCTGTGCGCCTAACGGAATGCGCGTGTAACAGAGTGAGAACTGACTTGTCAAATTGACGTTGACACTTGACAGCTCTCGCTTGTTAATTGGCCGCTAAAAAAGCCCCGTCGCGCTATTGGAACCCCCGCGACGCTTTTGTTGAAATTAATCCTTTTAAATCGATCCGTTTGTGACAATTAGTCGTGATCCAATTGTATTACTTGTAATAACCCCTATCTTGACGTAATATTACGGGTTACGTTTGTTAAAACTGAATTTCTTGTAAAGGGATGGCGGTCCAAATTGCGCGTCCGACCCTGTTGTAAAGTAATCCCTGAGAACCGGTCGTGTTGTGGACAATCTGTCATGACCCGATGGTTAAGTGTGACGCTGTTGGGAACGAGTGATTTGAAGACCGCATACTGTGATTGCCTCCAAGCCTTGTTGCAGCGGATTCTAACCTGAAGAATACTCGTAACGTCACAACACGATACACATACACTCACTTACATACATATCTCCAGGTTGGCACCAGAGCAGTGCCCTTCAACCACCAGGTAAGTTCTTTTGTTGTACTGTAAGTGTTTGATTTGATTGTCTGCTCCGCGTACGGCGGACAGTACGCTAGCCACTCTTGTCTCTAGAGCCCCACGGTTAGCACGCTTCCACATAATAATTAAAACCTATTGTAGGGGTCTAGTCTGGCAGCGTACACATTTTGGTATGCAGAGCGCGGTTATAAGACATAACCACCAAATTGGTAATTTACAGTAGGCTAATTACTTGGCAGTCTCTATAAGGGAAGTAGTAATACGCTGTAAACATTTGATAACTATAATTAATTGTTATTTGAAATAATTAGTTGGAATTTATTGAGTTGAGTAACTCATATTGACGGGGTCAACCAGGTTTGCATATTCTAACAGAGTTGGTTAGATTGAGCTATGTTATAACCTCTTGTTGTTGTTAATTGACCTCTCTGTTGTATTGAATGTCAGGAAGACATTAAAATATTGAGTTTTGTACCATTGATATGGTTGTTTGAGAAAATTAATATTTGAAATTGGCATTTATGAGTATTACCATTGTTTTGAATTGGAATAAAGGTTCATTATTGTTGTACCACACAGTGGTTTGTGAGCTTAATATTTGGAATTGGATTTGAATTTGAATTTTGAATTGAATATGATATAGAATTTTGAACGTTGATATTGGGTTTGAATTAAAATAAAAGTTTATTGTTGAATTGAATTGAAGCCAGTATTTGTTATTTCTTGAGTTGCTGATTAGTCAGTTTGGTAGTTTGATTGTTTGCTTGTAGTTATTTTGTATTGATTGTTTGAAGTTTTGAACTTTGTTATTTGATTATTTGGTTTATTTGAATTGTATTGTTTGTGCAATGGCACACAAAGCGGTGAGATAGGCAATCAGTGGATTGACCACACAGCTACGGTGGTTCACTTCAGCTGCAGCGACTGCTGAGCGCCAGGATCTCGAAGGGATCACGCTTGCTCGGTTCGAGCAGTTGAACTTGAGACTCGGCAACGTTGATGCTCTGCTCACCCGCTACAACGAGTACATTTGTGAAGTGGATCTGGAAGTGCTGGACCAAGCAGCACGTGACAAGGTCCTTGCTGACTACGACCAGATCTTGGACCTGGGGGATGTCATTGGTCAACGTGCTCGGGAAATATTGGAGAGCCGGACACCTGTCCAGGTTAAACCGGAGACCTCAGTTGTTTCAGGTCCCGGACTATTGAGTAGACTGCCTACTTTGGAACTGCCACACTTTAACGGTCGCTTGGACCAGTGGTTAAATCAAATCAAATCAATTTATTTCGGGCTACAAAGACCCATAACATAAATACCTTACAGACTAACATACATACAAATAAAAAACAATTTAAAACTATTGTACACGAAGTGACGGCGTCGTATTGCGCTGCGTGGTGTCGCGTAGCCTTCCGCGGAATCGCCGATACACGACACCCTTCGGCCAAAACTCTGCCTTGAGGTAGGTCTCGATTTGTACAGTTGGAACTCGCACCACGAATGACTTGAAATTCGTGTTGTGGCGCGATTCCAACTTCAAGGGTTCTTCTTCACTGGTTAAGTTTCCAAAACCTGTTTGAAAGTTTGGTTGATGCACGCTCGGACCTCAGACCCGCCCAAAAGTTGGCCTATTTGTTGTCTGTCCTGGAAGGTGAGGCCCGAGCCTTGGTGCAGCATCTGTCTTTGACTGACTCAGCCTACCCTACCGCTGTGGAACTACTCACCCGGCGGTACCAAAATAAACGTTGTTTGGCTGACGTTCATATTGGATTGATTTTGGGGTTACCGGTCATTACTAGTTTGTCAGCATTGCGTACTGACCTGTTGAACCCGTTGGTGGCAGCGACCAACGCTTTAAAGCAATTGGAGTTGCCGGTGGACCATTGGTCTTACTTTTTGGTACATGTTGTGCTGCAACGGCTTCCTGCCGATTTGAGGGCTCGTTTCGAGCAAAAGTATGGTGGGGATAGTGTCACACATCTCCCCCCATTTGATGACCTCGTCCAATTTTTAGAGGATGAGTGTCGGTTTGTGGACAGCTCTGGCGTTGCCACTGAGTCATGCCAGCCGTCTCCCCGGCCACGAGACCAGGGACGGACTAGGGCTCGCGGGCCTGTTGCTGGTCGCCCCGCCGCTCGTTTTGCTGGCACCCAGAGTCGTCCTGGTTGTGAGTTTTGTAGGGACACGGGGCATGGCATGGCAACTTGCGCGGCCTTTTTGAAGTTGCACGTGAGTGCCCGCCGCCGAATTGCCAATGCACGCCGCATGTGCTTCTCTTGTTTGGGGGCTCACTTCCATAGGGACTGCCCCAACCCCCGCCCTTGTAGAATTTGTGGGGGGTCCCATTTGGACATATTGTGCGCTAACGCGAACTACGCTGGCAGACCAGCCTCTGATGAAGGTTCGCGTACGGGGGGGTACCATGGAGTTGGTCACCGGGCTTCTGCCTCGCCGGTTCAGAACCGGGGAGAGGCCCGCAATTTTGAGCGCCGCACTCCACCCCCCGCGCAACTTGATCGGGAGCCGCGCGACCGCCATTTGGTCTCCCCGCGTAAAGGCGATTACGCAGTTGTTGCTAGGCAGCGCTGGCCAGACCAGCACCGCCTTCCCTCCCCTCCATTGGCGGAACGTCCCCGGTTGGAGTCACGCCCCCCGCCATTCGGGCATCCGGTGGGATATGCCCTTCCAGCGATGGCGCGTGGCTCGGGACACCGCGCGGACGAGGAGTTTGAACTCCATCCTCGTCGGGAAAGACTTGGGTCTGGGTGTGGCGATCGGTCGCCGCCCAGACATTGTTAGGACATTGGCGCCTGCCCCGCTAAGGTACCCCTCAGATCGACACGGTTTTGTTGCCAACGGCATCGGTCGGGTCTGGGGGCCCACGGGGGACTCTGTTGTGGTCCGTGTCATTTTGGACATGAGAGCCCACGGTTGCCTTTTGTATATTGTTTTGTTGTTTGTTTGTATTGTTTTGGGCAAAATTGTTTTCTTGAGCGCCTTTGGACTGCGGGACTTGGCTGGGACGAGCCAATTCGGGAAACCCAGTTGGAAGATTGGCTCCAATTTGTATCCGCACTCCCTGCAGTCAACGAGGTCGTGTTACCCCGCGCTATCCTCCCCCCTGGGAGCTACACTGCTACCCTTGTTTGTGATGCGTCTTCGCACGGTTATGCAGCTGTTGTTTGTCTGCGCACCGTCTGCGCAACAAGCCAGGTGAATTTGTCACTGGTCTTGGCCAAGAGCAAGGTGGCCCCCCTCCGGACGGCACTGACCACCCCTAAGTTGAATTGTCAGGGGCGGCGCGTCTTGTGCGTTTATTGAACCACGTTGCTCATACTTTGGGTGGAACTGTGGACATTCAGGTTTCTTACGCCTGGACGGACAGTCAAATTGTTTTGTGTTGGTTGAAGACGTCCGTCCACTCTTTGGAGGTCTTTGTTGCGAACCGAGTGTCCCAGATTCAAAAGTCTAAAACGCATTTGGTTTGGAGGCACGTGCTTGGAGATTTGAACCCAGGCGCCGTGGCCTCACGTGGGTGCATGGCACCCCGCTTGTTTGCTTACCCCCTTTGGTGGGGACCAGACTGGCTGACTCATCCCGAGGATGATTGGCCTCGATCGCCAGTCTTGATGTCGGGTCCTTTGCCCGGGCTCAAGGTGCTCGCTGTTGGAACAAAGGACCCTGAGTTTTGTTGAGTCGATAAAGCTCCCTCGACAAATTGTTGAATTGTTGTTTTTTGTTGTTGAATTGTTGGTGACTGATCGTCACATTAAGAACTCGCATGCCGGTTGCAATGCGCTGTTGGCCATTCTGCAGCGAGAGTTTGGATATTGTCGGGAGCCGTTATTAAGTTTAACCCCTTTTGGTCGATACGGGTCTTTTGTTGTTTGGTTGTTGACGGTTGAGTCACTCTAGCCTTCCTTATGGGGTCCGTCACCCCCTTTTGTTGCCTAAGGAGGGCCATTTGGTTGTTGTTGTTGTTATTGTTGTTTGGTTGTTTTGTTGTTTGTTATTGTTTTGACCCGCCAGCCTGCCCCCATTGGGGGGTTATTTGAGGCCGCGGTGAAGGCGGTTAGGGACTCTGGCGCAGATTGTTGGGAGACACCGTTCTCACCTTTAAGGAGTTAGCTACGGTATTTTGCCGCATTGAAGCTGTGTTGAACTCGCGTCCATTGTGCCCGCTGTCTTCGGACCTGAACGTCTTGGAGGCCCTGACCTCGGGCCATTTTTTGATTTGACAGCCACTTGTCGCCCTGCCGGAGCACCCTTTTGTCGATGTGAGCCAAAATTGGCTATCGCGGTTTCAGTTGGTGCAGCAGCTCGCTCAGAATTTTGGAAGCGTTGGAGCTTGGAGTATTTGCACATCCTCCAGCAGCGCGTCAGGTGGACTGATAAAGCGCAACCTTGTCGGGATTGCCAAGTGATTAGCGGACGGGAAGGCCCGTCCGGGGGGGGTAGATGTTTAGTCCCGAACGATTTGTTTATTATCTGTGCGCCTAACGGAATGCGCGTGTAACAGAGTGAGAACTGACTTGTCAATTTGACGTTGACACTTGACAGCTCTCGCTTGTTAATTGGCCGCTAAAAAAGCCCCGTCGCGCTATTGGAACCCCCGCGACGCTTTTGTTGAAATTAATCCTTTTAAATCGATCCGTTTGTGACAATTAGTCGTGATCCAATTGTATTACTTGTAATAACCCCTATCTTGACGTAATATTACGGGTTACGTTTGTTAAAACTGAAGTTCTTGTAAAGGGATGGCGGTCCAAATTGCGCGTCCGACCCTGTTGTAAAGTAATCCCTGAGAACCGGTCGTGTTGTGGACAATCTGTCATGACCCGATGGTTAAGTGTGACGCTGTTGGGAACGAGTGATTTGAAGACCGCATGCTGTGATTGCCTCCAAGCCTTGTTGCAGCGGATTCTAACCTGAAGAATACTCGTAACGTCACAACACGATACACATACACTCACTTACATACATATCTCCAGGTTGGCACCAGAGCAGTGCCCTTCAACCACCAGGTAAGTTCTTTTGTTGTACTGTAAGTGTTTGATTTGATTGTCTGCTCCGCGTACGGCGGACAGTACGCTAGCCACTCTTGTCTCTAGAGCCCCACGGTTAGCACGCTTCCACATAATAATTAAAACCTATTGTAGGGGTCTAGTCTGGCAGCGTACAGTAGTTTATCCGTATATAGCTGTTTTGGAGTCAACTGCTTTACTCGATTATATTGTAATTCTAACATTTTGATAATTTAATGTGGCTAGAACGGTTTTATTTTTGTTTTGTCCCCCACACGAGTAGCAATAGAACAGTAAATTCCGAATGCCTTTTTCATCAGCAATTTTTAAATCTTGATACAAACAAGTTGCGATTTCATCGCTGCCCTTTTTTCCATCACTTTCTCGCCATGTGAAGCAATATCCATCTTGAGTACTACTTTCGTAAATAGTAAAATTATAGACTGCATATTTTCGTGAATAATAGAGTAACATACTTTCCCCATGAGGGGTGTTTAAATAATAGTCATGACCAAAGCAGGCCGTAATAATTATCTATGGATGTTTTTTCTGAATTATTAGATACGAACGTAAAACACAATTACTTGAAATCCAGTGAGTAGCGCCATTTATTTCTAAGAATAATTAAACATTTGAATTTCTTAACGGGGTGTAATTGCGACATATTTATACTTTTTGTGTTACGACCCCTTTTTAGTATGAAAATATTAACAAAATTAGGAGTACGACCTACATAATTCAATTTTCAAACCAATTCTCCAAGACCAAGTGACATTACGACAATTGTTTCTCAGCAGAGCTTACGTTTTAAAAATGATTGTGGGGTGTAATTACAATTAATTATGTATTCATGTTTTTACGACCGACAGCTGTTTGTACGTTGTATTATACGACTTGCACGGTTATTCGGTTCTAAGCAATATGAGTTATACATACCCTCTTTTCTAAAAAATCTTGATTATACTAGTAAAAATTTTGGGTGTAAAAGTATTTTTTTTAGGCGAATATTTTTTTCACATTTTTAGATCGACGCAGCGCCAAAAATTAAGTAGGGCTGCATTCTTAACTCATTTTCGCCAAAATGGCGTTTACGACATTTGTTGCCGGAAGCATCGATATATTTTTTTTAGTTTTATCATTCTCTTATTTTAGAAGTTACGGGGGGGGGGGACACACACATTTTACCACTTTGGAAGTGTCTCTCGCGCAAACTATTCAGTTTAGAAAAAAATGATAATAGAAACCTTCATCATTTTTAGGGTGTTACCATACCAATCGATCGATAGTCGATCGATGCCATCGATCGACATCGGTCGACGTTGATCGATTGGTGTGGTAGCTTTAATTGATCGACGGATACCGGTCGGCTGACCAATCGATCGATTGCCGGTCGATGGCATTGGTCGACGGATACCGGTCGACTAACCAATCGATCGATGGCCGGTCAATGGCATCGGTCGACGTAGATCGATTAACCCCGGCTATATACCATCAGTTTCTTTCGAAATGTATTCACAAGAGGACGCGTTGTTGTTGGCCAGTACGATGTTGCTCGTACTATTATTACGGAGACGCAAACGCAGAACACTTTGGATGCGACCGTTTTTTAAAGCCAAAGATCGCTTACATTCTGCAAATTACATTTTAAACAGTGGTTTTTTGGATGCTTTTCGAATGAGTAACAGTGATATTGAAAATCTCTTAAATATGGTGGCTCCTTCAATTGCAAAATTGTATACCAATTACAGACAATCAATTTCACCTAAAAATCGGTTACTTATAACACTCCGATTTCTGGCCAGTGGTGATTCATATCAAAGTCTAGTGTTAACGTTTAAAGTTTCACAACAAAGTATTTCTTGTGTAGTTCCAGAAGTATGTAATGCGCTTATATGTTCTCTCAGGGATTACATAAAAGTAAGTATTCTTGGACAAGTTTTTATTACAATGAATAGAGATCTGAAGAAGATACTCGGCTTCAGTCACAGAATAAATAATAGTACTACCTTCAGTCATGTATCTCTAACACAAGCTAGAGGAAATAAAAAATATACATAGTATTTCAGGTTTATTAAAAATCTTTCAGAAAAACAGTAACCATATAAAAATATTGTTTAATTTTCATGCATGTCAGATGAGAGATCTTCGAAATTATCCAATGACTGTACTGTTGTATTATCCGGCGAAAAGTTATTTCCAATTGAATCTCTTGCGTATTGAGAAGTGGATGGAAGGTTGGATTGATTTGAAGATTGTACATCTGTAGAATATAGCGTGGTGAAGTAACCTTGATTTTGAGTTTCTGGATAGTCATATTTACCAAGTTGAGCTTCGTAAATTATGTTATTTATATGATGCTGCACGGTAATCCGCGCGTAGTCTGTTTTTAGTGACCTCAATTTAAATGCTATTTGTTCTCCAAATAATGTATACTCATCAACATCTTTTCTATTGCGAATCAAAGAATCAACCATCTCCAACGTTTTTTCTATAGCGGCATCATTTGGTTTGAGGCGCTTTTTACGAGGTCCTTCACTATCAATGGAACTGTCCATCCCTGACTCAGATGTTTGTGAATTTACCTGAAACACATCCTTTCAATATTATAAAAGTTTGTGAGGATTTTGTGAAAGTTTGGGAGCATTGAGAAAATTTGTGAGGATGTATATATGAATGTTTGTTTCATTTTCACCCAAAAATACTAAACTGAATTTGATGGAACTTTACAGCATACAGTAGAATAACACATCCCTACTAATATTATAAATGCGAAAGTAACTCTTGTCTGTCTGTCTGTTACGCTTTCACGTCTAAACCACTGAACTGATTTTAATGAAATTTGGTACAGAGATAGAGTTGACCTTGAGAAAGAACATAGGATAGTTTTTATCCCGGACTTTAGAAGAGTTCTCTTGGAAACGCGATATAACCGAACTCGACGCGGGCGAAGCCGCGGGCGGAAAACTAGTAGGCTGTAATTTAAAAGCAATATTGTATAAACTGACTTAAGTTACGCGAGTAAAGTCGCGGGTTGAAGCTCGTATTCAATATATTTACAATTTTTTTTTTTACAGGTGTCAAGCACGGAAGAAGGATGGCTCAACATTGCAAGAGATTTTGAACTGTTGTGGAATTTTCCCCACTGGGTGCAATAGATGGGAAACATATAAATATGCGTGCTCCAAATAACAGTGGGAGCACATACTTTAACTACAAGGGAGTTCACAGTATTGTCCTAATGGCTGTAGTGGATGCGAATTACAATTTTATGTACTGCGATATTGGGTGCCAAGGTCGTATTTCTGACGGTGGTGTATTTGGAAATACTATTTTGAATTCCATGAATCTACGAGGAATCCCAAAAGAAAGTGTGTTACCTGGAAGAAATTGTCTGACACCATATGTTTTTATAGGTGACAATGCCTTTCCTATTTCAGAAAATTTAATGAAGCCATTCCTAGAATTAGGTCAAAAAGGATCAAAGGTGCGAATTTTTAACTATAGGTTGAGCAGGGCTCGCCGAATAGTAGAAAGTACGTTCGGCATTTTAAGTGCAGTATTTCGCTGTCTTCGAAAGCCTTTTCATCTTCAGCGGAAAAATGTGGAAAAGATAGTGTTAGCTACGACTTATCTTCATAACTATTTAAGAAGGAAATGTGAGACTTATAGAAATTTAGAATTGCGCTATTCAAATAACATAAATCAAAGTGCAGATTCTGAAATAATACAACCGCCAGAAATTCGGTCATCTGTGCAGTTCTACAGTTTACCAACTCCAGCTGAACTAGTGAGAGAAGAGTTCGCTGAATATTTTTGTTCAAAAGATGGGAGGATTACATGGCAATACAAGTATTGTTAAATAAACGACTTTCGGACGACATTTTCACCATTCTTATTCTTAGTTATCTCCTCTCCTCTTTCATTTGACACCAAAATCGGTAAATTATCTCAACAAACAAAAAAACACATTTTCAAGTTCTTCTCGTAATTATCCAACATGTATGAAACACGTAGGAAACTTACAAATCCCCTAAAAACTATCATATTATCATACGTTAAACGAATTTATTATAAACGGTCTGATTCAATAAAAAAAACCAGCTTCTAATAATTTTAACTTCCAATATTATGCAAGAAATATAATATTACTAGCGGTCACCCGCGGCTCCGCCTGCGTGGATGTCGGTTATCACGTGTTTAAGAAACTTCCACCCCCTATTTTAGGGAGATGGGGGAAAAGTAGGAGACAAAAAGTCTATGTCACTCTCCAGTCCTTCAACTATCTCCATACAAAAAATCACATAAATCCGTTGCTCCTTGTTGACGTGAAAGACGGACAAACAAACATACAAACTCAAAAACACACTTTCAGATTTATATATTAATATTATATGTATATAGTAATATATAGTATAGTATGGATAAAAAGATAAATATATATGTAGGTACTTACATTAGCAGACAGAGACATGCTTGAATGAGGCCGATCCTCTGTAGACACGGTAGATCGTGGGCGATTCCTTTCTTGTATGAACATCATAGCTTGAAATGCATACCATTTAGAAACGTATATTTCGTCTCGTCCCGCACCGCTTCTCAAACTATCTTTAACTTTTTTATTTTCTTTCGAAAATGTTGATTGTAATTTTTTTATCTTTTTTTCCACTTCCTCCTTAGTAATTTCAAATGAGTTGGCTATTTCGAGAAGTGCATCATGACGTTTTATTCTGTTTCGATAATCAGTGTGGACAATATCCCATAGTAAAGGTTTGTTTTTGTATTGCTCTATAAATTCCAAAGTTCTTTCATTCGTCCACGCGGTTGCCGCCATTTTGCACGCCACGAGACAAAAACCAGCATAAATGACCGCGAGTGTCACACAACTGAACACATAAAATAATACAAGAAGGCCACGTAGGAAGCACGCGGGGCGTGGGGTGCGGGGCACGGGGCGTGGGGTGCGTGCCGGCACTGGGTGACATGGGGAGCTCAAGCAGCTCGATCGACGTCGACTTATCCATTCTACCATCGATCGATCGTCGATCGACTATCGATCGATTGGTCTAGTAGAAACTATCGATCGACGTTGACCAATCCATTCTACCATCGACCGATGGCATCTATCGGCTATCGATCGATTGGTGTGGTAGAAACTATCGATCGACGTCGACTAATCCATTCTACCATCGATCGATGGCATCGATCGACGATCGATCGATTGGTGTGGTAACACCCTTAAAGAGCTATCCATAGATACCCCACACGTATAGGTTTGATGAAAAAAAATATTTTCAGTTTCAGTTCTAAGTATGAGGAACCCCAAAATTTATTGATTTTTTTCTATTTTTGTGTGAAAATCTAAATGCGGTTCACAGAATACATCTACTTACCAAGTTTCAACAGCGTAGCTCTTATAGTTTCGGAGAAAAGTGGCTGTGACATACGGACGGACGGACAGACAGACAGACAGACAGACATGACGAATCTATAAGGGTTCCGTTTTTTGCCGATTGGCAACGGAACCCTAAAAAACTGATAACACATCCCCATAATAAGATCTAGCCTGTTTGAGTTGGTAGGTCTCAAGAGCTAACCGTTTTAAATATGTTGTTGTCGATCATAGTAAGCCATCTAAACGTGAATTATGGCTTAGGAATATTGAGATCTCCACATGGTCCAGCATCTGGATCTGGCAGACCTGGGCGATTGGAGTTGTGCACATCACGACGTTGAACTTCTCTTGTAGCTGACCTCCAGCAAGCAGCACATACTCTTTCCAATCTTGATATCTATAAAAATAACATGATTATACATGTAATACAAAACATTTTACATTGGGTTGATAAAAGTATTACTGTAATGTGATGTAACTAGGAATACATGATAATGATCAGGCAGTAATTGTGTCAAAATAGATAATAGATAGGTTTCATTTTTATGTTGCAACATAAATAAAAATATTTACCAAATGGAGCGGAATATTTCTAACTAAAATGTTTCTCTCTTGTCGATCTTGTCTTACAGGATACGGTCTAGTTGCACGTAGAATAGAATTGCCACAAGAACAACATAATTTTCCATAACCAAAAGCAGGCAAAGATATACTTCCTTCACTGATTGTGTTTGCTCGATCTTGAAGCAGTCTCAAACACTCTGTACAAAGCGCACATTCAGAAGACATCTGCAATTAAAATCATGAGTGAAAAACTGTGCTTTTACCCTTTATGACGTTATCTATCTTCTGTAACACATTCAGAGAAATTCTTAGAAATGACACCTACAAGTAATCAAGAGTAAAGCGTTTTTTGGCCTCGAACAGGTTCGTTTTTTTTTTGTTATTTATTTGTTGGATATTTCCTGTGCGAGTCCAAAAATGTTTTCATTCATTCTATAAAAATAATGTTTTGTAAGGTGGTACATTCATTAAAAGATTAGTCAGGAAATAGGTGCCTGACATTCATAAGTACGTATATATTCAAAGAGTAAAATAAGATCTGCTTACCTGAGTAGGTGTTATCCAAGACTGTAACAAGTTAATCATTGGAGTAGACGCTTGTTCTAATGATATGTGGGTAGGTTTCTGGGTATCAAAAATGAACTATTAATACATTGCCGGATTTGCCGGGTGACTGACGATGTCAATCGGTCGACCGACTCGACATATTTGCACAATGAAATACAAAAAAAGTTCACAAAATACAAACAAGTTCTACTTTTCAAAACAATTCAACAATTATTCAATCTCAACTCTAAAAAACACAGACGGTACTCGCTACTCGCTAGCGCAAACCAGTGTTGCCAGACGTTTTGAATGGGCGATCGTACGATGGGTGAATAAAAAGTCGTATTCCCTAAGAAGGCTACAAAAAAAAAATAGTACGTTTTAAAAACCTTTGTTTTATTATACTATAGCAAATAATCAATTAAAACACTCCTTTCAAATCTTCATTTATCCCCGTAAAGGGTTTTACTATTCATGTTATTTAACATTTCTCGTGTTGGAGAAAAATCCACACAACACCCATAACGCTTAATATGCTGTTTGGCTAAAAGTGTGCCATTTAATGTTTCGTTGCTCAGCCTGTTTCGGATCTTTGTTTTTATAAGATTGACTGAACTGAAGCAGCGTTCACAATCTGCGTTAGACTGCGGAAGGTATAATAAGTCCAGAGAAAATTTTGCTATATTTTTAAAATCTTCAAAAGCGCAAATTCCTGCCCAAAATTCGCCTGGTGGAAGAGTCATATCAATTTGGTTTATAAGCGTGGGCAATCTTCTCCATTCGTCATCCACATTTTGCATTATTTCACCGCTTACAATCCGAGGCACAATGTTCATTAGAGGTAACATAGTACTTACTTTGTTTCTGTACGATTCTGACATAGCGTTGGTAGGATGGATAGCCTCCAATTTTGATAATACAGGATCATTCAAGTTGTACCGTTTTTTTATTTCACGAGCACTTGTTATTAAAAACTTGCGGCAACGGTGGAAAAACTCTGTGCACTTTTGTGCACGCACCTTCGAGGAAGTTCTTTGCATGCTTCAGATGCGCACAGGTGAGCCGAATGACATACACATTTTAATATGAAGATACCCGGTAAATTTTCCTTCAGCCTGCTGGCAACACTGTTATTTTCACCCATCATCACATTACAGCCATCGGCGGCAAATCCAATCATATTATCTAGCGGGATGTTCTTATCCAAAAAAGACTGAGTCATAACTCTGTACAAATTCTCACCTGTAGCACCTTGGTTGACCATATCAGGGTTTTCTGAGTCAAATACCTTGCACAGTTCCCACATTTTACTAACGATTTGCTTCTTGTCCTTATCAAAATATCGCACAACTAATACACGAAGCTTTCTGCGTGCTAATATCCGTTGATTCATCGGATATGGCACTAAACTTTTGTGTAGTCAAAACACTAGTCAACATTGACTTTTCGGCTTTGCCGATGACTTCCGTTGTCACTGCAGTTGCCTTCGTTCTCTTCAGAGAAATTTTATGTTTGACATCAAAGTCATGCAATATATCATTGATAATATCAGTCAGATGATCGATAGAATTGTAAGAAATATTGTGTTCGACGATATAAGCTGATAGCTTTAGTTCTATTTTAGATTCCAATTTATTTTTCCCAACAGGATTTTCTGTGACAAAATTTGTCATCAAATTACGTTGCTTGTTTGCAATTTTAGCATTAGACAGAGCTTTAAGGTGTTTCTGCCTAGTGGAATGGATTTTTAAGACACTATACTCGGCTAATAATTCACAATCACATACAATACATTTTGCTTTGTATTCACTTTTGCCGGGTTTCAGCCAATGCTTGAAAACTTCAAGATTTTCCCAATCGGAGCGGTATTTCTGAGCTCTGTGTTTTTCTTTTTGATCCTTGGATAACTCATTCCGTCTCGCCAGAGTCTTTTTTGGAGTTCCAGGACAAGGGCGACTTGGGCCCTGGATTAGATGTTGAATCTTCATCCTCCATGATTAAAAACTTTCACACTTTAACTTTAAATAACTAAATATTGAATGAATGAAATACTTCCGAGTAACGTAACGTGTATCATTGGGATCTAAGGGAAATCTCCTAACCATAGACAAATCTAACTAACTAGTGATGTGAAGGGTTGGTATTTAGTAAGTAAAAGAATAAATAGTGACGTGCTATATTGGTATTAGTACTTTGGTTGTATGAAATCTAAAAAAGTCGTATGTTTACGTACGATTTCTGACCTTGGATCGTACATGCAAAATAAATGTAAAAAATCGTATGAATACGATTTAAATCGTACATCTGGCAACACTGGCGCAAACCACAGACTACAGAGTACATGCGCAAAATGTCAGATGCACAGATAACAAATCCATTCTGTTGCATTCTACATCTTTTTTACCAGTTGGGAACGGCTAATTAACCATAATAAAACCAGATAAAATAATGATAATCTTTTAAATAGATATTCTATTCTAGTTTTTTTTTAAAATTAATGTAGAATCGGCAGAGTATTATTTTTACAGTGAACATGGCGCTTTCAAAAATAAAGGTTATGTTAATCATTTATCACGTGAAGTGAAACGGAACGTCATTTATAGGAAGTAAAACAATATCCGTACTTTTAAACTTAAAAATAAATTCCCTGTTCAAAAACTAAATCCCCGACGTTGTAAAAAAATATGAAAATAATTACTCCAAAATGTTGGTCTTGATGCGTGAGACTTTTTGGTACCACTTTTGATCATTCTCCTTTAAAATATATGAAAAATTTACGGTTCGTAGGAATAATTGTTTTAAAATCTTTCCAGCAATTATGTATAAACTTATTACAAAAATCAACAGTTATTATGTACAGTTAACGTTTAATCAGTATAACCAAGACGTAGGCAAAAGGGCGTCAATACTTTGAGGACTTTCATACTGGTACTAAATGATACGAATAGGCTTGATTACGCGTTCACTGTACAGTCATAGCAATTAGCTGATCCCCCTTTGCAATTCTTTTAATATTTTATTTAATTCGCTCAAATAAATAAAATATAAAATAATTGCAAAGGGGGTCCCGCTAATTGCTATAACTCGCTGTACATTCATTTTCAGTCTTAATTATCACATAAATCGGAATTGTCTATTTTCATACCTACATAATAGGTAAAAATTCTAAATATAAAAAAATATTAGTCTTAAAAATATCTGAAATAATAAAATCACCGCAAGTTATTACTCTTCATACAAAAAACAAACTAATAAAAAAATTTACACTAATCAACAGTTGTAAATAGACTATTTTTTAATCTTCTATATCACAGAGAAATGAACATTGTACATAATTTTCTTACAATAATAGCAATAATTTTAAAAATTACTTATCAAAAATAAATAAAATCACAGTTACTTTGTCGTCGTCCACGAAACAAATATGGCAATTATTGCAGACAGTTGTTCTATGCAGCTTTTTAAATTTATCGAACCATTTTCATAATTTGCTACAATTTGGTTGATTTCGGCATGGGACTTTACGTATTTCTCGTTTTTCTTGGAAATAGGAATGTTACACTTGAAAAATTTGATCATTTTAACCTCTAAGTCCCTGAGATATCACATTTGGTATCGTCACAATGGTTTTTTAATTATTACGGTAATTGACTGGTTAAATCGAACCCCAACAATAAATTAAACACCAAGTTACTGGGCTATGGAGACAAGCAATCCCCAGTTTATGTAAGCGAACACCTCACTTTAGCTAACAAATCATTGCATGCAGCTACCAGAATCGCAGCCAAGGAGAGGAAATACAAGTTTATCTGGGTTAGAAATGGAAAAATTCTTGTCAGGAAAGAGGAAGGTTCATTAACACGTGTGATAACAAGTTTAGAAAGCCTTAAAAAACTAGAATAATTAAGATAATTTCAACCATAATCTGCCATTGTTAAAATCCTTCAACTTTAACATTCGATCAATTAACTATATATTACCAAAATTCCAGAAGTATCCGCGGAAAATTAGATACAGTGTTTTTGAATGTACTAACTATGAACTTTCATGTAATTGTGCTCACGGAAACCTGGCTGAATGAAAATGTGTTAGACTCAGAAATTCTGGATAATCGATATCAGATTTTTAGAAGAGATAGACAATCGGGAACTTTTTCTGGGAGTAAAGAGGGAGGTGGTGTGCTAATCGCAGTTCACGAATCCATAAATGCGTATAGAAATTCATTGTTCGAGTCTTGTTGTGAGGATTTATGGGTGACGCTAGACTTGTCACCTAATGGTGCTCTTAAAACATCAAAAAAAATTCACTTATGCGGCACTTATTTGGCTCCACCGGTAAACATTAATCTTATAACTTACTTTACGAATAAAGTTACCAGTGTAATTGATGATGAACCCGTAATTATAATAGGTGACTTCAACATAAGTAACATAGAATGGACAAAATCATCACTACATCAACATGCAGTACCAAACATCGGCACCAATAATATTAGTAAAACTCTTATAGAATTCTTGTCCTCTAACGACCTCTACCAGTATAACTCAATCAAAAACAAACAGAATAAGATTTTAGACTTAGTCATATCCAACTTGATTTATCCGATTGAGGTAACTCGGTCCTGTGATTTCATATCAAAAGTCGATGATTTTCACCCACCTTTACAGATCACCATTAGTCTCAACCTTCCTAAAACACTTACCAATAAAATGACTAGAACTTATAAATTCCATAAAGCTGACTATCGCGAAATTAGAAATCGTCTTGAGAAAATAGATTGGGATATTGTTTTAAAATCGGATACCGTTGATTTATCTGTTGCTGCATTTTATTCTGTATTACGGGAGATTATTGCTGAATTGGTACCACGGCAGAATGCTGGTAAAAACTCATACCCCGTCTGGTACAATAACAGCTTAATAAGGATGTTAAAGGAAAAAGAAAAATGCCGGCAGAGAATGAAAAAATATAAAAATAAGCGAGATGAATTTGAATATATATTACTTAAGGACCGATCTAACCGAAAAATAAAAGAGTTGTATCAGAAGTATTTACAAAATGTACAAAGTAATGTGGTTAAGAATCCAAAATATTTCTGGTCATACATAAAAAATAAACGCAACAGCAAAAGTTCTATACCGAGATACATGCGGCTCAACGATAGTACTGCGACCGACGGCTTGGGCATCGCAAATTTATTTGCAGAGAACTTTGCATCGGTTTATAGCCCTGTTTCTTGTAGTGATACAGACCCCGTACATATTTATGAAACCAGCAATAGTAATAGCTTACATCAGTTCACACTATCTGAACTTAGCATACAGAGAAAACTTAAGAACTTAGATGTCGCTAAAGGGCCGGGCTCTGACGGTATTCCTCCACTGTTTATTAAGGAGTGTGCTAATGTTTTATCTAAGCCACTGCGTATAATTTACAACCGATCTTTATCCGAGGGGGTTTTTCCGGAGATCTGGAAGGAGGCCTTAGTAATACCAATTCCTAAATCGGGGGATAAGACAGATGTCTGCAATTATAGACCTATTAGTATATTGCCCACTTTGGCCAAGGTTCTTGAATCTCTTTTGTGTCCCCTCATGAATTGGCATATCAAAAGCTCTATTACGGAACACCAACATGGCTTCTTTAGAAACAGATCAACAGCCACAAACTTGACCAACTTTGTCGAACGAACTTTGGCTTATATGAGTGACGGTAAAGAAGTTGACGCCATCTATAGTGATTTCAGCAAAGCTTTTGATAAAGTTGACCATGGTATTTTGCTACGAAAGCTCGAAATCACGTTCGGTGTTCATGGATCACTTCTAAAGTGGTTCGAATCTTACTTGGTTGGCCGAAAAGCAAGAGTAGTAGTAAACGGATACTCATCCCACACTTTCACACCCACATCTGGTGTACCACAGGGGACACATCTGGGCCCAGTATTATTTACAATATTTGTTGATGACATTAAATACTCCATCCAAAACTCTCACTTTGAAATGTATGCAGACGACTTAAAATTTTATAGGGTTGTAATGACAAAGAACGACGAAACTCTTTTGCAAAAGGATATTGACAGGCTATCTGTGTGGTGTGAGAGGAACAACATGCAAGTTAATGTTAGTAAATGCTATCATATTAAATTTTCTCGTAAAAAACAGAAATTCAGTTCTACGTACGTAATGAGAAACCAAATATTAAGTAAAGTGTCTGAAGTTAAAGATCTGGGCATCATTATCGACTCTGAGATGAAATTTCAAACACAGATTGAAACCGTTATAAATAAAACCAATAGAATGCTAGCATTTTTAAACCGTAACACAAGACAATTCAGTAATTTGAAAGCATTGAAAACTCTGTTTTCGGCATTAGTTCGTAGTCATATTGAATACTGCTCCATCATCTGGTACCCAGTACATAACATTCACATCCAACGCATTGAAAGAGTTCAAATAAAATTCATAAAAAGACTCTCTTATGGAGCAGGTATAAGGAATACAGTTAAAAAGTATGAAGATAGACTGAATTACTTTAAAATGAAACCTTTACGCTGGCGTCGAGACTACGCAGGTCTTATTTTCTTATTCAAGATATTAAATAAAGACATGGATTGCCCACAGCTTCTATCTTTAATAAATATTAATACGCCCCGGTCGTCAGCTAGACTTCATAATTATAAACCTTTTGCTCCTCGTGGCCGCAAAACCAAGTACGGGAATAATGCCCCCCTTTCCTATATTCTCAGAAGGTGTAACGATATTTTTCACGATTTTGACTTCGACATATTTTCAGGCAGCATCGCTAAATTTAAAAGAGCTGTGCTCGATAATATGCAATTTTTGTAATTTTTGCTCATTATATTTGTAATTCTAATGTAATATAATCTTGGCTCATTTGTGTAATTTCTGCTCAGTAATGTTTATTTTCTATCTATTTTGTGTGTTTTTAGTTTGTTACTTAATTCAATCTTATTTAATTTAATTGATTTAATTTAATTGATTTAATTTAATTGATTTAATTTAATTTATTTAATTTTATTCAATTTATTTAATTTCATCCAATTTATTTAATTTAATTCCGTTTATTTAATTTCATTCAATTTATTTAATTTTATTCAATTCAATCTTAATTAATTTAATTCAATCTTATCTTATTTGTTACAAATTAATTTTAAGTATAAAATATTGTTGGTCTTAGTTTGCTTTGTTATTTTGTTATCCATCTTTGTATTAATTATTGTATAGTGAGATTTTAATAAAATGCTGTGCTCACCTATAATTTAGATGCATGCAATGCTATTACATTTGAAAATGATATGTACTGTGAATGTCTTTGTGTGTATTTAGTTGGTTTGCCTAAATAAATAAATAAATAAATAAATGCAAACCACCTTGTATCATGTTTCACGACACTTAAATATTTGATTAAAGTAGGTCTTTTGCCGACACGCCTATTTAATCTCCCATTCCAACCTTCTACGCTATTGGTGGTACGGTGTCTCTCGCCGTAACAACACCATTTAGCCATCCATTCTCTTGCTTCGTTTGGAGGTCCATTTTCTAGCCATTGTTGAACCACGTAATCGTTGAATTTGGTGTAGTTAGGATCATCATAACTGAAAGGAAATAAAAGTAATAAATAAATAAAAAATACGAATGATTTACCTAGCATATCAAAATTAATAGAGATACGTGCCAAAATTAAGCATACCTGTCTTCCATAATCAGTATGAATGGCGCTGGCGCTACTTCCTCAGCTGGCAATAGCAGAGGGCTGCTATTGCCAGCTGAGGAAGTAGCGCCAGCGCCACACAATTTTTTACGTGGTTTACGGATTCATCATGATTGGTTAAATAAAGGGATTGCGCTTTACGTAGTAAGCATCGTGTGTAGTGTACAAAGCATCCTATTATAGTCGCCCTTGGAAAAACTTTTTCTGCAGCCTTGATCGCCGCAACTTCGTAATCAAATGTCATTTTATTCGGCTTCATCTTTGGAAAGACACTACGAATCAACTCAAACATTATTTCGTAGGTTTTCATGTTTTTGCTGATTAATAGGCAATATAAAAGAGGCACTATATTCGTATGTCGCCCTGAACTGCCCAGATCACCCGATATGACATATAATTGTTTAAAAGGACTTGGACAACATTTGAAAGTGCCATCAAGAAAGAAATGTTTTACCCGGTAAATGCATTTCTGGGTTTGTCGACTTGAGAATATTAAAATTCTGTCTTCATTATCACTATAGTCAGCGGTCAAACATTCTTTATAGTCCGGTGGAATGACTACCTGACTCGCAATATCATATTGAGTTTTTGAAACTTTTAAATCGTATCATGGAATTTCTCAGTAGCAGCCCGGAGTCTGGATTTGTGCCCAGTTGATGGCAATAGGCTCGCCCCCCATTACATGGGACTTAAACATAACAGGCGAAATGTGGGTGTACTATAGGTACACCTTCGGGGAAACAAGGCGTGATGTTATGTTATGTAAATCGTATCATCTCATTATGTCAAACTCTCATAATGACAACCAGACACAAAATGTCCACTTCTCAGAATGTCAACTTCTTAGAATGTCAAATTCGCATAATGTCAATTTCTCATAATGTCGATTTCTCACAATGACAAACTCGCATAATGTCAACATCTCACAATGTCAACTTACTAAAATGACAAACTCGCATAATGACAACTCCACGTAGTACTACCATACAAGCAATAAAAAAAATAAATAAGATTCTTTAATATAAAAAAATATGTCACGGAGTCCTTTCCTATTTCTTAGAACTTTAAAAAGGCGGTTCGTTATTCTCCTGATCCCAACATTTTGCTTCTTTTTTTTGTCATTTTGATGATAGAAGTTTTTTTTTAACACGCTTTTATTAGCTTCATGCGTATGCTATTATGTTTGTTTGTTAGTATGTGAGTAGTAGTGATTCGCGGGTTCTGGCGCAAGCGCCAGAGCCCGCGCTTGCACCAGAGCCCGCGAATCTGTAGCACCCATCGTAAAAGTTTTGGTGTGCTCTGATCTCAAATCTGCGGTCCATTTTAGCGTAGGATGCGTGGTTCTGGAGTTATGCAAATCAATTAACTGTTATCTCATTGATTTCCGGTGGTCCTGCACCCTCATTAGCATTCCATTGTTCGCCTAATCCTTTTATCTATTATACTTCGAACACCTCATTACGTTGCGCCAGAACCCACGAATCTGTTGCCCTACGGTTGATTTGGCGTTCTTATCTATTCCTCATTGTATGTCTGCTTTTCTATGTCATCAAGAAAACACATTCATTTTTATTTCAATATTTTATTACTTTTTTCTACAAAATATGAGCGGAAGATCTCATCCACAAAAATATCATTGTGCAGTGTGTTCCCTGTAAATATGTTCGTAAAACTATGCATTGAACATCCCTGAAACTTAAATAGCAAATACATTAAGCAATATTCACCACAAACTGAAGTCCAATCATTCTGAATCCTATCAACATTCCAGTCCCATCTCTTACAATTCCTTTTCAAAAACTGGAGATGATATCGCTCAGGTGTTCGTCCATATGAATCAAAATATTGACCGATACCATTCGTATCGATATGTACAGCTACCCAGTGTGAACCTGGTTTATCATCCGCATCCAAATTGCATATTATATACGTTGGTACATGTGTATACATAGGTAGTCTATTAGCAGCATAAACATTATTTTCTAGACTGGGATGAATCTTTTTCATATGTTTTTGTAATTCTAGTGTATCCATGATATTACTGTTATTAGCAGATTATTACAGTACCAATCTATTCAATGGTTGTCATAGGAATGTTCAATTATAGTGATTTGTAAATATTAAATCGCATTCTTTGTGGGAGTCACAAAGCAGGTTGATGCCTGTTGCGAAGGAACGTGAGATAAGTTTGTTGACTCATAGAGTTACAATCAGTTTCGTATGTGCTTATGTAAAGTTTAAACTCGAACACTGTTTTGTATAAGATTAAATAGGGGAGGTTTATAAAGAAATAAAAAATAGTATATTGCATACAATTTGTTTTATTTAATTTTATAATGTTATCTTTAGTTACACACACACAAAATGCATTAAACATAACACATATATCTAAAACACAACACACATTATAATCCTAACTACTATAGTCTACAGTAACATTTCTATTTTTATCTATTTCAATAATATTATCAAACTCAGCATAAACAATACAGTTAATTGTTTGTATTAGTGAGGATTCAAATCGTACTTCTAATCTTACACTACCATGCTTTATGAGATTCCAATGGGCTGATGAGTTAGCTGATAAATCAGGAGTTAAATCAAATGCTAAAAGACAGTAACCTTTGGCATACTGTTCACGAGAGATTGCATTTCCTTCATTAAGAAAGTGAATACCAGTCCCCGAGAATAGAGTATGATATGCTGATGTAAATATATTATTATTAAAAGATGGTTGCAAAGCTTTGGAAGGTATTTGTTGACCATCAATATATAAGCTGAAAGAGTTAATACCATAGTTTTCAAAGTTAAATGGATTTTTAGTAAGTGAACCATTAAATGCAGAATTATTCACAAAACCAATAATACATCTTTTGGGTACCTGTCCTAAGAGGCTTATTCCTCTTTTCCCCGTTGGATGATCCCCATTGATGGGGATTAGTGAACTTTTTGTTCACTATTCCCCGTTGACCCAAAATTTTTATTTAATGGGGATAAGTGAACTAGAAAGTTCAATAATCCCCATTAGGTAGGTACGTTAAAAAAATAAAATATATGAATCATGTTACATTTATTAATTAAAAATATAACTTTCTTATACCTAATAAAATCACAGATTGTACAATTATTAATTTAAAATAAAAAATATAATTTTCTTATACCTAGTAAAATCACAGATTGTACAATTATTAATTTAAAATAAAAAATATAACTTTCTTATACCTAATAAAGTCACAGATTGTTACAATCATTAATTTAAAATTGTAGCATGAAAATATTTCTTTCTTATACCTTGTAAAATCACAGATTGTACAATTATTAATTTAAAATAAAAAATGTAACTTTCTTATACCTAGTAAAATCACAGATTGTACAATTATTAATTTAAAATAAAAAATATAACTTTCTTATACCTAATAAAGTCACAGATTGTTACAATCATTAATTTAAAATTGTAGCATGAAAATATTTCTTTCTTATACCTTGTAAAATCAAAGATTACACTCACTTAAGTTTTTCTAAACAGTGCCCAATCGTAATTTCATTATTAATGAGTTCCATTTGGACCTCCTGTATATAATTATCGCGATTGATGCTTTTTTTTTGTTTTTTCCGCTATACCTTTATTTTCAGAAACCCCCAATGCAAGAACTTCGTAATACGATGCATCTTCAGCCAACGCTGTGAGGAGCTTCATAATGTTGGGTTTCTTTATTTTCACACGCTTTTTTATTTTATTATTCCATGCTTCGACTAAATTCGTAGTGCGATGAGTCTGTCCAAATACACACACCACGTTTTAATAAAATCATCTTGTAGCCATTGTCTGAGCATGTAATTTCTAAACTCCTTGCTATTATCATCATCAGGGCTTTGAGTGGCAACATAAAACCAACCCGCAATGATTTTATCTGATGGTAACAAAGCCAAAGCAGTGCTAAGTGCAACTTGTCTTCTGGTTAATTTATCTTTTGTTAGTTTGAGTTGTTTTCCTTTCTTCCATATTGCCTGGGTGAAATGGAAATAACAGCCGCTAATAGATATATTTACAAAAACATTTCGCATTGCGTTCATCGGAGCCACTTCATAGTCACATTTAAATATTTCTGGATTCCAATCAGGTAATGCAGATTTTAGCATACTAAATAAAATTTCATATGTTTGTTGATTTTTATGGCTCATGAGGGCATAAACAAGTGGCACAATGTTTATGTGTTTTTCTGTACTGCCCAAATCCCCATGAATGGTGTAGAGTTGGTAAAAGGGAGATGGACAGATCCAAAACGTTCCATCACCCAAGAACATCTTCAAATTTTTCATTTGATGTCGGGCAAATTCAGAGCAAAAAGCTATTACACGGATACCACTGTCATTGTAGTCTGCTAAAATAAATTCCTGATGAGCTGGAGGTACTTTAACTTCTTCAACATTTTTGAACTCAATTTTACTTACTTCAAATGCTGCATTTCTGTGTTTATATAATGTTGTTTTGATAGACTTCAGGGCAGGGAATTCTTTTATTTTGTCAATTCCGGTATCTTTTAGTGAGCTCACAGCCGCGTTGTAAGCAGTGGGAATAGCAGGTGCTTCTGGATCCGCAAGTGTAGTTTTTAGTTTGAATAACCTCAAGGTAACTTCATTCCGCGCAAAATCAGGTTCACAAACATTGTGTCGTTTCTCAGCTACAACTTGATTGTCCTGTAAAATTAAGTAATAATAATTAATTACTTTACATTATTTTTTAAGTAAACAATATTGCACTTACATAGAATACAAAATTAAATAGGCTATTTAACAACCTTTAAAACTTATAACAAATTGTTGTTATCCTATCAGAATAGTTCAACAAAACATATTTCACTTTATGCTTAACTAAAATATGTAATAATAATTAAATATATACAATTCACTTCAGCTACACTCTTTTACACTAGGTGTAATAGACTTGTTTGACAAAAGAATGACGTCACACGTGCCGCCATGACAGAAACAGTGTTTAAACTTTAACGTTGATTTTTAAATTTTGATATTGATAAACGTGATATTGATAACACACATAACCTGAGTTATTATTGTCATTATTAATCACAAAATATAATAAGTAACTTACCATGACAGTGATGGATCCGGCACATTTACTTTGTTTTCTTGTGGTACACTCCCACAAAACTCCACCATTTTTATATTTGCATTTTTTACTGTATTGATGTCCGGCCCGGAGAAGTATGGTAGCTTTACCTTTTTTAACGTACTCTAAACAAACGTCAGTTGAACTACCAGCCATTTCCTTTATTTATTCCTATATTAAACTAATAACTGCGAACTGATAAGAACTGCACGCTTGAACTACACTACACACTACTAACCCTTAACGACTACGAAACAAAAACAAAAGATGGGTCGACCAATCACATACGAGCTAACTCGCACCCCGCTCCGCCACCGCCTTGCGCGCGCGCCTCTAGAAAATGAGCATCTTTTACAGTATTGTGTATCTTATTAGATAGATAGATATAAGGTCTTATTCCCAAACATCGTTAGAACAATTTCGTTGGGGCAACAATCTGTTTTTCGTTCTAATAAAATCGTAAAGTAGGTATGTAAGTAATTTAAAATTTTGTTCTTACCTTATAAAAATAAAAGTACATGACTTATATATTTTATTTTTATATTGTTTTTATTTAACGTACCTAATTAGAAAAACTTAAGTGATTGTAATCTTTGATTTTACAAGGTATAAGAAAGAAATATTTTCATGCTACAATTTTAAATTAATGATTGTAACAATCTGTGACTTTATTAGGTATAAGAAAGTTATATTTTTAATTAATAAATGTAACATGATTCATATATTTTATTTTTTTAACGTACCTACCCAATGGGGATTATTGAACTTTTTAGTTCACTTATCCCCATTAAATAAAAATTTTGGGTCAACGGGGAATAGTGAACAAAAAGTTCACTAATCCCCATCAATGGGGATCATCCAACGGGGAAAAGTGGAATAAGCCTCCTAAGAATATATTATCAAGAGTTTTTCCTTGAACACCCGATGCAATTGTTAAAACTTTAACTTCAGCACGAGTAATAGGATATTTAGCAGTGGTAGAAGCTAAAACTTTCTGATGTGCGAGTAATACACTTGGATTAATTCGCCATTCCTTTGCTTGCTTTTTATCCATTTTACCCTTCATAGCTTTTGATAATTTATCAATACTACCAAAACCAGCGGGGTTAGATGGATCATAATAAATCCTGTTAATTTCTTCTAGTACGGGGTCCATTTTTCCCAATCGATCTTTTTATGTATTTTAGTTATAGATCTTTTATCTCCACTGCTCGGTGTAGAAAACTCTTGAACTTCAATCTCAGAGGTTTTGTTCAGATCTTTTACTTGAAGTTGGTTAATAAACTCACATCTCTTTGGATTTCCAATATAAGTAAGTGGTACTTTAATATCTTTTAATGCTTTAGCAAATCTATCCCACCCTATCGGATCACTTTTTTTAAAGGGTCTAAGTGAATCATTTATTAAATCAACAATATTACTTCCTGGAATTTTTTCATTATCAATTATGACTGTGCCTTCATTATCCCAACGTATTTTACTTTTACTTGTTCCAATTAAGTTTAATAATGACTCACCTTTTTTATTATAAGTTTTTGGTATTAAACTAAGTATTTGTGTTGATGAATACAGTGGATTTGCCTCACTTTCTATACTTTTAATAGATCCTTTCTCCTCCAACAAAGATTCAGCATCAACTGAACTTTTTAGATCTCTATCTTTATTTTTAAAACCAATTTTAGACCCATTTGAATCTTCATTAGATGTATCAGAATAAATTGGTAATCTGAGTGGTTGACGATCCTCTTCGGTAAAGTGAAGGTATCTTTGTAGTGTTTGTAAATATAACATCCACTTCTTTCGGTCTTCCGTCTTACTATTCATAATATTTTGCATTTCAATATCTAATCGAGACAAATTACTAGTAACCTTATTTTCTTGTTTTAATTTTTCAATCAATCCCGGTTCAATAAGTATCATTTTCTTAGCATTTTCCATGTTAACTGGCTAGTCCACTTACTAATCCACTCAATATTGCACCTAATATTATTGGTAAGAAAGCCCCTCCTTTTTGTATAATAATATTTTTTCTTAGTTTATGTTTACACTTATGCACCAGTTTACGGAGTATATTTTTGTGTTTATTCAATTTTTGTTTATCTTGATCTTTAAGAGGTATCTTTCCTTGTAAAACGTTATGAATACATTCACAAATACAATTTATTTCTTCTTCATCACACGTTTTAAGTAACGCTCTTTGTTAGCGCGGGGAGCAATAAAAATAGTGGACTGTATTTTAGGCAATGGTTTAATGCCGTGATTATTTTCCAATTACAACGTTCCCGGACAAACAGTTAATAGGAAGGGAATATCGTCCGTCGCGGTGGAGTCCGTGGAAGCGAGTGTCCGCCGGTGCCACACGCTGCACCTCCGCTCACTCGCCGATGGTGATGACGCGTAGGTCGGTCACGTCGCCTGCGCGTGCCGGCTGCGTGTATGTTTGATGCGATTACCAACAGCCGGGCGCTGCTCACTCGCCGATGGCGATGACGCGTAGGTCGGTCACGTTGCCTGCGCGTGCCGTCTGCGTGTATGTTGGATGCAATTCCCAACATGCTGCCCGGGTTGAAGTGAAGGCTTCAAAAATCTGGAAGGGGGCAAATATTATTGAAAGCCCTCCTTATGGTGCCCCTCCTTGTCTTTACCTCTGCAACTCTTGCTATGTCGTCGCTGCCAGGGTAAACCTTTGTGACCCTTCCCAAAGACCAAAGTAAAGGAGGAAGAGCTCTATCTTTTATGACGACGAGAGAGCCTAACTTCAGCTCTGTCTTCGAGGAGCGCCACTTCACCTTCTGCTGCAGTAGAGCTACGTATTCAAGTGAGAAACGCTGCCAGAAGTGCTGCTTGATGTGCTCTATTCTCTTGAAGCGCTCCAGGCGATTAATATTGCAATCAGAGACCTGTGGATGAGGTATAGCATTAAGTGGCCGTCCAATTAGGAAATGAGAAGGTGTCAGAGCGGAAAAGTCAAGGGGTTCTGAGGAAAGAGGAGTAATAGGACGGGAGTTCAAAATAGCTTCTATTTGCGTGAGGCACGTAGCCATTTCCTCGTAGGTGAGATGAGTGGATTGCAATAACCTTTTAAGATGGTGTTTTGTGGAACGAACAGCTGCCTCGGCTAAGCCGTTAAAGTGGGGACTATATGCAGGTACGAATTTAAATTCTATACCTTCTTGAGCTATATGACCCTCAAGGTCTGATTGTACAAGAAACTTTGATAGCTCATTGTAAGTGCCGACAAAGTTGGTGCCGTTATCGGACGTAATACTTTGCGGTTTCCCCCGACGTGACACAAAACGGTTAAGAGCGGCTAAATAGGCTTCACTAGATAGTGCAGTAACGAGCTCGATATGACAGGCTTTTGTCGAGTTACAGATGAAGATTGCCAAAAATGATTTAATAAGTCTGCAACCTCTGCCTTTCCTGTCTGCGATCATCACTGGCCCTGCGTAATCAACACTACAATGTAAGAAAGGGTACTCTAACTCAGTTCGAGTTGTCGGTAACTGTCCCATAATGGGTTGCACTGATTCCGCCTTGTACCGACAACATCGGACACACTTATTTACAATGGCTTTAGCTAAGCTTCTGCCGCCCAAGGGCCAATAAGTTTGCCTAGCGTTCGCTAATAAGAGCTGGGGACCAGCATGTAAATAAATTAAGTGTAGATGCTCAAAGAGTATCTTAGTAAAATGATGTTTACTACACAATAAGAGAGGATGCTTTGTATCGTACACGTATGGGGAATTGTCTAATCTGCCACCGACACGTAATAGGTTATTGGGGTCTAGAAATGGGGACAAGGAACTAAGTCTATTCTTTTTATACAGTGCTTTCGCCGTTTTAAGAATAGCATATTCGTCAGGAAACATTTCCAACTGAACTTTGTGCAATATTAAATTTAAAGAATTTTTAAGTTCGACAACTGAAATTGGACCAGTACGTTTGTTGGTATTGTTACGACAATTGTGTATAAACCTTTGTAAATATGCTATTGATCTTTGTAAATGAATTATATTAGATCTATTGTTAATCAAACTACTTATCGAATCTACATTAGAAATACTGTTAGTTACTACGACAGAACAAGAAACCAATTCTGGTAGATCGTGTTTCTTGTTGTGATTGGGCATTCTTGGCCATTCACGTTCATCTTTCTCTAAGAAAGTGGGACCAGACCACCACAACGATGAACCACTGATGGAATCAGCCTTCAGCCCACGGGAAACAAGATCCGCCGGGTTGTCCTTCGACGGTACGTAGCCCCATACGTGACCCTCTGTGCTCTCTTGAATTTCGTGGATTCGGTTCCGAACAAAATTCTTTAGTTGCAGTGGGGGTGTAGATAACCACCCTAGAACTATAGTAGAGTCACACCAAAATCTACATTTGCTTACCTTTAGAGTAAGAGAGGTTAATACTTTTGTACACAACCTTGCAGCCAACAAGGCTCCGCAAAACTCCAGACGAGGTATCGTCGTAGGCTTTATCGGCGCTACCCTACTTTTAGAGGTTAAGAGGTGTGTTTTTACTAAACCTGATTGATCCACAGAACGAATGTACAGACAAGCGCCGTACGCTCGCTCTGAAGCATCTGAAAAAACATGAATTTCATGAATTCCTGAGCTGTCACTAAGAACCCATCGAGGAATTCTTAAGTGATTCAGAAGAGGTAAAGTGTCAGCAAATGCAAACCATGAATGTTTGGTGTCTTGTGAGACCTCATCATCCCATGAGTATTGATTGATCCACAATCTCTGCATAATGAGTTTGGCTTCAACAATACATGGGCCGACGAGTCCCAATGGGTCAAAGATCTGACTTATAATGGAAAGTATATGTCGTTTTGTAACTTTTTTATTTAACTTTATATTAATTGAAAACGACAAAGTGTCCGAATCACAAATCCAGTTCAGACCAAGAGTTTTTGATGAGACATCCATGTTTGTTTGTGAAAAATCTAAAATATTGTCATCTATATTATTATAAGAGGACGAAAGGTCAATGGGCAATTAGTATGGGAAAAAAACCCACGGCGGACAGAAATGAAATTGTGAAGATATATAGATAAATGTCTCTAGTTTATCATGGTAAGGGTCGCTTTCTTGTGGGTTGTGGGAATTTTGAAAAAAAAAAACTTTTTTACATTTCACATTATTTATTCGACATGATCAATATCCACTGTGATTTCATCTAAAAATACGGCAGGGGCTTCGATTTGTTGTTGGTGCCTAGCCCAGGATAAAAAATAAACTATACTGGCAATATGCGCGCAGCTCCCGACGGTACGGCGGCCGTGTATACACGAGCAGTAGTAATCTTCAACACTTTGTCTTCCTTGTCTCGCTGGATTTATCAAAATATATGTGTAGTATTGTCGCGCTCTGACATGTCGCGACTGAATTCGTCCTCGTATCAATATTTTATTGTTTATTAAGCCTTGGTGACGATAGAGCTCTATCAAGTAGACACCATTTGGTCTCATGTGTTCATGGCAGTACGACCTGGCCAGTCTTAAATGATAGCTGCCCAATGTGAATAATATAAGTTCTTCATAGGTTAGCTGTGGGAAATCTCTAAAATCTGGATTGTTTCCATCTAATGGCATGAATGCAACTCTTTGTCTATTTATGTTGTTTTCAATTACGTATTGCGCCAGTTCGTTCTCTCTATTCATGTTGTCATTTATAATGTTAATAAACTGCTCGACGTATACACTATCTTCATACGGACGCCTGGTAGCGTTGATAACTGCTGCCGTGATTTTGAAGTCCGCCATCATATTTCGCATAGCTACATTGAAATACGTATGTCGAAATATTTTATAATCTTTTTTAAAACGGCCATTTATGGCCTCGATTACCCATCGACACATTGTAATCAATCGTGACTTATTGGCATCTACCGTCGTCAATTGTTCTCCTCTTCCTGCAGATGGTGGCATATGTGGAACATAACCACATTCTTCAATTAATGGAATTGAATCTCGAAATCCACGATCTAATATAAAAATGTCATTAGGTCTTAAAAACCAAAGCCAAGGGGATTCTTCACTTTGTAACAGATGACGCAGGATTGAGGCATCTGACGTTGTCGCTGGGTATGGCCCAACTACGTCTATTATATAGCCATCGGTGCAAACGACCAGAAAAGGCTTCACTAAGTTTCTGAATTTGTGAAGACTATAAGTTTTTCTTTGAAATAAAAAATTCGCACTCTTTTGGACATACAAGTACGTTCCGTCCATCACAAAAATTCCATTTTCATTTTGGTTACCACCAAAAATATGGCTCGGGATCGAAAGGTTTCTGGCTACTGTATCTTCTCGAGTTAAATGATCCAAGCCCAAATACCGCGGCATAAAATCTTCAGTTAAGCATTGTCTAGCTATTTGTAGCTTTCTCTCAAATGTTCTTCTAGACATATTGAATTTTGATGCTAAGCGCTCATCCGAATCGCCGGTTCTTATTTTTACCAAATAAACCCCTAAAACGGTGGCAGGATATTCAGATCTGACACGAAGAGATGGAGTTTGTTGTAAAATGTTTTTAAATTGAATTTTAGTTAAAGACGTCCAAAAATGCAGCTCGTCATCATCAAATTCTTCAATATGTTCAAAGTCCATTTGGTTTCGACGATCATATCCCCATTTGTACAGACTTATTAAGTCTAGCACGTGTGCACTATTAAAGTTTTCATGGGTTATCTGACCATTCGCAAGCATGTCCCAATCATTTGCCATTATATGGGGCTGGCAAGCTCGTGCTAGATCGGGTACATATAAATTGTGATTATGTAATAGATAAAATCTGGCATATAATGGCACTCCTCGTGTAACAATGTTCCTGCAGTTTTGAAATATGCAGCGTCGTGCAGTATTTGATGCTCGTAAATATCCAGGAATAGTAAGTAAACCTTGACCCTCGACTGCTATTCCTTGATCAACTTGATTATGTGGCTGCCCTTGTGTATGCTGATTGTGCACAGCGCGATCAAATCTTTGCCAGCAAGGATGACATATTGATCTAGTACCATCAAAAGGAATCTGAAATAAGTTAAAATATAACAGTTAATGTTTGTCAATTACGAGACATTGATTTTTGCAATATGGCTATCCGCTGGCTAACGATTGGGACAGACAAAACTGATAAAGCATGCTAATACAAAACTTACCTCGTGTGGTATTATTTCTTGTAACAATAACACTGCGTGACTCCGAAATCTTTCTAAAAACAGTTCTGTTAGTATGTGTTTTCTGCGACGTAACACGGATCGGTTACACACTACACAATTATTACTTCTATCCATATCAAATAAATTCCAAACAAACAGCAAAAAATCAGGTCCAGTAAACGTACGGAGGTAGTCGATAAAAACAATAGATTACAAGTAAGCGCACAGATCACAACGAAAGACAACGAAGGACTGCGATGATACGGTCGAAACAATGCGCCAGCGCAACGAGCGAGACGTGACCTAATGTGTGAGAGAGAGGGAGCGAACGTATACCTGCCGATTTGATCACGCGGGACGCACATGCACTCGCCAAAACTCTTAGTAGCTATTGAATAGAACGACAACTTATTTTACTTAAATAAAGTATTAGATTTTTTTCATAAATATATTTTTGGTTCAAACTTTGTTCTCCCATGGATTCCAAATAAAGTAACCTTATACAATGTTAATTGAATTTATACTCTTTCATTTTATACCATTTTCATTCATGTCCGCGACCGGGTCGGATTCCGCCCAATGACCTTTGCTTTAAAATAAATTTATTATTTGATTTAAATTTTCTTAAATTTAATTGGGCTGATTTTAAAGTAGATATGACTCCCTGAGCAATATCGATTGTTTTATTTATAGAATCAGAGCCTCCTAGATAATCGTCAACATAAAAGTCTCTTTGAATTGATTGTTTGACGTCATCATCAGGGGCGCTGGATGCTAAACTAACCAAACATTTGGTGGCTAAGTAAGGCGCACTTGCCGTGCCATAAGTCACTGTGTTGAGGGTGTAGGTTTTTAAAGGCTCTTCGGAATCAGAGCGGAAGATAATCTTTTGTAGTGAGCGTTGAGAAGGATGAAGTTCAATCGCTCTGTACATTTTCTCTACGTCACCAGTTACAACATATTTATGCTGGCGAAAGCGTAGCAGTATCGAAATAATATCTTCTTGTACAGTCGGACCAACCATTTGGATATCATTTAGTGACACACCAGTACTAGTGGTGGCCGATGCATCAAAAACTGTACGAAGCTTGGTAGTTGTGCTTGACTCACGTATGACGCCGTGATGTGGTAAAAAATAGCTGTTTTTCTGAAGACAGCCCGGCGAAGACTCCTTATCTTCAGTCATGTGACCAAGGCGTTCATACTCTTGCATGAACTCAACGTACCTGCTTTTGAAGACAGCGTCTCTAAGAAACCTCCGCTCTAATGTCATGAACCGACACTTTGCCTTTGAAAAGGAATCGCCTAAGACTGAAGGACATTTCTTCAGTGGCATGGTTACAACAAAGCGTCCGTCGTCTTTACGAGTGGTATGTTTCTTAAAGCTCTGCTCACAGGCACGCTCTTCAGGAGATAAGGAGTGCTTGGCTGCAATGGTATCTAATTCCCAAAAACGAGATAAGTCTGGGTCGGCGTTCTCATTTAAAAAATGACAAACGGGAGAAGAAGAGTGTGACTTATGACGGGCAATGTACCCTGACACTAACCAACCCAGTTTCGTTTCATATAACTTAGGCTGATTTTTACCTAAGTCTATAGAATTATTACATAAGACGGACCAAAATACTTCGGCTCCAACAAGGATATCAATAGCTGACGGTATATTAAATGTTGGGTCAGCTAGACTTATTCCCAATGGAATAGGGATATTATATATGTCTATGAATGAAGACGGCAAAGCTCTAGTGATCTGAGGCAAAATATGACAGTCTATAGTAAGTTTATAGTCGTCATTATAGTGGGACATAATAGTAAGGTTGCAAGACTGTGTACAATAAGAAGTATTATTATTTATACCTGTCACGGTGGCGCTCGCACTACGTCGCGACAAACCCAGCTTACCGCATAGTGACTCATCTACAAAGTTGCTCGTACTACCGTTGTCGAGCAGTACTCGGGCAGTGTGCACGTCGCCCTTGCTGTCAACCACTCTCACGATCGCTGTGGAAAGCAAAACATTCGGAGGAGTAGTAAACTGCTGAACATTAGTCGAACCGGCAAAGTTGTTGACGGGAATAACTGGAGTATGAGTTGTTTCTGCCTCATGTGAATGAAGCAGGGTACTGTGCTTCTTTTTGCAATATTTGCAAGGTACAAGATTGCATCTTGATTCTACGTGCCCCGGTCGCAGACAATTAAGACAGACCTTTGCCTCTTTGGCCTTTTGCAAACGAGCTTCAACAGACAGGGCTCTAAAGGCCTCACAATTGAATAAGAAATGAGTCTGAGTGCACATAGGACATGTATACATTTTTTTATTGTTATTGTGTTTTTTATTCTTATGGTTGTTGTCATTTATTTTTTGATCTGATTTTGTAGCTGTAAGTAGGTTAGAATTATGTTTGTAAGTGTCTGCCTGTTGCAATTTATTGTTATTTGTTTTATGTTCTTGCAAAGTTTCTAATAAATCAGCTCTGTTGCTCAAGAACTTTAAAAAAAAATCTAAGGGGGGTGGATTATTTAACGTGTTTCGATGTTCTTCCCATTCCCTACGTGTGACACTGTCAAGTTTTTCGGACATCATGTGGATTATGAGGGTATCTCGTAAATTAAATTCAGTGTCCTGACCTAACGTTGTTAAGGCACGAAGATTTTTACTAGTGACATCAATAAGGTTGCGAATAGCAGAACACGATTCATTCTGCATATATTCAACGCTAAACAATGCACGAACATGATTATTAACGAGCAATCTTTTGTTGTCGTACCTTTCACACAATAAATTCCAAGCGGACTCATAATTCCGTGCTGTAAAATCTAAATTATCTATAACTAGTAACGCACTACCTTTAAGAGAAGCACGTAGGTAGTGCAACTTATTAACGTTGTCCATGTCCTTTCGTGAATGAATAAGTGAAGTATAAGTGTCTCTAAACTCAAGCCAGTGTTGATAGTGACCATGAAAAACTGGTAAATTAATTTTTGGCAACCTAACACAATTGGATTTAAAGCCACCTGCCTGTACATCCTCGTCACCCGTTACGTAACCATCTTGCTGACTGCCAGACTGGGGGGGACGAGCACCGAGCAGACTCCGCGCCGTCGCCACCAGTTTATAATACTGGTTCTCAAACTGCTCACGTTCCTTGTTCTCGTCATCGGGGTTCTCCAACAATATCTCGATGTCACACTGTAATTTGTCGAAATCCACATATAAGCTATCAAATTTATTAAATCTAGTTTCTAAATCTAATAGTTGTAATCTGCTAAGTTCGTCGCAACTTTCAAGCATGTGAAGGTAGTTGGCAAAAATAGTGAGCTTAGATTTCATACAGCTGCGTTTTTTAACGAGTTTTTCGACTTTTTCGTCAGTCATAGCTACGCGCACACAAGCGATGATCACAAATAAATTAACGAAAGATAAGAAACCAGTTTACAAACTGCGAAGAAAAAAAATAGCGTAGCTAGCTAATGAGGTAGGTATGACTCAATATGCGAACAAAGGAACATCTGACGCGCAGGTATGTCGTCGAGCGATCAGCTGTTATAGATAAGAAGCGGATTAAACGTAGCAAGATGGGGTAATTTAAAGGTTGTATAGTAGCTTTATAAGAAGAATAGGTGAGTTTTAGGAAATGCAAGGCTATGAAATAATGGAAAGCACTCACTCAATTATTGCTATTCAAAATGAGATATGATAAAGAATAGGAAAAGATATAAGGGACAAATTGGAACGAACTCACTAAATGTTTAACCATCCACAGGATAACCGATGATGCTTCAAGTTCCTCCTTGTCCTTGACGATGACTCGAACTTTCGACGGGTCCAAAGTCCGTTGTACGGCCGACCTCTAGACGACTTCTTCTCTAGGCGTGTGCGGTAGCTATGCGTAGTTTCTTCGACAGGAAATTGACGACTCCTGCAGGAACTGGTGCTGCTGAAGACCGCAGCCGAAGAGCTTCGAGTTTGAAGTTTTTCGCCCGAGACCGTTAATTTTTGAAAAAATACCGGCGAGATCCTTGAAGGACCAATGTTAGCGCGGGGAGCAATAAAAATAGTGGACTGTATTTTAGGCAATGGTTTAATGCCGTGATTATTTTCCAATTACAACGTTCCCGGACAAACAGTTAATAGGAAGGGAATATCGTCCGTCGCGGTGGAGTCCGTGGAAGCGAGTGTCCGCCGGTGCCACACGCTGCACCTCCGCTCACTCGCCGATGGTGATGACGCGTAGGTCGGTCACGTCGCCTGCGCGTGCTGGCTGCGTGTATGTTTGATGCGATTACCAACAGCCGGGCGCTGCTCACTCGCCGATGGCGATGACGCGTAGGTCGGTCACGTTGCCTGCGCGTGCCGTCTGCGTGTATGTTGGTGCGATTACCAACAGCCGGGCGCTGCTCACTCGCCGATGGCGATGACGCGTAGGTCGGTCACGTTGCCTGCGCGTGCCGTCTGGTGTATGTTGGATGCAATTCCCAACACTCTTTGATATTTTGGTTTAAGCGTATGCAAAGCGTTTAGCAAATGTTTATGCGTTAATTATGTGAACTGGAGCCGGAGGATGCAAAAAAAACCAATTTGCTTAGGACAAATTTAATTATAAAAAAATTACAATTTAAAAGTAATGATAATTGGTCGAAGTATGTACCAAGAATGAATATGATTTTACATGCATAATTAATTACGAGTTTGCGGAATCAAAGGTGGCGTGATGCAGTGACGCACTTGCTGAGTCGGCGCCTCGTGCCGGCCGCGGTCGCGATGCGCAGGAATGGTGTCAGCTAACATCAGCATTCCTTCTATTACACCGAAGCGTGTCTAACAATCCTCCTGTTACACCGATGCGTAACACCTCCCCCCGAAGTACAGCAGCTACTTGTTGAACGAGGTTGACAATGTTGCTGCTAGATAGTTGGTGTCGATTATAACTTCCTCTGGTTGGATGTTTCTTCTAGGTTCCACTTGAGCGTAGATTTCTTGGGCGGTCTCTGGTTGTGTAGGGCAAGCTTTTCCAGCCTTCTTTCTCGCATATTGTCGATACATGAATATAATTCCGAGTACGCCTGCACCTAACAGTAGTGAGTATACGGGTATAGTGGTATGATAGATACTCTCAACGTTAGTATGGGTAAGTTTTATTGGAGGTTGTACTGAGATCTTCTGGTAGCTGCTATGCAGATTTTCGAGATTTATCGAGTTCAGTTTTACTAGCGATTCTTCATTTCTCGGTATGCCGCTCTGGTTGAGGGGTAGTTGTGCTATCTTCAATGTGTGCCCTTTAATTCGATTGTTAATGTTTGAGATTGTGAATTCGGGAGTTTTTATAAAGCAATTTTGTGGTATGGTAGCTAGGTAACTTCCTTGGGCGATCATAAATTCTTCCTGTCCGCAGGATGTCTGGATTTTTGTCGGGATCGGGAAGCTGAGAGTGTAATGCATCTCATCTAGTTTCTCCATGGCTTCTTTGTTCAAGCTGACCGGTGTTAGTGTACATGAGCTAGTGTTCTGTTGCGTGATTAGTTGTTGAACGCAATCCGGCTTGTCTTGAATCTTGTAGTTGACCTTCTCCTCGCAGAGGTACCATGGATCAATCTTCGGACATTCTGTCTCTATGTACATAGAATATGGTCCCTGAATTGCTATGTATGGTAAGGTAGGCATTAGGGCTAGGTTATATTTATTAGGTACTATGGAAAGTTTGTATAAGGTGTAGGTTCTAGGTAAGGCAATCGGAAACTTTATGACTATAACTATTTTTTTATCGCTATAATATGATCCAACTTTTAGAACGTTATAATAATCTCTAAGGTCGAGGTCTATAATTTCATCTCTCGAATATATTAACTTTAATTTACTTAACATAGTTTTAAGATTAGTTAGACTAACCATAGAGTGCATCGTACTTGATGCACGTATAAAAGCTAACATAAGTTCTATTCTATATAATTCGTCAGATAACGTTTCAACGTTATCATTTAAAATAAGAAGGTATTGGGCAAAATGAGCATAACTAACTAAGTCTGCTTGCCTAGTATTATCTTGGTTTATTAGGGCGTTTATTTTACTGGAGATAAGTTTTTGATTGTCATCTATCCTGTTTAGTACATTAGTGTATTCAAGCATCCACTCCTTAGTTAGACTTACGCGATTTAGAAATTCTGATTTTAGTTTATCTTCGTTTCCTTGTAAAACTCGGATGGCATCGTTATATTTTAACGCGTCTGTGTAATCTAGATTTCCTGAGATGCTTTTGATGACTGAACCTAGTCCGTCTATGAGACCACGTTTATTACGACTTGGCTCAAAGCTTTCTAACTGTGAGGATATTTTTTCTAGTTTGCTTTCAAGGTAGTTAAGGTGGGGTTCAAAGAGCGTGGATGTTTTATTGTTAACTAAGGGACTGAATTCTGTTAACTGTAGTTTCACTAAGTCGATTTTTGATTGTATGTCTGCAAGGTTAATGTTAAGGAGGAATGAGTGATAGTGTGATATTATTTTCGTTGATCCCAGCTTAAAGGGTAGTAGTCCAGGGCCGTTATCCAGTGGGTCAAGTGATATGTCCTCCGCTCGGGTCAGATGGACCAGGAACATCAGTGATGGTAGTGTCCTGCAACAAATTGCCAGTGTTAGGTGTCCTCTTAAGGCGTGATTTGGCGACAGGACCGCGCTTCTTTTTCGTGTATATATGTATGGGTAGATCGGCGAGTACTGTGTCATGAGTATAACGCGGGGCAAGTTTTTGACGGCCCGCGAGAGGGTTCTTAACAAATACCTGCTGGTTTG
The DNA here is from genome assembly GCA_932294355.1 of Aporophyla lueneburgensis. Classification (NCBI taxonomy): domain Eukaryota; kingdom Metazoa; phylum Arthropoda; class Insecta; order Lepidoptera; family Noctuidae; genus Aporophyla; species Aporophyla lueneburgensis. The sequence continues at coordinate 25,526,189 of OW028735.1, forward strand.
GCTCATACTCCTTCTCAGGCTCTCTATCTTTATTTCTACTTTCAATTAACTCAGTTCGTTTGTGCAGGGATGTTTCGTTGATAATCTCGTAAACTTTAGTCATTTTATTCTTATGCTCTTGCACATATTGCTGGAGCAAATGCACAGATAAATCTAAATCTAAAGGATCTCGAGGATCTGTATGACCTGTGATTAAATCTAGTGGTCTGCACTTTGTGAAACTATGTATACTGCTATTATATGCTATTATAGCGTATGACATAAGATTAACGACTGGTTCATTGCGATTTTCTAGTTTAAGTATTCTAAGATGTTCTAATAAGGTGTTATGTAACCGTTCAATCATTCCATTATCGTTGGGAGTGTAGGCCAAAGTTTTATGGTGCTGCATTTTGTGGACTCGCGTAAATTCGTTAAATAATTGATTATTAAATTCGGGTCCTTGGTCTGTGACTAAAGATAAAGGGACACCGTGATGTGTGCAAAATTTTAAAACGGCTTGGATGACACTGACTGCGGTACCATCTCTAAGATGGTATGCTTGGGCATATTTAGAAAATGAATCGATAATTGTTAGATATTTTTCACTTTGAATTGTTAGTAAATCTAAATGAACGACCTCAAAAGGTTTTGTCGGCGGCGGGACTACGCAGAGTCTTTGTCTAATAGGATTTCTGTCATATTTGGCCTGGCCACAAATATTACATTCGTTTATGTATTTTGCGATATGGTCCTTCATTTTAGGCCAATAGTACTTATGTGACAATGCAAGATGGCACTCACCAATACCTCTGTGGTTGGTTTTACCTTCGTGGTATTTTTGAATGATTTCTTGCTGACGAAGGTATTCCTTGACATTTTCAAGTTCGGTTTTAACTAAGACCAGATTCATCGCGGAGCTTTTGAACTTTTCTTGGATGATGGGAATTATTCTGTACATAGCCAATGCGGGATGAATTATGATGCCGGTTTTGACTTTGGGGTTTATGAATTCTTTTACTGAGTTTACAACGTCTTCTTCGAGGTTACTTTCTGATAATTGAATAGACGTACGAGTATGGGACTCGAATGGTTTAGAAACAGTTGGTCGTTTCTTTATATCACCAACTACAGTAAAACAGATCTGTCTATTAAATCTATTTAAAGGTTCTTCTGAGATGGGTATTTCTAGTATTGGATGTTCAGCACTAGTATGGGCTGTCAGTGTGGTTGAGTCAGCTGAGGAGTTCGGTTTTTCGGACACATTTACTACAATGGAACTGGCTTCCTCATTATTAATTTCTATACGTGACAAAGCGTCAGCGTTCGTGTTGCTTTTGCCTTGCTTATAGATGACCGAATAGTTATACTCGCTTAGTTTAAGCCTCCAACGAGTTAACCTTGAATTAGGCTCTTTTAGGTTCATTATCCATTGGAGAGGTTTATGATCCGTAATTATTTTGAATACTCTACCAAACAGATAGGGCCTAAAGTACTTTGTTGCCCAAACTATTGCTAAGAGCTCTTTCTCGATTGTACTGTAATTTATCTCGCTGCTGTTTAAAGTACGCGAAGCATAAGCTATGGGCTTGTCCGATCCTATCGGTCCCTGTGAAAGTATGGCTCCTATGGCAAAGTTAGATGCATCTGTAGTGAGTAAGAATTCCTTATCGAAGTTTGGATATTGCAGTATCGGGTCATTAGCCAATAGTGTTTTACATTCTTCAAAACAATTTATATAGTTACTATCGTTATGATTTATCTTAGAACCCTTTTTTAAGCACTGCGTCATTGGTTTGGTAATTTTGGCAAAATCTGGAATAAATTTCCGATAATAGCCTATAAGTCCTAGAAATCGTTTTATTTCCGTACTTGTTTTGGGAATAGGGAATTTCTGTATGGCTGTGATTTTGTCGGGATTTGGCTTGATGCCGTCTTTGCTAATAATGTGACCAAGATAAGCAGTTTCTAACTTTAAGAATTCAGACTTATCCATCTGTATCTTAAAGTTGGATTCTCTTAGTCTTTTAAATACCCTTTCAAGATTAACAATATGCTCCTGCAATGAGGTGCTAAAGACAATAATATCGTCGAGGTAGACCAGGCAAATAGAATTTTGAAGATCCCTAAGGACATTGTCCATGACTCGCTGGAACGTGGACGGAGAGTTTTTAAGTCCCATTGGCATGCGTAGGAACTCAAAGTGACCGTGCTCTACGTTGAAAGCGGTTTTTGGGATGTCGCTGGGGTTCATCTCGACTTGGTAAAATCCACTCGCCAAATCGAGGGTTGTAAAGTAGTTGCAGTTTCCTAATTTGTCTAAAACATCAGCTATGTTGGGTATAGGATATTTATCATTTATAGTCTTCTCATTTAGTTTCCTAAAGTCTACAACAATTCGCCATTTAACTTTTCCGGACGCGTCAGGTTTTTTTGGAACCACCCAAATAGGCGAACTCCAAGCGGATTCTGAAGGACGGATGATACCTTGCTCTAGCATCTTTGATATTTGACTGCGGACTTCCTGACGGTGTATAAACGGATACCGGTAAGTTTTAGTGTATACCGGAACTTCATCTGTGGTATGAATGCTGTGTTTTATTTTATTGGTGAAGGTAAGTGCTTCTCCCTCGATATAAAATACATCAGCGTATTGAGAGACTAAGGATGTTAAGTTGATTCGCTCTTCCTCATTTAAGTGCTCTGTACGTAACCGGGACAAAACCTCTCTAACGCGGCACGATGGCGGTTTAGTAACCGTGCATTCCATATTAAAAACTTCTGCTTTAACTGGTTCGTTCATAGAGAAAATTAAGTCATTTGATGTTGTATTAAAAACTTCTAAGTAACCGCGATTATTTTGAACGGTAGTAATACATTCATTTACGTTACAGTTTGAAACAATCTGTGCAGGGATTATCGCGTCACCGTTTGCTATATTAACTGGAACTCTTACTAATTTGGAGGATTTTGCTGGAATCATGTCTTCGTATAAGTTGCAGTTACGTGAGTTATACATGGCTATAGGGTTAACTGCATTTTTTGTAACTAATTTGTTATTTTTAAGATCAATTGTAGATTCCCATTTATTTAAAAGATCTAACCCAATGAGCCCATCAAAGAAATCATGAAACTTGTAAATGAAAAATGTTAAGTAGTTTTGATCGTTGAATTCCTGAAAGCATGGCAAGTTAATAGAGTAATCGTTGCGGCTAGTCGCATGCACATTAGTTACCTCAAAGGGATCGTAATTCCAAGGTAAATGTGGATAGTATCTCTTTATGGTTTCAGGGTTAATAAACGATTGATTTGCTCCTGTGTCAATGAGTAATTTTAGCGGTGGATCGGAAATTTGTATATAAGGCAAATAACGCTGTGTCTGTAGGTTGACTTCTATTTTCGCTCGTTTGTACTTTGATCCTTCTGAAAATTTTCAGTTTTACAGGGATTAGCTTCAGCAGCAGCAGGCGCCTCCACCGGTGGTGCTAGGGGGGCTACACCTGAATCTAAATAGGGCGTTGGCTGTTGGAACAAAGATGGGTCGTAATGATAGCTATAGTAGTCGGGGTATCCGTCGTAATCATACTGGTATACTTCAGGATTATCATAAGGCTCGTGCTGATAGAAATAATCGTAACATTCATTAAAATTCATCTCCCTAGTTCTGAAATAGTTCGACGGGGGTGGATTTCCTCCCCTGGACCAATCGTGACCACGGAATGGCATTGGTTTCGGTACGAAATGTGACACGCCGCTCATCGGTTTCGGTGTATCATTTGAACTTTGCGCTCTGGGTGGTTGAAACCTGAATGCGTTATTCTGTGGGTTATAATTCGGTGGTCGAGCACCGAACGTTTGCTGCGTACGCGACGGGCCTTGAAGATGTTGAGACTGATTCATAGTAGGTCTCCATGGCAGTGGAGGGCGTTGGGGATGCATTGCAAAACCTGGTCGAGATTGACCGGGTATATGAAAATTAAATGGCCTAGGTGTAGGCATGGGTACGGGCTGCAACCCGGGAATGCCCATGTTCGATGAACCGTTAGTTAACTGTAAATGGGTTTTTTTTTCTGGCGTTATACGATCATTACGTTGTTGCAGGTAAAGTGTGTTCATTTCTTCCTGAACAAACTCTAAGGCCTTTTCTATTGTTTCCGGACGCATACATCTAATACGACAACCAAGTGGGTCGCGAAGGCCCCTTAGATAAGATTGGAGGGTTAACTTTTGGTACAGGGTGCGTTTGGATTCTATTGTAGTCTGCACTGTTTCGTGCAAGCTTACGTACGTCATAATAGTTCCGAATAAATTTTGACAAGTTTCGTAATACTCCTGGGGTGTGGAGGACCCTTGGGTCAAGAGGGCCATGTCGTTATAAAGCGAGGTCTCATCGCGTTGGTCCGAAAAGTTATTTACTAGAGCGTTACGAATGCCTGCCCAGTTTTCAGGGATACCGTTAGTGTTAATTAACCTGGCGGCGGGACCCGTGACTTTATTAAGAATGCCGTTTATTAAAGCTAAATTCGTAAACTCATTTCCTGGCTCTCGCGATACGTAAGTTGCAACTAATTGATCACATAACTTAATGAATCTAGTAAGCACGTTTTTATTTCCGTCGAATTCGGGCACCATGCGCAAGGCCTTAAATATTTCATCTACTCTCGACATAGTTTCTAACTGATCTGAACTTCCTACGTCACTAAAATCTAGACTTCTAACCGAATCTAATAACTCTAACCTCGACTCTCTATCTAACCTAGGGTTCCGCGATTGCCTGGGATGGAAAATCTTGGAAGTTTAAAAGTAACAAAATAGAAAGGAAGCAACTCAAGAACAATTCTAGAGTACTCACATGTACATCATTGGTCCCCTCTGCGGTATCGATGTCTGGATACACCTCTGGCTGCAGGTTCCTGTAGATCCGGATACTCGTTGCTGGTGCTTGAAAGTCACCCGGGTGACTCGCGAATCGCGTTTCTTAAGATGACTTAAAGTTATCGCGCTCGCGAACCGGCCCGCGAGTATCCTACCGACTGCGCCAATTATGTGAACTGGAGCCGGAGGATGCAAAAAAAACCAATTTGCTTAGGACAAATTTAATTATAAAAAAATTACAATTTAAAAGTAATGATAATTGGTCGAAGTATGTACCAAGAATGAATATGATTTTACATGCATAATTAATTACGAGTTTGCGGAATCAAAGGTGGCGTGATGCAGTGACGCACTTGCTGAGTCGGCGCCTCGTGCCGGCCGCGGTCGCGATGCGCAGGAATGGTGTCAGCTAACATCAGCATTCCTTCTATTACACCGAAGCGTGTCTAACAATCCTCCTGTTACACCGATGCGTAACACGTTGTGAGTCGACGATGCATCATTTAGAAATGATTTGAATTGTTTGATTCTTGGTGTATTTAAACTGCAAAGCGTTTAGCAAATGTTTATGCGTTGTGAGTCGACGATGTATAATTTAGAAATGATTTGAATTGTTTGATTCTTGGTGTATTTAAACTCTTTCGTGGGGACGTAGACTGTGCAGTAACCATTAAATGGGAATACATTTGTCTTGATACGACAAAAATCATTTGTATTCTGTTTTAAATCTACCATTAAATATCCATGCGCTTCTAAAGTTGCATCCCTGTAGGCGTCTTCAATGAATTTTGGGTTATCTGGTGACACTTGTCGTGCTAAATATCTTATTTGAGTTTTATCTCGAGGGTTTTTAAAATAAATTATATAACTTGAGTTTAAAGAAATGTCTCTTTGACCTTTACCTTGATGAAATAAATTTTGTGTTAAATAAAATACACTAAGATTCCTGTGATGACTACCTTTTGTAAATATATCCACAATTCTTCCATCAGATTCTCTCATTAGATCATCAATAATAATAAGGTGTGGGTTTTCACCATCAAACATATTAAGATTTGGAATTCCTTGATGATAGTTAACATTTGGTAAATTATTTAAAGCCTGCATTTCATCAAAGCACCATGTGATCTGATTAAAATCACAATTACATATTTCTTTAACTGATTTTATGAAATTTGTTACAAAATTTGACTTCCCACATCCACTTGGTCCTGCCACAATAGCAGTAAACGGATGGATAAAGTGAAACATTTCACACGTCTAGAGTTTTAAAGGGATGAAATAAAAATGAAAATTTTGGTGTAAAAATTAAATATATATATATATATTGCTAAAATTATATAAAACATGTAATTTGTGAAAAACAGAATGATCTGTATACTATTTCTAACACAATTAGTACTTATCAGAATTTCACAATCACCTCAACGTCAAATTTAAGCACACAAATAAAAACTACAATTATTTTACATTATTTAAAATCAAACAATAAATTTTAAATATGTAATAAACTATTATATAACATTACAGTAATATCATAATTTTACAATCAGTACAAAATTTGTATATACACACAGAAATAAAAGTAAAAAGTATTACACTTAGCGTAATTTATAATGTCCCCAAGCCAATGTATCAATGTTGTTGTTCATAATACATCGTTTGGTATCATTATATGATAAAGATGTTTTATTTATTTTTTGTGTAAAAATAGTGTGTTTGATTGACTTAAATCGAAGCATACTACAATATAATACATTTTTATTAAACAAACACGATTTGTAATTTTCCATATTCATTTTTTTGGTAACACTTTTGTTAACCCCTTTTGCCTTTGCTATAAATTTATCTTCTATTTCTAAGGCATACATTTTTGATCGCAACCCTACAAATTCCTTCAATACTTTACCATTATTCTCATCTTTAAAAAAACCTAACTTTTTTTTATTTATTTTTGGATATCCGTAAATATTATTTTCCGGGTAATCTGATGTATCGAAATAGTGAAGTAGATCTGGTTTTATATCCTCATAAAAATTGTCTGTAAAAATTTGATATATCAAACTATCAGTATCGGTGTACAATAACTTAATTTTATTATGAAACTTTTTAATCATGTAGTTATAATGAAATTCATACATAAGGGTCTTAGATATATCTAAAATACAAAATCCTAAATAAATCGGCTTATCATAAATTAATTTTGTTTTGTGTAATTGTATTGCAACTAAATGTTCTGAAAATATTGATAAACTATGGAATTCTGGTTTTGCAATCCAATCCTGAGCACCTAAAACTTTACCACGATTATCCCAGTGAGTTAGTAGTTTAACGTTTACTCTTTTTTCAATATTTTCCATAGTCTTACCGAAGACAGAATTGTTCATTAATTTAAAAAAGTCTTTTTCAAAGTTTGATGTAGCTAACGTTCTCAAACTAGTATTTAAGTCTATGTATTTCTTTAACCAAGAACTCTGTTTAAATTTTAAAATTCTATGTACTTTAATTAATTTAATCCCCATTTCAATGCATTGTTTTAAATTCCTGTAGTGAATGATGTATTTATTTTTATTATTTAAATTAGGAACTAATTTAGTTTCTTTAGTATTACCCACACATATGTTTTCAGGACATAACGGAAAGTCAGAATGCAAATTATGAAGTTCATCAGGATATTCCAAATCAACTTCTAAAACATAACCGAAATCAGAGTTATCCGACACATTATAATCTGTATTAGAATCTATCCATTCGAAACCACCAACAGGAAGAGATTGAGACATTGCCCAACCATATAAATTATTCGCATCAAAATATGTTAGATATGAATTAGGTTTTTCACTATCATAATCTTCCATGAATTTATTATTTGCTCTAGCAAAACGATTGCTACACTGAGATACACCCCCTCTAATACCAGCTTTAAAAAAAGCAATTTTGTCATAGTCCGTTAACAATTCTAATTCTATTTTGGTAAATTTTAACATTGCATCCCAACTTAAACCTGGGGCAGTATAGTAATGAGCAGGATCTAATCCATAAGTTTTAATACAAAGCTTTCTAAAGTTTTCGAATACATCAGTTAAAAGTAAAACATCAGTTTTTAAATATAAATTGGAATAATCAGACATACTACTACACTTAAAATGTTGCCAAATATCTTTTGCGTGATTATAATCATCATTTGAAATATTTGAATCTGTGAGTGAACTATAAAATTGGTGTTGATCAGGAAGTGATGGATGTTTCCAGCAATCACTATTACACATAAATTCATAAGGATAAATACCTTTCCGTCTTAAACGTGAAAAATCTTCATTATTAGGATAGTTCCTTTTTAGTTCTGTAAACTGATCATCATTAAGATTTTTAGCTAGTTGATCTAAACTACACGATAAAAATTTCAATGAATCTATGAATCTTAAACTTACTGGTTGATTATTTATTGTTAACTGTTTTGAAAATGATATGTATCGTTCTTTATTTTGTGGAATAACTTCAACTTTGTCATCATCGAGGTTTAATGCATGGATAATGAAATGAGCATCGTAATTACTGAGGTTATGTAAAAATATTGGAATATGACGAGGGGTTCTGTACTTAGAACTACACACTTGATGTGCAACACCCCTAAAACTGCCAGTGTGCCAATCAAAATCGTAAAAAAGATCTTCATTTAACTCAGTTTCACAAATATGACATATGTTTGAATTTGAAATTTTAATTTTATCTTCATCTGATAATGGAACGAGACATTTTTGGAAACTATTTTTTTTAAATATTGTTTTCACATCTTCACAAAGGCGATTCATAAACACTTGTGCACAGTTTGACCCACTATACGTCTCATATTTTGATAATCTGTTATCATATGAACATTTAATGTAATATCCAAAACTATACACTTCATGTTTTTGAATATTAATTGTACTAGGCTTGGATGGATCGTTACTACATGATTCTATTGGGTTCAAAAATGCCTCAAAGTCTGCATAAACCACAAAGGGCATTTTCAACTTTTTCACGAATTTATCAAATTTTAATTTATTATTTGAGGTTGCTTTACCAAACCAATCCTTTTTGGAATCCTCACCGTTTGGTAATTCCGTACAAATGTGAGCGCAATCATATTGTTGATGGTTATTAAGTCTTTCCTCTGATGGGAAATGAAGTAAACATGAATCACATATATAAACTGCACAATGATGTCTTGATATTTGTGAACTAACTAATCGCGATAAGTTTTTAATATAACAGTAATGATTGTTAGTACCATTCGATATATATAGTAGGTTAATATGATTAGGTGTACGACATTTTGTTAAATATAAAGGACCTACAACAGAATTACACTTTTTTTCTTTATTATACTCTAAGCCAAAAACATTAATACTAATATTGTTTAATTTCTCTACTTTTGATATATCTGCAATTATAACCGGAAAAGAAATACCAGTAAATTTTAGTTTATTTCCATGAATTGCGTAAGATGCTACCCGATCTACACTTTTACATACAGGATATAAACCAGAGAGTAATGCCCATTTGAAACACATATTATCATTATTTTTAACATTGATTACAGCTTTTTTTGATTTAATATCTTGAGGAAGGTCGATATATGAACTACCGCGTAGGGGGTTGAATTTGTTAACATTCATATCTATGTATTTAATTTGATTAAGACTCCAACCACTATCTTTTTTTTCAAATTGACAAATTTTACCGACTACAGTGTCTATTAATGATGAATAAAAAATATTTAAGTCATCTCCCTGACAAATTATGTAATTAAACGTTTGAAAATCAAACGTATTTTTAATATCTTTAGTTTGTTGTATGAAATCAGCATGCAATATGAAGTTTATTTTAAAAATTGTATGTCAACAACATACATTCATTCGCGGGCTCTGGCGCTTGCGCCAGAACCCGCGAATCACTACTACTTATGTGCCTATGTAATAGAAACTTTGAACATGATTTTGACCATCTTCAAAACGTCGGATTAACTCGAAATTTGCCACACATATTAAGGACCAATGACAATAAAATAATTTCATGAATTGTGCCATTATCCTTGCCAGAGTTACCAGAAAAGCAAAAAACTGGGGTTGGCTTTAGTTTGGTTTGGCAGGCGGAGGGAGCTAAAAGTGGTTAAATCTGGTAGAGGGTGGGGCCCCGATTATAACGCTACCACTCTTATTACAAGGTAATGGATATTTTTCCAGAAATTCACAAAAATTGTTTCTAACCTTAAATCAGATAAAAAGCGTAATGTAAACGTTATTTGGGTGAAACGGAACGATAAAATGGGCGATCGACAACCGAATGTGTTCTAATATATCGTCTGTGGTGTACAAATCAGTGAAAAGGAACGCAAAAAAAAAGTCTCTGGTTTTTGCGTCGTGACTCATGTGTCATTTTTGACGTTTGTTTTTATTCCGTTTCTCCTTGATATTTATTGTGGTTTCATTTTTATAACAACCTAGAAAGTTATAGAGTCTAGTCTACTACAATGTCACTCCTCTAAGTATGCAAGAGCGAGCGAAGCGAGCTCGGGACTTAGGGCACCCCGACTCGGACAGGTTAGGTTAGAAGGGGATGGCGGGGTCTGAAAGACCCCGCCATCACCTTCGTGGTTATTTTTTTTTAAACCACCCAGAAGTAGGAGCCCCGCGAAGCGGGGCTCCGTCGACGACGCCTTTATTAGTTTAGTATTGATTTGAAGCAAATTTAGAACCGCACGTGATTTTCCTTGACCGCAGTAGATGATTTTAGTGTTTTGAGGTTAGATTACAAATATCAGTTTTTCTCAAAAACGGTGCGATACCTTTTCACGGGAGTGGTACCAGAGGAGAGTGGACACCTCCCCCCCTCCCCCCTCCCCATCACCACCCCCTCCGCCTGCCAAACGATACTAAAGGGACCCCAAAAACTGTCTGTAAAAACTACGTTGACATACGTCACAAAATTCAAAACACCCTAAAAATTGAAAATAAATAATAGTTAAAAAAATACGAGAATAACGGACAATCTTTTTAAAGTTTTAAGAAATAAGAGACGACTTCGTGATATAAGTTTTGATATAAAATATAATAAATATTTAATTGCACTGCAAAATGGAAGTCTAAATATTGCATCATTTTTTAAAAGATTATATTTTTGCGGCTATCTTTGTTTAAAAAGTAAATTTAAACAAATAATTAAAATGTTTTTTTTTATTCCTATGTAGAATCACAGTTTTTTTTAGTTTGTATTATGTTATGTTTTTCGTCATTTTGATGATGGTGATTTTTTTTTGTATTTGTATAACGTGTCACACTATATTATAGTTGACTGATTATAAAATGTTGATATTTTTTTTAAATTACTGTAATACTACCTTTATATACCCCTTAGTGTACCTAGATATAACTATTACCACATGAAAACTATCTTGTTGAAGTAGGAACTACGTGGAGTTGTCATTATGCGAGTTTGTCATTTTAGTAAGTTGACATTGTGAGAAGTTGACATCATGCGAGTTTGTCATTGTGAGAAATCGACATTATGAGAAACTGACATTATGCGAATTTGACATTCTAAGAAGTTGATATTCTGAGAAGTGGACATTTTGCGTCTGGTTGTCATTATGAGAGTTTGACATTATGAGATGATACGTTTTAACGTAATGTTTATTACGATGCCTGTAGTCTTGATTTAATGTTTTTAAGATCTGGTAACACTTTTGCAACACGAACGCTGCGGTTTTTTTTACAGGCGACTTTTTCGTATATTTGAGACACGGATGACATAGGTACCGTCGCACACTTGTTGTTCACTCTGATATATGATATCTTTAACTACATTTTTTTCAAAGTTTGGCACACACTCGAGTGAATGTCTGTTTTCATTTAGCACTATGTCACCTTGTACAGTCATACGCTCATAACACCCGTTTTTAGGGTTCCGTTGCCAAATGGCAAAAAACGGAACCCTTATAAATTCGTCATGTCTGTCTGTCTGTCCGTCCGTATGTCACAGCCACTTTTCTACGAAACTATAAGAGCTATGCTGTTGAAACTTGGTAAGTAGATGTATTCTGTGAACCGCATTAAGATTTTCAGACTAAAATAGAAAAAAAAAACAATAAATTTTAGGGTTCCCCATACTTACAACGGAAACTCAAATTTTTTTTTTTCATCAAACCCATACGTATGTGGTATCTATGAATAGGGCTTCAAAAATGGTATTGAGGTTTCTAATATAATTTTTTTCTAAACTGAATAGTTTGCGCGAGAGACACTTCAAAAGTGTTAAAATGTGTGCCCCCCCCCGTAACTTCTAAATGATGTAAAAAATATATGATGTACATAACCATATAAACTACCATCGAAAATTGGTTTGAACGAGATCCAGTAAGCAGTTTTTTTTAATACGTCATAAATCGTAAACCGCAATTTACCTTTAATTCAATCAACTCAAATATAAAAATTAAAAAAAAACATTTAATTTCATAAACATAAACCTTATGCATAAACCGAGGATACCTAGAGGTTTGTACGGAACCCTCGGTGCGCGAGTCCGACTCGCACTTGGCCGGTTTTTTATTTTTGAGTTCACGCATCGCCACCTTATAGAGTCCTTATTTTGCTTTTTATTTATTTTATTTTAAAGAAAGCTTTCAGACTAATAACAAACATGAATATTTAAATAGGTTATGAACAATTGCTAATTACAAGCTTCCACATGTATTCAACTACTTAGTAAAACGTTATTTGCGTTGACCAGTTACAGCGAATTGTAGTAAGTTAACAGATTACGTGTGAAACATATTAGGTATGTCGAGACAATATGTCAGGTATGTCAAGTCGTGCAATATCAAAGTCGGAGTTGAAAGTTATTTGTAATTGTCACCAAAATAATTGTTGTTTAAAATTTTTCTAATTTTGTGTGCGCTGGTGCAAAATAAATCAATATCCAGGTATGATGGTAAGCTATTGAAGGCAATAACACTTCGTATACAGAAGGCGTTGCGCCTGTACTTAGTTGTTGTGAATGGTACATGGACATTCTGGCAATGCAGGAAAATGATAGGTAAGAAGTGGGGCCTATCCCCTAAAATCATACTTTGGCTGTACACCGCAGTGATCCGACCCATGATCACCTACGGGGCCGTGGTCTGGTAGCCCCGCACCAAGCTTATTACAGCCTGCAACAAACTGCAACGCATGCAAAGACTAGCCTGCATTGCGGTCACGGGCTGCATGAGGACTACTCCGACTGCAGCCATGGACGCCATGCTGGGACTACCACCGCTCCACCTGTTCATACAGCAGGAAGCCACGATGGCGGCAGCGCGTCTTGACGCAACCAACCTCTTGAGAAAGAGAGACACACAACACACCGCGCTACTTAAGGAACTCAACAATGAGTTCCCCATCACCAAGGCTATAAATGACCGGGTACCCAAACAGTTCATTTTTGATAAAAAATACAGAATCCAGCTTCATGAAGATCGCCGGTGTGAGGGTCTGCGCCCCACTGAGCTGCGCATCTTCACGGACGGATCAAAAACAGACAGTGGCACAGGTCCTGGGGTCTTCTCGCAGGACTTCAACATACATATAGCCACACCATTAGGAGTCCACAATACAGTGTTCCAGGTGGAATGCATTGGGATCACTCTTGCCGCCTCAGCCATTATGGACAGGGCAGTTAAATACCACTGGATCCGCATACTCTCAGACAGTATGGCTGTTCTGCAAGCCCTGGACGGTCACTCGATTGATTCTGGGCTAATATACGAGTGCCACCAGCGCCTCAACCAGGTGGGTAGCCTCAATAATATAACTATTCAATGGATAAAAGGACACAGCGGTTCGCTAGGTAACGATGCCGCCGATGAACTGGCCAGAAAGGGGTCGAGCATGACACCGGTGGGACCAGAACCCATCGCGCCACTCCCCTTTGGGTTCCTACGCTCTCTGGTAAGAAAACGTACCAGGGATCTACACTGTAAGCTATGGGTGGACCAAAGTGAGTGCAGGCAGGCCAAGGAAGCACTTCCCACCATCGATGCCCGCCTCACTAAACAGGTCCTCCGGTTAGACAAACGACAGCTGCGTATGGTTACGGCAGCAATAACTGGTCATGGGTCGTTTAATAAACATCTATTTGTCATAGGAGTTACAGACAGTCCGCTGTGCAGGGCCTGCATTGAGGACGACGAGACAGCAGCGCACGTGCTTCTAAACTGCCCGGCGATCGCCACATACAGGGCCAAGTACTTCGGTAACCCAGGTACCCTACGTGAGATAGTCAGCAACATCAAGGCGTTGCTGGCCTTTCTCGAGGAGCTGGGGTGGATCGAATAACCGATTTCCCACCCGTACGCAAAATACGCGCTCAGACGTGGAGTTGCGGACACCAGCCCGTTCTACCTATTACCTACCTATTACCTATGGTACATGGAGTAGCGGCCGTTTTCTCAAGTTGCTAACATTAGTGCGAAGACGTATTTTGCTGAGAAGTTCGGGACAGTCGACGGAGCCGTTTGCGATGTTCACTAAAAACAGATATCATTGATATTACGTCTCAGTTCCAACGGTAGGAAATGATATCGCTTACAACGGTGTTCATAGTCGACTGATAGTTGCCTAGCCTTGAAGTCCAAGTACCGCAAAAATTTCCTTTGGACAGACTCAATACGAGATATGTAGATCTCATATTGAGGGTTCCATACTTGAAAGACGTACTCAAGGTGGCTACGCACTAGAGAACAGTAAAAGACTTTTAATGGTTTTAGGGAACGAAAGCTAGAACAAGCTCTAATAATGAAACCTAAGGCTTTGAACGCCTTGTTGACAACCGTTTCTACATGATCATCAAAGAGCACCTTGCTATCGTGTACCACGCCGAGATCCCTGATACTGGTTTCTTTATTTATGTAAGTACCAACCAGTGTATACCCTGGGCCAATGATAGATTTCTGGCGTGTGAATATTATGTGAAAACATTTGGATACATTTAGTTGTAGTTTGTTGGTTTTGCAATACTGTACAAATCTGTCAAGGTCTTACTGAAGTAGCTCAGTATCAGCTAATGTGTGTATGGACTTCAGGACCTTCATATCATCAGCGTATAATAGGATATGTGAATTAATAAAGCAGTTTTTTATGTCCAAAATAAAAATTGTAAATAATAACGGACCCAAGATTGAGCCTTGGGGCACTCTGATGGGACAGATTTTCATCCAGACGTGTATCCACGCAAAACCACAGCCTGCGTTCGGTTATCTATATATGACGAAAACCACCGGAATAGATCATCGTGAATTCCTGCGGAAAATTGCTTCTGAAGAAGCACACGATGGTCTATACGGTCAAAACATTTACTGTAATCCGTGAATATCGCGTCGACCTGGCATCGTTCTTCCATACCAGTGGTTATAATTTCATTGGATAGTATCAAGTTTGAGGCAGTTGACTGTTTTCTGAGGAAACCATGTTGTTCGTCGCCAAAATGGCGTTGCATAGCTGAGTAAACTTCAGTGTGTACTACTCGCTCAAGAACTTTAGAAAAAAGGCATAATTTAGATATGGGGCGGTAGTTTTCTATTTTAGATTTATCCCCCTTTTTAAAAATGGGTGTGATAAAGGCCGATTTCCAAATCTTCGGGACGATACCCTCTCTCAAAGACCGCTCAAACAGTATACAGACTGGCGCCACCAGGCTCTTTGCACAATTAATTATAAAGATGGGGGGTATCAAATCCGGTCCACCAGATTTAGATGGATCCAAACCTTTAAGTAGCTTGAGTACCGCCTCAGGACACACCTTGACTGTACTCAGGTTCACCGAGCTAGCGGAATGAATGTCTAAATATTAACATCCAGATTACTAGATTCTGAGTCAGGTTCTTGGAAGGTAGACTGGAAGTAAGAGGAAAAAAGCTCAGTGATACCCTCACCAGTGTCTGCGGACAGGTTCATGTAGTGTAATACGTTAGGTAATGTCTTCCACTTGCCACTTCGTTTGCTTTTGATATACGACCAGAAAAATTTAGGATTTTTGGCGATTGAGGATTCAATTTTTTCCATATAAGCATCATAACAAGCCTCCTCTAATTCCTTAGCTCGGTTACGCAACATGGAAAAAGAATGGTAATATAACAATATAACAATAATAAAACGGATAAGTTGCCGTAATTTTTGTATTTCTTATGGTATTTGTGTTTTTCTTTTAGTATTTTATTAAAGCACTAGTGTACCAGGGAGGGTGTGTTGATTTTTTTTAAAGGTTTAACGGGAATGTACAAGTCCCTGAGCCCATATAGCTTGGTTAGAAAATACTAACGGCTTGGTCCAGGGATCTAGCAGACAATAACATATTCCAGTCCATAAGATCTAGTGCAGACGTAATTGCATCGTAATCGCCTCGATAAAATATGTATTTAGTACTACGTTTCTCAGTTAGCTTATGGACTTCAACGAAATCAGCGTTAATAATCAACGGTTTGTGGTGTACATCGACCGGTACCGCCAGGGGGTCACCACAATTATCCACTTTTATTGCGCCATTTGAGAACACAAGATCTAATAATCTACCGTTGACGTTACGCTCACCGTTAAACTGGGACAAGTTACACGCATTTATTGTGTCAAAGAATTCCAAAACAGGCCGAACGGACACATTCGCAAGATATAATCCAATACTATCGCTAGACTGCTGCCATTCCACATCGCCGCCGAAGTTAAAATCCCCTGTTATTATAAATGTATCTAAAGGGTAGGCGGACACTTAGTAGTTAAGTTTTTGGTGGAAATTATGTAATTGAGTTAAATATGAGTTACCGACATTTTCTTTGCACAAATACAAGCCACAGATATTGATGTTGTAACTTACCGCTGGTCTAGATCGCTTCAGGACGATGGACACCCATATGTCCTCAGCGGAGGAACGCCAGTCACATCTTTCCACAACGGTCAGGTCATTCCTCACCGCAATCAACATTCCACCTCCCCGAGTCTGCGCTGTTCGACAGTAATCCCGGTCCCGCTTCGAGACAAGATATCGACCATCAAACAACTCACTGTCACTAATACTATCCACTAACCATGTTTCCGTAAATATAATAACATCGTAAGAATTCAAGCAAACGTTACGATATAAACAGTTTGTTTTTGAGCGCAGACCACGCACGTTCTGATAGTATATATTAATCTTTTTTAAGCCTAACAGCAACAATATTATGAACTAAAATAAGATAATTAATTCGTAGTGAATTTAGTAGATCGTTTAAAATACACGAATACGTAAAAAATCTACAACACCAAGGTATAATAAAGGTAGAAAGCAATAACTGGTAGGAATCTCTTAGGCACAGCGATGCACAGTGAATCAAAACACGGGACTTTGAAACGAATGGGTTAAGATAAGGAACAAAAGAAACGACACGGACCCAGTGAGTCACAAGTAGGTAGGCTAAATAATTAAAATTGCACTATAGCTTACTGACAATAAGGATTAATTTGGCACAACGACAACACTCAACACGATAGTGACATTTTAGAGTTATTTTACACGGCGCTATTAAACGAAACAATAATAGGTGGAATACGATGGTAGCACTCACCTGCGTATGGTTCTCAAACTTAAATTTAATGTTTGATCTTGCACGACCAGACTTTGACATTTTGTTAACATTAGTTTTAGATAGGTAGTGATATAGTTTTAGTTTTATTTTATTTTTATGAGGTCTTTTTCGGATTTTAACACTATTGTGGGAAACGTGTCGGCCTACTATAGGTACACCACTGCCTAACCCTTCGGGGAAACAAGGCGTGATGTTATGTGTTATGTGTCGGCCTTCCTCGCGTGTGTTTTGGAGTGCTTGGCCCCGACGTAGCGAAAATCCGTTTCTGCAGCCGCCTTTTTAGCTTTGGACAGCAATAACTTATTCTGTTCTTATTTCTTATTCTTTTTCTTTTGTTCTTATTCTTATTCTTCTTATTCTTATTCTTTTTCTTTTCTTGTTGACGTAAACCCGCTGGTTTCCAGGAAGGTTTAATTGCCCTGTAGTTAACGAAGCAGTTTTGAAAAGTAGTCTCGCAGCGGCAATAAAGTCATCCTTCACGTAACGGTTGCAGAAGCTCACTATAATTGATTTCGTGTGATCTTTCTCACGGGTTGGTACCCTAGTTATAAAGTTTATCTGGGCCTTAGACACGGGATAGTCAATTTTAGTGCCAATTTTGCTGATGATTTCAAACAGGTTCTCGTGATTGTTCTGGGGTAGACCTTTTATTTCGATGTTGTTCAAACGAGTCCATTGCTCTTTCGCATTACTATCTTCCTCTAGCTTATCTAAGCGGTCGTGAAGGATGGCCACCTGTTCCTGGACCTTCTCGACGTGTGCAAGGCGTGTTTCCATATCCTTCATTTTCTCATTGAACCCCTTCAACTCCTTATTTGTCTCTCTTAATGATAACTGTAGACCAGCAAACTCCGTACGAAGCGCAGTTATCTCTTCCTTTAAAAATTCTAAAGGAGCAAGTTTCTCAGCGAGTGCTCGTATCTCGCTAAGGATAACCGACTCTGATTCCAGCCTTGGTGATATTGGGGGTTGAGTAGTGGCAGCTAACACTGGAGGTTGAGTAGCGGCAGTTGACACTGGAGGTTGAGTAGTGGCAGCTATTTTACATTTGCTGCAACGCCACGTCAGTTTTCTGTCACCCAGCTTCCGGTATCCAGCTTCTGTTATTCCAGCACAGTGGAGGTGAAGATCATGATTACATATTGTGCAATGAGCTCCATCGGATAGCG
The DNA here is from genome assembly GCA_932294355.1 of Aporophyla lueneburgensis. Taxonomy (NCBI): domain Eukaryota; kingdom Metazoa; phylum Arthropoda; class Insecta; order Lepidoptera; family Noctuidae; genus Aporophyla; species Aporophyla lueneburgensis. Next base: position 25,544,849 of record OW028735.1, read on the forward strand.
ATTCCTCGCAAGCGCCGCACTTGTATGAGATCATGACTAAATCGGTTATGTTAACACAGTTCACGAAATGTTTGAGATACGCTGGAATTATGGTCGAACGCAGTAGGTAATAAGTAACGAAAGTTGACCGAATGGCACAGCGCCTACGACGGTTACGGGTCGAATGTACATAGTTTTGTACATAGTATTGATGACCTGCGTGTAGAAGTACCTTTTGGCCACGTTGGGACTTCACATAATTTAGCACTGATCTCCCATTACTTGGTCCTGCACTCATTATTATTTCGTAATTCACTTGAACATAAAACGTGACGATCCGTTTATCTCTAAAAAACTAGAAATACTGATAAAATGACTGAAGAGTAAACACACATGCATAACGAATGTAATTGTACATTAAACTGGCTTGGCACCGGCCGCATTGCTAATCTAAATCTAAATCTAAACTATCTAAACTTAATATTATAAATGCAAAAGTAACTCTGTCTGTCTGTCGGTCTGTCTGTCTGTCTGTCTGTATCGCTTTCCTGCTAAAACTACTGAACGGATTTAAATGAAATTTGGCACACAGATAGTTTAGAGCCTGAGAAAGGACATAGGATACTTTTTATCCCGGTAGTATGTTCCCGCGGGATAATTTCCGACCTCCACGCGGGCGAAGTCGCTGGCAAAAGCTAGTTGTCTCTATCTCGCTCTTTCTTTTGTTAGTTTGCGCTATTGTCTTACTATCTGGACTGAGCACTTCTAATTTAGTATTACACAAAAATGAACCATAATGAGCAGTCGTTAGGTTTACTTTGGTTTGACTGTCTTAACCGAGGCGAATGAGATAGCCAGAAAATATGACACTTACTTGCTTACTTATTACTTGCGTATTTTTTTTTAAGTCCCATGAAAATATATTTTAATTTGTCCACTAAACACTAAAAATTTAAACTTATTTTATAGGTACTTTTTTTACATTTTTTAGTTTTGAGTCAATTTGATTTACTCACTATACTGATACAGTGTATCCATTTTTTGATGACTGTACTTAGCAACGATTAATGACGGAGTGCCGAGATGGGAATTTTTCGTAAAGATGATTAATTAATTCATGGGTGCCGAGATGGGAAGGTGCCGAGATGGGACTGAACCGGCAAATGTCCACCACGAGCTTGCTGACATGTCGATTATTTCATCAGTTTTTAATCACTTTTTGGCAAAATGACTGGTCTATTTCGTTAATCACATCACGGTTGAGTTTTAAGGCAGCAATCGATTCGATTGGCTCCGTATAGCCTCTGTCCTTAACATAGTCCCACAAAAAATAATCCAGTGGTGTTAAATCACACGATCTGGCTGGCCACTTAACCACTGAATTTCGTGAAATTTTGCGATCGAGAAAGGTTTGCAATTAATTGATCGTTTCTTTGGCTGTGTGACATGTAACACCGTCCTGGTGAAACCACATGTCAGTGATATCCACGTCATCTATAATAGGCCAAAATGTTGGTTTTGGATAACCCCAATTGTTGAGAACGACGAGGAATAGACAAATTTGGATCTTCTTCAACACTGTTGCTCACGGCTGCGATGTTTTCAGTTGAACGAACACGCGTTGGTGTTGGCAAATTTTGTACCGAGCCTGTCGACTCAAATTTAGCGATCAAATTCTTAATAGCGGTCTCAGAAGGACGATTATGTTGTCCGAAAATATCACGAATTTTACGTAATGTAACTTTAAGAGAACCACCATTTTCATAGTGGATTTTAATTCTTTTAATGCGATTTTTAATTTTCAGCAGTTAGTAAGAGACAACGCAAATCTAATCGTACTTTTTAAACAAGATGAAAGAAATATGAGACATGTGTATGAAGAACACGCCAACACTGACATGACATGGATTGAATTTCGGGAAATGTGTTCAAAAATATGGAGTATACCTTTCAATTATGTTGTAGTTAATAAAGATTGTTCCAAAAACAAAGGATGTTATAGAAGTAAATTTGACACAATTGTAGTCTTTGATTAAGAACATGACTTTATACCTATATAAGGCTATAACCTGTCTGACATTATTATTCACCGTACGACGCTTAATCAATTACAACCTGTTTTACCAATATGGAAAAAACATTGAAACGTCAAATTGTTGATGCAGCAGAAGCAGTAAAGATAAAAGTACGAAAAATGAGAGATACTGAGATTAACAATAAACAAGCACTGGAATCTGTTTTCAAACCTGTAACAGAACCTCTCAACATAATTGCTAATGCTAGTAAGCAAAGTCCTCTCCTGCGTGTTAGTGATGATTTTGCTGATGTTCCGTTTGTTAACGAAAAATTGCAGAAACAAAGAACTGATAGCGCAGGAAGTAATGATAATAATGACGGTGAAGACAAATATGAATCCGATATCAACAGTGACTCTTCTTATGAATCAGTAGTTGAAAGTAACCAAGATTATGATACGTCATGCTGGTCAGTGTCTTCAGAAGCGTTGGTAGATATTCCATTTGGAGTGAGAGCAGACCGCGGGAAACTGCTTTTAGGTTCTGCTTGCATAACGATCAACGATCAATACATCACCGTGGCTGGACGTAAATACCGAAATACACCTGGATTAAAACAGTTGTTGCTTAAGAAAGATTTAGACTTAAGCTTGGTTACAGATAGTGATATGCAGTTGATGCTACTTGATACAAATGCACATCGTTGAGACTTTGAGCCCAGTAAGCCAATAAAAAGTAATAAAGGACAAAAATATTTACAAGTTATTAAACCTCTTTTTAAACTGAAGAATGCAGTTCAGGGAAAGGGTCTACCGTTACTAAAAAAGTGGAGAAAAGACGTAGATTTAGTGTACTGGGATAATCCTAATGAACTAGTGGAAAGGTTGAAATTATTAATTGCATCTAGAGATGCTGGCAACACAGGATTAGATAATGAAATTATATCTATCAATGAAGAATTGCGTGAATCTAAGATTATAAATAAATAAATGTTTAAAAATATGTTTATTTTGTCATCAGCCTCTCGATAAAATACACCTTTAACATGAACTTAGATAAATTCGGACACTACATTCACAAAAGAATGCGTTTATCAGAGTTATTTGATTTTAATGAAAATGCATTGTTAAAATCAGAAAACGGAGATTTTGATTTAAAAACATCAAGACTGACAGGAATTACATCTCCAATAGAAGCAAACGATGCTGTTAACAAGGATTATGTAGATCGAATGAATGCTAACACGTTAAAAGAATTAAATAATCTGGCTGTGAATAAGGATTATGTAGATCGGTTGAATGCTAATATGTTTAAAGAATTTAATAATCTGATTGGTACATTGCGTACTCAAATCACAAAAGATGCAAAGGGTACAGTTCAAGCTACTTTAAAAGCAAGGATACCTGAGGTTTCAACTCATTTACAAGATAAGTTTTATACTAAAGCAGAGGTAGATAAATTACTTCAGAAAACTACATAATGGTAAAACAGCAAATTGTAAATGAAATACACAAAGCAACACGAAGAAATTTCCCTCGTCGTTCTGTTATCCTGAAAGGAATCCATGACTTATGGCAAGCAGACTTGATGGACATGCAAAACCTGAGGAAATATAACAAAGGTTATAATTTCATCCTTGTGATTGACTGCTTCTCAAAGTATGCCTGGGCTGAACCGTTAAAATCGAAAAATAAATTTGATGTTACTCGTGCATTCGAACATATACTGCTTAGTAGTTGTAATGATCCTGTTAATTTACAGACTGATATGGGAACCGAATTTTATAACATCACTTTTCAAACGCTTATGAAAAAGCACAACATTAACCATTACTCATCGTTTTCTACTAAAAAAGCATCAATTGTAGAGAGACTGATAAGAACTTTAAAAAATAAATATTTTAGTCTCAATGGAAACTATAAGTGGCTAGGTCTACCATTGGAAGACACATTGAAGAGATATAACAACACCAAACATCGTACTATTCAATTTAAACCGGTTGATGTGAATAAATGTAATGAACAAGTTATCAAAGAAAATATAGAAAAAATAAACAAACATGATTTGATTCAGTGGAAACCTAAATTCAAAGTTGGTGATTGTGTTCGTATAAGTAAGTACAAACATAATTTTGAGAAAGGTTACACTCCTAATTGGTCAACTGAATTATTTATTATAAAAAAGATAAATAATACCTTACCAGTGACATATCACATAGAAGATCAACGAAACCAAAACATATTAGGAGCTTTTTACGAACAAGAACTGCAAAGATCTAATTGTCCTGATGTGTATTTGATAGAAAAGGTTTTGAAAAAGAAAGGAAATAAATTGTATGTTAAATGGTTAGGTCTAAGCAGTGCAGAAAACAGCTGGATTGAAAAAGCTGCATTAATGAACTAACTATTATAAAACCATTTTCATTCGAAATCATATCATTCTAATTTGAGTAATGCAAGGGGGTGGACTAGTTAACAACATAATTAATAATCTTTTTTTTTTTTTTTTTCAGGGTGGGAAATCATCAAATGACTTCTCCCGCTCTGGGCGGAGCGGGAGGGCGTGTCAGACTTTTACTGACTAAAACCCACCCGTGTTCCATCAGTTGCCCATGTGCCAGGGTCACGGTATCTCTTTCGAACAATCACGCGACCCCGGCATGCATCGGTCCTAGTAGACCCCTACACTGCTGCTGACATCTCTTTGAGGCGCGCGTGGAACACTGCGCGCCGTCGACCCGAGCTTGGTCCTTACCGGGCGGCGAGCTACCCATTGCTCGCCACCCGCAAGCTCGCGCCTACGGTGGCCGGGAGTCCGCTATTGACTCCCGACGCCCGGGGCGTCTCCTCCTGCGGCGGCTAGGGACGTGAGGGCGCAGAGACTGCCACTCCCTCACGCGCCCCGCCTCCTCCTTCGCGAGCATTACTGCTTCGCAGAAGGAGGTGACGGCTTCCCATTCCCTCTCGCTCCGTACCATGGCTCGCACCAGGGCCGGACGCGAGAGGTCGCCGCCGCCAATCGCCTCCACGAGGACACGGCGGTGCTCCGCCCAGGCAGGGCACACCTCCACCGTATGCTCCACCGTGTCCTCCAGACGATCCTCGCAATGGAAACACCCGGACGTATCCTCCCGCTTTATCCTGAACAGGAACCCACCGAAGCACCCATGCCCGGTGAGAACCTGCGTCAGGCGGAAGGTGAGGACGCCGTGACGCCTCTCTATCCACTCCTCAAAGAGGTGACTTACCGCCGCAATTGTGGCGTGCCCAGCACTGGGTTGCGACAATCGTACCCGCCATGTCGCCATGAGATCACACCGGAGCTCTGTCCGCCGTGCCGCGATTTGTCGCGGCAGCGGAGTTTCGCCCCGGCGTTTCGCCTCCTCGCGCCACTCCCACATGTGGGCGAGGACCTTTGCCTCCAGATCCCATGGCGGCACTCCGGCAAGGAGGCTCGCTGCCTCGCAGGAGACCGTGCGGTATCCCCGGATTAACCGGATGGCCATGACCCTCTGGGCCGCACTCAACCGGCGCGCTGGGCGCAGCCTCAATGAGGGCGCCCACACCGGTGCCCCGTAGAGGGCCATGGACCGCACAACCCCCGTGTAGAGCCTCCGGCAGGAGGCGTTTGGACCCCCCAGATTGGGCAGGAGCCGCTTTAAGGCAGCCCCAGCCCGCTCCAGTCTGGGAGCCAAACGTCGGAAGTGCTCGACGAAGTTCCACCGGCTGTCGAGGACAAGTCCCAGGTACTTCATCGTCGACTCGACGCCGATGTGAACCCCTCCTACCGTGAGTTGGGAACCCGCAGGTGGCGCGTTCCGAGGACCATGAAAACCCATGGCCTCGGACTTGTGCAATGCCACCTCGAGTCCCAGTTGCCGGATCCTATCGACGATTGTCGCAACCCCGCGTGTCATCAGTTCGGCCGCCGCCTCGTGCGACCTCCCCTGCGCCAGGACCAGCGTGTCGTCAGCGTAGCAAACTACGCTGACGCCGCTAGGGAGGTCGGCGCGCAGCACCCAGTCGTAACCGATGTCCCACAGATGCGGCCCCAAGACCGATCCCTGTGGGACACCGCACGACATCTCTCGCCGGTTCCAGTCTCCCTGGCGACCGGGGTAGATGACGGCTATATCCGTCAAGTACGCCTCGACCACGCGACAGAGGTAGGTCGGCATCCGGTGATACCGGAGTGCCTCCCTAATGCAACTCCAGGGCAGGGTATTAAAGGCGTTGGCGATGTCTAGAGACACCGCCATGACGACCCCACCCCGGGCCACTGCATCCCCCGTCGTGAGGGCTCGCACGCGCATGATGGCGTCCACCGTAGAGTAATTAATAATCTACCATTCGAAGTGCATTTGCCAGGGTACAATTATTGTGGACCAGGAATCAAACTTCATAAACGCTTGGCGCGAGGTGATCGAGGTGTAAATAAGCTAGACGAAGCTTGCTTGCAACACGACATTGCGTATACAAACCATACAGACGTATCAAATCGTCACAAAGCTGATTTACAACTACTTGATATGGCTAAACAAAGACTTAAATCAAAAGATGCAGTGAAAGGTGAAAAATTAAGCTCTTGGTTGGTGAGCAAAGTTATGAAAGCGAAACTAAAGTCTGGATCAGGCATTAAAACATTTAAAAGCTTAGTTTCGAAAATAAAATCAAGAATTAAGAAACTCAAACACAAAGATAATAAGACTTTAATAAAAGCAGCTTACTTAACCGCAAAAAAGTTATTTCCAAACATTCACCATCGAATTCGAGTACCCCGAGTAATACCGATACCAAAGACTGGAGGGAGTTCTACCTTAAATTCCAATTTTCGCTGGTTTATCGGCTTTAGGAACTTTAGCTGGTGGTGCAGCTGGCATTGCAAAAACCGTTAATGATTACAAAGCAAGCAAACAAAATTTGCAAGAAACAGAGCGACATAATAAAGCTATGGAGGCTTTTGTGTTGGGTAAGGGTTTATACATTAGACCGTATAAAAGTGGTAAAGGATTGTTTCTAACATCTTCAAAAAACTGAAAAATATGCTACCCAATCGCCCTATAACTGATGTAGACATCCGAAAGTATTCAAGACACATTCCATATTTTCGGGGGGTCTACATGAAGGATCGACTACCTTCGAAGCCGAAAGACATTGAATGTGGTATCGTTAACTTAGACGATTCTAAGAACGAAGGAACGCATTGGGTAGCTTATGCTAAAGTATACAATCACTGTGAATACTTTGATAGCTATGGAGATTTAAAACCTCCAATGGAATTGATGCAATATTTCAAAAATTGTGATGTGTTATATAACTACACAGGATATCAAAAATTAAACGCAGTCAATTGTGGTCATTTATGTTTAAATTATTGTTGACTTTTTGGAATAAAAATGTATTATAAAATAAATGCTTTTCTTTTATATCAATCATTTGCAAGATGTCACTCACTTTGTCGATAACTGGAGACTCGTCAGTGTTAACTACATATTATCCTAATGCTTTACTACTAGACGGAGAGTATGAGTGTGCTTTATTGCACTTTTCAACATTTAATTCTATTCCAAACATTGACAAAAGTAATAATAAGTTCTATTATGGCATTAATGAAGTTATTGAAGTACCGGAAGGCACTTATGAATTACAAGATATTAGCGATTATTTAAAATCTGAAATAAAAGATGCAGCGATCAAACTACGGTGCAATAATAATACTTTAAAAACTACAATATTCTGTACAAAAGACATTAATTTTATCAAAGGAGACTCTTTTAGAAGACTATTAGGGTTTAACAAACAAATTTTAACAGCAAATAAATGGCATGTGTCACAGTCTCCAGTCAACATTCTACCTACGACCGTAGTCAGGATTGAATGTGATATTGTAAGCGGTTCATTTGTGAATGGTGAACCAAGTCATATTATTCACGAATTTGCACTTAATGTGCCGCCAGGATACAGGATCATAGAAATCCCGAAGAACGCAATATACTTTCCAATCAATCAAAACAACATAAGCTGCATACATATCAGACTGTTTGATATAAACAAACGATTAATCAATTTACGTGGTGAAGAAGTGCAGGTATATCTGCATCTTAGAAGAAAAAGATGATTGACTACAATAAAAATGTGTTTCACCAAGTAAAGAATATCATCATATCAGCTATCATCTCATCAGCTAACTAACGAAGATATATATGCTAACGGAAATAGACAACGAATCTATATAAATGAGGATCTCAGCAAACATATGCGCAACCTGCTTTGGACGGCCAAGAACGAGCTAAAGCAAACGTTTAAATACATTTGGATACAAAACGGTAAGGTGCTGATAAGAAAAGATAACCCAAACGACAACAAAATCAAAACAATCCGCTCACTTAGCGACATCAGTGCATACACAGTAAACAAATAATGTATTTGTAAAGAGTGCTGTCATAAACCGTGAGTATTTTTATTTCAAAATTCAACAACAATGCTTCACACGTCACATGTAAGATTGAATACAACAAATATATATGTACAGATAGCTGGCAGGATGACTTACTACAATGTGATAACAATCTCATACATTTAAATATAAGATCTCTCAGAAAGAACTTTAATCAACTACAGGTATTAATAGACAAGTGCAGGGAAAAACTTGATATTTTGCATTAACAGAGATTAACATCAGAGAACACGAACTATGTTTATACAAGTTAAAAGGATACGACACATACATAAATACAAGAGAAACTAAGAGGGGAGGTGGAATTTTGTTATATGTAAACAATAAGTTAAATTTTACGACCAACACAATTAAATCTAATTATTCCGAGATGATACATGGACAGCTTTTCCAAGATGGAAGTAAAATTATACATATTTTGGCTATATACAGGCCGCCAAAAACAAACAAACACTGCTTTGTTGAGGAAGTGCAAAGACTGTTATCAAGGATTCCGTTAAGTTGTGACGTAATGATGATTGGCGATACAAACATAAATCTGCTGTGTAAAACCGGTTCAAGCAACGTAATCAATAACTACTCAAATAATATGAGCGAGTTAGGCTTGGAATGTGCTATACGTGACGTAACGCGAGAAGAGGTGTACGGCGACACAGTGACGCGGTCGTGCATTGACCATGTGTGGGTTCGAACTCAACGTGCAATATCCGCATATGTGTTAACTGTTAAGATATCAGATCATTATGTTGTAGGTGTGCGCCTCGCTAGTAATTCGGTCTTGAGTGATGTTCCGAGTGCATTGAACTCTCATAGGACTATTATTTGTGATAAAAGGATATTAGAAAAACTTAAAAATGTTTCATGGAGTGAGCTATTAAATTGTGAATGTCCAATAGACTTATATAATAGATTATGATAAATTTTTTCTGATGTTTATAATGAAGGGAAAATCCAAGTATTGGTTCGCATTAAAAGAAAAACCAAACCGTGGATCACACAAAAGATTAAGAAAATGATAGGTATTAGAGACAGATTGTTTAGAAATTGGAAAAATAAACCAGAAGATATGAATATGCGTATACAGTATAATAGATTTAGAAATAGATTAAATAAATGTATAAATAAAGCGAAAAATAAATACCGTCAAGAAGAAATAAAAAAATGTCAAAAGAATATTAGAATGGTTTGGACTAAAATTAACTCCTGGATAGGAAATGAAAAAAGAAGTGTAGATTCTGTTATTCTTAAGTATTTTGGGAAATTGGAAAGTTCGCTTGAAAATATATGTAATAAATTCTCAACAACATTTACTAAAGAAATATTAGATTTAAAACATGTATGTAGTCACAAGTTTTTGGATAGGTCTTGCTATGTTGATTCTTGTAATGTATCACTGCGTTTTCAGAAGGCATATTCAAAGGATATAGATAAAATAATTAATTTGCTAAGTGCGGATAAGTCTGACGGAATAGATAAAATTAGAGTTAAAGAAATTAAATTATTAAAATCTATGTTAAGTCCTGTAATAGCTCAATTTATTAATTTGTGTGTTGAAAAGGGGCTGTACCCTGAAAAACTAAAAACAGCATTAATTAGACCTATTTTTAAACATGGCGTACATAGTGAATACACAAACTACAGACCAATTGCCATATTGTCAGTAATAAACAAAATAGTAGAAAAGGTTATTGTGAATCAAGTAAGTGTTTTCTTGGAAAAACACAATATTCTGACAAATGTCCGACGTGGGCGGAGCACGGCAACGGCCTTGGTACAGTTCGCCGACGACGTCAGTGAGTGTCTAGATCAACGGAAGCAGGTGGTGGTGGTCTACATTGATTTCAAAAAAGCTTTTGACATTTTGGAACACCACCAGCTGTTTCAAGCCATGGCGGAGTGCGGAGTCGCGGGCCCACTTAACAGGTGGTTTCGTGCTTACCTCACAGACCGGAAACTGCAAACGGTCATTGACGGCGTCGTCGGAGAACCAAGACCCGTCACGTGTGGTGTGCCAACCGGATCCGTGTTTGGTCCCGTTGGATACATCATTCATGTTAACAGCATGTGCAATGTAGTTCGTAAGTGTCGCATATATATGTATGCTGATGATACGTGCCTAGTCTATGCAGATAAAGATTTAAATTTAATTGAAAGTAACATTCAGGAGGATTTAACTAATATCATCAAATGGGCTCACGATAATGGCATTATAATCAACATAAATAAAACAAAATGTATTCATATACGATCTCCTTATCTTAAAAAAAAATAGAACGTCCGCCGCGCATAGTGGGGCATAGCTATGAATGTCTACACAGTGACGGACTGACGTTGTGTGAGTTCGCAAAGATTCAGGTGGTGGAAGAGTACAGGTACCTGGGTTTTGTTATAGACAACAGCTTCTCATGGAAAATACACATTAATCACTTATGTGACAAACTCAGGTACGTCTTAGTAAAATTCCACCACCTTAGTTTTGTGTTAGATAGGGCAACTCTGTATATGGTCTACTATGCACTGGTGGACTCACTACTTATGGACTGGCATGCTATGGTAACACATTTAAAACATATTTGGATAAAATTAAAAAAATACAGATCAGATCAGATCATGAAACTTTTAGTAGACAAAAACACAAAAAACCGTTGCAAAATTAGCGATTACGAAGACTTGTGTTTTGAATGTAAAATGCTGCCAGTTCATGAGAGGGTAGTGTTGTCTTTAGCTGTAGAACAAAATGGTAGTGATACATTTAAAAATAACATTATACGCACAAGATCCCAAAGAAACAATAGTGTAAAAAGATTTGTGGTGCCCACGTATAATAATTATTATGGTCAAAGGTGTAGACATTTTCTAGTTCCCACAATTTTTAATAGCCTTCCAGACGATATTAACAGCTGTACCTCAAAAACCGTTTTTAAAAGTAAAATTAGTAAGTACAGACGCCACCAGGTCAAGCTACCCGAAACTGTCAATTTTTCCCAATGAACCTTGAACCTAATGCTCTAGAAATAAAGTCGAAAATCTATCAAAGAAATCTGACAGATTGTAGTAGCTTGATGTGTTGGCGTCTGTACCTTTTAGATATGTTTTTCCAAAGCCTCACTGTAAATAATAGTTGAAAAATTTACGAATTTTATGTCTCTGTTTATTGTTGTTTATGTTTTATATGTTTAAATGAAAAGGTGTTAATATAGTATTATTACAAAAAATTGAAAAAAGGAGCTACATCTGCCAACAAACTGCCTTGCAGTTTGGCAGAAGTAATATATTTTATAAAAACAACCTATCATTGTGAATAAACACTTTTTCATTTTCTTTTTTTTTTTTTCTGTTCTGCCCGAGCTACCTATCGAAGAAGACCTTTCTCTAAGAAGATAATAAAATTAACTAAAGACAATAAAGCGTTCCTTAGAGCGATCGGATTGTTAAAATGAATATCTTAGACGTTTTATCCGCTCCAACTTACGATAATACTATAGAAGGAATCGAATTTCATTCCTACAAGCCGTACGTAACGAGTTTCAACAGGAACGATGAAATCCGCATTCCCATCAACCAACAGGATTTGTACATACTTCCTTCAGCTAGCACACTATTTAGAAGGCACTGTTATCGTAAACAAAAAAGATACGAAAGACAAAGTTACTAGTATCAATTTCACAAACAATGGTCTACTGTACTTGTTTCAAGATATTAGGTATGAGTTAAATGGAGTGGAGATTGATAAAATAAAAAATGCAGGTATAACTACAACCATGAAATCATTAATATCAATGAATGAAAGTGAATCAAAAATGTCTAATGCTTGGGGCTGGAATATCGATGGTATAAAAAATATTAATGGTGGAAAATTTTCTGTTTCTATTCCACTACGTAACATCCTCGGGTTTGCTGAAGATTATAAAAAGTTGTGATAAATAGCAGACATGAACTGATATTGTTACGAAGTAATACTAATTTGAACGCTGTAAAACTTAACACCGGCGAAATAGTGGACGACGTTCAGATCAACAAAATTATATGGCGCGTACCGCATGTTAAAGTATCAGACAAAGAAAAAATAACTTTGTTAAAACTATTAGAAAAAGATAGATCACTTCAAATGGTATACAGAAATTGGGATCTGTACGAATATCCAGCTTTACCTAAAACTACAAAACATACCTGGTCAATCAAAACTTCATCTCAAATAGAAAAACCAAGGTACATTATTATCGGGTTACAAACAAATAGGAAAAGCAATGCAAGTTCGGACATGTCTCAATTCGATCACTGTCATGTTCGAGACGTTAAAGTGTATCTCAATTCAACTTATTTTCCGTATGAAAACCTAAATACGAGTTTTGCTAATAACAGAATCGCTTTATTATGCGAGCAATACACCAGATTTCAACAGTCGTATTACGGACGTCGACCGGAACCCATATTGAGCGAAAAACAGTTTAGAGATTTAGCACCGCTGTTTGTCATTGATTGCTCTAGGCAAGCGGATAATCTAAAGACAGGGCCAGTTGTGGACGTGAGAGTAGAAATTGAAAGTGATTCGGAGATACCAGATCAAACTTCAGCATATTGTCTCATTCTGAACGATTGCATTGTTGAATACAAACCATTAAGTAACATTGTTAAGAAGATATCATGAATTCGGACACCCTTATAGTGGAACTCCAAGGATTTAAAGATTCTTTAAATCATTTTATTGTCAAAGAATTGGCCATTGCGAGTCATAATCATACACAGACGTTCTTGGTGAAACCACCATATTCATTCCATTACCTAACACTAGAAGAAAAAAAGCAGGTGAGATGGTTAGAAAGAAATCGAGGAATTTACTGGAGTGAAGGCTACATAGACTACAAAGAGTTTAAACGTGTTATTTTACCATATTTAGAAAATAAAAAAATTATGACAAAGGGTTTGGAAAAGATTACGTGGATTAAAGAGTTATTTGCAAACTGTGAAGTGATTGACGTAGGTGAGAAGGGATGTCCTAATTTTGCGACATTAAAAAAAAAGTTCTGTAAAAATAAAACTGATTTTAATTGTGTGAACCATAAATTGAATTGTGCATTGAATAATGCTGTGTGTATTAGAAAATGGTATTTTGATAATAATATGTCTGTATTTAATTTATTTATTTAATAATTATTGTGTTGAACAGTTAATTAAAAATTTCTATGTACTCAAGAGTGTTTTATTTAATATAATCAGACCCATATAACAAACTTTAAATTAGCTGCAGCAAAATGATAATCCTAATAAATTTTATTTCAAATATAGGTACTTACGGTATTCTAAACGGATTATTCTAATAAAACATTCTGAAAGCAAATAACCTATATTTATATCATTACACTAGAGTTAATTTAAAGTTCGAGTATTTATGAGTAATACAAAATAAAACATAATTTAAACTACAAAATATTTTTATTTACTTTTTACATTATTTACAATTATTACAAATTAATTATAACTACCTACCCAATAATAATAATAATAGCTGTCCCCACATAGTTTATTTAATGTTACCTTACATACTTAACTTAAAAACTTGTGATGACTGAACAGTAGCCCAACTAGATTAATCAAAGAAATCTACATTACATATTTTTTCTTCGTATATTTATTTAACTTTATTATATTTTTTTAGACTAGGTATGTACAGGATAAAATACAAAAGTTAATTAAAATAAAACTTACACATTTGTTATTTTAAAAATGTATACATTCAAAACTTACACAACATAAAAACCACAAATGTTTAAACACTAAACAATAAGAAAGCAAATAAATGTTATATAAACCTAATAATAATATAGTCTGATAACTATAATATTACTTACATAATTTATTATTGCTTATTACTATAAAACTTAAACAATATAGTAGATACTTACAAAATAATGACACCAGTTAATAGTTCGTCAGTAATAACAACTGTCCCCACAAAGTTTTTTTGATATTTTATTAATTAACGATTGCGTCTCCTCCATAACATGGTCCACCGATTCAGCCACTATATACTGCGCATTTAAAATTACCACATCATCATTGTCACTTGCAGATTCTTGTTGTTCACTGATGTCCAACACTTGTACCTGGATCAGTCGTAATCCTTTTTTCTTCTCATTGTTTATGACGAATGATTGACAGGTAGGCAGAGCTGACTTCTGTTTTACACACTCTCGTCTTGTTCTAGGCTTCTTGTTGACAGGTCCGCAGTCTTGTCTTGCTCTAGGCTCCTTGTGAACAGGTCTTTGTTGTTCTGGGATATGCCAGCTTAAACTCGGGGTTGGAAAACCTTGCGCGTATTGCGAGAAGTCGATAATATCTGGAGAATCACACATTATCAATGATCTGAAACAACCGAAATAATAATTAATTATAATTACATAAAAACATGATGAATTAACGTTATAAATATATGGGTAGTTCTACAATACTTACAATTCGTTTCGTTCTTATTCGACGTGATATGACCGCTCCGGCTAACTGTCTAATAATGAATGTTCTACACAATAATACGACTGTGGAACGTGGTTAATATGTAATGAGACTCCATAAAGCCTTAAAGCGCTGTGATTCAATTTCAAGTTTCAACACGTTCGAGCTCGTGCACGAGCACCTGTTCGGTGTCATATTCTACACCGCGCGTGTGAACTTCGAGCCATGAGTGCTATGTCATCAAAAATGAATATTGCATGTTTTATCCAGTTGGAACCTGTATCCTCGTGCACAACATGGTGTAAGCCCTGTATGCTTTGTCATCAATCAGGAATAGAAATGAAACAGAGATAAAATCATAAAATTTTATTTATTTAAGTATATATTTAGTAGGTACATACAGATAAAAACAACAATTACAAGGGACACCAAGAATACACACATTTTAGAATTACATACATATAATACCAGCTATAATATTATAGCTGGGCTCAAAAGTAACTTCAGACGATACTATTTGAATTAAATTACAGGACAATATTATATTTAAATATAAACAAACTTTTTAAATTAGTGAATAAGATAGTAGGTACGTTATAAAATTATCTGACTTTCCATTTAGGATGTTTTACAATCAATAAAATACTTGATAGAAATGTCACTATTGTAGGTTCCTAATTACATTTTTAAGTATGGTAATACAATACATAAATATATTTGCATTACCCCAAGCTAAAGTAGATACTTTATCAAATGATAGCAACCGTTTATCATCATTGCTTGAAAGTGCTATTTTATTTACGTTCTGAGTGAATGGTGCCGATTCTGTTGTCACAAAATTCTCTAAACTAAACTAAAAATCACAAAAATTTGGTTTAATCCTGTCAAACGACGATTTCCTATTCTGAAATGGACTAAAGTGACACAACTTAACTATATTTTAGTTTGACAGCACTAAGATTGCAATTAGTGCTTAGTGCATTTTAGTGAAAATGTCAATTTTGCTATTCTGAGTTTGCGGGTTTCACCAAAAATTTTGACTATAATAATTTATTTTAACTAAATCTGACTATTTTTAATCGCGATTAAAAAGGTGTGGAATAAAACTAGTGGTCATGAACTAAAATTCTCAACAACGCCTCGCCTTCACTTGCAAAAACAGTTCTGTATTTTTTATTTTCTTTTTGCTTATATCTTGAAAATGTCGTGTCCTATCGCAAAAATAATGAAATTTTCGGCCCCCTTAGTACACCCCGGCACATTTAAATCTCAACACGTGGGTAATATTTTTTTTATATTTTTCAAACAAAAGTGAAAAATTCCATGTAAAACACGTTGAGGCTGCCCCCCCCAGCACGCGCCTTCCACTCTCAAAAAATTCATTCTACGCAATGCACACACAAGTACAACGTTGCGAAACCAAAAGAAAAAAAAATTCCACGCTGAGTCGCGATTGTCAAATTCGATTTTAGTCGTGTCAAAATAATTTTTAAATTTAGAGATTTTTCCTTGCAGAATAGCGTTACAATTCTCATAGCCAAAAGTAAGGAATTTTAGAGATAGTTTAGTTAGTTTAGTTCGTGTACAACAGAATCGGCACCAATATTTCATGTTTTATTGACCTAAACATTACATTTTTTTTTTACGAATGACATTGCAATTGTACAAAACATTTTTATAATCAATCATGTTTAAATGTTTCGTTACACATTTTTTTATACCTTTGGCTTTTTTAATTGTTTTTTTTTTTAAGGTTTTACAATAAAGCTTTGAGCGCAGTCCTACGAATTCTTTAATAACTTTACCACCCATTTCGTCCTTAAACAGTCCTGGGATCTTCTTATTATTAATGGGCAAGTGAAATTCATTGTTTATGTCATAATTAGAGGTATCAAAATATTTAAAAAAATTGAGCTTGAAATCTTTATAAATGTTATTACTCTGTACATCATAAATTAAGCTATCTGTGTCAGTATAGCACAATTCAATTCGCTTACCATAAAAAGGTTTCATGACAGAGTAGTGAAAATCGTACATATAGGTCTTAGATAATTCTAATACTGTGAACCCTATATGTATATATTGGTTTATTAAGTATAACACGCGAAGGCTTCATTTGTATTGCTACTAGATCATCAGAAAACACAGAAGCGCTATGAAAATATGGACTGGCTATCAATTTCTCAGCACAAATAGTCTTTTTCGTTTTATTGTTTGAATCGCGCCATTTGTTAACTAATTTTAAATCTACTCTTTGTTCAACATTTTCCAGAGTCTTCCCAAAAATACTATTATTTAATCATTTGAAAAAATCTTGCTCAAACGTTGATTCTGCTTTTTGTCGTAGTTGAGTGTTAAGATCGATGTACTGTTTTAAAAAACAGCTTTGCTTAAAAACAATTGCACGATGAATCCTTCGTAACACCAATCCATGTTGTAAACATTTCTTTAAATGAACGTAATGAATAACGTAGTGGTATTTGTCATACAAATTCGGTATTAATTTTTATTCTTACCACCCGGTGCAACAAATTTTTCTGGACAAAATGGAAAGTCGTTATGTTCATCGTGCAATGTTTTAGGATAAATCAACTTCAAGAATATAGCCGTTTTCCGCGGTATCGCTTATATCTGTTAAGCTCAATTGCAAATCATCTATTTCCTGTCTACTCATGAATCTAAAATCCGAATAAGGCAAATATTGACACATGCTATAACCATATAAATTGTTGCAATCTAAATAAATAATAAATGAATTCGGCAGAGACGAGTCGTAAGAATCCAAGTATTTATGATTGGCTTTGACATGTCTTTTGGAACACATACAAACACCTCCACGAATACCTTCTTGTATCATTCTAAAAATTTGAACATCACATCAATTCTAATTTAATTCTAGTTTTCAAAAGCATTGCATCGAATGATAGACTTGGTGCTGTAAGATAAAACGCAGGATCGAGATTATAGTATTGTTTACAAGTTTTTCGAAAACTTTCAAACACGTCTGTTAGCAAAAGAACGTCGGTTTTAAGATATAAATCTGTGTACATACCCATATTTTGAATTTTAAATACTGACCAAATGGTCTGAGCGTGTTTATAGTCTTCATCGCTAATTGATTCATTAGTCAAGGAGTTATGAAAATGATTTTTAGATGGTAAACATATATCGTCGTAATGTTTCCATTGAGACATGTAATCGTATGGATACACTCCTTTACGGGTAAGTAGATCAAATTGTGTTTTTTCAGGAAAATAAGATTTTAATTGCTTGAAGTCTTGTTTTTTCATTGTGTTTACTAACTTTTCTAAGCTAGTTCCTAAAAACTTGAATGAATCTACAAATCGTACCTGTATGCTTTCATTATCGGAAATCGGAATATACTTCGTGAAAGAAATATAATTTTCTTTTGTTTTAGGTATGACTTTAATAGATCCCGGAGCGTTACGTAATTCTTTTATGAAAAGATGGCAATCATAACCCGATAAGTTATGAAAAAATACAGGTAGAAACTTAGGCATTTTATATTGCAGGTTACAGTAACTGTGAGCTGCGCCACGATATTTACCAGTCAAATGACAATGATCGCGTACCCTATCACCTAACAAGAAATTCTCACAAATATGACATGTATCAGAGTTTTCAAAGTCGAGAGCATTCTCATTCGTGTAAATCATGGGAACGGTATTATTTAAAATTCTATAAACTTTTTTGGTATCTTTATAAATAGACTTCACAAATTTTGAAACACAATCCGAACCACGATACGAGACATAACGATTATAGGTTTCATCTAGAGTGCACGTAATATGATAAGCGAAAGCGATGGGCACATGTCGCTGTCTCGTAACGGTGCTCGCCTGAGTTGGGTCAGGGTCGCAGGAGTCGTACCGCTCTAGCATTGTTTCAAAATCGGCGTATATAACAAATGGTACGAATTGCTTTCTGCCATAATTTTCAAACTGAATGAAAGAGCCTTTAAAGCGGTCCAGTCACGGTATTAATTTTTAAGCCATAAATAACTCAATGGTAATAATAGTAATATACGATTAGCCTTTATAGCCTTCGCAAGTTCTAAACCTGTTACTTGTCGGTTCTTATTTTATTATTCCGAAAATTTGGCTTGCTGATAGAAACTAGCCATCTAACATAATAATTCGTATATGAGAACTAGCCAAGTCAGACCTTAGGCTACAAAATATTATCCTAAGTTATAAAAAGAAATGATATTTTATGTATTTACAAATAAATTTCAGGACTGACCATTGCACTTGGCACCCATTTAGATCTCACTTCTTTTGTCGTTGAAGTCAACAACCACGGCATATATCATAATATTGAACTTGGCTCTCATTTCACATTTATGTTTTTGATGGGTTGTAATTTGTTAATTGACACAGAATAAAAAAATACAGTAGTTTAACTTCATAGAAAACGGTCGAGATGACGCGCTTCGAAATTTCAGTGTGCACAATACGCAACAGCCACGGAGGGTGGTAGTTACGCACATTCGCGGAGGGTGCAACATTTAGTTACTTGAAATTTGACACGAAATTATCAATTGTATTATTCAGTGTTGTGTGTTTGAATTCATCAATATTGAAACCAGAAATATCATTTTTTACATTATCAACTCAGTCGGCATTTCGAC
The DNA here is from genome assembly GCA_932294355.1 of Aporophyla lueneburgensis. Taxonomy (NCBI): domain Eukaryota; kingdom Metazoa; phylum Arthropoda; class Insecta; order Lepidoptera; family Noctuidae; genus Aporophyla; species Aporophyla lueneburgensis. The sequence continues at coordinate 25,564,400 of OW028735.1, forward strand.
GTATTCCACATTAGGCATTCGCTTAAATGGCACCTGAATGAATTTATTTCAATGTCACTACCGAGACATACTTCTGCTTCTTTTATTTTTACTGTGTCATAAGTATTGAGAATTGAAAAATAAAGCCGACAAAGTGAACCCGATCCCAAGTAATTTTAAGTTGCAGTTAAACTCGGAAGTTGTTATCATCATATAAAAACTAGTGCAGAGTAAGTTAGTTTACTCACTAAAAACATTTTCATTCGTATTATTAAATAATCACTTACACTTGCAATGAAAGAAACCAAGATACTGTAGGTATCGTGTAGGAATCGGAAGTACGTGACTGAGTTATGGTTTTATAGTTGTCCAATTTATCAATAATAACATTAACTCTAGGATTTCAATGCTTCTCCAATGTATTTATTCATTTATTCTTTACTCTTATTATTCCTAATAACCTCAGTGTTCTCTTTTTTCAAGGTCTCTTAATTAATTTTAAATCACACTCGATAACAAGTGGTAGATGGTTCGACCAATAATTCGTGTCGTACTTGATACAAAATATATCATTCATATAAATAAAAATATATAAATATATAATCTTAGTACGTAGAAGAATGAAACACGTTAAAACTAGAAGCGATTACAAACTTTAAAAATAATATGTAGAAAGTTCTATAAAAGACTAATTTAGTGTTTACAACATGATGGTCATATTACTTAACAATATAAATGCATGGAATGCAATTTATGTGAACGTGGGAAGCGTGCATTCCATTGTCATTGAAATTTGCCGATTTGAACTAATAAAGCTGACTTATACATAAAGCTGATTATATACATAAAACTGACAACCACCGGGTACGGTTACGATCTACGGAACAGACTACAACAGCGGATTCACATACAGTTTGTACACCAGATTGAATAATGTGAGATACCGACGGTTATGAATCAATAGTGTTACGTAAAAACTGATATAGGCACTAATGATTGTTAACCGTCGATGCGTTTCTGATCCGGCTGCCGTTGTCAAGTGTATCAGCGCCTTAGCTTTATGCATACTGGACTAGGATCGACTATCCGTGGGACCGCGCTTGCCACTTGATTTTTACGTGTTGATGTAACAGGATGTATCGTCTGTAATGTGTTAAACTAAATTTAGATGTCCTCGAGCCAATCTGGTCACAGAATAAATGTGTACAAACCTAAGGGTGCGCGGTATTTTACTTTTGTGGAGAGACATGAGACAATCTGTCCTAAATTTAGTTTAATGTATGCGGTATCCTAAAGTTCAGATGTCCTCGAGCCAATCTGGTCACGAAAACGGGTATGTGTGTTACTAAACGACAATGCACCATCCCCAAGTATGTGGAGAGACATGAGACAATCTGTCCTGAATTTTAGATTACTGGTTCGTTCAGATATAGACCTGATTATGTTAACGTGTAAAGTTTTAAAGCAGATGGGCGTATTGATGTAAAAGTATGTATCGTCTGTAATGTGTTAAACTAAATTTAGATGTCCTCGACCCAATCTGGTCACAGAATAAATGTGTGTGAACCTAAGGGTGCGCGCTATTTTACTTTTGTGGAGAGACATGAGACAATCGGTCCTAAATTTAGTTTAATGTATGCGGTATCCTAAAGTTCAGATGCTCTCGAGCCAATCTGGTCACGAAAACGGGTATGTGTGTCACTAAACGACAATGCACCATCCCCAAGGATGTGGAGAGACATGAAACAATCTGTCCTGAATTTTAGATTACTGGTTCGTTCAAATATAGGTAGACCTGATTATGTTAAAGTGTAAAGTTGTCGAGCAGATGGGTGTATTGATGTAAAAGTATGTATCGTCTGTAATGTGTTAAACTAAATTTAGATGTCCTCGACCCAATCTGGTCACAGAATAAATGTGTGTGGACCTAAGTGTGCGCGCTATTTTACTTTTGTGGAGAGAGATGAGACAATCTGTCCTAAATTTAGTTTAATGTATGTGGTATCCTAAAGTTTAGATGTTCTCGAACCAATCTGGTCACGAAAACGGGTATGTGTGTCAGTAAACGATAATGCACCATCCCCAAGTATGTGGAGAGACATGAGACAATCTGTCCTGAATTTTAGATTACTGGTTCGTTCAGATATAGACCTGATTATGTTAACGTGTAAAGGTTTAAAGCAGGTGGGTAGGTGTTTTTAAGCTGGTGAGTATATTGAAATGAATCCGACAGTTGAATTTGAGGTAAGACATCTATATCAGAAATATTATTGAACATTCTACTCCACCTTCAGTTCCATCGACTCACGAGGTCAGCCATCGATATCAGAAATATTAATATTATTGGGCATTCTATCCACCGAGAGTGACGAGGCGAACGGAGTGAGCCGATGGAACGAAGGTGGAGTAGGATGAAAAAAATGCAGGCTAAAACTCTTTTATGTGACGTTCATATAAAAGCTCGATTATCATTTGCAAAAAAAGTACATGTCCTGGACAACGGAGTGGCAAAATGTTATTTTTAGTAATGAGAAAAAAAAAATTTAGATGGCCCAGACGGTTTTGCGTATAGTTCACGACCTGAGAAAAGAAACAAAATTATTATCACGGCGCTACTCAACACTTGGTTCAGTGATGGTTTGGGGGGCGATTTCCTATAACGGTTCCGTCGACCTTGTGGTAATTAGAGGAAAACAAAACGCTCAGAAATATTTAAAGAACAGTGGCGAACTCCCGAACAAATTTTTATTGACATTTTTTTTTAGCGTCTGTCTATTAAAAATATGTAAAAGTATAGAGATTGAATTGCTGAACAGTTTTGTCTTCAGTTATACTTTTATAGGAAGTCAGGAATTTAAGATATTTCAGGTTGAAGTTTTAGAGGTTATGTCTCGTCAACAACAGACTTATCGAAAAAGATATATATAAATACCTACTTATTTGCTCAAAATATCATTGATAGAAATGCATTTTATATATAAAATAAACTACGGACTACGTTTTCAGAATATTAAGTCCAGCCGACGTGCTTAGGTATGCCACATGGTCCACGTAAGTAAGTAGGCAGGTACTTACCTACTTAATTATATGTTCAGAAGAATATTTATTTAATAATCTTAGTCAACTATCTTTAGATCAGTTAGTTATAGATATAGTGTGATTCATTACATGATAAGGTAGGTATAGAAAAATAAAACAACTTGTTTTTTTAAATATTTATTCTTCATCTTCTCTAACCACAATGTCATCAAGAAAACCTGAAAACCTGCGGGTGCTGTAATAAATGTTTGATGTCTGGCCCATCCTAGATATCATACTTCAGTCATTGTATGAGCGCAACATCCAACTCTCGAGTTAAGTGCCAATGCCGGGTATCGGCGCATTTTATTGACACATAATATGTTGCAGTTGACACACATGATGCGTGCAGGCCTTTTTTTTTTTTCAGGATGGGAAATCATCAAATGACTTCTCCCGCTCTGGGCGGAGCGGGAGGGCGTGTCAGACTCTTACTGACTAAAACCCACCCGTGTTCCATCAGTTGCCCATGTGCCAGGGTCACGGTATCTCTTTCGAACAATCACGCGACCCCGGCAGGCATCGGTTCTAGTAGACCCCTACACTGCTGCTGACATCTCTTTGAGGCGTGCGTGGAACACTACGCGCCGTCGACCCGAGCCTGGTCCTTACCGGGCGGTGAGCTACCCATTGCTCGCCAACCGCAAGCTCGTGCTTACGGTGGCCGGGAGTCCGCTATGGACTCCCGACGCCCGGGGCGTTTCCTCCTGCGGCGGCTAGGGACGTGAGGGCGCAGAGACTGCCACTCCCTCACAGAGTCCATAAGCAGAAGAACAATCGATGAAGTAGAAAATCACGGAAAATCGATGGACAAAATAACGAGACTTACGCGAAGACAACGACAAGTTATCGGTGACGGCCGATTGACATTTGAAATGTCATGTTTTTTTTTGCGATGTTGCCATACTGGAATTGCATTACGATGTCATAGTACGTATTAAAAAATTATGACCGCTATAATCTTTAGCACAAGCAATCATTTCTATTTTAACATTTGTATTCTGATACAGAAATATATTTCCTAAGTATATTAATGCAATACGTAAACCCACAGCGTATGTAAGTTGACTAAGATTTATATTACATGGCAACATTAAAAGTATCGCTTAGCCAAAAGTCATGAATTCGAGCAAGAAAGAAAAAAAACTAAGCCATGATTATTTCTTAGTATCAATAATCTAGTCAATTAAGCTCTTTATTATGAAGATTTTTTTTTCAGACTTTGATAGTACTTGTGTTTGATTTGATAAAACATAGTACATTATTTCGTTGGTATCTAGTAGGGTGACATACGTAGACGCTTAATAATTTCATCAACAATTCTCTCGCTTGTATCCTTTAATGCAAAAAGAAGAAGAGAAGATTCGCAAAATAACAGCGGGGCGAAAGTGGGTTTTCCAACATGATAACGCTCCTATTCATACCTCACGTGATGTAAAAAGCTGGTTTTAAGAAATTAATATTCAAGTTTTAGATTGGCCATCGTTGTCTCCGGACCTAAATATAATAGAAAATGCTTGGGGTTGGTTAACACGGCAGATTTATAGTGATGGACGACAATTCAACAACAGTGAAGAATTGATTCTACACTGCTTGGAAGAATATGCCCATTGAATATATTCATTATTTATACGAATCCATTCCTAACCGTATTTTTGAGGTAATAAGATGTAATGGGAAGCACACCAAGTATTTTTTTTTTTTATTCTCTAATATAATAATTTTCTTTATCATAGAGGCTATTCAAATGAATGCCATCTTTTACCTATTTTGTATTATCCCGTGTTTATTTGTCAACTTAAAAATAAAAAAAAATACCCGAAAGCATTAGGTTGTTCTTTTTTGTTTTATATAAGTTACAAATTCAATATTACTTCTAATAAAATTGCGTTACAGACGTACTTTTGTGGGTGAGGTTATCCAAGTGGCTGGCACTGTATGTATGAAAATAAATAAAAGATACTAACTATAATATATTTTATAACTGTGGAATGAGTTTTGTGTAAAAGGGAACGTATGCTAAGGTGCGAGTGAAAGGTGCTGGAGTGTGAAAGAGAGGGAAGGAAAAAAAAGGAATATGGCGGGACTGAGACAGTACGACGAGTTAGACGAGACGTGTTTTGATTATATTAAGTTTTCAATTTAAAAAAATACACAAGTTTTCTACGAAAAACATTCTATTATTTCACCATACGATCCCACAAACTTGGGGGCTCGTCCGGGATTGCGGTGAAATAAGCGGAATTAAAACGCCGAACGACTCCGACGCACGACGGCATGAAGCACGAGCACAATCGACGCCATCACGACTATTCACGACGCACGCTGATTGATTTTCAAGATCCTACGGACGACGACGACGTTTACGACGATATTTTTGTTACGACGACTACGAGGAATTAATTATTACGATGACGGCGGAAAAGTCCGACCTTGACTTTCAAGATGCGGCACCTACGACGTTGGCACGCACGGCACACGGCGACATATTGCACCTTACGGAACAGCTCATACGAAAATACAGTGCACAAGACGAAACGCATACAGTATCTATGTGGATAAGGGAAATCGAGGAAAATGCCGAAATATTCCAATGGAGTCCGACTCAACTGTTGTTAGTGGCTCGACGTTCACTCACCGGCACAGCAGCACTGTGGCTACGCAGCGAAAAAGTGTATAAAACATGGGATGAGTTGAAAGTTGCTATCGGCAAAGAATTCGCGGATACTCTAGATGTAAAGAAGATACATGAGTTAATGAGCGCACGACGCAAGAAGAAGGACGAGTCATGTATTGATTATATGTTGATCATGAAGGAATTAGGCAAACGTGGACGAATGCCTGACTATGTCGCTATCAAATACATAGTGGATGGCATTACCGATGATGAAATAAATAAGATTATGTTATATGGAATCACCACTTACGCGGACCTGAAAGAAAGACTTAAGTTGTACGCGATGTTCAAGAAAAATTCAGTAAAAGATATTCGACGAAGTAAGCCGCCTAGTGGTACACAGAACAGCAGTAATAATACACGAAAAACGGCTGAAACGATGCGGTGCTTCAACTGTGGAGAACAGAATCATTCGTCGGAAAATTGTCCTCATCGGTCGCAAGGTAAAAAATGCTTCCATTGCAATGAATTTGGTCATATTTCTCCAAATTGCCCAAAGAAAAAGATGGCGAGTTCGGGCACGGTCGGAGAACCCGAACAAGTTCCGAAGGTTGGCACTTCTGCTGAACAACGAAGATCAACCAATCAGATATCGAAGAAAGCATTCTTCAACATGATGCAAGAGGGCGCCACCAGCAGCGCGAAGGACGAAGTTCAAGACGATGTTCAAGGCGATGTTTACACGGCGACAAGGACAAATGATTCGTGTTACGATGTTGGCAGTATGAAACCACAGAGCAGCACAGCGATTGGCCATAGGGACGACGGCCATGAGGTTGACACTTACAATGTAAACAAACAAAACAAGGAATCTGACGATAATGTACCGGTTGTTTGCATTGTACGTCGTATAAAACCACTAAAATCAGTGTTTGTGCGCGGTAAAATGGCTAGTGCGTTAATTGATTCGGGCTGTGACGTGAATTTGATGTCAAAGGACTTCTATAACGAACTTAGCAAGTCAGACTTTGTGCAGTGTAACGACAATAACATAACGTTAACCGGTTTAGGTTATTCACAAGTAAAGTCATGTAGTGTTGTCAAGTTAGACATAATGATTGATAATTGTTTATACCGTGATATTACGTTCTATGTAATACCTAACGACTCTGTACCATTTCAAATGATAATTGGTAATGCTTTCTTGCGAAATGTTATGATGTTTATGAAAGATTGTATGGTTTGGTTATTGCCGAAAGATGATTGGATGAACCCAAACTATGAGTGGTTGAAAGATATTGCATATTTCTCTAGTTCTGTTGATTGCTTAGCTCACGTCAGTAATCCTGCTGTGAAAGAAGAAGTGACAAGGTTAGTAACAAGTTATGTGCCACAACAAAGTAAAGAAGCTCCTATACAATTAAAAATTGTTCTCAAAGATGATTTACCAGTATCTCAGCGGCCACGACGAATCTCATTCAAGGAACAAGAGGATGTTAATCGCCAAATCCAAGAATGGCTTGATGATGGAATTATCAGGGTGAGTTACTCAGAATATTCCAGTCCATTAGTGTTACGGCGCGTACACATAGAACATCCGTTTTACAGGATCCTTTTTAACTGATCCGTCGCTACTGGAGGTAATATTCACACAGCATTTACAGGACCGATTTTAACAGATCCGACGCTACTGGAGGTAATATTCACACAGCATTTACAGGACCGATTTTAACAGATCCGACGCTACTGGACTTTCGTTCTTCAGTGTATCGCCTACTTTCTACGAGAATGGACGTTGTCGTATTGTATTGGTACTATCGTCGTCTGCGGCGGAGGAAGCCCCGGCGTTATTGGATACATCTACTATTAAGGCAAAGATTTTGTCGTGGTGCTGTTGTGCGTCAGCTGAAAGAAGACGAATCTAAATTTTTTACTTATTTCCGAATGACGACGTCTACTTTTGATGACCTTCTTAAACGATTAGAAAAGGATTTAAAAAAGAAAGACACAAACTGGAGGAAAAGCTTGTGCCCTGAAGTAAAACTAGCGATATTTTTAAGGTAAGAACTTTAATTTTTGTTATTATCAATTAAAATTTAAAATGACAAAAAGGTTTACAAAAATGAAGATTTATTTCAAAACATAGACAGATCTGGCAAGTCTGACTCCTGGCTGAATGTAGATTCTACTGATGGCGAACCTTCTACTGATGGTGTAGAGTCAAGATGATGTGGCCTACTAAAATAACCTTGGGTGTGGTAGTGAGGAGTGTTAGAACTTTGTGAATATGGAGGCCAGTCGTAGTTTGACTGACCATATCTTCTACTTTTAATATTTTGTAAAAGGTTTATCACTCCAAACTGAAATTCTAAAATTTGATCGCCATTAAGTGAAGCCAGTTGCGGCAAAATACCTTTGAAGAACGATAAATTGGGATCTTCAAACTCATTTTTACTTTTTTTTAACTGATCATTCATGTATTCAATCATTTTGGCGTCTACTTCATTCACATTTCTTTTGATTGCCTTGCGTTGCGGCGGGGCTAAATTTTGTCTTTCCTTTTGTCTGTCACTACCACTTTGTTCCGTAATCTGATCAGGTTCATCTTCGTTGTCTTTATTACTTTCTACTGTTTCCGTGATGTTGTCATTAGCAGGGACGTTCTCGTGTGTATCACCTGGGGTGACAACTTTTTTCAAAAATAACATTTGATTGTGATATTTGTAAGGCTTGGTATTTGAGGCAGCAGCTCCAGATTTCTTCAATTTCTTTTTCTCACTCAATGTTCGTATCCAGGCATCTCTAGTCGAATTCCATTTTTTTATAACATATTTTCCTGAAGCAAGTAAATAATAATATAAGATGGTTGTCAATAGCTTAGTAAGTGAAAGGCGAATAAGAAGGTAGAATAGACTTGTCAGTAATTAATTACCATATTGGTCAGTGGATAAGTCAAAGTGACAGTGCAAGAACTAATCGGTCAGTAAATAATGGGAAGCAAAAAAGTATTACTAATGTTTAAATCAATTTATTTTAATTAGGTAATTTTATAATTTAGTTCAGTTCAGTTTAATTTAATTTTATTTATGTACTATATATAAGTATGAGTTTTGATTTACGACTTTGCTAAAAACTCTCATAAAAATTTCGACTTTCCATACAAAATTTGTTGGTCACTATAATATTTTATAGTTTTATAATAAAACAAGACTTATTCATCAAGCCATCTTTAATATTCTGACCATAGAGAAGTACCTCTACGAAACATAGACATATACATAATCAGTAATAGAGAAAATTAACTAAAACTAAACCCTTACAGTCACTAACGTTACTTTGTATGGGAAGTCAATATATGTGTAATAATATAGTAATTGATTAATTTATTTTTTTTAGGTATGCAGCGTCTGGGTGTACATTTCAAGAACTTTATTACGTCTTTCGTGTCGGTGTGTCAACTATAAGCAACATTATTAAGGAAGTTACACGATGCATATGGAACAACTTGAATGACGAGTTTATGCGACTTCCTACAACAGTGAGTGAATGGGAGCATATATCAAATGGATTCGACACAAAAGCAAATTTTCCCCACTGTTTAGGAGCAGTGGACGGTAAACACATCAGACTTCGAAAACCAGCAAAAAGTGGCTCAATGTACCTAAATTACAAAGACTTTTTTTCCATCATATTATTAGCGATCGTAGACTGTGACTATCGTTTTCTATATGTTAGTATTGGGTCGTATGGAAAAGAATGCGATTCATCAATATTCAAGGAGTCGACATTTTGGAAAATGATGCTAGATGGCAGTTTACAAATACCAGAACCTTGCCCATTAATAACAGCCTCAGAAACGAGAGTTCCCTACGTCATAATCGGCGATGAAGGTTTCGGTTTACACGAAAATTTAATGAGGCCATTTAGCGGGACGCATTTAGACGTAAATAAGCGAATATATAACTATCGTTTGACCAGAGCTAGACGATACGTTGAATGTGCATTTGGTATTCTTGCTAATAAGTGGAGAGTATTCCACCGGCCTCTAGACGTCAACAAAACAACAGCTATATGGATAGTTAAGGCATGTACCGTTCTACACAACTTTGTAAGGGAAAAAGAGGGCTTAAAGGATGGCAACACATCCGAATCTGAAGCATTTCATTTCAATAGCCTACCTGATGATGAAACGCTACGAGGTGGTCGAACTGCAAATTCAGTTCGAACGGAATTCGAAAACTATTTCGTGTCCGAATCTGGGTCAGTTTCTTGGCAGAATGAAGCTATTTAAAATAAAAAACAATGTCTCCATTACAATATAAAATAAATACTTACCAAATTCTTGTCTTTCTTTTTGTTCCATAGCTTCAAAATCCTCCTTTAGAATACCGCATATTTCGCGCCAAGCTGCGGTTTTTGCAATTTTATCTTTATAAATCTCCAGTGTTTTGTCCCAAAGAACTGGTCTACTTTCAACACAATTTATCAAAACTTCTTGCTCAACATATTTTTCAAACGCCTTGCTTGCCATGATTATGATAGCACTGGACACGTGCACTACTCTAGGAATGAAACCGGCAAATGGCGGCTGTGTGTAGCACATCGCACCCCGCGCACCCCCGTGCAAAGCCTCGTGCGGTTTCAATCCGATAAAACGGATTAGTATAGTATTACTGGATCTGGAATACTGTGTGAACTGGCTCATACAACTACATACGCTAATAACATATACGTTTAAACGGACCTGTAAAACGGATTGCTGCTTATTTTGTCGGATCAGTATTTTTTACTGGATCCGGAATACTGTATTCTGTATGAACTCGCTCATACAACTACATACGCTAATAACATATACGTTTAAACGGACCTGTAAAACGGATGTTCTATGTGTACGCGCCCTTAGTGAGAAAAAAGGATGGTGGTTTAAGAATATGCATTGACTATAGAAAGATTAACAGTAAAATGGTTAAAGATGAATATCCACTCCCCATAATAGATGATCTTATTGATAAGTTGTCCTCAGCTAGAATATTTAGTGCATTAGACTTAAAAAATGGTTACTTTCATTTACGTGTACACGAAGATTCAATCAAGTATACTTCTTTTGTAACGACGACCGGACAATATGAATTTTTACGTGCCCCGTTTGGTTTAGCGACTTGCCCAAAGGTTTTTACAAGATTCATCACAATCATATTCAGAGAATTGATTGCCAGAGGTATTGTTATTGTTTTTATTGACGACATTTTAATTCCAGCGCAAGACGAGTATCAGGCTCTTGAGCGCCTGAAGGAAGTTCTGAATACTGCATCAGACTATGGGTTACAAATCAACTGGAAGAAGTCTCAGCTGTTAACCAGAAAGGTAGAATACCTAGGCCACATTATTGAAGGTGGTGCAGTAATGCCATCGCCAGGGAAAACAGATGCTGTTACAAAATTCCCTGAGCCTCAGAACTTGAAGGAACTGCATAGTTTTTTGGGACTTTGTTCCTACTTCAGGAAATTTATACCTAAGTATGCACAGATAGCGCAACCACTCACAGATATGTTGAAAAAAGAATGCAAGTTTGAATTCAGTGATGTACACAGAGCTATTTTTAACGATTTGAAGATGAAGTTGGCTACTCAACCAGTGTTGAAGATTTATGATCAACGAGCAGAGACGGAGCTTCATACTGACGCATCAGGTATTGCTTATTCAGCTATCTTAATGCAAAAAGGTGATGATGGAAATTTACACCCAGTTCATTATATGAGCCGAAGGACTACGGATGCGCAGGCCAAGTACACAAGCTATGAGCTTGAAGCACTTGCTATAATTGAAGGTGTGAAGAAGTACAGGCACTACTTATATGGAAAATTCTTCAAGATTGTCACCGATTGTAAAGCTTTCCAAATGACACTAAACAATAAAGATTTAGCATCATCAACAAGAGTTACTCGATGGATTCTATTTTTACAGGATTATGATTTCGCAGTAGAACACCGTGACGGCACTGGAATGAGGCATGTCGACGCCCTGAGTCGAAACCCGTACGTAGCAGCCATAACATCTAGCTTACACCAGGATATAAGACGCGCACAGGAGTGTGACGAGGGCCTTAGTCCCATAATACAAATTTTGAAAGAAGGAAACTCATTTAAAGATTACAGTCTCAATCAAGAATTATTTTATAAAGGATCAGATCAACAACTTGTTATACCTAATACAATGGAAAATGAAATTATAAAGAGGGCACACAGTAACGGTCATTTCGCGAAGAAGAAAACTTTAGAACTAATTAGCAAGGATTACTACATTGAAAAAATAGGAAAGAAAGTTGAAGATTATATAGCATCATGTATACCATGTCTACTAACGAATTGAAAAGAAGGAAAACAGGAAGGTTACCTTAATCCAATTGAGAAGGGAGACACTCCGTTGCATACTCTGCATTTAGATCATGTTGGTCCCGTGACAGAAACTCATAAGCAATATAACCATATACTCACCGTTATAGACGCTTTCACAAAGTTCGTATGGTTGTTTCCGTGTAAAAGTACCACAACGAGGGAAGTGTTGAATAAATTGGAGATACTACAGCATACTTTTGGAAGTCCAGAAAGATTCATCACAGATAGAGGTACTGCTTTCACCAGCAACGAGTTTCAACAGTATTGCATGAAGGAGGGAATAGAGTTATGTCATATAACTACAGGAGTACCTAGAGGTAACGGTCAGGTGGAAAGGGTTCACAGAACTATTATACCAGTACTTACCAAGCTATGTATCGAGAAACCAGGATTGTGGTACAGGCATGTAGGAAGAGTGCAGATGGCCTTAAACAGTACTTACCAGAGAAGCGTGAACACCACTCCATTCGAGATGCTGATAGGCAAGAAAATGAAGAGACAAGATGACATAGAAATATATGAACTACTACAACAAGAAGGACGAGACAGCTATATGGAAAATAGAGAAGATTTGAGGAAGAGAGCAAAACAGCAAATACTGGAAGTACAACAAGAAAATAAGAAGAACTATGATAAGCATAGAAAGGATAGTAGGAAATATCAAGAGGGAGAGTTAGTTGCTATAAAGCGAACCCAATTTGGGCCAGGGCTCAAACTCAAACCGAAATATTTGGGACCTTATCAGGTAACAAAAACTAAACGACACGACAGGTACGACGAGGAAAAAGTAGATATGATGGCAGAAGGTCCAGTCAAAACCACAACATCTGCAGATCATATGAAAAAATGGCCAGGTGACAAGGAGTAAAATCAAGTGAGTATGTAAGGGTTATGAAGTATGGTTGTTGTGTGCTGACTGTATGAAAGTGATAGGTGTTAAGAAATGTTTTTATTTTTTGTGTATTCTCTATTTTGTTATGTTCTAGATTCGTTTTTATACAGTGTTGTTAAGATTCAGTTTGTCAAGCATTACAGTAAACTAATTGGTCATATTGTATCACTAAGTTGTTTTGTATTTCTTTGTTAAGTTAAGATGTAACAAGATGTCAAGCCTAAATTGTAGTTTATAAGAGTGTCATGCTGTCTTTTATCTCTTTTTCTAGGAAAATAAATATTAAGATGTAAGCTGGCTACATTATAGAAATAAAAGTTTAGTATGTCGATATGTAAAGAAAATATATTGTTGTGAAATCAGTCACCTTCTGAACTAAATGTTGGTTTGAAGCTATATTGTTTTAAGATAAAAATTTCATTGTTTTTGTAGCTCATGTAAGACTTAAACTTAAGATGTTACGTATAGTTTTTTATGCAAGGTGTGATGATGTCGTGATACCTATAGTACTTGTAACATGATGTCTGAGGGCAGACAGTGTGTTGGATGACCGAGTGTGGAATGAGTTTTGTGTAAAAGGGAACGTATGCTAAGGTGCGAGTGAAAGGTGCTGGAGTGTGAAAGAGAGGGAAGGAAAAAAAAGGAATATGGCGGGACTGAGACAGTACGACGAGTTAGACGAGACGTGTTTTGATTATATTAAGTTTTCAATTTAAAAAAATACACAAGTTTTCTACGAAAAACATTCTATTATTTCACCATACGATCCCACATAACTAATATTATAAATGTAAAAGCAACTCTGTCTGTCTGTCTCGCTTTCCTGCTAAAACTACTAAACCGATTTGAATGAAATTTAGTACACAGATAGTTTAGAGCCTGAGAAAGAACATAGGCTACTTTTTATCCCGGTAGTATGTTCCTGCGGGATAATTTTTGACCTCCACGCGGGCGAAGCCGCTGGCAAAAGCTAGTTAGTTATAATTTTCACAGTTGGTTGATAAAAAAAAAAAAATGATTTATAGTTGAAATTAACTTTTAATATGACTCTTTTCAAACATTTCGTCTGACAGACGTTTTGCTTTTGGACAATTGATCGTTGTCGCGTACGAAAACATACGTTTCACAGGCGCAGAAAAAAAGGTAGAAATGTACTAAATTTTAAAAATATTTCTTTCATTTCCTTATGATATTTAATATTAGAAGCTCTCTGCTGTCTTTTGCCAAAAAATGAGTTACTATAAGTTCAGCTTTGGATCTTGGCTCACTGCTCCGGTTGTCTGAATCCGAACTTGAATCTATTTCAAAATAGTCATCCTCCCTCGACTTCGTTGATGTTCTTTCGCGAGATAATTGATTTGGTATAATCTTTACGACTTCCTTTACTAGTAAATTCTTCATTATAACATATTTTGACTGGCCAATTAATGATGTCCATTTTAACTTTTTATATTTGGCATGAGAAATGTCAGCTAAAGCAGCATTTTCAGCTTGAGATCCCGTAATTTTTAGAAAATCTAAATCTTGTTTGCACACTTTTGAGGTAAGTTTCAGTCAGAGTACTGCAGTATTCATAGTCGCTTGTTTCAGTTAGATTTGTTAACTTTTTTTTTCAACGAAAGTATAGTCGGCAAAAATATCCCATAATAGGTTGCGTTTTCACCTTGAAGAATGTCAAGCGCATCAGCGACAGGTTGAGTACATGACAGGTATTCTTTTATGTAAGTAAATTCAGATTCACGAAGTGGATTTTTTATGTTTAAGGCTCTGTGAAGTGCTGCAGATTTATCTTTTATGGTTGCGATTTTTCTCACGGCATCATAAAGGCTGTTCCACTTTGTCTCTACTGGCCCATTAAGAGTGTGGCCAAGAATATTTTGTAAAATTTCAGCCGATTTTGGCCTATTTGCAGGTTTCCATAATGTATAACATTTTTTGATTGTTTGGTCATGCATTTTCGATAGCTCTGTTTCCTGGTTTTCTAGTATTTTATTAGCGTCGGTGGCACAAAGACTCAAAGTATGTAAAGCCCATATTAGGTGTAATGGCAAACGAGTCTCTAAATAGCTAATTGTTGAAGAAAGGTCATTAAGATACGTTAATTCATCTGTACTATCAGTATCGGAGTCTTCATCACAAGAATCAATAGTGTTTTGCTCGTTTGAATCATTGATGCGATGTACACCGAAACTTTTAAAAGCTTTCAAAAAATTGCTGCCGTTGTCTGTAACAAAAGCCACAACGTTTGTGCTAGCTAAACCATCATCATCATCATCATTTCAGCCGAAAGACGTCCACTGCTGGACATAGGACTCCCCGAAGCTCCGCCACTTCGACTGGTTTTGTGTTTCCCGCTTCCAGCGGATTCCTGCGGCCTTCACAAGGTCGTCGGTCCACCTTGCTGGAGGTCTTCCAACTCTATGTCTTCCGGTACGCGGCCCCCACTCCAGAACCTTTCGACCCCATCGGCCATCTGTTCTGCGAGCAATGTGCCCTGCCCACTGCCACTTCAGTTTAGTAATTCTTCGAGCTATGTCGGTTACCTTGGTTCTCCTACGGATTTCTTCATTTCTGATTCGCTCGCGTAGGGAAACTCCAAGCATAGCCCTAAAAAATAATATAGGGAATAATATAGGGTAATTATATATAGGTAATAAATACTATCTGTGTGCCATTTTCCACCCAGATCCAATGACCCGCTTTTGCGTGATTGTGAAACAAACATCCAATCATACAAATGTTCACATTTATAGTATTAGTAGTAAGTAGGTTTATAATTCATATTACTTCGGATTCATAGTTTATGAGAATATCATGTGTGTTTGATGAATAGTATTCAGAGTAAGAAGACTGTGAAATAGGGTTGGATTGAATTGATATAAGTCATCCTGGTTTTTCTTAATGTATTCTACCTATACAGACACTCAATCATTTACCAGACACCAAATCGATCATAGGAATTAAAGGAATAGTACTTTTGTCAGTGGCTTCGCCCGTATAGTTGTCAGGAAATATCATCTGAGAACCTACTACTGGGATAAAGTATCCTTTATGGTAAGTATCCAGGATTACCAAAAATCCAAATCCATCCAAAAATCTAAACATCTAAGCCATATTCCGTGGTCTCTTACTTGGAATAATACAATAAGGTTTATTTTGAGTACTTCGAACATACATGATATTCGCATTTACTATGAAGCCCAAGTAATATGAATTACAATCCTACTAATCCTGCACTATCAAATCGCGTGGTACCGGTCGGGTACCGGTACCAAGCGAGACGGCCGGACGTGGAACGGTCCGCTAGCCGCTCTGCGACTATTTTATTATAATCTCTGATATCTTCTAAAATATTCATTTTAATGATATGCTGTAAAGGGCAATTTTGATCTACATGAAAGGCACAACATATCTAATGTATTTAATCGGATAGTAATTAATGCTGTATTGCTTAAAATCGCTTCGCAAATAACCCATTATTTCTCGTAAAATTAAAGGATAAAAAATGGTTATTGTGGGTTATCCCTAAGAGATAGACATATACCATCGCGGACTTTTTTGTAGACCTTTTTAAGGTGTACAATACTGTAGTACATTATTTTGATCCATTTCGTAGGGTTCAGCCAGCGTTCGCAATGTAAGCGCAAAAAAATGAGTTTATTTATGACAGCACATCAGAAACCTCTAAAATTATCAGCGTTTCTTTACTATATTATGCATTTTATGTACATATAAACCTTCCTGTTGAATCACTCTATCTATTACAAAAACCCGCATCAAAATTCGTTGCGTAGTTTTAAAGATATAATGATACATAAGGACAGACAGACAGCGAAGTGACTTTATTTTATAATATGTAATAATGTAATAATGATAATGATGATAATGATGATGATAATGAAGTTATAAGAAGAAATGTTTTTTATGTAGTTATAAATAAATTTCAGGACTGACCATTGAATTTGGCACCCATTTACATCTCACTTCTTCTGTCGTTGAAGTCAAAAACCAAGGCATATATCATAATATTGAACTTGGCTCTCATTTCACATTAGTTTTTGATGGGATCCTTACTACTTCCCGATGACGACGTGACTTGCAGTACCTACAATAATCGGCAATATCTAGGTCAGGGATGGCGAACCTTTATGCGTATACGTGCCAATTTTTTGGAATAATATTTAATGACGTCGCAGCCGTGCCATCAAATATTCTTGACTTTGTGATCAGTGGAAAAATAATGTAAAAAAACAATATCAACTCAAAGCTCTATATTTACCAAAAATACAATTACAAGAGCAATTAAAAATTAGTGCGACTTCTGTTGTTGCAGATTGGACGATAATTGACTTATATTGGGGTTGTACGATGTTACTTTTAGCAGAATGCATGCTGAACTTGATTCATCAGTCAGTCTATTTCTAACAGAGTCTTTGATGTTATTCATCTCTGAAAACAATGACTCGCAGGCATATGTTGATGAAAATACAGTTAGAATAGCGTGAGCCAGCTTCTTTAAACAATTAAATGTTTCTGGCAACGCATTCCAGGTTTCTAAAATTTTATTATTGGCATCTTTACTTATATTACTGGTCAATCTTTCTGTTTCAATTAACTCTAATTCTTTTCTCATGTCTATGAATTTTTGTATCCAAATTGAACTAGATTGGAAATCAATCAGCTGCATTTCAAAATCTTCAATTTCCAACCAATCGAACTGGGAGAAGTTCAGTGTATGAAAGGTCGTTACATCTGGGTACATAATCAACTTGACCGTTTCTGATAATTCTTTGAACTGAGAAAATCTTGTTGAAAATTCCTTAATTGAAGAATCAATCACAGAGATAAATTCCTCAGTAATATTTTCTGCATTTGTTGTCTCATGTATATCAGATTCATTGATATATTTTTTCAAGTATGGAAAATACTTGTAGTTTTTTGCGATAATATCGTTTCTGAAAACTTGCAGTTTAGCCTCAAAGGCGCGAATGAGATCGATCATGACGATTATTGTTTTGTTTGTGCCTTGAAGCTTCACATTTAACGTATTTAAGTGTTGGCATATGTCTGTAAAAAACATCAATTTTGAAAGCCACATGACGTCCAAAAGCTGTGGGTATTGTTCAATTTTTCCCTCATTTTGCAGAAACAGTCTGATTTCTTCCAAGCATTCAACAAATCTTTCAAGTACAGACCCACGACTCAGCCACCGAACATTATTATACATGAGTAAGCCATTATACACGGAGTTCACTTCATCCAACAAAGCGTCGAACTTTCGCTTGTTTAAAGCCTGAGCAGAGATGAGGTTGACTATTTTCGTAACTACTGCCATAACATTATCAAGAGATGTTAAACCGCTCTTAGCGCATAAGGCTTGTTGGTGAATGATGCAGTGGAATTCAAGAATCGAATGTCCTACTTCAGTTTGAAATAAACTTATGAAACCAATTTTTTTACCCACCATACTCGGAGCACCATCAGTTGTTACAGAAACAACTTTTTTTATATCAATTTCTTTTTCAACTATCGAATTTTTAACTGCCGTACAAATATCTGCGCCCTTTGTAGTTGTTGGTAACGATTTTATCGCAATTAATTCCTCCTTAATGACGTTTCCTACGCAGTATCGAGCAAAAACAGCTAAACGTGCAGATTTTGTGACGTCAGTGCTTTCGTCGAGCCATAGCGATATAAATGAAGCAGAGTGAATGTCAAGCTTTTGTTGCTCTGTAACATTTTCAGCCAATTTTAAGATTCTTTCCTTTATTGTGTTTCTGGACAAAGGAGTATCTTTGATGCGCTGAATTATCTTATTTTTATTCTCGAAATCAGCAAAAAGAGAAGGTGCGCATGCTAACCAGGCTTCCTTTAAAAACTCGCCTTCTTGAAAGGGTTTACTATGCCGAGCAATGACATTTGCAGCCGTGTAACTTGCCGCACTTGTATGACAATTTTTGCCAACAAATTTATTTATTGATGTTGACTGTTTGTTTCTGTCTTTCAAAGCTCTCGCAATTAATTCCTTTTGCTCTGCTTCGCTTTTTTGACAAATTGATTTGTGATTTGTTTCAAAATGCCGTTTAACGGAAGATGTTCTACATACCATGGTGCCAGAACATAAAACACACACTGCTTTGTCACCTTTATTAATCACGCCGAATTTATCAGTCCACCAAGTCTGAAATTCTCTAGTATCCTTGCTATTTTGCACTTTTAGTTTCTTTGCTGAACTAGCCATATTAAATTACAGCAAATAATAACTTAAATAAACTTTAAAGTTCACTTTCACAATGAAATTCAACTATTTTTTGCGTAAACAAACAATTTGCGCGGGCACTGCGCCTCGTTTGTTATTATTTACTCAAGTCAAGCCCCCGCGCTGCGTTCCCGCGCCCCGCGCCACCGCCGCATTCCCCGCGCTAGCATAGCAACTACGCCCCGCCTCCACCCCGCGCACCGGACCCGAACGCTCGCGCGCGTTTGCTTTTCAAAGATTCATAGGTATTATGCTACATCATAATCATAATTTATACTTTTTTCTTTAAACTCGTAATCAGTGACGTGCCGAAATTATTTCGTCGCGTGCCAGCAATGGCACGCGTGCCATTGGTTCGCCATCCCTGATCTAGGTGAAGATGGAGTTGGATTTTGCCACACGATTTTACTTTTATCCTCACCGCAAACAATTCGTAGAGGCACAAATGAGCTTATAAAAATATTAGCATCAGATTCATCTTCGTTTGAGAGTCTCTGTTTAAACTGGGCTGACTGACTGGTTGAGAGCCGTCACAACCCCATTTGCAGATGAACAGTAAGGGCCCTTACGCACCAGCGGTTGGCCACCAGGCGGTTTGTTTGAGCGGTCCAACCGCTTAATGCGGTTTCTTCGCGTTTTTCTTCGCGGTTAGCCGCCATAGCGGTCAGCCGCTATGAAACCGCGTTCAGCGGTTGGACCGCACGAAGGCGCGTGGCCCATAAGCAAAATGGACGCCGTCGAGATAGCTTGTGTTATTTATTTTTACTCCCGAAAACAACGAAAGAAAAATAAAAAAAGATACTGGATTCATCCTTTACTAGAAACACGCAACGAATTTGGCCAGTTCGCAAGTTGTTTTCAAGAACTGAAGAAGCACCAAGATAAATTTTTCGGCTATGTTAGAATGAGTGTTTCGTCATTTGAAGAACTACTAACAGTTTTATATGACACCAACAAAGGACAAGATACTAAATTTCGTGATTGTATCCAACCCGAAGAGAAATTAGTAATAACATTAAGGTAAGTACCTATGATAAATAAAAAAGTTTTAATAGTTATTATGTTTTAATTTTAATCGCAATGTGGGTTCATAATGGAATAAAAAAAAAGTAGTAAACTATAACTATTACTGAGAATTATTATCATTAAAAAGATCTAGATAATGAGATTCTTGAGAGTTCTGTGAATATGTTGATTCAGGAGAGATTACAGATTGTTCTTCATTACATGTTCCACGGTGTGTAGGTGGAACTGAGGGCGGTGGTGGGTTATTATTTCTAGCAAATGATGGTGTCTGATATCCTTGGGATGGCCCTTGGTTGTAGTTAAATGGTCGTACGTAATCCCAAGTAGAGTTACAGTAGTTGTATCCAGACGTTTGGGCTTCAGTAATGACTTGCATTATTTGAGATTTTGTACGTAGGCGTATATGTTCAGGCACTTTTTTTATTTCACTTACCAACGACAAAAAGAAAAGTCTATCTTCATCTTCTTCCGCCTTTTTCAACTCTACATTCTTATTTAAGACGTTAATCAATTCAACTCCTATAACATCTTCTTTATTTAACTTTTTTTTTCGTTTTGGCGGTGGTACTACGACTGGGTCAGCTACGTTTTCTGTTTCATTTCTTTCATTTTCTTGCCTTTGCATGCTTGAATCAGTTTCATTGATAGTTACTGTGTCCTTCAAAAACATTAAATTATTGTAAAATATGTATTGAGTCTTTTTCTTAGCCGCTGACCCACTCCTGGTAACATTGTCCTTTAGAGCTTTCACGAAGTTATCCCTAATGTTCTTCCATTTCTTTTGTAATTCTTTTCCTAGAACAATAGGTACAACAAACAAGTTAATGATTTAGTCATAAAGTAATAGATTTGTTGTAATTCGTGTGATATGTGCAATAAAGAATATAGTATAGGTACATTGAATTCAATAAAACATGTAATAATAATAAAATGTTTGTTTCAGATATTTTGCAACAGGTTGTACATTCACGGAACTACATTATACATTCAAAATTGGAGTAAGCACTGTAGCAGAAATCGTACGAGAAGTTTGTTTTGCAATTTGGTTTTGTCTGAAAGATATTTGTTTGCCTGAACCAAACAAAGACGCTTGGAAAAAAATTGCCAATATTTTTTTTCAAAGAGCAAATTTTCCTAACTGCTTAGGTGCTGTTGACGGCAAGCACATACGATGCATTGCACCTAATAACAGTGGCTCGATGTGTTTTAATTATAAAAGTTTTTTCTCTTTGGTTTTATTAGCAATATGCGACACTAATTATAAATTTGTTATGGTTGATATTGGAGCTTTTGGTAAATTCAGTGACTCGTCAATATTTCAAAATTCTGTTTTCTATGAAAAAATGCAAAAAAACCAATTGGATATTCCAGAGCCACAACCTATTTCACAAAGCAGCGAGACATGTATCCCATACGTTTTTGTAGGCGACGAGGCATTTGCGTTATCTACGAATTTAATGCGCCCATACGCAAAAAAAGATTTGGATGAAACCAAAAGAACGTTCAATTACAGGCTTTCTAGAGCAAGAAGATACGTAGAATGCAGTTTTGGAATTTATGCAAACAAGTGGCGTATATTTCATAGACCTCTAAATGTTCAATTCGCTCTAGCAAAAGATATCATAAAAGCTACTTGTGTCTTACATAATTTTGTAAGAGACCGAGATGGTTATTGTTTCGACGACTCACTCAGTTGCCCTTTGCCAGAAAATGTAACACAGGAAGGGTTAAGAAGGAACAATAAAACTGCGTTGAGATACAGAGAATTGTTTGCCGAATATTTTATGACTGATGGGAAATTAGAATGGCAAAGAAATATGATTTAACTGAAAATAGACGTATTTATTATGTTCTAAGATGTTAAAAGTATGTTTTGTTTCGTTTAAATATATGTAATAATAATAACTACTTACCAAGACTTTTTTTTGCCTCTGTTGTCATCTCCTCTTTTCCAAAAATATCTACTAATTCTTCCCATTGTTTCCGTTTTAAATCTCTATTCTTATAAACTGCTCCTTCACAATTCCAAATAGCTTCTCGTTGTTGAATTTCAACAATGAATTTCTCTGTGTCGAAGTTCATGGCTGCGCAACTGAAAACACGTGCATACTCACCGGCGGCTCGCTGCAAACTAACCGCCAGTGCGTATACACAAGATGGCGGCTAGCCGCGAAGCGGGCCGCGGCCCTGCATTCAACCGCCGCGGTTGAAATTTTGTGGCGGTTTAGTGCGTACAATCATAAGCGGTTGCATATTAAACTGGAAAAGCAGCTAGCCGCGCGGTTAGCCGCCCCCGCGGTTAACCGCTAGTGCGTTAGAGCGCTAACGAGTTCCTTTCAACGGCATCAAGTGTGAGTAAGACTTCTTCTAAGAAGAGGGATAATCTGGTTACAGTGTGATCCAACAAA
The DNA here is from genome assembly GCA_932294355.1 of Aporophyla lueneburgensis. Classification (NCBI taxonomy): domain Eukaryota; kingdom Metazoa; phylum Arthropoda; class Insecta; order Lepidoptera; family Noctuidae; genus Aporophyla; species Aporophyla lueneburgensis. The sequence continues at coordinate 25,587,054 of OW028735.1, forward strand.
GATTGTAAGTTTCCTTCTGCGCAGGTAGACGTCACTCGTAATGACTCCTTGGGTGGGTAGCAATCTTCTTTGGCCTTCAATAATAATTCATAATGTGGATCGAATCTTTTGTTCGTTGCTCGAACAATTTCGTACTGTCTTCTGGTCAAATCGGTTTCAACAAACATTGTCAGTGCTTGCAGAGGAGTAAGGGGCTCTATTTCTTTAGACTTCGAATGTCTGTTTTTACAATCACTGGCAGACGCAGAAGAATTCGTAATGTCTTTTAAAACAGTAGACGCGTTTCTTTTTCCTTCTGTTTGTAAAATTACTTGTGCCGCGTGAACAATTACTTCTTCGTCGTAAGATGCGCGGACTCCTTCAGTTTATCTTCTCTTTGTTCTTTCGCTAGATTCGGTCAAAGATTTGGTAGGTCGTCCTGGCCTTTGATGCGTGTTTACGGGGATCTCAAATGTTCCTTCCAACCAAGAATTATTGGCCGCCAAAAAGTTTTCAAGTATTCTATGCGCCCGAGATCACCTCTTTATCAAATCACATTTAAAATACGTAAACTTCTTTTTTATCACATTTTTATGTTCTTCTGTGTCCCCGTAACACACGAGTAAATAATTTTCTAAATATTTAATTTATTCATTTATCGATAATGAATGTTGCTCGTTCATTTTATCGAAGAGGTATTTACGAGTCAACATTTTCACCCCCGAGCAGCCAGGTGAACCTATAACAATAAAAAAATAATATTAACACAAAAACATAAAATCCGAAATTTTTCCTATTTTTGTCAAAAAAAATTCAAACTCGTTTATTTTTAAAACTAGCAAAAACTAGCAGCTGATTTTAAGCAGTTTTCTTTATAAGACTTTATACTATATAATAAAATCAAAAATGTAACTCGGAAAGGTGCGGAAGTAAAGTTTTTTTTCGATTGAAATTGAAAAATAAAGAAAAAACATTTCTAAAAAAGGGTATTATTGACGGCTCATTAAGTCATTTATTGACAATATATTTAATACAATTTCATATTAATTTAATAAAGGCTTACCTGTATTATTGGTATCCATCACTTAAATAAGCAAATATGACACGACACATAAAATATTCACCGAAGAAAATGATATACGAAAAGGGCGTCAAGAACTTTCACGTGCAGTAAGTGCGACAATCAAGTTTCAACTAGTAATGTAGCGCGCTCGTGCAGTCTAGGGATGTGGGTGGGGTTGGCTATTGTTCGTCAGGTAGTCTACTATTCCAGGAAAAAAATTGTTTGTCATTAGTCGATTATTGGCATTAGTGTTTCGACTTATGGCCGCCTAATTCCTAGAAATCTACCACAGAACAAAGAATAAAGAGAAGTGCCCCTACACTGGCTAAGCACGGGAACCAGTGTCGCCAAACTCACACATTTGCATATCAAATTGTCCATTACACGCATAAAAAACAGTGATATGATTGGCTAAAAATTACAAACGCAACTTTTACAAATCATCTTCTTATTGCTTTTAAAAATTATGTCTTATTGCAACGAGTGAAAGTTGTTATTATTTGACATGACACAAACAATAGAGACGTTTTTCGTCTAGAAACTTTAAAGAGACAAATTTACAACTATTTCAGAAACTCAACGCTAGATGGCGCTGTAACCAATTCATTCTATTCAGAACGCTAGTTCCTTTAAAATAGATGTCATATTCACATGCACGTCTCTTTTGGTACTCAGAGATGTAGACATATATCTATATTTTAATGTTGATGTTACGTAATTTATTCGGGTGAGCAATCTAATTTTTTAACATCATACAAATGCTTAAAAACGGAAAAGATTGATTATTATCGATAAAATATCAATTTTAAAGAGGTATTTGTATGTAGGGGGTAATATTATTTTCATAAAATCAAGTACGCGGGCGAAGCCGCTGACAGAAGCTAACGATAAATGAAACGATAACAGATAGTACTAAAAATATTTACTGACCTTGGAATAATATATATTAATTTAATAATTGCCGTTTTGATAGTCGAATATTAATATATTTTGCCGTGATAGCTTTCATTAAGACAGTAATATGATTAGACGTAGGAAAATCCCCTAATTGATGATAGCTAATGTTTTGGAATATTGATGACCCAATAAACCGGTGCATTATTTTAGCCATGATATAATCTATATATTAATACGTGAAGCGAAAACTTTGGATCCCTTTTTACGAAAATTGGGCGGACGGAGGAGAATGAAATTTCGCACACTATTTTTTTTAATTATGCGTAAAAATACATTATTTTCAATAAATAACACGTTACACACACTACTATTCAATACCGTGTATTTAATACACACATGCACAAATCGAGTATATATTTGTTTTTGGTATTATTTGTCTATGTCTTCTTTGCCTTAATGAATGTCAAATATAATTATGGATTACGAAATTACGAAAGTTTAATGTCGAAATCTGTGGTCCAATCGAGAATATCTGTCTTTAATATTTTGTGTCTATAGTCTTGCTGAATATGTCAAGTATAACCATAAGTAATAAATATGACAACATGAAGTAAATGCTGTTCTGTAACCTATCAAAACTGTAATCTTATGTAATACTTTGAAATAATCTATATAACGTATTAATACGTAAAGCAAAAACTTTGCACATCGTTGTACGAACATTGTGCGAACGGCGGTGTATGAAATTTGGCACATTTAAAGTTTATTTGGAGAAATAGTGCTGAAAACTAATATTTGTATATATTAACGAATAATGGTCGAGTTTCGACCTCTGGGCGACCACTAGTCTTTATTAAATATGTGACCGTCTTTTAAAAATATTTCGGATATCAGACATATCTTAATCACAGATTCTGATGGGCATAATAACCCCCTCTAGCCTTACCTATAATAAATGTATGTAATTATTCATTTGTTTTTCTGTTAGGTACTAAAGCACTAACGCAAATATCACACTTAATTTTTTTATCAACTGACTTATTATATAACCGGCTATGTGAGCTATTTATCGATTCCTTACTAAAATCAGACAAAATTATCGATACCGACCTACTTTACGGATGTGTCCCATCCCTAATCGAGTAGCGTCGAAGTTACTAGAATTTAGGTTACGATATCCAGATGACGATCAAGTGCATTTAGACTTTGTCACAATGAATATAAGGTTATTTATAGTTTGCATTGAAGTCATAACATGTGGTATTGTAATTAAAATCAATTATATTAAAAATTAACGAAGTTTAGTACTTGCCGATGATACGATACACCTCCACGAGATACATTTTTTTTTCTGCGTTCGTTTTTACAACTCAAAATCGTACAACAAGGCATAATTTGTAATATTTCGCGTATTTGTGAGACAACCAATCGCGACAAGTATCTGACGGCGAATAAGCGAAATGTTGCGCATCTGTGCTTAATGTTGACACGCGCGCGATGTCTTAGGGGCAGTTCCTCTAGTTTTCTTTATTCCGTGAAATCTACGTATGTGCGACGTCTCCTGCGGTAATGGGTGAACTGGCGCCTGACCGACACGCATGTGATATATGTAATTATTATGTGTCTGATATTGAATTATGGAATTAGTAAATGATTTTTATCATAAACTTATTTTTGTAAAAGTCAAACACTGATTTGACTCAAGCTGTCAGTTTTGAATCATATTTGTTTGTTAACGGGTATAAAAGGCCGGAGCCACAGTGAAACAGTCACTTTCTTGGCAGATGTTCAGTTGGCTAGTTCTAGTGCTGTCGTTGTGTGGAAGGATCGTCCAGACGTCACGTGAGTTAAGTAATTGATATTATATCCTAATTAATGCCTATTATGACAATGTTGTTGTATTGTTTATAGTGTTGCCAATATTGCAAATGTTTTAAATCCTATAAATGGAATATTCATATTCTTTTCCTAGATATTATTGTTATATTTTGATTATATTGATATTATTATGAGTTCTCTTGGACAATGGTCCAAGAGATAGAATTAATGTATTTAAGATAATGATAATGTATGGCAATGTAAGAAATGTGTTGATATAATACTTCAATACTGTTTCCATGGAGTTTCTTGTCCTTCTTCTCCATGAAGACCTAGTTTTGGAATGGACGACTAGCTTTCTGATTAATTGCTGACAAGCGTAATTGAAATAAATGTCTATTCTTGTCTTTCTGTGCTTTACTTAATGAAACCCTTTCCTATACACAGTAAATAAGCCATTACCATTCTAACATTCAAAGCTTGATAATTAGTACATACATATACACTTATAGTTTAGTACATATATATACACTTATAGTTATATACTGCTTAATATAAAGATAAAGATAAAGATGCATTTATTTGTTTAAACATGTGTAACATGATACACAATATGCACATATAGATAGAAACGAGTTTCAAATTGCTGGTTCAACATGTTTTGCCATATTCGGCGTACAAAAATTGTTATTGTCGGAAATAAATGTCAAATTCAATAAATTCAAATACATAATTACAGTCAATACAAGAATATAGTCAAGAAATTAAAAATAATTCAAACAATAACAATAAAATATTAATAATTAAAACAATACAATTACTTCAACTAAAATTAAAAATAGAATATTAAATTAAGATAATTCAAAATTTGTCATTCAAGAATTCCGTAACATTATAATATCCCTTACTAATTAGCAATTTTTTTAGTTCTCTCTTGAATGAATTAATATTCATTATCTTAATGACATTAGGAATGTTATTGTATATTAATGGGGCCATGCACATTACACTTTTCCTTAAAAATGCCGTTTTGGAGGGGACTGATTTCACCCAAAGTCTGTACTTCTCACGTCTATTTCTATCTGAATGAGTAGTCAACAAGGGAAACAAGTGAGGATTCGTTTTTACAAACAGCGATATGTCCAATATGTAAAGTGACGGAAGTGTTAGAATTCTGTGCTGTTTAAAAATTGGTTTGCAACTGTGTAGATTGCAACCCAAACATAGCCCGTATACAACGCTTTTGTGCTTTGAACGCAGTGTCCTTTTGAGTTGAATTGCCCCAGAAAATTATTCCGAATCTTAACACTGATTCAAAAAGCCCGTAATATGCCGCAAGTAAAGTATCTGTGTTGACAGTCGGTGCCAACTTAAAAAGAGCATAATTTTTTTTGCAAAGTTCGCTAATGTGGGTTTTCCAATTTAATTGCTTGTCAATGATTAAGCCCAAAAATCGGGCTGTTTCAGCTTCTTGTATTACGTTATCTTTATATACTAAATTAAATTTTGTCGGATTACGTAAATTTTCTCGTTGTCTAAAATGCATTATGTTTGTTTTACTAAAATTAATTTTCAAATTATTATTATTAAGCCACGTAATTATAGAATCTAATGAATCAATAGAATCAGAATAATAATCAAACAAATTTTTAGGTGCTATGGTTACAGTACTGTCGTCAGCGAACAAAGACATGGGTTCCTTAGTTGCATTTGGTAGATCGTTAATGTATAGTAGGAACAAAGGGGGGCCCAGTATACTTCCCTGGGGAACACCATATGTGACGTATCGCTTATCAGAGGAGAAAATCTGTTCCCTTTTAGTTTTTATATTAAATTTAGAAATTTGCGTTATTTGTTGGCGGTCTGATAAATATGATTTTAACAATTCTAGGACATTACCTCTTATACCATAAGCCTCAAGTTTGTCTAGCAGAATATTATGGTCTACATAATCGAACGCTTGTGACATGTCACAATAAATAGAACAAACTGGTAAAAATTTGTCAACTTGTGAAGAAACTACATATAAAAAGTCATAAACCGCCATGTTGATGTTTCTATTTTTCCTAAAGCCTTTTTGCTCATTACAGAGAATTTCATTGTGATCTAAGTAGCTATTGATTTCACTGTAAATATATTTCTCAAAGATTTTTGAGAATACAGAAATTAGTGCTATAGGTCTATAGTTCTCCATTAAGTATTTACTATCTTTTTTAAATATAGGTTTAATAATAGTCACTTTAAGGTCTTTTGGAAATGTCCCACTTTGTATACAAAGATTCAGAATATGACTTAAGTGATGTGAGATATCTTCATTCACTGCTTTGATTACTTTTGTCGAAATACCGTCATTCCCTACACTGCTAGTATTTTTAAGATTTCTTATAATTTTCTGCATAAAATAAGGTGAACAGGGTGATAAAAACATTGAGTTCGGTTTCGGATTAATTAGGGTCGTGGGTTCTTTTCCAGCACCCGGAATGGGATTTACTTTTTCAATAAAATAGTTGTTAAACGCATTGGTAATTTCTGTAGGATTTGTTGTTAATTTATCATTAATTTTTAATTCTGTAATTGATTCTTTTGGAATATTTAATTTATTATTATTTATAATTTGCCATGCAGTTTTACTTTTATTAGTCGATGTTTTTATTTTGTAATTGTTTTGAGCACGTTTGTAAGGTTTATAATCCGTTTTAGAAGTTTTGAATATGTTGAATATTTTTGTTTGTTAGTCAATGTTGGTTTCCGTCTGAAATTCCAGAGTAATTCTCTTTTGTTCCTACTACAGGTCTTAATTCCGCGTGATATCCATCTAAGCTTGGTATTTACTTGCACTGTGATTTTAGTTTTCGGAAAACACAAATCATAAAATAATTTAAAAGTTTCTATAAAATAATGATATGCGACTGATGCATCATCTGTGTTATATACTTCACTAAAAGAAAGTTTTTTTATATAATTTTTAAATTTATGTATATTTTCTGACCTGAAATCACGCTTCATTTTATGCCAATACTTTAATTTAAATATTTTTTTAACTGGAAGCTTAATTACTTGGGCAGTGTGATCTGATAAGCCAAATTCTAACACATCGGTCTTACACTGTTTTTTAAAGTCATGTGCAAAGTTGTCAATACAAGTTTTACTCGATAGTCTTGTGGGCTGTTTTAATGCTAATGCGAGATTATAATTTAATAATAAACATTCGAAATCTAATGTCACACTATTGCACTTCATGATATCTATGTTAAAGTCACCAGTTATAACATCAGAAGTGGCGATTGTTCCCTGTCCTTTTAAAACTGCTTACTAATGAATGTTATTTTCTTATTTTCATGCTCGATGGTGGGGCCACTAACGATCTATTGGAAACCGTTCGTTGCCGGGTCGCTGACTACACTTGCACCTTGACATCTGAGCTGCGGTGCTGCAAGTTGCTGTATGAGGTTTGAGATTGCGAAACCTCGACTTTTTGTAATAATATCACGAAGTTTTCCGGAAATAAGTAGTAAATGAAATCGTTGAAATCCTTAGAGGCCCTTCTACATTAAAACGAAATGCAAAGGGATAAAATGATTGAATTAAGGGATTAAGTATTGCCAATCACTTCTACATCATCATTCAATAGATAATCAAGTACCAATGGGTCATTGTGGATGGAAACATGTTAACTACTTAATAGTCATTGTACCAGTTTGTTTCAAGTATTATAAGAGGATAAAATTTTGAAAAAAAAAGGGGAAGTATTATGATGCAGGTGTTCACAGAAGTGAAACTTCACGATCTCAGATGTTTAGAAAGTATTTATTTGCACAGAAAAAGGTACCGGTTACAGATGTTAAAGTTTAGAAAAAAAACCTAGCCACTTTTAACATTAACTATAAATTTAAAAACTTTTTTAAGGAGGTCGGTTGTTGTTTTTTTGAAAAGGGTTTTCTATTTTTTACTTTTTAGTTATGGTATGTACCTCCTATATCACTGTTGGCCACGTGAATAGAATATTATCACGATGAACAAAGTGGATTTAATTCGTAATATCGAAGCGAATGCAAAAACTACCAAAGCAAAGTCAATACAATTCAAATGGGACTACACAGCTATCAATTAAAAAAAATAATCATCGAAATCGTTCACCCAGCCAAAAATTATGAGGTAACAAACATAAAAAATACAGTTGAATTGAGAACCGCTTTTTTGAAGTCAGTTGAAAAAATAGTAAAGTGAATCCGTTTTTCGTAAAGTTTTAATGATGCTACATGTACTAACAACAAGAAATCGTTACGTTAGGGCCGTAATACATACTTGGCTGGCCATGTATTTTATTATTTACCGTAGCATTAGAAAAGTTTAAGGATAAATCGTTCTTCTTCTTAGTGTTTCGATAGCAATCTAAATATAGTCAGCCCAGAATTTGGCTCAGAAACCGTTGATTAGGTTACAAATAAATCGGGAGTGCCGAGCGGTATATCGTCAGGGTTTGGAGTTTCCATTTTATTGGGATAAACAAGACTTATAAACAGTTACAGCGTTTTAATACAATATTAATTACACGATATATAAAGAAACACAATAAAAAGGTAACAGATGATAAAGTAGGTTAAAACAATACAGTTTGACGAACAAAAGGTTACAGTTCGTATAGAGGCCTAAGCCGCCCAATACAAAGTGTATATTTCGCTATTTAGCTAGTCAATACAGCTATGTGAATATACAGCAGCGCTGTACCAGGTAAACCGACAGTTTTGTCGGGAGCAGAGGCTCTGTAATGAGTCTAATCCGAAGATAGACTGACTTGCTCATTTTTTTTTTTTTTTTTTTTTGTGGGGCATCTCGTAGTTAATCCTGAAAAGATTGTTACTACTTAAACGGATTGGGGCCCGGCGAGTCCTAAAAAGTTACCTTTTTAGGCCTCCAGCCGGGGCTTATTATACTTAAAAACTAAAGCGAAAGCTCTAAGGGTTACCCCGAGGGGGGTACGAACCTCGGCTTAGGCAATCACTGGTGGGGGGGAGCAGCAAGGGACTGGCTGGATCTGGGTTAGATTATTTTGGGACTAATTTAAAGCTAACGGCGCAGCATCGCGGGCTGGCTCTTGCAAGGGTCGGGAGGGACTTTTCGGCATGAGTGACTCCGTTATGGAGTCACTCATGCCGAAAAGTTCGGAGAGGTCATTAGTGAGGAGTTGAGGGTCCTCGGAACCGTCTGGGGGAGGGAAGTAAGCCGACACGATAGTGATTGGCTGGTGGCCTGTCAGTGCTAACCGACAGGCCGAAACTTTTAATCGGGAGAGTTGGGGGGGATCCATAGGTATGCAGTACAGGGACTTCCTATAGTATATGAGGGTGCCGCCTCTATGACAACGTGACCTGTCGTTGCGAACTAAACGATAGTTTGCAATTTTCGGGTCACGATGGTGAGGTTTTAGGAACGACTCTTGGATGAGTAAAATGTCTACGTGATGGTCGCGGAGGAACGTGGCGATCTCATCACGTTGGCCGTGAATGCCGTTGGCATTAAAGAAGCCTAGCTTTAGGGAACGGGGTTTTTGTCTAGTTAGTATTCCGCGACTATCCATAATGGGGGCGTTGGGAGTTCATGACGTGGATTGCTTGCGTGATCTCGGGATACGCAGCATAAATTGACTGGATTCGGAACAAGTTACCACCGGCGGCAACTAGTTCCTGGGCCATCTGTTGGGCACGCGGGGAGAGGAACGTGCTGTAGGTATTAAAGGTCCCAGTGATCACGTTAAACGCATCAAAGGGACCCTGACCTTTCCTCTGTACGGGTACTGGTCCTGCCATAGGGGCATTGGAGGGGGCCGCGGCGCGGGCGGGAGGTGCGGTCGCGGGAAAACCGGGGGGCGTAAGGGGCGCGGGGGCACGGGTACGCGGGTCCACTAATGGAGGGATGGGAGCGGGCTTAGGCCTGGAGGCCAGTGGGGGGAATTCCTTCTGGGAACTCATTAGAGGCCATTGGGAGGGACGCTGTGGGGCCAGTCTCACGGGGAGTTTGGCCGAGGGGGATTCCCTAGTCTGACGAGCGCCGAAACGCTGCGCCAATTTAGGGGAAGATGACTTGGGGGCTTTCGGGCAGCCCCGGTAGTTTGCCGGATGACCGGACTCTTTGCAGAGCACACAACTAGGTGGCTCGGTGCAGAGAGTGCGGTCTTTAGGCCGGGTACAGTCGGCTGTACCATGTTCTCCCAGGCACTTGACGCACCTGGGAGTGGCGTAACAGTTGTACGCTGAGTGCCCGTAAAGTTGGCATCTATGGCACTGGCCAATGATGCCCGACTTACGGGGCTTTTCGATTATGAGACCAGACAGATTGCAGACTGCCTTGACTTTGAAAATGGGGTGGTGACCCTCCGTGGGAGGGCACACCACCAGGACCATATCAAAGGCAATGCCTTGCCTGGATCTGTGCATCCTGTGGACCTCTAGGACAGGCACGTTCTGCCTTTCGAGGTCTGCTTTGATATCGCTGGTGGCGATTTCGCAGGGGATCCTGCGGATCACCACCCTGGTCAGACGCTCCTCGGGCAAGGAATACGTGTGGAATGACACGTTCCTTGCTGAGAGGAGCCTGGTCAGCTCGCGATAGTCGGACGAGGTCGGTACCGATACCTTAATGCCCTGCTGGGTGGCACGGGCACTGGTATAGTTGACCCTCTGGTCAACGCACCATTTGGACACCTCCGTCCAGTGGTGGATTTCGCGGCGCCCCCGTTAGGGGGCGCGGCGGGCGGCGCCAGAGCGTTAGCTCCCTGGCCGCGGAGGGTGCACGGTGGCCCGCTAAAACGGGCCCCTCAATGTGTTGCCCATTGGGCTTTAGAAATATTGAACGCGTTAATATTAACGCGTCCATGTGAATGATTGCTATTAGTGTCTCTGTAGGCGCGCCGCGACGTTGAGTTACTATCAACGCCGCTTTCTTCACGACATCTTGGCGGTCTGTCCCCGCCAGGTGAGACCCCCGGTTACCCGGGGGAGGCCCGGCGAGAGACGACCAGCGACAAGATGCCGACTCGACGCTCCTACAGAGTAAAGTGCGCGCCCCCGCTTATCCCGTTTTCCAGAGCGAGCCGGTAGCGGTCTAAGCTAAGGGGCAGTATGTGCGTGTGGGCGGTACTGTACTGTGTAACACCGCCCATGTTAGCGCGACACGCGGGCCCGTCCGCGTGCGCGCGTGAGTCTGGGTGCCTGCTTAGAGGTGAATGTCTGATTTACGTTACGTGACATGCCTATATTAACTTAGGACACGCCTCGCAGCGGATGTATGTTGTGTGTGTAGAGTGCTATTTGATACAGGTAAGCCGAGTGTAGCCTGGTTTCGGCTTACCTGGGAGTCAATCCGGTGATGGTGTCAGTCGCCCCTAACCAGATCGCGGGGCAGAGGTCTCGCGTCGGGGGGCCGCGTATGCCAGGGCGCGATCTGTTTGACATGAGGCCATTCAGACGCGCCGGCACGCGCGAACATCCCCTTCGCGAGGCGCCGCACATGGTCATCCAGGCTCTCGATCCCGAGATCCCGCTGGATGACATCGTTCCTCACGTAGCGAGGAGCGTCAACTATGGTCCGCAGCGCCAGATGTTGTTGGGCGCGGAGCGTTTTCCGGCTCGACTCGCTCGTGAGGGCGAACCAAGCGGGGGCGGCGTACGTCAGTATCGGGCGTATGTACAACTTGTACACGCCCAACTTGACGCGCGCCGGGATTCGCGACGAGAGCACGGGCCGGAGGAGATAGCGGGCGACTCTCCCCTTGGCCGCGACCTGGCGGACGTGCTGACCCATTTTGAGCCGACGATCGATGGTGACCCCCAGGTACTTGACCCGGGGCGACCACTCGATGTCGGCTCCTTGTAGTTTCAAGGGTGGTGGGAGGGACACATGGCCGGTGATCATGGCCTGCGTCTTACCCACGTTCACCGAAAGCCGCCATTTGGCGAGCCACTCGGGAAGGAGCTCAAGCGCTCGCTGCATCTTGACGGCCGCGTACTTCGAGTTCATCGAAGTAGAGATGTACGCGGCGTCGTCCGCATACAGCGCGAGCATCACGTCCGGAGTGGTGGGGATGTCGTCGGTGTAACGCGAGTAACACGCCGGCGAGACGCAGCTGCCCTGCGGTACGCCCGCGAGCACCGGCCTGGCGCTGGAAAGCGCCCCATCGACCACCACCCTGAAAGTCCTGTTTGAGAGAAAAGTAGAGACCACTTTGACGACGCGACGGGGCGCGTCGGTGGTGGCCATCTTATACACCAGGCCCTCATGCCACACACGGTCGAAGGCCTTCTCCATGTCGAGGAATACTGCTACCGCATACTCCTTCTTATTCATCGCTGCTGCGAGGTGGTGCAGTACCCTCGACAGCTGGAGCGTCGTGCTATGTTCCGCCCGGAACCCAAACTGTTCTGGGCGCGGCGTCACGTGCGGTAGGAGATGTCGCAGCAGGAGTGCTTCGAACACCTTGGAGACTGTCGGCAGCAGGGTTATCGGCCGATAGCTCTCCGGCTTCAGGACGTTCTTTCCCGCCTTCGGCAGCATTATGACGCGCCCTTCCTTCCACGACTCGGGGAAGGCGCCGGTGCGCAGTATCGCGGTAAACAGGCGCGCCAGTGCCGCTACCATTCGGTACGGCAGGTGGCGCAGCACTGTGTTTGTGATACCGTCCGCACCGGGGGCCTTCCTGGGTTTCGTGTTCAGGATGGCGCGTCGGACTGCGTTGGGCGAGAAAAATATCGGCTCTTCATCGGGAGCTATCGGCATCGCGAAGTAGTCCCCGAGGTGTTTCTCGACTGCTGCGACATGGTCTGTGTCGGTAGTCGGGTTTGGGCGGAACTGACGCTCCAGGTGCTCGGCGAAGACCTCCGCCCGGTCCTCCGCTACATATTTAAGCGCCCCGTCGCTGTTCAGCAATGGACGCACCGGGGCTGGGGTGTTCGTAAGCTGGCCGCAGAGTTTGTGAATCGACGGCCAACTGTCCGTCGTCTCGTCGATTCGTTCCTCCCAGCCCGCGGCGGTCTGGGCCTGCAACTCGGCCTTGACCTTCTCCGCGAGACGGTTGAGCTGCCTCTTCTGGGTGGGACACCTCGATTGCTGCCACTGCTTGCGAAGGCGCCTTTTCTCGGCGATCAACCTAATCAACCGCGGAGGTAGAGGCGGTAATAGCCCCCGCTCCCGCGGCTGCTCGGTGGTCGCCGTTTGAAAAGCGCGTTGGATGCAAGCAGTGACGTCACGAGCCGTCCTGTCCACGTCCGCGGAAGTAGTAATAGGCCGAGTCGGCACCGTGGTCTCTACTTCCTCTTGGAACTGGGTCCAGTCGGTACGTCGACGTGGCGCCAGGGGTTTCAAACGGGTCGGCACACCCGAAAGGACGACGAGCACCGGGTGATGGTCCGAGTTCAGCTCGTCGTCGATCACATGCTGCGTGATCTGACAGTGTAGCCCTCGATGGACCACAATGTCCAGCACGTCCGGCATGTAGGAGACTGCGTCTGGGTAATGTGTTGGCGTCTCTGGGCCGGACACTGTGTAACCGAAGGCTTCGGCATCAGCTAAGAGCCATCTTCCCCCGGTATTCGTGCGGCACGAGTTCCACGCCGGGTGCTTGCAATTCAAGTCACCGGCGAGGAGAGTGGGACGCGTAGAGCCGGATATAAGGGCCCGCAACTCAGATGTATTTAAGTGGGTCGCGGGCGGCTTATAGCAAGCGTACATATCTATATCCTCGCCGGCTACGTGCAGCTGTACACCCAGCGCGTAAAACGTGCCGAGTGACGGCGAGGGGAGTTCTTGATGGACGACTCGTCGCCTTGCCAGTACCGCCAGACCACGGTAATTCTGATGTGCCGACCGCTCGTCCTGTCTGTAAACGAGGTATCCCGGGAATCTAATCCTATCCCCGGGACCCGGCAGCGTCTCGCTTATCAACGCCACGTCGACGTCCTGTTCCCTCAGGAGATGTCGGAGAGGGGCGACCTTGTCCCGAAGGCCGCGGGCATTCCAGTGGATGACCCGCAACGGCCTAGCCATGGTAAAGGGTGAGCAATTTGGCCAGGCCGTCCAGGATCACCGTCTCAACTTCCTGGCCCTGCCTAGTGGCCTTAATTAGGTCCATTAAAAGCTGTATGGCGCAGGCCGTAAAGTCCTTGTGTTTGGTGGTGGGCATCTTAGTGGGGGCGCCGGCAGCGCCGCCACTCTTACTGGGCTCGGGGTATTTTGTTTTCTGCGTTTTACGCTGCTGTTGTGCCGGCCGTGGCGCTGTGCCGGCGCTGGTGGTGGGTGGACCCACCTCCACGGCCTGCGCCCCGCTGGTGGCAGGGCCTGCCCTCGGGACAGCTGCGGTGGTGGTGGTGGTTTCGGTCGCCGCGGGGGGTTTGGGCTTCTTGCCTTTCCCTTTCTTCTTTCCCCCGCGCCTCTTCTTCCTCCGACCTGAGGAGGCCTGCGCGTTCCTTTGTGTGGGCCCGTTGGCCGCCGCCATCAGCGACGCGCCCTGGGGCCCTTCTGGCTCCACATCTGTGTGCCTCTCGGTGGCCGCAGTGGGCCGGCGTGTTTGGGCGGAAGTGGCAGCGGTCCCCGCCCGCCTATTCCTTATTTCCGCTTGGAAGGCGGGGCACTTTATGTTGCACGCGGGGTGCGGGCCACCGCAATTAACGCAGGTGGCCGGCTCCTCCCGCGGGCGCGGGCAGTCTCGTGCCGTGTGCTCGCCTCCGCATCGCACACAGGCGAGCGGGCGGTGACACAGGTGCGAGCTGTGTCTAAACTTTTGACACCTGTGACACTGAGCGGGCCCACGTTTCCCGCGCCAGGCCTCTATTTTCACGCCCCGCATGTACATAAATACGGTCGTGTCGTAGATGGCCCGGACGTCCGGGGTCTTCTTTAGAATGGCGTGGAACACGCAGCCGGGTCGTCCTTGCGCGCCCTTTATGTGGCGCACATACTCCGGCTGGTATCCCAGCGCGCGCAGTTCCTCCTCAATCTCCATGGGATCGGTGTCCGCAGGCAGCCCCCTTATGGCCACCTTAAGGTTCCGTTCCGCTGGCAGGGAGTAGGCGAACCAGGCGACGCCGCTGTCCTTCTCCAGGCCGGTTAGGTAGTGTTGGACCAGCCTATACTCCTCTTCGCTGTCGGGGGTGAATCGAACACCCCCGCCAAATGGTCGAGCGTTCGGAGGCCGGCCCAACTTCGCGGCGATGGCCCTAAAGTGCGTCGCCCAGTTGGGCAGCTTCTCCACTACCAGCGGAGGGTAGCGAAGCTTTTTAGGTTTGTTCTGCTTACCCTTGTTGTCCCCTGTTGTCGCGGGCTCCGGGGCAGCGGTGGCTGCAGTAGATGTGGTGGCAGGGGTGGCGGGGGGCTGCGCAGCGGCGCTGGACCCAGTCGCTCTGCCTCGGGTAGTTGCAGTAGGAGAAGGCGGCGTGTGGCGCGCCGCGTCCGCAAACGTAGGCGACGTCGGTGTACCCCGACCCCGCGGCGCGCTGTCGCGCTGTGGCCGCGGCGGGTCGAGGCAATATCGCTTCGCCTCCTCCTGGTCCTCTCCCGAGCTTCTCCTTCTTCGGTGTCGCTGGGGCTTCGGGTCGAGCCGGAATTCGTAGCCGAACCCCAGCGATGGCGTCGGCGAAAAGGCCGGGGTGGCCGCATCGGCCTCCGCTTCTCCCACGTAGGGCCGCTGTCCGGATCGCGGCGTCGTATCGTATGACACGTTGCTGCGACCGGAGGCGGCCGAGCCCGCGGACGCCAGTGACATGCTCGATCCCGCATGGGACGAGCACGCCGACATCATCGCGGGCGAGTCAAAAGCGGAGGCTCGCGGTGGTGCGGGCGAGTCCGGTGCGTATGGCACCGTTCGCACCGGGCGGCCATGTGGCCCCGTGCTGGCCGGGCGCTCCTGCTCCCTCGACGCGCTTGGTCCCGCTGGCAAGAAACGGGGGTCCAACGCGGAGGTGCGTGGAGCTGGGCCAGCACGAGACGGCGTCGGTGCTGGTGCAGGCGGGGCGCCGCTGCGCGCCGGCGGCGAAGTGAATCGCGGCGGCGCACTATGGGACCAATCGCTATTTTCCATCTCAAAAATCGATAACTCTGTTGTTTTGTGATTTATCTCCTTGATTTTTTTTTCACATATTTGTGAATATCTAGGCTATAAAAGAAATGAAACATCATCATTCTAAAAGCAATACTTTTTCCGAAAAAAAATGATAAAAATAAAGTTATATGAAATTTCATACATAAAATTATACAGTTATATTAAAATAGCAATTAAAGTTACACTTATGCTTAAAATAAGTTTAAAACTAAATTATTATTATCAAGCAAACAGTTACATGGCAAAAAAAAAAATCACTTTCTATTTCCAACAATTCTTTAGCTTTGTCAAATAATTCTTCGGATATTAGAAAACTTGGTTTATTTAAGCTAGATATATAAGGATCAGATGTATATAACAAAATATGCAGAACGTCTTCGTTTGTTGCTGATCTGGAACACTTCCTAGCCTGATGTAACCTATATTTCTAAGAATATCACTCACACTTCCCAACGCACACACACACCCTCCACTCACACACACTCATATTCCCTCCCACACACATACACCACTTCCCTTACACTTTCACATTCAGACCCTAACACACTACAACTAACACGTGCGAGCGCATACCACGTTCAGTAAAATATTTTGTCGTTTTTTTTTTATCGCGTCGAACACAAACGAATTCACTCATTGTTAGGTAATGATATGTTTTTTGTGCGTTAATTGTTATTGAAAAGAAGTATCTGAACACTTTGATGATCGTATGCTGAAACACGGGTATTTAAAGGACTAATATTTTAGTGCCTTGTGCAAAAACCATGGGACAATTGATTATAACAGTCCGTATCGAAATAGTGTAATCATTACTGATTGTAATTAATTACCACAACAGATAAATAGAACTTCCGCAGCAATATAGTTTATCATACTTGTGGTTAAGGTGACCACCCCAAACAAAAGTGCCATGGGAAGATTCTTTCAAATATAATAGCAGTTTATTAATTTGTAAATGTATGTTATTGTCATAGAAATAGAAAAAAACAAGATAGACATCAAAGGATAATAACTAAATATATTTCATAATAAAAAGATGAACCGTAATTTTCAAGGATTTTTCCCCGACTGACATTATTGCTTCAAAATCACCTCTGGCGCAAAAAACGCGCAAGTTTTTTTTTAATCCTCATATTACTGAATAGATAAGGTCTCTAATAGAGTAATTAACTTGACACCGGCAGCTTTCGGCAACAACGAAAACTCCAATTGAAATTAACAAAAACTAATTTTTCTTTACTTCACTAAAAAAATATTAAAAAATTAAATAAAAATATTTTTTAACAAAAACTGAACGTGGTTGCAAAGTATATATTCTCAGCTATCTAATGATGTATAACACTAATATATTTCCTTGGAAAACTTCCGAATAATATTGTGTTGAACTTCCTTAACCGTAATTTAATTGGCATGAAAATATTTATGTCCAATGTTTGAGGTTCATTTTATAAACGTAAAACTTTTTATTTTTTTATATTTTGTAATTTATTCGTAAGTTCCATCTTTTGAGAGTATGAAACCATAAAACAATCTATGGATTTACGACTTTCGACAAAACCATTTTTGAGATGGAAAATACTGTTTGGTCCCATAGTGCGGCGGCGCAGCGGGACGCGCGGGTGGCGCGCGGGGGCGCGCGGAGGTCATAGTGGGGTGCGCAGGTGGCGCGGTGGCGCGCACACCGTGCGCAGGCTGCGCGTGGGTCGCGCCGGAGCGCGCAGCAGGCGCGGCTGGGTGCGCCGTAGGCGCATGGTGCGCCGTGGGCGCAGGGTGCGTGGGCGACGCGGCGGAGCGCCCACAGGCGCGGTCCGCGCGGCCGGCGCAGCGGGGCGCACGGGCGGCGCGGCGGAGCGCCCACTCGGCGCAGCGGGGCGCACGGGAGCGGGCACGCGCGCGGGCGGCGCTGCGGTGCGCG
The DNA here is from genome assembly GCA_932294355.1 of Aporophyla lueneburgensis. Classification (NCBI taxonomy): domain Eukaryota; kingdom Metazoa; phylum Arthropoda; class Insecta; order Lepidoptera; family Noctuidae; genus Aporophyla; species Aporophyla lueneburgensis. Next base: position 25,604,814 of record OW028735.1, read on the forward strand.
CTGGGTCGCGGCCCGAACCGGCGGCAGGACCCGGGGCCTGGATAGGCACCGGGCGAAACGCCGCGGGGCGGACGGCCACAGCGTGGTGCCGGCCCGACGACGGTGTAGGCGCAGCGCGCGCAGGCGCCAGCGTCGTCGACGGGCCCGCAGTTGCAGCGGCGCTCGTTGCCCCTCCTCCTCTTCGGGGGTCTTCTCCCCCCCCTCTTCTTGGTGCGGCCAGCGGCGCACCGGACGACGCGGCGCCGATGTTCGGCAGCGACGTCGCCCGGTCCAACGCCGGACGCTCCTCTTCTTCTTCCGTAGTCCCGGCATCGCGGCCCAATGAGCCGCGCTTGCCGGGCTTAGGCATCACGGGGGCGTAGGCCTCCCGCGACCGCTGCGGCGGCGAGCCGCCGGGCAGCGAGCCTCCGTTCGTGTCGCCCCAGGTGCCGGCTGGTCCCTGGGTCGACACGTACGGAAGTAGTTAAAAGCAGTAGCTGACGAGCACTGAATGCGGTCCGCGCAGGATGGGCAAGTACGTATGTGATAGTACTTGCTTGGCCACGGAGCCAATCCACCTCCGTCCACTTGGCCTTGTCCTGTATAAATACAGGGGCGGTGGAGGGAGTTTCCTGGCGTTGGTTGAGCCAGAGGGTATGGACGGGGCGCTAGTTTTAGCGCGGGGCGCGGAAACCTTCGCGGAGGTTGAAGGCGAGGGGCGGGAGGGGGACGCGTTGGCGGCGGTCGCCGGCGGCGTGGAGGGGATGGACGCGGTCGCGGTGGCGGGGGTCGCCTGCGTAGCGGGGTGGGGGGGGTTCGCGGTGGCGGAGGTCGCCTGCGGGGTGGGGGCGCGAGACGGAGGAGCGGAGTCCTCAGCCGCTATGATTTTAGCGGCCGGGGCTGAGCTGCTCGCCTTATTCTTTTTGCGCTTGCTCCCTTTGCCCTTTGTGTGGGAGACGAGCTCGTACGTCTCTGCGTCCGAGGACGAAGAGGAGTGCGAGTCCGTCTGGGGAGTGAGCGCGGTAGTATCGGAAGGAGGGGTGGGTACATCCTCCATGTCCATTTGACTCGGCGGTTCATCGGTAACGGTAGGGGCCTCGAGGGCATCGCTGATGTCAGCGATGCCCGGGCTGGCCGGAATTGCGAGCTGCTCAGCTCTGTACAGCTCGGAGAATTCGGCAGCGAAATCTTTGTTTTTCTTTATTAGTAAAAGAAAAACAGAGACCACAGCCCCGACCTCCGAGTGCTCAATGCTAAGCTGACTCGCAAGTTCAGCCAGGAGCGCCTCGATTCTTGCTAATCTCTCCGTAGGATCCATGGGTTTCTCCATGGCGGAGGGGAGGGGGGACCTAATCACTCATGAGAGTGATCCTGACCAAAACCCTACTCCTACGTAGCCTAATCCCCGGTGGGTTGCCGGGGGTGAGTGTTACACTCCCTGTCGGGTATAGACAGGGAGGTGAACCTGGTGAGCCCTAAGAGTGTCCCCCGTCGCCAATCTTATTGTGCGAACGGGTTCCTAACCGGTCATGCGATGGGTACTGAAGGTACCCGACCAGTCTAGTGCGGGGGGTATAGATATACCCGCGGCACTAGTACGCGGCTGTGGAGGGAAGACTGTCACCGGGCCTGACGAGGGAAGCCCCCAAGGCCAGCGATCCGGGACCCGTCCAACTTTCGTCTAGCCCTGAAGGGGATAGACGGGTGCGTTGGGTCTGCACCCACTCGGCTTCGTTGGCACCGTTAAGGTATCCACCGAGTGACCACGAAACTGTGGATTTGCCCTGAAGGGGCCACAACACAACACACGTTTTTGACGATTCTGACGAATCAGAAATACCACTGTCTTGCGAACAAGACAGTACGGTTTAGACTGAATCTGATGAAAGAAACAGAAAGTCCGAATTAGCGGAGAGTAGTCGGGGCGACTACGCAGCGTGGCGCACGGAGCACAACTGACGGGCGAACGAGCGGCGGGCGGTGGAGGGGATACGCGCAGCGGAGCAGCAGCGTAACGACCTTCCAGGGCGAGCGTCGAGCGTAGAAATGCTTTTTTTTTTTTTTTTTTTGTGGGTCATCTCGTAGTTAATCCTGAAAAGATTGTGACTACTTAAACGGATTGTGGCCCGGCGAGTTCTAAAAAGTTACCTTTTTAGGCCTCCAGCCGGGGCTTATTATATTTAAAAACTAAAGCGAAAGCTCTAAGGGTTACCCCGAGGGGGGTACGAACCTCGGCTTAGGCAATCGCTGATAGGGGGGCAGCAAGGGACTGGCTGGATCTGAGTTAAATTATTTTGGGACCAATTTAAAGCTAACGGCGCAGCATCGCGGGCTGGCTCTTGCAAGGGTCGGGAGGGACTGTTAAGTCGGGGTCGCGACGACGGACCTCGGCGGCGAGGTCGGTACGGTTTGTGTCTGTGTGCTGGTCTAGCTGTACTGGTCTCTTTTCGACTCTCCTGGAGGAGAGTAGTGGGATCATCAGGATCGGTAAGAACGTGCCGCGAGCGGCGGACTTTGCTAATACGGGAGGGGGTGTAAGTAGCTGCCGCCACAACCAGAGGGTTGCGGTGGGCTACGGCCCTATCGAAGAAACGCTTCGAAGCGCGTTTTATGTATTGATAGATAGTCGGGAGTTTCATATCTAAATGAAGATTGATATTCCGAACAAACCAAGGCGAGCCTGTGGCTTGACGGAGAAAACGGTTCTGGAGAGTCTGCATCCTATGGATGAATCGGGGCTTAGCATGTGCCCAGACTGGGCTTGCGTATGTCATAATCGGCCTGATACAAGCGGTGTAAAGCCGCTTCTTACACAGAAGAGACAATTTACTCCGCTTGTTCAGGACGCAATGGAGCCTACTGAGAGCGAAAGCGGCCCGCGAGCGAGCCTGCTTTATGTGCTCGGAAATGGTGAGGTGTTCGTCAAGGATGACACCTAGATATTTGGCTTGCTTCGCCCAAGGGATCTGCTTGCCGAACATTGAGATGGGTCGGGGAGGGGGGTGATTACGTCGCGGTCGGGTGTAAAAGACCGCCTGACTTTTATCGGGATTGACCTCGATTCGCCACTTCCTGAACCAATCGCCCAGCTCGTCGACTGCGGTTTGGAGGTAGCGAACCAGCGCTGTGTCACTAAATCCCGAGAAGAAGATGGCAGTGTCGTCTGCGAACAGAGCTAACCTTGCCTTCTTGCTTCTGGGGATATCGCTAGTGAACAGCGTGAAAATGAGGGGGGCTAGTACAGAGCCTTGAGGGACTCCTGCACGGATCGGGTGAGGGGAGGAAAGTGCCCCTTCGATGCGATAGCGAAAGGTACGGTTCGCAAGAAAGTCTCGTACGATGAGCACGAGACGGTCTGGGACTCCGAGTTGGTACAGCTTATATAATAAGCCGTTGTGCCAGACTTTGTCGAACGCTTTCGCTATATCGAAGTATACAGCGCCCGTGACCATACCACGCTGAAAACCAGCATTGATATGTTCGACGATACGGTGTACCTGATGGACACACGAGTGTTGGGTTCGAAAACCGAACTGCTCGTTGGGGATGAGGCCCTTGGTTTCGGCATAATCCCTGAGTCGCTTATAAATAAGTCTCTCATAGATTTTGCCGAGAACTTTGAGCAAACTAATGGGGCGGTAACTCGTGGGCTCGGTTTTGGGCTTACCGGGCTTAGGGATGCCAATGACGGTGGCTTCCTTCCACGCTTGGGGGAAAATATTATTACTCAAGGCACCATTGAAGATGGTACACATGAGCATAATCAGGTGAGCGGGGAACAGCTTGATCACTCTGTTGGTGATGCCGTCTGATCCGGGGGCTTTACGAGATTTCAGACCCTTGATGATCTCGTGCACCTCGTCAGGTGTGACAGGGGGCAGGGGATCATCAGGGTCTTCAACGGGCGGGAGTGAGGCTTTGCGTTCGACTTCCGCGTTTACCTTATCGACAAACGCTTGGTCTACTGGCTGCGAACTGGGTGTGCATTGGGCTTCGAGGCTATCGGCTAGGCAATCAGCCCTGTCGATATCCTCGAATGCAATGGTCGCATCGGGGCGGGGGGGGCATAGTGGAAAACTCCGAGGATTTCAGTTTCCTCTGAAGTTCCCAGAATGCGAGATGAGTCGGCTCTAGTTCGCTCACCATCTTGTCCCAGTTAGCTTCACGCAGCTCGGTCACACGTGTCCTTACAGCACGCTGTAAGTAACGCATGTGAGCTTTAGCATCACAGGGAAAGATGCTGTAGGCACGAACGGCCGCGTTCTTCTCTGTCAGCAGATCACGTACATCGTCGGGGAGTTTCCATTTACGGTCACCCGTATCTGGGACCTCCCGTGAGCTTTCGCTCACGATCGATTGTACGTGTTCCGTGAGAGAGTCGATCGCGGCCGTTGTGTCGGTGACAGAGTCGAACTGATCTGGGATAGAGCCTAAGTGATCTGACGTGTTAGATTGTAAGCGTTCGCTTACTTTCTTCCAGTCAGTGATCACTTTAGTGGCGGGGAGTTGAGAGGGGTCGCGAATACCTAATCGGGGGGCCAGGTTCATGACTACTGGTCGATGATCAGAGTCGAGTTCGTGAATGGCCTCTATAGAATCCAACCTTAAGTTGATATTCTTAAGGAGCGCTATGTCAAGAACGTCGGGTAGCTGATCGGTGTCGAAGGGGAAGTGAGTGGGAGTCATCGGGGCGATGACATCAAAGTTCATGGTAGAACAGAGGTTGAAAAGTTGCCTACCTCTAGTCGAGGTCCTGGTGCTATTCCAGGCAGGATGTTTGGCGTTGAGATCGCCCGCTATGATAACGGAGTCACTCATGCCGAAGAGTTCGGAAAGGTCGTTAGCGAGGAGTTGAGGGTCCTCTGACTCATGTTGGGGAGGAAGGTAAGCCGACACAATAGTGATCGGCTGGTGACCTGTCAGTGCTAACCGACAGGCCGAAACTTTTAATCGGGAGAGTTGGGGGGGATCCATAGGTATGCAGTACAGGGACTTCCTATAGTATATGAGGGTGCCGCCTCTGTGACAACGCGACCTGTCGTTGCGAACTAAACGATAGTTTGCAATTTTCGGGTCGCGATGATGAGGCTTTAAGAACGACTCTTGTATGAGTAAAATGTCTACATGATGGTCGCGGAGGAACGTGGCGAGATCGCCAACGTGATGAGATCATCACGTTGGCCGTGAATGCCGTTGGCATTAAAGAAGCCTAGCTTTAGGGAACGGGGTTTAAGTCTAGTTAATATTCCTCGACTATCCATAATAGGGGCGTTGGGAGTTCATAACGTGGAGTGCTTGCGTGATCTCTGGATACGCAGCATATATGGATTGGATACGGAACAGGTTGCCGCCGGCGGCAACTAGTTCCTGGGCCATCTGTTGGGCACGCGGAGAGAGGAACCTGCTATAGGTGTTAAAGGTCCCGGCAATGACGTTAAACGCATTGAGGGGAGCCTGACCTTTCCTCTGTACTGGGGTTGGTCCTGCCATAGGGGCAGTGGGAGGGGCCGCGGCGCGGGCGGGGGGAGCGGTCGCGGGAAAACCGGGGGGCGTAAGGGGCGCGGGGGCGCGGGTACGCGGGTCCACTAAGGGAGGGATGGGGGCGGGCTTTGGCCTGGAGGAGGCCAGTGCGGGGAACTCCTTCTGGGAACTCAAAAGAGGCCATTGGGAGGGACGTTGAGGGGCCAATCTCGCGGGGAGTTTGGCCGAGGGTGATTCCCTTTTCTGGCGAGCGTCGAAACGTTGCGCCAATTTAGGGGACGATGACTTGGGGGCTTTCGGGCAGCCCCGGTAGTTTGCCGGATGACCGGACTCTTTACAGAGCACACAACTGGGTGGCTCGGTGCAGAGAGTGCGGTCTTTAGGCCGGGTACAGTCGGCTGTACCATGTTCTCCCAGGCACTTGACGCACCTGGGAGTGGCGTAACAGTTGTACGCTGAGTGCCCGTAAAGTTGGCATCTATGGCACTGGCCAATGATGCCCGACTTACGGGGCTTTTCGATAATGAGACCAGACAGATTGCAGACTGCCTTGACCTTGAAAATGGGGTGGTGACCCTCCGTGGGAGAGCACACCACCAGGACCATATCAAAGGCAATGCCTTGCCTGGATCTGTGCATCCTATGGACCTCTGTGACAGGCACGTTCTGCCTTTCGAGGTCTGCTTTGATATCGCTGGTGGCGATTTCGCAGGGGATTCTGCGGATCACCACCCTGGTCAGACGCTCCTCGGGCAAGGAATACGTGTGGAAGGACACGTTCCTGGCAGAGAGGAGCCTGGTCAGCTCGCGATAATCGGTCGAGGTCGGTACCGATACCTTAATGCCCTGCTGGGTGGCACGGGCACTGGTATAGTTGACCCTCTGGTCAACGCACCATTTGGACACCTCCGTCCACTTGGCCTTGTCCTGTATAAATACAGGGGGCGGTGGAGGGAGTTTCCTGGCGGTGGTTGAGCCAGAGTTTGCGGTCGGGGCGCTACCGTTAGCGCGGGGCGCGGCAACCTTCGCGGAGGCTGAAGGCGAGGGACGGGAGGGGGACGCGGTGGCGGCGGTCGCCGGCGGCGTGGGGGGGATGGACGCGGTCGCGGTGGCGGGGGTCGCCTGCGTATCGGGGAGGGGGTCGGACGCGTTGGCGGAGGTCGCCTGCGGGGTGGGGGCGCGGGACGGAGGAGCGGAGTCCTCAGCCGCTATGATTTTAGCGGCTGGGGCTGAGCTACTGTCCTTGCTCTTCTTCCTCTTGCTCCCTTTGCCCTTTGTGTGGGAGACTAACTCATACGCCTCCGTGTCCGAGGACGAGGAGGGGTTTGAGTCAGCCTGGGGAGCGGTTGAGGCGGTATCGGGGTGATCTTCCGTGTCCATAAACACCGGAAGATCGTCTACTGGGGCGATGGGGGAGGGGACAGCCGGAGTCTCAAGTGCGTCGCTGAAAACAGCGACTAACTTGTTGGCTCTGGCTTTCCTCTCCCTGTTCGCTTTCCAACGTTTTTTAAACGAGATGATGAAATCCCGGTCATCATCCACGAGTTCGAAAAATGCCTCAGAGAGGGCTTGCCTCTCCTCAGGAGATATGGGTTTAACCATGTTTCCCGGGGAGAAAAACTAAGGGGTGGGGGGGACCTAATCACTCATGAGAGTGATCCTGATCAAAAACCCTACTCCTACGTAGCCTAATCCCTGGTGGGTTGCCGGGAGTGAGTGTTACACTCCCTGTCGGGTATAGACAGGGAGGTGAACCTGGTGAGCCCTAAGAGTGTCCCCCGTCGCCAATCTTATTGTGCGAACGGGTTCCTAACCGGTCATGCGATGGGTACTGAAGGTACCCGACCAGTCTAGTGCGGGGGGTATAGATATACCCGCGGCACTAGTACGCGGCTGTGGAGGGAAGACTGTCACCGGGGCTGACGAGGGAAGCCCCCAAGGCCAGCGATCCGGGACCCGTCCAACTTTCGTCTAGCCCTGAAGGGGATAGACGGGTGCGTTGGGTCTGCACCCACTCGGCTTCGTTGGCACCGTTAAGGTATCCACCGAGTGACCACGAAACTGTGGATTTGCCCTGAAGGGGCCACAACCTTTGCGTAGCAGCACGGTTCGGGGAGATCGTAGTGGTGGGAGTATACTTCTCCCCGAGCCGAACTCTCGCCGAGTTCCACAACTCCCTTGCGGAGTTGAGAGTCGTCGTCGTCGGGTTCCGTCCCCTCCCCGTGCTCGTACTCGGGGACTTCAACGCCAAGAATTTGGCTTGGGGTTCCCGGTATACGGACACACGGGGCAGGATGGTGGAGGACTGGGCTCTGGAGACAGGCCTGGTCGTCCTAAATCGGGGTTCTGTACCTTCGTGTGTACGGATGCGGGGCGACTCAGTGGTAGACATCTCATTCGCCAGCCCCGCTCTGTCGCCGCAGGTCATTGATTGGCGCGTCATGGAGGGGTTGGAGACATATTCCGACCACCGGTACATCCGGTTTGACGTCTCCGCCCAGACCTCGAGCGCGCCGATCCGGCAGACTCCGAGTGGTCCGCGGTGGGCGCTGAAGAAGCTGGACCGGGAGCTTCTCCTGGAAGCCTCGATCGTGCAGGCCTGGGTGTCACCACCGGACAGGCCTGCTGACACCAACGACGAGGCCGAGTGGTTCCGGGAGGCCATGTCCGAGATCTGTGACGTGGCTATGCCCCGAGTCCAGCCAGGACGGGCTTGGCGCCAGGTGTACTGGTGGTCGCCGCAGCTGACAGCGTTGCGCGAAGCGTGCGTTGCGGCACGACGCCGGTACACCAGGCACCGCAGGCTCCGTATCCGACCTCCGGATACGGAAGCAATTAAGGCGGAGCTATACGAGGGGTACAGAGCGGCGAAGACCGCCCTCCAAGAGGAGATCCTGCGGGCCAGAGGACTGGCCCGCAAGGAGTCGCTGGAGACTCTGAACAGGGACCCATGGGGACGGCCCTACAAGGCCGTCCGGAAGAAACTCCGCCCATGGGCTCCTCCGCTGACTCAGAGTCTCCGGCCCCAACTCGTGGAGGGCGTGGTGAGCGCTCTGTTCCCTTCGCGAGGAGAACATAGTCCCCCACCCATGGCTCCGCCTGCTGCGGTGCCCGATGCGGACCACACCACTGACGACGACGACGGTGCTCACGAAGTGACCGAGGTAGAGATGAGAGTGGCGGTACGAAGGCTTAATGCCAAGAATACCGCCCCAGGACCTGACGGCTTGCCTGGCAAAGCATGGGTCCTGGCCTCAGAGGCTCTCGGGCCTCGACTCAGGGGGCTCCTTAGCGCATGCTTGGAGAGGGGCCAGTTCCCACTTAGTTGGAAGACGAGGAAACTGGTCCTCATTAAGAAGCCTGGGCGCCCAGCGGACTCTCCGTCCGCCTACCGGCCCATCGTGCTGCTCGACGAGGTGGGCAAGCTCTTTGAAAGAGTGATTGCAGACCGCCTCGTCGGGTGGTTGGCGCGGGAGGGGCCGGACTTGTCGGACGGCCAGTACGGCTTCCGCAAGGGGCGCTCAACGGTGGACGCCATCATGCGCGTGCGAGCCCTCACGACGGGGGATGCAGTGGCCCGGGGTGGGGTCGTCTTGGCGGTGTCTCTAGACATCGCCAATGCCTTTAACACCCTACCCTGGAGTTGCATTAGGGAGGCACTCCGGTATCACCGGATGCCGACCTACCTCTGTCGCGTAGTCGAGGCCTATCTGATAGATAGAGCCGTTATCTACCCCGGTCACCAGAGAGAATGGAACCGGCGAGAGATGTCGTGCGGTGTCCCACAGGGATCGGTCCTGGGGCCGCATCTGTGGGACATCGGTTACGACTGGGTGCTGCGCGCCGACCTCCCTAGCGGCGTCAGCGTAGTTTGCTACGCTGACGACACGCTGGTCCTTGCGCAGGGGAGGTTGTACGAGGCGGCGGCCGAAATTATGACACGCGAGGTTGCGACAATCGTCGATAGGATCCGGCAATTGGGACTCGAGGTGGCATTGCACAAGTCCGAGGCCATGGGTTTTCATGGTCCTCGGAACGCGCCACCTGCGGGTTCCCAACTCACGGTAGGAGGGGTTCACATCGGCGTCGAGTCGACGATGAAGTACCTGGGACTTGTCCTCGACAGCCGGTGGAACTTCGTTGAACATTTCCGACGTTTGGCTCCCAGACTGGAGCGGGCTGGGGCTGCATTAAAGCGGCTCCTGCCCAATCTGGGGGGTCCAAACGCCTCCTGCCGGAGGCTCTACACGGGGGTCGTGCGGTCCATGGCCCTCTACGGGGCACCGGTGTGGGCGCCCTCATTGAGGCTGCGCCCAGCGCGCCGGTTGAGTGCGGCCCAGAGGGTCATGGCCATCCGGCTAATCCGAGGATACCGCACGATCTCGTGCGAGGCGGCGAGCCTCCTTGCCGGAGTGCCGCCATGGGATCTGGAGGCAAAGGTCCTCGCGCACATGTGGGAGTGGCGCGAGGAGGCGAAACGCCGGGGTGAAACTCCGCTGCCGCAACAAATCGCGGGTCGGCGGACAGAGCTCCGGTGTGATCTCATGGCGACATGGCGGGTACGATTGTCGCAACCCAGTGCTGGGCACGCCACAATTGCGGCGGTAAGTCCCCTCTTTGAGGAGTGGATAGAGAGGCGCCACGGCGTCCTCACCTTCCGCCTGACGCAGGTCCTCACCGGGCATGGGTGCTTCGGTGGGTTCCTGTTCAGGATAAAGCGGGAGGATACGTCCGGGTGTTTCCATTGCCAAGATCGTCTGGAGGACACGGTGGAGCATACGGTGGAGGTGTGCCCAGCCTGGGCGGGGCACCGCCGTGTCCTCGTGGAGGCGATCGGCGGCGGCGACCTCTCGCGTCCGGCCCTGGTGCGAGCCATGGTACGGAGCGAGAGGGAATGGGAAGCCGTCACCTCCTTCTGCGAAGCAGTAATGCTCGCGAAGGAGGAGGCGGGGCGCGTGAGGGAGTGGCAGTCTCTGCGCCCTCACGTCCCTAGCCGCCGCAGGAGGAGACGCCCCGGGCGTCGGGAGTCGATTGCGGACTCCCGGCCACCGTAGGCGCGAGCTTGCGGGTGGCGAGCAATGGGTAGCTCGCCGCCCGGTAAGGACCAAGCTCGGGTCGACGGCGCGCAGTGTTCCACGCGCGCCTCAAAGAGATGTCAGCAGCAGTGTAGGGGTCTACTAGGACCGATGCCTGCCAGGGTCGCGTGATTGTTCGAAAGAGATACCGTGGCCCTGGCACATAGGCAACTGATGGAACACGGGTGGGTTTTAGTCAGTAAAAGTCTGACACGCCCTCCCGCTCCGCCCAGAGCGGGAGAAGTCATTTGATGATTTCCAATCCTGAAAAAAAAAAAAAAAGGGGCCACAACACAACACACGTTTTTGACGATTCTGACGAATCAGATATACCACTGTCTTGCGAACAAGACAGTACGGTTTTAGACTGAATCTGAAGAAACAAGAAGTCCGAATTTTGCGATTTAAATAAATTTAAATCGCAAAATAGCGGAGAGTAGTCGGGGCGACTACGCAGCGTGGCGCACGGAGCACAACTGACGGGCGAACGAGCGGCGGGCGGTGGAGGGGATACGCGCAGCGGAGCAGCAGCGTAACGACCTTCCAGGGCGAGCGTCGAGCGTAGAATGTTTGTGCTGACTTGCTCACTGAGTGCCAGCTCTTTTATAGGACAATGTCTCGCCTTAATATCCACGACAACTCTTTCCGATGGTGCGCGGAAGTACGCCACGTGTTTACTTAATACAAAACGCTAAAGTATGCTTAATCAAATATGACTTACATTATTAAGTAATCAAATATTACAAGAATAATTGTCTTAAACAACGGTGAATTTAGCAACGCTAATCATTTTAAAATTAAAGTAACAAGTTAGTTGTTGTTTAGCTACAATAGTGAAACGACGTACGATCGCGCGCGCGTGCTCTAGTTAAGAGTATTCTGCAGACGCAGCACAACACCGTCGTCGCGGTGTACCTACGTCGGTCGATCTATCGGTGTCATTGCCATGACCTAGTTACAAGTGCGGAAATCATGAAGTGTTTACAATAATTTATTGTTTAGGTGTTAAACTCGCCTTACAACAAAACAATGGCTACAGGGTCTATTAAGATAAAAACTGACCTGGAAAAGCGGTTGTATGACTGTTACATCCAGGAGAAAACGGACAAGGAAAAACTGCAATGTATGGTACGTAATCTAAATGATCACATTAATAGCTTGTAGGAACAAGTTCTAGCCCTTCAAGGAGAATTAAATTGCTTGAAAGAAAAAAAAAAAGAAAATAAAGAACCCTTAGAAAAACAGGAAAGCGAGAAACCAATATTTGCCCAGCGTACTAAAAGTGACGTTGAATATTGCACGGACGAGGATGAGCTCGCTAAAGAGACTGAGTGGATTAGGGTCAAGAACAGGAAGACGAGAAAGCTTAACACCTCCCTCTCTCCAAAACAACAACCTGGAATAAGTGCCCAACAAGATAAACAACAAAAGAACGCGAAAGAGACTTCCGTCAAAAAAGTGCCCCCACCACCGCCAATCATAATAGACGGAGTTAAGAACTACCAAACGTTCTATGACTCGTTAACTGAAACAATACCAGCTGAATCATTTAACGCAAAAATGATGAATGGGGATTGTGTGAAGGTTAATGCCAAAACAGAAGACTCTTATAGATTAATTGCCAGGCTATTAACAGAAAAAGACTACTGTTAACGCCACCTGTTATCAAAAACGCAACAACACCTGGCGCCATCTATTATAAAAAAACTCGACAACATTTCACACTAGCATCGAGTAGACCGAAGGCTCGGCGGAACGAGTGAGGGAGCGGGAGCGGCGCATGGAGAGCGCTGATTGGTCGTCGCTGAAGAACTGCTCAAGAACGCTTCCTTCATTCGTCAGTTAAGAACAGAAGAAAAAGTATGGTAGTCGGTTCACCAGCAGATATTTTACTCATAACGTAATCCATGTAAATCTTTATAATAAACGCATTAAAACCTCAACAAATATAAAAACGTTCATTGAAGAAGCCTGACCCTAACATCCCACAACATATTGGACCTTCGAACTGGATCGGAACGGCTTCAAGAAGAAGTAAAGGTGGAAGTCTGCAACCAGCAGAATATAAAACGGTCAGGCCATTCAGTGTTCCTATCCAAACCCATCCTAAAGGATCATTTGGGCTAATATCGTGTATTTTTTGTGCAAAATTCCAGTAACCAAGTCGTGCCGCGAGCCCGCGTTTGAAATACCTACCTACCGCCATATTGAGCGGCGTGATTTCGAGTTCGGTCGAGCAAGTTAAAACCTGTAAGTACTTTCTTTTGTCTCTTATAATCTCCCAAAATGCCACTCGAGGAATATAAAGATTTGATTAAGAAAAGGGGTGTAGTGAAAGGAAAGTTTACTGTATTCGTTAAATATGTGCAATCGTTACAAGACGTAGAAATATCAGATTCTCAAAAGATAGCTCTAGAAGATCGTTGTCATAATATTATGTCACTATTAGAACAGTTCTCAACCATTCAGGATGATATAGAATTTCACCTACAGGATTCTGAACTAGACTTAGAAAAACAATTAATTGAAAGAGAAACCTTTGAAAATCTATTTTATGAGATCACATCTAAGGCGAAATGCACGCTAAAGAGTAAAGAAATTATTGATAACGATGTTGAAGTCTGCAATAAGACCTCTCTAGCATTAAATTACCCACCATTTCATTGCCCTCCTTTGACGGTTCATTTGAACAGTGGTTAGAGTTTAGAGACACTTACATATCCTTGATTCATAATTCAAAAACTATTGATAATATTCAAAAATTCCATTATTTGCGTTCCGCGCTCACTGGCACTGCTAGTCAAATAATAAAATCGTTGCAGTTTACTGCTGAAAACTACACAATAGCCTGGAGTTTATTGGAGAATAGATTTAATAATAATAGATTACTCGTTCAAAACCATGTTAAAGCTCTGTTCTCATTACAGTCTATGCACAAAGAATCTGCATTTCATATTCGGAAGTTGATAGATAATATACTCAAAAATATTCGTGCTCTTAAAGGTCTAGATGAGCCCACAGATCAATGGGACACTTTACTCATATTCCTTATTGTTACTAAGATGGACTCAACTACTGAGAAAGAGTGGGAAAACCATAAAAGTGCACTTTCTAAATTACCAAGTCACGCTAATAAAAAATTAACACTAAACGATATGATCACATTTCTTACCGACAGGGCGGACATGTTAGAATCTATTAAAGGTACACATGATTCCGGTAAGCAAACGTCCGATGGTTCCGTAAGGAAATCATCATCATCTAATCAATCAAAGCATGCTAGCTCACATAGTTACGTTGCAACACGTAATAATAATAATAATTCGTCAAAATCATCACAAAAACATAACTCGAACAATGATTCAAAACGTTACCAAAGGTGTATTATGTGCAAAGAGAATCATCCGCTGTATTCGTGCAGTAAGTTCAATGACCTTCCTATGAAGGACAAAATATTATTCGTAGACGAAAACAAACTTTGTAAAAATTGCTTGCGAGCTGGACATACAGTGTCACATTGCTGGTTCGGCGCCTGCAAGCTATGCAATCGGAAACACCATTCGCTTCTTCATGGTGAATGCTGTGATAACGGCAGCACGTCAAAGTCTGCAGGACCGCACGACGCGCATGCGCCGGCGGCGTCCACATCGTGTCGCGAGTCCGAAGCGACGGGCAGCGTACACAGTACAGCGCTACACAGCGCGTCAACTTCAACGCGTCAACAAGTTGACAATGGGTATACATTTCAAGAACCCGTTATTCTTTCGACTGCATTATTAGACATTTTAGACCGTGATAACAAGTATCACACTATTCGTGCTATTCTAGATAATGGCAGTCAACATTCGTTTATCACAAAATCATTATGCGATAAATTAAAAATTCGTTTGATACAGTCCACAGTACAAGTCGCAGGGGTAGGTAATTCGGTAACCCAATCTACACAATCATGCAAAGTGCAATTGCGATCTAAAAATAGCGATTTTAATACGCATTTAAATTGTCTCGTCCTACCTTGCATTACCGCAACGTTACCTTCCGTTACTAATAATATCGCCAAATTTATGATTCCGAGTAATGTATCACTCGCCGATCCTAAATTTCTTATGCCTAATAGAATCGATTTATTAATCGGCGCAGATAAATTTTGGGAACTTTTGAGTGAAGGATTAATTCGACTTACTAATGGCCCATACCTGCAAAATACTAAGTTAGGTTGGGTTGTATCTGGTGTCATACATGATACAAAACGTTCATCCATTAACCGAGTTCAATGCAATTTTACGCACACATACGACAACTTAGATATTCAATTAACTAAATTCTGGGAATTAGAGGAGATAAGTTCAAAAACAGATAATATGTCTAAAGAAGAACATGATTGTGAAAATTTATTTATAAAAACGACTACACGTGATAATCATGGTCGTTTCTCTGTGCGTATTCCACTACGCGAATCAGCTGATCAACTAGGCGATTCGTACTTACAAGCCGAGAGTCGGTTCCTCGCGCTCGAACGCAAGTTAGGTCGTTGCACACCGAGTTACAAAAAATTATATTTAGATTTTATGCGTGAATATTTAGAACTCGGTCATATGACAAAAATTGATACTTATACATCTCCACATTATTTCTTACCGCATCACGGTGTGTTTAGAGAAAATAGTACAACTACGAAATTACGAGTTGTATTTGATGCTAGCGCTAAAACTACTTCCGGTCAATCGCTAAATGACATCCAACTGATTGGCCCGTCCTTACAAAATGATATTGTTGCCATTCTGTTAAGATTTCGTCAGCACACATATATTGCCTGTGCAGATGTCGAAAAAATGTACAGACAAATATTAATTCAACCCGATCAACAACATTTACAACTAATTTTATGGAGAGAAAACCCGTTAGATGCGCTCGGTGTGTACCGGCTTAACACAGTTACCTACGGCACGGCGTCCGCGCCATACCTAAGTATGCGATGTTTACAACAGCTGGCGTCGGAATGCACTGATAATGACATCGCTAATATCATTTCCAAAGATTTTTACGTAGATGATTTGATAACGGGTTGTGATGATGAAAAGGAATTATTAGACATTTGTAATAAAGTTTCTACTGTATTACAATCGGGTTGTTTTTGTTTACGAAAATGGTTGTTCAACTTCGATTTGTCAACTTTGAATGCGTCAAAGAATTTATCTCTAGGCGAATCCTGTCAAAGTAAAACTTTAGGTTTAGGTTGGTTCGCAAATACAGATGAGTTACATTATACGACTAAACTTAAATTAACCGGGAGTCACGTGACTAAGCGCATTATGTTATCGGCAATCTCACAAGTTTACGATCCGTTAGGTTTATTAGCGCCTAGTGTAATACTTGCAAAAATATTATTACAGAAATTATGGACATATAAAATCAGATGGGACGATCCGGTGCCTCATGATATTTTAATTAATTGGCAAAAATTCGTTGACACTCTCGACTATTTGTGTAAATTACGTATACCACGTCAGGTTATAAATAGCAAAATGCAATATATAGAATTGCACGTATTTACTGATGCCTCTCAAAATGCTTACGGCGCTTGTGCTTATGTGCGTATGTACTCGGATAACAATACCAATGTATCCGTAGCCCTGTTATGCGCTAAGTCGAAGGTCGCGCCTGTCAAACCGATAACTATACCGCGTTTAGAATTATGTGGGGCATTATTAGGTGCAAAGTTGTACACAAAAATTATAAATTCGCTTCGTTCTAATTTCACTAATGTTTATTTCTGGTCTGATTCCACAATTGTGCTGGGATGGCTACGAATGTCACCCAACACTCTTAAAACATTTGTGCAAAACAGGGTAGCTCAAATAAATGAACTCACTGGTAGTTTACCATGGTTACATGTAGGAAGTAAATTTAACCCAGCTGACTTAGTGTCACGCGGGGTCACGCTAGACGCGCTGCGTACAGCCGATATTTGGTGGCACGGCCCGGCATTTTTGCACGAACGGCTGTGTGATTTTACTTATGACCATAGTTGTCATAATGTAAATTTTAACGAGTTACCAGAAATTAAATTGACTACAACACTTTTACTACAACAAAATAATAACAAACCATTTCCATTCGAGAGATTCTCGTCGTTTACTCGCATGAAGCGTGTATTTGCTTACATGTTACGTTTCATTGAAAACGCACGCAATAAAATAAAGATTAATCGTTTAAACGGCCCGCTTAAGGTAGATGAGTTAAATAAATCGATTATTAAGTTGACTCAAATGTCACAAAACCAATCGTTTCCTAATATTGATATTTCATCAAAGGGGAATGTAACCTCGAAACCTACCCGCAATATTTCTGGTCTTAACATATTTATTGATAATAATAACATTATTAGAGTTGGGGGTAGGTTAGATAATTCTTCAAGTTTCTCATATAATAAAAAACACCCCATCCTGTTGTGTAGTAAGCATACCTTTACACGTTTGTTATTTCAATATGAGCATAAGCGCCAGCTTCATGCAGGTCCCCAATCACTGTTAGCTAGTATACGAGAAAATTGGTGGCCACTCAGAGGCCGCAATCTGGCTAGAAATATTGTACATACATGTGTGACATATACACGGATTAAAGGTAAAACTGTTTCAGTTCAAATGGGTAACTTACCTGTAGAAAGGTTAGAACCAGGTTATCCGTTTATGAGGTGCGGGGTAGACTATGCAGGACCCATGTTTATTTTGAACCGTAAAGGGAGGGGCGCTAAACTGGAGAAATGCTATATTTGTTTATTCGTCTGTTTCTCAACGCGTGCAGTTCACTTGGAATTAGTTACTGATTTAACAACAAATGCTTACATATTAGCTCTAAAACGGTTTGTGTCTCGACGGGGTAAACCTGCTGAAATATTTTCAGACAATGGTAAAAATTTTGTTGGGGCAATGAAAGAACTTACACAATTTTTAAAGAACAATAGTGATAATATTATGGAGATTTTAGCTAATGATAATATAAAATTTAATTTCATACCACCATACACACCGCATTTTGGGGGATTGTGGGAGGCAGGAGTAAAGTCTTGCAAATATCACATCCGTCGTGTTATTGGCAACGCGAACTTAACATACGAAGAGTTTAGCACGATACTAATTCAAATCGAGGCCGTCCTTAACTCTCGACCCATGTACCCACTGTCCACAGACCCAACTGACCTTCTTCCCCTCAGCCCTTCTCTGTTTCTGATTGGCCGACCGCTCACCGCACACGCCAACCCGGACCTGACGACTACAGCTTCACATCGCCTGTCCCGTTATGACCGCGTGGAACAGATGCGACAGCAGTTCTGGCAGAGATGGTCGAAGGAGTACGTAGCGGAGCTTCAAACCAGAACAAAGTGGAAGACAAGTAAGGAAGAATTGGTACCTAATACTCTTGTACTCATCAAGGAGGATAATCTTCCGCCTCTCAAGTGGCGCTTGGGAAGAATCCTTCATACTTTCCCTGGGAAAGATGGCCTGTCACGAGTCGCTGACATCAAAACGGCGACCGGGACGGTGCGTAGGGCATTCTCAAAAATATGTCCTTTGCTACCACAAGAAGAGAACGAGAAGACGGATTCACAATAATCATCCGTTTTCCATTGATAAATGCCAACGCCATCGGGACTTCGTTGGAAGCAGGAACTTCCAAGGCCGGGGGCATATGTTAACGCCACCTGTTATCAAAAACGCAACAACACCTGGCGCCATCTATTATAAAAAACTCGACAACATTTCACACTAGCATCGAGTAGACCGAAGGCTCGGCGGAACGAGTGAGGGAGCGGGAGCGGCGCATGGAGAGCGCTGATTGGTCGTCGCTGAAGAACTGCTCAAGAACGCTTCCTTCATTCGTCAGTTAAGAACAGAAGAAAAAGTATGGTAGTCGGTTCACCAGCAGATATTTTACTCATAACGTAATCCATGTAAATCTTTATAATAAACGCATTAAAACCTCAACAAATATAAAAACGTTCATTGAAGAAGCCTGACCCTAACATCCCAAAACAACTACCATTGGCATTCGTACGAGAATAAGCAAGCTAGACCAGTTAGAGTTGTTGTGAAGAAGTTACATTCTTCGTGCCAACCTGACCGAATCAAAGACGATCTAACAACGCAAGGACTGAAAATAGAAAAAGTAGACAAAAAATTGAGCTGGAAAAATAAAGAACCACTTAACATGTTCGTTTTATCATTTAATAATGACGAAGATGTCAACAAAATCTATGGCATAAAGTACATTTTAGGGTGTAAAATTGAAATTCACCCACTTAAAAATCCTAAACTAATTCCTCAATGCAAGAGATGCCAGGCATATGGGCATACTCATAAGTACTGCAGAAAAGAGCCAAGGTGTGTAAAATGCACTGGCAAGCATCTTACTGCCAACTGTACCAAATCTCCACAAGAGAAGCCAAAATGTGTTCACTTTGGCCTACCCCACCCTGCCAACTATAGAGGATGTGAAGTAGCTAAACAGATGCAAATGATGAAAAATAAAAATATCAAAAAGAAACCTGTAGTACCAACTACACAACAATCTCATCCGTTACGAGATCTTGACAAACAGGCACAGAAAGCAAGTGTCCAGTCAACTGCAAAACCCATGCCAGTAACCAACACAACTTCGTATGCGCAAGCAATAAAACAAAGATCACAGCCTTTGAATCTAGAGGATAAGATCAATCAGATCTTGACAAGAGATTAGAAAAATTAGAATTCCGCACTAAAACAGCTCTTTTAAATAATAAAAAATGAATAACACACTTAAAATAATAGCGTGGAACTCTAATGGGCTCCTCAAACAACAAAATGAGTTGCAGGCAGTCCTAGACACAGAAAATATAGACGTGTGTTTGGTCTGTGAAACACACTTCACTAAACAATCTTTTGTCAAATTTGGAGGATACGTGATAAATAATTCGCTCCACCCTGACAACTCTGCCAGGGGAGGTAGCGCGGTCATAATCAAAGACAACATTAGTCACTACGTGCAGTGTAAATATGAAGAACAAGACATTCAATCCGTGGCAGTTTCTGTTAAAACCAAATATTGTCACGTATCCATTGCAGCCGTATACTGTCCTCCACGGAACATGATAAGAAAAGAGATATTTACATCTCTTTGAACTATTAGGCCAGAGATTTATCCTAGGCGGCGATTTTAATGCTAAACATACGCATTGGGGATCAAGACTTACTACAACTAAGGGAAGGCAGCTCTTAAGTGCAGTTAAAGATACACATTCCGAAGTCATGAGCACAGGTAAACCAACGTCCCACTGACCACCAGAAAATACCGGATCTTATAGATTTTTTCATATGCAAAAATATATCCGCCAATTACGTCAGTCTAGAGCAGTCTTTCCCAACGTGGGCGATAACGCCCCCTTGTGGGCGCTGCAGGCCTAAAGGGGGGTGGTAAGAGACCCAGAAAAAAAGGGGGCATTGTGTAGGGCTTTGGGGTCGATTTATAATTTCATCTACCTAGCTAGGAAGATTCTTAGACACCGACTGAGCTCTCGACTCTCGACTACATCTTGTGAACATCAACTAATATTAATTAAGATATAGCTCAAACTCGGTTCGATATAAAAGACCGCGGGCAATCATGTTTTAACAAGTTTTTGTTAAATAATCCGAATTGTACATTCCTATACCAATCGGCTGGTTCTATAATACTTGTTCTTGCTTGTCATTCTACGCCCAATCGTACTCGATTGGGCGTCGAATGAGATAAACGAGTTTATGCACGTTTGTCTTATTCCTGTTGGTGCGTGCTGCTTATGCAATCCTATATAAACGACGTAAATTTATTTTATTTTCATTTGCGGTTTCGCGCATAATCGATAAGCAGTACTTGATTTCAACACTTACGTAGTGCGGAATATATTAAATTCGGATTTATTGAAAATCCCACAAACCCGTTGTCGCCTTTGTGTCTTCTATGTCTAAAAACATTTTCGAACGAAGCAATAAAGCCTTCAAGACTGCAAGATCATTTGAATAAAATGCATCCAGATAAGAAAGAAAAGAATGTAGCATATTTTCAAGACCTAGAGAAGAAGCATAATACTCAGCCAAGTGTATCAAAACTATTTTCGGCGGCTGCTAAGCAAGATGACGACGGACTTCGAGCTTCGTACAATATCTCTTTGTTAATTGCTCAAAAAGGCAAACCACACAACATCGGAGAAGAGTTAATTTTGCCAGCAATAAAGGAAGTAATAACTACTGTGCTTCATAAACCGGCCGCAGATATTATCCGAAAAATTCCTTTGAGTAATAATTCTGTGCAAAGACGAATTGATGAAATGGCTGAAAACTTTGAAGAATCATTGTGCAATCATCTGAGGACTAGTCAATTCTCAATTCAGCTCGATGAGTCCACTTTACCAACTAATGAAGCGTTGTTGCTATCTTACGTGAGGTTGATTAAAGATGAGAAAATACGTGAAGAACTATTGTTTGCCAAAAATTTGGAGACAGATACAAAAGGCGAAACCATATTCAATACATTGGAAAAGTTTTGCGAAGAGAAAGAGATTCCTTTGAAAAATATTATATCAGTTGCTACGGATGGCGCTCCGGCTATGACAGGGCGCCATAAAGGCTTCATAGCATACTTAAAGAATAAAATTCCAGATGTCCTTGCTATACATTGCGTTATTCATAGACAACATTTGGTTGCTAGAAACTTAAGTGAACGACTATTTCAATCACTGCAATATGTCATCAAAGCAGTCAATAAAATCCGTAGCAGCTCTTTGAATGATAGATTATTTCATCAGCTTTGTGTTACTAATGACGAAGATTTCAACCGTTTGTTGCTTCATACTGAAGTTCGTTGGCTGTCAAGAGGCAATTGTCTGATTCGATTTTACAACCTGTTTGACTCTATGATAGAGTTCTTGGAAACTAAAGATACACAACTGCGCAACAAGCTCATAACATCAAAGAATGATATAGCTTACATGACAGACCTGTATAAAATGTTCAACGACATGAACCTCCAACTGCAAGGCGATGAACTAAATTTAATTAAAACAAAAAATGTCGTTGCTGCTTTCGCAGCCAAACTGCTTCTGCACAAAAAGAATATGGGCAGACGTGAGTTTCACAATTTTCCGAATTTATCAGTATACTGCAGTAACGACGACTTGTTTGCCTACTGCCAACATTTGGAAAACCTCCACATTGACTTCACCGAACGATACCAGGACATTTTAAACTTGGAAATACCAGACTGGGTGTTGGATCCGTTTTCAAATGTCAACACAGCAATGTCACCTCAGCTGGAAGAAGAACTTATAGAATTGACAACAAACGAAGAAATAAAAATCAAGTTCAAAAATGGATATCAAGAATTTTGGCTACAAAAACCGATCCCGCAATTGTACCCTGGATTGTGGTCAATTGTTCAACGATTTTTGATAGCATTCCCATCGTCATATTTGTGTGAACGTGGATTTAGTGCTGTGGCAACGCTGCTTACTAAAAAGAGAAATGGTTTGCGTTTTACCGAACGTGGCGACTTGCGGCTGTTTTTGAGTAAATTGGAACCTGATATCAACAAACTTATTGAGCAGCATCAGATTCAACCTTCACATTAGTTTTTATATAAGAATTGATTATGTTTGTTTTATTTTCAATAAAAGATACTCTGTCCGAATACTATAAATTTGCGTTTCAATAATCAGTTATAAGTACTTAGCGGTTTTTAAGTATATTTAAAAAGGGGGGCGTTAAAAAATAATTTATTCTTGAAGTGGGCAGTAGACAAAAAAAGGTTGGGAACCCCTGGTCTAGAGGAAGGTTTTCATATGAACTCGGACCACTCTTCAATTATACTAATGCTTAGTCAAAAAATCTTACTCAAAGAAAGCCATTTAACGCTGGTTATTATCGGGCCAGAGGACTGGCCCGCAAGGAGTCGCTGGAGACTCTGAATAGGGACCCATGGGGACGGCCCTACAAGGCCGTCCGGGAGAATCTCCGCCCATGGGCTCCTCCGCTGACTCAGAGTCTCCGGCCCCAACTCGTGGAGGGCGTGGTGAGCGCTCTGTTCCCATCGCGAGGGGAACATAGTCCCCCACCCATGGCTCCGCCTCCCGCGGTGCCCGATGCGGACCACATAACTGACGACGACGGTGCTCCAGAAGTGACCGAGGTAGAGATGAGGGTGGCGGTACGAAGGCTTAATGCCAAGAATACCGCCCTCGGCTCGGGCCTCGACTCAGGGGGCTCCTAAGCGCATGCTTGGAGAGGGGCCAGTTCCCACTTCGTTGGAAGACGGGGAAACTGGTCCTCATTAAGAAGCCTGGGCGCCCAGCGGACTCTCCGTCCGCTTACCGGCCCATCGTGCTGCTCGACGAGGTGGGCAAGCTCTTTGAAAGAGTGATTGCAGACCGCCTCGTCGGGTGGCTGGTGCGGGAGGGGCCGGACTTGTCGGACGGCCAGTACGGATTCCGCAAGGGGCGCTCTATGGTGGACGCCATCATGCGCGTGCGAGCCCTCACGACGGGGGATGCAGTGGCCCGGGGTGGGGTCGTCTTGGCGGTGTCTCTAGACATCGCCAATGCCTTCAACACCCTGCCCTGGAGTTGCATTAGGGAGGCACTCCGGTATCACCGGATGCCGACCTACCACTGTCGCGTGGTCGAGGCCTATCTGACGGATAGGGCCGTCATCTACCCCGGTCACGAGGGGGAATGGAACCGGCGAGAGATGTCGTGCGGTGTCCCACAGGGATCGGTCCTGGGGCCGCATCTGTGGGACATCGGTTACGACTGGGTGCTGCGCGCCGACCTCCCTAGCGGCGTCAGCGTAGTTTGCTACGCTGACGACACGCTGGTCCTTGCGCAGGGGAGGTCGTACGAGGCGGCGGCCGAAATTATGACACGCGGGGTTGCGACAATCGTCGATAGGATCCGGCAATTGGGTCTCGAGGTGGCCTTGCACAAGTCCGAGGCCATGGGTTTTCATGGTCCTCGGAACGCGCCACCTGCGGGTTCCCAACTCACGGTAGGAGGGGTTCACATCGGCGTCGAGTCGACGATGAAGTACCTGGGACTTGTCCTCGACAGCCGGTGGAACTTCGTTGAGCATTTCCGACGTTTGGCTCCCAGACTGGAGCGGGCTGGGGCTGCATTAAAGCGGCTCCTGCCCAATCTGGGGGGTCCAAACGCCTCCTGCCGGAGGCTCTACACGGGGGTCGTGCGGTCCATGGCCCTCTACGGGGCACCGGTGTGGGCGCCCTCATTGAGGCTGCGCCCAGCGCGCCGGTTGAGTGCAGCCCAGAGGGTCATGGCCATCCGGCTAATCCGAGGATACCGCACGATCTCGTGCGAGGCGGCGAGCCTCCTTGCCGGAGTGCCGCCATGGGATCTGGAGGCAAAGGTCCTCGCGCACATGTGGGAGTGGCGCGAGGAGGCGAAACGCCGGGGCGAAACTCCGCTGCCGCGACAAATCGCGGCACGGCGGACAGAGCTCCGGTGTGATCTCATGGCGACATGGCGGGTACGATTGTCGCAACCCAGTGCTGGGCACGCCACAATTGCGGCGGTAAGTCCCCTCTTTGAGGAGTGGATAGAGAGGCGCCACGGCGTCCTCACCTTCCGCCTGACGCAGGTTCTCACCGGGCATGGGTGCTTCGGTGGGTTCCTGTTCAGGATAAAGCGGGAGGATACGTCCGGGTGTTTCCATTGCGAGGATCGTCTCGAGGACACGGTGGAGCATACGGTGGAGGTGTGCCCTGCCTGGGCGGGGCACCGCCGTGTCCTCGTGGAGGCGATCGGCGGCGGCGACCTCTCGCGTCCGGCCCTGGTGCGAGCCATGGTACGGAGCGAGAGGGAATGGGAAGCCGTCACCTCCTTCTGCGAAGCAGTAATGCTCGCGAAGGAGGAGGCGGGGCGCGTGAGGGAGTGGCAGTCTCTGCGCCCTCATGCCCCTAGCCGCCGCAGGAGGAGACGCCCCGGGCGTCGGGAGTCGATTGCGGACTCCCGGCCACCGTAGGCGCGAGCTTGCGGGTGGCGAGCAATGGGTGGCTCGCCGCCCGGTAAGGACCAGGCTCGGGTCGACGGCGCGCAGTGTTCCACGCGCGCCTCAAAGAAATGTCAGCAGCAGTGTAGGGGTCTACTAGGACCGATGCCTGCCGGGGTCGCGTGATTTTTCGAAAGAGATACCGTGACCCTGGCACATGGGCAACTGATGGAACACGGGTGGGTTTTAGTCAGTAAAAGTCTGACACGCCCTCCCGCTCCGCCCAGAGCGGGAGAAGTCATTTGATGATTTCCCATCCTGAAAAAAAAAAAAAAAAAAACGGTGGTTATTATTTAGTTCACAGATTGGGAAAGTTTTGCCCTTGATCTAGATAATATTATCGACCTTAAAACTCCGATAAAAAAGCAAGATCAGCTTGACTCAGAAGTAAATAAATTTCTTGTTAATATCCAACAATGTGCGTGGAACAACACACCGCAATTAAAACGTAAATATAAGGGATTTATCTATCCTAGAGAAATTGTGGATTTACTAACTGAGAAAAGGAAACAAAGGAAACGGTGGCAGCAAACAAGGTGCCCGCGAGATAAAACAGTACTAATGCCCGGTTTCTGAAGTTTCAAGATAAACTCTCAGCAACTATTCATTCAATAAAGTTATGCATAAGATAAACGTCGGCTTACTGTCACTGCGTTTCTGAATACAAAACAAACCATTCAATAACTATGAAACTGTCAACTAGTTTTTAAGATGCCGCTAGATGGGTCTGTTTATGAGATTGCATCTAAAATTGATTTTTATTATTGAAATGGTCTTTAAAACTAGTTTAATAAACAATGATTTTTTTTTTCAAGGGTAAATAACTGGCTTAATATTATTTTAGTTAAAATATGTAAAGTCGTTATTTTATATTTATGGGTAAAACCTTTTTTTCTATTGTCAGTATTCAGTTCATTGTTTATGATTCCTGATATTAATTTTACTTCGCTGTCGGTTACATGTCTTTCGAATCGTTTGCGCTTAATCCATTCTTTTATAAATATAATAATAACATAATGGAATCTGGAAAACGTAGTAAACATTTTTATTGAAAGAGACAAGATGCTTCTCATCGAAGTGCATATTTAACTTGAAATATAAATGTAGAGCCAAGTTCATATGTTTATTTTTATTTGTGTCCCCATTATACGTACATAATTGTACAATATGACAATTTTCCAGTTTGAAATATTTATAAAAACGAAAGTTAGCAACCTAAAATATTGCTCCAACAATAACCGACGGGCATGGTTTCCTTCAGAGGAAAAAGGTTGATCAACAGAGTGTATTACGATTTCTTGCATGATTTCTTGCAGAATCAAGTATTAGTTATCAGTGAATCATTTTGCTTTAGAGTTATATAATGTAACACAACTGTTGCAACAATTACAGCTAATGTGTGATCTAATTTTTACCGTAATTTTAGAGAGGCATTGAAATCTTCTTTTCCACACACCAAATGTTCTTTCAACTGTGTTTCTGGTCTTTATTTGGTCTTCATTGTAACGTTTTACCGCATTTGTAGCTGGATTTAAGAATAGTGTCATCATGAACTTTCTACAAGGATAAGCACTGTCTCCCATGAGGTTACCATCTATCTCATTATTATCGAGTCGCGCTCGTAGGAATGAGTTATGATACACGGTACTGTCATGCAACGAGTATCTATATCACGAATGTGTAACTTTGCATCACATACAACTTGTACATTAATAGAAAAGAACTGTTGGGGTTTATATCCAGAATTATTTTGAATAAAAAGCTTCCAATGATTTAATAGTTGTATTCCGTGCAAATACAAGATGAAGAAGAAAAAAATAACATAAAGTGTACAACGTGGTAGGTACTTATAAAATAAATTCATAAAAACTAAATGTTCATGCAATGAGCCGTATTTGTGCATTATTGCTCAACAAACTTGATTAGGCGTTTGATTAATAGCGAGTTGATATTGTTTGAAATGAAACGTCAAATAAAGTTATGGAACCGATAAACGCCACACATTGGTCAGATAAAATAACCTAAGTTTAAACAGAGTTTATCTTACATTGCGGTGTTCGGAAACGCAAACTGTCAAGTTATCGAACCAATAGCGCTAATGAACAGATAAACTACCAATAAGAGTACCTCAGAAACCGGGCATAAATAACCTAACTAAACGATTAAAGAGGAAAATTCTACAATTTGAGGATGAATCTCTGAATACCAATCTTTTGCAGCTAACCAATGACAAATCAACGGATTACTCCCTATGGAAAGCGACAAGAAATTTAAAAAGGCCGATTATCCACTCAACTGCCGGCCGGAAGCCGCAATTTCCGGTCGACCGCCCGCGTCGTCGCGGGTAATAAAATATTAATTGCCTACTTCCGATCTTGGCAATAAAAACACCTTTAGTTCGAAAAATACAAGTGCGATATCAAAATAAAAATACAGTTAAAAAGCTGAATAGATGAGGAGTCTAAGTATCTAAAAATTAAGAGGTAAAAGTTTAATTTAAAACTCTAAAACAAAGGTTAATCTTGAAAAACAGCGATGTAATCTGACACTTCTCTATAAAAAGATTTATTTGAAGAAAATTCCTTAACTTTATATCCATTTTAACGAAATTAATAAAAACTAGGTTAAATTTCCTTTCTAATAATATCAGAATGTTAACACTTATTTCATACTATCATTAAATAAAACCTAAAAGAAGTTAGCTACTCCCCGCTAGTTTTGATGTGGCCTCGCGCGCTCGTTTATTGTGTATTGCGAGTGAAGATGGCCTCCGTTTTAGGCTTCGTACTGACGGAATTTGAAAATTAAACAATATATTTGTAAGTGTTATTTTTATTGGTTGTGATAATTTTGAGTTAATATAAATTAATCCGTTCACGTGCCTGAGCGCGCGAACAAAAAAGCCGTTAAGTGCCGACCACTTGACGTCATTATCGCGCCGACAGATGTTTATAATGAAACCTGATTTACGACTTTGTTTCTTCGAATGGTGTTTACACTTGAATAGTTTTTATGATGGCACCGAACAGGGCTTTGAAATAGAATACATTGGTGCCGATTCTGTTGTACACGAACTAAACTATCTCTAAAATTCCTTACTTTTGGCTATGAGAATTGTAACGCTATTCTGCAAGGAAAAATCTCTAAATTTAAAAATTATTTTGACACGACTAAAATCGAATTTGACAATCGCGACTCAGCGTGGTATTTTTTTTTCTTTTCGTTTCGCAACGTTGTACTTGTGTGTGCATTGCGTAGAATGAATTTTTTGAGAGACAAAGGCGTGTGCTGTGGGGGCAGCCTCAACGTGTTTTATATGGAATTTTTCACTTTTGTTTGAAAAATATAAAAAAAATATTACCCACGAGTTGAGATTTAAATGTGCCGGGGTATACTAAGGGGGCCGATAATTTCATTATTTTTGCGATAGGACACGCCATTTTCAAGATATAAGCAAAAAGAAAATAAAAAATACAGAACTGTTTTTGCACGTGAAGGCGAGGCGTTGTTGAGAATTTTAGTTCATGACCACTAGTTTTATTCCACACCTTTTTAATCGCGATTAAAAATAGTCAGATTTAGTTAAAATAAATTATTATAGTCAACATTTTTGGTGAAAACCGGCAAACTCAGAATAGCAAAATTGACATTTTCACTAAACTAATAACTCAGTGCAATCTTAGTGCTGTCAAACTAAAATATAGTTAAGTTGTGTCACTTTACTCTATTTCAGAATAGGAAATCGTCGTTTGACAGGATTAAACCAAATTTTAGTGATTTTTAGTTTAGTTTAGAGAATTTTGTGACAACAGAATCGGCACCAATGTGTTTGAATTTATGATTGTTTTGTTTGATAACTTTGGTTGTGAATATGAACGAAAGAGATTTTTTGTCTTAGATTTCAAATAAATGGCTACTTACCTATAGTAAAAAATAACAAGTGATGACCAACATGTTTTAAGGTTTAAAACGCATGGTGTGATTATTTTCAACATAAAACGCACATATACATTATACATTAACTTTTAGTTAGTTATTTATAACTGTAAATTAATAACAATGATATAAAAAAAACAAGTAAAGAGAGATTTTCTGTATTACAATAATGTGATAATTTTGAGTTAATATAAATTTACTTATAAATAGTTATTTATTACTGTAAATTGATAACAATAATAATAAAAAAAAACAACACTTTCAGTGCCGAGCACCCGGCTCCCGGGTCGAACGATAATTCGTTCGCATGCCGACAACTCGCATCCGAGTCCTACATATAAGTAGTTATAAGTGTCTTGCAACCATGCCGAGCACCCGCCTACCGGGTGCAAATTATTACGTACTACTAGGGTTGTCAAAATAAAGTTTGAAAACACAGGCGTCAACAAAGTATTTAAAAACAAAAGAAGACAAATGTTTAAATTTTTTCCTTATCTGCACGTGTTTTATTGAGGTAGAAACCATCGCTGAAGGTATAAACAATGAGAACAAAGGCGTCGGTTCGTTTTTGTTTTAATAATTCACGGATCTTAGATAATTCTGTTGTTATGCGGCCCATGTGGTGGCATCAGAGGGTTAGAAATCCTCATTGGCCTTATGAAGGTTTGACGTTTATTGACATTTAAAAGTTTTTGACGTTTAAAAGTTTTTGACAAGCAACAAGTCGTGACAATCAGGATCGCTCGCGAAAAAAGTCCACCAAGTCATTAAGTCCGCCTTTGGACCTTTTATGTGTTCTCGCGTTTAAATAAAAAAGATGATTGTTTGTTTCTGGATAATAATGCATTTAATTACACAGTAAGTGTTCTTTGTTGTCTTCTGCATTGGTTATATCTCCGATAAACATTCTTGCATAAAAAGTGTGGTATCGTATTCAATAGGAAATAAATTTCGTTCGGCCGCCGCTGCTGGCCGGTAAACTTTTATATATTTACGTTATGATGAAACGTATACTAAAAGGAAAATTAATATAACAGTTTGGTAAAATGAGTTGTCTACCGTTAGAAGAAATTATTTTTACAAGTTGTTCTGTCCCGTTTATTATCTGTGCGCCTAACGGAATGCGCGTGTAACAGAGTGAGAACTGACTTGTCAGTTTGACGTTGACACTTGACAGCCTCTCTTGATTTTGCCGCTAAAATGGGCCCGTCGCCTGTTGAAACCCCGCGACGCGTTTTGTTGAAATTAATCCTTAAAATCGATCCGCTTGTGACAATTAGTCGTGATCCAGTTGTTTGATTGTTAATAACCCCTAATTTGACGTTTGATAACACGGGTTTTGGACATATTTTGGATAAATAGTTTGAAGGTCAAACCAAAGTGACGCTGTTGTGAATGAGTGATTTGAAGACCGCATGCTGTGACCTCCTCCAGCCTAATTGGAAGCGGAATCTAACCTGAAGAATACTCGTAACGTCACAACACAATACACATACACTCACTTACATACATATCTCCAGGTTGGCACCAGAGCAGTGTCCTTCAACCAACAGGTAAGTGCTTTTGTTGTATTTGTAATTGTTCACTTGTATTGTCTACTCCGCGTACGGCGGACAGTACGCTAGCCACTCTTGTCTCCAGAGCCCCCCATCAAAAACTTCCACTGCGCAATTGAATTGAGGTTCGGCCTGGCAGCGTACAAAATTTTGGTAGCAGAAGCGCGGTTATAAGACATATAACCAACAAATTGGTAATTTACAGTAGGCTAATTACTTGGCAGTCTCTATAAGGGAAGTAGTAATGCGCTGTAAATGTTTGTTAACTATGATTGCTAGTTTATTTGAAATAATTTGTAAATTTGTTGAGACGGGTAACCTGATGTTGCCAAGGTCAGCCGGGCTAATAAAGTGGATTGGATTGGGCTGTGGGGCAGCCCCTTGTTGTAGCCCCTTTTTGTGTCTGATCTGTGTTGTATTGAATGTCAGGAAGACATTAAAATGTTGAGTTTGTACCATTGATATGGTTATTTGTGAATATTAATATTTGAAATTGGCAATTTTGAGTATCACCATTGTTTTGAATTGGAATAAAGGTTTATTCCAATTCAAAACAATAAAGGTTGTACCTTTGACACAGTGGTTTGTGAACTTAACATTTGGAATTGGATTAGAATTTGAATATTTGAATTGAATATGATATAGAATTTTGAACGTTGATATTGATTTTGAATTAAAATAAAAGTTTATTGTTGAATTGAATTGAAACAATTTAATGTTATTTCTTGAGTTGCTGATTAGTCAGTTTGGTAGTTTGATTGTAGTTATTTTGTAATATATTGTTTGAACTTTGTTACTTAATTACCTTTTGCTTGGTTTATTTTATTTGATTGTTTGCGTTGGATTTCCTTGTTATTTATTGATTGAAGTTTGTTATTTGATAATTTAATTGTTTTGTTTATTTGAATTGTTTTGTTTGTGCAATGGCATACAGATGGAAATATTGTAGTGCCGGACACCTGTCCAGGTCAAGCCGGAGACCTCGGTTGTTTCAGGTCCCGGACTATTGAGTAGATTGCCTGCTTTGGAACTGCCACACTTGACGGTCGCTGGGACCACTGGTACAGTTTCCAAAACCTGTTTGAAAGTTTGGTTGATGCACGCTCGGACCTCAGACCCGCCCAAAAGTTGGCCTATTTGTTGTCTGTCCTGGAAGGTGAGGCCCGAGCCTTGGTACAGCATCTGTCGTTGACTGACTCAGCCTACCCTACCGCTGTGGAGCTACTCACCCGGCGGTACCAAAATAAACGTTGTTTGGCTGACGTTCATATTGCATTGATTTTGGGGTTACCGGTCATTACTAGTTTGTCAGCATTGCGTACTGACCTGTTGAACCCGTTGGTGGCAGCGACCAACGCTTTAAAGCAATTGGACTTGCCGGTGGACCAATGGTCTTACCTTTTGGTGCACGTTGTGCTGCAACGGCTTCCTGCCGATTTGAGGGCTCGTTTCGAGCAAAAGTATGGTGGGGATAGTGTCACACATCTCCCCCCATTTGATGACCTCGTCCAATTTTTGGAGGATGAGTGTCGGTTTGTGGACAACTCTGGCGTTGCCACTGAGTCATGCCAGCCGTCTTCCCGGCCACGAGACCAGGGACGGATTAGGGCTCGCGGGCCTGTTGATGGTCGCCCCGCCGCTCGTTTTGCTGGCACCCAGAGTCGTCCTGGTTGTGAGTTTGTAGGGACACGGGGCATGGCATGGCAACTTGCGCGGCCTTTTTGAAGTTGCACGTGAGTGCCCGCCGCCGAATTGCCAATGCACGCCGCATGTGCTTCTCTTGTTTGGGGGCTCACTTCCATCGGGACTGCCCCAACCCCCGCCCTTGTAGAATTTGTGGGGGGTCCCATTTGGACATATTGTGCGCTAACGCGAACCACGCTGGCAGACCAGCCTCTGATGAAGGTTCGCGCACGGGGGGGTACCATGGAGTTGGTCACCGGGCTTCTGCCTCGCCGGTTCAGAACCGGGGAGAGGCCCGCAATTTTGAGCGCCGCACTCCACCCCCCGCGCAAGTTGATCGGGAGCCGCGCGACCGCCATTTGGTCTCCCCGCGTAAAGGCGATTACGCAATTGTTGCTAGGCACCGCTGGCCAGACCAGCACCGCCTTCCCTCCCCTCCTTTGGCGGAACGTCCCCGGTTGGAGTCACGCCCCCCGCCATTCAGGCCTCCGGTGGGATATGCCCTTCCAGCGATGGCGCGTGGCTCGGGACACCGCGCGGACGAGGAATTTGAATTGCATCCTCGTCGGGAAAGACTTGGGTCTGGGTGTGGCGATCGGTCGCCGCCCAGGCATTATAAAAAATAAAAAAATAAATAAAAATACTTTTTATTCATAAGTTCACATATAAATTACATAGAAGTGACATCAGTACAGAGTTACATATTAAAATTATTAAGCAAATATTAAACTATGCCTAAAATAAATCTAGTGTAGGTATAACTTATATAATATATTGGATAAAGGCCTAATGAAAAACAATAGCGACCTGCCTGATGTAGGTTTATTCAAACCTGTGTTTCAGGCCTTCACGTAACAACGCTGAGTGTTTTATTGGACTATTAAATTAATGTACATAGAGCTAGCATTGATACATAATAATTATATTATTAAATAAAAATTGCCTTAACATTAATAAACTTATTGCATGATTTCTAGCAATTTTTCAGTGTCTGAGTAATTTAATGTCGCTAAGTATTCACTTAACATTTCACTACATTTTTTACAATTTACACTATATATACTTAGAGACTTATTGATTTTATTATATAAGAACGGACCTAAAAAACCATAAAATTTATTTATAAAAGTATGTCTAGTTTGAGGCTTTATGCAAACTAAGTCTTTTCTTCTCTTATGTATAGGTATGGGGGTATAAAGGAGATTGCTATGCTGGTGTAATACTATCTTTAATATAAATAGTTGACGCACAGTTAAAACCTTACATGCCGTATAAAGCTCGTATGTGGGAAATCTAAATGGGCGAAAGGTGGCTACCTTAAGGATAGCTCTCTGCGCACGTTCTAATGGTAGTAGGATTGTTTTTGCAGCCCCTCCCCATGAAGTTATGCAATATGTAAGAATGGATTGACACAAAGCTAAATAGACCTGTTTAATTAATTTGTAGTCCGTTATATATCGTAAATTCTTAAAAATGTATATTAATTTACGCATTCGAGTGCATAATAAATCAATGTGTTTACGGAAGTTCAGATTTGTGTCAATCGTCACACCAAGATATTTCATATGATCGGCTTTTGCTAAAGTAGGACAATTACATGCATTGTCAGCGTACTTGCCGCACTTATGCGCATAAATGTTTATGTTAGTAGTTGGCAGGTTAGTATTTCTCATAGTGAATAAAATGTGTTTAGTTTTTTCTGCATTTAGTGTTAGGAGATTTTCATGTAGCCAATTAGACACTATATTAAAACCGTTCTGGGCTTGTTTATACACCTCCTCTCGAGACTTGTCTGAAAACAATAGAGCTGTGTCATCTGCATAAGACATTATGACACCATTTTGGAGTGTTAAGCTGCACAGGTCATTAATATATACTAGGAATAAAGTAGGACCCAATATACTACCTTGTGGTATTCCGTAATTACTATTTCGAAGCTCAGAACTGACGTACTGACCAATTTTTACACATTGTTCGCGGTCTCTTAAATAATCAGAAAGCAGTGTAAGCGTTGTTCCTCTTATTCCGAGTCTTTCAAGCTTGCCCAATAATAAAGGACAGGAAATTGTGTCAAAGGCCTTGGCGAGGTCTAGGAAGATCCCAATGGAGTGCATGCCCTGATCCAAATTAGTTGTTATATAATCCGTCATTTGATGTACTGCTTGATTAGTTGATTTTTTGGGCCTAAAGCCAAATTGTCTATCCGAAAGCAATTTGTTATCCTCTAGATATTTCATTAATCTAATATTAATGATTTTCTCTAAGATCTTGGAGAGCCCTGTTAAAACTGAAATGGGTCTGTAGTTGTTAACACATTTTTTGCCACCAGATTTATATACAGGAGTAACCACTGCTTTTTTAAGCGACTTAGGGAATACACCATTAGTTAAGCATAACTGAAAAATATGAGTTAGCGGCGGAGCAAGGAGGTATTTGAAATGTTTAAGTATGTTGTTTGATATGTCGTCCCACCCAACCGCGCAAACGTCCTTTAATCCAGAAATGATTGTTAATACTTCATCGACATCCGTATCTAGTAAGACAAAAGATTTGAGTCTGGGGAAAGATTTAGGTTGGTTTTGAGAGAAAGAACCTCTAGATTGTATGGTCTTTTCTGCTAAGGTTTTGCCTACGTTAGAAAAATAGTAATTAACTATATTTGTTGATTCTATTGGGTTGTTCTCTATAGTCAATAAGTCAAGTGGAGGTTCAAGTTGTTTTGATCTAAATGTATTTGTTTTTATAAATTTCCAAATAAGTTTACTATTTTTGCCTGCTTTCTGCAGTTCTTTTCTGTCATATTCATTTTTTATTTTTTTCAGAAGGTTGTTGCAGAAGTTTCTATATCTTTTATAAGTAATGGAAAGAATTTCATTTTCAGGCTCAAGTTTGAACTTTATGTGAAGTTTGTCTCTATGCCTAATACATCGAACAAGTCCGGGTGTAATCCAAGGTTTAATGCACTTGTACTTCCTTGGCGTTATTTTGGCGACTGTATGCTTTATTATTGCAGAGTGAAGTGAATTTATAAAATAATTAATAGCAAAGTTTGCATCGGTGGAATTATAAACTGGGTCAAAATTAATATTACGTATGTCTTTTTCGAGGTGTGTCATGTTGACATTGGTATAGCTGCGTAAACAATTTTTTCTTGGTAAAGAAACTTGTAATATTAGTAAAACTGCTTGGTGATCAGTAAGCGAAGAGTTAGTAACAAATGTTTTGGCTGGTTTATTTGTTTTTATAATGAAATGATCTAAGCATGAACCACTTTGATGCGTGGGGTGGTAATGAGCTGGCAAGAGTCCGTGGAATGAGCAGATATTAACATAGTTATGTGCATGAATGTCCATTTTCCCGGAAGCAATGTTGATATTAATGTCCCCCATTAGAATTATGTGTTTAAAAGTTGTAAGACTTTGTAACTGTACGTTTAGTGAATCTAAGAAATTTGCGACATTTTGAGAAGGTGGTCTGTATATAGCCATAACTACCGTATCTGTATTAATTTTAATGAGTAAGCAATTACAATTTTGTAGCAAAGGTTCTTCTACAGTTGTACTTAAATTATTGTTGACAAATACAACTAAACCATCATTCTGGTTGATGTTTCTGTTGGTTTTATGCGAAACATATCCGTCTAAAGATGGTAAAACAGTGGTTTGGTTTGACAGCCAACATTCTGTTAGGACGATAATGTCGCAACTTATACCCAGGTTCTGTAGCAATATTTCAAAACCATTTATATTTCGATTTATGCTGCGAATATTTTGTGTGAGAAAGGTCAGCGGTTTCTCTCCCAAGGGAAAGTGGTGCTTACACTCATCAATATTACAATTTATAACTTCAGACACAGAAAATTGATCTAGGTCCTTAAGTAATTGATCAGTCATGATAAATAAACACCCAATAAATATAAACAAACAAAAACTACTACTAGTGTGCTTAAAGGATAGGTTAATAGGTAGCGCTCTTAGGCGCCTTCATAATCTATGGAATGGATATAGCTGTCCTCGGCATATTTCCGTGCAGGACAATTTACATCACCAGTTTTATGATCACTTTTCCTATTAAAACGTTTGCACGTCGCACAGTTTGGTGGACTGGACTTAGTGCAGCATTCCTTAAAAGTGTGGCCAGTCTCTCCGCAGTGATTACACGTCGGGTTAGTGTCACGGCAGAACTTGGCCGCGTGTCCAAACTGCTGGCAGTTGAAACACCGAGTAACGATCGTGAAATCTCGAACTGGGCATGACGTCCAATTGATGAATATTCGTCCTTGATTGACTAGGATCTTCCTGATGCTAGCTGGCACTTCTAGAATAAAATTGCAATTAGGGAGGTCTTTTTTCCCAGATTTATGGCTCAATTTTATTTGTTCTTCAAACGACTCACGAGTTGTATTGGTCAACTTATCTGAGAGGTTTTGCTCGTAGATGCAATCCAAAACCTCCTTATCAGTCAGGGCTACCGGGACTCCAATAACAGTGATTCTTGGGCGCCGCTTTGATGGTTCTTCAATCTTAAGGCCCGAAGAGACGAGTTTTTCTAAGCTTCTGAGCTTTTGAATGTCCTCTTTGGAGTCGGTACTGATAAGAACACCTCCATTTTTTACTTTCTTAAGGCCACGGACATGTAGTTTAAGTTCCCCGGGCGAAATAATTTTCTGTACGAGAGACTTGGTATCGTCACTAGATTTGGTTTTGTCGCTGGGATATATGGCAACTGAGCTTAAATTTGCTGGGCGCACAAAATTATCCGAGCCTTTTTTGACCATATTAGCGTACGAAGCGGGTTCTGTCGACTTTGAAATGCCTTCAACTACCTCTTTGAACTGTAGGAGAGAGTTCGCGATGTTCTGTTGTTGCTGTAAGTGCTGAGCGGAACTATGGGCTTGAATCGTTTTTTGCTTTAAGGCTTGATATAAGACAGCCATCTGAGATGCGCCATGTGAGACACTACGGCAAAGATTGGCTACACGTACCTTTTGGTCTGCGTTCATTTTTCCCTCAGCAACTAAACTGCATACTTCATTTAGGATTTTTTCTATGGACCCCATCCATTTCTGTACCTCCGGCGTAGAAATAACTTCGGCTGGTAGCTCATGTTCCAAGGGAGGTTGTGGCTTTGGGTCTACAGGCTGGAAATCTTGAGTTGGTGTCGGCGGAGGACTTCGCGTCACTAGCTGGCTACGGCCAAACGGGCTAGATCCAGTGTTAGACATATCTAACACAGAAACACTATATATCTTTAAAAATACTTTAGCTCATTCTTACACAACGCAAGTAACCTCGTAATGCTCACTCGTGACACACTTATATCACTGACGACGCAATTATTTCTAACAAATATATTTATAATTAATTAATAGTATCATAATAAGCTAAGCAAGATAAATCCGCGCGGTAAGAAGGCGCGATTGTAAATCCCATTGTTAGGACATTGGCGCCTGCCCCGCTAAGGTACCTCTCAGATCGACACGGTTTTGTTGCCAACGGCATCGGTCGGGTCTGGAGGCCCACGGGGGACTCTGTTGTGGTCCGTGTCATTTTGGACATGGGAGCCCAGGGTTGCCTTTTGTCTATTGTTTTGTTGTTTGTTTGTATTGTTTTGGGCAAAATTGTTTTCTTGAGCGCCTTTGGACTGCGGGACTTGGCTGGGACGAGCCAATTCGGGAAAACCTGTTGGAAGATTGGCTCCAATTTGTATCCGCACTCCCTGCAGTCAACGAGGTCGTGTTACCCCGCGCTATCCTCCCCCCTGGGAGCTACACTGCTACCCTTGTTTGTGATGCGTCTTCGCACGGTTATGCAGCTGTTGTTTGTCTGCGCACCGTCTGCGCAACAGGCCAGGTGAATTTGTCACTGGTCTTGGTCAAGAGCAAGGTGGCCCCCCTCCGGACGGCACTGACCATCCCTAAGTTGAATTGTCAGGGGCGGCGCGTCTTGTGCGTCTATTGAACCACGTTGCTCACACTTTGGGTGGAACTGTGGACATTCGGTTTTCTTACGCCTGGACGGACAGTCAAATTGCTTTGTGTTGGTTGTAGACGTCCGTCCACTTTTTGGAGGTCTTTGTTGCGTACCGAGTGTCCCAGATTCAAAATTTTGAAACGCCTTTGATTTGGAGGCACGTGCCTGGAGATTTGAACCCAGGCGCCGTGGCCTCACGTGGGTGCATGGCACCCCGCTTGATTGCTCACCCTCTATGGTGGGGACCAGACTGGTTGACTCACCCCGAGGATGATTGGCCTCGATCGCCAGTCTTGATGTCGGGTCCTTTGCCCGGGCTCAAGGTGCTCGCTGTTGGAACAAAGGACCCTGAGTTTTGTTGAGTCGATAAAGCTCCCTCGACAAATTGTTGAATTGTTGTTTTGTTGTTGAATTGTTGGTGACTGATCGTCACATTATGAACTCGCATGCCGGTTGCAATGCGCTGTTGGCCATTCTGCAGCGAGAGTTTTGGATATTGTCGGGAGCCGTTAGTAAGTTGAACCCCTTTTGGTCGATACGGGTCTTTTGTTGTTTGGTTGTTGACGGTTGAGTCACTCTAGCCTTCCTAATGGGGTCCGTCACCCCCTTTTGTTGCCTAAGGAGGGCCATTTGGTTGTTGTTGTTATTGTTGTTTGGTTGTTTTGTTGTTTGTTATTGTTTTGACCCGCCAGCCTGCCCCCATTGGGGGGTTATTTGAGGCCGCGGTGAAGGCGGTTAGGGACTCTGGCGTAGATTGTTGGGAGACACCGTTCTCACCTTTAAGGAGTTAGCTACGGTATTTTGCCGCATTGAAGCTGTGTTGAACTCGCGTCCATTGTGCCCGCTGTCTTCGGACCTGAATGTCTTGGAGGCCCTGACCCCGGGCCATTTTTTGATTTGACAGCCACTTGTCGCCCTGCCGGAGCACCCTTTTGTCGATGTGAGCCAAAATTGGCTATCGCGGTTTCAGTTGGTGCAGCTGCTCGCTCAGAGTTTTGGAAGCGTTGGAGCTTGGAGTATTTGCACATCCTCCAGCAGCGCGTCAGGTGGACTGATAAAACGCAACCTTGTCGGGATTGCCAAGTGATTAGCGGACGGGAAGGCCCGTCCGGGAGTTGTAGATGTTCTGTCCCGTTTATTATCTGTGCGCCTAACGGAATGCGCGTGTAACAGAGTGAGAACTGACTTGTCAGTTTGACGTTGACACTTGACAGCCTCTCTTGATTTTGCCGCTAAAATGGGCCCGTCGCCTGTTGAAACCCCGCGACGCGTTTTGTTGAAATTAATCCTTAAAATCGATCCGCTTGTGACAATTAGTCGTGATCCAGTTGTTTGATTGTTAATAACCCCTAATTTGACGTTTGATAACACGGGTTTTGGACATATTTTGGATAAATAGTTTGAAGGTCAAACCAAAGTGACGCTGTTGTGAATGAGTGATTTGAAGACCGCATGCTGTGACCTCCTCCAGCCTAATTGGAAGCGGAATCTAACCTGAAGAATACTCGTAACGTCACAACACAATACACATACACTCACTTACATACATATCTCCAGGTTGGCACCAGAGCAGTGTCCTTCAACCAACAGGTAAGTGCTTTTGTTGTATTTGTAATTGTTCACTTGTATTGTCTGCTCCGCGTACGGCGGACAGTACGCTAGCCACTCTTGTCTCCAGAGCCCCCCATCAAAAACTTCCACTGCGCAATTGAATTGAGGTTCGGCCTGGCAGCGTACACAAGTAGTGTCATCGAAAAAATATACAAATTGTTTCCTGATCTCAGTCGTTAATGAAATTTGAGTTTTAACTGACATTCAATTTCCATTTTTAGAAAAAGAAGAATTAAAAGAGACGAGCACCGGGTGGTGGTGTGGCGGAGGGCGCGGATTGAGCGCCGCCTGTGGGAGCTGCAGTGGCGGTGCTCCACAGCAGTACCTGCAGTACCAGTCCCGCGGGCGCGGCCATTGCGTCCTTCGCCCCCAATAGATATCCCGGTGCCGTCATGGTGGCGGCATCACCGCGCTGCCGAGCATTGGCGAGGTTATGACTAAAAAAATTGTACCATTTTTAGTCATAACCTCGCCAAAATAAACACAATGAACTTTTAACAAAATTTTGTTTTATTTATGTACTCCAAAAAACTGTATGTGTTCCTAATCCTGCCTACGCTCATCAATTTCTCCCAATAGTGAACACATATCAGCGTATGTTATTGAGATAGTAAACTAAACATATACTTTCATAATCCTGAAGTAAGTATCTACCTACCTAAAAACTTGTGATTTGAAAAGTAGGTAAGTGAGTGAACGACTGCTGGCGACGAGAATGAAGATGTGGAGTGAATGAATGAATGAAAGACGTAATAAAGTTATTAGGTGTTATTTATTTGTTTTAGTTCGTTTACCCACGCCCTTTCCTTTGGGCGTAGGGCACTGGACTGCTGTGACTGCTGTGTCGGCTTGCGGCGACTCCTGCCGAATGCACCGCCTCTTGGCAGGCCTAGCATCCGTTATTAAAGCGGTGCTTTCGGCAGCGCGCAGCAAGCCCGACATACTCGTCTCACCGCCGTCCCCAGTGTCCACGTCTGCCGGAGGCAATGCCTCCTTCGGAACCCAGTCGCTAGGCGTGATATCTTCGTCGTCCCTGACAATAAAAGTTATAATATGAAAAATATACCTATTCTTCGATTGTTTACGACAATAATAACTTATAACATTATAACTATATACTCGACAGCGTCACCCTGTACTAAAAGGCTAACAAAATTTAGGTTAATATGTAGGGTTATTTATAGGGTATACGGTACAAGAACAATACTTACATGTAGGTAGGTATCCTTTTTCAACTTGGTTCTAAATAAAAGACGAGATTAGCGGTCACACTGTCACAATTTTTCTCAAAGTACTTGTTTTTAAATTTATTCATTTGTCCTTTATGGGCAGGCTAAGGCATCGGACCATACTGCCTAGTCTTACGTATATTGTTTTATTTAGTTAAGGGTTAGTTTAGGAACCTACTTAAATAAATTAGGTACTTAAGAGGCCCAGAGAACCTTACACGATATGCCTACATATTTTTAACAAATTACTTGAGGCGAATCGCTCGAGCGAGTCGTAACCCGTGAAAATCAAATTTTCTTATGTTTTGATAAATTTAATTTCGCGGATACACCTTAGGGATAGGGGAACTGCGGAGGCATCTTAGGGATATTGTGTAAGGTTCTCTTGGCTTAAGGATTATGATTTTTGAATAACTAGGAAAACAAATAAAAATACATAAAGAAAGAACAGTGTAGTTTAATTTGTTCAATAAAAAAAAATTGGCGTTCGATAACCCTACCCGTCAGGCCGGTTGTGGGCGTGGCTTACTGAACTCAGATTCGGGTGCTGCGGCATGGGGTTCCCGTTACGTAGGTAACCATCACGCCGATGGACTCGACTGGTGGGTTGTTATAGATTTGCGAAACACATTTTTTTGAGTTAATATGCATACTTTTAATTAGTTATTTATAACTGTAAATTAATAACAATGATATAAAAAAAACAAGTAAAGAGACATCTTCTGTGTTACAATAATGTGATAATTTTGAGTTATTATACATTAACTTTTAATCAGTTATTTATAACTGTAAATTAATAACAATGATATAAAAAAACAAGTAAAGAGAGATTTTCTGTATTACAATAATGTGATAATTTTGAGTTATTATACATTTACTTTTAATTAGTTATTTATAACTGTAAATTAATAACAATGATATAAAAAAAAACAAGTAAAGAGAGATTTTCTGTATTACAATAATGTGATAATTTTGAGTTATTATACATTAACTTTTAATTTGTTATTTATAACTGTAAATTGATAACAATGATATAAAAAAACAAGTAAAGAGAGATTTTCTGTATTACAATAATGTGATAATTTTGGGTTATTATACATTAACTTTTAATTTGTTATGTATAACTCTAAATTAATAACAAAAAAGTAAAGAGAGATCGTTTGTATAACAATAATATGATACTTTTGAGTTAATAAACATTAACTTATAATTTCTTATTTATTACTGCAAATTGATAACAATAATAAAAAAAAAACAAGTAAAAAGAGATTTTTTTTTACAATCCTACCTCCTATTTATAATATTATAAATGCGAAAGTTTATGAGTATGGATGTATGGATGTTTGTTACTCTTTCACGCAAAAACTACTGAACGGATTTGGATGAAATTTGGTACACAGTTAGTTTATAACCTGGATTAACACATAGGATAATTTAATCCCGGTAGTACGTTGCTGCGGGATATTTTCCGACCTCCACGCGGGCGAAGCCGCTGGCAAAAGCTAATAATGTGATAATTTTGAGTTAATATAAATTAACTTATAATTTCTTATTTATTACTGTAAATTAATAACAATAATAACAAAAAAGTAAAGAGAGATTTTTTGAATAACAATAATATGATACTTTTGAGTTAATAAACATTAACTTATAATTTCTTATTTATTACTGTAAATTAATAACAATAATAACAAAAAGTAAAGAGAGTTTTTTTGAATAACAATAATATGATACTTTTGAGTTAATAAACATTAACTTATAATTCGTTATTAATTACTGTAAATTAATAACAATAATAACAAAAAAGTAAAGAGAGATTTTTAGTGTAACAATAATATAAGATTTACGGAAGTTTAAGTCTGTGTGAGGGTGTGTGTGTGCATTGTATATAAAATCAAAAGTCAAGTCAAGTCATTGTTTATAAAAGTGTGTGAGTATTTGAGGTGTGTTATGTGGTTGTGTGTATGTGATATATGTGTGTATGTGCTATGGTTTGTGATAGGCCCGGAAACAATCGTCTATGCAGAGATTGACCTCGCACTGCATACACTTCCACATGGTCCGGCGGTCAATCTTCTGCCTAGCGCAGAGCCAGCACCGGGTTTTTTTTGAACCCGTCCGCATCGGGAAATGGTTATCTTCCACAGTACACCTATTACTGCCGATCCTTCTGTAAATGGTTATCGGCATCGTCGTCGTGGTCAGGTCAAGTCGTCTGTGAGACTTTAACAAATTTTCTGCCAACAATGTCCTGTAGCGCCGGTGTGATATATTAGGGTTTTTTGTCCCGTAGATGACAAAACTATTAAAAATTGATGCGTTAAACAGACGCCGAAACAATTTTTTATACCACACACGGTTCCGAGTACGTTCCATCGGGTGAGCAGACAGAAACTGGTCTTTTCTGTCTACTCCCCCCATGCTTTTATTGTACTCCAGGACAATGTTGGGCTTGTAAGTCAGTCTGTACTTATGTGCAGTTCCAACATGGTATGTCGAGATCATGCTAACTAAATTAGCATCCCTCCATACCATAACTGACAAGTCGGAACAGTAGCTGACCACTACTTCACCTTGTCGTAAGTCAGTCTTGGTCAAAGTCTTAAGAGAGTCTGGGACAAACTCTCGGTTAAGTCTTAACGTCCCGTAAACGTCAGTCTTCTGTCTTTTGAGACATCGCGCTAATAATGGACTATTATAAAAATTGTCCATTATTAGCGTGTGTCCCCGGTAAAGCAGCGGCTCAACTAACTGGTACACAATAAGTGCAGTCGCGTTAGTCGGTCGAGTCGTATCGTCAGTCGCTAGTCCTGTAGCTTCAGGTCTGTCAGATGCCAATGCGTCGTCTTCGGGTCCTTCATTAGTCTCGTCGGTTGTGTCATCGGGCTGTCGGTCTGTCGTCGGAGTAGTGATTTCCGTCGGTCCATCGGTCTGTTTGTTTTTTCCAGCGTATACTATAAATTTCCAGAGATAGCCGCTGGAAGACTCGCACAGTTCGTACGTTTTCACGCCAACCTGTGCAGCCTTCGTCGAAATCTTTTGAGAGATGCTCAGTCGCCCGTGCCACTTCAAAAGGGATTCGTCAACAACTATCTCTTTCGACGGATAGTATAAACTGGAAAACTTTTTGTTAAAATACTCAGTCACTGGGTCTATTTTCGACAATTTATTGGTCAAGTCAATCGAGTCATTGTTGGCGAAATGCATCATAGTCTTCAGTAGAAAAAAACGATTATAAGTCATGATGCTACGGAAATATGGCATAGTGCCGAAACCATTAAATTTAAAATATAGCTCTTCTTCGGGTAGGGGATAGAGGCCTTGCAAAATCAAGATTGCCAAGAAAGTTATCATTTCGTCTCGGTCAGTCGGTACCCACTGTCGCAGTCGAGAGCTGGGAGTCATTTTGTTTTGCGTCTGTAACAAGTCAATTCTCTGTCTAGCGTAACGGTTAGTCTCTATACATAACATGTCGATAAATTCGACGTCAATCATTTGGTAAAACACGTCAAGTATGGTCGTCTGGTCTGTTATTTCAGAAGTCGGTCCTGGAGTGCCAGTAAAAGTCTCTTGTCGGCCCTGGAATATTGCCTCGTCCTTACGGCAAGTAAAGTCATACGCATTGACGGGGGCAATACTACGCAGGGCACTGTCGTTCATGGCGTCCTCCGTGTCCAAAATTCGTCGTTCGAGAGCTGAATAGTCAGTCGATGATACATGTTCAGCCAACGCGTTACGTGTCTGAGGAGAGTTATGGTCTGTCTCGTCGTCAGGGTCATCGTCACTTTCAATGCCCATCCATTCGTCAATGGTCGGTCCAAAATCACTGTCATGTA
Source organism: Aporophyla lueneburgensis (assembly GCA_932294355.1). NCBI lineage: Eukaryota > Metazoa > Arthropoda > Insecta > Lepidoptera > Noctuidae > Aporophyla > Aporophyla lueneburgensis. Next base: position 25,649,241 of record OW028735.1, read on the forward strand.
TTCCTGTAACAATAAATTACTATAAATGTTTGTATGAAGACATTAGCTAATTGTTTAATATTTTTTAGTATAACATTTACCAATCGCAGAGAATCGGCCCTTTTGTGTAGGTGTACTGGGGACCTCCACTTCCGTGCCCACTGCTTCTTCAAACATGTCGACTGAAACAAATGAAAAAAAAAAACAAACTGAAAAAACTGAAAATAGTAGAAAAGAAGGGTGTCCTGGACTCAGCAGTAGATAATAGTATTACTTACAATATTCAAAGACCACCTCAGGTTCTGGAGAAAAAAAAATGTAATTATTGCATATGGGCGTTTTTCAAAACAGATGTACACGTGACGAACCGGAACAGGTTTTTGTGTTTTAGAAGTTTTACAGTTAATTTTTATCTCATTTGATAAAATATATTCATAAATAAGTTACAAATAAAAATTACATTAGTATTATGAAAAACAACGCGATAATCTTTATTTTTATGGAACAGTTCACAAGAACGTACTCCGGTTCGTCACAAAGGAAAAATGTAAATAAAATGAAAAATATGAGTTGTTCTGTCAATTTGCTTTTATTATGTATTAAATTACCTTCATAACTTTAAATAAAAATATCTTAACATAAATAAATCACTATAATCATCGCTTAGCAATCATTTTTCTTTCGAGATCGTCACAGTTGGAACTTTTGACCACTAAAACATTACATTTCTACCATTTACCTAAAATGAAATTGAATGATATTACAAATAATTTAAAGAGCAAACTCAGGGTTAACTACAATTACTTAAATATTATCAAATAACTAATTACTTCTTAAGTAGGATTCATTTTTGTCTCGGTAAAAATATGGGACAGTGACTATCTGGAATTCTAAGTGACTAAAAGGAAAAAAATAAGCTAAGTTTACACAGTAATATTTGGTTGAACATTTTAATTGTAATAGTTTTTTTTTTTTTAATAATATAACGTAAAAACAGGTTATTACCAAAACCAGTTTTAAATTTATCTTGAGGTACAGAGTTACATATTTTAAACACAACTTTTACATTTTTTTTACTTATTTTTAAATATTACTTATATCCATTCCAAATAACAATTGCTCTCACGACTAACCAATCAAAATTAAATTGATGCAAAGCAAATAATTCAGTTAAGTATATTATTATAAGATTCAGATTAAATATTTATGATGTTAGAAGGATTATTTTAATACCATTCATCCAAGTGTATCCCCAGCCTAACCGTTCCAGTTCGTCACAAAATGAATCCGGTTATACAATACGTTACGAACCGGATGTGACGAATTCATAACAACAAAACTTTAAAAAATCATACAAGCTGTTGTGTCCATTTTATAACTATTTTCGGGTTGTTTTACAAAAATTTATAAACCAAAATGTAATTGTGTTACGGCAAATAACCTGATAAATTGCTACATACCTCATAAAATCCTGTTACTATCTGGAACTCCAATTCAGCACCATCGTAGCGCGCCCACTTTCGTCACAGATTTTGTGGATACTGATGTTTGCATCAAAATGGCGGTTATACCACAGACAAGATAAATGTTACCAGAAATGAAAAACAACCATATTTAAGGGTAATATTAGGGGGGAGTATGAAAAATTTACCGTGACTATTGCCGGAATTCCGGTTCTGTCGTATTCTTGGGACAACAATAAAATTGTATTATGAGCTATTTTAAGCCCATATTCGAAAGAAAGGGCTCTAAATTGTATTTATGAGTTCAAGTTACGTATATAGACCCTAAAACAGTGACGCCATTTAATTTATATATTCTTACCTGAGACTTGAAAGTTCCAAACATACATGTGGGACATGAATATTTTACACTTTTTTTGTCGTTAGTTTTATGATATTTTAATATCCCTGATATTTAGGTTGCATATTATAGTCAATTTTAAAACTTAAATATGATACTATTTAATAAATATGCAGTTTATTTCAGTGCGGTGCATACAAAAATTATAAAAAATAGCTAAAGTATAGGGACACCTCAAATTATCAAATGTACATCTTTTTTGAAAAACGCCCATATGCTTTAAATATAATACAGCATATATTCTAATATAGATACCGAAGAATATACATACCGATGGATGGCGGTTGAGAGCAGGGATCCGACGGCCACGCTGTTGACGGCCCTGGTTCGGGCTCCCAGGAGGGACCAGCTTTAGGGACTGGCAGCCCCGAGGAAGGGCCTGCTTCAGGCTCTGAAGAAGGCCGCGCTTCGGTGACTGACGGCACCGAAGAAGGGCCTGTTTCAGGCACCCAAGAAGGCCCGGCCTCGGCTCTACCAGTCCCTTCAGCCGCCGAGAATGGCCCAGGAACCGGCACAAAAAGGCAGGCTTCGCGCTCCGGAGATGGTTTCCTAAATAACATGTTAATACAGGATAATTTTTTAACCAGTGTGCAATTTTTTTTTGGTGGTTCAGTATCAGTAATAGAACACATTTCAACAATTTTTTCAATGCTTTTTTATTTAATTTTTATCCGACCTTAAATCAGTAAAACGTGAACACCCTACATATTTCTTACCTACTATGATATCGACAATAGGAATAGGTCAATAACCGGAAGCCGGCGTAAGTACTTCGAACTTCTTAGAATTTTGACTGACCGAATAGCTAATACCTACCGGCCGAGTAGCTCGTAGCTACGCTCGGTCGTTTACCTTCGCCGCCGCGCCGGCGTAGGTACTTTAAACTTCTTAGAATTTTAACAGCTGGTAAATACCTACTTGTAGCTACGCTCGGTCGTTCACCTTCGCCGCCGCCGCGCGCAAGTTACCATAAAAACTAGTTCCAAAATAAACATCTTTCTTTAAAGATAACTGAATTTTTTTGTACTTAGAAAACTAACTGTAACTATCAAAATAAAAATTGCATGATTAAACTCGTTTAAGTTTCATTTGTTAAAATTTGTGCACTGGATAAAAACTTACCTTGTATAAAATTTAAATCATAGAACAAATGAAAACCTTACAAAAGAAACGTTACAGTAACTAACCCAGTGCGGCGTTTTCGTGGCGGAGCGTCAGGAAGAAGCACCCTGTTGGTCTCGGCTCTCCGCTTCCTCTCCAACAGCTCCTTCTTGACGCTAGCCGACAGCGCCGCGACCCGACGCTGCGTCGCCTGCCTTTCGGCTCTGACTTCTGAGAGGTTACTGAAATAAAAATCCAAATAAGTATTATGTCTATAAGAATGCGAATAAAGATAAAACAACGATACATACTGCTCTTCAGAGCTCTCCCCACGTCCTCCTCGTCCGCGACCTCGCCCATCACCACGCCCAACTTGCTCTTCATTATTTGCCCTAAAAATAATGTATAGCTTTATTTCAACTACTTTTTAACGATGAAACAATTGGCGTAGTACAAGCATATTCTCGGTTTATAGCATAGTAGAAATGTGAAAACACTTCTTCATTTCAGTCTTGATCTTGAATTTTGTCATCTCCAGAAGCGTCCTGACGCCGCCATTCGCATTTCTAGTTACCTGAATGTAGTAGGAACACATTCAGGTGAATAGAAATGCGCACAGCAGCGTCTTGATGTTGAATTTTGTCGTCTCCAGAAGCGTCCTGACGCCGCCACGCGCAGTATTATCGAATGATTGTAGTAGGAACACATTCACCCGAATAATACGGCGCGCGGAAGTGTTGCCATCCCACTAGCATAGTATAACTGTGAAAACACTTCATTTCAGTCTTGATGTTGAATTTTGTCATCTCCAGAAGCGTCCTGACACCGCCACTCGCATTTCTACCCAGCTCAATGTAGTAGGAACACATTCAGGTGAATAGAAATGCGCGCAGCAGCGTCACCATACCAATGCCACGTCTATCTTTTCAACTTCTTGATGTTGAATTTTGTCGTCTCCAGAAGCGTCCTGACGCCGCCACTCGCATTTCTACCCAGCTCAATGTAGTAGGAACACATTCAGGTGAATAGAAATGTGCGCAGCAGCGTCACCATACCAATGCCACGTCTATCTTCTCAACTTCTTGATGTTGAATTTTGTCGTCTCCAGAAGCGTCCTGACGCCGCCACTCACAATATCATCGCGTGCTTGTAGTTAGGAACACATGCACGCGATAATACTGCGCGCAGAAGCGTTGCCATCCCACAAGCATAGTAAAACTGTGAAAACACTTGTTCATTTCAGTCTTTTTTTTTTTTTTTTTTTTTTTTCAGGATGGGAAATCATCAAATGACTTCTCCCGCTCTGGGCGGAGCGGGAGGGCGTGTCAGACTTTTACTGACTAAAACCCACCCGTGTTCCATCAGTTGCCCATGTGCCAGGGTCACGGTATCTCTTTCGAACAATCACGCGACCCCGGCAGGCATCGGTCCTAGTAGACCCCTACACTGCTGCTGACATCTCTTTGAGGCACGCGTGGAACACTGCGCGCCGTCGACTCGAGCCTGGTCCTTACCGGGCGGCGAGCTACCCATTGCTCGCCACCCGCAAGCTCGCGCCTACGGTGGCCGGGAGTCCGCAATCGACTCCCGACGCCCGGGGCGTCTCCTCCTGCGGCGGCTAGGGGCGTGAGAGCGCAGAGACTGCCACTCCCTCACGCGCCCCGCCTCCTCCTTCGCGAGCATTACTGCTTCGCAGAAGGAGGTGACGGCTTCCCATTCCCTCTCGCTCCGTACCATGGCTCGCACCAGAGCCGGACGCGAGAGGTCGCCGCCGCCGATCGCCTCCACGAGGACACGGCGGTGCTCCGCCCAGGCAGGGCACACCTCCACCGTATGCTCCACCGTGTCCTCCAGACGATCCTCGCAATGGAAACACCCGGACGTATCCTCCCGCTTTATCCTGAACAGGAACCCACCGAAGCACCCATGCCCGGTGAGAACCTGCGTCAGGCGGAAGGTGAGGACGCCGTGGCGCCTCTCTATCCACTCCTCAAAGAGGGGACTTACCGCCGCAATTGTGGCGTGCCCAGCACTGGGGTTCATTTCAGTCTTGATGTTGAATTTTGTCGTCTCCAGAAGCGTCCTGACGCCGCCACTCGCAGTATTAACCTGTGTATGTAGTAGGAACACAAACACAGGAATAATACTGCGCGGGGAAGCGTCTATCTTATCGACTTCATTATGCTTATCTATACTAATATTATAAAGCTGAAGAGTTTGTTTGTTTGTTTGATTGAACGCGCTAATCTCGGAAACTACTAGTCCGAATTGAAAAATTATTTTTGTGTTAGGTAGCCTATTTATCGAGAGAGGCTATAGGCTATATAACATCGCGCTACAACTAAGAGGAGCGGAGCAGTAATGAAAAATGGTGCAAAAACGGGGAAAAAATATTCCTTTTGAGAGTTTTCGTTGCGTGCGCTTCGTAAACGATTAAAGTAACGCAAAAATCATGTATGACGGAATTGTTCCTTTTAAAAATTTCTAAAAAAAATGTCAGCGAGAGCATATGTCTATCTTTTGAGGTTGACTCACTATAACTCAAAAGGAGCGAGCAGCAATGAAAAATGGACGAAAACTAGCAGGCAAATCGATGCGACGGGAAAGGTCAGGGGAGCAAAAATTTGACGCGGACGAAGTCGCGGGCAGAAGCTAGTGGTTTATGCAGTGAACGAAAATAAACATGGAAGCATTGCTTCAAGTGAACTAAGCGCGAATCTTGACACAAAATCCCAAACAAACTCACACATCGAAAACTCGTCGCTGATTCGCGGAACCACACTAAGAATATTATTACTACTCTGAATGCACAGTTAAAAACGGACCTTATTTCCTGATTTATTGGGTTTAAAGTACCATGTAACGTATAGACCACTACCGACATTTCTACGACGCCGCTTCGTCGCCCGGGTTGTTTTATGTAATAAGGTGCAACGCAAATAATTAATCGTGATATTGATGGTATTAATAAATATAATTATGATAAAACATTTATGTTTTAATGAACTGAATGTCAACAGTGTTGTTATAAGGTCTGTAAATAGAGTAGTGTTTAGGGAGTAATATGTACATAAATAAACTCACGCCTTCTTTCCCCTATGGAAAGAAGGCGTGAGTTTATTTATGTACGTAGGCAGAAATCAGAGAAATTAGTATTGCTGAATCATGAACCTAGTGAACATGAATCCGAATGTTATTACTGTCTTTGACATTTGACTATTACCTACGTGCCTCGGAAAATTGTTAGTTGATATCTCCATGCTATTAAAGGAACTTTTATGAACCTACACTATCTTAGTATATTTTACACTAGCTTTTGCCAGCGGCTTCGCCCGCGTGGCGGTCGGAAAATATCCCGCGGGAACGTACTACCGGGATAAAAAGTAGCCTATGTCCTTTCTCAGGCTCTAAACTATCTGTGTACCAAATTTCATTTAAATCGGTTCAATAGTTTTAGCAAGAAAGCGAGACAGACAGACACACAGAGTTACTTTTGCATTTATAATATTAGTGTGGAAGTGTGGATAGTGTGGATAATACCGCCTCAATATAAAAAAATGCTGTCTTAAAAAAAATTGTCATTATTGTCAGGTAGAAAAGTAAATTGTTTGGTTGCATAGTATCATCCCCATAGACTTCGTGGTATAATTCAAAACGACTTCATTTTTAATAGAAATATAATAAATAGCGATGCACAACACGTGAAAACTAATTCCAGCATTCTTTTTATGCAAATGTGATTTATTTACACACCACTTCATTGCACAAGAAGGCCTTTTTAAATATTTAACACGCAAAACCGGTAAATAATAGTCGACCGCCGCTGTTGGCTACTGTTGACGAACTAAAAGCGTGGCCGGCGCAATCGGTAAGCCCCTCCCACCGCGGCGCAATCTGCGTTGGGTCATTTTTAGAGTTCCGTTGCCAAATGGCAAAAAAGGAACCCTTATAGATTCATCATGTCTGTCTGTCCGTCTGTCTGTCTGTCTGTCTGTCTGTCTGTCTGTCCGTCCGTCCGTATGTCACAGCCACTTTTCTCCGAAACTATAAGAGCTATGCTGTTGAAACTTGGTAAGTAGATGTATTCTGTGAACCGCATAAGGGTCCGTTCACACAGACCGGCTCGGAGAGCATCGGCGCGCATTTTTCTTTTCACAAAGACCGGATCGTATGCGCTTGGAGTTGGTCGGAGCGGAGCCGCCAACTATTTCACATAGACCGGCTGGAAGCGACCTGGAAGCGGATGCGCTCGGAGCCGGTTGGATGCGTTCGTAGCCGGTCGGAATCGCTCGCAGCCGGTCGGATACGCTCGCAGCCCGTCGGATGCGCTCGCAGCCGGTCGGATGCGCTCGGAGGCGGTCGGATGCACTTGAAGCCGGTCGGATGCGCTCGGAGCCGTTCGGATGTGCTCGGAGCCGGATGGGTACACTACAAAGGCAGTACCAGTCGTCCACGCAGTCCAAGTTTTGTTTTCGGTGTTAACGTGTGATTTTCGGAACATGGATTTAGATAGCTCCGATGAAGAAATATATTTGTTAGCAAGATTGTTTGAAGCAGAACAAAACAAACGAAAGCGCAAGCGGAGACAAATATGGGCAAAAAATATTTGGAAGAATCGATTAATCCATGGGGAGTTTCACACCATTTTCGAAGAATTGAAGAATGATAGCCTTAAATTTTATGAGTATTATCGTATGGAATATTGGCAATTTTTGAAATTAACAGATTTGTTAAGAGTACATATAACAAAAAAGACTACAAATTATCGTTGCGCCATACCAGTCGAAGAAAGATTAACGGTAACTTTAAGGTAAATAAAAACAATCATTTTATAATAATCATCTTATTCAGATCACAATATCACAGCCGTCCATTTATTAAGTTTTGTATGTTGCCGTTATTGTCGTGATTGATTGAAATGTCAAATATTAGACAATAAAAGAAACAGTTATTAAACTAAACATTGCTTAAAATTAAATGGTTAAAGTTAAAGATTACACCTAATTGAATGACTGAATGTGATTAAATAGTGCAGATTTGTGTTTCATTATTTTTATTGTTTGTGTTTATTAATTATTTTGTATTTTGTGTGTTAGTATTGTACCCGTAAGTAGTCTGATAGTTTTGAGAAATATAGGTTTCGTTTGACAACTGATGGTAAGTAGATTGATTAGAGGATGACGGAGAATTTATTGGCAAAGAATAATTCAAATCTGCATTATTTTCATACAGACTTAATTCAGCTTCATTAACAATGTCAAACACGCGCTTTTTAATTCGTGCTTGGACTTCTTTTGGAAATGTTTCCACTGTATCTGACATAGACAAAAAAAAATTGCGTAATGCCTTGTCATAGGGTTTAGTATTTTCTTTTTTTTCAAGATATTCTTCGAAAACCGTAGCAACATCTTTGTTTATGCGTGGTCTCTTTTTCGAGTCGGAAGTACTTGCAAGCGATTCAACTTTCTGGAGGACACGGTGGAGCATACGGTGGAGGTGTGCCCTGCCTGGGCAGAGCACCGCGATGTCCTCGTGGAGGCGATCGGCGGCGGCGACCTCTCGCGTCCGGCCCTGGTGCGAGCCATGGTACGGAGCGAGAGGGAATGGGAAGCCGTCACCTCCTTCTGCGAAGCAGTAATGCTCGCGAAGGAGGAGGCGGGGCGCGTGAGGGAGTGGCAGTCTCTGCGCCCTCACGTCCCTAGCCGCCGCAGGAGGAGACGCCCCGGGCGTCGGGAGTCAATAGCGGACTCCCGGCCACCGTAGGCGCGAGCTTGCGGGTGGCGAGCAATGGGTAGCTCGCCGCCCGGTAAGGACCAGGCTCGGGTCGACGGCGCGCAGTGTTCCACGCGCGCCTCAAAGAGATGTCAGCAGCAGTGTAGGGGTCTACTAGGACCGATGCCTGCCGGGGTCGCGTGATTGTTCGAAAGAGATACCGTGACCCTGGCACATGGGCAACTGATGGAACACGGGTGGGTTTTAGTCAGTAAAAGTCTGACACACCCTCCCGCTCCGCCCAGAGCGGGAGAAGTCATTTGATGATTTCCCATCCTGAAAAAAAAAAAAAAAAAAAAAGCGATTCAACTTCGGAATGGTCAGAACGTTTAGATGATGTCGATGCTGGTGGTAGTGGTGTGCCAGGTTCCGATTCATCCGATGATAATGTAACATTAGATATTTGGTTCCGATTGCGAAAAAACGGTATTATAAAAGAAAGTTCTTTTTCAAATTTTATTAATTTGGACGTTGTCGCTCCATCGCCACTCTTGCCTTTTCGGTTATGATAGGCTTTTCTGAAGTTATCTCGCAGTTTCTTCCAACGATCCATGCACTGCCTAACTGGAAAGTATAGAAATAAATTAATTAAAAACATCACCCTGCTTTGGTTCATTGGGTAAATGAGCATGCAGTCAGTGGACTGTTTTCTTTAATTTATACTTCGTTTTTGTACGGCAAACTTATATTTAGATTTTTTGATTGTTTTTACAGATTCCTCATTACTGGTTGCAGTTTCAAAAACTTGTCATTTAATTTCCGAATGGGAATTTCTACAGTTCATTCAATAATTCATGAGACAATCAGAGCAATTTGTGATGTTTTGATGCCCTTAGTTATGCAGATACCAGATGAAGAAATGTGGGAAAAGGTCTCTCGTGATTTCTTTAATATTTGGAATTTTCCTAACTGTTTGGGCGCTATAGACGGAAAGCACGTCAGTATACAGGCACCAGATAATAGTGGAAGCTTATACTATAATTATAAAAACTTTTTCAGTACAGTGTTACTAGCTGTGGTAGACGCGAAATACAGTTTTTTAATTGTTGATGTCGGATCGTATGGTAAAAATAGCGACGGTGGAATTTTACAGAATTCAACATTTGGAAAAAAATTGAACACTAATAAGTTAAAGCTGCCCCCAAATAAACCTCTACCGAATACCACTGAAAGCTTACCACATGTTTTCATAGGAGATGAAGCATTTCCTTTGAACAATAACATATTGCGGCCATATCCGAGAGAACAAACAAGAACAGAATTATCAAAAAAAGTATTTAATCTGCGTTTAAGCAGGGCAAGAAAAGTCGTAGAATGTGCATTTGGAATGCTAACTCAAAGATTTGAGATTTATCAAAAAAGAATGAAAATTCAACCGAAGTACTGTGACTTAATTATATTAGCAACTACATGTTTACATAACTTTTTAATAGAAAATCGGACGCCATCACCAGGACAAGAGAATGTTCTTCACAGCACTATGAATTTATTAACAGCGATGACAGACAATAATGATGAAAATAGTTCTATCGACGCAGGTATAACCATAAGGAATAAATTTAAGGATTATTTTTCAGCAAGTGGTGCTTTAGATTGGCAAGATCAAGTGGCCACTCGAGTTTCTTAAGTTATATTTAATAAAAATTGTCCGCTACTTTTTGAGTAGGTATATTGTAACGTTCAGATACTCAAACGATTTTTACGAGTAAAGTGAGGGTGCATTTAAACTCATGTTATTCCTGTTTTGACTTTGAATTTAACAAGTCACAGCACGTCAAGAAGCCCTTACTTTAGAATTCGTTCGAGTATCTGGAGATAGGTGTAAAACAATAAAATCTTAGTAGGTACTTACCACTTAATCCCACACATTTGCTTATTTCCTCCCATGCATTGTCTTTCATTACCCGATCGCTATACGATGGCTTGGTTATGTCAAATAAACACTCGTATTTTGACACGAGTATTATTAATTTTTCGTCAGTCATGTTTTCCTGCAAGTGCACACAACTGTTCCGTTTTAAACCTTCGAATGCAAGTTATTCGAGACACTATAGAAAGACAATAGCAGCGCGACAGCCGGCTTTCGCTTGGTCGTTGAAAGGATTGTGCTATCAAAATGGCGGTCGGCGTGGAGAAGCGCGGACGCAATCGGAACCGATCGGCTGCGCGAGCGAGAAAGAGCACGCAATCGGAGCCGATCGGCTGCGCGAGCGAGAAAGAGCACGCAATCGGAGCCGATCGGCTGCGCGAGCGAGAAAGAGCACGCAATCGGAGCCGATCGGCTGCGCGAGCGAGAAAAAGCACGCAATCGGAACCGATCGGCTGTGCGAGCGTTAAAGAGCATGCAATCGGAGCCAAACGGCTGCACGATCGAGAAAAATTACGCGATCGGAGCCGGTAAGCTCCTCTTATTATTTCACACCAAGCGCCTTCAAGCATTCTTAATCACAAAAGCAGTGCACATGCAAAAATAAACCTTAATACAAATACTAAAAACTCTGTTTTCAACGTGATAAGAATCTGCTCTCCTCTCCGAGCCGGTCTGTGTGAACGGACCCTTAAGATTTTTACACTAAAATAGAAAAAAAACAATAAATTTTGGGGTTCCCAATATCATTTGTAATGAGGTTCCTAATATCATTTTTTTCTAAACTGAATAGTTTGCGCGAGAGACACTTCCAAAGTGGTAAAATCTGTGTCCCCCCCCCCCCCGTAACTTCTAAAATAAGAGAATGATAAAACTAAAGAAAATATATGATGTACATTACCATGTAAACTACCACCGAAAATTGGTTTGATCGAGTGAGTAGTTTTTTTTTAAAACGTCATAAATCGTATACCACAATTTACCTTACATTCAATCAACTGAAATATAAAAATTAAAAAAAAGTTTGTACGGAACCCTCGGTGCGCGAGTCCGACTCGCACTTGGCCGGTTTTTTAGGGTTCCGTTGCCAAATGGCAAAAAACGGAACCCTTTCTGTCTGTCTGTCTGTGTCTGTCCGTCCGTCCGTATGTCACAGCCACTTTTCTCCGAAACTATAAGAGCTATGCTGTTGAAACTTGGTAGGTAGATGTATTCTGTGAACCACATCAAGATTTCTACACTTAAATAGAAAAAAAATAATAAATTTTGGGGTTCCCCATACTTAGAACTGAAACTCAAAAATTTTTTTTTCATCAAACCCATACGTGTGGGGTATCTATGAATAGGTCTTCAAAAACGGTATTGAGGTTTCTAGTATAATTTTTTTCTAAACTGAATAGTTTGCGCGAGAGACGCTTCCAAAGTGGTAAAATGTGTCCTCCCCCTCCCCCCCGTAACTTCTAAAATAAGAGAATGATAAAACTAAAAAAATATATGATGTACACTACCATGTAAACTACCACCGAAAATTGGTTTGAACGAGATCGAGCGAGTAGTTTTTTTTTAAAACATCATAAATCGTATAACGCAATTTACCTTACATTCAATCAACTGAAATATAAAATAAAAAAAATATTTTTAAACCGAGAATACCTACAGGTTTGTACGGAACCCTCGATAAGCGAGTCCGACTCGCACTTGGCCGGTTTTTAGAGCTAGGAATGCTGCCATGCTTATTTTCGTTCACTGGGTTTATGTTTATGAAATTAAATGTTTTTTTTTTAATTTTTATATTTTAGTTGATTAAATGAAAGGTAAATTGCGGTTTACGATTTATGACGTATTAAAAAAAAAACTAATTACTAGTTCATTTCATAAATTTTGTCCGATACAAAATTCCCTGTAACAACTTTATCGGTGGGCGGCCATTTTGCTATTAGTGCATTTTTTGTCTCACTAGAACAAAAATTGTAATATTATCTCAAATTTAGTGCCTCCTTAATATTTTATGGTTGAAAACTATTAGGGAGTAAATATTCAATATGATAGGTATTGCTTTTTACGTAGAACTGGTCTCACAATTTAATAAATCACGATAGCATTCGACCAAAATTCTAGTACTGTTGCACGTGCACTGAAAACCACTCAGAAATAGAAGTATACTTACCCTCAGGTTAAATCCTGGTTGCACACACATAAGCTATATTATAAATAACCATTAAATCAGTAATTTACTCAAAAGTATCACCCACAACCGAAAATTAAAGCACTCGGGTAGTATGTAGGTACTTACACCACACCTTTTAATATTTTCGTAGAATACCTTCAAGTGCTAGTACATCACATGCAAACTGAATATAAAACAATCATAAGCGTTAATTGCACATCGCAAACAAAACACACCACAATTTAAAATATTTATTATTTACTTCGTAAATCCTCAGCAGTAAGAAACCCTTTTCTAGACTTTTTAAATGCTAACGACCGGTGTCCGATAACTTTTATTGAACATCTGTTGAACATGTTGTAAATGTGATAAAAAAGTTACGAATCTACTAGTATTTCTATAAAAAAGTATGACAATAAACTAATTATGAACTATTCTTCCGTTTTTACACATTATTGAGTCAAATTATACATAAATATCTTTGTATTTAGCCTAGCAACCGGCAGCCATATTTGTCATCGCAAACTAACTTTTGCAAAAGGCGGAATAATGCAATTATATTAATCTAAAACTACATAACTTTATCAAAATATTGTAGCACTATTCTTCACGAATATTTTTATGTATAATAAGTGTTAAATTAAACAATAATAACACAGTACTTACGACATTTTACAGGAACAACACAAACGTAGTGCGCACTTCACTGACAAATTTCGACTGACAACTCCGATATTTTTTTTGGTTGCGTTTCTGTATGAATAGTGCTGCGAAATGTTATTAGTGCTTTGAATCATTTCATAGAGAACAGCTCTATGAAACTATTTGTAAAGACAGAACGTGTTAGTCGATTTCAAGTGGCATTTTTTACAACCGTGTCGTTTGGGTGTATTGTGCACCCAGTGGCGGTCAGGGTTTTTGACGTGTTGGGTGTATTGTGCACCCAGTGGCTATTGAGTATAATACCACCCATCAGAGATAGCGACGGAAAATGGGCCATAAGCAATGACCAAAAAGCGTTAAGGTTTGCTCAACACTTGGAAGATACTTTGCAACCCAATGAAAGCTCGATAGAAATAATTGAGAGTGAAAGTTTAGCACAAAATAAAAGAATTAAGCTTGTGACTCCTAACGAAGTAATGAGAGAAATTCAAAATCGGGGTTTGAACCCGCGACACGCCGTGCACTACGGGTGACGCGCCGCCTGGGACCGCTGAGCCAAGAATTGGTGAGAGGCGCCACGCGAAATAGTTGACCACTACCGGCGCTATTGGGTTTTTGAAGGTCTTCACATCGATTTCTCGAGTTATTTGTAACGTTTTTGTAAAATAATGATACGTTCACCCACCACATCGACTTCCTCGCCAAATATAACAAACATTACTGGAACTCCTGAGAATGTAACACAAAGAAAGAAAAAACAACCTGAATCGGAAATAACAAATGCTATAAACACTCTTAACCATGATATAAATATGAAATTTAACGAGTTGAGATCTTTCTTTGACTGTGCCATGTCAAAATTAACAGAAAATGTAAGTTCTATAAAAACTGAATTGTCAACATTGTCTGAAGCGACTACAAAAATTAAAAATGAACTTAATTCACTGCGTTCTGATCACTTATTACTTGAAAAACACGTAAATGACAGGCACAATAATTTGGTCAAAGAAATTACCGGCTTGCAAGTCTCGTTAGAACATACTGCCGCCCTGCAAGCCGACTTAAGGAAACAGGTCGATACAATATCTGTGCAAAACAAGAGTACAGAGCATATGAATGAGACAATATTCGGATTGGAAGCGAAAATCGACACACTTGAGCAACAGGCCAGGCAGTGTAACGTGGAAATATGTAATCTTCCGGAGAGGCGATCTGAAAACTTAATTACAATCTTAGAAAATATTAGCGCTAAAATAAACTGTTCACTGAATCAAAGAGACATAATTGCTATTCACCGCGTCCCGCATGCACGAAAAGATGACAATAAACCTAAAAACATTGTTGTGAAGCTCAGCTCACGGATATTACGGGATAATCTACTCAGTGCATTCCGATTGGCAAAGGGGGTAAAATCTGATCAACTAGGAATTTCTGGAACAGTACAATCTATATATATGAATGAACATCTAACGCTCAAAAACAAGCAGTTGTTTCGAGCCTGCAAAGAAGCCGCAAATAAAAACAAGTACAAGTTCGTCTGGGTTAAGCATGCCACCATTCTCGTGCAAGAGTTTGATGGAACGCCTGCTATTGCAATCCGGTCTACTCATGATGTTTCGATAATTAAACCTAGCGCCCCTCATACAAATGTTCCAAATGCTACCACTATCATCATCAGCCTATAATGTTCCCACTGCTGGGACACAGGCCTCCTCTCGGTGAGAGGGAGTGGGCCATAATCCACCACGCGGGCCCAGTGCGGGTTGGTAGATGTCACATGTCTTCGAATTTTTGTTTGCTACCACTAATAATTAAAATTAACCATTTAATGATTTCTTTTTCTGTTCTATTTGCATATTTTCATACAGATTATTGTTTTAAAATGTTAGTCGCTCTTGTAAGTTTTGTAATTATTTTCACATTATATTCTACAAGTATTGCAATATCAAAATTAATAAGCAGGTACACAATTTTATGTAATTACGTTATTAATTGTCATCTCAACATTACTCAGTCCAATCTGCCTTTACATCTTGTCATATTATTTATGTGTTCTATGTTTAGTCTAGACTTCATCTTTATATCCACTATGTGGATAATGGCGCTCTATGCACTTATTAAATTCAACTTTTTAAAGTTTCAACCCTTCAACTGTGGATAATTTAAATATTTATTATCAGAACTGTAGGGGTATACGCACAAAACTTAATATATTATATATGAATATCTTATCGAATTGTTATGGCATTATAATACTGACGGAAACATGGCTTACTCCACACATTTCTGACGGTGAGTTTATAGATAACCGTTACAATGTCTATCGATGCGACCGTAACCGCACTGCCACTAACAAAAAAGAGGGTGGAGGGGTTTTGGTGGCAGTGCTTAGAAGTTTAGCATCCACTCTCGTGCCCTTGGCACAACCAGTCAGCCCTTATATTGAGCAGATTCTCATACAATTACCAGGGAACAAAACTGATGGAAACTGCGTGATTAGCGGGGTTTATATTCCCCCTAAATCTTCTGAGGCCATTTATCAAGACCACTTTAATCTTCTATTTAGTACTCTACACAACCTCAACACTAAAATATTTTATCTTTTTGGAGACTATAATTTACCAGATATTAGCTGGTTACCTAACAAACACGGTAGTGTCTCGGCTCTGCAGTGTTCTTACAGTAATTCTTCGACAGCTAATGAACATATGAGCAACTTTATTTCGTTGCTCAATGCGTCACAATTCAATAACATGAAGAATAACAATGGTCGTATTCTAGATTTATTAATCAGCAATACTGATTGTACTACATACACCCCATCCTGTACATTGCTGCCAATCGATGGTCATCACCCACCTTTTTGTGCTACTATTACATATAAATCCACAATTAAGACCCTCGCACAAGCAAAAGCATACAAATATAATTTTTTTCAAAGCAAATTATGAGCAAATTAATCGCGATCTATTTGAAATTGACTGGGTGGCTAGGTTTGGTACTTTGTCTGCAAACGAATGTGTCAGTGCTTTTTATGATATCCTATATGGTTTGATTAAAAACACACGCCCATGACTTGTACCAATTCAGCGAAATTCCCTATTTGGTTTTCTAAGTCGCTGATTCGCATTTTTTAATCAAAAAATAAGGCCTGGATTAAATGGAAGACGTACAATAACTTGTCAGACTACGAACAATTCTCCTTTTTAAGACTTAGATTTCAATCTGAATGTAGCAATAATTACTGTAAATATATAGATAGTGTTGAGCAAAACATTAAAAAAAATGTTAAGAATTTGTGGAGCTATGTTTCTAACCGTCAATCAAACAATAGTATACCGGTTTCAGTGTTCTATAAAAGTCAAATTTCAACTGATCCAACCCTGACTTGTGACTTATTTTCACATTATTTTCAGTCAGTTTATGAAACATCAACATTAAACGACAGTCAATGGAAACCTCCTGAAAGTTGTGCAGATAATTGTGTTATTATTAATCGCATTTCGTTTAGTCACGAACAAGTTTTAAAAGAGCTTAACTGGTTAGACACAACAAAAGGACCTGGTCCTGATGGGTTACCTAGTTACTTTCTAAGGAAAGTCGCCGCGAACATTTCCACTCCGTTATACATCATATATAACAATTGCATTATTGAAGGAACATTCCCAGAATTTTGGAAAATGGCTAATATAACACCAGTACATAAAACCGGCTCTAAACAAGATGTTGAAAATTATCGACCTATCTCCATCTTGTCCGCCTTATCGAAGATTTTTGAGAAGCTTGTACATGGCGCTATTTACCCCACGCTACACAAAATTATTACAACTCAACAACACGGATTCGTTCAGAGAAGATCTACAGTTACAAATTTATTAACTTTCACAAATTATTTATTCAATAATATGGATCAACAGATACAAACTGACGCCATATACACAGACTACCGGAATGCTTTTGATAAGGTGGACCATGAGTTACTTCTTGATAAGCTAGCATATAACGGGATTCGCGGAGATTTACTTCGCTGGTTTATATCGTACGTAACAAACAGGACTCAACTAGTCGTTATTAGGGGATACCAATCAAAATCAGTCAACGTGTCTTCTGGCGTGCCCCAGGGCTCAATCTTAGGCCCCTTACTTTTTGTTATATTCGTCAGTGACGTCTCGAATTGTTTTTTGCATTCAAAATTCTTACTCTACGCAGATGATCTCAAAATATACAGAACGATACGCACGCTTACCGACTGTGATTTACTTCAAGACGACCTGAATAGATTTTCTGCGTACTGTGTTAGAAACAAAATTCAATTAAGCACTTCTAAATGTGTATTAATCAAATTTACAAATAATAAATAATAACTCAATCTTAAAGTACCTAAGAATGTATTAATAATTCAAAAAAATACGCCGCGTTGGGGGACCGCTTCAAACCTAACAATTTAATTACCAATAGTCTTATTACCTAACTAAGCAGTTAACGACGTCTGCACTCGCGGAGCGGTCCCCCAACGCGACGTTTTTTTTTTTTGAATTATTAATACATTCTTAGGTTCTTTAAGATTGAGTTATTATTTATTATTTTTTACTTTTTAAAGGGAAATTAGGTTTTTGTGTCGGGGGTTTTTTAAATTTTAAATTTAATTTTTTATTTTGTACTTTTTACAGGTATATACTTAATATAATGTAGAATCAAACGACGCTAAGAACACTCTCGATTAATTCATCAATATTCTCTTTCAGTGCGCTTTCATTTGAGACCCCACTCGAGTATATTTGCTGACATTCGGTTACTCTTCCCCACTTTCCCCCCCACATCTTTTAAACGGCTCAACCGATTTTCATCAAACATGTCTAAGAACACTCGCAGATAAGTCACCTTTAATACGTTTTTTTTTTTATTGAAATCGCATCATCCGTTCGGGAGCTATGATGCCACAGACAGACAGACAGACAGACACGTCAAACTTATAACACCCCTCTTTTTGCGTCGGGGGTTAAAAACAAAAATATTATAAAAAGTACGTATATTCTCAGCAATGCTCCTCTGAGCGAAGTTACGTCAGTGAAAGATCTGGGGATCATATTGGATGGTAAGCTCCATCTTGATCAACACATTCACAAAATTATTAATAACGCATACCGCATGTATGGTTTCGTGATGGGAACCACCTCAGACTTCAAGCGTCCTGATACCTATATACATCTGTATAAGTCACTTATCAGGTCACAACTTGAATACGCCGTATTAATATGGAATCCATTATACAAAAGATACGTAGATGGCTTAGAAAAGGTACAACGCAAATTTCTTAAGACTGCGCCGTCCATACGACGCGCGCGGCAAATAGGTATTTACTACAGCGCGCTAGTCGTGTGCGTTGTTACGCACACATTGACAAGTTTGCTCGAAGCCCGCATGCAGGTGCACGACAAAAGGTGGTATCCTAGGATTTTTAAAATTTGATTCGTTGTGTTGAGTGACTTGCAAATTCGCATACTGATTATTTCGATGTTTTTATGTAGCTGTCCACATAAATCCAGAAAATAAATCTAATAATCTGTATGATATAAAAAATTACGTATGTAGTTTATAGAACGGATAATGTAGGTATAAATACAGTACAATATAGGAAAATACCCACATTATCCGTTTGTTACTACTTATCCAATAGCTATGAAATTTTGGCATTATATAGTGTAACGAAAAGTGTGGCCATATTATAAAAATTGCTTCTGCCCATGAAAATGAACAACGTTTTCCAGGGACGTTAAATTAAATTTAACGCACAAAGTTGCCATTAGCTGACCAAAATTTGTGAGAGGATACAATAACAAAAAAATAAAAAAAAACGGGAATTTTATATCATTCATTCAAAAACATGATTGATATTTCAAACCATAAGGACAATTACTAGACGTATATTTGTAGTTTGGACTACAGACTGAATACATCTATTATGTACCAAAATTCCTAAATTTAACTTAGGAATTTTGGTGCGCGTTTCGTTGTTTCTTATAGCGAAATTGAAAGGACCGGGTATTTTATTGCGCTATAAAGACGTTTCGTGAAACGAAAAAAAAACAATATAATTTTAAGATACAATAATTAAACACGTACATGGCGCTATTTACCCCACGCTACACAAAATTATTACAACTCAACAACACGGATTCGTTCAGAGAAGATCTACAGTTACAAATTTATTAACTTTCACAAATTATTTATTCAATAATATGGATCAACAGATACAAACTGACGCCATATACACAGACTACCGGAATGCTTTTGATAAGGTGGACCATGAGTTACTTCTTGATAAGCTAGCATATAACGGGATTCGCGGAGATTTACTTCGCTGGTTTATATCGTACGTAACAAACAGGACTCAACTAGTCGTTATTAGGGGATACCAATCAAAATCAGTCAACGTGTCTTCTGGCGTGCCCCAGGGCTCAATCTTAGGCCCCTTACTTTTTGTTATATTCGTCAGTGACGTCTCGAATTGTTTTTTGCATTCAAAATTCTTACTCTACGCAGATGATCTCAAAATATACAGAACGATACGCACGCTTACCGACTGTGATTTACTTCAAGACGACCTGAATAGATTTTCTGCGTACTGTGTTAGAAACAAAATTCAATTAAGCACTTCTAAATGTGTATTAATCAAATTTACAAATAATAAATAATAACTCAATCTTAAAGTACCTAAGAATGTATTAATAATTCAAAAAAATACGCCGCGTTGGGGGACCGCTTCAAACCTAACAATTTAATTACCAATAGTCTTATTACCTAACTAAGCAGTTAACGACGTCTGCACTCGCGGAGCGGTCCCCCAACGCGACGTTTTTTTTTTTTTGAATTATTAATACATTCTTAGGTACTTTAAGATTGAGTTATTATTTATTATTTTTTACTTTTTAAAGGGAAATTAGGTTTTTGTGTCGGGGGTTTTTTAAATTTTAAATTTAATTTTTTATTTTGTACTTTTTACAGGTATATACGTAATATAATGTAGAATCAAACGACGCTAAGAACACTCTCGATTAATTCATCAATATTCTCTTTCAGTGCGCTTTCATTTGAGACCCCACTCGAGTATATTTGCTGACATTCGGTTACTCTTCCCCACTTTCCCCCCCACATCTTTTAAACGGCTCAACCGATTTTCATCAAACATGTCTAAGAACACTCGCAGATAAGTCACCTTTAATACGTTTTTTTTTTTATTGAAATCGCATCATCCGTTCGGGAGCTATGATGCCACAGACAGACAGACAGACAGACAGACAGACAGACAGACAGACACGTCAAACTTATAACACCCCTCTTTTTGCGTCGGGGGTTAAAAACAAAAATATTATAAAAAGTACGTATATTCTCAGCAATGCTCCTCTGAGCGAAGTTACGTCAGTGAAAGATCTGGGGATCATATTGGATGGTAAGCTCCATCTTGATCAACACATTCACAAAATTATTAATAACGCATACCGCATGTATGGTTTCGTGATGGGAACCACCTCAGACTTCAAGCGTCCTGATACCTATATACATCTGTATAAGTCACTTATCAGGTCACAACTTGAATACGCCGTATTAATATGGAATCCATTATACAAAAGATACGTAGATGGCTTAGAAAAGGTACAACGCAAATTTCTTAAGACTGCGCCGTCCATACGACGCGCGCGGCAAATAGGTATTTACTACAGCGCGCTAGTCGTGTGCGTTGTTACGCACACATTGACAAGTTTGCTCGAAGCCCGCATGCAGGTGCACGACAAAAGGTGGTATCCTAGGATTTTTAAAATTTGATTCGTTGCGTTGAGTGACTTGCAAATTCGCATACTGATTATTTCGATGTTTTTATGTAGCTGTCCACATAAATCCAGAAAATAAATCTAATAATCTGTATGATATAAAAAATTACGTATGTAGTTTATAGAACGGATAATGTAGGTATAAATACAGTACAATATAGGAAAATACCCACATTATCCGTTTGTTACTACTTATCCAATAGCTATGAAATTTTGGCATTATATAGTGTAACGAAAAGTGTGGCCATATTATAAAAATTGCTTCTGCCCATGAAAATGAACAACGTTTTCCAGGGACGTTAAATTAAATTTAACGCACAAAGTTGCCATTAGCTGACCAAAATTTGTGAGAGGATACAATAACAAAAAAATAAAAAAAAACGGGAATTTTATATCATTCATTCAAAAACATGATTGATATTTCAAACCATAAGGACAATTACTAGACGTATATTTGTAGTTTGGACTACAGACTGAATACATCTATTAAATACCAAAATTCCTAAATTTAACTTAGGAATTTTGGTGCGCGTTTCGTTGTTTCTTATAGCGAAATTGAAAGGACCGGGTATGTTATTGCGCTATAAAGACGTTTCGTGAAACGAAAAAAAAAACAATATAATTTTAAGATACAATAATTAAACACGTGCTAAGTAATTACAACAAAGAAATGAACACATTTCTAAGAATTCCATGGTAAATACGAAATATTTACGTATTTGGCTTGAAGGTCAGTGAAATTAATGTTTATTGGGGTCTAAATAAAGATGTATTGTTTCGCTATTGAGAGTCGTTGGTACACTATAATAATATAGTAAAATATAGTGTTTAATACAAGGGTAACAATGTAAACCAAACAAACCTTAATCATTTCTATGTTTTAAAGAGTTTTTCGTTGGATAGAAGTTTGCTATATAGAGGTTATAAAATAAATTTTCAGTTTCACGAAAAAAAATAGTTCACCACCGCGGATTCGAAAATTAATGTCAGAATGGCAATTGGCACCCTCAAAAACCTACTACACGATATCCATATTGAATCTTTGAAAAAAGTTGAATTCGCTATCTTTGATTTTAAAATGAATGCCAGATTTGAAATCGCCACCTCCCAAAACCCATTACAAGACACCCATATCGACCGTTTGAGAAAAATTTGCATCTGCCATTTTGGATTTTAAATTGAATGCCAGATTTGCAAACGCCACCCCCAAAAGTTAGAGAAAAAAACAAATTAAAAGGAACTAATATCACAAAATATAAATACGTACATTTTTGATAACGGCTTTTTTTACGGAAATGAGCGCCAACTTTTTTCTTACAATAGCTGGCCTTACGCTTTCCAATATTTATTTACTTATTTATTTAGTACATGGAGGACTTACAGCTAAATAAAACAGACAAAAAAAATATTAGACATCCGAAAGTCAATTACAAGTCCTCACGTAAAGATAACATTAAAAAAAAAAACTATTTAAGAAAAATGTTATAGTAATATGTAAGCAGAAAAAAATAAATAAAAAGTAAAATTTTGTTATGCCTACTAAATATAAGTCATACTAAAAAAAACACAAATGTGACTTACCCTATTTCACTCTTTGCGGCAACGTATACGAACACAATAGATCGCGAATTATCGTAACCGGCGCATCGCTCCACGATGCGACGTGACCACTCTCTGAGCTCTCGTGGACGACTGAATTTTCGACCCGTATACCTTTCGTATGACTCAAAACAGGGCGTGAATCAAAACAAAAATTAATAATAAAATAAGTAAGTAACATTTCGAAAATATAAAAACTATAAATTGTAGTATGATAATTAGAGATTAATATGAATTCAAGTTTTAAAAAAAAAATTACAGTTTACTATCAAAATTCAACTAAACAAGAGCATGCTATTTTAAGACAACTTTACGAATTTACGAACTGTACGAATTTTTATTGATCAAACTATAGAATATTTTTAATTTTTGCCAACTATAATCGGTTAAAACATTCATTATGGTGATCATTACATATTTTTTATGGTAATTATGGTAAAGTATTGATTTTATCTCTTTAACAGTGACGGCTGTTTTGGATTATTTTGCACTGCGCCCCCTTAAAGCTGTGCGTTACCGTTGCCGCCATCGTTTGAGCCATAATGGCGCCTGTAGGGATGTTAAGTTGATGGATTTGAAGTCTAGACGCCTTTTCCTAGAGACGATGTTTCTGTATGACATATGTAGTGGCAGATATGACTGCTCAGAATTGGTAAATAAATTAAGTTATGTTGTACCTAGAACTGTTATAAGACGCGAGGTGCGCGCACGCCCTCTATTCGCCATTCCACCTTGCCGCACCAATGCTGGAGTTCGCGCGCCTCTACGTCGTATAGCAAATAATTATAACACATTTTTTTCGGATATAGATCTATTTACACTAACATCTAGCAAATTTCGTAAAACTGTAACCCAAAAATTATTAAACTAAATTTAATTTATAAAGTACTTAGTAACCATAATGTAATGTAAATTCACTCGCATGCCTAGTTAGTTCCTATTAAATTTGAACAGGTAACATGTGGATAACGTTGTGAGTTACACATACACTATTAACTTTATATATTAAGGATTATTAATTAAGGAATTTTTGTGTAACTGTTTGTTTTCCCAAAGAAATAAATAAAATAACATTAGCTCGAAAAAGTCTCCGGGTTACGACCTCATTACAGGTGAAATTCTAAAATACCTCCCGCGCAAAGCCATAGTAAAGCTGACCAAGCTTATCAATGCTGCATTTATTTTAAAACATGTACCTGAATCATGGAAGGTTGCTGAAGTCATCATGATTGCGAAGCCTGGGAAACCACCCCATGAAGCATCATCATACAGACCTATTTCTCTGTTGCCGGTGTTAAACTATGAAAAACAAAACCATTTGAAAAAACTACTGTTGTTTTTCAAAACTATTTGAAAAACTGTTATTGAAACGGTTAAAACCATTAATAGAAGATAAAGACCTTATACCAAACCATCCATTTGGCTTCAGGGAAAAACACTCAACTATGGACCAGGTACATAGAATAACTAACATAATTGAAAAAACGCTTGAAAATAAGGAAGTTTGCGCCACTGTATTTTTAGATGTCGCGCAAGCTTTTGACAAAGTTTGGCATAAGGGTCTAATATTCAAGCTCAGACGCATGCTGCCAGAATTTGCATGATCCTAGAGTCATATATAACTAATAGAATGTTTAGAATACGGCAGGATGAAGCTTATTCCGAGCTTAAATCTATAAAAGCTGGTGTGCCTCAAGGAAGTGTCCTAGGCCCAATTTTGCACTTGTTATACACATGTGACATCCCAGAACTGGAAAACAACACCATTGCGACCTTTGCAGATGATACTGCAATTATGGCTACTGGATCAAGCCACAGAGAAGCAGTAGAAAAAGTTCAACTCGCTGTAAACAAAGTTTATGACTGGACACAAAAATGGAAGATCAAACTGAATGAGTCAAAATCAATTCACATTGACTTCACAAACAAACACTTGGACTATCATCCAATCTACGTAAATGGCAAGCAAGTGCCTTATGCTAATACAGCCAAATACCTTGGCATAACTCTCGACGCCAAGCTGCGTTGGAAAGCTCATGTCAAAAAGAAAAGGCAGGAGCTCGATATACGTTATAAAAGTATGTATTGGTTACTCGGAAGGAAATCCTGTCTATCATTACATAATAAAATAACCCTATACAAGCATATTCTGATGCCAATATGGACGTATGGTATCCAACTTTGGGGCTGTACTAAACAAAGCAACGTCAAAATAATCCAACAATTCCAAAATAAAGTACTCAGGGATGCTGTCAATGCACCCTGGTACATAAGAAATGACGACCTTCACCGTGACCTAAAAATGGAATTCGTCACCACCATTATCCAAAAATTTGCTGAAGCCCACGAAAACAGACTTCACCGACACGTGAATGTTGAGGCAATCCAGCTGCTAGACAACACAGACTTAGTGCGAAGGCTAAAAAGAACTAAACCTCTTTTTTAATTAGTGTAGTGTACAAAGTGAGTTAAAATAGTAACAGTATTGTGC
Source organism: Aporophyla lueneburgensis (assembly GCA_932294355.1). Taxonomy (NCBI): domain Eukaryota; kingdom Metazoa; phylum Arthropoda; class Insecta; order Lepidoptera; family Noctuidae; genus Aporophyla; species Aporophyla lueneburgensis. The sequence continues at coordinate 25,674,572 of OW028735.1, forward strand.
TATACATATAACACATGAACATAGTGTTTTAAAAATTGTATGAGACTCTAAGAAAGTGCTACGGACTTGTCTATAAGTGTAATTGGACACTATTCTTAGTTTTAACATAATCTATTACGTAACATATTAAGTTAGAGTTAAATTGCTTATTAGCCTTTTTGGATAGATCGTAATTAATTACTAAGAATTTTGTTCTTACTAATAAAGTATAAATAAAAAATTGTTGTTTTGAACAAAAGTATCGGTTACAATTATCGAAATAAGTAGCCAAAAATCAATTAGTGCGTACACCAAGTACTCAATAAATTATGTACTGATTTATAAGACAGTATCTCATAGAAACATCACCTAAATGAATGATAATAAGAACAATTCATAACAAATTATGCGGACTACCCACAATTTGTAATTGTTAACAAACTCCGACAAATATATGAAATTACTTTTAGAAAAAAATAAGATGCTAAAAACGTCATAATGTTGAATAATTGTTTTCTGCATTTTTAATTTTTATCTTAATCTGCGTTTGCTATTTAATTTTCAAACATGTAAACAAATTAGTTCAAAGATATATATCTAGGTATAAAGATATAATCTTGATACCTACACGTAAAGCTAAATAGATATTCAAGTTTCTATAAAATAAATTTGTTATTTGGATTTGAATACACTATAGATAGACTTATTTCTCCGACCGACATAAGATATATTTTAAGTGTTAATTCTTCAAAGCTTGTTCATTATTAGCTTCGGAACATGTCACTGACGGTGTATGCCCAAGGTAGTTCTAGCATTTTGAAATCAATCGATTAACGGAGTAAATATGAAAAAATATTTGAGATGGTAGTAAACGCAGAATTCATAGATCATATAACACTTTGTTTAATTATAAAACTGATTATGTAGATCTCAGTACTTAATGCAATTTTAGTTTCATTTCTTTTGAGGGTTAGGTATATTCTTATAGGATATTTAGAATTAGCTTGTGAGCTTTTTATTATAGGGACATACTCACAGGGATGAGACCTGAGACAAAACCTTATTATTTAGGTTTGGTTAAACTGAAATTACCAGATTTATAAAATAACACAATAAAAGAAAAATAAACTACACAATTCGAGGTGAAATAAATGAAAATTAATCGCTGGAGTCTTAGGCCTGGTGTTAGGGGACTCACGTGCAGCGGGTGAGGCCATAACATCACTTGGTTCATAGACCAATCAAAACATTATAAATGTTCCTCTTATCGCTTTTGACATAAGTACTTCGAGATGATGTACAGTTCGGCATGGTCGTAAAAGGTTATTTTCAAATTATAAGGATTTTTGTCCATTTCAATTGAACTGAACGTTCAAACGATATATTGACAAATATTAGATTTATTATGATTTATTGGATAATTATTTTGGAAGATTAAGAAAAAGGTATTGTGAATACTGATGTAATAACACGATGTAACAATTGTAATGGGCATTTACCATTTTTTTTTTCTGTTGTTATGGCCTGATCCTTTATATCTTCAGTTCTCAAATTATTTCCTTTATCAAGCTCACCTCATTAAGCTACGATACTGAGCAGATTATCACATAGGAAATTAAATTAAATTGGATTACAGCGATTACCGATAAAGCAACCCAAAACTTTCATTTTCAATGGCCTGACCATTTTATGAAAAATAAATAAAATAAAAACAACAGAAAATAATGATGCTGTTAGTGTCACACTATTGATTCGGTTTGACATATTAAGATGATAGCTGAATGTCATTCTGTGCTAATTGACGTTACAAACATTTACAAACTGTTGAGTCAGTGAAGCTGTACGAATATATTTTGGTTGACTGTACAAGTACTTTAAAAACGTTGTTATTTGAGAGGTATTTAAATGCCATTCAAATGTTCATGGTAATTTAAAATTACTTGTTTAGGTTCTGATGTTTATAAATTGTTTCGGAGATAGTTTTAACGAAGAAAACAACACATAGTTAGTAGTAGTTTAACGTCCTGAAAATTCAATTTATACTTCGGTATGATCCTCCACTTTTTTTTTCAATCGCTCTTTCGTTGTTGGGGACCGTGGTCACTGGACCCATTAAAGCGGACAGTCAGGCTCCGATGACTCTGTGAGAGAGTAGCTAACACCACCTACTGAAATTAATTTGAGGATGTGGCTTCTTTTACTTGGATTGATTCTTAATTTTTTCCAAAGTAGTGAGCATCACATAGTACAGAAAATAAATAGCTTTTCTCAAGATTAATCCCTGTGATATAAATGTTTTTACTTTGGTTTGTTAGGTATTAGTTACAGTTATTACTTCCAAAGTGAAGTGGAAATGTTGTGGTCGCAGTGGCCATGTCAAAAATTTGTGGAAATGTTAATAGTAAATGTTTATTGAATACGGTTTTCGGTAATATTGTCAGATTGACTGAACATTGAATTATTCGAATCATTTTCATGATCACTGGCTACTGTTTTGAAACAACGGTTAATTTTTAATTTCAATAGTTAAAAGTTAATCAATAGGAATGGCTTTTTCAATTATTTCAATAATAATTGTTTTGTAAACTAAATTAAACTGATAAACGATTCATTATTTGTCAAAATTGTTAAAGTATTTAACCTGTTTCTATTACATTAGGAAGGTAAAGAAAAAAAAACAAAAGGTTTCGATACATATGTAGATAAGTTTTATTACGCTTAGAGAACCTGAAATGAGAATCAAACAAAAAGTAAAAAAAAACGTAAAGATTCGCTGGGCGATCGTTTACTTGGTGCTTGTCTATCTCACCAGCAGCGGGTGAATGGGACTTTCATGACGAAGTAACCAATAAAATTTGTTTCCGCTGGTCGGTCATTTGCTTGGTGCAAGTCTATACCACTAGCTGCGGGTGGAGGGGACTTGGCATGTCTAGGCACTTGGCAAAACAAAAGGAGAAAAAACAAAAGGTGAATAAACAAAAGGAGAAAAAACATAAAAAAGAACAATTGTAGAAAAAAAGGTATCTAATGTACTTCGAGAGTGAAGCACTTGTCAGTATGGCCGTGATATATGTAATTATTATATATAATTATTATGTGTCTAATATTGAATTATGGAATTAGTAAATGATTTTTATTATAAACTTATTTTTGTAAAATTCAAACACAGATTTGACTCAAGCTGTCAGTTTTGAATCATACTTGTTTGTTAACGGGTATAAAAGGCCGGAGCCACAGTGAAACAGTCAGATGCTTGGCAGATGTTCAGTTGGCTAGTTCTAGTGCTGTCGTTGTGTGGAAGGATCGTCCAGAGGTCACGTAAGTTAAGTAATTGATATTATATCCTAATTATTGCCTATTATGACAATGTTGTTGTACTGCTTATAGTGTTGCCAATATTGCTAATGTTTTTAATCCTATAAATGGAATATTCATAATCTTTTCCTGGATATTATTGTTATATTTTGATTATATTGATTCATCATCATCATTTCAGCCGAAAGACGTCCAAATTCAAATTCAAATTCATATTTGTTTGCTAACAATGTAGGTACAGGTATAAGATGGGAAATATTAATTGTTTCCGCTACATTCTACCTTACGGCATGCAAAGTTATAAACAAAACAGTCGTAAAAAGTAAAACAATAAATTACAAATCATGCAGTCATAGGTAAATACTAACGATACAATTTTCATCTAATATAAATTATCCTACATGTCAATAAAAAATTAAAGTGTCATACATTTTCATCATTTAAAAAGTCTTTTATGCTATAATAACATTTTGTTAATAATAACGCAGTCTGCTTCGATTTAAATATTCGATAGGGTGTTCTTTAAAATTGTGAGGAACTTTATTGTATACTAGCTTTTGCCAGCGGCTTCGCCCGCCTGGAGGTCGGAAATTATCCCGCGGGAACATACTACCGGGATAAAAAGTAGCCTATGTCCTTTCTCAGGCTCTAAACTATCTGTGTACCAAATTTCATTTAAATCGGTTCAGTAGTTTTAGCGGGAAAGCGAGACAGACAGACAGACAGACAGACAGAGTTACTTTTACATTTATAATATTAGTATGGAAGTATGGAAGTATGGATTATAGGCCCCATTGACATAATATTTTTCCTAAGAAGTGCTGTTTTATAATTGCCCGTATGAAGTAAATTTTTATATTGGGATCTCATAGGAGCTGAACGAGTCCTAATATCGACTAGTGCCGGAAATAAATGTAAATTCATTTTAACAAAGATTGCCACTTCTAAAATATACAAAGATGGGAAGGTAAGTATTTTCAGTGACTTAAACATAGGCTCACAGGTGTCTGTGGATTTCAAATTTGACATAGATCTTATGCAACGTTTTTGGGCCTCAAAGATCTCCACTGCTGGACATAGGCCTCCCCCAAGCACCGCCACCTCGACCTGTTCTGTGCCTCTAGCATCCAACGCATTCCTGCGGCCTTCACCAGGTCATCGGTCCATCTTGTGGGAGGCCTTCCAACGCTACGTCTTCCAGTACGCGGTCGCCACTCCAGGCTGTAGGCCCCTTGCTGATGTTCTGCCAAGAGACCCATCATCCTGTTGAGGCAGGCTTTCGATTCTGCCAGTAGCGAGTACCCAGGGTACTTATTGTCGTGCTGCATAGCAATCTACGGAAAACCATGTTGCGCACATGTCTGCGAAGCACAGGATGAGAGAGTAGGGGATGAGGAAACAGATAGAAGAAGAGAGTTTTATGAAACAGAGTTCTGCATCAAACATAAAGGTGAACGACCTCACTTGCACCTCCTGACAGGGGCCAATGGGGCATCTCTCGGGTGGTGTTTCTTCTAGTCCTGGAAGCACTTCTGTATCCATCTTGTGTGGTCGGAGACAATATTGGCGGTGGCGAATTTCTGCGTGGGGGGGCGGAGCTTCATGCTCCTGGGTCGGTGCATCTGGAGCAACCAACCGTCATCCACTCCTCCCTCTGCTTACAGAGGACAGGTTGGTTGGTGACGACGGCGGCGCTCGTTGTGCACTCACCTGCCAACGGGCTAGCAGCGGGGGATCTGATCCTCAACTTTTACTTTTAATGTGTTCAATTTTTTTTCATAATTGTGACGCTCCTTAAACCCTCTTCCTTTAAACCTAGGATCTAAAATTGTAGCTTCTGCATTTAATTTGTTTAATTCGATGTTAGCAAAGCGCCGGTCTATTTCTTTATTAAGTGCTTCTAACAAACACTTTATTTCTGGCAGGTTTATTTGTTGCAGGTCCCTTATTAAGTTTTTAATGTGTTGTGATATGATTTTACGAAGTGGTATAACTTTTTTTTTCTAAGCGAATTTCTACGGTTATTTCGTAGAACATCCATACAATCTATACATCTATACAAATAAATGAAACTGATGTGTCTGTTTGTGATTTCAAATTAACAGCTTTTCACTACATGCATATAAAAGTAAATACGGTACTTACACCAAAAAATCATTTTTTTTAAACTTTTGTCTTTCTGTCTGTTTGTTCCGGCTAATCTCTGAAATGGCTGCACCTATTTCTATTGTCAGGTAGCTGTAATAAGGAGTAACGTAGGCTACTTTTAGTTTTGAAAAATTATTTTATTTTAGAATATAACTGCGTTAATTTCCGACATCCACGCGGGCGAAGCCGCGGGCAAAAGCTAGTTACCTATATAACCTGGATTAACACATTCTTACCGCGGTAGTACGTCCTCTTGCGTTAATTTCCAACATCCACGCGGGCGAAGCCGCGGGCAAAAGCTAGTCTTCAAAATAGGCACTGCGGCTGCAATTACGTCCCAGTCATTATCTGTTAAATTTAAATCACTTCTAATAAGTGCAACTGTTGCTATCACTGCGTCCTTTAAAGTTAAAATTCGTGACAGCATGTCTTGGGTTCTATTCCACCTAGTCGATACGTCTTGTTTTAATTTTAATTGTGGCTGATCAAGTTGTGTTTGTATTTCCTCAATTTTTTTTTGAGCTTGAGAGCCTCTTTTGAAGTATTCTACGATTCTTTTTACTTTATTTATTGTAGTGCCAATATGCGTTAATGCTCCTTGCACACATAGATTTAATGTGTGGGCAAAACATGGTATGTGACGCCAATTCGATTTAATTGCTAAAAAAATGTTTGCAGAGTTATCGCTTGCGATTGCAGTAATTTTATTATTGATTTTCCATTCTTTAAGGAGATTTTTTAAAAAGTCAACTAGATTTGCACTTGTTTGCCGCTCTGAGTATTCGATGCATTCAATAAGTATACATTCCAATTTTGTTTCCGTTATGTTTGATTCAATATAATGAGCCGTCCTCATTGCAGTAAAACTGTTATTATTTATTGACGTCAAACATATTGCGTTAGCTTTTTCTAATTCCACGTGTACTTTTTTTGTTTTTCATACCTTTTTGGGCAGTAAGGTGGCAATTTTTTTGCAGTGGCCCTCAATCAGAGTTGGCTGTGCAAACGCACCGCCAACTCTGATTGAGGGCTGTGAAGTTAATTGAGAAGTAGAAGGAACGGGTACGAAATCTATTCCAGCACTTATCCTTGGCGCTGGCTTTTGTGTCCCGGTAATCAAAACTTGCCTCTCAACAACAAGGGACACAGTAGGATGTTTTGTTTTCATATGCCTTCCTAAATTGCCTATATTTCCTGTCGATATTTTAATAACTTGACTACAATAGTTGCACTTGGCTAGTTTTGGTTCAGTTTCCTCAAAATGATTCCACAGGGCACTTCTTTTTCTTTGAGAAGCCATACTTACTTATTTATATTTACACACAGTCTTTTTTCTTTGAAAACACTTAATATTATTTAGCGTATAACACTTATTTATCCCTGCCTATTACTAATATTAACTAACTGCAACTAATAATTAAACATTTAACTAAGAAACCAAAAATAAACTGCGTTTAGCAATATGCGACATGAATGACACGATATTCCGCCGAAACCATTTGAGTACATTTAAAGCCTTGTATCCACTTGAGCATGCTTGGGCGAATGAGCCGCTCATTCGCCCGAGCATGCTCAGAGGAACAAAATGAATGTTTTGGTCGAACGAGCCTCAACATTGAAAAAGCTGTGCTCAGGCTGCTCAGTATATGCTCGGCTCCGTCATGTCTTCACGTGTCCGTGTAGCTGCTGCTGCCTTTATAATCATTCACTGTGCCATAAAGAAGAAGAGAAAACCACCAAGGTGGTGGATGAGAGAAATGTATCGTGATCGAAGAAACAACTCGGATAATATAATTCGTGAATTGACTTGCGAAGGAGATAACGAACCATTTAACAACTTTACAAGAATGTCAAGGATTGATTTTGAATATTTACTGTCATTGATCGGACCGCAAATTAAAAAAAAGATACACATATGCGTGAGGCCATATCACCGGAGGATAAGTTACTGATAACTTTAAGATTTTTAGCTACAGGAGATTCCTATACTAGCTTGCAATACATGTTCAAAGTACCTAAACAAAGTATAAGCCGTTTTGTTCCGGTAGTGTGTGAAGCTATTATACAGGCACTCAAAGATTACATTAAGGTAAGCTAATTCGATTATTTATAGTTATTATGTTTTTTTTTAAACTAAGTAGGTAGGTAAGATCTGGGTGAACTTGGCAGAGCATTTCCCAGCAGAGCAAAAAAAAATGTGTGTTCTATTCGCATGCAGCTGAGTTCTAGAGTTCCTTATACTTAAAAAAAATAGTTCTGCGATTTTTGCCTGAAAAAAGGTCGAACGAAAATATGCTCTGCTAACTTCCGTTGGCAGATCATTTTTTCCAAAAAAAATTTAAAAATTTGTTTTAGGTTCACAGTGGTGAATTTTATAGTTCCTTATACTTTTCCGAAATAGTTCCGCAGAAAAAATAAAGAAAAAAAAATAAAACGAAAATATTACCTGTTATAAGAAAAAGAAAATCGATTCGTTAAAACAGGCGCAAATGGCGTATTTTGCCGAGTTTCGTTGATTCTACAGACTCAGTTTAGCAATCAGTACTACATAAACAGAAACATACTACATACATGCAGATATCTCATAAACGTATAAGCAGAGCCTTCCAAAAAAGAAAGGTTAAATAAAATATAGATTTCATTGAATGTTTGCGAAACGATGATCAAAATAAAAAGTAAGAGTAAAATTGAGAAGCTAGATCTCCACAATTCGTATTGCCACTATAACAGAAGTATTCGAAAATATGCAAAATTAATTCAGAACCCTAACTGAGATATCAGCAGAGCATGTGTAAAGATTTGGGTTAGTTGAAATCAAGATTTAAATGAGCGTTTTGGAGAGATGGATAAAAAAAAAAATTATGTCACTCAGGAGCGGGAACTCCTCGTATTAAGATGCACCTGGACTACTTCATAGCATCATTAAGAAATTCAGAAATCTTTCTAAAGTTTCAGTAGAGAATACGTAAACACATGTGTTAGTTAAAATCAAGATTAATCAAGATTCATATTAGTGTTCTTTAAGGATGACTCAAAAAAAATATATATAGCGGTCAGGAGCGGGACCTCATCGTTTTCAGATGCACCTATACTTGTGCTACTTGAAAGCCTAAAAAGATATTCAGAACTCTGACTAAGGTATCAGCAAAGCATTGGTAAACACATGTGTTAGTGAAAATCAAGATATAAATGAGTGTTCTGGAGAGATGGATAAAAAAATAACAAATCGCACTCAGAAGCGGCAACTCCTCGTTTTCAGATGCACCTGTAACTGAATTAGTTGACAGGATCAATAAGAAATTCAGAACTCTGACTAAAGTATCAGCAGAGCATGGGAAAACACATGTATTAGTGAAAATCAAGATTTAAATGAGTGTTCTGGAGAGATGGATAAAAACAATAAACTTATCGCACACAGGAGCGAAAACTCTTCGTATCCAGATGCACCTGTAACTGAACTACTTGACAAAATCGATAAGAAATTCAGAACTTTGACTAAAGTACCAGCAGAGCATGGGAAAACACATGTGTTAGTGAAAATCAAGATTTAAATGAGTGTTCTGGAGAGATGGAGAGATAATAAACTAATCGAACTAAGGAGTGGGAACTCCTCATTTTTAGATGCACCTATAACTGTGCTACTTGACAGAATCGATAAGGAATTCAGAACTCTGACTAAAATATCAGCAGAGCATGAGTAAACGTATGTGTTAATGAAAATAAAGATATAAATGAGTGTTCTGGAAAGATGGATAAAAAATAACAAATCGCACTCAGAAGCGGCAACTTCTCGTTTCCAGATGCACCTGTAACTGAATTAGTTGACAGGATCAATAAGAAATTCAGAACTCTGACTAAAATATCAGCAGAGCATGGGAAAACACATGTATTAGTGAAAATCAAGATTTTAATGAGTGTTCTGGAGAGAAGGATTAAAACAATAAACTTATCGCACTCAGGAGCAGGAACTCCTCGTTTCCAGATGCATCTGTAACTGAACTACTTGACAGAATCGATAAGAAATTCAGAACTTTGACTAAAGTACCAGCAGAGCATGGGAAAACACATGTGTTAGTGAAAATCAAGATTTAAATGAGTGTTCTGGAGAGATGGAGAGATAATAAACTAATCGAACTAAGGAGTAGGAACTCCTCATTTTTAGATGCACCTTTAACTGTGCTACTTGACAGAATCGATAAGGAATTCAGAACTCTGACTAAAGTATCAGCAGAGCATGAGTAAACGTATGTGTTAATGAAAATAAAGATTTAAATGAGTGTTCTGGAGAGATGCATAAAAAAAAGTAACTTATCAAACTCAGGCGCGGGAACTCCTTGTTTTCAGATGCATTTGTATCTGAACTACTTGACAGGCTCAATCAGAAATTCAGGACTCTGACTAAAGTATGAACAGAGCATGGGTAAACGCATGTGTTAGTGAAAATCAAGATATAAAAGAGTGTTCTGAAGATATGCATAAAAAAAAGTAACTAATCACACTCAGGCGTGGGAACTCTTCGTTTTCAGATGCATTTGTAACTGAACTACTGAACAGGATCGATAAGAAATTTAGAACTCTGACTAAGGTATCAGCAGAGCATTGGAAATCATATGTGTTAGTGAAAATCAAGATTTAAATGAGTGTTCTGGAGAGAAGGATTAAAACAATAAACTTATCGCACTCAGGAGCAGGAACTCCTCGTTTCCAGATGCATCTGTAACTGCACTACTTGACAGAATCAATCAGAAATTCAGAACTTTGACTAAAGTATTAGCAGAGCATGGGAAAACACATGTGTTAGTGAAAATCAAGATTTAAATGAGTGTTCTGGAGGGATGGAGAGATAATAAACTAATCAAACTAAGGAGTGGGAACTCCTCATTTTTAGATGCATTTTTAACTGTGCTACTTGACAGAATCGATAAAGAATTCAGAACTCTGACTAAAGTATCAGCAGAGCATGGGTAAACGCAAGTGTTAGTGAAAATCAAGATTTAAATTAATGTTCTGGAGAGATGCATAAAAAAAAGTAATTTATCACACTCAGGTGCAGGAACTCCTTGTTTTCAGATGCACCTGTATCTGAACTACTTCACAGGCTCAATCAAAAATTCAGAACTATGACTAAAGTATGAGCAGAGCATGGGTAAACGAATGTGTTAGTGAAAATCAAGATTTAAATGAGTGTTCTGGAGAGATGCATAAAATAAAAGTAACTAATCACACTCAGGCGCGGAAACTCTTCGTTTTCAGATGCACCTGTAACTGAACTACTTGACAAAATCAATAAGAAATTCAGAACTTTGACTAAAGTATCAGCAGAGCATGGGAAAACACATGTGTTAGTGAAAATCAAGATTTAAATGAGTGTTCTGCAGAGATAATAAACTAATCGAACTAAGGAGTGGGAACTCCTCATTTTTAGATGCACCTTTAACTGTACTACTTGACAGAATCGATAAGGAATTCAGAACTCTGACTAAAGTATCAGCAGAGCATGGGTAAACGCATGTGTTAGTGAAAATCAAGATTTAAATGAATGTTCTGGAGAGATGCATAAAAAAAAGAAATTTATCACACTCAGGCGCGGGAACTCCTTGTTTTCAGATGCACCTGTATCTGAACTACTTCAAAGGCTCAATCAAAAATTCAGAACTCTGTCTAAAGTATCAGCAAAGCATGGGTAAACCCATGTGTTAGTGAAAATCAAGATTTAAATGAGTGTTCTGGAGAGATGGATAAAAAAAGTAACTAATCACACTCAAGAGCGGGGACTCCTCGTTTCCAGATGCACCTATAACTGAACTACTTGACAGCCTCCAAAAAATATTCAGAATTCTGGCTAAGTTATCAGCAGAGCATTGGTAAATACTTGTTTTTGTTAAAATCAAGATTTAAATGAGTGTTTTGGAGAGATGGATAAAAAATAAACTAATCGCACTCAGGAGTGGGAACTCTTCGTTTTTAGATGCACCTATAACTGAGCTACTTGACAGAATCGATAAGGAATTCAGAACTCTGACTAAAGTATCAGCAGAGCATGGGTAAACGCATGTGTTAGTGAAAATCAAGATTTAAATAAATGTTCTGGAGAGATCATAAAAAAAAGTAACTTATCACACTCAGGCGCGGGAACTCCTTGTTTTCAGATGCATTTGTATCTGAACTACTTGACAGGCTCAATCAGAAATTCAGAACTCTGACTAAAGTATGAGCAGAGCATGGGTAAACGCATGTGTTAGTGAAAATCAAGATTTAGATGAGTGTTCTGAAGATTTGCATAAAAAAAGTAACTAATCACACTCAGGCGTGGGAACTCTTCGTTTTCAGATGCACTTGTAACTGAACTACTGAACAGGATCGGTAAGAAATTTAGAACTCTGACTAAGGTATCAGCAGAGCATTGGAAATCACATGTGTTAGTGAAAATCAAGATTTAAATGAGTGTTCTGGAGAGATGGATAAAAACAATAAACTTATCGGACACAGGAGCGAAAACTCCTCGTTTCCAGATGCATCTGTAACTGAACTACTTGACAGAATCAATAAGAAATTCAGAACTTTGACTAAAGTATCAGCAGAGCATTGGAAATCACATGTGTTAGTGAAAATAAGATTTAAATGAGTGTTCTGGAGAGATGGATAAAAACAATAAACTCATCGCACACAGGAGCGAAAACTCTTCGTATCCAGATGCATCTATAACTGAATTACTTGAGAAGATCGATAAAAAATTCAGAACTCTGACTAAAGTATCAGCAGAGCCTGGGTAAACGCATGTGTTAGTGAAAATCAAGATTTAAATGACTGTTCTGGAGACATGGATAAAAAAAAGTAACTTATCACACTCAGGCGCGGGAACTCTTTGTTTTCAGATGCACCTGTATCTGAACTACTTGACAGGCTCAATCAGAAATTTAGAACTCTGACTAAAGTATGAGCAGAGCATGGGTAAACGCATGTGTTAGTGAAAATCAAGATTTTAAATGAGTGTTCTGGAGATATGCATAAAAAAAAGTTATTTATCACACTCTGGAGCGTGAACTTCTCCGTTTCAGATGCACCTGTAACTGTTATACTTGACAGCATCCTTAAGAAATTCAGAACTCTGACTAAGGTATCAGCAGAGCATGGAAAACACGTGTTAGTGAAAACCAAGATTTAAATGAATGTTCTGGAGAGATGCATAAAAAAAAAGTAACTAATCACACTCAGGCGCGGGAACTATTCGTTTTCAGATGCACCTGTAACTGAACTACTTAACAGGATCAATAATAAATTTAGAACTCTGACTAAGGTATCAGCAGAGCATTGGAAATCACATGTTTTAGTGAAAATCAAGATTTAAATGAGTGTTCTGGAGAGGTGGATAGACTTGTAACTGGTCTACTTGACAGCATCCTTAAGAAATTCAGAACTCTGTCTTAAGTATCAGTAGAGCATACGTAAACACATGTGTTACTTAAAATCAAGATTTATCAAGATTCAATTTAGTGTTCTGGTACGATGACTCAAAAAAAAAAATATTTATCTCACTCAGGAGCGGAAACTCCTCGTTTTCAGATGCACCTGTTACTGAGCTTTTTGCGTGTATTTGTAGAGTTAAATGGAACACGCCATGTTGCGTTCTATCGCTTTGACTTTCTGGGTACCTTTAAATAAATTTGGATAGAATATCCGAGTTATTAATAGAATTATTGAAAGACCATGTGAAGACCATGTAGACAGCTGTCTGAAATGTTCTGTAGAGGAAAGAACCACACAAATTGAATGAACTTATCTAGTCAGTGCTCGCATTTTTTTGTCTCTCTGGACGGGGAATCATCAAATGACTTCTGCCGCTCTGGGCCGAGCAGGAGGGCGTGTCAGACTTTTACTGACTAAATCCCACCCGTGTTCCATCAGTTACCCATGTGCCAGGGTCACGGTATCTCGATTGAACAATCTCGCGGCCCTGGCAGGCATCGGTCCTAGCTGACCCCTTCAATGCTGCTGACATCTCTTTGAGGCGCGTGTGGAACATTACGTGCCGTCGAGACAGGCCTGGTACTTACGGGCGGCGAGCTACCCATTGCTCGCCGCCTGCAAGCCCGCGCCTACGGTGGCTGGGAGTCTGTGATCGACTCCCGACGCCCGGGGCGTCTCCTCCTGCGGCGGCTAGGGACGTGAGGGCGCAGAGACTGCCACTCCCTCACGCGCCCCACCTCTTTCTTTGCGAACATTACTGCTTCGCAGAGCTACCCATTGCCCTCTCGCTCCGTACAAGGACTCGCACCAGGGCCGGACGCAAGTGGTCACCGCCGCCGATCACCTCCACGAAGACGCGACAGTGCTCCGCCCAGGCAGGGCACACTTCCACCGTATGCTCCACCGTGTCCTCTAGACGATCCTCACAATGGAAACATCCGGGCGTTTCCTCCCACTTTATTCTGAACAGGAACCCACCGCAGCAGCAATGCCCGGTGAGAACCTGCATCAGGTGGAAGGTGAGGACGCTGTAGCAATTCTCTATCCACTCCTCAAGGTTTTGACCACAATTCCTATAGTCGGAAATTGTCAACCGCTCTCTGCTGATGGATTTCTGAACATTCTGGATATTTGGTGTATTCGCAATATTATATAATACGAGTATATGTATTCATCTGAAAATGAAGACTCTCTTCTTCGACGGCTCTTCAGTGCTAATCAACATTCATTTTCGATCATTCAGTGTTAGAAAACAACTAAATTACATTTGAAATATTAGTCAATCTATTAAACCGTGCTCTTATTGATACATTTGTCTAAGATCTGGATTATTTTCTCATGTTTCCCGAAAGAACACTTAACAGTGCATCAGAAAAACGTTGCAGCTCCTCGCTGCTGAATTTTCTTAATATCCCTTTTCATTAAAATAAACCTCCCTTTTAATAAATTTATATCATAATATTTACTAACACATATAATACCAATGCTCTGCTGATACCTTAGTCAGAGTTCTGAATATCTTTTGTAGGCTGTCAAGTTGCACAATTATACGTGCATCTGAAAACGAGGAGTTCCCGCTCCTGGGTGCCATAAGTTTTTATTTTACCCATCTCTCCCGAACACTCATTTCAATCTTGATTATCACTAACACGTGTTTCCCATGCTCTGCTGATACTTGAGTCAGAGTTGTGAATATCTTGTTGATCTTGTCAAGTAACTCAGTTATAGGTGCATCTGGAAACGAGGAGTTTCTGCTCCTGAGTGCGATAAGTTTATTGCTTTTATCCATCTCTCCAGAACACTCATTTCAATCTTGATTATCACTAACACATGTGTTTACGCATGCTCTGCTGATACTTTAGTCATAGATCTGAATATCTTTTTAGGCTGTCAAGTAGCACACTTTCAGGGGCATCTAAAAACGAGGAGTTACCGTTCCTGACCAAAATATATATTTTTTTTTTGGACCTAACAGAACACTAATTTGAATCTTGATTTATCTTGATTTTAATTAACACATGTTATTTCGTATGCTCTACTGATACTTTAGTCAGAGTTCTGAATTTTTTATCAATCCTGTCAAGTAGTTCAGTTATAGGTGAATCTGGAAACGAGAAGTTCCCGCTCCTGAGTGTGATTAGTTACTTTTTTTATTAATCTCTAAAGAACAGTCATTTAAATCTTGATTTTCACTAAGACTTGCGTTTACCCATGCTCTGCTGATACTTTAGACAGGGTTCTGAATTTTTTATCGATCCTGTCAAGTATTTCATTTATAGATGCATCTGGAAACCTGCCGGGGTCGCGTGATTGTTCGAAAGAGATACCGTGACCCTGGCACATGGGCAACTGATAGAACACGTGTGGGTTTTAGTCAGTAAAAGTCTGACACGCCCTCCCGCTCCGCCCAGAGCGGGAGAAGTCATTTGATGATTTCCAATCCTGGAAAAAAAATGCATCTGGAAACGAGGAGTTTTCGCTCCTGAGTGCGATAAGTTTATTATTTTTACCCATCTCTCCAGAACAGTCATTTAAATCTTTATTTTCCCTAAAACATGTGCTTTCCCATGCTCTGCTGATACTTTAGTCAGTGTTCTGAATTTCTTATCGATCCTGTCAAGTAGTTCAGTTACAGGTGCAACTGAAAACGAGGAGTTCCCGCTCCTGAGTGCGATTTGTTATTTTTTTATCCATCTCTCCAGAACACTCATTTAAATCTTGATTTTCACTAACACATGCGTTTACCCATGCTCTGCTGATACTTTAGTCAGAGTTCTGAATTCCTTATCGATTCTGTCAAGAAGCACAGTTATAGGTGCATCTGGAAACGAGGAGTTCCTGCTCCTGAGTGTGATAAGTTACTTTTTTTTATCTATGTCTCCAGAACATTCATTTAAATCTTGATTTTCACTAACACATGCGTTTACCCATGCTCTGCTCATACTTTAGTCAGAGTTCTGAATTTCTGATAGAGCCTGTCAAGTAGTTCAGATACAGGTGCATCTGAAAACAAGGAGTTCCTGCGCCTGAGTGTGATAAGTTACTTTTTTTATGCATCTCTCCAAAACATTCATTTAAATCATGATTTTCACTAACACATGCGTTTACCCATGCTCTGCTCATACTTTAGTCAGAGTTCTGAATTTCTGATTGAGCCTGTCAAGTAGTTCAGATACAGTTGCATTTGAAAACAAAGAGTTCCCGCGCCTGAGTGTGATAAGTTACTTTTTTTTATCTATGTCTCCAGAACAGTCATTTAAATCTTGATTTTAACTAAAACATGTTTTACCGATGCTCTGCTGATACTTTAGACAGAGTTCTGAATTTTTTATCGATCCTGTCAAGTAGTTCAGTTATAGATGCATCTGGAAGCGAGGAGTTTTTGCTCCTGAGTGCGATAAGTTTATGGTTTTTATCCATCTCTCCAGAACACTCATTAAAATCTTGATTTTCACTAACACATGTGTTTTCCCATGCTCTGCTGATACATTAGTCAAAGTTCTGAATTTCTTTTTGAATCTGTCAAGTAGTTCAATTACAGATGCATCTGGAAACGAGGAGTTCCTGGTCCTGAGTTTGATAAGTCTATTGTTTTAATCCATCTCTCCAGAACACTCATTTAAATTTTGATTTTCACTAAAACATGTGATTTCCAATGCTTTGCTGATACCGTAGTCAGAGTTCTAAATTTCTTATCGATCCTGTTCAGTAGTTCAGTTACAGTTGCATCTGAAAACGAAGAGTTCCTACGCCTGAGTGTGATTAGTTACTGTTTTTTATGCATATCTCCAGAACACTCATTTAAATCTTGATTTTCACTAACACATGCGTTTACCCATGCTCTGCTCATACCTTAGTCAGAGTTCTGAATTTCTGATTGAGCTTGTCAAGTAGTTCAGATACAGGTGAATCTGAAAACAAGTATTTCCCGCGCCTGAGTGTGATAAGTTACTTTTTTTTTATGCATCTCTCCAGAACATTCATTTAAATCTTGATTTACACTTACACATGTGTTTACGCATGCTCTGCTGATACCTTAGTCAGAGTTCTGAATTTCTTATTGATCTTGTCAAGTAGCTCAGCTATAGGTGCATCTAAAAACGAAGAGTTCCTACTCCTGAGTGCGATTAGTTTATTTTTTATCCATCTCTCCAAAACACTCATTTAAATCTTGATTTTAACTAAAACATGTATTTACCAATGCTCTGCTGATAACTTACCCAGAATTCTGAATATTTTTTGGAGTCTGTCAAGTAGTTCAATTACAGATGCATCTGGAAACGAGGAGTTCCTGCTCCTGAGTGCGATAAGTTTATTGTTTTAATCCTTCTCTCCAGAACACTCATTTAAATCTTGATTTTCACTAACACATGTGATTTCCAATGCTCTGCTGATACCTTAGTCAGAGTTCTAAATTTCTTATCGATCCTGTTCAGTAGTTCAGTTGCAAGCGCATCTGAAAAAGAAGAGTTTCCACGCCTGAGTGTGATAAGTTGCTTTTTTTTATGCATTTCTCCAGAACATTCATTTAAATCTTGATTTTCACTAACACATGCGTTTACTCATGCTCTGCTGATACTTTAGTCAGAGTTCTGAATTCCTTATCGATTCTGTCAAGAAGCACAGTTATAGGTGCATCTAAAAATGAGGAGTTCCCACTCCTTAGTTCGATTAGTTTATTATCTCTCCATCTCTCCAGAACACTCATTTAAATCTTGATTTTCACTAACACATGTGATTTCCCATGCTCTGCTGATACTTTAGTCAGAGTTCTGAATTCCTTATCGATTCTGCCAAGTAGCACAGTTATAGGTGCATCTAAAAATGAGGAGTTCCCACTCCTTAGTTCGACTATTTTATTATCTCTCCATCTCTCCAGAACACTCATTTAAATCTTGATTTTCACTAACACATGTGATTTCCAATGCTCTGCTGATACCTTAGTCAGAGTTCTAAATTTATTATCGATCATGTCAAGTAGTTCAGTTACAGATGCATCTGGAAACGAAGAGTTCCTGCTCCTGAGTGCGATATTTTTATTATTTTAATCCATCTCTTCAGAATACTCATTTAAATCTTGATTTTCACTAATACATGTGATTTCCAATGCTCTGCTTATACCTTAGTCAGAGTTCTAAATTTCTTATCGATCCTTTTCAGTAGTTCAGTTACAAGTGCATCTGAAAACGAAGAGTTCCCACACCTGTGTGTAATTAGTTACCTTTTTTATGCATATCTCCAGAACACTCATTTAAATCTTGATTTTCACTAACACATGCGTTTACCCATGCTCTGCTCATACTTTAGTCAGAGTTCTAAATTTCTGATTGAGCCTGTCAAGTAGTTCAGATACCGTTACATCTGAAAACAAAGAGTTCCCGCGCCTGAGTGTGATAAGTTACTTTTTTTTATCCATGTCTCCAGAACAGTCATTTAAATCTTGATTTTCACTAACACTTGCGTTTACCCATGCTCTGCTGATACTTTAGTCAGAGTTCTGAATTTTTTATCGATCTTCTCAAGTAATTCAGTTATAGATGCATCTGGATACGAAGAGTTTTCGCTCCTGTGTGCGCTAAGTTTATTGTTTTTATCCATCTCTCCAGAACACTCATTTAAATCTTGATTTTCACTAACACATGCGTTTACCCATGCTCTGCTCATACTTTAGTCAGAGTTCTGAATTTTTGATTGAGCCTGTCAAGTAGTTCAGATACAGGTGCATCTGAAAACAAGGAGTTCCCGCGCCTGAGTGTAATAAGTTACTTTTTTTTATGCATCTCTCCAGAACATTCATTTAAATCTTGATTTTCACTACCACATGCGTTTACCCATGCTCTGCTGATACTTTAGTCAGAGTTCTGAATTCCTTATCGATGCTGTCAAGTAGCACAGTTATAGGTGCATCTAAAAATGAGGAGTTCCCACTCCTTAGTTCGATTAGTTTATTATCTCTCCATCTCTCCAAAACACTCATTTAAATTTTGATTTTCACTAACACATGTGTTTACGTATTCTCTACTGAAACTTTAGAAAGATTTCTGAATTTCTTAATGATGCTATGAAGTAGTCCAGGTGCATCTTAATACGAGGAGTTCCCGCTCCTGAGTGACATAATTTTTTTTTTATCCATCTCTCCAAAACGCTCATTTAAATCTTGATTTCAACTAACCCAAATCTTTACACATGCTCTGCTGATATCTCAGTTAGGGTTCTGAATTAATTTTGCATATTTTCGAATACTTCTGTTATAGTGGCAATACGAATTGTGGAGATCTAGCTTCTCAATTTTACTCTTACTTTTTATTTTGATCATCGTTTCGCAAACATTCAATGAAATCTATATTTTATTTAACCTTTCTTTTTTGGAAGGCTCTGCTTATACGTTTATGAGATATCTGCATGTATGTAGTATGTTTCTGTTTATGTAGTACTGACTGCTAAACTGAGTCTGTAGAATCAACGAAACTCGGCAAACTACGCCATTTGCGCCTGTTTTAACGAATCGATTTTCTTTTTCTTATAACAGGTAATATTTTCGTTTTATTTTTTTTTTCTTTATTTTTTCTGCAGAACTATTTCGGAAAAGTATAAGGAACTATAAAATTCACCACTGTGAACCTAAAACAAATTTTTAAAATTTTTTTTGGAAAAAATGATCTGCCAACGGAAGTTAGCAGAGCATATTTTCGTTCGACCTTTTTGCAGGCAAAAATCGCAGAACAATTTTTTTAAGTATAAGGAACTCTAGAACTCAGCTGCATGCGAATAGAACTCACATTTTTTTTTGCTCTGCTGGGAAATGCTCTGCCAAGTTCACCCACATGTAGGTAAGTTTATCAAATAAATTCAAAATGCGGTTGAAATATTTTTTATTAAATTTAAAAATTATCATAGAATAATTATGTAGTTTTTAAATGTTAAAAAAAATTTGAGAGGTTAACAGCGATTCCGATTCAGTGAATTGGTTATCAGCATTTGCTGTTTCTGCTGGTGATGGTCGATTAGTCGATTCCAAAGTTGGTGACGGTGGCGCAGGTGGCGATGAAACAGTTGATGTACTTGTAGTATACCCATATTGTTGTGGCTGATTGTAATATTCACGTGGACAATAGACATTTGGTGCATAATTTCCCATATCTGCCTGGAATATTATATTATTAATGGCATGTTTGACACAGGCCAAGGTACCCTTAACGTATTTTTTTAGTTCGTTGGCAATATGCAATCCATAACTTGTGTGCGGGTCATCATTGTCCGCTGTTTTCTTCAAAAGTTCATATGCACTCTTTACCATTGGATTGTCATATTCTATTTTCTTTTTCTTAGCTTTTTTTTTGTTTTGGAGGGCGCATTTCACTGCTTGCTTCATTGTCATTAATGCCTTGACTATCAGCATTTTCAACATCCATAACGTCTTTGGTTCGGTTGTCCTGTAAAAAAAAATAATAAGGAATTGATGCATTGTAATTTGTTAATGGTTTGTTATTTTGCTTCAGGTTCCTCGAACAGAAAGTGAATGGCTAGATATATCACGAAACTTCGAAAAAAAGTGGAACTACCCTCATTATGTTGGGGCAATGGATGGCAAGCATATTCAAATCATAGCACCGCCTCATAGTGGAGCTGAATATCGAAACTATAAAGATTTCTTTAGTATTGTATTATTTGCGGTAGTAGATGCTGACTATAATTTTATACATGTTGATGTTGGATGTAAGGGTAGAATTTCTGATGGAGGTGTATTTAAACATACCAATTTATATAGAGAACTTGAAAATAAAACTTTGAATATTCCGCCACCAAAGATATTGCAAATTCCTTATAATGTAAAAGTACCTTATTGTATTGTAGGAGACAACGCTTTTGCTCTTAATGAATATACAACGAAACCATTTGCTGGTAATAATTATATACGAGGTTCTCTCGAACGAATTTACAACTATCGACATTCAAGAGCTAGACGAGTCGTCGAGAATGTATTTGGTATTATCGCATCCGTTTTCAGAGTATTACGTAAACCGATTGCAATGGACACTTATAATGCGGTTTCAGTTGTAATGTCTATTACGCATCTGCATAACTTCATGCGTCAAAGAAACTATACTAGAGAATACTACTGTCCCATTGGGATTTTTGATAGGGAAGAAAATGGCGAGATAATTCCAGGTACATTTAGGACCGATGAGCCATTACAATCCTTCTCTTCTTTGCCACACGTACCCAGGAGATCAAAATATATAACCACCAGGAATAGTGTACCTTTATATTAGTGAAAGAATTATCCATATTGGACCAGAAGCACCAGAGTAATCTCCGGTAATGTTTGCGACATTGTTGTGTTTGTGAGTTCCAAACTCGCAAACATTACCTCTTTATAATATCAGTATAGATTATGAAAATAAATAAATTTACATTGGAACTATCTCGAGTTTCATTTGGTTCACTTTTATCCCTTAAATATTTCATCCGATCAAATGCAAACCATTTTGACACATACGCTTGATCTTGACCTGGAAGGCAATTCTCGCGTTTTCACTCGTAAATGTCACATTCGTTGTTTTCGCCCGTGTTCTAAGTCGCTTATAAAATGGTGAGATAATCTGAAATCATCTATTCTCAATACAAATCGATCGTAAATTACGAGTCTCGGGACAAAAATGTTGCCAGTATGCGTCACACCAAGTAATCCATTTTACATAACGATGCTATTTTAATAACGAAGTCGTTATTTTCCTTTCAACCATCTTTGAAAATGATTTTCAAGTCAAATGTTTTGAGCAGCATTTGATATGTATTTTATAAACATTTATTAATATCATCAATCTTAATTACGTAACTCCATTTTTATTTTCAATATTAACATCAAAATAAGTTCTCCTTAGTATTTGTTGCAACGGAATGCATCACTGCTGCCGTTTTGTCAATGTCAACCGATATTCGTCACGTCAAATTTAAGCCTTCATTTTTGATTGTTTGTTTACATCGGTCAAATTTGCTCAAATTAATAATTATATAAAACAGAATGACTGCCAATGATATTTTAAGTAAACAGATTATAGGTAGTTAACGGTTTATTATGGTCAATAACATCAAAGCTTCTCAAGATGAAGAAGAAGAGAAGGAGGTATATTGTAATGCGTGCGTTGTGCTCCAACCGGACTGTCCTGCTGTTCCAATGACGCAGCTGTATACCTATGTGATCCATGAAATTACTTAACAAAGGCCCAAACGAACGATGGAAAATTCTTGCGAAAGCAGATTTCGCCCTGCGGGTCGCAAAAGGAGTCTCATCAAACACGAGTGCCATACGATCATTTTTCGACATTCATAAAGAATTTGGCCGAGAGGTGAAATGAACCGGCGATTTCTAAGCTCGAGGATAGCCCGCGATCATGACTCCGACTATTCGTATTAACTAGTGATTATTATAATGTATTGTTTACGTAAAGTATTGTTGTTAGTAATATAAGTTTTGCATATATACTAGCTGTGTTTTTAATTTATAATACCTAGTTTATTTATTTATAAATACCAAATTTAAAAAGAGCAGTGGGGGCCCAGTGGCAATGGCCGCGACTTACGAGTAGTAAGTAGGTCGTGAGTACGAACCCAAGCAGGCGCTGCTCTCAAAACGGTGAAGGAAAAAACATCGTGAGGAAACCGGCATATCTTAGAACCAAAAACTTTTTAACAAAAAATTAAACCGCCGAAAAAACAAAAGCATAAAATAATAAACCTTTAAATTATGAGTCAGCGCTTTGGGTGATCTTTGTTCATTGATTTTTCAGCACCGACTCAAAATTTTAAGGTTTATTATTTTATGCCTTTCAGTTTTTTCGGCGGTTTAATATTTTGTTCAAAAGTTTTTATTTTATAATTTTTTGTGACTTTAATGTACTCATAATACTTGGCAAGGTATACCCTATCCAACAAAAAAAGAATTATCAAAATCGGACTACTCTGTATAAAGTTATGCGTGGTTATACATTACAATCAGTGAGTGAACAATCAATCATCCCCTGTTTTCCGACCCTTAGGGTTCGATTTTGTTTTCCAAATTTATATGGGAGTACCTTGGGAGTATATCCTTTCCAATAGAAGAAGAATTGTAACAATCGGACCACTATGTAAAAAGTTATGCGTGGTCATACATAAAAAAAAAATATATACGCGTCGAATTGATAACCTCCTCCGTTTTTTTTCGTCGGTTGAAAATTCGAAGACATGTGACATCTACCAACCCGCACTGGGCCCGCGTGGTGGATTACGGCCTCTCACCGAGAGGAGGCCTGTGTCCCAGCAGTGGGAACAATATAGGCTGATGATGATGAAATTTAAAAGCTAACTTTCTTTAAATAATAACATGTACAAAAGTAATATATATTACTTATAATACATGCTTGATTGCGATAATACATTTTAATTAAATTACAAATATTCAAATAAATTCTCCTTTATATTTGTTACAACAGAATGCATGGCCGCCTATAGAAAGATGCTGATTTGTAAATGTCACGAGTTTTATTACGTCAAATTGAAGTCATATTTTATTGTTGTTTCATTGTTTACATTGGTTACCTACATATACATGTAATGGAATATATACAGAATATCTGCCAATAAGTAAACTGATGACTACTAAATAACATTAAAGCTTAACACGATGGAGAAGACGAAGCGTGATTGTCGTAAAAACTGGACCGAATCACTGGCTCTCAGTACCTATAGCTTTTGCGTCCAACCGTTCCAACGACACAATTGTATATATATACATATGTGTTCCAGCTACATTACTCTACGAAGTCTGAAAATATTGTTAATCTTTGTGTAACCAAATGTCCTGCCTAAGGGACAAGCGGTAGGAGTCTTGTTAAACACGAATTTCAATTCGTTTGTGGTGAAACTGCTAGACGACCATGTGTCCACATTCAAGTAGACTTTGCGCAAGACGTGTAAAGATTCAGTGATTCTTTAGCGGGCTACTGAACAGCATACCACACATGATGCCGACTAATCATGTAGTGTTTCTTATAATTTATTGTTTATGCACAGTATTGTTCCTATATATGTTTCATATAAAAAATAAATGAAATCATTATTGTTTGAAATGCTTTTAATATTCTCCACACTGTTGATGACACTGTTGTAAGACAATAATAATTTAATAGGTGACGAAAGACCCTAAGATCACAGACTAGTTTTCATAAATTCAGAATAAACCACAAACAGAATCTAGACACGTGGCAGCGTGTCAAGCCAAGTTCAAGTAACAGAACTGGCTAGCAGCACCGTGTGTAATACTACACGAACCATTTGGAGCCACTTTTGATCCCCTCATAACTCAAAAACCATTTCACATAAATGTGTCAAATTTGGCTCATATAGTGAGACTTGCAAGATACATATGTGCTCCAAATTTCATAAACATATCTCCAACGGTTATTTAGATATTAACGTCCAAAAATCGTCATTTTTATCACTGACTGACCTATAGATCGAAACTATAACCCAGTTCCAGATGACCTAGAAAGTTCAAATTTGGCATGCAGATAGGTAATTAGGTGAATATAAAGGAATAAATCAGAAACTGGCAAATTTTTATCATTTTATTATAATTTTTCACTTAATTGATTCTATTAGGAACATTTATAACAAAAACGATTTGGTATTAATTTTGTTATAAATTTGTTATAAATAAGTACCTACTAATAATTAATGTACAAAAAGTAATGATATCCCATCAAAAACATAAATGTGAAATGAGAGCCAAGTTCAACATTATGATATATGCCTTGGTTGTTGACTTCAACGACAAAAGAAGTGAGATCTAAATGGGTGCCAAGTTCAATGGTCAGTCTTGACTTGGCTAGTTTTCATATAGGAATTATATTATAGCCTTTGCAAGTTTTAAACCTGTTGTCGGTTCTTATTTTATAATTCCGAAAATTTGGCTTGCTGGTAGAAACTAGCCATCGAACATAATAATTCGTATATGAGAACTAGCCAAGTCAGGACTGACCATTGAACTTGGCACCCATTTAGATCTCACTTCTTTTGTCGTTGAAGTCAACAACCAAGGCATATATCATAATGTTGAACTTGGCTCTCATTTCACATTTATGTTTTTGATGGGATATTATTATCACACCACACTTGGGTTTGGTCATGCTTCACTGAAACATGTAAATGCAACACAAGCCGAGAACAATTCTGGGCTAAGGACGACAACTCTTTGCAGCACAGGAACCTTAATGATGAAGTACTTAAAATGTGTAGTAGTGCTCGATTTCATCCACGACAGCTTCAGCAGCGTCCTTCCATTAGTACTGATTTGGCTTTGGCTCCTTCTCTATCTATGTGTGCGTCAAATCGGGAAATATGCAGAAGGATAGTGAGCACCACAGCTCAAAAATCCTCGCTTGGAGTGGTACCGCGTATGTAATGATTGCCACGCGATAGACCTTTCTACGAGGCCTGAAGTTTTCTTCGTATGTTTGCCTTGTCGTGGCGATCGCAGCGTCTTCTGAGATGTTTATGAACACGTAACACATTTTGTTAAAAATATTTATAAATTTCTTTCGCAATTGACACAATCATGACTGACTGACTGTTTGACGTTCGAACGCCCCTCGAAATGACGTCATGGCCGTTTCAACTGGTCTCCATCACTCTATGCATGTCGCATGTAAACGAGGGCATATAGCGTGGCTTTCCTGCGAGATATGCTCGAATCGACGTGGCGAGAATAGCTCGACTCGATTTTAACGAGTGAAAAGTACGAATCGAGCGACAAAAACGAATGCGAGTTGCGCGAGAATTGGCTTCTTGAAACAAAAATATTGAATTATGTAATTCATATATATGTATATGGTATGTAAATAAATATAACATGTTGACGGATCAAATAAACACTAATAACACTTACCACTTCCCGTTTTAGAACTTCGTTTTTGCTTTGATCGTTCTCGGGTGGATCCGCCGTTTTGATTCTTTACTATTTATTTTGTATATTTTTTTAAACTAGTCGAAAATGCGTGCTAAACGCAAAAAATAAATAGTTTTTATAATAACCATTACTAAGCTATTGAAGGCACTGAAATCCAACTAGAGAATCAGAAGTTATCGAGTTTCAAAGTTATTTAACTAAAGTGGTAATGACGTTTAGAACATGGTAATGACTTTTCTTTAACGGGAATGACAATATGTTGATGGGAATGATGAAAAAAAGTAAATAACATATCTTTCTTCTATGAATCACTATAATCATAATAAAATATCACAAATCAACGATTGATACATACTCGTAAGTAGGTAGGTATAGATGGTTTAAACAATTTCAACCGAATAGTATAAATGTAACTTAAAAAAATCCTAAAAATACAATTTTTCACTGATTAAACGATTTTTGGCTAATTCTTTGGAAATTAAGTCATTCGTACAATTAGTTTACTAAATAATAACATGTTTAATTATAAAACAAATTAGGAATCATCGTAACATCGTATCATCGTAACGTTTCTTTTATTGATGACAATATGATTGATCCCACATTGACGAACTTAAAAAAACTAGAAGAACTAAACAACATTGATGAACTTAAAAAAAAAAGTAGAAGAAGAACTAAACAAAATTTTCAAATTGCAGTCGACTATTCTTCGACAATCAATATTATAAATGAGATCAAAATTGAAATACTGACTATTTGAAACACTACAACTACATAATATTAATTTTCATTTTTTTGTAAGTATAACTCTTTTATTAGATAAAATCTTTATGTTAGAAGGTCCAGCAACACAAATTTTGTCTACAGTTGATGTGGACGCCTGCATCGTGTTAGTAATATTTGCGAATACTGCATTACCATAATCACTCTTTGTAGCTATGAGGGGTATCACTTTATCTGTATCAGGAATAGGAGACGAGCTCAAACTTTGCGGTATATTCAAAAATCCAAGGTGTTTCCCATGGGCGCATATGATTCCGCAGTCACATTCAAAGCAGCTTGCATTTCGAAATGTTAAAGTAGGGATTCCCTTTTTCCACAAAACTTGATGGACTTCTAGAGTTCCTTTGAATGGCTGCAAGTTTTTTGAGATTTTCTTCTCTATCTCGCTGATGTTTTCTTCGGGTACATCAATTAGAGTCACATTTGTTATATTTTCTCGGCACACACGCATAAACTGGTCATAGCTGCCTACATCAATACCATGATTGACGCAGGAATCAACTGTTCTCTTTATTGTTCCCCCGACACCATCGGCAGCACCCTTGCCGTGACCAGCTTCAGTATAGTTCCACGTTATTGTTTTTATTTGTGGGAATTCTTTGTGTATTTGTGGAATCATATGAAATATGTATTTATTTTTATATTGGGAAGTCGGGGAATCTGTTTGAATATGTAAGGTGTCAATAAATGGGTTATTTTTGATGGTTTTTTGTATCAAAGGAAAAAAGTGTGCCCAAACAGCTGGAGCGTCATGCCTCAAACAAGAACTCGTTGTACAAATTGATTTTGGTTTTGTTGAACTAGTTGCAAAGTCAAAACTGTAAATTATTGCTGTGTGAAGGCTAACTTCTTTTCGATTTCCACCAAAATGCATGGATTGTACTTCTTTATTAAATTTTAATCCATAGTTTTCAGAAAAGTCTGCGTGAATTACAGCACAGTTAACAGGCGTTGAATCCTTTAATTTCTTCAAGCTAATATATTGGTTATAAATTTTGTAAATATGTTGAAAAAATGGTGGTAAACTTACAATCAAAGCATTAATTAATTCTCTTGGTGTGGCTCTTACCTCTTCTTTTTTCGTGATTGTTATAATTTTTTGGCCTTTTTTTGTTTTAACAGTTTCTCTCGTACGTATCCATTTACAGTAAGTAATATCTTGATCATCAGAAAATTCCTTGAACTGTACTAACTTATCTTTACAGTATTGGCACTCTCGCCTCAGACATTTCTCTTCATAATGCATCACAGTCTGGCTCATCTATTATAGAAGATGTTTTCAATGCTTTGATCATGAGATCAATATTTTCGTGAACGATGCATTTGCATGTGTCCCTTTGGGCACTCTTAGGAGTCAACACCCAAAACGGTCTATGCTTACAAAAAAAGCTATAACTAACTTTTACTTGATATTTAGTCATGAACTTCTGATGCAATACTTTTTGTGTGCTTGTCATGTAGCGTTTTTGCTTTTGTACTTTCAATCTTGTCATATACTCCTTCTTTCCTGCTCCCATTGTGCTGTTTAAGTCGTCAAGATAAAAGTTGCGCACTTTTCTTACCAACTGTCGAATTCGATTATCTTCTTTACCCTTTTCTTTATTTATCACTCTTTTAACTTTTTCAGCTGACTCTAATTTATTTTTTTCTTTATTCTTCTTTTCTCTCATACACATGTTAAGCTTTACTTTTAACTGCTTGTTCTCCTCTTTAAGCTTCTTAATTATTCTCATAAGGTACTTTCTTTTCTTCTGCTCTATGTATCGAATTCTTCGAAGTTTTACATCAGCTTGAGGAGATTTATTTATTTTTAAGGGATCTTCATACTTTGCCTCTATTTCATTGCTGTCTTTTATCGTTGCATCAATAAGTACACTTACCTCAGGGACCTCAGGATTTTTTTTAGACTCTTCTTTCTTATTTTCTCTGTATTTTTTTGAGGCTTCGCGCCATTTCTTCCTTTTTTCCCGTTGATCGCGAGGAGATAATTCATTCACGCTTTTAATTTTCTTTTGATCTTTTCTGTTCTGATATCTTGTTTTTTCTTTTTCCTTTTCTAACTCATAGAGAACTGGATCTGCCTTGATTTCAGAGTATTTTATTCTTCTAGCAATCTTTTGCTTCTCTAGCCGCTTATTTTCTTTGGATTTCTTTTTTCTGTCCATGATTTTTCTAAAAGAATAAACAAAATTTACATCAATATTTACATGTAAAAAAGTAAACTAGACACAAATAAACTGTGGAGTTTTTAGCACGTAAATGGCTGTCTAGTTTATAGACTTGTTTATTAAACTAACTATTCGATTTTTTTTAAGCAAACACATTAAATAGGGCTTATTAAAACACAGTATGTCATTACCATTCACATATTATCATTACCGTTAACACAGAAAAAATGGTAATGATGATGATGGTTATGACGTATATGTCTTCTTAAGATTTTTATACCTAAATACCAAGCTGCAAAGCGCACAACAAGCCATTATTATGATTAATTACCTAAAAAATACAAATGTGCATATTTAAAAAAGATCTTGTTTTGGTACTTACCTGATTTTCTGTGGTAATGGTGATGACTTAAATAATTGACAAACTGTGCACAAACTACTGTTAATCGAAAAATTTACGTGTTTAAATTGACGTGCGCTCCGCTTCACTTCGTACAAGAGACTGAGGGGACCGAGAAAAGGAGGGGTATCTTCCCCATCGCGGAAGGTAGTAAGAACATTCGAGAAATATAATTTTGACGGTGCCGAAACGGTGTTGACGAATTTCTGTGACAAAATTTATTTTATTTTTTATTATATGTTATTTGTTGTCAAATCACTTCATGATTTATTATGTTGTTTTAGATAATATGTACTTTTGAAATATAAGAAAAAAAACGGAAACTGCATTGTCATTTTTCCGAAAATCAATAAGGAAGTTTAATACTCGACTTTTTTTCATAAATGGTGATGACGTTTGGTGCGTGTTAACTGAAATAACAAAATAAATAAAGGTGGTTAACTATTTTAGAGGGCGGAGCCTTACGTAAAAATATGTAAGAAATGTCATGTAAAGTAAAAAAAAATTGCAGCTATGATATTTAATTTATTATTATCATATATTCGCCATTAATGGATTTCCGCGGATTGACCCTCTCGTCTAAATGAACCTGTCAAACTTACAAATTTTTTTTTACATCGTCTACACTAATGTTTAATGTATCACTGATATCACGCCAAGCATCTTCTTTTTTTATGCGATTATAGTATTCTTCATATGTACTATCCCATAACACCCTCTTTGATTCATATGCATCAATTAATGTTAAACAAGTCTCGTTATCCCACAAGCCACTCATTTTTCAAATAACAGAAAAAGTAAAACTCGGGGAATTCGACGCGCTCGCCACAAACACAAAAACAACCGTCCACACTGAGCGCCGAGCGAATACTGAGCGCCTTTGAGCCACAGCTTTGAGCACGGACAAAAACCGACAGCTCGCCCTGAGCGCGCTCGGATTTGCTCGGGCCGAGCGTGCTCAGTCGTCTCCACTTGAGCGGCTCGGCCAAATGAGCCGCTCATTCGCCTGAGCATGCTCAAGTGGATACAAGGCTTAAGAAAATAACGATGTTTGTTTTGTTTACAAAATCACAAACTATTATTCCATAAGGATTTTCATACTAAAAGTGCTAAAGCATTTTTACTTTTAAAACGACACCGATAAGAGTTATTTTACTATGACGTATTGAACCGAAAAGTCGGTCAGTGAGCGACATGCGAAATTGTTCACCTAATTGTCGGGGAAGTTCGGGCCAGTTCGGGCATTGTAGGGCCGCTGCACATACAGGTATTTTGCGTTCCTAGCCGGGCGATATTATTTGTGTGGTTTTTTCTGCTGTAAAGTAGGTAAGGCTGGCCATAGACGGACCGCATGTTGCAGTATAGACCGACTGCAACATGCGGTCGCCGCACGGCGATTTGCAGTTTCCATACTAAATTAATATCCGCAATACACGGACCGCTCGAGCAGTTCCTGAGCGGTCGGAGCAGTCGCTCTGCGGTCGAGTTTCGCCGTGCGGTCGACTGCTTAGACCTGCTGAACCCACCACGGACCGCTACAAGCGGTTGCTGTCGACCGAGCGCCATTCCCTCCCCGCTCCCCGCTGAGTACCAATCCCTTCCTCCCGGCAGGCAACCGGTTCAGTCCGCTCCCGCCTCACTCCCTCCATAAACCTCACTCACTCGACTCGCTTTCTTTGTTTATGTTGGTTGGTTGTTCGTTTGTCATCCAAAATGGCGAAAGTGGTGGTTCTCTTGACTGTAGTATTGGACGCACCCACATACCACGGAGTCTTCTACGCCTACGCTTGCGAAAAAGTAGTACAAGAAGAAGTGTTTCTTCATCGAAATCCATGTTGTAAATGAACTCGCATCAGTATTATTTTGCGGTTGAACACAACTGCTCCAAGCAGTCGTAGTCGACTGCATTATGCGGTCGTGTTGCAGTCGTGTACGACTTCAAAGCGACCGCTCTAGAGCAGTCGGTCTCGACTGCAACATGCGGTCCGTCTATGGCCAGCCTAAGACTTAAGCCCGCCATACACGGCCTGCTGGAGCAGTTACCCAGTTATCAACATACACGGATCGCTCTTGAAGTCAAGAGTCAACAGCTTGAAGCTGCCAGTGGTAACTGCTAGAGATGGGTCGTCGACGTATTTGGCGTCAACGAAACTAGACCGTTCAATTTCGTTCATCGACTAGTCGATCAACTAGTTGAATTCGTGGACTAGTCTACGTGTAAACTTGGTAAACTTTACGACGAAGTCTACGGCGGCGGCGGCGGGCGACGTAGGCGTAGATTTTAGACTAGTCTGAAGTCTCCCGTGTGCTATTATAACGTGTACCTATTATTTTGAACTTCCCTTCATACTTTTCCAGGCTTAGGACTGGCAGAATACTGAATAGAGTTACTATTGTGGCGTATTTAGAAGATCAACTGATTTTATATACATTTTTTATTTTATTATTATTAACATAGGTATTAACAATTTTTTTTTGTATTTTTGTTTTTTTTTTTTTATGTTGGTTGTTTTTTCATATTTACATTAAATTATTTTATATTTTTATTTAACCCTTTATAAGGCATAAGCATCTAGGGGCGGAAAAATAAAAGTAAATATGGCTTTACATTAGTTTTATTATGCTTTTTAAGAAAATGAAAAAAAAACTGAAAAAAATAAAACATGGTGGGATGTCACTTCCCTCTACCCGCCCTGGTCCCGCAAATATCGGTATCAAATTAGCACCTATTCTGATTGAAGCGGATTGATGTGGTATTACTTATTCCTTGTGAAACGCAGTAAAGCATGGTAATATGCAAAGGGCAACTCCACACCTTGAGCACATTATTTTCGAACGCTTGTCCTTTTCTTTAGTGCTGCACATTCTGCAGCGCTTGTAGCTCGGCAATTCCACCGGCATATGGTCCTCAACGTTGGTGTAGCGAATTTCTTCGGCAATAACGTGTAAGGACTTTTGACGGTTCTCCGATAAACAAGATTTCTTTCTGGAGACGTAATTTACCGGACCAGAACGTCGTTTTCTGTTCGAGAATCCACTGACCAGTCCTCTAGCAACAGATACTCGGAATTCAAGAGTGGAGAGTTTTGTCACATTTCTGTTTTGGCAATACAACAAGTATGCATTAGTTATACTTGTATCTAAAAGAAAGTAGAAGATGCGGACCCACCATCTCTTACTCCGTCTGCCAACTGAGTAGGTACCTTTTAGCTGGTCGAAGCGATCTACCCCTCCCATTCTTTTCGTGTACTCCTTTATGGCTAAAGGGCAGTCAATTGCTGTTTTGGTGCCATCTTTTTGAGTCCGTAAAATAGTCGTTTTGCCAGACTTGGGATGGAATGCATTACTCATCAGAAGGACATCTTTAGTATCTTTCCAAATCAGGCAAGATACATTGCCCTTGACTCTCCATTTGTACTGCCCTTTTTGAAGGTTCGGGTTAGATTTTACAAGTTTGGTCAGCTCTTTTCTGTACCTTCGTACGGTTCCTGTAGCAAAGATGCCATTCTCATAAAGATTGCAGATTGAATTATACTGTAGTCACAAAAGAAATTATCAAATGTCACAATGATATGAAATTCCTCCAATGCTTTATCTATCAGTTTCTCTGTCAACATCTTCACAACTTTGAATCCTAATCCTTCTTCTGTACCCACTTCTAATTTTCCAGTGTAGATGTAAAATTCGTATAAGTAGCCAGTATTACTATCGCATCGGCACCATACTTTGTAACCCCTTTTGATGGGCTTGATGGGCATGTACTGCTTCATCGAAGACCGCCCTTTGAACAAAATCATGGATTCATCAATACTTTGAGATGAGGAATCTTTGGCATTCTTTTGACAAGCGTGATTTATAAGATCCAACAACGGGCGAACTTTGTAAAGTTTGTCATAGTTCTCACTTGACCTTTCTGGATGTTGGGTGTTATCGTTTAGATGTAAATGTTGCAATATTTTCTTGAAACGTTTTATAGTCATAATGTCTGCGATTTCGTCTACTCGGAATCCAGGGTCTGTAGACCAGTAAAGGTCCATCGAAGGCAGGATGTTGTACCCCATTATTATAAAAATACCCAAGAAAGCCTTCAGTTCCTTTTTATCTAATTGTGTCCAATTTGCATCATTCTTCTGTTCTGCATATAAGTTTGTTTGATATATTATCAAATCATATACCTCATCAGTAAAATATTTTTCAAACAAACTCACAGGTCTAATACGGCTGCTAAACATATTTTCGGGCTGCAGTGGAATTTCATCGTAAACGCTAGGGCCCGGTCGAAAGGTGGTCCACTTAGTCTTTTTCCATGTTTCCTCTTCGCCATCTGAATCGTCAGTTTCTGAATTTGAATGGGTATTATCTACTGGAGATGCTGATCTTGAAGTAGTCTGCTGCGTACTAGTAGAACTGGGTAAAGCTTGGGATCTTGTTACTCGTGTAGGGCGATTATTTTGAATAGAAGGTTGAAATTCAAAGGATTCTGGGCTATCTGTATTAGTATTATCTACTGGTAATTCTGGTCTTGTCCTTGAAGTTTGCTGCGTACCAGAGGAACTGGGTAAATCAAGGGCTCTTGCTACTCGTCTAGGGCGATCACTTTCGACTGATGGTTTAGGTTGTCATTCAACAGAGGGTTGAATTTCAAGGGATGCTGGGTTGTTAGGTAGATCGGTTGTAGGTGGTAAAGGTCCATCGTTAGGCTCATCAAAGTTTTCTAAGATACTTTGAAGTTTTGCGGTACTTATGTGGATAGTCTCTTCATCAGATTCTAAATTGTCATCTGACACTTCGGGATCGTCGGGTGAACCATAAAGCTCATTTAATTCGTTTATTATATCCAAATCTTGTAGTATCTTTCTACTCATTTTCGAACAAATCTACAAGAAACAAAAAAATAACATTTACATGTGCCAAGGCAAAGGGAATATTTTTCCCACCACAACAGACCCATATAATCAAATTATGCAAAATCTCAAGTTGAAAATATGCCTAAATTTTAATTGAATAAACATTTGTCTTTAGAAATAATAACAACTTACCGTTTTTGAATCGCAGAAAATGAAGATTTATAAAGATTTATCTTGTTGTACAAAAATGCACCAGTTTTTCATATTGAGAACGTCAACCGAAGAAAAAAAAGTATGGCGACCTGTCATCATTATAGATAAAAATATTGAATTAAAAGTCAATTGAAATATTGCCATACGAATAAAAACCGTACCTTTACAATCTAAGCCAAAAATATTGGAAAAAGTTGGTGAGAAAAATATTACCTCTGCCTTATAAAGGGTTAAACCCCTCGAACCTCTCTTCAGGCATATTTACATTTAGGAACATAAGCTGTTCCACATTTCTGGTAGATAGTCTCGTGCGCCTTTTTTTTTTTTTTCAGGATGGGAAATCATCAAATGATTTCTCCCGCTCTGGACGGAGCGGGAGGGCGTGTCAGACTTTTACTGACTAAAACCCACCCGTGTTCCATCAGTTGCCCATGTGCCAGGGTCACGGTATCTCTTTCGAACAATCACGCGACCCCGGCGCCTTTCGCTAATAATAAGACCTGTCTTTGAAAACATCCTTTCGCAAGGTACGGATGTGGCTACAATGTTACATCGGGTAACAAATATTTTTTTTAAATTTGGGTAAACATACTGGTGTTTTCTCCACCATTCTAAAGGGCACGTTAAATTTCCCCTGTGGTCCTTTCTTGGCAGCAGTTCGTCAGACAGGTACATATCTACCTCTTTAATTGCTCTTGAAAGAGGTGTACCTTGAGCAGTACTTGACGCTACTATTTGGTCAAAAATACTCCAGGGACTTAGTTCATTATTGATGTTGTTGGTGTTTGTATTGTCTGCAGTGACTGGGGAATCAGTAGGTATTGTGCTGCGTTCTTTTTCGGCAATCAAAGCCGTTACTAATTTTCGCACATTTTCTTTCGTTTTTATCGCCTCGGATTGGTCTGAAAACCCTTGCATTTTAAAACGAGGGTCCATGAAAGTAGACAACGCAAATGTGCCACTAGTTTCAACAAATTTAAATCTTTCCTCTAAGCCCGCTTTTAGCAACAGCACCGTATCGCTTGCTTCACGTGATAGACCGCCGTGATGGGTCATCTCGTAAAGTTTTGAGCAAGCTTCTTTTAGGCACCGCGACACAATAATCACTGAACTCCCGCTAACATATTTTTTCCCCACTCATTGACGAAGTAATTTCTTCAAAGGGGCGCAATACCTGACATAGTTGATTGAACAGTGTCCAATCTTCCGGGCTTATAAAAGGCAAACTTCTATCGGCAAAAGCCAAAGTCGATCGGATGGCATCTTCGAGCTCCAAAAATCGTTTTAACATGAAATAGGTCGAGTTCCAACGTGTGTCGACACCTTGAATCAATCGCTTAGGTTCTTGACCGTGTTGCACCTGATATTTTTGTAACCTCTCCGATGCCAAGGTACTTTTTTTAACATATGTAACTATTCGCTTGACTTTGTCTATCTGCGGTTTTGTTAAGTGAAGCGCGTGTTCTACTATCAGGTTAAGACTATGAGCATAGCAACCAAAATGCTTCCAACCCAACACTTCTTTCACAGCCTTTACAATGTTGGAAGCATTGTCTGTTATCATAAAGTTGACTTTATTTTTTCATCCAAACTTGTCAACAAGTTCTCCTATTTCTGCGGCGATATTCTCCGCTGTGTGGTGACCCGGAAATTGACAGCATCCTAACAAGACAGTTTTAAATTCTAAATCTTCTGTCAAATAATGCCCAGTGAGTTCAATGTAGCTCTCAGTTTTTAAGGAGGTCCACATGTCTGCAGTTAGGCATATGCTTTGAACATCTTTTTGCAGCTGAACTTGCATTAAATCATAAGTCTTAACATAGACCTCCTGCATAATAGAATTAGACAGCGTCTTCCGGGTAGGTAACTGGTATCCTGGTATCCACCGGCAAAATTTACGGAAAACTCTTTCTTGTATAATAGAAAATGGATGGAAGCTATCTACGCACAAATCAAGCAAATCTAAATTTATTTGTTTTTTTTGTTCAACACAATTTTTTTTATTTAGAAAACAGTCCATAATTTTTTGCCGCTTGCATTGAACAGCATCTTCGGAAGGACCGCTCGAACCTGATATGCCTATGTTGGGAGGGGGATCCTCTTGCGGTAGTTGTGGCACGTCAGGTACAGAGGAAGTCTGAGCCCGAGCTTGCGATTGCGACGGTAAAGAACAAAAAACTGAAATATGTTTCCTTTTTAAATGGCTTTTCAAATTAGCCGTAGATGATTTATACGCCAATTTTTCCTTACATATGTTGCATGACGCTTTTCCACTGGGCACATCCTTTTCAAAGTGATGCCACAATTCACTTGAATCGTCCAGCCATTTTATACTAAAAACGTTCACACACACTACACATACACACACACTGTTTATTTATAAGTTCAATTATTTATTTATCAAACTATTTACAATTTTATAAATATTTACATGAATTAAATATATACAAAACCAGTTAATCATACTCGCAAACATTCGAAAATACTTTCGTAATTACGCTGACCTTGAGCGCGGAGCGCGAAAAAATCAAAAATCTAAACAAGACGAACGAATAACAATAAACAAGTAGAAACTGGTTTGTCTCGCATCGTTCGACCAGTCCATCGCTTTTCTCTTTCGCACACGCGAAACTACCGTATCGGCATCCTTTTCTTCACATAGCACAACAATGATTTCATTCATC
This sequence comes from Aporophyla lueneburgensis, assembly GCA_932294355.1. Classification (NCBI taxonomy): domain Eukaryota; kingdom Metazoa; phylum Arthropoda; class Insecta; order Lepidoptera; family Noctuidae; genus Aporophyla; species Aporophyla lueneburgensis. The sequence goes on from OW028735.1 coordinate 25,711,525, forward strand.
CCGTTCAAATATGAACTCCCTGTTTGTTGGATTTAGAGTTCAAATTTGTTTGTACGATATTTCAACGGACGAATGAATTATTACCCCGTACCCGAATGGGACCCGATCACCCGACTACGTTCTGACGTTTTCGTCTCGCCGATTGCCCGCCCGTCGTCGGTCGTCGCGTTGCGAGTTTCAGTCTAGCCGTCTGAGGCGTCTACGGATTCGACTAGTTCATCGATTAACGGTGAACCGTCGATTCGTTCACAGTACGTCGACGGTCGAATAAACTAGTTCGTTCATTCAACGCCCATCGCTAGTAACTGCTCGAGCAGTTGGTTCAACAGCTCGAGCGGTGGACAATTTCAAATCAGTGGCACCATGTATTTTGAAGAGGAAGCACTTCTGCTGCTTTTGCTCATACGACGACAACGGCGGCGTAAAAATAGAAAATTGTGTGTTCCTCCAATATTAGTGGTGGGGCTCCGACGGAAGGCAAAATTAGGTACCTTCGACGCGGACAGAAAAACAACTGATGAACGCAAGTGTCTCGCCTAGGGACAGGAAGTGAGGGAATCGTGCACCTTACCTCCTCGTGAACCGCTCGATCTGCCAGCAGCTCGGAGTCTTCACAATTCGGCACCACGTGTCGACAAAGTCCAGAGGCACAAACACAGCACTTCAGTTCTACCGTCGAAGCCACAGAATACACCACTATTGAAACAGCGGGACTGCTATGAACTTATAATATCCATATTATATCGTTCTGCGACAAATTAAGACAGCGAGTAAAAAAAACACAGCGGGGAAGCGATCACAACGGAATCCATATTTGAACTGTTATAATGTCTTTTTCGAGCGAGCCATAAAGAAGGCGACGCTCTTCAAGGAGTAGTTTGCGAAGTGCACGATATAGGTGGCAGGAAAAGGAACTAGCTTGACATCTTGCGTAACAGTTTAACAAAATAAAATAGATGGCGCCAACATTTCCTCCCCTTTTTAAAGGGTCACCTTTAAACCCAATCATAAAGTGTAATAAAGAACTGCGGAAATATAATATTGAAACTGCGATTTATATAAGATAAACTGCGACAATCTTAAACTAACTAACTGCTAGCACTTAAACTACTGTGGTTAAAAAAAAATAAAAAAAATAACAATCTTATTGCGTAGGTAATGGGCACAAACGTACGACCGGACGCACGTATGTACCTTTAGCTGTTCTTACTGAAACTACACGCGTTATACCATCGTTAGAAGGAAGAATCTTCTCTACTATCGCTAATGGCCACGATAAAGGAGGTGAATTGTCAATTATAATAACAACAACCGTGCCAGGCTTGATTGGCACAGACGGAGTATTCCATTTCTCTCGGGTTTGTAAACTATGTAAATATTCCATTCTCCATCTTTTCCAAAAAGATTGCACTAATTTATCAGGCAGAGAATGTCTCTGAAGCAAGTTGAGATTATCTGATTCTACTTCAGGCGCGGGCAATGAGAGTAAAGGAGCGGTATGCAAAAAATGACCTGGCGTTAACGCGGTAGGTTCTGCAGGATCGGCACTCAGAACCGTAAGAGGCCGAGAATTTAACAAACACTCGATCTGAACGAGCACTGTAACTAGCTCTTCGTAAGAGAGAAGCTGTTGACCGATGACCTTGAAAAGGTGCGTCTTGACGACCTTCACCATACTCTCCCAACATCCGCCAAAATGTGGGGCGGCCGGACAGTTAAACTTCCATGTGATACGGTTTTCAGCAAGCTCTTCTTCGAAGCGAGAGCGGAACTCGACATTATTAAGAAATTTATATAAGTCGCGTAAATAAGAATTAGCGCCTACAAAATTAGTGCCTCTGTCCGAGTGCATTACTTGGACAGGGCCCCTGCGAGACAAGAACTGTTTAAGTGCAGCTAAAAAACTGGCGGTGCTAAGATCAGTGGCTACTTCAATATGTAGCGCGCGAGTTGTGAGACAAGTGAACACGCAAAAATATGCTTTCAAAGCCTTTGCACCCCGACGGCGAATGGGAGTGTAAGATATAGGACCTGCGTAATCACAGCCCGTGTGAGTAAACGGCTTAATAACCTGACGCGTCCGACAGTCCGGTAAGTCAGCCATGAGCGGGAAGACGGGACGCGGTCGAGCGCGGAAACAAATATTACAATCGTGAACTACCTTACGAATAGCACGACGAGCAGACAGTATCCAGTATTTCTGCCGTAATAGTGACATGAGCTGTTCAGGCCCAGCGTGTAAATATTTCTTATGATAATATTCAATTAATAAGTTAACAAAAAAATCATGGCTTGGCAGAAGTACCGGGTGCTGCTGTGAGTAACTTAGATCAGAATGGGTGAGACGTTCACCAACTCTGATTAAATCGTTATGTAAAAACCGTCTTAATTTATTAAGAGACGATGAAACCTGCGTGTTCAGTTTTAAATTTAAAATTTCTTTATTGAAACGTTTATTTTGGATGAGTTTCAGCAATTTGTTTTCTGCAAAACTCAAATCAGCTGCGGTTATATGTACGGAATCGCGACGTGGTAACAAATTAGCGAATCTATAAATGTAAACAATCGTACGGAGTATTTTACTCCATGACGAAAGGCGGCAAAGAGTATCATAAACATAAGAATCGTCAGCGGGAATTAAAACAGCGTGAACGAGTTTCTTTTGTTCAGGTATCTCGTCCAACGTGAGCGGTTCCGTACCTTCAGTAATAGGCCACTGCGACGGATGTAATGTTAGCCAGGGGGGCCATTGGGACCACGGAGGGTGGTCTTTAGGATTAAAACGATAAAGAATTCTCTGATAACGTCGATCAGATTCGCGAATCATAATTTGTAAAAACATTTGTTTACAATCAGCGGTCATCGCTACAGAGTGTAGACGAAAATTTGAAATAATTTTGAATAAATTACCCTGTAGGTTGGGCCCACTGTGCAGCAAATCATTTAACGAAACACCGGACGATGTTTTGCAGCTGCCATCCAGCACGGGACGCAACCTAGACGAAGACTTGTCAGGGCGGGGAACCCCATGATGTGGGATTATATAAGTAGGGTACACATCTGCAGTTGCATGCGGAAGAACTGAGACGGGCGAGATATAACCTTTAGAAAGGTAATCATTTAAAACTTCGTCATAAGCGGCGCGTAGCTCAGGTGAAGCTTCAAGCTTCCTCTCTAAGCATAAAAAACGTCTACTAGCGATATTGAATGAGTCACTCAGTGTGAACACATCCTTATCAAACGGTAGACTCACGGTATAGCGACCAGTAACTGGGTCCCGTTGCGTAGTTGAATGATAAAAGTATTCACATTCAGCATCAGCAGGATGCTGAACGGGCGGGCCAGGAACTTCTTCAAGTTCCCAGAAGCGGAAAATCAAATTGTTATCCATAGGCGAAGGGACTATGGCGCAGCACGATGTGACACATGCTGGGCGGTTACTGAGTGTAGGTACGACCCCCATGAGTACGTAGCCTAACACCGTATTGACAGCGGCGGGCACTGTCGGGCCACCAGGAACCACGTCAGGCAAAAGTAAATGCGGAAACAGTGATGCAATTAAAATATTAATTTTACTTGGAATAGCGAAACTATCATCAGCGAACTGAAGTTTATTCGAGTAAGGTAGGGCCTTTTTTTTTTTTTTTTTTTTTTTTTTTTTTTTTTTTTTTTTTCAGGATGGGAAATCATCAAATGACTTCTCCCGCTCTGGGCGGAGCGGGAGGGCGTGTCAGACTTTTACTGACTAAAACCCACCCGTGTTCCATCAGTTGCCCATGTGCCAGGGTCACGGTATCTCCTTGAACAATCACGCGACCCCGGCAGGAAGGTAGGGCCTTAATATCAACAAAAGCGGAAGGTAATTTGTCCGTAATTTGATCAACTACTAACGAGTCAATATCAAATCGCATATTTTTATTAAAGCGTGAAAATATACGTAAATTTACTGTCCCGAATGACGTCCTCTCTGTGCCTCCAAAACCTCTTACAGTCGTAGACCGTGTATTGTTTTGACGTAAACGTAAAAGTTCACAACATTCCCTAGTAATGAAGTGACTTTGCGAGGCGGAATCGAGTAAAATTCTTATTAAATGCTCACGCCCAACACTATCGTACGCCACGACTTGAGCAGTCGCGAGCAAAACGGTAGTATGCGAATCACATTGCGGCGTCTCGCTGGAAGCGGCATTAGAGAAAACAGAACGCGGAGCGTCAACGGACATCGAACACAAAGCTACATCAGGCTGCGTGGCGGAGCGCACCGGCTCGGATGCGGGCACGGGTGCGATTGGGACGACAGCAGCGTTCGCTTGCGTTGACGTCACCGGATCGGGCGCTCCGCGCTGCGGCGCAGGCATAGTGGTACCTGCCGCTTCCGCGGTCTGTGGGTTCGAATCCCGAGTAAAATGTAATAGTGAATGGTGACGTTGCTTACACGTTCTACAGCCAGATGCGGATTGACAACTCGATAATTTATGTTTAATACTTAAACAATTAACGCAACCGTTAATTTTCCTAACAACCTGTAAGCGTTCATACGGAGTTGATTTATGAAAATCAGGACATTTAAATAAGTGTTGATGTGTGACATTAGTACACAAACATTTATCTGTTGAATCAGATTCGACCGTGCTTACATACGCGTTATAACGCGGGGAGGACTGCGGTTTTTTACTATCATTAGAACTGCGGGAGCGATCAGCTAATTTTGCGGAATTATGTAATTGCGCGCCGGCTGTTAAAGCGTTAGCGCGATACAATATTTTACTCTGTTTATTAACGAAATCGACTAAATCATTAAATAAAGGAATATCAGACTGATCCTGACTGTTTTCAAAGTTACGAACAGTTTCACTGTCTAACTTGGTAATAGCTATTTGTACGAAAATTAAATTCAATAAATCTGGAATTTTTAAATGTTGTAAGGCACGGACGGCGTTAACAAACTTATCATTAAAAATGTCTAAATTATCGGAAGTAACGGAAGTTAACGGTTTAAAATCTATGATCTGTTTTAAATAAGTGGCCGCTAGTGTGCGTTTGCCTTCATACCGATTCACTAGCGTATTGAAAATGAGTTCGTAATTCTCAGCGGTAGGTACAATGCCGGCGCATGCGGCTAGCGCTTTACCGGTCAATTTGCCCTGTAAATAATGTAATTTTTGATGATCCGAGAGAGATGGATTATCATGAACAGCGGATTTATAATTTGAGTAAAACAATGGCCATGAACGAATGTCACCGTTAAAACTCATTAATTCAATCGGCGGTAACTTAATGAAAGAATTTTTTTTCTCTAAGATGGACGGAATGACGTCTGCATTGGTAGCAACCAAACGTTTTAAGCGACTATATAACTGTTCAAACGAAACCAGCGCCTTGTAGCCAGCGCGCGCGGTGGGGTCAGCTGTCAGCTAGCAGTAGACAGTTATTATACTGATCCATAACTTCATGAAATTCGGAACGAATAGCGTCAATGTTTGAGCTAGCGTCCAGAAAGGCCTCTTTCGCATCATCTCCCGTGCCTATGTCTTTAGATAAATCTTAGGCAGACTGTAAACACTCGAATAAAGCATTCCGTTTGGCTTCCAACGCCAACAACGAAAACTCCGTACTACCAGACTTAATAGCTTTCTTCATTATGAAATGAGAATTTTAAATTGAAGGTATACAAAAATAATTTATTTGTGAGTTTGCGAATAATATAAAAGTACAAGTGGGTACTTCTAAAAAAGGTAAATCTCAGCGATAATTATCGAAATAGAACCTTATTTCGCGAATACCACTGACAATATGAATATTACAGCGAATAATAAGATGAAATATTAGTATGACAGCGGGAAAATACGTATTTATTGTTAAGCGGTAACAAAATGAAATAATTACCTTCGCGGTACGCAACGAGCGTAATGGCGTCGGTATGTTTTCTAGGCTAACGAGGATCTAAAAACGGCGGGTTTTAACACTAAATCTCCTATTAGGTGGCCTAAAAGGGGCGGAAACTGTATCATTACGGTTCGAAGGACCACAATAATGTTGGGGCTCCGACGGAAGGTGAAATTAGGTACCTTCGACGCGGACCGAAAAACTGATAAACGCAAGTGTCGTGCCTAGGGGTTAAGGGGTGAGGGAGTCGTGCACCTACCTCCTCGTGAGCCGCTCGATCTTCCAGCAGAATCTCGGAGCTCCGGAGTCTTCGCAGAGTTCGGCTCACCACGTGTCGAACAAAGTTCAGAGGCACAAACACAGCACTTCAGTTCTACCGTCGAAGCCACAAATTACACCACTAAAGAAACAGCGGGACTACTATGAACTTATAATATTCATATTATATCGTTCTGCGATAAAATAGTACAGCGGATAAAAAAAAAACACAGCGGGGACGCGATGACGGCGGAGTCCATATTTGAACTGTTATAATTTCTTTCTCGAGCGAGCGATAAAGAAGGCGACGCTCTTCAAGGAGTAGTTTGCGAAGTGCACGATATAGGTGGTAGGAAAAGGAACTAGCTTGACATCTTGCGTAACAGTTTAACAAAATAAAATAGATGGCGCCAACAATTAGAAACAAGAATTTATAATGGAGAATTTAATCACTTGTTTTTGGAACTAAGACGTGACGGAGAAAAGTTTTTTAATTATTTTAGAATGTCAATTACATCTTTTGACGAACTTATATACTCAAGGAAAAAATTAAACGTGAAGATACTATTATGAGAGAAAGTATTCCACCAGAAGAAAGGCTAGCTGTCACACTAAGGTTAGTAAAAAAAAATATTAATTTTTTATTTGTTTATTCATTGAATATATCAGTAATAATATCATCAGATAGAACAGACGAAGGGAGAAGACTGTCTTCATAGGATGACTGAGAAAACTCATCATTAGCTGAGACTGGTACGGAGTTATAAGGCTGATCACTTGTTGATATCGAGGGTGCAGACTGATAACCCTTGTTGTAACTTGAATAGTTGTAATTAGGTCCACGATGCTCACTAGCTGAAGGTGCAAAATATCCCCTACTTTCACCATAATAGCTTGACTGTGTATGCTGGGATATTCCTTTGAAGTATTTAAGAACATTGATGATTTCTGATCTTGCATCTAATTTATATTGATCTTTAATTTTTTTGAACTCTCCAGCTAGTGATAGTAAAAACAATTTGTCATCATCTTCTACCGCAAGATTTGAACTGGGTTTTTCAATACGTTTAGACAATTTTTCAATTAGTTCATCCTCAGTTTTATTAAGTTTCCTTTTTAAAGCACTACCACTTTTTTTTGAAGATTCTTTATTATGATCGCTCCCTTCAGATGTTTCTTTCAGGCTGTCTGATTTTTCTGGTCTCGCCTCAAAGACCTTCAAAAATGACAACTGATCATAATATGGATAGGGTCGTATCTTGGTGACTGCTGAACCACTCTTTGGTTTCATTTTTTTCGTATACCTGTTATACCCAACTCTTAATACCTTCCATTGTAGTTGTAACAATGATATACATATGTATTAATATATTTTTATTTTCAGGTACTTAGCCACTGGACAAACATTTATGGATTTGCAATACAGTTATAGAATTTCAGCTTCTACAATTGGTGGTATAGTAAGAGATGTATGTAAAAATATATGGATCTATATGAAAGATATGTGCATAGCACCATTAACTGAAGATAGATGGAAAGAAATAATAAATGGGTTTATGCAAACTGCACAGTTTCCGAACTGCCTTGGAGCAGTGGACGGCAAACATATAAGAATAATAAAACCCGCACAAAGTGGATCGGCATTGATGTGATTAGTGAATAAAAGTAGATATTACGAACAACTGTATTTAATAAAGGCTTCAATATTCAGTAGCACAGAACAAGCGGTTTTAACAATCGGTGGTGTATTGCCAACTAAAAAAAAAAACATTCCTCACTTAATTCAATGTAGCCAACCTTAGATATATGTATAAACATTGCCATATTCAACACTCCCTCTCAATGTTATACATCCAACAAAAAAAATCAAACTAACATCTAAACAAACAATAATGGTTCTAATCTATTATACATCTCCTACACCACATTGCTTTAAAAACTTTACAATCAATTCGCTACTTAGAGATTTTGTTAACATGTCTGCCAGCTGATTACAAGTGCTTATGTACTTAATGCGGATCTTATTATTTTTAACTAAATCTTTCACAAAGTGATATCTGATATCCACATGTTTTAATCTTTTTACAGAGTCAGTGCTGGCATTTAATATTGCTGACTGATTATCACACCATAAGTTTACCTTACAAACATTTTTAAAATCAAAATCATGTAACATATTAATGAGCCAACATGCCTCACTAGCAGCCATACTCATTGAAACATATTCAGCTTCTGTTGAAGACACACTTACAGACAACTGTTTCTTTGAACACCATACAATTAAACAATTTGCAAAAATAAACAAATAACCTGAAGTTGACTTCCTATCCCTTTGGTCACCACCCCAATCAGCATCACAAAAACCTTGCAACATTGAATCGTTACATTTATAGATCAACTTATAATCTAGAGTATATTTAACATAACGCAACACTCTCTTAAGAGCACTTAACAGTACATTATTCGCAGATGTCTGGTATCTACTTAACATAGAAACAGCAAAACATAGGTCAGGCCTAGTGCCTGAAACAGCATACATTAGACAACCAATTATTTGTCTACAAATTCCTTCAATGTTTTTATCATATTTAACATCAGAATCAAATATCTTAGTATTAAAATTTTTATCCAACGGGGTCAACATTGGTTTACAGTTTTCCATGTTAAATCTCTTAAGTACATTTTCAAGATACTTTCTCTGTGACAGTACAGTTATGCCATTTTGCAAATCTTGTTTTACATTTATTCCTAAAAAATCTGAAATTAAACCTAGATCTTTCATCTTAAATTCTTTGTTTAATGCAGTTTTTAGTTTTGTAATCTCAAGTTCATTTGTGCCAAAAATTAACAAGTCATCGACATATATTAAAACAAACATTTTAATGTCCCACTATACTTTGTATACAAGCATGAGTCACACTTTGACCTAACAAAGCCTTCTTTAGTTATTATAGAATTAAATTTAACATTCCAACACTTAGGTGAATTTTTCAAACCATATAATGACTTATTTAACTTTACAATATTATTATTTCCCGAATAAGCCCCTTCTGGTAAACTTACATATACATCTTCTTTTATATCTCCATAGGGAAAAGCCCCTGTTACGTCCATTTGGTAAATATGCAAACTTAATTTAGTCGCCACTGCTACAAATAATCTAAAAGTGGACAACTTTGCAACTGGAGCATATATATCATTTAAATTAAAAACATCCTGTTGCTCAAACCCTCTAGCAACTAGTCTAGCTTTATACTGTTGAATATTGTTACTATTTTTAATCTTGAAAACCCACTTACTGCTTACTGTTTTTACATTCATTGGTACATCGCAAAAGTCCCATGTGTTATTGTCCTTTAAATTCTGTAATTCCCTTGCAATAGCTTCACTCCATTTACTAGCATCACCTCTCTGCATAGCCTCACGGTATGTAACTGGCTCACGCTCACTTTTGTCCGACTGCACATTATTACACTTGTAGAAAGAAGTTTGTTTTCTAACACGCCTGCTTCTTTCCTCTCTGGGTGAACCAATATCTTCCAGTAAATGTTCTTCATCACTACAAGGTAAGTACTCACTATCATTATCACATTCTGATCCATCATCTACATCACTGACTGTATAGATCACCTTGCTTGCTTCGTCTGACTCAGTAGTGTCATCTACCTCAGGGTTACTATCTTGTACGAATTCTTCTTCCAAGTTTATAGTCACCGTCGATTCTTTTTCCATACCTTCCTTCTCTTGAAGTTTTTCCTTCTGACAATCTTGGTTTAGGAAAACAACATCTCTTTTTATCTCCACTTTATTCTTTTGCATAAAGTAAATTCTATATCCTTTCACGTCTTCTTCATAACCAACCATCAAACCTTTATCCCCTTTCTTGTCCCATTTCCTCCTTCTTTCCTTAGGAATGTGAACATACACTTTAGTACCAAAAGTTTTCAACTGGTGACTATCAAACTTTTTATTAGTCCATACTTCAAATGGAGACCTTCCATTTTCATGACTTTTCCCAGTTCTATTCAAGACATATACCGCTGTATTAATCGCTTCAGCCCACAATTTCTTTGGTAAGTTCACTTCATGTAACATAGTTCTTGCTGCTTCCACCAATGTTCTGTTTTCTCTCTCAGCCTTCCCGTTCTGTTCTGGGGTATAGGGTACTGAAGTTTGGTGTGTTATTCCACGTCTTGAAAACATTTCCTTCATTTCTTTATTCACAAATTCTAGACCATTGTCACTTCTAAGCAGCTTCACTGTATTACCAGTCATGTTTTCAGCCTTATTTAGGAAATTCTCAATGCAATGTTTGATTTCATCTTTTGTTTTGACAAAGTACGCACTCCTTAAATTTGAATAATCATCCTTCAGTATGACAAAATATCTCGCCCCACCAACAGACGCTTCTTCCATTGGTCCGCAAGTATCAGCGTGGATTAGCTCACACGTCTTTGTACTCACATATTCACTCTTGCCGAAGGGTAATCGATGTATTTTTCCAACCAAATAACTTTCACACTCGGGTTTTGAAGTTTGTTTCACAGTGACATTATTTTTCCGTAATATATCTTTAACGTAAGTGAAGTTTTGATGCGCCAATCTTTTGTTCCACTCATTCAAGTCGTTCTGCACCAGCCTTGCATTGCTTGCAATCTCACAGTCGCGTTTATAACGCAGATCCAAATAATAAGAACTTTCATTGCGCACTGCAACTGCACAAACTTGATTATGTTTGTAGAAAATACATGAACTGTCATCTGTCATCATGACGTATCCTTTGTCTGTGGCGCGATTGACTGAGAATAGATTCGTTTCTAACTCTGGGACGTACAGTACATTGTCTATGACCGTGTCAATCCATTCGGTCCCGTTCGATACTTGCACCGCCATCTGTCCGCAACCAAGGACACTAATCGATGCGCCATTACCAACGATCACTGATTTTTGCGAAGAACTTGTGAACGATTTAAACAATGCGCGATCTCGACACATGTGTTCACTGGCACCAGAGTCCACCAACCACTTTGAATTATGCATTTCATATGACGCGTTAGACACCACAAACGCATTACTCTTTGTTTTGTCCTCTGTCTTACTAGCTTTATGTTTTCTAAACCGACACTGCACCTTGTAATGTCCGATTTTTCCACAATAGAAACATTTGTTATTATTCTTGTTATTGACGTTTTGTTCACTGCTATTTTTATTACTTCTGCATTTACTTTGATAATGTCCAACTTTTCCACAGCTAAAACACTTCACATTACTTTTATTTTTCACCACGAACGCAGATGAGGATGATTTTTTCTGAGACTCCTCATTTTTTCCTTTTACCCTCTCCTCTTCAATTAATAACCTGGCCACCAAATTTTCAATTGTTTGCTTATCGTCAGGTGCCGATTCCCATGCCGATATACAATGCTTGTATTCATCCGGCAATGACATTAACACTTTAGTTATAACAAATTTATCTGAAATTTTCTCGCCCATCTGTTTTAACTGATTTTGCATTTCTTGAATTTTGGATAAGAAAATTGACATACCAATGCCTTCCTCGTATTTATACTGAAATAATCTCTGCACGCGTAGCATGACCACCGTAGAAATGGGTTTTGTCGACGGACGAATAGATAAAGTAACGTTTCGGGTACACAGTACGACGGCAGTAAAGTAGAAAAAGTCAACTACACAACTTAACGTAAAATAATTTTTTGTTTTGCCTTGTGTCGCAGGTTCGCTAGGTTCAGCTGCACTTCGCAAGGTCAGCCTTTGGATGAGTGACCTTTTAGTTTATGTGTAGCGTTTTGTCGCAGGTTCGCTAGGTTAAGCTGCACTTCGCAAGTCAGCCTTTGGATGGGTGACCATTCATTTTTTGTTTTGCCTTGTGTCGCAGGTTTGCTAGGTTAAGCTACACTTCTCAAGGTCAGCCTTTGGATGAGTGACCATTTAGTTTATGAGTGGCGTTTTGTCGCAGGTTCGCTAGGTTAAGCTACACTTCGCAAGGTCAGCCTTTGGATGGGTGACCATTTAGTTTATGTGTGGCGTTTTGTCGTGGGTTCGCTAGGTTAAGATGCACTTCGCAAGGGCAGCTTTTGAATGGGTGACCATTTAGTTTTTGTTGACACCCACCGTATACCGATAGTTCACGCAGTCGCATGTTATGAGTTAACAAACATAAAAAAATACAGTCGAATTGAGAACCTCCTCCTTTTTTGAAGTCGGTTAAAAATAATTCTGAGTCGAATCATGTCGAAAGTAAATTTTATAAAAGTGTAGTTGACTCTTTCTACTTTGCTGCCGTCGTACTGTGTACTCGAAACGTTACTTTATCTATTCATCCGTCGACAAAACCCATTTCTACGGTGGTCATGCTACGCGTGCTGCTGTATTATGTGTATACTAGTTTCAGTCTTCTGTTCGTACACGCTTTGAAGTTTTCTCCACATTTCAGCGGAACTCGTTGCAAGTTATGATATGTAACATGGCCTCTTCCGTCATACGCGTAACGAGTAGTGTCTGCGCTTTGGCATCTTTAGTTTCCCATGCAGATTTTTCAACAGCATCTGCGGTCTTCACACATTTTCCCTCCACAATGTCCAGCCAACCGTTGCCTCTCAACAACACCATTGTTTGAAATTTCCAGATGTTCCAATTTCTGGAACCCTCCAGCTTGAGCACGTTGACGTTATTGTTATTACTCTCCATCTCCGACCTCGTTCACAACCAAGAACAAGTTTTCCTGCTCGACGATAATTTTCGCGCCACTACGGCGTGGGTGAGATAACCTCACTTTTCCTTCTCGTCGATGAATAACCAATACGTCTTTTTTTTTTTTTTTTTTTTTTTTTCAGGGTGGGATTTCATTTTCATCAAATGACTTCTCCCGCTCTGGGCGGAGCGGGAGGGCGTGTCAGACTTTTACTGACTAAAACCCACCCGTGTTCCATCAGTTGCCCATGTGCCAGGGTCACGCTATCTCTTTCGAACAATCACGCGACCCCGGCAAACCAATACGTCTGCACTTTTATTCAATTACGAAAACAACATACAGGATTATGTGTCTGGGCCCATAACCTGATGTGATTAGTGAATAAAAGTAGATATTACGAACAACTGTATTTAATAAAGGCTTCAATATTCAGTAGCACAGAACAAGCGGTTTTAACAATCGGTGGTGTATTGCCAACTTAAAAAAAAAAACATTCTTCACTTAATTCAATGTAGCCAACCTTAGATAGATGTATAAACATTGCCATATTCAACAGGCATGGCAACAGGCATGGCAGGCATTATAATTACCAAAATTATTTTTCAATAATACTAATGGCCGTGTGTGACAGTAATTACATTTTTACTTTCGTGGAGGTAGCCGACAACGAGCAACGAGCTGTCGACAGCTCGAGCAGTCAGTGTATGGCTGGCGACTGCTTGACCGCACGATGAAAATTCACCGTGTTGTCGACCGCCCGAATCAGTTGCAACTGCTCGAGTGGTTCGTGTATGTGCGTACATAGAACTCTGCAGTTCACTGTGCAGTCGCAGCTTGAAGCTGTCGCCCCTGACTGCTTCAAGCGTTCCGTGTATTGCCGGCCTTACTTAAATGTACAGACGACCAATGGGGAGGGTCCAACAATGAGCTTTATGGGCTAGTATGTTGATAATTAAAAAAAAAGTGTATTCATGATTTAGAAAAGGTTTAATAGTTACATCAAAAAATATAAAATAATCAAATTTGATGAGGAAGAATGCCAGAGTTCATCGTCACTTTCTCCGACCTCTTCTGTTCCATATTCCGAATCTGAATCATCTTCATATTCTGGTGATAGTGGCAACAAAATAGCTATCGCTTCTTTGGAAAAAGGTTCCGTTCTGCTTTTTGGTTTTGGCCTCAGACTTGTGAGCAGTAGATCCGAGGATAGTAGAAGGCGATTCATTACATCTGCATTGCAATCTATTCTCGAAAACTTCCTCGCAAAAAGTTATCTATACATTCTGAAATATTTATTCCTAGCTTCAGCAGCCTCTTCCGATAGTAGTCCGATAGGCAATAACTCCTTTTCCATGACTGTAGCACCATGCATCAAAATTTTGTGCATAGTTGGACTCATCGGATGCCAGTCGTAGAGCGAGAAGTAGACGTTTGCTGTCTCCCAACAGTAGGCAGCAATTTTTTTCAAGTCAACTTTATGGCTGCTTGAAATTACCTCTAAAATTATTTTTAATCTGAATATAAACTTGTAATCGACACCGGGAATTTCTGCAGACTTCTGTGGGTCACAAAAAATCGCCTGCTGGTTTTACCATCATTGGTGTTGCCGAACCTAGCTTTCGGCACATCCACAATTAATCCAGTTTCTTTTTTAAATATTTGTTGTATGGTGGCTTTTCTTTCTTTAACTGTAGCTTTGTCTGAATCTAACCTCATTTGCCATTTTTTTTATCGGAAGCTTGTAAGAAAGGTGCAAAACACTTTCAAACAAGTGAATCCTAGCGTGAAGGATAGATAAGCCAAAATCCAAGGCTTCTATATCAACAGGCATTTTAATGTTTAAATTATTGAATTGCTTAGAAGTAGCTCCACAAATGTAACACCACATTGTTGAGCTGGTTTGCATAGCAGCATTGCACACTTTAGCATCCACCATTGTTAATGTCAAAGTATGCTTAACATTAGCGAACAAGCCATCATTTACGAATTGACTGTTTTCTAGTTGTTGTATTTTTGTTGATATGTATTCGATATCTTCGTTAATATAAATCAAACTGGTATAAGTATCCTGTTGAAGACTCACATCTACACCACATCTTGAACCCCCATTATATAGGTTTATTTTTGACGTACTGCTTCATAATATTTTGCCCTTTGAATTTGATCATGTGTTCATCAATGGATTGCTTTAGTGAGTTATTCATTGCTGCTTGAAAACACAAATTGAAATGTTGCATAACAGGTCTTATTTTGTAAGGGCTTATGTTTAACTTACCACCAGATATAGTAATATATAACAGACAAAACTAGTAAATGATCACCAAAATTAAAACAGCATTTCAATGTAAAATTATAACCAAAGTTTTTACATCTTGCTATCCTATTTAAGCAAACTGACTCCAAAAAAAATCATTGTTAACCCAAAAATAGTTACTGAACACTAAATTATTAAGAGTGTACTACGTGAGTTCGACAAATGGGTGTGCGAATAACACTTGCGCGACAAAACTGTACTGCGACTCACCAATGTTCGAATGCACGCTTATGCGACTCACTGAATCTAGTCGTTTCTAGCACTCGCCGGCCCCTGCCGCGGCACCGCTCGCTTCGCTCGCTCGGCTCGTGCATAGGAAGTCACAGTTTTAACCTAACCTACCCTAGTGTACTATGTGAGCTCGAGTGTGTCGCACAAGCGTGCATTCGTACTATTGTGAGTCGCAGTACAGTTGTGTTTAGTTTCTCTGATTCGATTTTCTCAAAAACTAAAAAACCTACAATTATCAAAGTTGTACCTACAGAAAGTGTGTTTCATGGTGATTAAAGTGAAAGGAAAGGGGTCATTGGGTTTAATCAATATTTCAGTGTTTATTAAAGATTTTACAAAGAAGAGTCGTTTTCCAGTCGTGACAATCGTTAGTAATGATAAAGTGAAAAAAAAAAATTAAAGCCAAAAACAAAGATAAAGTCAAATAAAAGTTTTTAATCAATATTCCGTATTCCCTCCCTTTGCTCGGATAACTGCCAGCATCCTTGTATTCATCGACCTTACGAGCCTGACGATAAAATCTTGAGGAATTGTATTCCACTCCTCTTCAATTGCGATTCGCAGCTGTGGAAGCCTTGTTGGAGCAGGTACCCGGGCTCGAACCCGACGTTTCAGCTCATCCCATAAGTGTTCTATCGGATTCAAGTCCGGGCTTCGAGCTGGCCAGTCCATCGTACGAATGCTGACGTCGCGTAGATACTGGGTCACCACATGAGCAACATGAGGCCGTGCATTATCGTGCATCAATTGCATATCCTGTCCGATATATCCTGCGTAAGGTACCACATGGTCTGCGAGGATTTCAGTAATGTAGCGATGAGAAGTCAGTCCACGTGTACGGCCCGTCGGTTCGATGAAAAGTAACGCTGTATGTGCTGTTAACGAGATGCCGCCCCAGACCATTACAGATCCTCCTCCATAAGCAACAGTTTCCTTGATGCAACACTGAGAATAACGTTCTCCAGGGCGACGATATACTCTCTGACGTCGATCACTTCCATGTAGACTCACCCTGGTCTCATCAGTGAAGAGTACATTACTCCACTGCTCTAATGTCCAATCCCTATGCTCTCGAACAAATTCAAGTCGTGCTCGACGGTGTGCTACCGTTAATGCTGGGCCTGTTGCAGCTCTTTTTGGGGTCAGGTTCCGTTCAGCAAGTCTCCTTCTGACGGTATCTGAACTTATGACCACTTGGCGTTCATCACGCAGACTTTGTTGGACTTGAACTGCGTTGAGGTGGCGATTTCGCAGAACAGTAAGGTGGATATAACGATCATCTGCTGCTGATGTAGCCCTAGGTCTGCCCGTACCTGGACGGCGATAGAATGCTCCAGTCTCTAGGTCTCGTCTGTAAACTCGTTGCACCGAAGATCTGCTGATTCGAAGCCTTCGAGCGACTTCACGTTGCGCAATGCCTGCTTGAAGTAATGCTACAGCTTGAGCTGCTTCCTGAGGTGTTGTATCCATTATTAATCGAAAAAAGTAGCAAAAATACACGCGTCTGAGCAAACGATGGACAAAAACTAAAGAAATGATAAGAAATATCCGACTACCCTCATTGTAGAGAAAAAGAACGCTAATTTCAAACTCTGGTGAAAACAGAGCAAATCGTTAGCATTGTGTTTGTTGCTTGATTACAATGTGAGTTGACGGTACTTTCGAATTAATTTGTAGTCATTTTAATCACCATGAAACGCACTTTTTGTAGGTATAACTTTGATAGTTGTAAGTTTTATACTTTTTGAGAAAATCGAATCAGAGTTCCTAGGTAGTGGGTGGCTCGGTTTATTTGCTGACCAGTGTAGTTCTTGGCATAACATTAGCAATGAAAGGCACACCCATGTCTTCATCAGTCGACCCGTAATTCCTAAGAGTTGGTAAAACATGATAACTCATTACAAAATTCATGCCCAAAAATGCCTTCATTTCATCCAAGCTGACTGTAAAAGGTTGGTAAAACATGATAACTCATTACAAAATTCATGCCCAAAAATGCCTTCATTTCATCCAAGCTGACTGTAAAAGGTATTCCATTTTGCTGTGCGTATTTGACACTTTCTTTTATTATGATATTAGACACTAACTGATCCATTTGTGTCACCTCCATGAAAATGTCCATTGGCAATAACATGCCATGCCGGTCAGATAATACAGGGTGATTGGAAGATGGGTGCAAAGCTTTAAGGCGAAGATAGTACAGACAATTTAGAACCATTTAAGCCATGGTTGTCTTAGACGAAGTCTTACCAAATGGTCCGGGAGGTAGCGTTGCATTTTAGGTAGTGTTTTTACGCCGATCGGTTGCCATGTTGTTCAGTAGATGTCGAATGACTGATAAGTAAACGAAGCGTCAGCTGACGCACCCGCGGTGGGTGTGGGATTGAAAGGTTACGGAAGTGGTGAAAATAAAAAAAAAATTAAGTCTTAGTACGCCGGCTGAAATTTCTTTCATAAATATTTAATATCACACTGAGCTAAAAAAAAATCGTCAGCTGCATGGTGGAGGGGGGATTATGCGTCAGCCGCTCGCATGAACTTGTAAAAGAAACACGTAAAATAAAGTTACAGTATGCCGGATGAAATTTAACAAATTTATTGTTTAAATTATCAAAAATACGAAAACAACAATCAGCTGCGTGGGTAGCGGTGGAAAAACCGTCAGCTGACACACTAAGGTATAGATTATTTGAGTAATGCACAATTTCTTTCAGGGTCCAGCTAACAGAAATGCCCTGTACGCACCTAGCTGACTGACTGTTTTTGCAAACGTAACTATTTAACTACACTGTTGTCAAATTTCAACCGGTATAGTTAAAATTTTATGATAATTTCGAGAAGTTAAAGCATGTGTAAAATATTATCGTAGGGAATTTTTTTTTTTTTGTTTTATTTTACATAGATGAAAAAATGCATAATATAAAATAATATGAAGAGTAAAACGGAAATTTCATCAACTAATATAAAGGGAATTAAAAAAAAAAGAGATAGAAAGATATAAATAGATATGGAATTATTCGTAGTCCATAATATCGCTATCGTCATCATCCTCAGATGAATCGTCATCAGAACTTTCGTCTGTCAGATTGTTCTCTTCATCTTTCTCGTGCTCCTGATCTCGATCCTCTTCTTATCTGTAAATTAACATGTCTGCCTGGAAGAGATCGCATAAAGCGATAAGGCCGCCCATTGTATATTTTGTAATAATTATAATGTTTTTAGTGATGTATTTTTATGGTGTACAATAAAGTATATATAAATAAATAAATAAATAAATTCCGGATACCAGAATATACAGACTCAAAGAATGTGTCACCAACAAAAAATTCCATACCAGCAATATTTTCGCTGCTATCCGTTATACTGCCGACTGATGGGGGTACTTGATATCCCTCGAACCATTTGAAAACATATTTGTCTTCTTTTTCTTCCCATCACCAGTCAATGGGACATAATTGAGAAGGCTCTTGAAGGTGAACATGGCTTCAAAGGTGTGCGATGTATTAAGTTCGCAGTAAATGCTGGCGTAGCTCCGATTTACATGGTGGAAAGATAATTCCATCGATACGATTTTTCCACTTCAGCATATCGTTGTTATCATTACTTTCGTAGTTTTTAATAAAAGTGGCGACTCCTGTAGCGTTGACATCGTTTATCCCTTTGAATGCGTACATACGACAAACAAATTCTTCAATTGTTGCGAAGACGACGACGATATTTGCAATATTACCCAATGTTTGCATGTATGCCTGAGATTTTCGCAACAATTGTAATGGCTTATTTTTCCTTTTCCTGTAAAATGCGAGATTGAAATCGCAGCCTGTGAGAGCATGAAACCCTGGCAACGCAGAGCATAAATTGGTTCCCAGTTTTTGGTGTAATTTCGTAATATTTACGAATCGATCGATTGTGTGCGACAAAGACACGCAGATGTTCCTTTGAAATTTTAGGGGAAGAGGCTTTGGTAACCCGAAGGTCGTGTTATGGGCTCAGACAGCTCCAGAATCTATCTCGAAATGTGTGTTTAAAAGGAGACAGCGTAGTAGCAATGCTCCAATATTTCTTAACTTTTACTGCGTCAGCTGACGGTGTTTCCACCGCTATCCACGCAGCTGATTGTTGTTTTCGTACTTCTCATAATTTTAACAATCACTTACTTAAAGGTCAATAACTATTCCAGGCCCAACCCGAACACGTTTCGAAGGATAATTAAAAAATATATATTTTTAAAACAGGAATTATCCGTTTAACTTCTATCTCTAACTAAGTCGCCGTCATTATAAGCAATCAATAAGTAATTTAACGTATTATTATCACTGAGAGTTTGACTGTCAGGCAAAGTTTAGGGTTGCTAGTATATTGTCAATTTAATTTCGAGTCGTATATTGAATACGTCTAATCGATTACGGATTAATTAATAATTATAAAAATCAATCCGTGTGCTCAAAGGCGTGCATTGTAATCACACGGCACGCCGTCATAATCATGACGGCCATTTTAGTTTATGTGAACGTAACTAACTAACTCCAGTTTAAGACAAAACAATTATGTTCATAAACATCTCAAACCAGATATCTTATAGTCCAAACATACATAAACATGGAATGGTAATATCATTGTATTATTTATGGCTTTGCCGTAATTAGATAAAATTAAATTGTTCAAGACCAATAATCGATTCACGTAATCGATTATATTTTAAAATATGGCAGCATTATTCAATGACAGATGATGAAGTTGACATTTGACACCCAGTAAACAAATAGTTAAAGATATAAAATATAGTTGGTGTTCTTTTGTGAGGTTTTTTATGACAATGTACTCCGATCAATATCACCAGAATGATAATCCTTGCACGAACTTGGATCGTGGCTCCACTTTGAATGACGACCCTAGTGTGAATGTGAAAACTGCTGGCTGCATATGACGACCCTCGCATGCATTTGGACTGCGGGAGTCCCGCTTTTACTAATGATTAATTCGGCGCGAATTCGGACCTGAGTAACTATGCTGTCCCGAACACGTCGCGTGGATTAACCGGCGCAAGCAAGGTTCGCTGTGCGAATTGAATAATGGATATGAGGCACTTACGCTCTCATCAACTCACAAATATATATTGTATAGCAATGGGTTCTTCCACAACAGGTAAGTATTATATTACTCACCTACATTAAACAATACCTTTAGAAAACTATGATAATAACAATAGCCAATCCTAATGCAAGCTTATAGTGATTTAACTTCACTACACAATATAAAACAAAGTCACTTCCCTCTGTCTGTCCTTATGTTTAGATCTTTAAAACTACGCAACGAATTTTAATGCAGTTTTTTTTAATAGACAGAGTAATTCAAGAGAAAGGTTTATACGTATAATAGGCGGGTGAAGCTGCTGGCAAAAGCTAGTATTAAATAAGTAAAAAAAGATATTTTTAAATACCTAAATACACCAATCAAATATTATAAATCCATTTACACAGTCAATTAAATTAACACAAAAACACATACTAAATTAGTGAAAATAACGTTTACTACACGTCAAAAAACCCGCCCCTAACTGTTCCCGGTGCAAAGGTGCCCAAAACACTTGCTGCGTTGCCACGTTGGATGGCAATGGCTAACCTCTGCACCAAGAACGAGCCGGAGCGGGAGTCACCCGTTTTATTACGGAGTTTGTGCCCTAACTCACTAATGAGCTCCTTGGCCCCAGTGCCCCAGGCACCCATGGTTTCCACAGCAATGGGCACAAAATGGTAGCGATCCACCAACGGTGCGTACTTCACCCTCTTCCTCTCAGCGGCGTCTTCCGCTGCAGCTGACGGCGAGAGGACGGTGCGACCAAGGTGGCTGGCGGCAACAGTGCTGACGCAAGTTGCGTCCCAGATAAGGCACTTACCGTTCTTCCAAGGCACCAGGGTCAGGCCGTCCGGCCTCTTGCCGTCAGACCTGCACAGACCCGGAGGCTCCAGGACGCAGGGGACGTCAGCTGACACAAAAGCCCTCCGCACAATATCGTTAAGTGCATGATGACGCGGGAACCTCCCCGAGCAGCGACGACAAGACATAGCATGGTGGCCATCGGCCTCTACCATGGAACCGCAGGTGCATCTGTGGGGTTCACACACCTTGCAGCCCAGGCGGAGAGCCACCGCCACACGCAAAGAGTCGTCATCCAGCAACGTGCCCAGATGAGGCGAAGGAAGCGCGTGCAACCATGCCCCCGATTCTGGTTGCGAAACGGCCCTGAGTCTGGCTAGATCAGCCCCCGAGGAACCCACCAACATCTGCTCCTGGGTCTGCTTAGACGCAATGTCGTCCCAAGCACGCTGAAAATGCGCTGCCTCAGGGCTTGCTGCCCCCCTGTTGAGGACAGACCAAGCTGACCTGGCATCCAACATAAATGGTATGTTTGCCCCGTCACCATTGGAATGTAGAATTACAGTGACGAGGTCAGCCACCCCATGAGTCGACGCCAGGAAAGCCGGTAGACCCACATCAAGCACGCACCGCACCCCAAGACCCCCGTACCGTATTGGAAGAGCCGCCTGCCTCCACTGCGCATCATTAAAAGATACATTCAGTATCGACTCAACCGTGGATCTTAGAGCACAGTCAAAGGAACATACCTCCTCAGGGCAAAGCCAGGTAGGAGCGGTCCGCAAGAGATATGTAACCTTGGGTAAGGCAAAACACATACGCAACAACAAAATTGCAACGTGTGCGGAGAGATCTTTGTGACGTCCCCGAGCATTGAGGAGAAGCTCTTTACGGGAGGATATGGCCTCTGGCACTCCGTCAAGTAAAATGGGAGATCCCAAAAGGTAGAATGAAAGAGGAGAAAGCTCCCTGAGGCCAGGTAAATGAGAACCAAAGCGTGCCAGCTTGAACCAGCTTCTTAAGTTGAGGAACAAGAACCTCCAGGTCCTGGAAAACCTCTTCCGGTGATCCACCAATAATGCCATCATCCAGGTACCACAGGTTCAGAGGCGATTTCAAACCAGAGATGACTTTGTGGATTGCTAAACTGAAAACAAGTGGCCCCAGTGGATCCCCCTGCTGCGCACCCACTTGAGACGAAATGCGACTATCATTAAAGAATAGATAAGAAGGAGAATAATATACCTGGTAAAGAAATGGGTATAGGGAAGGAATTTTATCCTTGACCTCGCTCAAAAGAACGTCTCTTTCTAGGGTATTAAAAGCATTGCGTATATCCAGTAATAGTAATTTCAGTAATTTCGTAATAATTTTACTTTATTGAGAAAGTAACCAAATCTTACAGCTCATCATCATCTGCCTAGCCTTTTCCCAATTATGCTGGGGCCGGCTTCCAATCTAACCGGGTGGAGCTGAATACCAGTATTTTACATGGAGTGATTGCCTATCTGACCTCCACAACCCAGTTACTAGGTAATACAATACCTCTTGATAAGACTGATCTGAATGAAAGTCTGACAGACTTTCGGGGTTCTGACGACCCGTAACGACTGTTTAAGATCTACAAAAGACAGCCGGGACCAACGGCTTAACATGCTTTCTGAGGCACGGAAGGGTCTTGGTTTGTAAAGATGGTCATATACACGTATATGTACTGACGTGACATCAGCATTATTTCATTTCATAGCTTTTGTATTGTTGGGGGAGGGGCGGGGATGTTGTTTGGGACAAATGATAAGTATTGATTGATTAATAAATAAAATATATGGTGCGGTGCAAAAGTAAATATTTGTAAAGGTCAACATTACAAAATGATATATATGTATATTTAATTTAATAATGTAATAATATAATAATTTAATTAATTACTTAATAGCTACTTAATGCTTGTGTGAACATATGTATGTGTGATGTATGTGTAGTGTGGGGTGTGGTGTATTTGTGTGTATGTGTATGTATGGGTTCGGGTGTATGAATGGGGTTGTGTGACTTTATTTTATTATTTTATACTTTCTAGAAGTTTTTCAGTATTTCCATAATTTTGAGAGAGAAGGAAGTCATTTATGGTAAGTTTTAGTTTACTTATTGGTAAGTGATGTAGCTGAGTATTTTTACTTATTTTGTTATATAGGTATGGACCCATATAGCACGGTTGTCTTCTGAAGAATTCTGTTTTACATGGTTTCAGGTCAAATACTAGGTCGTTTCTGCGTTTGTTTTTCAGTCTTACTGGGTCATACGTTGAGCCTTTGTGGCTTATAAGCAGAACTCTCCTGATATATAAAGTTGTCGAACCGTTAATACCATACAATCCTTATATAGCTGCTCCGTCGGATACTGGAAGTTCCTTTTGTGCATTACTTTGAGAACTGCTCGCTGGGATCTTTCTAGGTTTAATATATGGGTTTTGTGTGTACTCCCCCAGACTGTTTAAACTTAGAAGGTGACTATTATTCAAAGGTTAAAATGAGTAAGTAACTTTGAAATGAACAATGACTGTGTTAATACCATTCAAAAGTCATTGAAAGTGTATAAAATAAGTCAGTGCTTGTGAAAAAATTAAAAATTATAAAAAATTAAAAACTGTTTTATTTCCAAATGGCGACTTATTTTCTGAACTGATAAGTACTAGAAGGTGCTCATAATACCTTATACTATCATTCCTTACACTATTTATAAGTGTTCACTGTGGGCCACGGTTGTTCTAGTATGTGGGCATTGTCCTTTCATCGGGCGTACTATAACTTTATTTTACGTATTTCTTTTACAAGTTCAAGCGAGCGGCTGATGCATAATCCCCCCTCTACTATGCAGCTGACGATTTTTTTTCAGCTCAGTATGACGTAAACTATATATGAATAAATTTGCAGCTTGCGTACTATGACTAAATTTTTATAATTTTTTTACCACTTCCGGAACCACTCACACACGCTCCCACCGCTACTTGAGTAGCTGACGGTTGGTTCACTAATCGGTCATATAAGATAAACCATTGAGGATAATATCAGCCGGCTTACTATGACTTTTTCATTTGCAACGCTACCTCCCGGACCAAAATATTTTTAACCAAATTTTTAAGTTTTTTTTTCGGAAATTCTCAAAATTTCTACAAATTGAATGGTAAATGAATTTATTTTTTATTTATTTAATTAAAGTAATGTGTAAGCAATCAAGCAAAACATGTTTTAGGCTTCTGTGTCATTAGACATTTTTTTTACAGACATTTAAAGCTCAGAAAAAATAAAAAATTTGTACAATACGTCTTTTAAACCTTATTAAAAAAAAAACGGAGGGTGCTTTTTTTGTTCAAACCTTTTTGAAGACATGCTTGATAATCGCTCTTTCTTTTGAGGTATCATTTATGCGGATATCTTACAAATTATTGAAATTAGGGCCTACAAACCAATTTGAGGGAGATTTTTTTTATTTTAGGCAGACTAATTAAGACAACATTTGAATTAAAATTATTTATTTTTCATGTTCAAAATGACGGCCGTGATTACTAATACAAGCACGGCCCCGTCTTCTAACTTCTGTAGTCGTTATTTTCAACATGATCTCCTGCTTCATTGTCTCAAACGCTGAATTTATTCTTTGTATCAATTCTTCTTTAGTGTTTATTTCTATGTTGTTATACACCAGTTCCTTGGCCCGGCCCCACACGAAAAAGTCCAACGGGGTCAGATCTGGGGAGCGAGCGGGCCAAGGGATGGGTCCATCCCTGCCGATCCAGCTATCAGGAAAGCAATTGTTGAGGTGTTCCCTTACATTTAAAGTCCAATGCGCTGGACAGCTGTCTTGCTGAAAGATGACTGTTCGGTCTCTTTCGAAGATCGGGACACCTGATTCCTCTACCAGCAGTGGTAAATCAATTTTCAGAAATTGCAAATAATTTTCGCCATTCAATGGATCAGGCAAAAAGTGGGGCCCAATCAATGTTCTGCCAATTATTCCAGCCCATACATTCACAGAGAATTTCACCTGAAATGACACCTGCTTCTTAAAATATGGATTGTTGTCTGCGTCGGCCCATTCATGGATGTTGTAAAAGTTTGTAATACCTTCCCTTGAAAATTTACTTTCATCCGTCCACAAGATTGATTTCAGAAACCACGCATCTTCGATGTCTCTGTTGAGGAGGAAACGGCAGAACTGAATTCTTCTTTGAGGATCTTGCTCTACTAGACCTTGCACACTCCTGCCATGGAACGGATACTTATCATTTTGGTGCATTGTATGCCACACCTTCCATTGAGAAATGTTTAAATTTGGAGCTACTGCTCTAGTACTGGTAGTAGGATCCGCTTGAAATGCTGCTAAAATGTCTTCGTCGACGGCAGTTTCGTGTCTGCCCGGGTTGACTCCAGGTTCCACGCGGTGAAACCCATCTTGGGCAAGACGACGAAACGTGTTGTAAAACACTCGGACATTCGGTATCCTGCGATTCGGATAGCGCTCTTGATACATCCGGCGCGCCAAAGATCCATTGCCGTCTGCTCTACCGTACATAAATACGATATCCGCATATTCTTGATTGGAAAAAGTAGCCATAGTCACTTAACAATTAAGAAAAACGGCGTAGGAGCGCAATAAATGTCAACTCAACACAGTTAAGTCAAAAATCAACACGCGCAGGAGCGCGAGGCTACGACTGGACACGGTGAAACAAAAAAGTTCAAAACTAACGCAAACAACACGTGCAGGAACGCAAAGGGCTACTAACTGAATACGGTAAATTGTGAATCAACACGACAACGTCCACTCACAAGGGCAGTAGTTTGACTAATAAGTAAAAGATGTAACGGCTTCATCACAGACCGACTGACCCTGACTAAAGAAAAACGACTTTGTTGCCTCAGTAACTAAGACCATTTTGCTGTAAAAACCAACTCTTATCGCTTTTTGCTATTCATTGGGCGTTCTACCTGGAAATGCCGTCGCACCGCGCTCGGTGGCCATTGTTTAGAATATCCCCTCAATGGGTTCCCCTCAATTGGTTCCTGCATGTGCCAAAAATTCTTAGAATTGAACAATGTTATCATTTCGAGCACATAAAGTATTCTTTTAAGCAAAAATTTTGTGTTTTGTTAGACTGCCTAAAATTAAAAATTTCTCCCTCGAATTGGTTTGTAGGTCCTAATTTCAATAATTTGTAAGATATCCGCATAAATGATACCTCAAAAGAAAGAGCGATTATCAAGCATGTCTTCAAAAAGGTTTGAACAAAAAAGCACCCTCCGTTTTTTTTTAAAATAAGTTTTAAAAGACGTATTGTACATTTTTTTTATTTTTTCTGAGCTTTAAATATCTGTAAAAAAAATGCCTAATGACACAGAAGCCTAAAACATGTTTTGCTTGGTTGCTTACACATTACTTTAATTAAATAAATAAAAAATTAATTCATTTATCATTCAATTTGGCCATAATTATGCAGTTTACATTAAATTTTGAGAATTTCCGAAAAAAAAACTTAAAAATTTGGTAAGACTTCGTCTAAGACAACCATGGCTTAAATGGTTCTAAATTGTCTATACTATCTTCACCTTAAAGCTTTGCACCCATCTTCCAATCACCCTGTATATTTATGCGCCCAAAATCATACTCACTTTCATCGAATGTGTGAGGAGCGTATGAGTTATTTCTCCAGTTGAAAATAGGAATAGTCTCTGATGTATCTGAACAGGTGGGTAATGAGGTTTGATTTGTCGGTTCTTGAACAGAATCTTCAATTTCAACAACATCGGTTCCATTTTCTACATCTTGAGCTATGAACTGCTGGTCTTCTTCGTCTAACTGTAAGTCATCTTCTCCGTCACTATTATCCGCCGTAAGTAACTGCAATATGTCTTCATCTTGAATATGAAATTCTCTGCACCCTCTTTTAGCCATTTCTGTAAAAAAAAACATGAAGGTAAATTATATAAAAATACAAGAAAACCATACATTATCATAAAGCACTACATATAATAATACTACAACGAATACACCAGATATGGACCAGAGGGAAAAATATTTCCCTTTAGATGATTTGCAATTTTTAGGTACTTGTGCTAATATTCTGCGGTTTACTGTATTATTATATAAAATTATACTTACCAAATAATATAAAACACGTGACAAAATACACTTATTTTATTTTCTCAATTCCAAAAAACTGTCAAGATGTTATTAGTTCAGCCCGCGAATGTTTTGGTTTTGGCGCAATAAAGTTTGACAGTTCTTTTTTTTTATTCGTTCAGAAACACATTTGCCGCCTTGGACATACTTTTTATTTTGACGTTCAGTAAAAAAAATATCGATTCAATAACAATTGAACAATCGAAAACGATTTTTGTAGAAGAGAAGAATATTTCCCTTGAGCGTGAAATGGTTAACTTCTGATATTGTTTCAGACACAGGAATTGAGGACTTCGGTGGGTAGCACTTTTGCTTTTCTTTCTGTATTAAACTAATATCTGGTTGACCGAGCTTTGCTCGGTATTTTTTGATAAATTGTGTTTAAAATAATAAGTTTATGTTCAAGTTGATTATCGATAAAGTTGGTCATTGAAAACACGAATAAAACGACATTTTATAAAAATTAATCCTAGCTAGATCGATTTATCGCCCCCGAAACCCCTGTATACTAAATTTCATGAAAATCGTTGAAGCCGTTTGCGAGATTCAGATTATATATATATATACAAGAATTGCTCGTTTAAAGGTATATATCTAAACTATAACAAGGGTAATATATCTTATTGGAATTTCTGACGATCTCATATTGTTTTCTTGAAAGATCTGCTTCAGCAAACATTGATAGCGCTTTAAAGGGAGATAATTGTGTGTCAGGAGTGACGTTTGACGTTTGTACTGGTGGGATCGTTGTCAGATTTTTCGCGGAATTAAAATAAAATAACGACTATACAGTGTTTACAAAGTGTTTAATAAAGTGTATAACAATACAATACATAACATACATTGTAGGGAGATCTCGCGAGTTCTCCAAAAGTGCATAATTGTACGAAAACAAATACGAAATCTGCAAGTCAGTTTTTAAGTACCCACAAATATTTTATTTATTATTGACATTAGTTTGGTGTGTTGGAACTGTCAACAGTGTCAGTGTCTATATTGACGTCAGATCAGACGTATCCTGTATGATCCTACTATAAAGGTTTATTCAAGTGGTAGCCAGCCCTATTCCCATTATGCCGGTAAAGTGCGGTGGATGCGGCAAATTCTTGTCTGCAATGGAAACTGCTAGGTGCACAAAATGTGCCGTGCCATATCACAGGGTGTGCGTCGGCCTCCCTACGAAGGGTCCCTTAGTCTCCGCCTGGCATTGCCCTGAGTGCAAAAAAATGTTCGTAGGGATAACAAGGCCGAAACACCGGTGCGGAGCTGTGTGGCGGGACAGAGTGGGGAGCTGGCGTCTGCGTCAATCCCTACGCCTCCAGCTGTGGCGACGCTAGAACCCGTGACCCCCAAGGCGTCGGCAGTGTTGGTGCATCCAACGACACCCTTGTCGACAGCCACAGCGCCGGCGCCACAGTCTACTGCCGTATCGCCGATGGCACTGTCAACTGCCGCACCATTGACTCCTCATACTGTTGCTGCCCCACTGTCGCCGCTGGTGGTGGAGACGCCCTTGCAGGTGTTAACGCCGCCCCCCATCGTGACCCCTCTGGAAATGTCGGAATTCCCACAGGACGTAGGGTCCACTTTGAGACTGGTTGTGGAGGAGCTACGCACCTTGCGTTATGAGGTCATGGAGCTGCGGAAAGACGTAGCGGAATTGGAAGCGTCTAACGACTCGAGCCATACACGGATAGATGGTATTGAGTCCAGATTGGAGGCGCTGGAAATGCTTCACGATGCTGGATCCAATTCGACGAATTTAAGTGCGGTGGAGAGTGTGCTTCTGCAGCTCAAGAGGGACCTCAATAACAGAGATCAAGAGCTGATGGCACGGGACAGGGGGGAGGGAACAATCCTTGCACTGCTTGATTTTTCACGGGCTTTCGATGCAATAAACACAACTCTATTACTTTCCAAGCTGGCTTATTATGGTTTTGCAGCGGAAACAATAGAGTGGTTCACTAGCTACTTGCAAAATAGGTCACAGCTCGTTAAAATTCAGAAAGAGGATGGATCGAGGATGTCATCCCCCCCTCGTCCGGTGCTACGCGGTGTGCCTCAGGGATCCATTTTAGGGCCCCTTCTGTATATTCTTTACAGTGCTGACATTATTAAGTCATTCCAGTATTGCCTGTATCACATGTATGCCGATGATATCCAACTATATACATTTTAAACCAGCTAATACTTCAGAGGCAGTGGACAAAATGAATGACGATCTTGAACGAGTGGTTGCTTGGTCAAATGATAACTCACTAGTATTAAACCCATTAAAATCTAAATTTATGGTTTTGGGAAGTAGGAAAATGATCAGCACAATACTTTCAGCCAAGCCAGAAGTTGTTTTAGGAGGGGAAAAAATTGATCAGGTAGAGATAGCATGCAACCTAGGGTTGACAATGGATCCGGAACTGCGATTTGAGAAACACATTAGTAACTCCATGAGGAATTGTTTTTATAGATTAAAACTCCTATACTCAATTAGAGACTACCTAAGTGTTGATCTCCGGAAACAATTAGTAGATAGCCTAATTTTATCGAGACTTAATTATTGTGATACCGTCTATGGTCCGTGTCTGTTATCAAGAACAGAGAAGCTGATTCAGCGCATTCAAAATGCATGTACACGGTTCTGCGTTAATATACCTCGTAGAAGTCATGTCACTCCTTTCATAAATGAAAACAATATTTTGAAAATGGCTGCTAGGAGAAAGCTACATATGGCCAGTTTACTTTTTGGAGTTGTCACAACACAAAAGCCACACTATCTGTTTGAAAAGTTAAGTTGGAGGCAAAGTAAATACGAACCACGTTTTTCTACCAAGCCTCTTTGCTCCTCAAAACATAAAACTGCAGCATTCAGGGGGAGCTTCAAATATGCTGCTACGCACTGTTGGAATAACATTCCTCCACCAGTAAGAATCCTGAGAACAAAAAAACATTTTTTGAGTGTTTTAAAGACATATTTCATGCAGATACAACTTACCACTTAATAAATCAACTAAATCTTGTTACAATAGCTGCTCTTGTTGTGCTTACCTCGGGGGTCACGGCCTACAGGCAAAGAATGTGCCTTTCCAACAGTGCGAGTGGCCCCTGTCTGATTCCTCCCTGGCTGGGACCAGTCTGTAAATGACACTGGAGCAGTGGTGATCCATGGTTTGAATTTGCACTCCTCAGTCGTCTCGGTGGGTCTTGCTCCTTCGTATATCGAAGGATCCATGACCCATTAGACCCACTTAAATCAAAATAATCCACATTAACATTTTCAAACAGTACCAAATGGCTACTTTTCCACTTTGACCGAAGAGCATGGTAGACAGACGCCATGCCATAATGCAAATGGCCGACACACCTACCATCAAAATTCCCATGGTGTAGAACGTCTAAAGTTATTATTAGGTTTTCTTTAAATGTTAGTGTAATATAGTCATAGTGTATGTATTTCATTTTTAAATAAGTATAATATAATAAAGTTCGAATAGATACATATAAATTTATATTAATCACATAATATCTACAATTAGAATCTTAATTAATTTCGTGAAAATGTATTCTTACCTACCATATTTATTATGTCACTCACGCCAGCGCACGTCATTACGTCATTTCAAAAGGTAGTTGCTGAAAATCAGCGCTGTTGACTATAGATTCATCTGAAGTCACAGCATAATGCTGAGCAACGACCTGTTCTTGCACAGATACGACGCACGGCTCCATTGTTCTTATTTTTATGGTATGTTTATCACAAAAGTAGCCAATAATGTACTCTGCATTCGGCAATTTTTGTTTTTGTTTTGTTTGTTATTAAGTAATAGCTAATTGTCAATGTCGTAACGCATATCTATCTGTATTGTCTTTGGTCCGTCGCCATGACATCAACAGCAATGGACAATATTGTACAACCTTTTTAAGCTTGAACACGGGGCTTTTGGCTACTTTGTACGTGTGTATTTTTTGTTTTATTTTTTTTTGTTACTATTTTAAATTGTGGGTTTTGTTTGTGCAGAATAAACAATTTTTCTTTCTTTTCTTTTCTTTCACTAGCTTGCAGCGATTTTGAATAAGCTCGTTTGTATTTTATTATTTTCTTTGGTGACTTCATGGCTTCTGGCAGTAAACGGGACACATTTCTATAGCCAGACGTCTCTAGACTAGTTTTGGCTGCATGTACTAATGCTCCTTGACTGACAGTTGACCGTAGTTCACTGGTTTTCTTCCGCTTGTTCCTGTCACAGAGTTCGTCAATAGGTTTTGATGGGCGACTGGCTCGCTTTTGTGGTAGCGAAACAAGAGGTATCTCGAACGTTCCTTGAAGCCACGCAGCATGATCGGCGGCGGCGACCTCTCGCGTCCGGCCCTGGTACGAGCCATGGTACGGAGCGAGAGGGAATGGGAAGCCGTCACCTCCTTCTGCGAAGCAGTAATGCTCGCGAAGGAGGAGGCGGGGCGCGTGAGGGAGTGGCAGTCTCTGCGCCCTCACGTCCCTAGCCGCCGCAGGAGGAGACGCCCCGGGCGTCGGGAGTCAATAGCGGACTCCCGGCCACCGTAGGCGCGAGCTTGCGGGTGGCGAGCAATGGGTAGCTCGCCGCCCGGTAAGGACCAAGCTCGGGTCGACGGCGCGCAGTGTTCCACGTGCGCCTCAAAGAGATGACAGCAGCAGTGTAGGGGTCTACTAGGACCGATGCCTGCCGGGGTCGCGTGATTGTTCGAAAGAGATACCGTGACCCTGGCACATGGGCAACTGATGGAACACGGGTGGGTTTTAGTCAGTAAAAGTCTGACACGCCCTCCCGCTCCGCCCAGAGCGGGAGAAGTCATTTGATGATTTCCCATCCTGAAAAAAAAAAAAAGCCACGCAGCATTGTTGAAGACAAATTTATGAAGTACTAGCTTCTGCCCACGACTGCGTCCGCGTCAAATATTTGGTTGAGGCTCACAGAAAATGTACCATCACACACGTGAATGTGTAACGCACGATTGATTACCCACTGGATATAGGTAACACTTTGGAAATATTGTTAAGATTAGTTCACACGAGACAAGATTATTTATTATATTAATGGAATTTAAAATGAAACACTTTGTAGACAAATGTATTTATTAAACTCAAAAGCTTCACTAACAAAGCTGCATAGCATTACTTATTATTTCTTAATGACTAATCATTCAAATAATGAGATCAAGATTTGTGCTTAAAAATGCTTAGAAAAAAAAAAAAACTAATTTTATACAATCAAACAATTTTCGAACTTTGTTTTTGTATTTTTTATTATATTCTTTTTTGTTTCATAAACCTTTACTTGTACATAAATATCCTACTCAAAGTCCTACTGCCGTGTGGTGCCAGACGTAAAGAATAACACCACCCCATTTCTTCCCGTGAGTGTCGTAGAAGGCGACTAAGGGACGTACTAGAGAATGGGCAGCAGCGTTCTCTATGCATTTTACCACCATACTGCGATCGCCAACCCGCCTGCCAAGCGTGGCGATTATGGTAAAGCCCCCCAAATTGGAGGAGGCTTAGGCCTCCCCCAATTTGGAAATTTCTCTTTTAGAAATGGGGTGGTGTTATTCTTTACGTCTGGCACCACACGGCAGTGGGACTTTGAGTAGGATATTTATGTACAAGTATAGGTTTATGGCTACGCATAGACGTGTTAATTAAGTGCTCCGAACAAATAAAGATTTTAAGTGATAAAACGTTATTAATCACCAAGATTTCTGCATAAACTTTAGTGCACAGTGCTTTTAGTGTGGAAAGTGATTACACATACATGTTATTGAAGCACCAACGTGAAATAACACGAATCAAAAGCAATAATTTGAGGTTATCAATACGGGAAAATAAGCGCTGTCATTGCCACTAATCGTTCATCCATTCACCATAGACAGTGTTATCAAAGAAACGGGAACGAGTCTTTTGGCGTTCAACACTAAATCGCGGACATACGAGTAGTATTCAACTTTGGCGGTTGGCCTCTTGGCTATTAAGACTGACAATGACTACCGAACTGTCAAGAGAGATGACATTACTCTTTGAAAAAATGAAAGATGAACTCAGAAAACAAACAATCACAATAACAGAGACTATTACCACAGCGGTCCTGAACAAAGTAGATGAAAAGATTAAGCCATTGATGGAGGAAAACGAAAAATTAAAACTTGAAGTAGAACAGTTACAAAACAAACTTGAAAACTTGGACGTCAACAACAGAAGAAACAATATTATTATCCACGGAATCCCTGAATCATCGAGTGAAAAAGAAGACGATTTATTGTCCTTAGTTACTTTAACTATCAGGGAACTTGATGTTGATTTAGATCATGGTGAAATTGATAGAATACAAGTCTCGGAAAGATGGTCAACGAAACCAGGCCAAGACCGATTCTTCTTGCAACTACAACCTTACAAAAGACAATCAAAATATTACGGAATAAGAAGAAAATGAAGCCATCTACGTATATCACACACGATTATCCCAAAAAAACACTAGAGGAGCGCAAAAACAAGAACAATAACCAAAGAGAAAGCGAAAAGAGAAAAAGACAAGAGTCAGAATCACCAAGCCCCAAGTCCTTTCGTGAATGCAACACTGATGCAAAAATCAAAAAAACGGACGCATTCGAACTCATGCGAGAAAGATCGCTCTCTTTTTCAGAAAAACCCACACGTAAAAACTAACATTCACATTGAACCGGAAACAGCAACAATACAAAAACAAACCCAAATAAAAACTAAAAACATTCTCCCACCACGGCCGGTCACCGAGGGAGAAAATGACCACCACCCTCTAGCAAAAAAAAAAATATCAAGTTTTGAACATTGGAACATTGAATACCAGAACATTAAGAACCCCTGAATCATTATTAGAGCTAGAAACAGCATTAGATAACTTAAACTGGGACATATTGGGTATTAGCGAAATGAGAAGAGCTCAAAATGCAATAGAAGAGCGTTCCAGTTATTTACTTTTTTCAAAAGGAGAGATTGGAGGAAAACGTGGTGTTGGCTTTCTTATAAAAATCACCTGAAAAACTACATAACGGATTTAATTGGAGTCTCAGATCGAATAGCTATTTTGAATATCAATATACCCAACTGTAAAAAGACTTGGACCATAATACAAAGCTACGCACCAACTGAACAAGCAGATAAAAAAGAAATTCAAGCTTTGTATAAAGAATTAACAGAAATAATAACTAAATATGTAAACAACCATATCATACTAATGGGAGATTTTAATGCACAAGTCGGTACAAAACAGAGTAACTTTGAATATGTTCTAGGAAACTTTGGACATGGAAAACGAAGTGCTAATGGCCAAATACTTGTAGATTTCTTACTAGAACACAACCTCTATCTTCTAAATAGCCTATTCAAGAAAAACAAGAACAACAAATGGACTTGGAGATCCCCTGATGGGAAGTATAGAAATGAAATAGACTATATTATAACCAACGCTCCAAAAACATTCACAGACACTTCAGTCATACATAAGCTGACCTTCAACACGGACCATCGATTAATTAGAAGCTCTCTCAGATTGTTTCATAAGTTTTCCCGAAAACATATAACCTCGAACATAGCAAACAACTTAACTGAACAGAACTATAAGGAGATTTCCCAATCCCTGGCAGAAAACTTCTCAAAATCAACTATAAACAACAACATAGAAATCAAAACAACCTACAAAAAACTAGAAAATCAACTAACTTCATCCAAAATAAACAAACCTATCAAACAAAAATATCAACTAAGTGAAAAGACCCTACAACTAGTGGAAGAAAGGAGATACTTACTAGCGGGACAATTAAAAAAGAAGAATATCAAGCGAATATCAGAACTCAGTAAAGAAATAAAGAAAAATATCAGGAAGGACAGAAAGAATAAAAGACTCCAGACTCTGGAAAAACATATAAACAAAACTGGAGGGGTGCGTAAAGCGTGGAAAGAACTCAGAGAAATAAATAAAGAATGGATACCAAAAGTAAACAAAGGAAAGAATTTAATCACAAACAGAGGAGACATTATTAAAACAGCTACAGAATTCTATCAACATCTATACTCAGATCACCTCCCAGCACAACAATCCAAGCATGCCCACACAAATAAATTCCACACAGGCGAAGTAGACGAACCAGCGATCCTACCAATTGAAGTTCAAATGGCAATTAAAAGTCAAAAGCTAGAAAAGGCACCAGGACCTGATAAAATTCCTAACGAACTACTGAAGGGCACCTCTGAAGAACTTGTCCCAATACTTACAAAAATATTTAACAAAATCTTAACCATCCAATATATTCCAACACAATGGGAAACTTCACACATCATTCTCTTACATAAGAAAGGCCCTAAAGAGGACATAGGGAACTACAGGCCCATAAGTTTGATGTCCAATATTTACAAAATATTCTCCAAAATTATTTTAGAAAGAATAAGCCAGAAACTGGATGAAAATCAGCCAATGGAGCAAGCTGGCTTTAGGAAAAACTTTTCAACAATAGACCACATTCACACTGTAAAACAGATCATGCAGATATATAATGAGTACAACAAAGTCATATATATGGCCTTCATAGATTATAATAAAGCCTTCGATAGTATAAGCCATAAAGCTATTTGGGAAAGTCTGGAGAGCCAAGGAATACCTGGAACATACATAAACATAATTAAAACCATATATACAAACAGTAAAGCAAGAATACAATTGGAATCAATGGGACCGGAGTTTCAAGTAAGGAGAAGCGTCAGACAAGGTGACCCAATGTCCCCCAAACTATTTAATGCAGTCCTGGAAAATATATTTCGCAAACTAGAGTGGTCTGATATGGGTCTTAAAATAGATGGAAAAATACTAAACCACCTCAGATTTGCAGATGACATAGTTCTGTTTGAGGAAAACCCAAAGAAATTAGAAGTCATGATTCAAACCCTAAGTGAAGAAAGTGCAAAGGTAGGGTTAACAATGAACACTAACAAAACAAAGCTATTGACTAATTCAAACAGAGAAATAATAAAAGTTGATACCCAGCCACTTGAATATGTAGAAGAGTACACATACTTGGGGCAGATTATTTCTCCAAAAGATCAAACAACCAAGGAAATAAACACCAGAATTGCGTTGATGATAAAAATTTTCAAATAAAAGAGCAGAACAGGATATTAGGTTTAAAAAAAGAAACAGACCCTAATAGGATGGAACGAAAAAGAACTGAACAGTCAAGTTATGAAGATGAAAAAAATATTTACACTTCTAAGAAAGTGACAGAAATAAGTCTTATATCTAATGAAAATGAGGGAATAATAAAACAAAGGGAGAATTGGTGTTGGCTACGGCTCAGGATAATGATTTAAAAGACTGAGAGTTTAATTTACGACTCGGAAGTGACATCAGAAAATCAATCAATATGGAGGCTATGTTTCAAAGACACAGTACTAGTAAGATACTACCAAAGAGGCTCATGGAAATACTATATCGGTTTTACTGAAGATATTTGCGTTGAAGAAGTGAAACGTTATTTTACCATACGGTTTTTGAAACCTGTTAAAAAACAAGTACTAAAGTTTGTTGATCAAAAAATAAAAGATCAAGACACAATCACTGAAGATTTAATCGTAAAACAGATTAAAATTACACAAAACATTGAACGGCCAAAATAATACTTTTTAGCTGCTACTAGCGACGAGATTTATTTTGAGTAGGATCATCATCACCATCATCATTTCAGCCGTAAAACGTCCGCTGCTGGACCTAAGTCCTAATGAAACACTTTGTAGACAAATGTATTTATTAAACTCAAAAGCTTCACTAACAAAGCTGCATAGCATTACTTATTATTTCTTAATGACTAATCATTCAAATAATGAGATCAAGATTTCTGCTTAAAAATGCTTAGAAAAAAAAAAAACTAATTTTATACAATCAAACAATTTTCGAACTTTGTTTTTGTATTTTTTATTATATTCTGTTTTGTTTCATAAACCTATTTAATTAATTAATATGTCTCTTTATTCTGAATTATTTTAGTTTTTATAGTAAGTTAAAGTATATCTCTTAATTCAGCATGCCTCTTGGCAAAGGCCTCCTCTAGCAATTTCCATTGAATTCTGTCACGAGCCACTCTCCTCCAGTTAGGACCCGCTGTAAGTTTGAGCTCGTCCTCCCATCTCCTTTTCTGTTTTCCTCTGTTCCGTTTGTTGGTCCTGGGGTACCAATCGGTTACGATTTTACACCATTTCTCTCTTTGTTCTCTCATCATGTGGCCTGTCCATCTCCACTTTAGCTGGTCAATTCTGGACAAGACATCGGTCACTTTTGTTCTAGCTCTCAATACCTCGTTTCTTATTCGGTCCACTTTCCTAGTTCCTGTCATACTTCGTTCCATGGATCTTTGGCAGTATTCGAGTTTGGTTCTATGTTCTTTTGTAAGCGCCCATGTTTCGCATCCGTAAGTAATACAAGGTAGTATGCAGGTGTTAAAAACTTTCCTTTTTGTAGCAATGCCTATGTCTTTTGATTTCATTACTTCTTTTAGTGACCAATATCTCTTCCAGCCCAACGGCTGGAAGCTATTATCCTGTTCTGCTCTTTTATTTGAAAATTTTTATCATCAAAATAATCTTTGTTATCTGTAATATGATAATCTTCATCGAAAGAATCATGAAAAGAGTACAAGTCTTCGTCTGTACTGCTCTCATATTCTTTTCTAATTTTCTTAGTAGTTGTTCTAAGGTTTATGTCAATAAGTTTTCTCTTCTTCGGATTGTTCTTTTTTGTATTCATTTTGTCAGCAGATGGCGAAATGTTTTCTTTTGAAGTTGTGGCAACTATTATTGTTTTGGGGTCAACTTCTTTAAAACTAAATGGCCCATTTTTGGTCAAATCAAAGTAAGACTTATTTTACTCAGTATTCTTTATGTCTGAAAGTATTGTAATCATCTTATTGGGTGCAATTGTTTTTTCGTTCTTCACTGCTGTTTGTTTTAGTAAGCCAGCAGACTTCAAATTAATACAATCGCAAAAACCTGGTCTACTCTTTTGGTAGAAACAACTTAAAAACGGTAGAAAATAGAGTCAGCTGAGTCAACGTTGTTAACAATTTGATGTATTTTCACGGACCTTGGGACTGGTAA
The DNA here is from genome assembly GCA_932294355.1 of Aporophyla lueneburgensis. Taxonomy (NCBI): domain Eukaryota; kingdom Metazoa; phylum Arthropoda; class Insecta; order Lepidoptera; family Noctuidae; genus Aporophyla; species Aporophyla lueneburgensis. Next base: position 25,750,120 of record OW028735.1, read on the forward strand.
AAGATCTACTTATTCATTCAGTATGATATCTTCAGGGACATAAAAAAGTTGTAACTTGGTTTCAGATGCATGGAGAAGTTCGTAAGCTGTTTTAGCGTCAGGAACGTATGAACCATAAGCGAATGAATGAAATGAAGCAAATGAATTTAATTTACGTTTTATAGCTCCCCCAACGCCACCAGCCGCTCCTTTGCCGTGAGAGGCTTCGAAAAAGTTCCATGTCGAAAATGGAAAACCGAGTTCCGTCGTTAGTTTTGAGAAATAGTAAAAGTTTTTCTTTTGTTTGTACTGAACAGTAGGACCATCTGAATAAAAATGAATCCCATTTACCTCAGGTAATTTCTGTTTGTTCAATTCTAGTACTGGTAAGAGATGAGCCGAAATAACATCTGGACCATGTTCTTTGCTTGGAGACATAACTGTACTATCAGTGCGATCAGGAAGTTGCGGATACGCGTTGCATGCAACTGGCTCAGGACTGCGTGTTTTGAGAAAAAATCTTGGGAGGCCTTTGTCCAGTAGGGTACAGTATCTCATGCTGTTGATGAAAATTTTGCAATGTGCACTAAGCTTTACATTTTTCACATGTGTTACTTAACAAAAATTCGTAACACACGCAATACACGTGAACAAACACGCGTGAATAAAATGACCTGAAAGTCGTGTAGCATATCTAAATGCAATGCAAAGTAGTGAAAAACTACATTATTTAATTATATACATATCCCTCTTAATTGTCCTTGCCCTTAAAAAATAGATGTTATTACTTACCATGCAAACTTGCTGCCGAAAAGTCGCTAAAATCCAAGTACGAAAATAACACACACGCGAGTACTGCTTTTTCCATAAAAACCAAGATGTCTGTCAGGAATCATATTGAAAGTAGTCATGTTGCTTTCGCCAAAAAAACATCACAAGTATTGCTACTGCCTATTACAAAAAAACTACTACGTAACAAATTGTTTGTAACACACGTGAAATATTATAGGCACATTTGTTTTTGAAGTCATATTTTTATAATTTTTTGCCTAATCTATTATATCTACTGTTGAGAAATTAGTTTTATTCCCATATATTTTTTGTATTACTAAGATGTTACGATAACAGTAAGTAAATACACGATGAAATAAAAAAGAAATGTATTCTATTACACATGGGTACGTTTTATTTTTCTATTAAACAAGATGTAAGCAGTTTTTTGTACCGGTTTATTTTTGGTTAAATTCAAATAAATTAAGAATTTAAATGACCTTATATTAACAAGTGAATAATATCCAACACAGGAAACAAATAGATTTATTTATTCAGCACTTCCGAAATATTTTATTTTTATTCAAAATTCGCCTCACGAAAAATATGGATAAAGTACATGTTTTGTGAGCCTCAACCATTTGCTCCCCTGACCCTTCCCGTCGCATCGCAGCCTGCCAGTTTTCGTCCATTTTTTTGTTGCTACTCCGCTCCTTTTCATCGTAGCGTGATGTTATATAGCCTTCCTCAATAAATAGGCTACTCGACTCAAAAATATTTTTTTAATTCGATCCAGTTGTTCCTGAGATTAGCGTGTTTCACCCCCATTTTGGGGAAGTCGGGGGTTAGAAAGAGACAAAAACTAGGCTATGTCACTATCCATCCCTTCAACTATCTCCAGTTAAAAAAACACGTCAATTCGTTGCTCCGTTTTGCCGTGAAAGATGGACAAACAGACACACACACTTTCCCATTTATAACCCTTAATAAGGCTCGAGCCTGTGTTAGAGCTAGAAAGTAAGTTACAGTGGAAATAGAGTAAATAGATACTGCAAAAAAAGTTTTTGAAAAAGGGGGGGATGGTTTTTTACCCCCTTTTTTGGGTGGGAAATAATATCCCTTTGCCCGATTATGTATGTGCACTGTGTGTCGAAGTGGGAAAATAATTCCCTTTGCCTATTTAGGCAAAGGGAATTATTATGCCTAGTTTTTTTGTTATTCATATACTAGCATTTCACCTGGTTTCGCTTTTTACATTTTATTTATTTTATTCATAAAGAAAAAAAATCTAGTGAAATGCGTTACGAACTTTTATTTTATTTACCTATGAATATTATCATGCATGCTAAATAAAAAGCGGTATTGCAATCGCATTTTTATTCTAATAATTAATATAGCTAATTACAAGTGAAGCTAAAAGCGTGTTAAAAATATAATTATTCTTGGGGTGAAGCCTCATGGAATAATTTAAAACATTTCTTTGCACATAATGCAACTTGGCACGTGGAACATACTATTTTTGTTCTTCTCTCCTCTTTTTTTGTGCTACACAATCGGCATCTTTTGTAAGTATTTCCTTCATCTGGAAGATGGACGCCGACATTGAGTAAACGTATCGCATCTGGAACTCCAAAGTTGGAGCCCTTTTTGTTTTTGAAAACAACTTGGCGTTTTACCTTGTTAGAGTAATTTGATATCAGCTCACGAGCCAATCGCAATCGAAAATTTCTATGAGAATGAGTACTTGCTACATGCACAGTGTTGTAGGTTATATAGCTGTTTATGACTGCCGCATCTAACATAAACAAAAACAATCTCATCCAAAATTTCCTGCATTTTGTATTGATCTGATATGATGATCTGAAATGATCAAAGTGATCGACGCCTCCTATGGTGAGCGTATACTGAGCGATAGCTGTGGGGATGAGAACTTGTTTTTTAGTACCAGTTTTCTGAGTTCTCTTTACAAATACTGTGTCAGTTGGATGGTGAGCTGTTGTAAGAATATTAACATCCCTTGTATCAAGCCACTTGATTGCTGTAATTGGTTTAGCAGTTACAGCTGCAAATTGGTTCCTTTTAAGTCTTAAATGTTTTGGTTGAGACTTTTTAAAAAGGAGATTGCCACGGAGCAGGTCCCTTTTGTGGTATCGTATGCCTGATTGAAATAATAACGTAAAAATATGATTTATTTTTTTGTGTACGGGGTATTTTTTATACAATTTCTTTCATCCTGGCAATAAATTTAAAGTTAATTAATAGTTAAACATTATGTTGACATCCGTTTGATTCAATGTAGTCTGTGGTTTGATTGATAAAAAAAAAATGTTGCCAGGTATCAAAGAAATAACTAACGAAAATTACGTCTTTTAATCGATTGAGTAATCGATTTCAAAATAAAATGATATTTAAACAATAGAAAACAATTATTGTAAATTATATATAACCTATTGGCAGTACATCTCAACATTAAGATTAAAATCTCAACATTTGACAACTTACACGCTACTGTGGTATCCTTTTTGTATTCACAACGATGAGGTAGAATCATGTTACCCCTGTCCTTTTTAGACGTATTATTGTATCTGAAATGAATATAGATAGGCGTACCCGCCAAATATGAGTCTATGTAAAGTATTCTTGATGACGAAAACTATTGGAAACCTATACACTGCTCATAGTCGGTGCAAGTAGAAGCGATGGAACGATGACAAGAACAGGTTACATAAATTCAGAATAAGCCTACATTGGTAAATAATAAATGTTCACAAAGGAATAGACACAAACATAATAGCCATTATGTGTTTAGAAAACACCTTATTTATTAACCGATAAAAATTACTTATTATTAACAAAGTAGTTTTTATCGATTTATCGTTATCGATTTTTAATAGATTATAGAAAAATATCTGGCAACATTAAGTTGCACATGTCAATGTCACAGACTGTTCTGACTGTGGTTCATTACGTGCGTGTGTAATTGCTTTGTTTCTTTATACGTTGAGTTTTGAATTCCGTATATACTTAGTTATTACGATACGTGCTTTTTCTGCTACTACCGAGTTGAGCTAATAAGTTCCTCGAGTGCATTACGTTTTGTGAGATTTTTGACTCTTATTAGTGTTGTTCTTTGTGAGATATTTGACTCTTAGTGCTATTCTTGGTGAGATATTGGACTCCCAAACCGATAGTGTCAGAGCCATGTCTACCCCAGCTAGAAATCGGACACAGCGTCTGCGTTCCCGACGCTGTATTAACTGTTCGATTTTACTATCACCGAATTTACGACGGTATACAGTTGAGGATTTGAACGAGCAAATGACAGATCTTCTACGAACCTGGACACTGCCTACACCTGTAAGTTATTCATCGTGTGCATAATAATATACAAATGTCAGTGAAACAGTTATAAATATAGAAGGGTAATGATTTTATAATCCTTTCCAGGTAGCGTTGGATGATATCCTGTGTATTGAATGTTATTTGCTGTTGCAAGAACGGATCTTATCAAATATAACTGGAACCCACGAGGATATGTCACCTGCATTTGGCCACTTGAACGTTTGTTATGGGTGTGGTATCTCTATTGCAAGTCGGAGAACTCATAGAGTTGAGTTAGACTGCCCACAACGTAGCATGATTTTAAGATGGACTCTATCACACCTGGTCAGTATTTTTTTAATAAGATAAAATAACACAACGCTTGTAATCCCCGAGGGGTTAGGCAGAGGTGTCATTTTGCCAGTTATCTTTAAGTCCGATGATGTAATAGGGGCAAGCCTATTGCCATCAACCGGGCACTAATCCAAACTCCGTGGCTGCTTCTGAGAAATTCCTAATGGCAAAACCCAGTAATAATTTGCCCCACCTGGGAATGGAACCCGAGACCTCATGATCAGCAGTCTCGCTTGCGATCACTAGACCAACAAGATATATATTTTTAATAGATTTTTTTACCTAACTAAAGCAAAACTGTTGTTCTGTTTCTTTGTTCTAATTGATAGCCTTTTTTATTCACAATATTGCTATCCTTGCAATAAAATTATAGATATTTTTTTCTTATGTACATAAAAAACTCACTTGGCGAACTTCTTCTGGGTACAAAGTCTTGGTTTGGTGTATATTCTGACATTCACTAATACCAACTGTATTTCCATTTTAGGCTACACATTTAGAGAGAGTGTGCATTCCTTGCTGGTTAGCAGCAACTCGGGAAACACGACGATTGGAGGTTCAAGATACAAACAGACGTGACAGTGTCATGGATGCAGCTTCACCTTCTTTAGAAGATACTGGGATACCTGAACCACCTCCAATGCCAGTTTCAACACCCCAATCACAACAAGCACCACAACTACAATCTAAAGTTAATTCACAAAAGTATAAACGAGTTGCCGCAGCATCTCGTCACTGCATGTTTGTAGGATGTGAAAATAATGAACGTCTTTTAGTGCCTATGACTATCAAGGAATTGTTATTATTACAATACAATATATATATATATATATACCCTTAAATGCTAGAATCTGCCATCACCACTTAAATAATAATCAGTGGGATGAACTGAATGCCACTTTAAACGATTTTACTGGCTTTCAAGTTGATGATATGTTTTCCATGCTGGAAAGAGCTTCCTTCAAAGGATTTTAGATTTTAATAATATTGCAGCAATGGATTCACATTTACGCCTTTATTGGCTGGGACTTACAGAAGTGCAATTTAATGAACTATTAAACAGCATTCCGACTCTAAATAATAAAGTTACAAAACCTAGCCTTGCATTGAGTATATTTCTCGTAAAGCTTAGGATAGGGGACAGCAACCAAAGACTGGCAACTCTTTTTCAATTGCCACGATCTACGTTAGAGAAAAAAATGAAGATTGTTAGAGAATGTTTAAAAGAACATTTTGTACCAATGCATTTGGGACTTAATCATACGAGTATACAAAATGTGGCCTCACGTAACAGGGCTATTCCTGAAGGTCTATTTGGAGATAGAAGCATGGCTTCAGATACTAAACCAGCCATTGTCATATGTGATGGTACATATGTTTATGTACAAAGTAGTAGTAACTACAAATACCAGAAAAGGACATATAGTCTTCATAAATATACCAATTTGGTTAAACCGTTTTTAATCACATGTTGTGATGGATATATTTTAGAGTGCATTGGACCTTATGAAGCAACAAAAAATGACTCAACAATCATGAGTGATCTATTTATTAATGAAAGTGGTCCAATGCGATCATTTTTTAGACAGAGGGACGTATTTATATTGGATAGGGGGTTTAGAGATGTGATCCCTGAATTGGAAAGCTATAATTATAAAACATATAGGTTGGCAAAAAAGAGTCTGTCGTGGTAACCATTGGAACTAAAATATTTTTTTGGTGGCAGCACTGCTTTGTTTATCATCAACAAGTAGCTAATCTGTCATTGTGTTATGTTCCCAGTTGTATTTTACTTATTTCTAATTAACTATCAATTATTAATGCTTTTGAACATATAAAAAATGAATAAAACAATAAGGAGTAGTGGTGTGAGCTGTGATATACTAAGTTTTCGTAAGAAATTTGGCGGAATCTGAAGCGGAACAAATTTTGTCTCCGATTGACAATGTTTACGAAAGAACTGCCGACACGACAGGTATTTATCCAAGAAATTTATCTTTTATTCAATGCCAGTCATTGTTTTTCCTTTCTAATACTAAGTTTTATCGGTATTATAAGTTTCAAGCCATTTTATTGTTTTATTTACTAATAGATTATTGAGGTTATGTTTTCTAGTTTGACAAATCGCGTGTACGTTAATTCTTGATGTTTGATACTTGAAATTGAAAAATGTACCTACATGGAATTAATATGATTGTCTTTATATTTTTTTCAAGGTAAATCTCACAGTACAATTAGAGAAATTATTAATGAAGGAGAAAACAATTAAGGATTTTTTCTACACCTGGAGGAACACCAAAACAGTTGGCGGAAGAAAGAATTAGACGATTTTGATCTGTGTGCAATTAGACAAAAAGTTCAACACTATAACGAAACAGCCAAGTATTTTTTTTTTTATTAATGCTATTATCGCATACCACAGTAAAAAAGTATAATTTATATTTATTATTTTTCAGGTGCCTATTCTACGTAATATATTACCTATAGTTTGAGGAGACGGGTTGTAATGGGAGCCGTAAACGTGTAAGAAAGATTTTTACACTATTTTCATAAATAAGAAATGTAAAACTGACACATCAGTGTTAATGGAAAAAAACTATCATAGCACCGAAAAGGAATACAAGAATGATGTTACGTCACGTTTTTCTTTTTAAATAAAATCTAAACTTTAGCGTGTTATTTCATTTTCATTGTCATGTGAATAGTGATAATGTTATGTACCCCGCATATACATACCTGACGCCTTCATTAGTCAACTGTTCAAGTTTATTCGATATTGCCCGTACCTTTCGAATGCGACATGCTATAGGTACTCTCTGACTTCCGATTAGTTTCCGACAGTAAGCAGCTGTAAGTCACCTTCTTGTCGACTATAAACTGTCGGCATCAACAGGATTCGTTCAGTATCATTCATGTCAAATTTGATACAGGCATACCAACCATCGAATGGTTGTGAATACCCTAGATGGTGGCCGCAAATGCGATTGCTGAACATTATGTCTTGTGTATCGGGTTCAATCGGCAATCCCTGAGTGTAATTTAATTTATTTTTAAACTGAATAAGTTTGCATTATGTTATTATGATGGCACTCTTAGATAAAAAGTTATTCCAGCGAAATAATGCGCAATCTACTAAATACAATGAAAGTAAAAGACTGTGTGCCTATCAAGTCTTGAAATCTTGACTGATGAGAATTTCCAGGATCTCGTGTTTGTGGATTAAAACAACAAGTATCTTATCACTTTTAGTCCTAGTATACAGGGTGGCCATACCTGCTAAGCAGGCGCCCTCATTTTTTCCAGACTCTTTTTTGCCAAGCTGTACATGCCCGAGTCATTATTGGAAAATGAATATCAATTGACAACTGACCAAGCGAATAGATCCAGATGTGTGACTATGTGTAGATGGGTAGTTGAAGTTGTGAACGGTCAGATTAAAAGAGACTTCAAACTCTTTCGACAAGAATATTTTAACAGAGCATCAACACACCTTATGGATGATTTTAAAATTGCTTGTGCTCTTTTGATTAAATTCCACCCAAAAATTGAAGACAGACCTGATGCTATGGAGTATTTACATATTGCTCAGGCGAGATTAAATACTAGGAATTGTTTAGGGGAATTTATTCAAAGGGAAAACATCAATAGGAGGCGTACAGTATTCCAAAACATAGACAGCAGTGCTCCTCATTTGAACCATTTTCCTAGATTAACTTTAGATGATTTAAGAAGATTTGCATTGGGATCCTATCAATTAAAACAGGCGAGATCCTATTATGGGGAGCACATAAGAACTAATGGTACTTATAATATTGAAGTAAGCAATGATATTTTGGAAGAGGATTTGCCCTTAATATTGGGTCAAAATAATTATTTAATTAGGGCTATAATTAAGTCCCGCCATGTGAGCAATAAAACTTATTACTCTTATTTATTGATAAGTAAAGATGAAAATCGGGAAAATACTTTAGATAGTATAATTGCGTATTATTGTAACTGTCTAGTGGGTAACCGTACAGTAGGATGTTGTGTTCATACTATGACAGTACTGTGGTATCTGAGCTGGGGCCGCTTCAACAATGTAAGTGCTCCAGCTCAATTCTTGGACGATATATTTTATGAAGAATAAATGGTTCGTTCAAGTTTTGATTTGTTTTATTTCCTTTGGTACTTAGACATGAACTACTTACATATCAATAACGTTAATTATGAAAGTCCAGTGTGAAGCTGTTAACTAGTTATACATTTTTTATCATAATTATTTAAACTTCATTTTTGTACACCGTCTATGAGTACTTATCTACTTTTTATTGTGTTGCTATTTTATGTACCGACATAAAGTAATAAAGACAATCCCATCCCCATAGTGATGTATAAAATTTAAGTAGTAGAAGTAGGTACTTAACCTAAATAGAATAAGGAGGAAATGTCAATTTCTAATTATAACCTAGATTTTTACAACAGAAAAACAACGATATCTCTTGAACCAGGATGAATAAATGAAAAATGGTTTCTGATTAAGAAAATACTATGTTTTTACTAATAGGTTGTTCACACCAAACATGTGGTAAGAAAAATATACTTTATTTCAAATGTAAGAGTCTATTAATATATTAAATACATATAATTCATACATAATCTCCTTCGGTTTCCATTACCGCCTGCCAGCGCTCTGGAAGTCTTTGAATACTTTTGAACTTTTCGTTTTCCTTGCACTGTCTGAGAATGTCTTTTAATGAACGGGTGAGCTGGGGGTCTAAAAAGGCCACATTAAGCATTTCTGCTAAAACTAATTCATATTGTGAATTCCCAGCAATACCTTAGCAATTCCTCTAACTTTCGTAAAATGGTGACACATATTAGCGATATCATACTCAATTCAATTCATATCCGAATCACATTTGGTGTAAATGTTGCAGCATGAAAAAAAAAGACCGTAATTTTACCGGTAAATATTTCTTTGAAGATTTAATAAATACAAGTGATTATTTCTAACTGTTGAAATATTATTTAATTACAGTATGCATAAAAAATATAAAAATGTCACAGATAAGCCCTGAAAAGGGAAACTAGAAACAACAAAAACTTTATAAGCTGGCAACGAATACATAAAAGTTTTCCCTTCAGATATGTCATAATTAGTCTGTGGTCTTAATGATCTGTGGTTATGTCAACAATAAACATCAACAAAATTTAATTATTTCATGCAAATTGGGTATTTTTTAATACAGAGTAAGTAAATACTTGTTTATCTTAAATCAATATTTAATTGTATCACTGTTCAAAGGTATTTAATTGGACGTAATAATTTGTAGGCATGGAATGAAAATTCTGCTCGTCTTTCTGCATTGATATAGTGGAAGTTCTGTCGTTGTTAAACCCTTCATCAAGATCACTGCAGCGTCTACTTCTGACCAGACTCGTGTGCCAGCACCAAGCTCTACCCCTGCCGATGCTACAACAGCGGCTTTGACTCTTCGAACTCGGCAATCAAGATACCGCAGTGAGTGGAGTTTTATAACCCTACAGCTATTTTTATTGAGACTAAGACTTATGATGACGATTGAAAATGATTATGATGTTATTTAAATAACGTTTTTATGTGCCCTCTGGCTCGACATAAAATTGAGTACCTACTATCGTTAACATTCATGAAATATATAACGAAATACAAAGAGGAAAATAAACTAAATTTTACCATTTAACTAAACACTAACTAAACACAAAGAGCTATTGGGCTTCAAGTCTACTATTGTTGACAACCTGTCATCACTGTTGGTCTTAGGTTGTCTTAAAAAATGATATTATTATTTTCAATTTCATTTTATTTCACAGGTATGTTAATTATTGACTGATGATTTGACTTTCTTAAAAACCACACATTTTCTTTTTTAGCCTGGTGAAGTTGTTTCAAGCAGTCAACGTTTGCCTCTCCGCAGCTCCGTGACTACCATCAAGACATAAAATATTCAAAGAAAAATAAACTGATGTACTATAGTGTTTATGTTAGTTTCATTATTTGATTATTGCTAGATTTTTATACAGTATAACATGAGAATTGTAAATTTATTAAAATATTTTAACTTCGTGTATTGTTTTATTTAAATAATAGGTATAAAGGTAAAATGTATGTCCTATTTTATAGATACACACAACCTAATAAAATTGGAGTGAAAGTAAAGTATAATATAAGGCCTATGTCCCACATAGGTTGTAGATTTTTATTAGGGTTCCGTAACCAAAGAGTAACCAGGACGGGACCCTATAACTAAACCTCTGCTGTCCATTTTTCCGTCCATCTGCCTGTCTGTGAGCGGGCTGTATGATGGAAAATAAATATACCTACATATTTCCTCTGGAAATGTTTATTACTTACCGAGTGCAAATTACAAAAATAAGCTCGGTGTGAATAGTGTGTACTTTAAATAAGTCTTTTTTTCAACTGGGCACTGAAGTGTTACGAGTTATATGATAAATGATTTTATTTCTGTTAGTAACACAACATAACATAACATCACGCCTTGTTTCCCCGAAGGGTTAGGCAGAGGTGAACCTATAGTACACCCACATTTCGCCTGTTATGTCTGTAAGTAGGTTTGGTATATTTTTTTAAACTAGATGAGTTCGGCGTTTCCTAAATGACTACTCTGAGAAGAAAGTTACTGGTACCTACAGCTATCACACTGTTTTATACACTACCTTGGTGTTTTATATAGTGTACGCCCTTGGTAACCTGTGGTATGATCCAGATGCTTTAGTACTAAGTGGATCTACTCAGTGCCTGTGAAATATGATTGTAGTAAATTGTAACATTCACAAGAGTAGATGGTAGTGTCCATTTAGAATTGCTTCATTAAAACTGACTAGGTACTTCATTACTATTCTTGAAGGTAGGTTGTATGTTTATTTCATGTAAGTTGGATCATTTTTAATACAGAGTAAGTAAATACTTGTTCAGCTTAAATCAGTATTTAATCGTTATTCGTTGTATATAGGTATATGTTGTGTTGTGTAGGTATATGGTGTGCGCCCATATTAGCCTGTTATGTGATCCAGATGCTTAAGTAATAATTGGATCTACTCAGTGCCTAAAATATGAAAAGAAGATTGTAATAATTTGTAACATTCACAACACTAGATGGTAGTTATCATCATCATCTCAGCCGCAAGACGTCCACTGCTGGACATAGGCCTCCCCCTATTTGGAGGCCTTGCCATAATCGCCACGCTTGGCAAGCGGGTTGGCGATCGCAGTATGATGGTAAAATGCATAGAGAACGCTGCTGCCCATTCTCTAGTAAATCCCTTAGTCGCCTTTTACGACCCCCACAGGAAGAAATGGGGTGATGCTATTCTTTATGTCCGGCACCACACGGGACAGACTAGATGGTAGTGTCTATTTGGAACTACCTTAAAACTGACTACTTCATTACTATTCTTGAAGGTAGGTAGTACTCATGCCAGCGCGGCAGTACATATGTACGGCTCCAGCTCATGGACCTTATCACGACGTATATTTAGCCTATATAACTGAAAAAACCTGGAGGTCCCACATTTGAAACGCTATGTCCATTTTTCGAAGTGCCACAATTCATTGGTGACTTATAATGGACTACATATCACGAGCGTGCTCAAAAAAAAATTCTTAAGGCCTAAATTTGCCATTATTACGATATTTTTTCAAAAAATCCCAAATATGATTTGTAAAATGTTCCTCTTGACTAACTTCTTATGATTCCGCTATTTGACATTAAACTTCAATAGAGCAATTCATATTATGTGTACCATTTTACGAATCTCCATACAAAACTGTCAAATAGATGAATTGTGTTTAATGAATTCTACGCAGAAAATATTATGAATTGTCAGTTTGTGACCATTTTACGGATTACAATATGATTCATAATATTTTCCTATTATGATTCTACCAAAGTGGCCTTTTTAGACCCCCTGATCCCAACTATCAAACATGTTACCTCACAACATTCTCTTCAATTCCCCAAAACAGCCATAGTCCAGTGGGTTTAAATCTGGTGAGTAAGGAGGATGTGTCCAAACAGCAATATTTTTTTCTTCAAAAAAATTATGAAATAATCTTTGCTCTGTGCGGGCGAGCATTATCCTGAAGAAGTACAGGTCGATTACATTTTGTTTTATTCATCCATTCCGGGATTTCTTCATTGAGGATAGAAATATACACTGAAGCGGTCATTGCTTGACCTTGGTCTAGAAGCCTATAAAATGCGATGCCGTCGTAATCTAATGCCATCAGTAGCATCCTCTTCCTCTCGTGAATGTTAAACGCCACAACATCGGGCGGCTTCTCATTTCTCCCCAGCCAGAACCTTCGCTGGTTGCGATCGGGGGGTAAGTACAGGGACACCCATGTTTCGTCGATTGCGAGAGTTCTCCTAAGTATGGCAGGATTCTTGTTGTATTCTGTTAAGTTACACTTAACAGCTGACAATCGATGATCTTTTTGGTCTTGACTCGGAACATGTGGTATCCACCTACCAAGTTTCTTCGTAAAATGTAGAATTTCATTTAAAATATGCCAAACTGAAGATATTGTTAAGTTCAAGTGCTGTGAAATGTAGCGCACTGAATAGCCTTTATTATTCTTCAGTAACTCCTCTACATCAAGCGTTCTCTGCTTCCAATCAGTGGGTTTTCTATGGTCACCTCCTCTTCTTTCTTCCACTTCAAACTGGTTCTTCCTGAATCGAGTCACCCACGATTCCACTGTGCGTTGACTATAGGCTTGTCCACCTAACAGTTGCACTAGCTGTTTATGGATTTGCTTTGCGGTCCACCCGAGACCCACGCCAAACTTGATGAAAACTCTTTGCTGATAATCATCGATTGAGTTTTTTAATTGAGTTTGATCCATTTCTCACAATAACTAAAATCAAAATTCAACAACAAACACGTCTGTTCTTTGTTTACGCAATTGGACTACTACAAGTCGTAACATGCATCCGTTTAAAAAATACAGCGCGACAAGTCACCACACGTTTGGTGTGAACAACCTAATATTATGTAAAATAAAAATCTTCAAGGCACAACAATTTTCCACTGGGACCCAACTTCCCCTATAAATACAGATAGATATGAACAGATAGCCGGTTGCAGAATCACAACGTGCCCAGATTTTGAAGCCACGCTTGATTGGCTTCTTTGGCATATACTGCTTTAAAGATGATCTTCCTTTAAACTTCACCATGCATTCATCTATTGATTATTTAATTCAATTACCTGTTACCTGCTGGAACAATTTATTAAGCTTTTGAATCATTGGTGTCAACTTGTACATTTTATCGTATTCCGGTGAGTTCCTATTTGGTTCTTTTTCATTGTCATTTATGTGTAAATTTTCAGTTATTTTTTTTAAATCTTTTCATATACATAATTTTTGAAATTTCTGCATTATTGTAAAAAGGGTCATTAGACCAATATAGCTCCATATCAGGCAATGGGTTTAACCCCATCATTATTAATATTCCAAGGTAAGCTTTCATTTCCTCTGATAATACTGGTGTAAAATTATTGCTGTTATTCTGAACCGCATATCTATTTGTTTGTTCCACTAGAACTTGTACTAAATATTCTGGGAAAAAGTTTTGAAAAACATCGATAGGCCGCGTTTTATGACTATATGTTGATTGTGGTTGAATTGAATTGGTAAATTCTGGAACATTGTGTATCTCTGTTTCAATTTTCCACTCCCTTGGTTGTCTTACTGTATTCATAGTTCTGCTTGATCTTGAGCGACGATCCGGTTCTGTTACAATAACATTACTGCTTGAAGGTCTTGCATATTGGAGTATAGTGGGAGTGTTCTTCACAGATTTCAGCTAAGCATTGCTCTATTTCAGTTTCTCGTTGGTTGCAATCCATAACAAAGCTTTCTTCATAAGTTGCAATATTTTCCTCTGTTGGAAGAACATCATATTGTCCTGTTGTCTCACCCACACTACCAATAGGTCTAGGACTATTTATTTCTAAAATATCTGTGAGTGCTTCTACTGAATATATTTCTTGGCTTTCAATAGTTTCTTCCAAGTTATCAGATATACCAAACAACTCTTCAAGACGCCTTTCAAAAATAACATCTTGAGACTCATTCTGGTAATCTGCCGGGCTGGTTACAGGGGCTGTTTGGTAATAGGTATCATCATCTGAGTCAAGATCGGATAAATCTGACAGGTTGTTCATGATATCTTCTAACTCCTGTTTCCTTAATTTCTTATTCATGGTGAACCCTACAAATAAATTATTACATGTAAATATCACATCTACTTCCCCTTAGAAGCTTACTTTCATTCAAATTTCAGCATTCTATCATTATTTGTATTTTGTATTGACTTGTATGTGAGTTCAAACTTTCATAATATATATAATAAGAAATAAATTATAAACTCAATCGGGTCAAGGGAATAATTTTACCACTTAGTATTTCGCAGATTTTAACGCTGTTATCAATGTTATACGGATAAAATCAACAAAAAAACATAGCTAAAGTTGTCATTTCATATAAGATGGAAACATAATCTACTTACAAGATTTTTCGTTGAACAATAAAAGATTTTTTCTCAGAAGTAACCAAAAATCGACCGTTATTTTAGCACTTTTTCACGTCACTGAACTTTGACATTGACATTTCAATATAAGGTAGTCATTTTTTGAAAAGTGTTGCAAGTTATGAAATTTAAAATCTTCTAAAGAATAGTTTAATTCGGTTGCGTTCATTCTATGGGCTATCTTTCATGTAAAATAAACATGTTTTTCAAAATAGTCTTGGTGGGAAACTATATCCCTTTGCGTTATTAAGGGATAATATTAGTATGGAGTCTATTTGCTTTTAACCATCTTTTCTTGAAATCACTTTTGAAATATGAAATTTTATGTTTCAAAACTTTTAATTGTTTTTCATTAAAGTTGTCAGACGATTAAAGGTAATTTTCCAAATAATCGACTTTTTCATCAAATGTGTGTAATTCTTGTTGTTGCATTTTATTGAACAGGTATTCTCTAGTCACAACTTTGTAGTTAGAGACCCCTCGTAACCCTAAAACAATAAAAAGAAAACACTTAATTTGCTTGAAAATAACGGTTAATACTTTTTAGGTTACACAAACATTAACGCATATGTTTCGTCGCAAGTAGCGTAAAGTAGCACTCTATTCGTAAAATATCTATAATATGACAGTTTTTGTCAAGCGTAACAATAAAAATCGTTAATCGGAAGAACTCGGAAGGATAACTAATCACATTGACATTTAAAATTCAGGTAAAAACTGCTTAAAAAATCGAGATAGTTGTAAATTGATTTTGAACCTTACAAATACATGTAAACATTAGTAAATCTTAATAAATAAAACTGTTCTTACCTGTATTATGATGATCCATAGTAGTTTTGGTTACTATAAAAAAGCACTAAGGTCTCAAACGCAGTACGTTTTTAATGTAGCCAGTAACTGACGCGAGCGCATGCGACAACGATTAAGTTCCGACTGGCTTGCTAGTTACGGCGCGGGCGCTCGAGCCCGAAAAGGGTTGTCTGTAGCTACCTGACTCGCTGACTAGTATTCATTTTTGCTTTTATGTTGGAATTTGTTTTTACCAATTCCACCCGGCTAGGAATACAAAATACCCGTGTGTGCGCTGTCGGCGTTTCGTCGGAATCACTCGTAACTCGCATAGAGTCAATGAGCCGTTGAGCTAAATGAACTAGTGAACTATTCCGTGAAAGACTGAGCGACTGAGAGCTACATTGTGATTAAAGAGCTAGTTCAATTTTATCTCTCATTCGCGAGCTACCCATGTTTTTTTTTTTTTTTTTTTTTTTTTTTCAGGATGGGAAATCATCAAATGACTTCTCCCGCTCTGGGCGGAGCGGGAGGGCGTGTCAGACTTTTACTGACTAAAACCCACCCGTGTTCCATCAGTTGCCCATGTGCCAGGGTCACGGTATCTCTTTCGAACAATCACGCGACCCCGGCAGGCATCGGTCCTAGTAGACCCCTACACTGCTGCTGACATCTCTTTGAGGCGCGCGTGGAACACTGCGCGCCGTCGACCCGAGCCTGGTCCTTACCGGGCGGCGAGCTACCCATTGCTCGCCACCCGCAAGTTCGCGCCTACGGTGGCCGGGAGTCCGCAATCGACTCCCGACGCCCGGGGCGTCTCCTCCTGCGGCGGCTAGGGGCGTGAGGGCGCAGAGACTGCCACTCCCTCACGCGCCCCGCCTCCTCCTTCGCGAGCATTACTGCTTCGCAGAAGGAGGTGACGGCTTCCCATTCCCTCTCGCTCCGTACCATGGCTCGCACCAGGGCCGGACGCGAGAGGTCGCCGCCGCCGATCGCCTCCACGAGGACACGGCGGTGCTCCGCCCAGGCAGGGCACACCTCCACCGTATGCTCCACCGTGTCCTCCAGACGATCCTCGCAATGGAAACACCCGGACGTATCCTCCCGCTTTATCCTGAACAGGAACCCACCGAAGCACCCATGCCCGGTGAGAACCTGTGTCAGGCGGAAGGTGAGGACGCCGTGGCGCCTCTCTATCCACTCGTCAAAGAGGGGACTTACCGCCGCAATTGTGGCGTGCCCAAGCTACCCATGTTTAGTTGACAATTGTTTGTTACTAACAAACAATTGTCAAAAAGTTTAAATTGCAAAAATCAACAATATTTACTGTAAAGTTATTCTTACTTAACTAATTACACAGGCCGACAAAATTTAACAAAAGTCCATACCCAGAGACCAGACCTAATATACCCGAAAGATTTTGTTGCGCTGAATCCGAATCAGAATTGCTCCTGTACGTCTGGTTTTCGAGATATCCTGACCTAAAAGAGCAAAAAATGCGTCTTTTTGCAGTTTTTGAGGTTACATGATAGAAGTACAAAAAATGATTATCAAAAAAACGTTGTATGTCAATTGAAAGTACCATCCTCTCCCTTTTAAACCTATTTAGATTCTATCAAATATCTTTTTTTTTTTCACCAAAATATCGCTATTTGAAATTTTACACTTGAGCGTATTGACCCAACCACAAAAAAAAAATATCGTAAAAATTCTGCCCGAAACCAGACCATGTTGATCTTGTGTTATTGGGGTCGCAGATTCCGATTCCGAGGTCCAATTTACCCTATAAGATCAGAATTTTTCGTAAGCTCAAAAAACAACCCCTAAAAACGAGCCCTACCAAACCATAACCAGGCTAACCCACCTGACCCTGGAAACAGCAAGTTTAATCACTAATAGGGTGAATTGGACCTCGAATTCGGAATCAGCGACCCCAAAAACACAAGATCAACATGGTCTGGACTTGGGCAGATTTTTTTTTTGTATTAGGGTTAATACGCTAAAGTGTAAAATTTCAAATAGCGATATTTTGGTGAGAAAAAAAGATATTTGAAAAATTCCAAATAATTTTAAAAGGAGAAGGGTGGTACTTTCAAATGCCATACAACGTTTTTTTGATAATCATTTATTTCCTTCTGTCACGTAATCTCAAAAACCGCAAAAAAAAAACCGGCCAAGTGCGAGTCGGACTCGCGCACCGAGGGTTCCGTACAAACCTGTAGGTATCCTCGGTTTATGCGTAAGGTTTATGTTTTTTGAAATTAAATGTTTTTTTTTTATATTTGAGTTGATTGAATGGAAGGTAAATTGCGATTTACGATTTATGACGTATTAAAAAAAAACTACTTACTGGATTTCGTTCAAACCAATTTTCGTTGGAAGTTTACATGGTTATGTACATCATATATTTTTTTTAGTTTTATCATTCTCTTACTTTAGAAGTTACGGGGGGGGGGGACACACATTTTACCACTTTGGAAGTGTCTCTCGCGCAAACTATTCAGTTTAGAAAGAAATGATGTTAGAAACCTCAATACCATTTTTGAAGACCTATTCATAAATACCCTACACGTATGGGTTTGATGAAAAAAATTTTTTTGAGTTTCAGTTCTATGTATGGGGAACCCCAAAATTTATTGTTTTTTTTCTATTGTTGTGTAAAAATCTTAATGCGGTATACAAAATACATCTACTTACCAAGTTTCAACAACATATCTCTTATAGTTTCGGAGAAAAGTGGCTGTGACATACACGGACAGACAGACAGACAGACAGACAGACCGACAGACAGACAGACAGACATGACGAATCTATAAGGGTTCCGTTTTTTGCCATTTGGCAACGGAACCCTAAAAACGCGGTTTTTGCACTTTTAGATTAGGATATCTCAAAACCCTGAAGTGATAGAGCAATTTTGAGGCCAGATTTTAATTCAGCGTGTCAAAATCCTTCGGAAAAGTATAGTCTGGTTCCTGGATAAAAAATTTGTCGGCCTGTGTTATTAAATATTTATTAGTAATCAAATCACTCTTCAGTTCGTAATCGAAACAAGGTTTCCTAAGCAGTTTAAGTAATAATTATGAATTATTATAACTATATAACAATCAGTCATACCTAGTAGTAACTAGGTAACTACCTTGTACTAATATAATTTCTGCAGTCTATCTTAATTTGTAGTAAATTCAATCAAAAACATAACAACGTAAATGAGATCTTTTTTCAATTTCTAAGTAGCTTTTGCGCATATACCTATGAGATCTTTTTGTTGTAAATATTACTTAGTTCGTTTTTTTATTAATTATAAGAGATCCTTTTATAAAGATTAACTACCTAAGTACATATTATATGAGATCTGTATTAAAAGCCAAACATATTTGGCAAATATTTATCCATTTCTGGAATTCTATAAAACCCTCTCTTGTTTAAACACCTCCTTCCTTTATCACTTCCATTATTTCCTTAAGCTTATATAAATTTTTATCGGGCGTGTTAGGCCATTTAAAAGAATTTCCATTAGTCATTGTCATTGTACTTATTTCGTACTCGTTCTTTCTCAAGCTTTCCATCTTACCAGGAAAATACTCCATTTTTTTTTTTTGGATAGGAAATCATCAAATGACTTCTCCCGCTCTGGGCGGAGCGGGAGGGCGTGTCAGACTTTTACTGACTAAAACCCACCCGTGTTCCATCAGTTGCCAATGTGCCAGGGTCACGTTATCTCTTTCGAACAATCACGCGACCCCGCGGCAGGAAATACGCCCCTTCATACTTAATTATTACTTCTCTGACATGACTGAAACTGAACTGGCCTGTAACAATGATCAGGGGGTCTAAAAAGGCCACTTTGGTAGAATCATAATAGGAAAATATTATGAATCATATTATAATCCGTAAAATGGTCACAAACTGACAATTCATAATATGTTCTGCGTACAATTAATTAAACGCAATTCATCTATTTGACAGTTTTGTATGGAGATTCGTAAAATGGTACACATAATATGAATTGCTTTAATGAAGTTTAATGTCAAATAGCAGAATCATAAGAAGTTAGTCAAGAGGATCATTTTACAAATCATATTTGGGATTTTGTGAAAAAATATTGTAATAATGGCAAATTTAGGCCTTAAGAAAATTTTCTTGAGCATGCTCGTGATGTGTAGTCCATTTTAAGTCATCAACGATTTGTGGCACTTCGAAAAATGGACATAGCGTTTCAAATGTGGGTCCTCCAGGTTTTTTGGGTTATATAGGCAAAACATAAGCCGTGATAAGGTCCATGAGCTGGAGCCGTACATATGTACTGCCACGCTGGCATGAGCACTACCTACCTTCAAGAATAGTAATGAAGTAGTCAGTTTTAAGGTAGTTCCAAATAGACACTACCATCTAGTGTTGTCATCATCATCATAATTTCATCCGAAAGACGTCCACTGCTGGACATAGGCCTCCCCCAAGCTCCGCCACTTTAACCGGTTTTGTGCTTCCCGCATCCACCGGATTCCTGCGCCTTTCACAAGGTCATCGGTCCACCTTGTTGGAGGCCTTCCAACTCTATGTCTTCCGGTATGAAAGTGTTCTTCTAGTTCTAGTGTTGTGAATGTTACAAATTACCACAATCTTCTATTCATATTTTAGGCACTGAGTAGATCCAATTAGTACTTAAGCATCTGGATCATACCACAGGCTAATATGGGCGCACACCATATACACAACACAACATAAATATACAACGATACAATTAAATATTGATTTAAGATGAACAAGTATGTACTTACTCTGTATTAAAAACGATCCAACTCACATGAAATAAACATACAACCTACCTTCAAGAATAGTAATGAAGTAGTCAGTTATAATGAAGCAGTTCTAAATAGACACTACCATCTACTCTTGTGAATGTTACAAATGACTACAATCTTATAATCATATTTCAGGCACTAAGTAGATCCGCTTAGTACTAAAGCATCTGGATCATACCACAGGTTACCAAGGGCGTACACTATATGAAACACCAAGTTAGTGTATAAAACAGTTCAGAGGAAATATGTAGGTATATTTATTTTCCACATCATACAGCCCGCTCACAGACAGACAGATGAACGGACCAAAGGACAGCGGAGGCTTAGTAATAGGGTCCCGTCCTGGTTACTCTTTGGTTACGGAACCCTAATAAAAATCTACAACCTACGTGGGAAATAGGCCTTATATTACTTTACTTTCACTCCAATTTTATTAGGTAGTATGTACCTATAAAATAGGACATACAGTTTACCTTTATACCTATTATTTAAGTAAAACAATACACAAAGTTAAAATATTTTAATAAATTTACAATTCGCATGTTATACTGTATTAAAATCTAGCAATAGTCAAATAATGAAACTAACATTAACACTATAGTACATCAGTTTATTTTTCTATGAATATTTGATGTGTTGGTGGTAGTCACGGAGCTGCGGAGAGGCAAACAATGACTGCTTGGAACAACTTCACCAGGCTAAAAAAGAAAATGTGTGGTTCTTAAGAAAGTCAAATCATCAGTCAATAATTAAGATACCTGTGAAATAAAATGAAATTGAAAATAATAATATCATTGTTTAAGACAACCTAAGACCAACAGTGATGACAGGTTGACAACAATAGTAGACTTGGAGCCCAATAGCTTCTTTGTCTTTAGTTAGTGTTTAGTTAAATGGTAAAGTATCGTTTATTGTTGTATTTCGTTATATAATTCATGAATGTTAACGATAGTAGGTACTCAATTTTATGTCGAGCTGTAGGGTTATAAAACTCCACTCACTGCGGTATCTTGATTGCCGAGTTCGAAGAGTCAAAGCCGCTGTTGTAGCATCGGCAGCGGTAGAGCTTCAGTATATACGTTACACACTGATGCAAGCTCTTTTTTTAACCAACTTCAGAAAAAGGAGGTTATCAATTCGACTGACTGTATGTTTTTTTTTATGTTTGTTACCTCATAACTTTGAACTGGGTGAGCCGATTTTGATGATTCTTTTTTTTATTTGAAAACTGGTGCTTCCCGAATGGTCCCATTTTAATTTGGTTCCATTCGGACAATGAACCCCCATGTGAAAACCAAATAAGTCATAAATTTGCATTAAGTTTTTTCGCGACAAATGAACGAATAACGCGATTAGATTAGTGCGGGGTATCTACCATAACTAAAAAGTAGAAAATAAAAACTTTTTACAAAAAAAAAACAACCGACTTCCTTAAAAAAAATACTACAAAGTCAAAAAAAAATTTTATTTCGGAATTCGGTGGCAAAAATCCTTAAATACAGATCCTAAGACACCAACTTCCGAAATTAAAGTTATTTTTGACTTTGTAGTGTTTTTTATAAGGAAGTCGGTTGTTTTTTTGTTGTAAAAAGTTTTTTTGTTGCTCCGACTGACGAAAAGGAAATACTTGCAATTATTGCCCATCTAAAAATAACATCGGCGACGGGATATGATCGGATTAATAACGCATTCCTTAAGCAGTGCGCCCATGTAGTAATGTGGTCGATTGCTTTCTGTTACGTACCGTTCTCTATAAGATAGGTATGAGGCATTTAGTTTTAGGAATTTGAATAGTTTTTTACCCCACAACTAGTACTCAAGCCTTTGTGTGTAGTAATAAGGGTCTGATTTGATTAACTTGTCGGCTTGCTTATCGCCTATTCGCTGAGCAATCCGATTGGTGTACGAAGGGCGACAGTGGCGCCGCTCTTCCGCGTGCTTTTTCACTTGAACTATGCGGCTCAACTCGTAAAACAACGTGCCCCGCGCGCTAAAAACTTTTTTCTAATAAGAAATGGTCCTACTGTGATTTTCGTGCTACAACCCCCACAAGATACGAGAAATAAAAACCAACACCTGTGGAAATACATGTGCAGTGAAGTTTTAGCTGGATTTAGGGCGACTGGACACGACGCCGAGCCCATGAGGTGCGCGAGGCAGTGGACGGGAGTTCGTTGGTAAGTTTTTCAAATCTACACCCACAAACTTCTACACACTTTCCTATGCAATTTAAGCTTAAGTACGGGGGTAGTACCCGATTGCGTAAAGATTGCAAATATTTGCCCGATTTTCAAAAGTGGACATCCTAATACTCCAGCAAATTATCGCCCAATTTCTCTGCTGACAGCTCGATCAAAAATCCTTGAGAAAGTTGTCAATAAGAGACTACTGGCATACCAGGAAAAAAATAAATTACTTTCGGACAATCAATTTAGCTTTCGGGTTGGCAGGTCCACGGAAGATGCAATAACTAACTTAGCCGAGCTTATGACTTTGAATCTGGATAAAGGACGGGCATGTCCTGGAATCTTTCTGGACCTTGCAAAAGCCTTCGATACGATCTCCAGAAAAAAAAATATAAAGAAAATGTCATTGCTGGGGATTCGTGGCGTTAAATTGGACTGGTTTGCCTCATATCTCTGTGAAAGAATACAAAGGGTTGTACTAGGGGAATATTGTAGTGACCTAAACACCGTGCATTTTGGTGTTCCCCAGGGAAGCGTGCTGGGGCCCACACTTTTCATTATTTGTATAAATGGACTTTGAAACATGAACCCCCACAACAGAACAGGCAAAAAATTTCACTTATGCTGATGACACCGCAATCGTTTTTCATGGGAAAACATGGGACGAAGTGAAACGCGTGGTGGAAGGTGGGGTGAAGGATGTTTCGAACTGGCTGCAACACAATCTATTGACGCTAAACATAGAGAAAACCAAGGCCATAAATGACAATGCCAGATCCTGCCCCACCCTTCCCCACCGTACCGGAAATGTAACTTAATCAAAAATATCACAGGAAATTATGAGCCTTTGTTGCTTAACTATTATTCTGTTACACTTGCGGATAATAAGTTAGCGATAAAAAGGAATTTAAAAACCCAAGAGGTATTTCCCGTTTTAATCGCGAACATCTGCGTTACTTAGCACGCACACACGCGGAACAAAAACAGTTATTTAATTTAAAAAATAATATCTATTAATTTACTATACACGGATTTTAATATGTATTTGGTTAAATTACACACAGATAATGAAAATAACCGTGTGTACCGTGTGGTGCCGGACGTAAAGAATAACACCACCCCATTTCTTCCCGTGGGTGTCGTAAAAGGCGACTAAGGGACTTACTAGAGAATGGGCAGCAGCGTTCTCTATGCATTTTACCATCATACTGCGATCGCCAACCCGCCTGCCAAGCGTGGCGATTATGGCAAAGCCCCCCAAATTGGGGGCGGCCTAAGTCCAGCAGTGGACGTCTTACGGCTGAAGTGATGAATGAAAATAATCTTAGTGAATACCTATATAATATTATTATGAATATATATTCTAATAAATGTTTCGCATTTGAGCATTAGTAGGTTAAGGTGTAATGAAACGTCATTGACGAGCTACTGGTAATGTCAAAAAATTAGTGGTGGGTCGTTGTCGAATTTTTGATGGACGAAACGCAACCGTTTTTCCGACGACGAAAACGGTTGTTGTCGCGACTGGTTTGAAGAGCCGTCTTCAAACCAGTTGTTGCGACGACGACCGTTTTGTCAAAGACGAAACTTATCGAATATGGAATAGAATTGCGTTTTCGTCACGTGAAATAGTTGCAGTTCCTGCAAAGTTACAACTACTTATAAATGCCCAATTACACAACTGACCAAAAAATTTAAACAAACAAGATCTACACTCGAGAGCAATGAATCCGGGTCACTTAAAGAATCCTAAAAATCTCGGAAACTAAAAATGCTAGGTTAATGCAATAAATTGTATTTAATAGACAATGTAATACTCCTTAAATGAAGGTATTAAAACTTCTTAGTTATTGTAAAGTTATATCATAAAAAAATCAAATTTGAAAAAGGGCCACTTTCGAAGATGGAACTACGAAATTACAGCATTTGGTTTTGCTTTTGTTTGTAATCTGTCATTTATGTGGGTACATAAACCATGTTGATAGTGCTCTATATTCATTATTCAAGCTGAAATTATGTCGCTTACGCCTGAAGAATGCACCAGAATACTTACAATGCTGGAAACCGGCCGGAGTCAGCGCGATACAGCCTGGACTGTCGGTGTGTCGCTGTCAACAGTACAAAGAGTTCTCCGACGTTACGAAGAAACTGGTTCTAACCTACGCAGACCAGGAACGGGCAGAACCAGGTGTACCACAGCACGAGAAGACCGATACTTGGTGAACACCATGCTTCGAAATCGCTTTCTCACAGGAACTGAACTCACAAATCAGTTTCGACGCCTCGGAGGAAGTAACCCAAGTGCATGGACAGTAAGACGTCGGCTTGCTGAATCTAACTTAAAACCCCTTAGACCTGCAAACGGCCCTAAACTGGAGCGTGGGCATCGTATTTCAAGACTAAGATATGCCCAGAGCCACGTAAATTGGAGTATTGAAGATTGGTCAAAAGTTATGTTCTCCGACGAATCAAAATTTGTGCTCTACAAGCACGATGGAAGACACAGAGTGTATCGAAGACCAGGGGAAAGATTCAAGCAAGCATGCATCGAAGAAAAAGTAGCCTACGGTGGTGGGTCTGTACTTGTGTGGGCCGGAATTTCTTCTGAAAGTCGCACAGAGCTGGTGATCATAGAAAACGGCTCTTTAACTAGCGTAAGATATGTGGAAGAAATCCTCAATGATCACGTTGGTCCATTTATGGTCAATTTAGGTGAGGATGCTATATTTATGCATGACAATGCCCGACCTCATACAGGTAGGATTGTGAATGACTACCTTCAAGAGATGAACATTACTCGTATGGAGTGGCCAGCGCGCAGCCCGGATATCAACCCGATCGAGCATGCTTGGGACGAGCTAGGCAGATGCGTAAAACAACGAAACCCTCCCCCAATCACGCTTCGTGAGCTCAAAATTGCTCTCACAGAGGAATGGGAGAATATTCCCCAAAATCGTATAAGGAACTTGGTGTACAGTATGCCAAACCGCGTAAACGCAGTAATGGAAGCACGAGGAGGCAATACGAAGTATTAAAATTCAAGAAAATCGTAATAAAGTTCAAAAATTTCATGTTTCCTATTTTTGTTTTAAGGAGAGATCAGCAGTTTTTTTCTTTATGTAATTTTGTGTTAATAAAATGTATGGTGACTCATATTTTTTTTACTTTCATTTAAGGAGTATTACATTGTCTATTAAATACAATTTATTGCATTAACCTATCATTTTTAGTTTCCGAGATTTTTAACATTCTTTAAGTGACCCGGATTCATTGCTCTCGAGTGTATATGACGCGCTCACCGGCTCGAATTCCAGGATATTCATTTACCTATTATCCCAATTCTATATGCCGGGCGATTTTGCACTTAACGGCTATAAGCTTACACAGGTTTGACCGTCGCATCACGAACGACAGTATAGTAGAGAAGTAGTAATAAAATAAAGACTCTATACCACTGACAAAAAGTTAACTTTTTACTGTAAGAACTGTTTTGTGAACGAATGCGGTACGCTAAGGACGACGTCGCGACGAGTTGAATCAATGCGTTCTCGACCGTATTTTCTTAGCAGTAAAATAAAAAATCGCATCAAGTAATTCGAAGACTGGTTTGTGTATCGAGAACTATTTGGATCCAAGACGTAAAAACAGTTTCATCGTCGTATTCGTCGCAGAATATAAAACGGTCTTTGGAACGGACTAAGGACGACGACGCGACGAGTGTGATAGTTGAATCAATGGGTTCTCGACCGTATTTTCTTAGCTGTAAAATAAATAATCGCATCTAGTAATTCGAAGACTGGTTTGTGCAACGAAGACTGTTTGGGCCCAGGACGTAAAAACGGTTTCATCGTTGCAAAACATAAAACGGTCTTCGGAAACGGTTCGTTGTCGTAACGCCCACCACTACAAAAAGTCATTCTTTGACTTTTTGACATTAGCTCTGTTCTGTTTGCCGTTGCATTGCTGTTTGTATTTTACGCTCCCTAATCTCAACGTGATCAATATTATTACTGTTACATTATCCCGACGAGTTTTGCTCTTGTACACGGACTCGATCTCGCCTATTCGCCGACTTTTTACTATTTGCCACGGATTCTGATTATTGCTTCCATTTTGAACAATGCTCGAGTTGGGTAACGATGTCGAGGTGCATAAATGGTTATTTGTGCGTCGACAGGATGCTAAGATATGTTGTTGCAACATGGAAATTGTTGTAACAGGTATGTAAATACTACGGTATTTATTGCTCGGATTGGACCGTAGTGAAAAATCCTAAATAAATAATTTAGGCAAACTTACAACAAAGCTAACAAAGGCATTTAGACATAATTTAGATATCTATATTAAGCAGCAATAGAATGATGCTACATTTTTCCTACTTGTAAACAAACTTTTATTTTATGGGTCAAAGCTCTAGAGTTTCTGTCATTGTCCTTTTGCTGTATGAAACGTTCTTCTCCTAACAGAGTGGCTCGTCTGCGGCTGCACTCCTGTACTGGTTCCGACCAGTGTTCGTGTCCTTGCATCGAGCAAACTGACTCTGTTAAATACCTAAGGAGTCATTGCTGATAAATACATTGACGTGGTCCGCACACCTGAGCGCTTTAAGGGGCCGGATTAGAACAATGCTGCGAATCTTCAAACAACTAGGCAGGTCCTTAAGATGATCTATTTTTCACTTTGTCAATCCATTCTCAATTACTGCATAGTAGCGTGGGGCGGTGTAGGCAAGACCTTACTAATCAAAGTAGAAAGAGCTCAACGCGCTCTACTAAAACTTGCGTATCGACGACCGTACCGGTATCCCATGAATAAACTGTATTCTGAAGTGGGAGTTCTTAGAGTTAGGCAACTTTACATACTGTCTGTGACGCTACGATTCCATAAAACTGCCTTAAGCACGTGTATCATGTCAAGGCGAAGGGTAAATTGGGACAGATTCCAATGCCGTAAAATAATTGGCAGACAGTCTTTTGGTTTTATAGGACCACACATATACACGAAACTCAATGGCCTACACAAAATACTTAAACTAACACAAAGGAAATGCAGACTGACGGTAACAAAGAGTCTTCTTGCAATGGACTATGACATGACGGAAGGTTTTTTGGCCTAAGTTAAAACTCACAGATCACACATCATAAACATACATACACACTTACTCACTTACGTACTATCGGCAAAACGGGTACGAA
Source organism: Aporophyla lueneburgensis (assembly GCA_932294355.1). Classification (NCBI taxonomy): domain Eukaryota; kingdom Metazoa; phylum Arthropoda; class Insecta; order Lepidoptera; family Noctuidae; genus Aporophyla; species Aporophyla lueneburgensis. The sequence goes on from OW028735.1 coordinate 25,778,097, forward strand.
ACTTGCGACGGCCGGAGCGACGGCGGGGCGGGGCGACGGCGATGTAATCAAATGCATTAAAAACTTAAGCGCTGTGTACGAAACGGGCGACGGCGGAGCGGCGCGATCGAGCGATTTACGGGCGGCGGTGGAGCGATGGCGGCGCGGAGCGACGAGAACAAATTAGTTTGGTTTCGCCGCTCGCGCGGGTACATAGTGTTGCATTTTTATCACAGTAATAATATGGAAATTGACAATGAAGAGTTAATATCTTTTATTTTATCAAAACCGGACAGTAAAAACGTACACATAAAAATCATCTATTACTTAACGAGTTCCAGGTGGCTCCTCAATTCAGACGTTTAGATTGAGGAGCCACTTGTGCATTAAATATAACTAGTGATATATTTTACTGCTAAATCTAGAATTCGTGCTGCAAAATTACCTACATTGCTGCTAAATAATGGTGAGATCAGATTTAAAAATCTGATGTGGCTCCTCAATCCTTACGGACATAAAATAACTGGTTCTTCTTTGCAGTTATACATGTTTCCCATCAAATCGTCATAACAGACTATTTGGTCGTTATGAACACCATGTCCTTTGTAATCGGAATCGAAAAAATCGGACAAAATAAAAATTGGTTGCCTGTAAAGTCGGTATACGGGCGAAAGTTTTACGTGACAACGACTTTGAGTGGTAAAATAATTTTAATGTGAATATTCATTCGTATAGTAGGAAGAAGGATGAAATAATAGTAACAATTTAAAACATTTATTTATACAAAGAATTATATTTAAAGGCGCGTGCCTTTCACTTTTTATGTCTGTCTCTCTCGCTCTTAGGCGGGCTAACCATGCCCGAGTGGAAGGGACGCGTGCCTCTCACTCGCTCTCATTGTGAGCGCATAACGTGAGCGGAGCGTAACGCAGTTTCTTGAAGTGTCACCCGGCAAACCAATTTATAAGACGTTGTCACGTCAAAACAAAAGAGTTATAATAATACCACGTGAGCGCGACTGCGCGGAAGTTTGTTTCGTACACACGCAAGACACCGCTATCTCTTCGCCCCGCGCCGTACCGCCCCGCCCCGCCGTCGCTCCGGCCGTCGTAAGTTTCGTACCCGCAGACTGAAGCATGCTCACTTAAGAAAATAGTCCTGCGGAAGCGCAGATAGTGACAAACCACGCCCCTTCCTTGCTCCACCCAATTAGAGACAATACATATTTGTGTGAGTGCAGTAAGTGCGTGCGGCAAAAAATACCAACAAACATTAGTCAGTGCCAATTTGTATGTCGCTAATTGTTCACGCTTCCTGTTTTCATCACAATTTTATTTTACGACCTGTTTATTTCTATCGGACTGATTGCCTGCCCAACTGTGACCTTTGCTTTGTATACCGGACTGTGATTGTGGAACTCTTTTTGTCCCTTGCTCGTATCCTGGACTGTGTATCGTGATTGAATCGTAGGTTACAAACAAATTTTTAATCATTCATATTATATTTGAACGCCTAAAAAAACCTACATGCATTTTTATACTTCGTATTAACTTCTGCCAGCGGCTTCGCCCGCGTGGAGGTCGGAAAATATCCCGGGGGAACGTACTACTGGGATAAAAAGTAGCCTATGTCCTTTCTCAGGCTCTAAACTATCTGTGTACCAAATTTCATTTAAATTGGTTCAGTAGTTTTAGCAGGAGAACGAGACAGACAGAGTTACTTTTGCATTTATAAATGATAAATGATAAATGATAAATGATTTTATTTCTGTAAGTAGGTTTGTACAAACACTTTTACATGTCAATTATATTTTTTTTTTAACTAGATGAGTTCGGCGTTTCCTAACTGACTACTCTGAGAAGAAAGGCCGAAACAAACTCAGAGGTCACAGTCTCTTTTAAAGTCCAGACATAATCTTGTTCACATCATGTGAAGATCATGTAGATTGGTGACTGAAATGGTCTTTTGAAGAAAGAACCACACAGATTGAGTGGACCTGTCCAGTCAGTGCAAGCATTTGTCACTAATCGTTTAGCTCAACTCGGAAGATAAGGAGCCCAACGCTTTGACGAACAGTACCAAAGAAAGGACATTTGGGTAGGCCACATAAATTACTCAAACTGCCAGATCGTGATTACTGAGAACGAAAGAAAAAAAAAAAATAATTAAAAAAGACCCACATAGTCTTCACATTCACAATAATTAAAACAATACGATACTTTACAAAGTAAATAATCATGTCATTGTATATATAAAAATTATCAATGTCAATGTGTATATAAAAAAAAAGAAACGGATATAATTTTGTTGGTCAGATCATTTGATGACCATGTAGATCGGTGTCTGAAATGGTCTTTTGAAGAAAGAACCACACAGATTGAGTGGACCTGTCCAGTCAGTGCAAGCATTTGTCACTAATCGTTTAGCTCAACTCGGAAAATAAGGAGCCCAACGCTTTGACGAACAGTACCAAAGAAAGGACATTTGGGTAGGCCACATAAATTACTCAAACTGCCAGATCGTGATTACTGAGAACGAAAGAAAAAAAAAATTTTTAAAAAGACCCACATAGTCTTCACATTCACAATAATTAAAACAATACGATACTTTACAAAGTAAATAATCATGTCATTGTATATATAAAAATTATCAATGTCAATGTGTATATAAAAAAAAAAAGAAACGGATATAATTTTGTTGGTCAGATCATTTGATGACCATGTAGATCGGTGTCTGAAATGGTCTTTTGATGAAAGAACCACACAGATATTGCCACTAACTACTCAAACTGCCAGACAATAGTCAAAAGTGAAACAGTGACCCACATAGTCCTCAAATTCTCAATAATCAAAGTAATATTCATACAATTAATATTCATGTCATGTGAAATAATAAAAAAAAGAGTAAAAAATAGCAAAATAATAATAATAAAACAACAGTCAGTGTAGATTTATTGGAGCAGTTCAATCCCAGGCCGTTTTATCCTCAATATAGTCTTTAACAGTATAATAGGCTTTCTGACATAATTTACGCTTTATAAAAGATTTGAATTTATTTAGGCTTAGTTCTTGAATGAGGCTAGGAAGTTTATTATAAAAACGAATACATTGGCATCTAAACGAGCCACCTATTTTCTTGAGCCTGGTCTTAGGAACAACAAATTTTTGTTTGTTTCTAGTATTGACATTATGGATATCACTGTATCTTTTAAAGAGATTAATATTTTTATGTGCAAACAGCAGATTTTCATAAATGTACTGAGAAGGCACAGTCATTATATTAATCTCTTTATATTTGTCTCTGAGTGAGTATCTGGGACTTAATTTATAAATCGAACGAATTGCCCTTTTTTGTAAAACAAAAATTGTCTGAATATCGGCGGCATTTCCCCACAGCAGAATACCGTACGACATCACGCTATGAAAATAACTAAAGTAAACTAAACGGGCTGTCTCTAAATCAGTTAAATCACGAATTTTTCTAACAGCGTATGCTGCAGAGCTAAGTTTTTTTGACAATTTATCTATATGGGGGCCCCATTGAAGCTTGGCATCCAGAGTTATGCCTAAGAATACTGTGGTATCTTCTGGTTTCAACACTTCACCCTTTATGAGGACACTAGTTTCTACTTGTCTAACATGAGGTATCGTAAACTTAATACATTTGGTTTTTTTCTCGTTAAGAAGTAGGTTATTAACATTAAACCAGTTAACTACATTAGCAAGGGCTCTATTTACATTGTCAGTAACCAACTGCTGACGTTTGAGTTTGAATAAAAGTGAAGTGTCGTCTGCAAACAACACTATATCATGTTTATCCTTTATGAGGTAAGGCAAGTCATTTATATAAATAAGAAATAAAAATGGGCCTAAAATTGAGCCCTGAGGGACCCCCATTCTAACTTTAGATCCAGGTGATCTTTTTCCGTTGACGTCAACTCTCTGAATCCTATCACTTAGGTATGAAGTAAGAAGATCCAGAGAGGCGTTCCGGATTCCGTAGTGGTGAAGTTTCCTGATCAAGGTTTCATGAAGAACACAATCGAATGCCTTGGACAAATCGCAAAAAATACCCAAAGCATCGCATTTGTCCTCCCACGCATTATATATATGACCTAAAAGTTCAACTCCGGCATCGGTAGTTGAACGACCCTTTGTGAAACCAAACTGTTTCTTGTGTAATAAGTTATGTTTATTAAAAAATCGTTGCAATTGATTTAGAATAAGTTTTTCAAAAATTTTACTGAAGGTAGGTAGCACTGAAATTGGTCTATAGTTAGTAGGGTCTGATGTGCTACCTGATTTAAACAACGGTATTATTTTGCTGTTTTTCATAAGATCAGGAAACTCGCCACGGTCAATACAATTATTAAAAATAACAGCTAAAGTTGGTGCTACAATGTTTATGATCGACTTAGCAGTATCGACAGAATTACCCCATAAATCGGCGGTCTTTTTTACATTCAAAGAGTGAAAAGTTTTAACGATATCGTTACAGGTTACATATTGGAAATGAAATTCACTATCACAAACAGTAACGTTTTCTTTAAGTAGAGACTCTGCAGCAGTGGGTGATGAGTTCAAAGATTTGGTAGTAGATACTGGAATCTCTGCAAAGAAATTTTCAAAGGCCGCGGCGACTTGAGAATCTGATTTAATTATATTATCCTCAATAGCTAGACTGTAGTCACTACTTCGGTTGCATGACCTTCCTGTTTCGCTATTAATGATAGTCCAAGTCGTTTTAATTACATTACTGCTATTTTTAATTTTTAAACTCAAATAACGTGACTTGGCTATGCTACAAACTTTTTTAAATAATTTAGAATAATTTTTGACATACAAATTAAATTCAGCAGTGTTTATACAAGTCCGTTCATCATATAATTCATAAAGTCGTTTTCTACTTTTATGTATACCAGTGGTGGCCCAATCACTAAAAGAAGCGTTAATACTAACCGAAAAAGTCTTTGGAATAAATATGTTATCAAATTGTGTGCAATACATTTTAAAAAAATCATTATATTGTCCATTAGGGTCATCATTTGGCAACACAAGTGGTAGATTATTCGAAAGTTTAGTTCTAAACATTTCCAAGCGATTAACAGTTTTTGGGTTAACAGTGATATCTTTCTTAGTTTTTTTTATGTTTACATTTGGAATAGTGATCAATTGACCACAATGATCTGAGTCTAATAAATTAATCATTTCTTTATGGATTGCTTTAACATCTGTATAAATGTTATCTAAGCATGTGGCACTAGTTGGAGTTATTCTAGTTGGCTCTAAGAATTGGTTGGCAAGATTGTATGACTGAAACAAACTTATAATTTTAGTACTTAACCCAGAAGTTTCTAACAAGTTAACATTAAAATCACCGCAAGTGATGATAAACTTATTTGAATTAGAAATTTTGTGCAACACTTCATCCATTACCTTTTCAAAACAATCATACAATCCTGAGGGAGGTCTGTACACACTTAATACAATGAACTGCTCCAATTCAATACAGGCTATTTCAATTGTCCGCTCAACAGAGAGGCTCACAATATCCTTACGGTCTTTAAATTTGAGCTGGTTATTTACTAAAATTAGTGAGCCACCATGTATAGCTTTTTCTCTGCTGAACGAACTACCAACCTGGTGGTTACTAAAATTGAATATGAACTGGTGGCTTTTAAGCCAATGTTCTGTTATACAAAGAATATCTATATTGTTACAGTTCAGGAAAAATTCTACTTCTAAATCTTTGTTCAAAAACCCTTGAATATTTTGATGCACCAGGTTGATACGATTTAATTCTTTTACACTTACATTTGATTTCTTATTTGCCATACTAACATTGTTGCTAGAGGTTGCCTCTATTGTCTTAATTTCTAATTTAAATGGAAATCAATATCTACAAGTGCTGTCAAATTATTGGCAGTACAGTTTAAAATGTCATTGCATTGCTCAAAAGAAGCAAGTTGTTTAGCCAAATTCTTGGCTGTAATAGAAAAAAAGTATGCTAGCGATGCTGCTATCTGTCTTCTATGATAGTTTGAGAGATAGTACATAGCATTATTATGCCTATCTTTTGTTAAATATAAATTATTACTAACATAATTGCTGGTATCTAATAAGTGAAATAAATTATTATGAAATGTCAAATTATGCAATGTCATATTAATTTCAAATCTTAACCTATTTTCTTCCTGTGGCAAACTGTTACTGTAAGGGAATGTAAACAATACAATTTTTCTCAACTTAAGATTACACAATGTTCCATAATATTGTAGCAATTCTCCTTTCTCCAAATTTCCCCTATTACCCATAAATATTATTAATGTGGTGTCCTGGTGAAAATTACATTTAATAATTTCTTTCATAATATGAAATAGTGAACAACCAGGCATGCAATTATTTATTATAGAGTGCCCCGGATATTCATCTGCCAACAAGTAACCTAACTCCTTTCCAATCTCATCACAAAATAATACTATATCATTTTTTACAATTTGTTCACATGGTTTAATGGGACAACTAATAGTAGGAGATGTTAAATCAACACAGAGCTGTGGTAAGGTGGTATTGCATGTTGTCAATGAATGTTCCGGTGTAGGTACATTGGATGGTGTTTGACACTGCTCACAGTTGTTTTGTTTTGAGTTTACCAGCACATTCATTGCCAACACATATTCCCTCATGAGCTCTTCTGAGGTATTATATTTAATGGTCATTGAACTAAGTTTCTCCTGTAAATAGTCTAGTTCAGATTGCAAGAATTCTGTGTCAATTTTGTACTTCCTAGTACTTTGTTCCAAATTATAAGAATACATATCCAATTGTTTTAGTAAATTTAGCCTTTCTCTATTAAGTTTAACATTTTTAATAAAGAACTTATGTTTTTTAACCAGCTTTTTTGTTTTAACAATGTATTTATTGATTTTTATGTATTTTTTAAGTTTATTAGTACTGGTGACTACCCTCAATGAGTTACATGACTTTGAATTATTATGATCTGTCAAATCTATAGTGTAGGAGGGATTAATGGCCGAAACCATTGAGGGGGCAACAGGCATCAACTCATCGAACAGACTCTGATTCAGCGAGGCGGTGATATTTGAGTTTATAGTCTGAAGTTCCGAAATTTGACTTTGTGCCTCATGTAGCTGTTGTTGTAATAAATGTTTATGACTAAGAGCTTGTTCATACTCTATGCTACACTGGCTGAATCCGTGCACAACAAGCTGAAGCCTGTTGCGTTCTTCGATGGCATCAGTGTATTGATTATATATCTGAGCCATTTCTATTTTTAACTTCCTATTATTATCATGGGCATCGAAGAGCACCTTCTCATTGTCATCCATTTCCTTATTCAGTTGGTCACAGAGCTCCTTTGACGCCTGTAATTCGCTCAAAACCTGTTTGAGTTTGGACTCTTCCAGGCGAGCACGGGCGCTGCGAGTCATAATCATGATTATTAAGAAAAGGAAGCGACAAGAAAATGAAAGAGAGAAGATAATGGTGCCAGTAGTCTACGCGAAGATTAGTTTATGTGAAAAATGAAATTTAGATGTAAAGAAGGAGTTCTGTCACCAAACCAAAGTAAGGTTATGTTTACGTGCAAAGGTCACTGGCATTAGTAGCCGTATTAAAAGTGAACAATGGAATAGTTGGTAAAAAACGCAAACAAACTAATAACACGTAAAATACAAAGTATTGTACCTGATATCAAGATGACAACGCAAAAGTTCCTTTGTGCCGGCAAGTACAACTGTCACCGATTCACTATGAAATATTTAAGTACTTATTTTGCACTTGGTATGTGAATCTAATACAAAATACACTTTATTATTCTATTAACTTGATGAGTTATTGGAAAGAGGCTATAAAAACAATGAAATATAATAATTAACATTAAAATTACGAGGACAAATTTTAATCAGCTGTTAGCTGTAGTGTTGCCACAGGAAAAAAAAAAGTTAGTTTATAATATCACAGTGTGGATATTTGTTGTTCAAAATATTAATTTAAAAAGAGGTTTGATTTTTCCTTTCTTTTTTAAATATCGGCGCGTTCAAAGACATTGTTTGGAGATTTTATGACCCGATAACAAATCTTTCAACACCTAAACAATGGCCTTTCATTTTAAGTCATCACTGCATTTTGAAATTGAGTTACCGCACTTAAAGCTTTGGAGAGTTTTACACAATGTTGGAATTTACTACAATGCCATTGTTAAATATCTGTTTGTGGTCTACTACCCAAATAAAATACAGATAAAAATGTTAATACCTAAAATAGATATTTAAAAAGTTAGGGTTTATTTGTCATTAACTTAATCCTTTTGCACACTGCTACTAATGTATTGTTTAATTCCTATATTATGTGAAAATTCGATGCAAACTGGGCATTTGAAAAAAAAATATACTGATTTTGTTATGTATTTAAAAACTTTATTATTAATAATATTGATATTTAATGCAAAAAACTTAAAAAAATCAATTAATTATAAACAATTAAAAATTGCTACAATTTCAGAAAATGTCACGTGACTATGAACGCACTACATTGTATACAACTATGGTGCGCCATAGTTGTGACGTCATAACGTTTAGTTACTTCATCGGGCAGCTAAACATTATGACGTCACACGCACTCGTGTTTATTCGGGTGTTTTCGGTACTAGATTCAAAAGTAAATTTGTTTTGTTCTTTCATTATAAAGTTAAATAATGTAATTCTACAAAAATGTAAACGGAAAGAAGTAGCCTGGATCTCACAACACAGGGAATCCTAGTGTGAGGTCCAGGAATTCAATCGATTTGAATGTAAACTTGTCTAAATAAATTTATTCTTATTCTTATATTCATATTACGAAATTTCCTATAGAAAAATTCCTGTTTTTTAACCGACTTCAAAAAGGAGGAGGTTATCAATTCGGTTGTTTATATTTTTTTTTTTTTTTTTTATGTATGTTCGGCCATAACTCCGTCATTTATAAACGGATTTGCAAAATTCTTTTTTTGTTCGAAAGGGGTTTATTCCGAAATGGTCCCATATAAATTTCATATAGATCTGATGATGAGTTCCGGAGACAGACACCGGAACTCTTCAAAAAATGACAGCAAATCAATCACGATTTCTGCTATCGCATAATATGCTTTGTTTGTTTGGAATTAGTGCAGGGCGGTGCATGTACCATAACTAAAAAATTAAAAATAAAAACTTTTTTACAAAAAAAAAACAACCGACTTCCTTAAAAACACTACAAAGTGAAAAATAACTTTAATTTCGGAAGTCGGTGGCAAAAATCTTAAATACAAATCCTAAGACACCGACTTCCGAAATTAAAGTTATTTTTCACTTTGTAGTGTTTTTAAGGAAGTCGGTTGTTTTTTTTTTGTAAAAAAGTTTTTATATTTGGTTTAGTCGCTTTTGAAGCTGCAATTTTACTTCAGGGCAATTTTTTTAAATCCGAGTCTATAGAATTAAAGTCTATTTGATTCTTTGTTTTTGTTATTTTTTCTCTTTCTGGTTCTTTCTTTTCGTCATCTTCTAAATTACAACTAATATCACTTTCAGCGTATGAAGTCTCCACATCTGACTCTTCTGAAGTCGAATCTTCTTGAACAGTTTTCTTAGTTTTCTTAATCTTGATTTTATTGTTCTTTTCATTGGTTAACTGTTCTTTTAATTTCTTTTTTTCTATTCTCTGTCTAGCTCTTTCGTCTTTTTCTTGCTGTTTTTTATTTTTCTCAGTTTCCTTTTTCTCGTGATATTCTTTCCAAGCTTTGCTGGTTACTGTTGATGGAATTTTCTCTAGTTTCATTCTCTTATTACTATCCATCCAATTTGCCGGCCAAAACAAACTGCTCTTAAAAGGAGATGGGACAATCAGTCCCAAAACTATTTCCAAAGACTATTGTGGTGTTGTGTACTGCGGTTCCATAGTACTAATGGTAGGTTGTTGAAATCAGTTGACGATATGGACTCAGATGCAAATGCAGAATTTTATCTACAAAATTTTACTGGTGAACTTATTGTTTACATAGTTGCATCACCATAAACATACAACGAACACCGCCGTCGATACATCAATCCCCTCCTCGACGTTTCCAAACATATCACAGCTTGAGTTGCCGAACTTTGCATCGGAATCTCACTTAGACTCGCTGGCTAAACAAGAGTCAGCTGATTTTCAGGAAGCAATAACTAATATAATCATTATTTCAAAGTTTTCAAGAAAAGCAGAATTTAAAACTCGACCAGTAAAATTTTATGCATAACATTCAGGATCAAGCACAGGAAATAAGGAAAAATGTCCAGTTTGTATCCGACAAATACGATGCGTTCCTGGAAAGAATAGATATCTTGGAACGTGAAAATTACCTACAACTACAGGAAGAAGGTTGAGGATTTAGAATCGAAAATCGAACTAATTGAGCGTATTTCCAGGGCATCTTCTGTGGAAATAAAAAATATTCCTAAAAGCCATCACGAAAACAAGGTCGCCCTGCGTACCATGGTGACACATACATTGGCAGTATCATTGAGCAACCAATAAATGACTTGGGCATCTACGACATTTAGCGACTAAAGTCCACAAATGAGGCCAATAACAATATAATAGTACAATTTACTACCACATTTATGAAAAATAACATAATAAAAAAATGCCGTTCGTTCAACAAAGCCAATAATATGAATAAGCTTGATACCTAACACCTCAACTTAACTCCTATTCAACCTATTTATGTCGATGAGTTCCTGACTCCAACAGCAAAGAGACTTAGCGAAAACCTACAAAACCGAGAACAATTACCACAGATTCTGGACCTCATATGGCAAAGTTTACATAAAAGAAAAAGAGGACTCCTCTCCAATAAGGATCGACCGTGAAGAAGATCTCCTAAAATTGTTTTCACAAGGACTAGGCTCACTTTTGCGAATAAGTTCCCTTTTCCTATTTTATAAATTGCATTTTATTTTTTTGGTTTACCTACACAATACACACAACTTAAATACAAACACTTCACTCCTAAATGTACACAATAAAGTAGACTACACATTTACTTTCATGTACTTGCATATTACATCTGCTTACATGTCCCATTACCTCAACTCAAGCACTACTTCACTATCACTTCTACACCTTAAACACATCGGTAAGCATACCGTTACCTACCTACATAAATCAACAAACAACACAAAGCTTGTGAATTGCACTCTAACTCGGGCTCCATCTAAATCCGTCAAAATGTTTCGTGTTTAATTGCCAATACAAATGTCACCATCAACGACCTGTGTTCCTGTGGTATCACGCAGAAAACAGGTTCTGGCCACCGCTTACTTCTTTCATCATCAAACCCAAAAAAAATACAACGGACAGTAACCTACATGTAATCATTATAATATTTAGACTAACGGATACCGATAATTTAACTAAAAATGCTCGTGAACGCAGCATAAAGCCACGTATTCACTGAGCAACAATGTTTCGGATAAACAGTTTCTGAAACATCACGTAAATGTTTCCAGGAACAATGTTTCGGAAACTGTGCCGTCCACACAGTTGCTTAGGTCATGTCGCCCGAGGAAGTAGTGTTGTTATGTGGTGCCTACATTTTTTTGCATAAGTCCATTTCTAGTAAAAAGAAAAGAAAAAGATGGTAGGTCAGGAATTACTTGCTAAGAAGACAAGACGTATTAAGTGATTTATGCATGTTTGATGGATCATTTCTAAACTTTCTACGAATGTCAAAATCAGATTTTAATTATCGTTTGCAAAATGTTGGACTATTTATAGAGAAACAAGATACAAACTTACGAAGTGCAGTTACCGCTGAAACAAGACTAGCCATTACTTTAAGATACTTAGCTACTGGAGATTCATATTTTTCACTCGCATACACTTTCAGAGTTTCCAAACAATTAATCAGCCGGATCATACCCGAAGTTTGTAAGAATATAATACGTGTGTTGAAGAGCTACATCCAGGTAAGAGAAACTAAAAGTTATTAATCATTTTTTTTAAATTAATTATTCACAATTAGGCGCTCTATCTACTGGGTACTACTATCGGTTTCTTCTACTGATGCGATTTGTGAAACTATCTTTTCAATGGTTTCAAGTTCTTTTTATGAGGTTGAAGTTGCTGATGTCGACGCAGTTTCATATCCGGGATGGCTATGATATCCGTAACCATAATTGTATTTGCCCATTCGCATGTCAGTAGGGTAATATTGGGCATTCTATGCCACTGTCGGCAAGTAGCTCGGCTAGTGCGCCTCGCTACGCGCCAATGGCATAGTATGCCCAATATTGAACGATCGACTCGACTGTGTAGTATATTACTGTACTCGCCTGGAGATCATGTGAGTTATACCACTGGCCGTCAGTAGCTGGGCGAGGACGACACGTTCGGATACATTTAAGCATTCTGAATACACCGCCGTCTACCGCTCGGCGAAGTAAACAGTGGTATAAAACGCTCTATAATCAACCGATGATCATTCGAGTTTTTTTTTCTCACTTCGGATAAACGAACGCGAAATCTGTTACTGTTTAAGTTTATAAATAATGTTGTAATATACACATACACTCATTTTTAATCAGTTTGTTCACAACAGTTATCATGAAATTTGTAAAACAACCACAATCCCTGCATGTAAGCACTATTTGCGATGATTTTTGTAAAACTAGTTCTCGTCATGGAGAATTGTTACCTCATTCAATACGATGTATCATTTGCGGACCATCGAATTGTGGAAAAACAAATTTACTTATTGGTCTTCTTATACATGAAAATGGATTACGGTTTCAAAATGTTTATGTCTATTCAAAAACCTTACACCAACCAAAGTACATTTTTTTAGAAAGAGTTTTACAACAGGTACCAATTATCTCATTCCAGAAATATCAAGGGAATGAGGAAGTTATAAGCGTTCAAGACGCAGAACCCAACTCTGTGATTATATTTGATGACGTTGCTTGCGAGAATCAAACTAACATTCGTGATTGTTTCGCAATGGGTAGGCACAAACACATCGACTGTTTTTATCTCAATCAAACATACAGCAAAATCCCTAAACAGTTAGTAAGAGATAATGCTAACTTAATTATATTATTCAAACAAGATGATATTAACATGAGACATGTTTATGAAGAACATGTTAACACTGATATGACATGGCTTGAATTTCGTGAAATGTGTTCTAAAATATGGAGTGAGCCCTTTAATTATGTTGTAATTAATAAGGATTGCACCAAAAATAACGGATGCTATAGAAATAAATTTGACACTTTCGTAGTCTTTGATTAGAAATACAAATATTTAAGACATGGTACTTACATGATATCATTATTCCTTGGCTAACTCTTCATCGATAACTATTATAGTCCGCAAAATCATAGTAATGGAAAAATCACTGAAAAAGCAAATTGTTGATGCTGCAGAAGCTGTAAAGAAAAAAGTACGAAAGATGCGAGATTTGGAGACTGAAAATAAGCAAGCATTGGAATCAGTTTTTAGACCTGTAACAGAGTCTCTTAATTTTATAGCTAACACCAATAAGCAAACTGACCTCTTGCGATCTAAAGAACTTGAAGAAACAAAAGTTCCATTGAAAAACAATACTTTACAGAAAGACAGTTCTAATAACGAAGAAGATAGTGATGTAGAAGAAAATGAATGTGATATTGACAGTGATGAGTCGTACAAATCATTAGGAGACAATAATCAAGAGCGTAATACATAATCCTGGTCAGTATCTGCAGAAGCACTCACAGATATTCCATTTGGTGTTCGAGCGGAGCGAGGACAATTGATGTTAGGTTCTGCTATCATAACGATCAGCGATGATTACATCACCGTTACTGGACGGAAATATCGAAGTACTGCAGGACTGAAACAATTATTATTGAAAAAGGACGTAGACTTAAGCACAGTTACAGAGTCTGATATGCAGAATTATAAAATGATGTTGATTGCCACAAACGCACATCGTCGAGACTTTGATTCAAACAAACCAATAAAAAGTAATAAAGGTCAAAAATATTTGCAAGTTATAAAACCACTTTTCAAACTGCCGAATACTATTCAAAACAGCCAAGCAAAGGGGAAAGGGCTACCCTTGACAAAAATGTGGAAAAAAAATATAGATTTTATATATTGGGATAATCCTAATGAACTTGTGGATAGGTTAAAATTATTAATTGCATCTCGAGACGCTGGTAACACTGGATTAGACGACGAAATTATGTCTATTATTGAAGAACTGCGTGAAAGTAAAATTATTAAGTAATAAATAAATGGTATGAAATTTTCACCGTTCATTTTAATATCAACCTTTAAATATAATACGCCTTAAATATGAATGTAGATAAATTTGGACACCATATTCATAAGAGAATGCGTTTCTCTGAATTATTAGAGGTAAATGAAAACGCATTGCTAAAATCTGAAAGTGGCGATTTTGACTTGAAAAAATGTAGATTGAGAGGAATTAGATCTCCTGTAGACACAGATGATGCTGTTAACAAGGATTACGTCGATCGATTGTACGATCAGATAATAAAGAAACAGAATAGAATGATTGGACTGTTGCGTGCTCAAATCATAAAAGATGCACAAATAACAGTCCAAGCCACTTTAAAAGCGAAGATACCTGAAGTTTTAGTTCAGTTGGAAGATAAGTTTTATAACAAAGCAGAAGTCCAAAAATTACTTGAAAAAATTCCGTGATGGCGAAGCAACAAATTGTTAATGAACTACACAAAGCAGCGCGAAGAAACTTTATTAGACGTTCAGTTATTTTGAAAGGCATAGATGACTTATGGCAAGCTGATCTGATAGATATGCAAAATCTAAAAAAGTTTAATAAAGGATATAATTCTATTTTAGTGGTAATTGATTGTTTCTCGAAGCATCTCGAAGCATTAGATATAAACAATCGATTAATAAACTTACGTGGTGAAGAAGTGCAGCTATATTTACATCTTAGAAGAAAAAATGATTGACTACAGTAAATATGTGCATCAACAAATTGGGAACGTCAGTTCAACTAAAGTGATCAAACAAATAAGACCTCGGTCTAAGAAAAAAATTAAATTAACAAGAGGCAATAAGGAATTTCTTAAAGCAATTGGTTTGCTAAAATGAATATCTTAGATGTTTTATCTGCTCCAACTTACGACAACACTGTTGAAGGAATTGAATTTCATTCTTACAAACCCTACGTAACTAGCTTCAACAGGAACGATGAAATCCGCATACCTATTAATCAACAGGATCTGTATATACTACCGTCAGCGAGCACTTTGTATTTGGAAGGAACTATAATCGTTAGCAAAAAAGATTCAAAAGATAAAGCGAGTAGTGTTTCTTTAACAAATAATTTTCTACTCTACTTGTTTCAAGATATAAGATACGAATTAAATGGAGTGGAAATTGATAAAATAAAAAACGCTGGTGTGACTACTACGATGAAATCATTAGTGTCTATGAATGAGAGTGAATCGAAGATATCTTATGCATGGGGTTGGAATATCGATGGCATAAAAAATATTAATGGAGGTAATTTTTCTGCTTCAATACCACTTTGTAACATTCTCGGATTTGCAGAAGATTTTAAGAAATTAGTGATAAATAGTAGACACGAATTGATATTGTTACGAAGCAATACTAACCTCAACGCTGTAAAACTGAATACCGGTGAAGTCGTAGATGATGTTCAGATAAATAAAATTGTTTGGCGTGTACCGCATGTTAAAGTGTCAGATAAAGAGAAAATAAGTTTGTTAAAACTGCTAGAGAAAGATCGACCACTCCAGATGATTTTTAGAAATTGGGATTTGTACGAATATCCTACTTTACCTAAAACAACGAAACATACCTGGTCAATCAAAACATCCTCGCAAATAGAGAAACCAAGATATATTATTATGGGACTACAGACAAATAGAAAAAACAATAGCAGTTCTGATATGTCTCAATTTGATCATTGTCATGTTCGTGATGTTAGAGTGTACCTCAACTCTACTTACTTCCCGTATGAAAACCTAAATGTGAGTTTCGCGAATAACAGAATCGCTTTATTATACGAGCAATACGTCAGATTTCAACAGTCTTATCACGGTTGCCGACCGGAGCCCTTATTAAGTGAAAAACAATTTAAAGATTTGGCGCCACTATTTGTCATCGATTGCTCTAGACAAGCTGATAATGTAAAGACAGGCCCTATTGTGGACGTAAGAGTGGAAATTGAGAGTGATTCGGAAATACCAGATCAAACTTCTGCGTATTGTCTTATATTGAGCGACTGTATTATTGAATATAAACCTTTAAGTAATACTGTGAGAAAAATATCATGAATCCGAATACTGTCATAGTATATGTTCAAGGGTTTAAAGACCTGTACAATAATTTAATAATAAAAGAGTTAGCTTTTGCTAGCCATGATTATACCCAAACATTTTTAATAAAACCACCATTCTTGTTTAAACACTTAACGAGTGACGAAAAGAGGCAAGTTAAATGGCTGGAAAGAAACAGAGGTATTTATTGGAACGAAGGGTATATCGACTATAGAGAATTTCGTCGTATAATCGCTCTCTATCTAGCAAATAAGGAAATCGTTGTTAATGGTTTGGAGAAAGTAAAGTGGATAAAGGAACTTTGTGAGAACTGTAAAGTATCAGACCTGGGGACCGAAAAATGTCCTAACTTCTTTATTTTACATAAAAGATACTGTGAAGGAAAAACTAATTTAAATTGTAATAATCATTTAAAGCATTGTGCTCTTAAAAATGTGTTATGTATAAGAAAGTATTTACAGTTATAAATGTGTACCTACTTTTAAGGTATTGGTTTCATGAATAAAAAATAATTTGTATAATAAAACTGCTTTTATTTTGTTAAACACCCAACACATCTTCAAATAAAACAATCTTCTTTAAAATTAAATAAATCAAACGTAATAAGTACTAAGTATTTACCTAAACAATTGCTTACGCAAACAGTTAAGTACTAAAAATCACTATCTATTAAAGATTTAGATATTTTTTTAACCAAAGATTCTGTTTCGTCCATAACATTATCGATAGCGTCTTTAACGATGTATTGAGCACTTATAATAACGTTCTCACTATCACTGTCACTGTCAATGGTTTGCGGTGTGTTATTGCACAGATCTACGACCGATATTTTAATTAATTTGATCCCTCGTCGCTGTAATCGGCTCATCACAAAAGATTTAGTTGGATTTTGCTTCTTCGACTTTTCCCTGCATCGTTGTTTTGATTTCTTTTCTTTCGTCACTTGTTTGCTGTGGTCGGGTTCGTTGTGAAGCGTTTCAGAGAATCCTTCATAATGATTTTGGGCGTACTGGCTAAACATAATATCTGATTCTGTAATCTGGAAAGAAATAGACACTCATTAATTTTAAACTTAAACGTAGATGTTGATATAGTGATGCATAAACGAATTTTCAGCGGGTTAAAATATTCATAGCAGATTCACTAAAAACTGTGAGCAAAATTGCTGCGAGTTCAATTGCTAGTTACTAAACAATATAAAAATAAATTGGGAAACTTACCGATGACATGCTCGCAAAAACACTGTGTGTTTAGTTCAAGTACTCAAGATGAGTATTATTTCGTAAATGACAAAAAAAATAACATCGCAATAATTCACATTTTAGATTTGAATGTTAACTAAGCATTTGTGAGGGCAATGCACTGTTGTGTGTTTGTAGTAGGTATTTTGTATGATCAGCGTTATGCAGTTGACGCAAACATAGCTCTTCGAAATTTGTATAATCAGTCTTATTGTATTAGGTACAAAATACATTTTACCTCTGACAAATGAACGATTCAAGTTTCAACATGCACTTCATGTTGAAAATTGAATCTTGGTCAGGTTTCATTTTATTTAACCGACTACAAAAAAAGAGGATGATGTTTTAAAACATAAATTAAATAAGTAGTCATAATCATTCACATTTTATTTAAATGTTTTACATTAACTTAGGTTTTTAAAACTATGAATTATATACAACATTAATTTTTGTTTATGCGAAACCCGAAACACGGGTCTAGTATTTTTATGTAAAGAATCTATGAAAAAAATTTCAAAACTGTATCATTAATAATCACAAAGTTATAAGCTTGATAAGTTACCTGGTTGTCCATGCAAAAACTTATGCAGATCACCACGAACAGCTAGTGTACGTACCATCTCCGTGTAATGGACGTTTGAGTACGAAAAAGACATGATAATCTTAAAATATACGTATTGTCGTTCGGTGTCCTACTTTGAAGCGTAATTAAATATTTTTGGTACAAAATATAACATGGTGTAAAAATTATTGGAATCGATTCAGTTACTGATTCTGAACAAACTATATTCAGGTTTCGCATATACTAAAAATAATCTTGTATAACAAACATTAAAAAGTTATCTAGGTATATTTTAAGAACTATTTTAAGATTATATTACACAGGTTACATAAATTATATTCGAACTCTATTTTTAGATTAGAATGTTAACTAAGCATTTGTGAGGACAATGCACTGTTGTGTGTTTGTAGTAGGTATTTTGTATGATCAGCGTTATGCAGTTGACGCAAACATAGCTCTTCGAAATTTGTATAATCAGTCTTATTGTATTACATACAAAATACATTTTACCTCTGACAAATGAACGATTCAAGTTTCAACATGCGCTTCATGTTGAAAATTGAATCTTGGTCAGGTTTCATTTTATTTAACCGACTACAAAAAGGAGGATGATGTTTTAAAACATAAATAAGTAGTCATAATCATCCACATTTTATTTAAATGTTTTACATTAACTTAGGTTTTTAAAACTATGAATTATATATAACAAACATTAAAAAGTTATCTAGGTATATTTTAAGAACTATTTTAAGATTATATTACATAGGTTACATAAATTATATTCGAACTCTATTACTAATTAGCTTAATCTTAAAATTAATTTTCGCTCTTTAAAATAAGTGAGTGACCCCAGGCTCGCGTTGATATTCGATCTACAGATATTGAACGTTTATCATCATTTCGAGATAAGGCAATTTTGTTGACACTCTTAGTCTTAGTAAATGGGTATTTCTTACGAAATTTCAAAATTTGAGATATTATTTTTTATTTTTATTTTTTATAAATTTAGATATTTTTTTTGCAGGGATCAAAAAAGTTGCTTTAAGAGATCTATTTAGAAGTATTGGTCTTCCATATTTTTGTATATAATCTATAAAAACGGAGGTTTTAAAAAATAAATAAATGAGGGAATGATTAACAGAGTGAGGGAATGATCTATTATTATATTATAATAAAAAACATGAACAAATAAAGGAAATTATGTAATTTTTATTATATTAAACAATGAAATATCATATTCTAAAGAAAAGCAACTCAAAACTTTGAACTTATAGTCAATATAAATATATATAAACTCAAAAAATCAACAAATACTCTTTATAGAGGTAACAAATGTTTTTATCTTTATACTTATTACTATTTATTTTTAAACTTTGTACTTAGCACTTCTCCAAAACGTCTTCATATTTATTTATTAAGCATTAATTATTATTAATATTAATCTGTATTTTGTTTTTTATTTTTTTGCGTACTATAGCTTTTTATTCCTATGCACTTTACTATTTTCTTTCAATTGTTTTCGCTTTTGTCTAAGTTCTCTAGCATTCATATTAATAACTGATTTTATCGGACCCTTCTCTTTTTTCTTTAAATATTTTAATCTTCTTTTTCCCGCAGTTTTTTCCAAAGATTCAGTATTATTTTTAATTTTTTCTCGCCTTTTCTATCATACTCTTTCTTTTTTATTTTTTTTCTGTATCACTTAACTTCTTTGGTCGTGCCATTTTTCTTCCACATACATGTACATGTTTTAAATTAAATACCATGAAATACAAATAAATAAAAAATCCAAAAGAGCCATAGAAAACTGTATAAATTATTCCCTCATACGACCGCTATTCCCTCACTCCTGAATTCAGTGAAGGAATGACGATGAGGGAATGACGAATTTTAACTAAATCTTCAAAAACACCGGCACGTAACCTCAATTTGCTTGTTACATTTCGAATATGTATTTTACTCCCAAAAACGCATAAAAACAACAAATTACATATATATATATTAAAATGCTTAATACATTCATATAACGTGAGGTAATGATCGCCATAAATGTAACTCTTAACAATTTTTCACATTATATGTTTTTGCACAATCTCACCTACGGTTGAGAAGAAAGCGCTATCTTAAATCATTTGAGAGTGTTGCCAGGTACTGAAAATTTAAGGTTACGTTCCTAAATATCGTTCGATACGTTCAGAAACCGAATGTTCGTAATAGGGTGAGGGAATGAATTTATTTGGCGGGACATATTTAAAATCGAATTATCGTTTTTATAAATTCGTCGTTGTAAGATGGAAGCTTTTATAGACAATAACAAACATCTTTCTAATATATTAGCATAATTTAATTATTAAGAATATTGATATATTTGAGATGAATAGGCATTTAAGTAATGTTTTTGAACCAAGGGACAACGTGAGGGAATGACTTTCACGGTAAAAAAGTAGCCATATCTTTTTTTTCTTTAGAGGTAATAAGTTTTCTTTTTAAACAATAGTGGTATTGACAGCGGGCATTGAAATAAAACAAAGACTTATGTAGTTAAGGCATATGACTCGGCACTAATGACTCGGGACTCAAATGTCGAAATTTGATGAGAAATACCCAAATATTTCGTGCTTTATGGATTTAAACATAACATTTTTTCTACGAATAATTCCACCATCTAACAAAATATTTTCATAATCTGATATATTTAAGTCTCTTACTACACTTGATTTTACTCCTGTTGCTTTTTTAATGATTTTATCGACTGTTTTTATTGAGTAAAGTTTTGATCTCAAACCAACAAAATCTGAGATATATTTTCCCCCCATTTCGTCTTTAAACAAACCTGGAACTTTTTTGTTTATAATTGGTATGTTAAAATCATTTTTAACATCATAGTTACTGGTGTCGAAATATTGCAAAAAATTTAACTTCATGTCACGATAAAAATCAAACGTGAATATTTTATAGACAAACGAATCGGTATCTGTATAACACAACTGTACTCGGTCTGCATAAAAAGGTTTTACAATATTGTAATGAAAGTCATACATATGTGTCTTAGAAAGTTCTAATACAATGAATCCGATATAAATAAGTTTATCTAAAATAATTTGGTCGGGTTTCATTTGTATTGCAACTAAGTTTTCAGTTAGAATAGAAGCGCTATGGAAATAGGGGTTGGCTACAAGTCTCTCAGCGGATGTAAATTTCTTAGTTCGATTAGATTGATCGCACCATTGATTAACTAAATGAACAGTTACTCTATTTTCAGTATTTTCTAACCAAACACACTGTTGTTTAACAACTTAAAGAAGTCTTGTTCGAAAGAACTTTTTGCCTTTTGTCTTAATCGAGTGTTTAATTCTATGTACTGTTTTAAATAGGGACTTTGTCTGAAAGTAATAGCTTTGTGAACTTTACGTAATATTAAACCGTGTTCTAAACACTTTTTTAAATGAACGTAATGTATTACGTAGTTGTACTTATTATGCAAATTTGCAACTAGTTTCTTCGTTTTACCTCCTGGAGGTATACATTTCTCAGGACAAAATGGTAAATCATTGTGGTGTTTGTGTAAATGTTCAGGATACAAAAGATCGACCTCTAATATAAAGCCCCACTCAGAGTTATGCTCGACATTTTCAACACGAAAATTAGTTAATTCATTTTCATCAAGAAATCAAAAACTAGAATACGGTAAATACTGACACATGCTAAAGCCGTATAGGTTATTATAGTCTAGATATACTATGAAACTCTGAGGCTGTGATGCATTATGTTCCGGCATGTATTTGTGATTTGCTTTTGCATACCGATGGGAACACATGCGCAAACCTCCTCGTATACCGCTTTGAATCATTCTAACGATAGCTAAATCCGAAATCAGTTCTAACTGAACACCTGTTTTTAGCAACATTGCATCGAACGATAAACTGGGTGCAGTTATGTAAAAGGCAGGATCGAGTTTGTAATGTTGTTTACATGTTTTCCGAAACTTTTGAAATATGTCTGTTAACAAAAGCACGTCTGTTTTTAAGTATAGATCTGTATACTCGCCTAGGTCATTAATATTGAATTCAGCCCAAACATTCTGAGCATGATTATAATCTTCATCGCTAATACCTTCGTTAGTCAAAGAATTATGAAAATAATATTTAGATGGTAATGACTTTTGATCGTAACATTTCCAATCTTTCATACAGTCATATGGGTACACACCTTTACGAGTCAGCAAACTAAATTGTGTTTCATCAGTAAAAAATAATTTAAGGTTAACAAAATCATCTACTTGCAATGTTTTAGCAAGTTTGTCTAAACTAGTTCCTAAAAAGTTGAATGAATCTAAAAACCTTAGTTGTATAAACTCGTTATCAGCAATAGGAATAAACTTTGTAAACGATATATATTTTTCCTTAGTCTTGGGTATTATTTTAATTTGTCCAGGAATTTCGCCTAACTTTTTAATAAATAAATGACAATCGTATCCGGTTAAGTTATGAAAAAATATTGGGATGAATTTTGGTACTTTGTGTTGTAGGTTGCAGTGTCGATGTGCTGCACCTCGGTACCGGCCTGTAATATGACAGTGATCCCTTACTCTATCGGTCAACAGTAAATTTTCACGAAGGTAGCACTTAACAGCGCGTTTGAAATCAAGAGCATCTATTTCTGTGAATATCATAGGCTCGCTTTTAGTTAGAATTCTGTGTATTGTTTTAGCATCTTCAGTCAGTAAATGTATAAATTTTGAAACACAATCTTTTCCGCGATAACTTCTATAGCCATCAACCCTATCGTTAAATGATGACACTACATTACAGGCGAACGCGGCCGCCACGTGACGATGTGAGTATGACGTGTTAGCGGTGTTGAATTCATCGCCGGAAATTGGTTTGAGTATCGTTTCGAAATCGGCATATATGACGAAAGGAATGTTTTGTTTTCTATCATAATTTTTGAATTTTAAAAATGTTCCTTTTTCTGGTAATACTGTGGCAATCCCTCCACATAGATGTGATTCAATTCGGCTGCGCGTTGGAAAAAACAATAAGCACGTTTCGCAGAAGTACAGTTTACCATGATGTTTGGTCATCTGATTTCTGACTAGACGCGGTAAATCATTGATAAGACAATAATGAGTATTAGAATTATTTTCAAAGAACAATAGATGGATGCTCTTAGATTTATGGTTCGATGTTGAATACAAAGGTCCAATGATAGTCTTATCATTTTTTAAACCATACACGTAAATATTCAAAAATGGATTATTCTTCTCAAAGACAGCTATGTCCGAAAATGTTATCGGAAATGTTAAACCATCAACATTCAAAACATCCTGGAAGTAGGGATAAGATGAAACTCTGTCGGGATGTTGGTTAGTGGGGTACAGAGCCGCCACTACGCACCATAAAAAGCAATACTCATCATTGTTACGAATATTCAAACAAGCTTTTTTATGTTTTATACATTTCGGTAAAGTTATAAATTTAGATCCGCCGAGAGGTTGATATTTGTTAATATTTATTTCTACATGGGAATTGCTCGAAAATGTCCAGCCACTATCTCTCTCCTGAAACTCTTCAATTTTCTTTAACAGTAAATCAACCGTTGCTTTATATATTGAATCAAAATCGTAATTAAAAGTAATAATAATGTTTTTTGTGGCGAACGATTTCATTTCCTTTTGATCATTTTTAAACAAAAGAAAAAAAGAAAAAAGTTCGAAATTTATTTTCACAGCTTTATGTTTCAATAATGATTGGTTTATTAGAGTTTTAACTTGATCACTAATATTAATGAGAAACATTTCAGGAAAATTATTTATTTCTTCGCCAGTTGCGATGATTTTGTAACTAACGATTCGTTTTTTAAACGCAGAATTAATCATTGCGACATTGTCAAAAACAGTGGTCGCACTATTATTTTTATGAACATTACTACGTAAATGACCAGACCATCTACGATTATCTACAAATAAGTTGCAAACCGAACAGTGGGGCATTATTTTACAAATTGAAATTAATTCTCTCCCAATACAGACGCTAAACTCGAAATGAAACGATCTTACCCACGTATACCAACTAATGAAGAATCGAAGTAAATATAGTGTGATAGAATTGTTAAATCTGTTTAATCTGGACCAGGTCTGCATACGTCTTCAAGTTTGATGATTACTTATTCGTCAACCAGTGCATCTGATTAGGTATCAATGTTTCTGAAAAAAAAAAGAAGAAAGATCGGTTAGTACCTTTTTTTTGTTAAAATCAACAGCGTTTTAAACGAAAATACCAAACTTATTCAATAGTTACCTTCTGGCAAATTACTTAATGTTGTACATAAATGTTCCAATTTTATGTAGTTCAAATGTATGGGTGTATTCAGATCACAATACTAATCGTTAGGTACTAGCTGCTTCGGGAGATTATAATACTGTAGGTATCAATATGTTTCTGAAAAAAAAGAAAGATCGGTTAGTACCTATTTTTTATTAAAATCAACAACATTTTAAACGAAAATACCAAACATATTCAATAGTTACCTTCTCGCAAATTACTTAATGTTGTACATTAATGTTTCAATTTTATGTACAGACGCCAGCAGGTCAAGCTACCCCAATCTGTCAAATTTTACCAATCGAAAATTAACCTTCCACTATATTGTGATATAAGGTTGAAAATCTATTAAAGAAATTTGACAGTTTGAGGTAAGTTGATGTGCTGGTGTCTGTACTTAGTTCAAAAGTGTGGCTGTTTTCAGATCACCATACTAAACGTCAGGTACTAGCTGCTTCGGGAGATTATAATACTGTAGGTGTTTCGACATTCGCCATGAATCCATATATTTTTTAAATGATTAAAGGTCACTCCGTCACGCGGCGTAGCTTTGAGATAATGTAAAATTTATTTTTTAGTTTTTGACTTTTAAACGTTACTAACTAACGAAGTATTCGTTATTGAGTACCTATTCATAATATCAATTTTCGAACAATCAATAAAATATTTGATTGAAATAATTGTTATTGCGTAAAACATTACACGTGTGACCTTGTTTCTTTTTTCGTTAGCTAAGTTGCATTCACAACAGTAAGCTATTTTAGTCAAGGTTGTCACGCATACATATTAAGGTATGGATAAGTATCAGAAACTAGGTACACTATCATAAAATAAATAAAATGTAGTACATAGGCTTCTACCCTTAAGAATAGAATTAAAAATTAAGTTCATTTAAAATTTGTTACTGTTATAAGTTAACTTATTTCTTGTAGCTACTTCATTCGAACATAAAAGTAAGTATTACAAGTAAAACTTGGATCTATAACATAATAAATACTAATCTTATGATTGTCTCTGGATTGCCAATTAATTAAATTACTTACAAGAATATTCCCTATTAGTGTTGTTGATAACTTATCTACTGGTTAACGTTTTGTCAACCCTAAGTCGTTTCGCTGTGTCGTCATTCGATGCTACCTGAAACATCCTTAGTCTTCACTTTTTGGTGAAGTACCGTCGAAGAACTTTATATCTATACATCGTAAAGACTATTTCTGCTTGCTGCGCATCGTGCTCAGAGGATTTTGTTTTCAAACTGCTTACATATGAAGTTCTTCGATAGTAACTATAATTCGTCTAAGGAAAAAAGTTGTTTTACACAACATTATATGAACGGTTGTAGTCATTTTTAATAAAGTGAATTATCATTCGTTTTCCGATTTATAAGCTACATGTTTTCGAAGTACTCGGTAAAAGCTAACTGAAGTCTACAAGTATGGAAGTAATCTTCAAGAAGTGTTCTGCGATCCTGCTGCGTTATCCCATCAATATCAGTTTTGATAGCTAACCGCTGCCTACGGTCGTCAGTCACTACACCTGGGGCTGCAGTCTCGACATAGATAGCGACACTATCGCAATCTACCGAACGCTAAATAAAACCGAAAAAATTCGCTTGCCGTAACGATGCCAGCGACAAAATGGAAGTCTCGACATCTATGATCCGGACCAAAGTCATACATAAACTTGATAAAACGATGACAGTTGGCGCAAAACGTATTCATAGTTCGGTTTAGTAGCAATGCTACGATATTTGGTAGTCTCGACACTCAAAGTTATAGATTGACATCGAAATTTCGATGAACTTTACCGTATTTTGTTAATGTTTACGAGTATGTGTTGCGTCCATTTTTGAAAGCCCGCAAAGTGATTCGTTAGCCACGGAAACTATATGTTTCGGTGTTTGCAAGTGTTTATTAACAAAAATGCCGTACTCGAAGGGTGTGACTGTACTAATGAGGCTTTAAGACCATCTATTTATGGGTTCCGGCAAAACTACGTACGAACGAGCGTCGCTAACAACCATCGTATTAGAGGGAGCCAAATACATTTAGTATCTTTTTGAAGGGAGCCGATCGTCCAGTTTTCATACTTATGTAAATAACACACAACCGCAAATCATGTTTCCAACTTTATTAAGTACATGTTTCTAACTTTATCACAGACAATCATCTCCTAATTTCACAAGTTCGTTTAAGCTAGGTTTCTACATAAGACAATATGTTGCATTCCTATCTAAATGACATTTTCACTGTACTCTGCAGTTTAATAAAGTAGCTCGATATTATTAATCTAAACATATAATATTTAATGAATGATGATGATGATATAAATAATACACAAAGGCAAATAATGTTTTCAACTTTATTAAATCTCCATTAAGTTTCAACAGTTTATCACACACAATCATCTAAGTACACACATTATTTTAATCTAAACACATAACATGGCACATATTGCATAACATTTCCACACTATTAAAGTAGCTTGACAATAATAATTTAATTATAGATATCCAAAAAACTGATATCATGCACTATTACTAAAGGATAGCCGTGAGAGACATGACATACATTACAATAGGAAAAATGAATAAATAAAAAGGATTAATCACTTTGTATATAAATAACACACAACAGCAAATCATGTCTTCAATTTTATTAAATATCCATTAAATTTCAACAATTCATCACACACAATCATCCAACTACACACATTCTTTTAATCTAAACACTTTACATGGCACATGTTGCATTCTATAGGAAAACTGAATAAATAAAATGTATTTATTTATTAAGTTTCTCAACAATCAATACACTATTACAATTTAAGTATTGCAATCTTAAGTCTAAGCTCCTCACTACTTACAGAAGAGCACCGTATGCACTACATTATGTGCAGCCTCTAAAGTGATAAATAAATCCACACTATATAATATTATAAATGGAAAAGTAGCTCTGTCTGCCTGTCTTGCTTTCCTGCTAAAACTACTGAACCGATTTAAATGAAATTTGGTACAGTTTAGAGCCTGAGAAAGGACATAGGCTACTTTTTATCCCGGTAGTATGTTATATAATTTCCGATCTTCACGCGGGTGAAGCCGCTGGCAAAAGCTAGTAAGAAATAAAATCTGGCGACAATATGGGTGGCTTTTCATGTTTTGTTACTTCTTTGTATCCCTAGAAGTAGCCATACTTGTAGCCAACAAACAATATTTTGTACCTCTAATGTAACTACCCATGTAGTTAACGTCGGATCTTAATATCAAAACTGTTGTGAATAAACATATGTACTCAAGAAACATTGTTTTTTTTTTGTTTTGCAGCTGTGGTTCCAAAGTTCTAAATTAAATACCTAAGAAAATTGAAAGACATACCATTGTAGACATTAAAAACAACATAGAACTTTTTAGTATTTTGCACAAGATTTCTTAACCGACAAGAACTATTTAAATTTTCTTATTGTAATTTAAATATACTAAATTTGCTTACTTAAATAGGTAGAAAGTACATAGATTCCTCACAACTGTAACAACTGATTGCAGTATATACGGTTTTTGCAATTAAATATATCTGTTCTATTGAAAAATACATAAATGACACATAACCGCAAATAATGTTTTCAACTTTATTAACTGTCCATTAGCAGAATCATCTAAGTTCACACATTCTTATAATTTAAACACTATTTACATGAGACATGGGGCACACCTATAGATAAATCTTTATTAATTATTGACACTTTCACTATTCACTTAGTTCTAATGGTTTTCTTGTTGTTCTTCTTTGTCGTGCCCGTAGTAGTATTGCGTCGTGTTGGGAACAGCAGACAATGAGTCCGGTACCACAAACGATGCATCTCCAAGCATAGCATAGCATAGCTTTATGGCCTTTGGAACCGCTTGCTTCAAGCTGCCTCAATCATCCGACAGTCTTGATATGGATATGAGATGGCAAATCTCACGAAAGTGAAAATCCCTTGGACTTGTTCATTTCTGCATATTTACAGAATAACAGTAGACGTGTGTACCGAGGTCCTTAGTAAACATTAACTATTTCTTCAAATACACAGTCCCAAGTGTCTTTACGCAGCTATAATATATGATTTAATTAGAAACTATATGAAGTGGAGTCACCGCTTGACCGTTAGCCGACTAATAATATGCTGTAACCTTGGCTATCAACGAAAAATTAACATGTAGAAAATCACATAGTTTGCTTTATCAACAAATTATGAGATTAGTTTCCATCATGACTGACACTTGACAACTTTGGCATTGCGTTTGCAATGTTGCAAGGAGGCAGATTTTTAATATTATAGATTTATAGCTGACCCAGCCACGCGTTACTGCGGCTCAATAGTTATAATGGATTGTTTGTTTTCTTTTTAAATGATTTTCATACAATCAAATTAATATTTCCTACTAAAGCTGAAAATAGTTTAACCGATTTTAAACCATTTATTGAGAAAAAAAAAACATTCCGCCAAAATTTTAAAGTTTTATGGACGTAAAGTATCCGAATGCGTGTGAATTTGCCACTTGAGGCACTTGTGTCGCTTATGGGCCAAAAAAAATCAATTTTCACTGGTTTTAGCGGGCTTCGTCACATAAATTATAATTTCTTTAATTTACCTGTTGAACAGTGATCTTCTTTGGGCAATTATCGCAAATATGGATTATTTGGCGATGAATGAGAACGCTTTGAAAGCGGAATTAAGAAAAAGAGGCGCAAAAATAAGCGGCCTCAAAGAGCAGTTCATTCAAAGGTTAGTTTGTTTACTGTTTACAAACTTATTTTTTGCCACAAGTATGCTTGTTTGCCGAGGTAGCAGCTATATTTTTTACAGCTATACCTCTGGACCTTAGTCAACAGTGGCGCCAACTAGTGAGGAAAAAAACGATAGCCTCGATTAAGCATACACCTACATTAAGTTTGATCATTGACTTTGCTACAAAATATGTAAACTAAAATTAATTAAATATGAAAATTAAATTGTATTAATGAAGTAGGTAGATACTATTCGAACTATTATTTCCATTATTTTAAATTTATAAAATGATGTGTGCGCAATATTCTTGGTCAGGTTGACCAAGAATAGGGGTCCGCTGCCTGCCAGGGTCGCGGATTTGTTGGATAGAGATATTTATACATCTATCTTTTAAGTTGGACCCGATTACAAATAATTACGAAGTTTGAGAACAATCAATTTTGTCGTTTCAGAGTTTATCCGTAACAAACATAGTGGCACGAGATTTAAGTTTCCTTAATAAACACTTTCCAAGATATGGTTTACAAAGTCACTATGCAATTTTCTAGTAAAAAATACTTTTTTACTAATCCAAACCCAGAATTCAAGGAAAATTTCATACAGCCAATAATTGACGTCAAACTATGAATTAATTTCTTCGCTTGTGTCTCGACATCGTTTTGTCAAGGTTATGTACGATTCTGCGCGGTATCTCCGATGTAGAGACTTGCATTTGTCGTATGCATCGTTACGGCAAGCGAGGGTTTCCGGTATTATCTAGTGATCCGAATTTTCGATGTCATATGAGCGGCCGTAAAAAATTCTCATTGAATTCAGGGAAAATTTGAGACCAATGATTTGTAAAATAGATAAAAAGATCAATTAATAAAAAATATTATTTTTCTAGAAAATTGAAAACGTTACACAGAATAATAATAACTTATTAAAATCCAAAAGAAGCGGGGAATTTTGGGGAATTGACAACACCAACGCAGGGAATCGAGAAATTATTATTGACAGCACTACTTTTGAAATGACAACAAAATACGGTACTTTGATTCACAGTGTATATTTTGAAACTAAGGTAATTTGTTGTTGTTTAGTATTCTCGTAGAAAATAATATAAAATGGTTGGAGGAGAAAGTGAAGTAGGTGCAGTTCCAGGCCCGGCTCCGAGCGGCGTCAAGTAAGTACCTCTGTCTATTTTCAAATCTAATGTCTCGGTTCAATAATCAACGCATTTTCTTTAGACTATTCTAATCATG
Organism: Aporophyla lueneburgensis; assembly: GCA_932294355.1. Taxonomy (NCBI): domain Eukaryota; kingdom Metazoa; phylum Arthropoda; class Insecta; order Lepidoptera; family Noctuidae; genus Aporophyla; species Aporophyla lueneburgensis. Next base: position 25,808,570 of record OW028735.1, read on the forward strand.
TAATGTTAAGATTTCGGATAAAATTCTAGTTTACTAAATTATTTCAGGCGTAAGCGTACACCGCGTGTTATAAGTAGCCAAGTTGATGCCCTTTTATCATGTCTGGAAGTCCGCCCATACCTGCACAGCCGCAAGTTTACCGGCCTGCAGGGCCGGGAAAATTTTGATGCGGGTTGGAAAGAGGTTGCCGCAGAATTGAACCAACTACCAAATGGTTCCATCAAAACACCAGAGCAATGGATGACGGTAAAGTTTACACCCATTAGTTTGTAACCTACATGTAGTGCCAATATGACTTATAATAATGAACTACAATTTGTTTATCTCTTGTTTCCTATAGGTTTGGAGAGACTTTAAAAGCCGGGCTTGTAGTAAAGCAGCCCGGCTGCGAAAAGAAAGGGTGCAGACCGGCAACCGGGCCATCACCACTGCCCCTCTGACTGAGGTGGACCGCAGAATCGTGTCCCTCATTGGTACGGAGTACACATTTGGAACAGAGTGCCCGGACTCTATGCCGGAGGAATATGTGAGTTCTGATGATATGTGTTTAGTATAACACCCCGCCTCAACTGCCCTGTTGATATGTTGCCGCAAGCGTGACTGCTGAACGTGGGGCTCTGGGCTCGAATCCCAGTTTCAGGTTTCAGCTCAGAGTTGATGGTGTGATACCCCCTGGAAAGTATGTCAAGCCATTGGTCCTATGCCTAATCTCTCTCTGGTTGTGTCAGATTGCCGTTCCATTGGACTTTCAGAGAGAGGGAAGAGCTAGTAATTCTGAGCCTGCGCATCATTTCCGCCGAAAGCCGTCCACTACTGGACATAAGATTTGCCATAATCGCCACGCTTGGCAGGCGGGTTGGCGATCGCAGTATGGTGGTAAAATGCATAGAGAACACTGCTGCCCATTCTCTTGTAAGCCTGCCAAGAACCCTGAGCCTGCGCATGAACTTGAGCAATACAGTATCTTCTGTGACAATGGCTAGTCTCCGTCGTGATTGGCCACTGTGGCCAAAATATTGTGAGAACTATATAATGTAACATACATAAGTACAACCCTCACTGGGCCGGCTTGGTGGATTACGGCCCACTCCCTCTCACTGAGAGGAGGCCTGTGTCCCAGCAGTGGGAACATTATAGGCTGCTGATGATGATGACATATGTACAACAGTTTCAACTTCTGTGTTATAAATAATAATAATACCAAATACTTTAACTTATTTACAGACAATACAATGTGCCATGGAAACAGAGACCTCCGTAAGTGAGGTCATCAACCTACCTCAAAATCAATGTAAGTTTCTAAATGTGCTCACAACAAATGTACATTCTGTTTCAATTTTAATTCATTAGTTTAATTAATAAAATACATTTTTACAGACAGTGAATTAGAGTGTCTGGAGGTAGAGAACCCTGTGCCAGTTGATACTGAGGCACCAAGCGGAAGCAGAACCACTGTGAATGTAATGTCACGATCACCACTTCCACTACCACCTGAGCAACAGATTGAAAGATCTATAGAGTCGCCAGAACCACAAATAAGTAGGTTTGAGTTTTGATATCTTTTATTGCTGTTGTTGTTCTTTGTATGTACTTGTACACCTACATAATACATTAATGTTCACTACTGTGGCAAAGCATAAAAGGAGGGTAATGTTTCTTAATGAATATTTAATTATTTCAGCAGCAAGTCGCACATCACACTCTGCACCCAATGTACAGCACGGCAGGTCTGCTCGAAATAGAAGTAAGTTTACAATTTGATTTCCATATACTGATAATATTATTATAAATTAAGGTGAATTAAAGTATGATTAATTTTGGTTATTCAGATCTCACTCCTCGCCGCAGTGTTGATGAACAGTTCAGTTCAGCACGACGAGATTTTCTGGCCGTTGCTGAATCAAATGCTAAATCTATGAGGGTATGTTTTGCCTGAAATTTATTTATCCTGAACTTTTATTCCATCCCTAACACTTCCGGAAAACGGGTATAATCTAATTTTATGGTATTATGTAAATTTATCGGCATGCTACAGAAGATTAGCAAATATTTTTCATTACATCTATGTTTTTAATTGCAGATTCTTGCAACTGCAGCTACTTTGCAAGCAGAGGCACTGGCTACATTTGCAGAAGCTGCCAAAGAACAATCAGAGACGGGAAAAAAAATAGCTGAAGCACTGATTAAAATCAGCGAAAAATTTTAAATAAAAAAAATATTGATTTAAAAAATATGTTTTATTTGTATAAGTAAGTGAAAATATTAACTAAAGTGAGTATTTATTAGACGCCGTCGAATTCTCTCGGCTTCTGCTCGCCCAGTGCCAGGTCCTAGAACAAAAAAAAAATTAGAAAATATTGCATTTTAAGACTATTCAGCTAAACAATGCACATTAGCTAAACAACCATAGTTTGACTCATTGATCACTGAGTATTGTTTCTTTAAATAAAACAACAGCATTACATTCAGTCATCATTGGCACACCGAAAATAAATAAAGCAGGTATTTAGATAGTGTTACTGCTGATGCATTCACATATTATATGTAGGTGTACATAACTTTTCAAAGAGAAAAGAAATTAAACAGAGGCTGTTTGTAAACAAGAAGTAAAATGTTAATTAACAGCAATAAAAGAAAATGAAATAGAAATCAGCGAAGGCTGATGGGCCTTCACTGATTTCTATTTAATTTTTTTTCTGATCCTGATGAGCTGAGCTCAAAGATCATCACAGATCCTTTCATGGAGCAAGTTTATACCGTACACAAAATAATATTTCTACAAAAGAAATGAGATAATTCTCAATAGTATTTTTGTTATTTAATCTGCATTATTTACCTGTTTCTTCAAGGATGACATCATTAAATCCATCATCATTGGTTGATGTGGTGGTGTCTTGTTCGTCCATCAACCTGTGTTTAATTCTCATGTTGTGGAGAACTGCACACGCGTTTATTATAAGTCCCGCTCTATAGGGCTCGTACATCAGCTGGCGCTGATGAGACAGACACCGAAACACAGATTTTAGCACACCAAAGCATCGCTCTACGGTGTTCCTTGCAGAGCAGTGAGCATCTGTATAGAGACGCTCTGGTGTGCCAAGTCGTTGATGCTTCAGTGGAGTCATAAGCCATGGCTCCAAAGGATATCCGTCATCACCTAAAAAATTAAACATTAATAATATACTTGGTGGGTTTATTTTCACGCTCAAGCAAGCAAGCTGACAGCTTTGGCCAGTTACCTACCTAGCAACCATGTACGTCGGTCTCCTCTATCAAAATGACGCTTCATGGCCATGCGTACAGGCGAATTTGCCCATATGTGCGCATCATGTCTAGCTCCTGGCCATCGAGCATTTATAATTTAGAATTAAAAGGTCGGGGTCACACACCTAAAACAATAGAAATATATTTATGTATGCAGGTAGGTACACAATTTTGGTTAAAAATTGGTGGTATCTCTCAAAAATAAACTTACTGCTTGCACATTTAGTGAGTGGCCCTCATGGTGACCACTCACATAGGCTTCTTCATGAACCCTTGGAGCTAAAATTTTAATGTGGGTGCAGTCTATAGCTCCCATCGCGTCAGGAAATGTGTGTGGAGCATTAATAAATTTTGCCTTTGCTACACGCCGCTCTTCTGTTGACATTGGGAACTTCACGTGCTTCCTCAGTAACCTCTCATTTATAGCGTCGGTTACGTCATGAATGCAGCGGCTCACCGACTTCTGGCTCATGCTGCAACCCCATTGCAAGCCAGTAGGCAACTGGTAGCAGCCGCTCGAGTAAAATCTTAGTGCCGTCAGTATCTATGTGGAAGGTAAAAAAATTATGTATGGTACTGTATGATTTATAAAAATGAAATGGGTTCTCTAAAATTTATACAAAGGTACTCACTTGACACTCTACAGACAATCCGTAAGCTCGTTGTCTCTGCAGGGATGGACGAAGTTCTGACACGAGCTCAGTGAACATTTCCTTAGATATTCTATAAATAGACAGAAATTGGCTTTCAGTCAAATCTTCTAATGGCTGTTCACATTCGCGCTGGCGTCGTCCAATTTGTCGTCGTCCGACCATGCTTCGCCTGTGTTCAAGCACCACTAAATCCCATGCTAAATACGCTTCCGCCATAACTATACAAAATTACAAAGCTGGTTTTTTTTCTTTAACTTGGACAACATCGACAGCGAAGATACCAAATCACCACAGCAATTAGAGGTTGCGATAGAGACCGGTAAAAAAATCGATGACAGACTGACAGTTGCTATCTTTGAGTGTCGAGACTACCAAATATCGTTCCATTCCGATCTTCGGAACTTTTCGATATTTTCGTTTGTTAAAATGGTCGCTATCTATGTCGAGACTGCAGGCCCTGCCAGCCTGCCATACCGTTTGGACATAATTGGAAAATGTAAGTATAAAACTTTCCACTCAGTACATAGTTCGGAGATCTGACCCGATGTACTAATCGTAATCCTTATGTTTGACTATTATTTCGTTGTATCTTTATTTCAGGTCTGAGTCTGAGTGCGAATACTTTCAACAAGCTCCGATCACCGATCAGAAAACCAAACGCAGCCACAAACCGTCTGCAGACAACGTTAGGAAACGCAAGTCGCATCCACCATCAACAAATTTAATTCGTACGAGGTAAACAAACTATTCAATAATTTAGTTCGCCATATCAGTTTAAATCATCTGTCATTTTTATTCGTAAGTACGTATCTCATGTTCTGCAAGTCCCTTTTTTGACCGAGTGTATTTTTTCCCCTTTGCGTATCTAAACAGTAGGTAAACGTAACCTGTAAGTGTATGATGAACTAATAAAAGCTTTCGTTGTTGTTTCAGTAAAAAAACCAATACTGATAATGATGTATTTGGTATCAGTAACAACTACGGGTCTGACACCGCGCCAAAAGACGACTCATCGAGTACCTGTTTATCATCATTCTTCGTTAACCGAGTCGCCAACGGCTGCGAGCGGCGAGCAGCGAGCATCAACGGAGAGTACTACATCGACTGCAAGGTGTACAAGGCTGACGACGCTCGCCACACCGACTCCCTGGAGCTGTGTCAAGTTCCAGACCGACGCGGATTCGTGTCAGTGGCGTAAACTACAAGAGTTCGTGCGCTCAGTAGATACTTTATTCCTTGGAAAACCAATGTTTTACGAAAAATAAACCTAATATAATATGTACCTTGTTTATTATGCAGATCCACTTCAAAGCAGCGAGTTAATAAGTCGTTTCGACACACGAAGCGCATTACAAAAACCAACAAGTCGTTTCTAATATTGAGACGCATGTCAAAAACACCAAGTCGTTTCCACCCACGAAGCGCATTACAAAAACCAAGTCGTTTCTAATACTGAAATGCATGACAAAATCACCAAGTCGTTTCCATTGTTGAAGCGCATTACAAAAACCAACAAGTCGTTTCTAATATTGAGACGCATGTCAAAAACACCAAGTCGTTTCCACCCACGAAGCGCATTACAAAAACCAAGTCGTTTCTAATACTGAAATGCATGACAAAATCACCAAGTCGTTTCCATTGTTGAAGCGCATTACAAAAACCAACAAGTCGTTTCCATTGATGAAGCGCAAAACCAACAAGTAGTTTCTAACTATGAAACGCATTTCATAATGACTAAATTAAATCTTAATCATTGATCGTGTCGACAGTTGTCAATACTGTCCGAAGCAAAGCAAACTCACCTAGCTACTGTAGGCCAGTCGTATAACTCGCATGATCTTTGTATGAGTACAGTAATACCAGTTATTTCTAATACTGAATGTGCCTAATTCATCAAGTCGTTTCCATTGCTGAAGCGCATTACAAAAAACCAGCAAGTCGTTTCCACCATTTAAAGCGCATATCACTTATCATCAAGTCGTTTCTAACAACGAAACGCATGGCACAATGATCCATATCATCGTCCGCAGCGAGGTGAACTCGCCCAGCTACTGACGGCCAGTGGTATAACTCACATGATCTCCAGGCGAGTACAGTAATATACTACACAGTCGAGTCGATCGTTCAATATTGGGCATACTATGCCACTGGCGCGTAGCGAGGAGCACTAGCCGAGCTACTTGCCGACATTAAAATATTATTAATATAAGCCTTGGCTTGTATTACGGCAGTTTTGTTTTGTACCGCTCTTAATTCTGAAGCGACGTATTGCCCATAAATATCATATTCATCCTTAGATTCATCCATTTTGCGTTTTGCAGATTTAACTATTTCAAATACTTCACTTAGATTGTCATCCACTTTTCTTTTAGCTGTTTTTTGCTACTTGTAGATGGTAGTGGGTATGGTGGTAGTGGAGATTGTGGTTTCTGCTGCTCAGATTGCTGTTCTGGCCTGCAATTTTAAACACTTTTTTTTAAGGTTCCGAGTTCCGAAGCGCTCTGGAAAGAAAAGGCCCGTGAGTGGAACGAATTATGGAATTTTCCACACTGTATCGGAGCTATAGATGGGAATCATGTGGTTATTGAAGCGCCTAGCAATAGTAACAGTGATTACTACAACTACAAAGATCAGTTTAGTATTGTACTACTGGCTATTGTAGATGTGTCTTATAATGTTATATATGCAAACTGTGGTGCGAAAGGAAGAGCATCTGACATTGGCATCTTTCAAGAAACGAGTTTCTATCAAAGAATGGTGGAAGACTGTCTTAATTTTCCAACCCAAGAAACGATATCACCAGATGGACCTGACCTTCCTTATGTAATACTGGGCGATAGTGCATTTCCATTATCGGAAAACTTGATGAACACCCGGGTACGCCACCCGGGTGTTCATAACCGTGGCACAATGAAACGCATTTTCAACTATATACTCTGTAGGGCCAGGAGGGTTGTCGAAAATGTTTTTGGAATTTTATGCGTGGTTTTCGTAAACCAATTCCTCTCAAGCCTGAAAATTGAGATCTTATTGTAATGGCCTGTCTTTACACGCATAACTTTTTAAGAAGGAATAAACAATCTAGAGCCTTGTATACGCCTCCGATGACTTTTGATTTTGAAGACAGTGAACATAATGTCATAGAATGTGCTTGGCGTAGAGAGTATACAGTTGAAGGAACTTCAATGTTGGAAATGGAAAGGCGACCTAGAAATTCAGCACGTACTGCTACAATCATTAGGGATCAATTTGGTGAATATTTCATGAGCGAAGGAGGAAGCCTGCCGTGGCAAAACAATGTAGCTTAATGCTATGGCGGTAGTGTTTTCGTATATGTTAGATAGAATATTTACATGCCTACAGCTGTTTACATAAAAATAAAATATGAATAATGCACTCACTGTTTTATTTAAAGTATCCGCACCACCACCCCTTGTCGTCGTGATTTGTAAAAAAATTAGTTCTTCATAAAATTTCCATTTTGATTTCTTAATATCGGCAGTACCAGCACCTGTGGTTTTTGTAGACAACATTTTCTTCCTATCTCTTGCAAATTGCGACCGCAATATATGCATTTTATTCTCAATATCTGTTTTTGGATTTGCCAAATTTCTTACCAGGCGTCATTCTTTTTGATTAAACCAAAGAATAAATAAATAACTTACTAAACCAAGTAAACAATTAAAACAAAAATTATGAAAAAGAACAGAAAATAAAATAACACAACTGAAGCAGTCAAAGTTGTGAACATTATGGTTATGAATGTGTAGATGAATGTTGTTGATGTGTATGTGAGTGGAGGTAAATTTGAAGAAGAATGGAGGTGAATGTATAAATGAATGATGTAGAATGTGTAGGTGAATGGAGGTGACTGTGTAAGTGAATGGATGTTAATGTGTAGCCGAAAGGTAGTGAATGTGTAAGAATGATTTGAATACAAGTTTTATTTAATTGAGTGGAGCAATTTCTCAGTGTCCTCATAGGAAAGAGTTTTTAGGAAATCAATTACTTTTTGCTTACAACTGGGTTTGTGTAGAGGATAAATATTGTGACCCTTGTTTATAACATTATAAAGATAATCCCTTAGGTAGCAGAAGAACTTGTGGGACAGACTCACACGAAAGAAAGTAGTACTGCACACAGTACCTTTTCTTCGTTTATCCTTTAATAAATGCGAATCGTAGACTAGCTCCGAATGCTTTTTCAGAACTGTATGTAGAACGAAAGTTTGTCTTATTGACAATACATCCCACTTTTTAAATAAATCGACTGTAGGAAATCGAAAGGGAAGACCCGCAGTAACCTTAAGTATGGCACGTTGAGCTCTTTCCGCCTCTATTAAGTGGGATTTAGCAGCTCCTCCCCAGGAGATGATGCAGTAGTCAATAAGCGACTGACACAAGGAATAGTAGACCATTTTGATAGTTTGAGGGTCGACAACGTGTTTTAAGGTCTCGAATAAGTAAATGAGTTTACGTAATCTCGTTACCAGAACGTCTTATGTGTGGTTTGAAGCTGAGGAATTGGTCCAAAGTAACTCCAAAGTATTTAATGGTATCAGTCCTTTGTAGATCAGGATATGCCCATGGTCGGTTATCTGACCAACACGTGTGGGCCTTTAATGGAAATGAACATGGTGGTAGCATATTCGAACGAAGTGCAAATGCCACGTATTTAGTTTTTGTGACATTGAGAGTCAGCACATTATTCTAGTAGTCAAGCAATAACACCATTAAGCCCCTCCTGAGCCATACCAAAAACACCATCCCAGCTAACACAACTAAAGAAGAGAGCAGTGTCATCTGCAAAGGTAAAAATTTGACCATTACTAAGGTGAAGCTGACACAGGTCGTTGATATAGATCAAGAAGAGGGCCGGTCCGAGTATACTGCCCTGAGGCACTCCAAATGTCACTGTCTCTTCTGTACTTAGCATACCATCAATTTTAACTTGCTGTTTTCTGTTAGATAGGTAGTCCTGGTACAATTTTAGGTGAAGACATTGGAAAACATGGGAGAACGAGGTTCTCCCATGTTTTCCAATTTGTGCAATAAGTGTGGGACAGAAACGGTGTCGAAGGCTTTTGCCAAGTCCAGAAACACTATCAAGCACTTTTTCTTCTTATCCAAGTTCGTTATGACCGAGTTAACCAACTCATGCACCGCGTCATTGGTAGATTTCCCTTTCCGGAACCCAAACTAGGAAGATGATAGAAGGTTGTTTCCCTTGAGGAACCTAATCAGCCGATTATTCATCAGGCGCTCTAGAACTTTTGAGAGCGTTGGAAGAATAGAGATGGGTCTTAAGTTTTTGACACAGTCCTTGTCACCACCTTTATGTATGGGTTTAATAATAGCTGATTTAAGCGCCTGCGAAAATGTCCCTGAAGCTAACGCTAGGTTGCAGATGTGGGTAATAGCGGGACGTAGAATGTCGGCGTATTTTTGCAGTAACCGTCCCGGGATCTGGTCAACTCCGACAGCACAATTATCTCTCAATCCTTGAACGAGTTGCAGGATCTCAAAGGAGTCAGTAGGGAGCATAACCAATGAATGAAGAGGAGTGATTCCCGTGTGATTACACAGCTTTGTTTCTGTGTGGGAATGGATGAGTAGTAACTTGGTCGGCTAGATTGCGTCCAACGTTTGCAAAGTAAGTATTGACCTCGTTGATACTCTTGTCCGGGTTAGCGCTTGAGAGAAGACAGGAGGAGTGATCTGTTACCCCGTTCGAGCCGTTAATCTGTTTTATAACATCCCATAGCTTCTTTTTGTTGCCACTCGCATTCTCAATTTCTTGTTTTTCATACATTCGCTTAGCTTTCTTCAGAAGTGAAGTGCAGTAGTTTCTATAGCGCTTGTATGTTGTCTGGAGTATTTCGTTATTAGGGCCCCTCTTCAACTTTTTATACAGATTATTCCTGTTGCGCATGCATTTTAAGAGCCCTTTTGTAATTCACGGCTTACTGACTAGTTTCCTTCTAGGTATTTTAACGACTTTGGAGTTATCTTTGATAGCCCTTGACAGACAACTAACTAGCAAGTCAGTTGCTTTATTTACCTCGCTGCAACTTAACATAGTTTGAAAATCTGTATTACGCATAGTGAGGTCTAGGTTATCGTAATCAATACGGTGACTAACTTTATTTGTATAATCTAGCTGAGACTTGTGAGCAAGGTCAAGGCTAACGGTAATGGATGATTCGACCACAAGGCAGGTAGCATTCAATTTAGTCCTAACAATGATGTGATCCAGACACGTTTTTCCATGGGTAGGTAAAACATGTGCTGGCAGCATAAAATGACTAGCTAGTACATTTAGGTATTCGTGAGAGCGTTTATCGGGGCTGTTCATCACTATATCTATGTTTACGTCACCGCAAAGTATTATATTTTTGTAGCTGCTTAAGGAAGTGAGGAGTACATCGATTGAGTGCGTAAAATTGCTAGTGTTATCTTGGCCGGGAGGGCGGTAAATTCCAAGAATACATCTGAATTTAGTTATAGTAAAAGACAATTTGCGTCACTAATTTGTGGTTCTTCAATCGACAAAGTTGTTGATGCATAGTGATAATTGTCAAGGATAGGTACATCTTCGGCTGAACAAGCCAATATTCAGATAGTACCAACACGTTCCATGGTACATTGGACATATGAAGAAGTGTAATGAAGTTTGACAAATTGCACGAAATACTACGTATATTTTGAGAGAGAATGTTAAGTTGGCGATTGTTAAGATTCACATGGGTTTTTATTTCACCTATATCACATATAATAACTAGAGCCACCGACAAGGAATCCAGATCCGAATGAATAGCTCCAATGTTATGCATCATGTGGAAATTTTATTATTGAAACATGCAGGTCACTGTAACGTGACCCGTTAGCTATGTTAAGAAGTTGGGTGACACCCTGGACTGGTATATCGGTGGCTATTTCTATAATAATGATGGCATGTGAAATGAAGGATTCAATAGGATATTTAAACAGACAGTTACTATTGATGATTATCGCTCGATTTATAAAATCTTGATTCAAATTGTATGATGTGTAAAATGTATGTGTATTACGAGTAACTTGATTGTGTATAACGGACGATCGAATGAGTTGTGAGAGACTGCAATTGGGTATAAGATATGGAGACAAATAAGTGTTTGTATATTTAACGAAGGGCATAACCCATATTAAGACTAATCTTAACACAGAAAAAGACAACGGAAGGCAATTTATAACAAGTACATTAACCAGTCACAAAATGAGTTTGTTAAACTCCGACTCATCATTAATACGCACTGGCGATGATCCTCCTTCTTTCCTAACGTATACTTTCCCATAGGATGTCCAGGCTGCAGCAAGCTTTTTATCTTTGACATTTTGGCGCGCAACATAAAACAATCTTCTTGCTTTGCTTGTTAAGTACTCATATAAATAGTGTATGTAAATGACCAGGTACGTCGATGTGTTGTGACTTCAGACGTGGTTCCTTAAGTTCCCTTCTAGACTTATTGAACGAAATGTACTTGTTGATTACAGACTCCTTTCGCAGTGTTGTATTAAACTCGACAACTACAGCTTCGGACTTCGAGCGGTAGATGTCTCTTATCTCCAACCCCTCAACTGGTGTCCCAAGTCCCAGTGCTGAGCCAAGGTTCTGAACTATATTGCATAGGATGTTTTTAGTTTCAGTTTCCTTCTTAGGTACGTTCCGAATCTCAATGGTTGTACAACGCGCAATCTTTTCGAGAAGGTCTATCTGGTTTTCAAGGGTACTTATCCGCTTTTTGTATTCGCAATTTTCCTTTTCAAGGCCATCAATTTTTGAAAGAAGTTCTTGATGTTGGGACGTAAGGGTTCCGATGGAGTTTATGATCTCCTGGTTTTGCGCAGCAATAGTGTTCAAGGTGCCACTCAACAAATCAAAGGGGCATGCCAAGTCGCCATAGTAATTTAGGCCCACTGTGCACACATATAAAAATTCGTGATAATAATGGGGGACAATTCCAATAATCAATTAGTAAAAGAAATGATTTACAAAATACTTAGCATTTCTGGTGGGGCTCCGACGGAAGGCAAAATTAGGTACCTTCCACGCGGACAGAAAAAAGCTGATAAACGCAAGTGTCGTGCCTAGGGGTTAAGGGATGAGGGAAATCGTGCACCTTACCTCCTCGTGAACCGCTCGATCTGCCAGCAGCTCTGCTCCGGAGTCTTCACAATTCGGCAGCACGTGTCGGCTTAGTCCAGAGGCACAAACACAGCACTTCAGGTTCAACCGTCGAAGCCACAAATATACACCAGTATTGAAACAGCGCGACTGCTATGAACTTATAATATCCATATTATATCGTTCTGCGATAAATTAACACAGCGGGTAAAAAAAAACAGCGGGGAAGCGATCACAACGGAGTCCATATTTGAACTGTTATAATGTCCTTTCCGAGCGAGCCATAAAGAAGGCGACGCTCATTGGCGAGAAGGTGCACGATGCTGATTGGCGGATAAAGGATTAGCTTGACATCTTGCGTAATAGTTTAGCAAAACAAAATAGATGCCGCTAACATTTCCTCCCCCTTTTAAAGGGTCACCTTTAAACCCAATCATAAAGTGTAATAAAGAACTGCGAAAATATAATATTGAAACTGCGTTTTATATAAGATAAACTGCGACAGTCTTAAACTAACTACCTGCTAGCACTTAAGCTACTGTGGTTACAAAAAAAAAATAAAAAAAATAATCTTATTGCGTAGGTAATGGGCACAAACGTACGACCGGACGCACGTATGTACCTTTAGCTGTTCTTACAGACACTACACGCGTGATACCATCGTTAGAAGGAAAAATCTTCTCTACTATCGCTAATGGCCATGATAAAGGAGGTGAATTGTCAATTATAATAACAACAACCGTGCCAGGCTTGATTGGCACAGACGGAGTATTCCATTTCTCTCGGGTTTGTAAACTATGTAAATATTCCATTCTCCATCTTTTCCAAAAAGATTGCACTAATTTATCAGGCAGAGAATGTCTCTGAAGCAAGTTGAGATTATCTGATTCTACTTCAGGCGCGGGCAATGAGAGTAAAGGAGCGGTATGCAAAAAATGACCTGGCGTTAACGCGGTAGGTTCTGCAGGATCGGCACTCAGAACCGTAAGAGGCCGAGAATTTAACAAACACTCGATCTGAACGAGCACTGTAACTAGCTCTTCGTAAGAGAGAAGCTGTTGACCGATGACCTTGAAAAGGTGCGTCTTGACGACCTTCACCATACTCTCCCAACATCCGCCAAAATGTGGGGCGGCCGGACAGTTAAACTTCCATGTGATACGGTTTTCAGCAAGCTCTTCTTCGAAGCGAGAGCGGAACTCGACATTATTACGAAATTTATATAAGTCGCGTAAATAAGAATTAGCGCCTACAAAATTAGTGCCTCTGTCCGAGTGCATTACTTGGACAGGGTCCCTGCGAGACAAGAACCGTTTAAGTGCAGCTAAAAAACTGGCGGTGCTAAGATCAGTGGCTACTTCAATATGTAGCGCGCGAGTTGTAAGACAAGTGAACACGCAAAAATATGCTTTCAAAGCCTTTGCACCCCGACGGCGAATGGGAGTGTAAGATATAGGACCTGCGTAATCACAGCCCGTGTGAGTAAACGGCTTAATAACCTGACGCGTCCGACAGTCCGGCAAGTCAGCCATGAGCGGGAAGACGGGACGCGGTCGAGCGCGGAAACAAATATTACAATCGTAAACTACCTTACGAATAGCACGACGAGCAGACAGTATCCAGTATTTCTGCCATAAGAGTGACATGAGCTGTTCAGGCCCAGCGTGTAAATATTTCTTATGATAATATTCAATTAATAAGTTAACAAAAAAGTCATGGCTTGGCAGAAGTACCGGGTGCTGCTGTGAGTAACTTAGATCAGAATGGGTGAGGCGTCCACCAACTCTGATTAAATCGTTATGTAAAAACGGTCTTAATTTATTAAGAGACGATGAAACCTGCGTGTTCAGTTTTAAATTAAAAATTTCTTTATTGAAACGTTTATTTTGGATGAGTTTCAGCAATTTGTTTTCTGCAAAACTCAAATCAGCTGCGGTTATATGTACGGAATCGCGACGTGGTAACAAATTAGCGAATCTATAAATGTAAACAATCGTACGGAGTATTTTACTCCATGACGAAAGGCGGCAAAGAGTATCATAAACATAAGAAGCGTTAGCGGGAATTAAAACAGCGTGAACGAGTTTCTTTTGTTCAGGTATCTCGTCCAACGTGAGCGGTTCCGTACCTTCAGTAATAGGCCACTGCGACGGATGTAACGTTAGCCAGGGGGCCATTGGGACCACGGAGGGTGGTCTTTAGGATTAAAACGATAAAGAATTCTCTGATAACGTCGATCAGATTCGCGAATCATAATTTGTAAAAACATTTGTTTACAATCAGCGGTCATCGCTACAGAGTGTAGACGAAAATTTAAAATAATTTTGAATAAATTACCCTGTAGGTTGGGCCCACTGTGCAGCAAATCATTTAACGAAACACCGGACGATGTTTTGCAGCTGCCATCCAGCACGGGATGCAACCTAGACGAAGACTTGTCTGGGCGGAGAACCCCATGATGTGGGATTATATAAGTAGGGTACACATCTGCAGTTTCATGCGGAAGAACTGAGACGGGCGAGATATAACCTTTAGAAAGGTAATCATTTAAAACTTCGTCATAAGCGGCGCGTAGCTCAGGTGAAGCATCAAGCTTCCTCTCTAAGCATAAAAAACGTCTACGAGTGATATTGAATGAGTCACCCAGTGTGAACACATCCTTATCAAACGGTAGACCCACGGTATAGCGACCAGTAACTGGGTCCCGTTGCGTAGTTGAATGATAAAAATATTCACATTCAGCATCAGCAGGATGCTGAACGGGCGGGCCAGGAACTTCTTCAAGTTCCCAGAAGCGGGAAATCAAATTGTTATCCATAGGCGAAGGGACTATGGAGCAGCACGATGTGACACATGCTGGGCGGTTACTGAGTGTAGGTACGACCCCCATGAGTACGTAGCCTAACACCGTATTGACAGCGGCGGGCACTGACGGGCCACCAGGAACCACGTCAGGCAAAAGTAAATGCGGGAACAGCGATGCTCCAATTAAAATATCAATTTTACTTGGAATAGCGAAACTATCATCAGCGAACTGAAGTTTATTCGAGTAAGGTAGGGCCTTAATATCAACAAAAGCAGAAGGTAATTTGTCCGTAATTTGATCAACTACTAACGAGTCAATATCAAATCGGATATTTTTATTAAAGCGTGAAAATATACGTGAATTTACTGTCCCGAACGACGTCCTCTCTGTGCCTCCAAAACCTCTTACAATCGTAGACCGTGTATTGTTTTGACGTAAACGTAAAAGTTCACAACATTCCCTAGTAATGAAGTGACTTTGCGAGGCGGAATCGAGTAAATTTCTTATTAAATGCTCACGCCCAGCACTATCGTACGCCACGACTTGAGCAGTCGCGAGCAAAACGGTAGTATGCGAATCACATTGCGGCGTCTCGCTGCAAGCGGCATTAGAGGAAACAGAACGCGGAGCGTCAAGGGACATCGAACACAAAGCTACATCAGGCTGCGTGGCGGAGCGCACCGGCTCGGACGCGGGCACGGGTGCGATTGGGACGACAGCAGCGTTCGCTTGCGTTGAGGTCACCGGATCGGGCGCTCCGCGCTGCGGCGCAGGCATAGTGGTACTCGCCGCTTCCGCGGTCTGTGGGTTCGAATCCCGAGTAAAATGTAATAGTGAATGGTGACGTTGTTTACACGTTCTACAGCTAGATGCGGATTGACAACTCGATCATTTATGTTTAATACTTAAACAATTAACGCAACCGTTAATTTTCCTAACAACCTGTAAGCGTTCATACAGAGTTGATTTATGAAAATCAGGACATTTAAATAAGTGTTGATGTGTGACATTAGTATACAAACATTTATCTGTTGAATCAGATTCGACCGTGCTTACATACGCGTTATAACGCGGGGAGAACTGCGGTTTTTTACTATCATTAGAACTGCGGGAGCGATCAGCTGATTTTGCGGAATTATGTAATTGCGCGCCGGCTGTTAAAGCGTTAGCGCGATACAATATTTTACTCTGTTTATTAACGAAATCGACCAAATCATTAAATAAAGGAATATCAGACTGATCCTGACTGTTTTCAAAGTTACGAACAGTTTCACTGTCTAACTTGGTAATAGCTATTTGTACGAAAATTAAATTCAATAAATCTGGAATTTTTAAATGTTGTAAGGCACGGACGGCGTTAACAAACTTATCATTAAAAATGTCTAAATTATCGGAAGTAACGGAAGTTAACGGTTTAAAATCTATGATCTGTTTTAAATAAGTGGCCGCTAGTGTGCGTTTGTCTTCATACCGATTCACTAGCGTATTGAAAATGAGTTCGTAAATCTCAGCGGTAGGTACAATGCCGGCGCATGCGGCTAGCGCTTTACCGGTCAATTTGCCCTGTAAATAATGTAATTTTTGATGATCCGAGAGAGATGGATTATCATGAACAGCGGATTTATAATTTGAGTAAAACAATGGCCATGAACGAATGTCACCGTTAAAACTCATTAATTCAATCGGCGGTAACTTAATGAAAGAATATTTTTTCTCTAAGATGGGCGGAACGACGTCTGCATTGGTAGCAACCAAACGTTTTAAGCGACTATATAACTGTTTAAACGAAACCAGCGCCTTGTAGTCAGCGCGCGCGGTGGGGTCAGCTGTCAGTAGACAGTTATTATACTGATCCATAACTTCATGAAATTCGGAACGAATAGCGTCAATGTTTGAGCTAGCGTCCAGAAAAGCCTCTTTCGCATCATCTCCCGTGCCTATATCTTTAGATAAATCGTAGGCAGACTGTAAACACTCGAATAAAGCATTCCGTTTGGCTTCCAACGCCAACAACGAAAACTCCGTACTACCAGACTTAATAGCTTTCTTCATTATGGAATGAGAATTTTAAATTGAAGGTAACATAATAATTTATTTGTGAGTTTGCGAATAATATAAAAGTACAAGTGGGTACTTCTAAAAAGGTAAATCTCAGCGAAAATTATCGAAATAGAACCTTATTTCGCGAATAACTTTGAGAATATGAATATTACAGCGAATAATAAGATGAAATATTAGTATGACAGCGGTAAAATAAGTATTTAGTGTTAAGCGGTAACAAAATGAAATAATTACCTTCGCGGTACGCAACGAGCGTAATGGCGTCGGTATGTTTTCTAGGCTAACGAAGATCTAAAAACGGCGGGTTTTAACACTAAATCTCCTATTAGGTGACCTAAAAGGGGCGGAAACTGTATCATTACGGTTCAAAGGACCACAATAATGGTGGGGCTCCGATGGAAGGCAAAATTAGGTACCTTCGACGCGGACAGAAAAAACTGATGTACACAAGTGTCTCGCCTACGGGTTAAGGGGTGAGGGAATCGTGCACCAACCTCCTCGTGAGCCGCTCGATCTTCCAGCAGAATCTCGGAGCTCCGGAGTCTTCACAATTCGGCACCACGTGTCGGCTTAGTCCAGAGGCACAAACACAGCACTTCAGTTCTACCGTCGAAGCCACAAATATACCACTATTGAAACAGCGGGACTGCTATGTGAACTTATAATATCCATATTATATCGTTCTGCGATAAAAGAGTACAGCGGAAAAAAAAACACAGCGGGGACGCTATGACGGCGGAGTCCATATTTGAACTGTCATTATTTCTTTTCCGAGCGAGCCATAAAGAAGGCGACGCTCATTGGCGAGAAGGGGTTCGCCAGGTGCACGATGCTGATTGGCTGGAAGGGACTAGCTTGACATCTTGCGTAATAGTTTAACAAATAAAATAGATGGCGCTAACAATTTCAAAGTTATTAAAGATTCTTATATTTCATCAATACAACGAGACAAGGGCAGGAAGTTGATGATGATATTTCATCAAATGAAAATGATTAACTGGGAGTCCAATAACACAAAACATATTGTAGTTTTACATCTTTATTCATCATCATATACAAGATTATTTTTAGTATATGCGAAACCTGAATATAGTTTGTTCAGAATCAGTAACTGAATCGATTCCAATAATTTTTACACCATGTTATATTTTTTATTACGCTTTATATTTAGTTACGCCAAAAATATTTAATTACGCTTAACACGTTAGCTGCGGCACCAATTTTTGCATACTTTCCGTTCCTGCGGCACGAGGTATAATCGGCCCGTACCGTGACCAGACGTTAGGGCGACACGCGGTCTATTAGACCCCACCTCCTTTTACAGACTAAAATCCATTTTCTGGCGCGAAATCAAAGATTAATGAGAATTTTGGTCCTTATTGATATAGACAGTGAATTGATGAACCCTAATCCACCGTCGCCCCGGGATCTGATGGCTAGTTTAGGAATTATTAGCAAAACAAAATATGGGATCTTATACACCTCGTAACGCACTGAAATAGGGCAAATTTTCGCTGCGATTAGTGATGGGAAAAATAATATCGACGTTTTTAAACTGTCTTAACTACGCAACGACTTGACCGATTTTGATCAATTATATCTCATTAGATCGTTTTAAGGGCAAAACCTGGCAAAACAACACAAAGCTATCAAAGGATACATTTTTTTTTAAATAATCTAAATTGTGCTTGAAGGCGCCATAAAGAAAAAAAACCGGCCAAGTGCGAGTCGGACTCGCGCACGAAGCGTTCCATTCTATACCATTAAGAGGCACCTATTACAGACTTATTATTGGAAAATAATGGATTACGGTTTATGCATAAGGTTTATCTTTCTATTTGTATATGAAAATCTTAATGCGGTTCACAGAATAGAAAAAAAAGGCAACCAGAAGTAGAAAAGAAACTGTCCTATTTATTCTGCCTCGGGCTTTAAAAATACAATTATTAGAACTTGAATTAACATTAAAAAATCAGTATCAATATACTTTTTTTATAAAAATCTCAATATATATGTTGTACTTATTTATGAGTGTTTTTCATTGAAACAGGGTAGACAATAAGATTTTTTGCACTGAGTGCACTGAGTCAAAATCTTTTTGGATTTTTTATCAGCTTCACGAGATGGTAAAAATGTGCGTAGTTTTTGGTAACAACCAACACATCTTCTCCTTTTTTCACCCTTTTCGAGGCAATGGCGTGCGCTTTCAGGTGCTGAAAAATAACAAAAATGTAAAGATAACGTAATAAAACTGACATTGTTACTCAGGTTAGATCGTAGATGAGAATAACAATGATAATGTAGGTATAACTGCATCAAATGAATGTGTTTGTTTTATACTTAAAATGTTGAAAGAGTAGGTAGGTAAGGTAGCTTAAATTCAGAATAATTAAAAGGAAACAATAATAAATAACTTAATAATGACCAAGCTTAGTTTATGAAAGCTTCAACACGTTGACTGTCAAGAAATATATCTAAGCATTACATTACCTGGGGTCTCATCGATTTCCTTTTTTATTAAAGATTCTATAAGTTTCTCCACAAAGAGTCTTTTTGGTAACTTTTTTCCATCAGTTTGGATTGAATTAAACACAATCCAGGCATTAATTAGCGCCGTACCAAATATTAGCTCCATTACAACTCTTCTCCACCATTTGATTCCTCTCTTCAAAGTTGTATAATAAGAAGACATCTGGTCAGAAAAGTCAATGCCTTTTTTTGTTTTATTGTACAGCAAAACACATCCCGGTTTTTTTATGCATTCGTCGGTTCCTCTCTTCTTTTTTCCAGTATCTATCAGGTTATCATCGTGATCTTTGCACGTAGTCAACATCAAAACATTCCGTTTATCCATCCATTTCATTACCTTTACGCCCTTTTTGTTCATTTTTCCAATAATTTCGCCTTTCTGCAATTTGTAACTAGTAACTTGCTTTGGCAGATATTTCCGTATTTTATTAAGTGTTCCACATAAAAATGTTTTTTGTGATAGAAGATCTTCTGCCAGGCCCAACGAAGTGTAGTAATTGTCTACTATTACGATTCTACCCATTTCTGTCAGATTTGTCATCAATCTTAACACTACTTTTTTACTGTGTTCTAATTCTTTTTTCTGATTTTTTTTCCCTGTATAAACCTCTAACTCAGAAGTATAACCTTCGGGAGTGCAAAGCTTATAAAGCTTTACGCCGTACCGGTGTGATTTGTTTTTTATGTATTGGCGAAAACCTAGTCTTCCTCTCCATGGTATCATGGTTTCATCGATTACCACATACTTTCCAGGATTTGCAATACGTCGAAAGTTTTCTGTAATCTTTGTGAACATATTTCTAATTTTATATAGTTTGTCAGTTTGGTCTTCATTACTGACATCACTGACATGCCAGCATTTAAGTAGCAATAAAAATCTGTCTCTTGTCATTACTGAAGAAATAAATTCGTTTCGATACAATTTGTTTCTGCTCTAGTATAAATTTAAATTAGGAACTCTACACAAACCCATTGCCATTAAAACAGCCAAAAATGTTCTCATTTCCTGAGAACTGGTGTCACTCCATTTTGTCATGCGTGAATTACGTTTCATATTTTGTTGATTTATTTGTATATACTTTTGTGCGTAAGCATTTGTTTCAGATACCATTATATCAATCATCTCATCTGTAACAAACATCTTGTATATATCTTCAGGTGTAACTCCCACAAACGGGGGTAAATTAAACGTACATTCTCCAGCGAATTCATTAAAAGTTATGGGACTTTCCGATATATTTTCCCACTCATCGTGATCTTTAGCTTGCGTGCCGGGTAATGTTTCGTCCGTGACTAAAATGTCATCTTCTGTAGCTTCTTCATATTCACTATCTGGAGATAAATCCTGATCTGAATGAACGCAATTTTCCATTGAAGCATACTCTTCCGAATCACTACACTCTTCCTCCGAAGGACTATAATCATTGTCAGTACCGCTAAAATTATCATCTTCCATATTATTACTCTCATCCAACTCAGGTGATTTTCGAATATTCTGCACACTGTGACATATTTTGTTTGTTTGTATTATATTATTGTTTTCGCAGTCTATATGTTCAATAATATCATATTCGACAATATCAGGTGATTTTAGAACAGTTGGCAATTTGTTATTCATGTCTCGTTTTCCTTTAACATTGTCATCAGGAATACTTTCTATAATTACAGAGACCTCTATTTCATGACTTTTTTTGGATTTGGACGGATTAAAGTCTTCTGAATATGTACATTCGGATGTAACATTTTCTCTCGGTCTTTTTTGTGTCGGAGTACGAAGTAATTGTTGAATGTTGTCCTCACTAAGTGATATATTACAATCCAGTAAATTGGAGCGTGAGATTTCTGACAAAGATCCAGCTCTGCTCTCCGTAGTTATATGAGGAAAATCTTTTGAAGGGGAACCTATAGGATTTTGTTTTTTTATTGGTGAGGTTGAAGCACTAGAAGCGGACAAGCGAACATTCTGCAATATTTGACAAGTTTTTCCGGTACTAGGACTGAGATACACTGTTTCTTCTTGTGTTTTGAGTTGAATAGTTTTTCGGATGTTTGGACTGAAGTTAACTGTTT
Source organism: Aporophyla lueneburgensis (assembly GCA_932294355.1). NCBI lineage: Eukaryota > Metazoa > Arthropoda > Insecta > Lepidoptera > Noctuidae > Aporophyla > Aporophyla lueneburgensis. Next base: position 25,830,116 of record OW028735.1, read on the forward strand.
CTTCTGGTTCTTTCACTTGATCAGGATAAATTGAATTTTTTTTAGTGGCAGTCTGAGCACGTGTTTTTGCTTTGTGTTGTAATGTTCTTGTATTTGCAATAATTATAGAGCTTGGGTGCCCATGTAAGAAAGTATATTGTTTTGTATTGTCATACTGTTGTTTATCAATGACACATTCTTGTTGTGAGCTAAATTCATGTAAAGGTACGATTTTTTCAGTTATATTTGGTTCAGTAGAAAAATATGTTTTTTGACGTTTATTTGTTGGAAAAATCTCTTCATCACTCTCATCGTCAAACACATTTTCAATTGGCAATGTTGGCCGATTGGTTGGTTGGACATCACTTCTCGGTGGACTCTGAAAAAAATGACTCACATATTGTATTTTGCATAAACAGGCAGTTCTCAGCCACCAGTAGCTATTTATTGAGTGTACTGATCAAAACACGGTAAAAAAATAGAATAGAAATGACAAGAAAAAAAAAACGATACGCAAATAAAGCTGTGTGGTGCCGGCGGCGAATAGTACCAACCCATTTCATCCCGTGGGTGTCGTAAAAGGCGACTAAGGGAATAAAGGAACACAGAAGACGGGCAGCAGCGTCTCTGAACCGTTTGACATCTTACTGCGATCGCCAACCCGCCTGCCAAGCGTGGCGATTATGGCAATTCCTCCAAATGTTTGGGAGAGGCCCTTGCCCAGCAGTGGGATCCCTACGGGCTACTAAAAAAAAAAAAAGCGGGCTCACCGACTAGTTTAGGTATTATGATATTCAAAGTAGGTACTTTTCTTTATAGACTATTTAATAGATCGCCAAAAATGTCTCTAAGTTCAATCATTTTCATATAAGTAACCAGGTTTGTAAAATATCAAAATGTCTTCGTCATAGTGACAATTCAGTACCTAATTAAAAATATTGGCTTTGTATGACCGGTACACTTGAAAATAGAATTAATTAATAAGCTGCTAGAGAAAGCCTTTGCTTGGTGATAGTTTAAACAAAGTGTTATTCTTAAATGAAAACCCTCTTTAGGTGGTAATACAACTCGTGAAAGTAAACAAGTTTCATCAAAATAAAAGAAAGAAAAAATATAATACTTCCTATACAAAGTCCCAAGAGTAAGTTTTGTGTGACAAGTTAATTTTATTACCAATAAGTATAGGTATCATAATTAAGGCAACCAGTTGGAACAACTGATATTACCTGTATACAAATTTTCTTAAAAAAGTATTTTTACAAACGATAAAAAAGTATTTTTATCGTTTTCTTATGAAAGTTGTTCTATTTCGCGAGTGGTTAAAACCTAGGAGGGTTCGCTTTATTAGATGTTATATTATTATTCATGTAAGTGGTGCAAAATATAAACAGCAGTTTAAAAATAGAGATGAATTTGGCATGCTTATTCATTACAAAAAACAACTCACACACACACCCACACACCACACACTTTTAAAGAAAGTTTTTAAGATTTGTTTTACAATAAATACTTAGAATCCCAGTCCCACTCCGTAAACGCTTTATTCATGAACCGATAGCAGATTTAATCGAGACGCATTAAGCCTAGATTTCGAGTGAAGACTGAAGCGAGTGAAGCTGCGGTATATTATATATATTATACTGTCATTTTATACCAAATAGTCTGTATGCTACATCTTTCTTCTCAAGCTTTATTATGGTCCAGATTATTTACATGCGATTACATTTGGCAGCACCTTATGTTGTTGAATATTATGTTAAAGGTTTAATATAAAAACGGTGTATTAGTTAGTGCAAAATTAATTCTCGTATCAAGCTTTTCACACAAGTAATCTTATAGATAAATTTTAGAAATATCATATCCACGCATGCTTATACAAAACGTACTTACAAACACTGTAATCCTTTATTTAAGATGGCTAAAAACAAAACATTTCATATTAAAATATTGAGTTTCTTAAATTACTAACACAATAATTTCTGTACTTTTATCATCGTACAATAATATACTCCGCCTGGTGCTCTCTTCCGACCACGTGACATATATCGTAAAATTTACATAAGTCGAATCTAACACACTTAACAAACTTGGTGATTAAAAATATCCCTTTACATAGGTATTTTGTTGTTTTTAACTTTTTAGTATTATTGTAATAGCGGCCTACATAATTTGAGAAAACTTCAACTATCTATCTATCGCGACAAACGGACAGACAGCGAAGTCTTAGTAATAGAGGGTCCTGTTTTTATCCTTTCGATACGGAACCCTAAAAATCTTTAATATTTATATACCTACTTTCAAAACCTAGACAAAGAACTACTGAAATATTAATTATATTACTTACCTGTTTTGTCAACGGCTGCTTTGCGTTTCTTGTGGAGTTTTTCACTACCTACAAAAATATCAATTAAGTGTTAAGTCCTAATAATAATAACATTATTATCACGATATAGAATAATAGGTAATTCTAGATATGTTGCAAAGTATTAGGTACGTCAATAATCATTATTACCAATAATATCTTTAGGTATAATATACTTAAGTAATAATATCTTACACTTATTTTAGGTACATAGCTACCAAGATAAGAAAAAACTAGGTACTTACTGAAGATTTTTTCATTAAAAACTTACCTGTTTTGGCTCTGTTTCTGGGTTTTTTAAAATTAACTTCTTCCGACATCGTTTAGACATGTTCGGCGCTGTAAAAGGACGTGCTCTCCAATCGACGTGATGCACAACACTGGTCGCGGGAAGCTCGCGTTGAGTGCGGTACGAGGTCAGGGGGGATATGGGACGTTTTAGCCTCGTTCCGCACTGCATTAAAATTATATTAATTCAGTGCGGCACGAGGCCTAAGACATCCGGTACCAAGGTAGGTACACCACCGAGTCCGGAACCATTAGTGATCTCAAATATATATTTATCTCTTTCCTACAATGGACCAAACCAAAGCTATGCCATTCGCACGACAGAGAAATTCACTTTTTTGCTTGCCGCACCACAGGGAAGTTGCATCAGGGGTGATTTAGGCCTCGCTTCGCACTTAACGTGTTAAAAGTTGGTATCCGCAATCATATGTTTGCACACAGGTCACGACAGTTCATAGCTTTCTAGGCGGCGTGGGCGCACAGCGGGACGGCGACGGCGGGGCGCCCTCCGCTAGATGCATATGTTTTTGCGTGGAAAACCAGGTAACTTAACAAGCTTACAACTTTGTGATTATTAATGATACAGTTTTGAAATATTTTTCATAGATTCTTTACATAAAAATACTAGACCCGTGTTTCGGGTTTCGCATAAACAAAAATTAATGTTGTATAACCAAAACATCATCCAAAAATTTTGCCGGTGGAAAAATATTATTCTGATGCCGTGCCCATCCTAAGTACCATATCACGGTCATGACGTGGGCACAGCATCCTACAGTACGGCGGCCGACAATACAGTTACAGCAGTACTGCTGTATTGCTGCGCGGCCTGTGTTACAATTCGTTAAGATCAAATGAATCACATTAGGATTATAATTGAAAGATATTACACAACACAAAAATTGTATTACCTGACGAGGTGCTATCTGTTGGGCAACCATATTTCTAATAGCAGCTTCACGTGTAGTGTTTGTATTCAGTGTATGTGACCGTTTCCTTAAAAGTGATGTGCCACAGCTGATACATACATATACATGACCAACAATTGGCTTATATCTTGTTGGATGTCGTATCTCATCCCAAGCATTGGTCCAACATGCATGGCACACTAGACTATCACTGGAAACTTGTACCTACAAGAAAAGATGAGAGAAGTTATAAAGTTAGCACTTAAAATACGTCTACAATAGTATTATTATATAAAGATTTCTAATAAATAGGTATATTATTATTTACCTGTCCAATCCATCGTTGGATAAGATTTCGAACTTCAGCGATTTCCAAAGTATGTCTTCGCATTCTAGATACATTCAAACCGCAGTTTACACAACGCAGATCACCAGTTACAGCAGTAGATGATGACTGTTGTGAACAACTAGGTCCAGAGTTAATGCCGGGTTCGTCGGTCGTAGCGTCTAATCTCAAATCCAAATGGTCGCCAGTGTCGTCATGGGTAGCAGGAGCAGAATCCATAATCAGGCCGTGGTTGTCAGTTATGAGAGAATCTTCAGAGTCAGTATTGGGCAAAAGTAGTCAATTTAAATCGCAATAAACACAAGACGCCAGCAAGCAATGGAGTTGCAAAACAAGCAATGATTTTGACATTTACGTATTCCGGCAGCTGACAAGTAGACTTGGTGTTGCCATACAAAGTGCAAAAAATCGATGCTTAGATCGATTATATATTTTTGTAAATATCACTATTAAGTTCAAAAATAGAATAATAACAATCATGATAAGGGATTTCTGTGGTTTTCATTACAGTACATTCATTCGTTCATTTTCTTTTAGGAGAAAATGAACTCTGTTTAATAATAAATGATTATTAATTGTTCTGATTAATTATCTGCCAACATTTTTTTGTAAAGGCAACATTTTGAAATTACCTTTAATCAAGTTCCATTAGTTTAGTCGTTTTAATATTTAATATTTAAAAAAATACTAACCAACTTGCGCAGACTAATGAATACGTGTTAGATATGAGAAAAATTTTAACATGTTTTTTTAGTAAAACCAATCCCTTGTGCAATTCAAGACCTAAAACTGGCATTTCACTTTGTGGTCTTGTTGTGCTTTGAACTCAACGAACATAGATTTAATTTCTGAGATGGAGGAGGCAGCCTGATCTGTGAAATCGCCAAACGTGCGTTTGAACCGTTTGGTTACGTTAAAAAAATTATCTTCAGATTCTGATTTATTGGTAGTATCAAGAGCTGGGTCTGAATTATAGTGTATTTGGGGATTTGGCGGATTTAATTTACATTCCGATTTAGGAGGCGAGCGCTGCACTGCCATCTTAAGATGGATATCCAAATAAGTGTATAGTAGGGGTGGCGCCACCAGTCACAATCGCTCGCAATGCGACACGGTCGCACTATATTCGTCGCTGGAACGCGCACTCTAACTTCGTCGTCAGAAGGTTGGTAGTAATGACAGCGCCGCAAAATTTGAACGTACGCAGGACTTTCAGCTCTAAGTAGTTCGCACAACCGCGAAGATTCCGTGTACTCGAGGATTAGTCACTATGATACGGCAGTTTAAAAAATTAATTCGAATGTTTGTTTTAGTTTTAATTTCACTTCACTGAGGTCTGAGTACAATTGGACGTAATTATGCAAAAAGGATCCAATCCACATTCAGTTAATTTTGAGTTATTGACGTTTTAAGTTCAAGAGGTATTTTTTCATTACTTAAAAAAAAAAATTTTCTTTGGAATATTAACACGTTTTTTATTAGTAATGGTATATTAACATATTCTGGTACAAATACTAGTTAAGAACCAGAAAGTTTAAATAGTTTATACTGAAAAAAAAAAATAAGAAGCGCCATACCATTGGTTTTAAAAATTAAAGTACACGAAAAATAAAGCTATTTTTAGCTAGGTCGTTTTTACTGACTCGTAGTATGTTTAATTTGGATCAGTTTGGTGCATTTAACTCATTTTTGACCAAGTTGTGGATTGGATCCTTTTTGCATAACTACGTCCAATTATTAGCAGATAAACACTACACTAGACTTGTGTTTTTAATTGTTTCTTGCAAAAGTGAGTGTATTTACAACTGGTAATTAATTATGCGCAGGAAAAAACTAAGGACACGACTTAACGGTCTCGGAGCGCGTTCCGTTTTTTTTAATTAAACGGCATCCCAGCATACCTTATTTATTTACTTTTCTTACTATTATTTTGTATGTGATAACAGTTACGATTTATATTTCATCACGCTATCCCTACTAAAATATACTACTGGGTATAGGTACGAATCATACAATTCAATAGCACAGTAGATAGACCGTTGAGATTGACAACTGCAGCAATATTGTTACGAATCCTAATCGTTGTCTTAAAATACTCAACCACAATGTTAGAAACATAACCCGTAATACCTCCGGTTTATTGACTTTGTTAACAAGATCCCAAATCGATTGGGACATTTTAGTTCTAACAGAATGTTGGTTGCCCTGTACTCATTACATCCCACTGATTGATGGTTATAACTGTCATCAAACTAAGGATAACTTAACGTAACCCAAAATGAAGGTGTTGTGGTTTATTCCAAGAAAAATCTAAATGTTTCCATAGATGCCTTCTATAACAGATGTAATCGTTTAACCATCAAAATCAATAAAAACATTGCGGTTTTAGCGGCTTACCGTCCCTCTGGCTACAAAAACATAGGGTGCGTTGTTGAACAGTGAACCAACCTTTTTTCTAAGTCATATAACTTGCCAGAAAATATAGCTAAGATTTTCGTGTTGGTGTCATCGTTTAGGTAATTTTATAAGGTTTCTCAGTTTTAGGTTACAGAAAGCCAGAGGAATAAACTATGACCATAAAGTTTAAAAAAATAAAATAAGTTTGGCTCACTGTGTACTATGAGTAGTTTACACTGACCATGTATTTCAACAGTGAACCAGTAAAATGAAATTTGGCTCACTTTGTAGTATATATAGTTTACACTGAACCACTCGTATTTCAACATTGAACCATAGTTTCATGACCAGTAAAAAATGCTTATTTGTGAAAAGAAACCACACAATTTTTGATATTCATCTTTTATTGACGTGACAACGTCTTATAAATTGGTTTGCCGGGTGACACTTCAAGAAACTGCGTTACGCTCCGCTCACGTTATGCGCTCACAATGAGAGCGAGTGAGAGGCACGCGTCCCTTCCACTCGGGCATGGTTAGCCCGCCTAAGAGCGAGAGAGACAGACATAAAAAGTGAAAGGCACGCGTCCCTTCCACTCGAGCACAGTTCTTTGTATAAATAAATGTTTTAAATTGTTACTATTATTTCATCCTTCTTCCTACTATACGAATGAATATTCACATTAAAATTATTTTACCACTCAAAGTCGTTGTCACGTAAAACTTTCGCCCGTATACCGACTTTACAGGCAACCAATTTTTTTTGCAATACAAAATACGAATAAAAACAAATGTTACGTCCAACAAAAAAAAAATACTTCTTAAATAGATCATTTAGTCTTCAATTAAAAATTAAGATTTTTTATAGTTTGGTTCTCAGTACCTACCTACGTTATCGCTAAAGTTATCATAAAACCTTTTTAGATAATTAACAATCAGCCTTTTCGGTAATAAGCAGTCTTCATAAATTCTCCAATCAGTTAAGTAAACGCGAAAAATTTAAATAACATCAAAATGCTTACGACAAATTAAATATTCACGCCATATTTAGTAAAGATAAGTTCACGTTGAAGGAATATTTAATCAGACGTTTTGTTCCTGACACACAAGGAGAAGGGAGAATAATTTTTATGTCACTGAGTTTCATATTTGCCATATCAGGTTCTAAAGGAAACATAAACGTTTTATTATGACGATCTTTTAGTTTTAGGTACGAAACGCAATATTCATCATCACTTTCTGTTTCCGGAATCTTCGCAATGTAATAAGCAACCCGTTTTTTAGATTGCAGCAATACAAGGACATATTCGTCAATCATTGGCTTACGCTGTAAATCAGAAAAATCTTCATCTATAATTTCATACCCTTGGTCATCTTCCTCATCCGATTCAAGGTCTGTTTCACTTTCAAGAATTATATTTTCTACTTCACTCGTTTCACTGTCTTCGTCTAGTACAACTCTTCTTTTATTGTTCCTCTTATTTGGTGTTTTTCTGCTTGTTGATGGAAGCATTTCATTTCCACAATCTTGTAGAACTTTTCTTTTATGCAGACCTTTTCTATTTAATGTAGCAGTACGTTCCGTGGCTATCATGCTTTTGCCTAGTTTTCGACCTTTCCGTTGGTTAGAACGAGGGCCAGCCTTTAGCATGGGACGGAACATTAGCGGAGTGATAATATGCTCCGACTTTAGTTGGTGATTTTCATCTTTGCATGATTCGTCTGGTTTCTTTGCCGGTGTCACATTTTGGTAGTAACTATGATGTTCTTCTGATAGTATAGATGGACTTTCTCGATTAGTGGTAACAACGGGATCATAACTTGAACGACGTGTCTCTAGAGGAATAGAATCCTGGAGCTGTTGATTATTTATTGCTCCTATCCATGTCGAGAATTGCAGATATATATGCTTCAGCATCAGGCAATTGTTGTGACACCACAGGAACGGGGTGGTCTGTCACGCTACTTGGCATGAAGTCTTCATCGGAGAATATATCCTTATTATATAATTAATACGCTAACTTCAGGGAGGTGAAACAAATATACAGAACAAACCAATTTTAGAACGGGATGGACTATTTCATTGTTTACTGTCAATGCTATAAAAAAATCTGCGGCAGCCAGATGTCCCGGTCCCCGGCTGGAGGCATAAAAAGGTAACTTTTTAGAACTCGCCTACCATCCGTTTAAGTAGTAAGAATCTTTTCAAGATTAACTACGAGATGCCCCACAAAAAAAAAAAAAACCAGATGTCCCTTTTTTACGTTGAGAGGTTGTTTTTTTTGGTTGTGTGGTATTTTTATTTGTAATTCCGTGATTTCTTATTGTATTAAAATAATCATGGAAAGCAAAACTGAATCCCACACTTTAAAGTGTTCGACACTCGGTCTTACAATTCTATCTTTTCGTTCATATTCTTTCTTTATTTTCATTCATATACTTATATTTATTAATTATGACTTCATCCTCACTTGCCATTTCGCCAATACTATCGCAAACATCCATTTTCATTAAGTACAATTTTTAAAAACGAAAACTAACCTCAAGTTTGGTAACGCCAACGTCGTTTATCAATGGAACAAGCGGTTATTTGGCCGTCAAAGAGCCAAATAGATTTATTCCTCCGTTAAGGGAATTATTCGACCAATAAAGCCTATTTGACCATTGAACAACACAGTTTTTTACTATCTATTGAATAAACCGTATCCGTCTGTTTATCTGAGGATTGAAAAATCGGCCCTAAATCATTTTATTTTTAGTTATTCTAAATTAAGTTTCATTTTTATTTTAGTACTATATGGTACCGTCAAACGTGGCAACATTACCATATTTTTTACCTTTATGCAATTAACTCTGACACGGAGCTAGTTGTTTAAGTTTTTATTGATTTATTTTGTAAAAAAGGTGTGTCTCTTTTGGTTGAACCAATGAATTCTACTAATTCTCACATAGTATCGCTATATTAACCAGAAGTATGAGCAGGGTAAAAGTAACACATTTTTGGCAGCTTTATCTAGCCTACGTTTATATTGAACGTAATGTTATTAATAGTCCCGGCGCTAAAAAAGCGATGTATTTATTTTCGAAACTACCATCTTTGTTCATCAAGCACTACCAATACATAGGGAAAGTTGCGCCAAAATTTCAAAATTATCATAGAAACGGGTGAATGCCATCAGGTTTATCAAAAATAATAAAACCTTAACATTTTTTAAAATTAATTAATTATTTATTAAGGAACCAAGTAATAGGGACTTTTGTTTATGAATTACAGTTTAATATTTATTGTGGTTGTAAAGACAGTAACAAAAACTATTCTAGACATTAAAACTTTGCCTAAAAACAGTAAACAATTAAATACTAAGCGTATTTATAATCACGAATATTCGTAAAACAGTATAAAAAAGAACTCTCATAGACACAGACCAAATAATGGTGCTCACTCAAAGATTTGTCCTGGGTGGGAATCGAATCCAGGACCTCCGTCTTAGCAGTCAGGATCACTAACCACTAGATAGACTAACATGCCAGTCATTGAATTTGTTACACATGTATTTCATTCACACCAAAATCTATATATATAAAAGAAAGTCGTGTTATTTACACTATTTATAACTCAAGAACGGCTAAACCAATTTGGCTGAAAATTAGTGGGGAGGTAGCTTAGAACCAGGAGACGGACATAGGATACTTTTTATCCCGTTCGACCGCGATCCTGTGTGACGTGACATAAAACGTCAAATAGAATACGAGTCACTATAAAACGTGGTATGACAAAAACGATGCCTTCGAAGTAACAGGTGGTCATAACTTGGTATGAGCTTATCAAACAGCAGTGTCATCCAAAAAACGTTTTATGCCTTCGAAGTACCTGGTGGTCATAACTTTTTGTCAGGGTTGCGAGATTTGTTCGAAAGAGTTACCGTGGCTCTGGCATAGTCAACGGAAGGAACACAGGTGGGAGCGGGAGACGTCATTAGATGATTTCCGACCTAAAAAAGGTGGTCATATACCTTGGTATGAGCTAGGCAGAACGGGCTGGTGTCCGCAACCCCACATCTGAGCGCGTAAGGTCTGAGCTATTATTAAACAGAAGTGTCAGCTAACAAACGCGTTGTCTTTAAAATACCATAACCATAACTGAGCACACATAACCTGATGTGACAGGTAACAGGTAACCTAACCTAACCAAACATATGAGTGTCAGCTAGAAAACGCTTACCAGATCACCACCGCGTACCAGGTTGTCAAACTTGGTAGGATTGTTACAACATTTATTGAATCTGAGGCGACACGAAGTTCGCTGGGTCAGCTAGTATTTCATAAACGAATAGAAAAAAATCGATAGGTATTATATTTAAAGTCCTGAATAACTGAACGAAAGCCCAAAATAGATCCCACATAAAAGTAGATTACTTAGGTGTGCTAAATTTGACAACCCTTGTCATAGGTAAAGTTGCCTTCGTGCTAAGCGAGGTAACTTTACTTAACATCAAACACCATTACATTTTCCAATCATTCAAGAAAGGCTTATTATTTTGCAAGTGACTAATAACTTAAAAGCCGACTAAATGTTTGCAACAAATAAAATAACTTGCCAGCGATTAAATATTTTTGCGACTATTATATTATGTAAGGTTCAAAATTAAGGGTGTTATAAAAACCAAAAACTACCAGCTGCGTTTAGGTAGCAAATAAACTACACGAGGCAATTGAAATATTAGGCGAGGAGCTATATATAATGACTTGGCGACTAATAATGTTAGTAGGGTGGCAAAGATAAATATATATAAGATATATTACCAACTATTTCGTGCCGTCTAAAAACCCACTTTCAGGCTTCGCTTTGCGGGCAGCTCTAAATGTTAAAACGAGTACAATAAAAAGGAATAAGAGTTAATTATTAATATTTTTTTATCATAATTTCATGAAAACGGCGGAAGGTGCGATGGTTACAAAAGTTATTGACAGAAACGAATCGCTGCAGAATCGACTCCACGTAGTCTTCTCTGCCCTACCCCTAGAGTGTAATTTAAGCCCGCGTATAGGCGCGGAGGGGCGAGGCGGCCCGCGAGCTGAGGAGCAGGTGATTTTGACGCGCGCCGCCGCAGCGTAGGCTGGCCGGTGAAGCCGGCCAGCAAGCCGAAGCTGCGGTGGTGAGCGTAAAACCATCTGCGACGATGAGCTCACGTGGGATCGCCGGAGCCTCGCAGCGCCGGAGCCGTGACAGAAAGCATGCAAGCTGCATGTTGCATGCTCGCCTGCATGCTGTGAGCTTACTTGCATACTGCATGTTGCATGATTTTTAAAAATAAATAAAAGTAATTACTCTTTTTATGTTTTTAATTTATTCACCTATAATTTTGAAAATAAAAGCCGCAAAATATTTTTTCTTCATGCCATTTTAGAGTTTATTTAAAGTTATTAAAAGTCACACAATATTATATATAATATAAGCTAGTTTATATTTATTCTTCATACAAACAATTTTAAATAGAATCTGATTTGTATTATTTATGAATGCCCATTTTCTATTTTATTGTCATCATTAAGTTTTCGCTTAGATATTAATTCAGTTCCCAAAAGAAAAACTTGATGCTAGTTTAAATTAAAAGGGAGCTTCTAATTGTTATATTAATATGCTACCTTTTACTTATTACGATACTCCTTATTAGCTGCCAACCCATTATATATGGTACCCACTCTATTTTTTTTTAAACCTATATTCACATTACTTAGTTGCTGCATTAAATACATGCCTTCAAGAAATAGTAAATTTATAAGATTGAATCATTGCGATACCCCTTAATAACAATATACCACATACTATTTAATTTAAGTCACTTACCTGCACTTTGATGATGATGATGACGCCGCAAACATAATTGACCACATAGAACGAAATAGCACCCTATTTTGAGAAATAACGAAGTGGCTAGCTTAAAAAAAACTTTTTGGGAGAGCACAATTTGATATAAAATCAACCAATATGCCTTAAATTGCGTCAACTGCCACACACAAAAAAAATCATTAAAACTACTATAGGGTATGCTTAGGTAAAGAACCACGGAAATAGAAATAGAAATAATATTTATTTGCATAAAACATGGTATATGAAGGCCACGTTTGACGGTACACGATATTTTTTGTTTGATTACCTGTCGCGTAAACAAACAGAATAGATGGGTTTCCAACACGGGAACAGGAACCATACAACTGACCATGCGAGAAACATGGGTTTTTTAGATTAATACCACAAACAGTTAATGACTGTCCCTGGGATTTGTTTACAGTCATACCGAAAGCAAGCCGTACTGGAATCTGTAGTCGTTTAAACTCGAATGGTACGTCAGTCGGAATCATTGGGATGCGGAGTATCAAAATGTCTTCTCCTTTATACTTTCCTTTCAATATGATTGCTTCTATAACGTATATTCAATTTTTTTTTATCGCTAATCGTGTGCCGTTACAAAGTTGCGGTTGGTTAATATTTCGCAACATTATAACTACAGATCCAACCTTTAATTGAAGATTGTGAGGCGGCAATCCTGGCAAATCAAGTGAGTTTAAAAATTCTGGTGGATAGTTCACGACATCATCTTCATTAGTTGCCGTATCAACTGATTGATATGTCCTCATTTCGCCAGGAATGTCAACTTGAATTTTGAAATTTAATTTTTTACATTAGTGTTTTTGTCAGCCAGTATAGCTCGTTCGCTCAACCAATCATGGATAAGTAATTTTGAGCAACATTTGGAAACACTTTTTGAATAAGTTCAGCTTTTGATTGCGTTAACTGACAAAAACTCTCAGGAAAGGTGATGCAGTCAGTCAGCACACCTATAGGAAATTTCCATTACCAATATCAATGAGTTGTTTAGAGAATATGTCTCCAGATTGATCATTTTGTATCATGAAACGCATATTCTTGCTGTAACACCTTGACACTTTTCCAAAAATTGAAGAACTTTAAACATGCATTCAGTTCATCAACAACAACAACAAACAAAGAACAGATTATATTAAGCCTTAGGTGCTAGTTTTTACAAATGCCCTGGACCCCACACTAGGATTCCCTGTGTCGTGAGGTCCAGTCTCTTCCCAAGCGAGGCAAACATTTAAAATTCAGGTAAACACATTAATATGAAAAATTTAAAAAAAAAAAATAATAATTTAAAAAAAGAAGAACAATGAAAAATTTAAAACTATAACTAAAAAACTTATGTGAAATTTAACAAGAAGTCCATACATAACTACAATTTTTATGTCATTAGGTGCTTTTGGGTGGGAGTGTGTGTGTAGTGTGGACTGTGTGTTTAGTGTGGAACTGTGGAGTGAGTGAGGAGAATGAATTTGGTGAAACCGAGTGGCTTGGTGCGTACATGTTTTATTTTTTTTTAATTTTTGTTAACTTGGTATTTCAGACATTATGATTGTATGCACAGAAGGTTCTCCGTTTGGTCGTAATTTTTGGGGTGTAGCCATTTAAATATAGCGTTTTTACAGCTGGTGTACGTTAAGTCCAGTATAGATCTATTGTGGGAGTAGAACTTAGTGTAGAGATATGACCCAAGAAATGCATATGCATTTCTTGGGTCATATCTCTACACTAAGTTCTAGCCCTAAGATCATATGATCTGCGTGCAAAAGAAGAATGTACTCTTGGCCGGTCCCACTTTAACGTTCTAGATGACTGGCGGGCTAATTCCTTAGCATGCCAATGGAAGCATAGCAGTGTCGAAACAATGAACAGCTGCCTGACACGAAGGAGGCTACATTTTGAGTACAGGGCATCAGTAGAATATCGCCAGGGTTTTCTGTAGGCTATTTTCAGAATAGCACGCTGAGCTCGCTCCAACGCTAGCAGATTGGTTTTGTTTGCTGCTCCCCAGGCTGTTACACAATAACTTAATATTGACTGACACAAGGTGTAGTAAACAATACGGATCAGTTTAGTTTTAGCGATGGACTTTAGTTTTTTGAATATGTGAGAGAGTTTTCTAACACGTTTCACGAGTGCATCAATTTGGGCTTTCCATTTAGATGCTTATCAATTACTATCCCTAGGTATTTTATACTGGAAACCTGTTCAATTTGCGAGCAGAGACAGCTCTCATTAGTAACACTGCCACATACATGGATCTTTATTTTTAACTCTTCTTGAAGTGCAGACCGATCAGAAATGCTAAAACACACCGATTTGGTTTTGCTGACGTTTAAGGTCAACAAATTGTTCAGCAGCCAGATAGCAACCTTCCCAAGTCCCTCCTGAGCCACACAAACGACATCACTCCAGGATTTTGCATGAAAGATTATTGCGGTATCATCCGCGAAAGTAAAGATACTGGCATTATGGAGTTCAAGAAAGCATAGGTCGTTTATGTAGATCAGAAACAACGTGGGGCCCAGAATCCCTTGTGGTACGCCGTAGCCGACGTTCGCAAAATCACTGACGTACTCACCAATACGAACGCGTTGTTTTCATTCTTCTAGATAGGACTAAAACCAGTCCAAAGCCAAGCCCCTGATCCCGAGCGCTTCTAGTTTTTTTAGTAGGATTGGACGGGAAACTTTATCAAAAGCTTTTGCTAGGTCCAAGAAGACGCCGACGTATTTGTGTCCTTTATCCACTTTACTAACGATAGAATCAACAAGATGCGTGACGGCATCCTCCGTGGACCTGCCAGCCCGAAATCCGAATTGATTCCCGGCTAATAAGCTATTTTGTTCAAGATAGTTCAGTAGGGTCCACCCTTTATGGCAGAATTTTTTTCATCATAATATTATTTTGCATAACAGCGGATGGCATAAACTTCATTTCGCAGAAAATCGTTTGGCATACACTCATTTATCATTCATTCACAACGCATAATTTTATAAGTCAGAATCATCTTTAGGCATAAATTTTATTCCATAATAATTAAAAAGTAGAACCATCATATCGCAGAAAGTTCGCAGTCAGAATCGTCTCTTGGCATAATTTCATGTCGATAGTTATTAAAAGGCAGAACTATCATATCTCAGAAACTTTAAACTTAGAATCATCGTTTGGCATACATGTCATATCGAAGAAGCATGCAGCATGTAAACAAGCATGCAGCATGCAAGCAAGCATACAGCATGCAAGCAACCAGCATAAAATTTATTTAGAGCAATGATTATTTGGCATAATTTCACTTAGCATACTACGAAGATGGTAGAATTTCATTTAGAATAATTTTGATAGGCATATTTTCATTTCTATGAAATTGCATTTTAACTTTAAATAAAATGAAATATTGTCTCAAAAAGTCAGTATATGTTGTGCTACAAAAATTATTGACAGAAACGAATCGCTGCAGAACCGACTCCACGTTGTCTTGTCTGCCCTACCCCTAGAGTGTAATTTAAGCCCGCGTAGGCGCGGAGTGGCGAGGCGGCCCGCGAGCTGAACGAAATTATGCGGAATTTCAAGTCTGCCAAAGGTAATTATGCGAAATAAAATTCTGCCATCTTAAAAGTATGCCAGCGTAAAGTCGAGCACATAAACATTCGGCTAAACAATGATTATGCTAAACATTTTTTATGCCTTACAAATATTCGTTTAAATAATATTATTTCAAGTGTGTTATGCCAAATAAAATTCGGAGCATCAAGTTTCTGCCAGATAGAGGGAACCCAGTTCAGTAATCTTACATTTATCACGTTTTCAATAACTTTAGAAAGTACGCTCAGGAGTGAAATGGGCCTATAGTTGGCTGGTTCGCATGTGTCACCTGCCTTCAATATTGGTATGACGTTGGGTACCTTCAGTTCATTAGGTACCATGCCCGAAGATATGCTCAAGTTACAGATGTATGTTAGAGGGCTTGCTATAACATGTTTTTTTTTTGGATGGGAAATCATCAAATGACTTCTCCCGCTCTGGGCGGAGCGGGAGGGCGTGTCAGACTTTTACTGACTAAAACCCACTCGTGTTCCATCAGTTGCCCATGTGCCAGGGTCACAGTATCTCTTTCGAACAATTACGCGACCCCGGCAGGCATCAGTCCTAGCAGACCCCTTCAGCACTGCTGACATCTCTTTGAGGCGCGCGTGGAACACTACGCGCCGTCGACCCGAGCTTGGTCCTTACCAGGCGGCGAGCTACCCATTGCTCGCCACCCACAAGCTCGCGCCTACGGTGGCCGGGAGTCCGCTATGGACTCCCGACGCCCGGGGCGTCTCCTCCTGCGGCGGCTAGGGACGTGAGGACGCAGAGACTGCCACTCCCTCACGCGCCCCGCCTCCTCCTTTGCGAGCATACTGCTTCGCAGAAGGAGGTGACGGCTTCCCATGCCCTCTCGCTCCGTACCATGGCTCGCACCAGGGCCGGACGCGAGAGGTCGCCGCCGCCAATCGCCTCCACGAGGACACGGCGGTGCTCCGCCCAGGCAGGGCACACCTCCACCGTATGCTCCACCGTGTCCTCCAGACGATCCTCGCAATGGAAACACCCGGACGTATCCTCCCGCTTTATCCTGAACAGGAACCCACCGAAGCACCCATGCCCGGTGAGAACCTGCGTCAGGCGGAAGGTGAGGACGCCGTGACGCCTCTCTATCCACTCCTCAAAGAGGGGACTTACCGCCGCAATTGTGGCGTGCCCAGCACTGGGTTGCGACAATCGTACCCGCCATGTCGCCATGAGATCACACCGGAGCTCTGTCCGCCGTGCCGCGATTTGTCGCGGCAGCGGAGTTTCGCCCCGGCGTTTCGCCTCCTCGCGCCACTCCCACATGTGCGCGAGGACCTTTGCCTCCAGATGCTATAACATGTTTGGTGTGTTTGAGCATATCGTTGCTAATGTTATCATGTCCAACAGCTTTACTAGATTTTAGTGTACTAATTAATTTAATTTCATCTGTTGCTGACAGAAATAGCGAATCAGATGAGGTGTTTCCTGGTTGGCTCGTGTTATTTGCCAGTTCAATTTCTGTTTGTCCCAATCTAGAAAGTGCCGCATTTGCCAACTGATCACCAATGGAGCTAAAATAGTGGTTCACTAAATTCAGTGACTCAAAAGAATCAGATTTAATTTTAAGTAAATCTTCATTTTTATTGGCTACCTTTTTAATGTCACTGATGGTTTTTATTGAGTCCCATGTTTTCTTAATATTATATTGATTTTCCGTTAGAAGTTTTTGTTCGTATTGTTCTCGTTGTTGCTGTAATATAATAGGTCTTTACCTATGAAAATGCCGTTTTGTATGAAAAAAATTAAACGAATTTTTTCATGTATTTTTTATTTGTACTAATCGAAATAATCACCCATGCAATCAATGCATCTTTGCCAACGCAGTGGCAGTTCATAGATGCTCTTCTTAAAAAAATCAGCTGGACGGCAGGCAACAAATTCTTCAAAGGCATTTTGTACTGCCTCTTGGGTATTGAATTTTTTTCCCGCCAAGAAGTTATCCAAATTCTGGAAAAAGTAGTAGTCTGTAGGCGCAAGGTCTGGTGAGTAGGGCGGATGACGGAGAGCTTCCAACCCTAGTTCTTGCAACTTGGAGACCGTCTGCTGTGCAGTATGAGGTCACGTGTTGTCGTGCAGGAACAGCGGAGACGAGCGATTGACCAATGTTGGTTGGAGATGTGCCAGCTTCTCCATCATTGAGTTCAGTTCTTCACAGTACACATCTGCAGTAATGCTCACCCCGTTTGGTAAGAAGCTGTGATGAATCACACCGGCGCTAGACCACCAAACAGTGACCATCACTTTTCTAGGGGTAAGTTTTCGTTTAGGGCATTGTTTAGGTGCTGAACCAGGATCCAACCAACTTGCTGAGCGCTTGCGGTTATCAAACAGAATCCATTTTTCATCGCAGGTAACAATGCGGTTCAAAATTTCTTCATTTGTGTGTCTGTTGAGCAGTGCAAGGCACGTCTCGACGCGTACTTCGCGCTGGCGATCATTGAGTTCGTGGGGCACCCATTTGTCAAGCTTTTTTACCTTGCCAATTTGACGCAAATGGACCAATATTGTTTTGACGCTAACGTCGAAAGCTGCTGCTAATTCAGCCGTAGATTGTGTACCATCAGATTCCACAATCGCCTTTAATTCGTCATTGTCGACCAAAGTCTTCGGACGACCGTGAGGTTCATTTTTCAGGTCGAAATTTCCAGAACGGAAGCGAGCAAACCAATAACAGGTGGTGCGTTGGTTTGTAGTGTAAAGGCTCCTACACACAGTGCCTGCGGCAGGGCCGCCGGGCAAGCCGCCGTGCACCCGGCGGCATTCAAAGCCGCCGGCTTTGCCGCACAAAAGAGCCGCCGGCATGGCCGCCGGGGTGTGCCGGCGGGTTAAGCGGCTTGCCGGCGTCAGTTCGTTCCTGGCATTCGAGCGGTAGTGGTGTGCCAACGGAATGATGCTTGCATAAACCCGGCGGCATTGCCACCGGCACTGTGTGTAGTAGCCTTTAGCTCCGTAAACGTCGTTGATTTTGCGTGCCGCTTGTGCCGCGTTGCTGCCACGACGGTACTCATATTCCATAATTACTCGAATTTTTCAACCGACGAAAAAAAACGGAGGAGGTTCTCAATACGACGCGTATATTTTTTTTGTTTTTTTTTTTATGTATGGCCACGCATAAATTTTTACATAGTGATCCGATTGTGACAATCCTTCTTCTATTGGAAAGGGTATACTCCCAAGGTGGTCCCATATAAATTTGGAAAACAAAATCGAACCCTAAGGGTCGGAAAACAGGGGATGATTGATTGTTCACTCACTGATTGTAATGTATAACCACGCATAACTTTATACAGAGTAGTCCGATTTTGATAATTCTTGTTTTGTTGGATAGAGTATACCTTGCCAAGTATTATTAGTACATTAAAGTCACAAAAAATTGTGAAATAAAAACTTTTTAACAAAAAATTAAACCGCCGAAAAACTGAAAAGCATAAAATAATAAACCTTAAAATTTTGAGTCGGCGTTGAATAATAAATGAACTAGGATCACTCAAAGCGTCGACTCAGAATTTTAAGGTTAATTATTTTATGCTTTACAGTTTTAACGTATCCATGATGACGAAAAAGATTGAAACGCGATGAAAATGTAACACTAATCAATAAACAAATTACTACTTTTGGAAAAAGAATTCCATGTTTTTAAAATAAAATTAATTTGAAATTAGAATTCTTAGACAAACAAAAATTATTTTGATTTGAAATGGCCAGTACTGCAGAACGGCAATTTCATAGGTAAAGACCTAATATTAACACAGTAATTTCTATACTTTAAGAGACCTGGTGTTATCCATTTTTTTACAATCACATCGGCACTTCACACTCTACGTGCACATGTATTCTGGTTAAGGACAAAATTAAATTTTTCGATAAAAAGTTTAGTGGCTTCATTAATGTCAGTTGTATTATACAAATCGGACCAGTCCATTTCCTATAGGTCATCAGATAGATTTTTGTCGTTAGTTTTAGTGCATGTGTTAATTTTTTTGTCCTTGGGGAAGGAAGATCCCATACTGCATAAGATTGTGCTATGGTCTGTGATATCGGAATGGCAAACAATTACTGTAGAGGCAAGGCTCGATTTTATCACTACACACATTTACAGTGATCTAAGCTATTTATACCACGCGTTGGAAAGGTGTGACCGGGAACATAACCATAATGAGTTATAAGGTTTAGGTACTCATCAGCGCGAGGATCGGTTGATGTTTCTTTGATATCAAGGTTAATATCACCGACTAATGCACAGTGCTGGCTGGTGCAGTTTCTCAGGACCTTCTCCAGAGAAGTCAGGAAGTTACTTACGTTATAAACCGATGGTAATCGATATTTCAATCATACTCAATCATACTCTATTATAGTAATTTTACTATAATAGAGTATGATTGACCAACATCTACTTGTAGACAGTTGGCTTGATTGAAAGGGGGCTCGGTTATAAGAACGCAAAGCTCTGATTTAGAGAACACCACAATGCCGTCATTTTTGTTGATGTAGTTTCTTGAGTAATTACAGTTGTAGCCATCTAGATTTATTGCATTAAAGGAATCATCAATCCAGCACTCAGCTTGCGTAGAACGTGGAACCACTGGCAATGTTTGGCGAAAATCTCCTGATAATAAAATCATTGCGCCACCAAATTGGTTTTGGTTGTTCCGTATATCTTTTAAGGTTCTCGCTAAAGCCTCTAAAGATTTTTTATGCCCCATCGTGCATTCATCCCACACTATTAGTTTACATTGCTGCAAAACCTTTGCCATTGCCGAATTCTTGGAAATGTTGCAGGTTGGAGTTTTGTTGCTTTGCATATTCAGTGGCAATTTTAGAGCTGAATGGGCTGTTCGACCGCCTTCAAGCAAAGTTGCTGCAATGCCTGACGAAGCAAGAGCTAGAGCAATTTATTTTTTTGAGCGAATTGTTGCCAATATTAAAATAATCAAAAAAGTTTTTCCTGTACCACCAGGAGCGTCCAGTTCCATCATTTATTAGTTTCATAAGAGCTTCAAATACATACTTTTGTTCTTCGTTCAATAGTGGAAGATTTATTTGAATCGATTCTTTCAAAGTATTGAGATCATACGATTTTTCACGTTGTAACTCTTTTTGAAAAGCATCGTGCACTGATCGATTGGACGCGGCCATCCCCAACTGACATAATAGCTTGTTTGACATCATCAAGCACAAATCCTGAATGGAAATCAATGCGTGATAGTAAATTTCTTCACTTATTTGTAAATTCAGATTCCCTGTTCTTATGCGTATATTAAATAAAATATCGTCACACATATTATTTTGTATTTTATCCACAAATCAATTGGTTTTGATGGGAAGCATGTACATATGATAATGGAAAACAGTGTTCGTATTTGATGAGCTTGTGATGAAATTACAGCATCATTGAGAGTTTGATCCCAATGTGCATCGTTTTCTAACAGTTGCAAACGATGACAGGCTTCTCTGTAAGATCCACACAATTCACCATCAACTGTTCGTAAATGTTGGAATAACGTTGGGCCACGCACATTGACTAATAACAGCCGTAAATAAAAACATTCATCGTTGCTTGGATGAACGGAATAAATTCGACCTATTCCATCGGTTGAATATACACCTGGATAACTGGAACTGGTTTTCCTTGTTTCCTTCGCATAAATTTCTTTGTTGATTGATTCCAAGTATAATATTTTGCCATTTCAGAATATAGCAGTGTTTGTGCGAAATGATCATTTTGGCACGTCTATAAAAACTGGTTAAGGTACTAGATGGTGGCTGGTGAGCTCTCTGTACTGCATTCTGAGCTGTGAAATACACTCTCTGTCCACTTTCTAAATGCACGGCTAAGTAAAGTAAAAGTAAGTAAAAATTCATTTATTTTCCACACTAATCTAAACACAGTATAGGTACAGTTTAGGCTGCAGCCTAAACTGGGGCAGCCCTGTATTTCAGGACTCCAAGTCTTCGTCCCTCGGCGAGTAAGTTGGTACAAATTACAACTAGAGGTGTAGTTAATAAATAATTATATTTTTGTGTTTGGGTGAGTGAGTGTGTGTGTTGTGAGTGTATTCGTGCGTGTGTGTGTTGTGTGTGTGATGAGTGATGAGTAGTACGGTTGCGCGCATCTGTGTTTGTGGGAGTATGTATATAAATGTATGCGTGTTTATGGATAAGTGAGTTTTGGTTGCTCTTGATTTACTGCAGACAGAACAGAGATTGTTAGCGCCATCTATTTTTATTTTGTTAAACTATTACGCAAGATGTCAAGCTAGTCCTTTTCCCTGCCATCTGCCAATTATATCGTGCACCTCGTGAATTTCTCCTTGACGAGTGTCGCCCACTTTATGGCTCGCTCGAGAAAGACATTATAACAGTCCAAATATGGATTCCGTCGTGATCGCATCTCCGCTGTGTTTTTTTTATCCGCTGTACTTTTTTATCGCAGAACGATATAATTTGACTATTATAAGTTCATAGCAGTCCCGCTGTTTCTTTAGTGGTGTATTTTGTGGCTTCGACGGTTGAACTGAAGTGCTGTGTTGTGCCTCTGGACTTTGCCGACACGTGGTGAGCCGAACTGTGAAGACTCCGGACCAACTCTAGATTCTGCTGGTAGATCGAGCGGCTTCACGAGGAGGTAGGTGCACGATTCCCTCACCCCTGGCCCTAGGCGAGACACTTGCGTTCATCAGTTTTCCGGTCCGCGTCGAAGGTACCTAATTCGCCTTCCGTCGGAGCCCCACCAGAGATGTTATTTAGTAATTATAAGTAGGGATTCCGTATCATTGTAATTTAAATTCAGAAGATATTTTTGTGTAATAGATTAACATTCATGCGTGAGTTTTGGGAATATATTTAAAAGAGAGTTGAGTTTATTATATAGATAAGGAACAAGGAAGCATGAGTATCTCGTGAAGAAAGCCGTGTTGTGTTTAGTTGCCTTGCATATTCTGTTATTTTTTCGTGCAGGATATGTTGACTTAGCGTCGTAAGTTAGTTCTTTATGCTTGCGTAGTGTGGTGTGAAGGATGAATAGTTGCCTCACTGTCAAGACATCGCGGTCTTTATATACGCTCATCGTGGGATAACGAAAGGGTTTTGTGAGCATTACTTTGAGTAATGATCCTTGTGCGCGTTCAACTTTTATGATTTTTGTCTTGCAGCTCCCACCCCATACCGGAATATAATAATCCAAGTGTAAAAGGAATGCTACTTTAAATAAGAGTTACTAAATAAATAGGCAATAATCACTTTTAATTTACGATTAGTTACAATAATTAAAACAATGATAAACAATTAGTGTTGCTTCTATGGCGAAGAGTAAGCAACCAGTGAGACCAGTCCCCTCAGCTCGGGGTCTTTTAAAGACTTTGTATTCTCCCGCCGAAGTAACGTCAACCGATGCAGACTGCCAATCACTCGCCAGCACGTTCAAACATCCGGTCTGGTGCAGATGGCAGCACTGCGCCCCACAGTCCGTCGCTTGGCGCGTGAATTTGGCGCTAAGTTTGGTCGCCGGAAAACGGTGGCGCCAACACGATGCAGACTGCCAATCACTCGCCAGCACGTTCAAACATCCGGTCCGGTGCAGATGGCAGCACTGCGCCCCACAGTGCGTTGCTTGGCTCGTGATATTGGCGCTAAGTTTGGACGCCGGAAACGGTGGCGCCAACATCCGGCCCTCCTGAACTGTCTGTCCCTAGACACACCGTCATCTGGAATTACGAGAGTAAACATTTGTTACCTTTTACGACTATATAGGTATTATGTTACTTTATGCTGAATGAGTTCCCACTACCGAGCCAATGACTAGCACATGCAAAAGTGTGATCCCTGAGACTTCACACCACCATGCTCAGACTCGCAGTCCACATGATAGCCGAAGCTTTCCAGTTCATTCACTTTTACCTGCATTAACCACATTTCCGTAGACAACAAGCTCAAGTTCGAACCTCACTTGTTTCTGTAGTGGAAACATCATTCATCAATAGTGTTTATTCCATATTAAAGTGTTATTATAGGTAAAGTAATTATTGCAGAACAAAATATATTTTACAAGTCTTATAAATTATCTTATAAATATAAAAATCTTGTGTCACGATGTATGTTGCCAATAAACTCCAAAACTACTGAACCGATTTCAATCAAATTTCACATGTACCCGTATTTTGGTCTAACTTACTGGATAGGATAGTTATCATCTCAATTATTTGCTTATGTCGTGAATGTAAACGAATAAAATGTATCAATTAATTGTTTCTTAAGCAAGTGTTTATTTACTGTTTAGTTTTATGAAGTTCTCATAGATGGCGGTGTACGTGGATTCATCAATAAAATTCTTCAATGTTGTTTGACATCTAGGTTGCAAATACACCCAATAGGTGTGTTCTGTTTCTTAGAATATAAATTCTATTACTTTATTTCACGTAATATCTATTTATGTTCACGATAAAACCATATTATTTTAATGGTATGTGACTGATATTTTTATAATTATAGTGCGTATTTTGTTACAATTTTATTACAATTAATAACAAAAAAATAATAATTGTACTATTTTTGTTAGAGAATTATTAAAATCTTGGCGCCAAATTTTAATCAAAGTTTCAAGATCTGGCCATCAAATTCTATCGAGTCGCCATCTCTGGTTTGAATGTCCAAACCTTTGGTATCTCATTCGTTCTCGAGACCTCTTCTGAGCGTAAACAAAGCTCCCTCTCGAACCATCGAGACCCACTGTTTCGAACAATCGATCAATCGATTCTTCTCGAAGCATGCGAAGCCGTATACTTTCCCATTGAATTTTTAAATTCTCTCGATTTGCCAGGAATGCCACCACACAATCTACAATTGAAAATTTAAACCCACCTAAATTATGCAACGGTACACGTTTAGTCATCAAAAGGATCACCGGGAATATTCTTGAAGCAACAATTTTGACTGGAAAGTTTAAAGGAGAAATCGTCCTGTTGCCGCGAATTCCATTAATAGCGTCAGAATCTCCAGTACCATTCAAAAGGCTTCAATTTCCGATTCGTTTAGCTTTTGTGATGACCATAAATAAATCGCAAGGTCAAACAATATTGACTTGCGGTTTAGACTTAGACAGTACGTGTTTCTCTCATGGACAACTGTATGTGGCCTGTTCACATGTGGGAAAACCATCAAATTTGTTTGTATTAGCAACAGATAGGTTAACCAAGAATACTGTGCACAAATTAGTGTTGAGAAAATTGTCAATTTTATGAAAAAAAAAAATGGTAACAATTGGTCAAAATCAATGATAACTACCTCATTTATAAATTTGAGTTTTTAAATATTATCAATATTTTTTTTGTATATATTTTGTAAAGAAGTCATTGTTTATAAATAATAGTTAAAGATAAGAAAAATAAAATCTACATTTAATAAATTATAGTTTTAAAAAACTAAAAAAACACGCTTTTGAAACTAATTGAACTAAAAATTTAAAAATAAAACTGGATTACTCAATTGAAAAATTCATATTGTTGTACAAAAAGCGTGGGGGGCTTGATTTTCATTGCTGTAAATATTTTAACGATAGTTTAGTATACCTGTAGTAATTATAATAAGCACCCTCACGCATTTTGTACAACAATATGTATTTTTCAATTGAGTACTCCAGTTTTATTTTCAATTTAGCTAATTCGATTTTACCGGAAGGGTTTTATTTCCTCAGTTGCGATTAGAGAAATAAAATATGGCGGTACGAAGTTCGCCGGGTCAGCTATAATATTATACAGCTGAAGAGTTTGTTTGGTTGAACGCGCTAATCATAGGAACTACTACTCCGAATTGAAAAAATATTTTTGTGTTAGGTAGCCTATTTATTCAGGAAGGCTATATAACATCACGCTACTTTCAAAAGGAGCGGAGCAGCAATGAAAAGTGGACTAAAACTGGCAGGCAATTCGATGCGACGGGAAGAGTAGCTGTGTGACATCTATAATGTATTTTTGTTCGGGTAAAAATATGTCGCTCTCTGTTCTAAGGCGGTACCCAAAAAATGCTTCACTGGGTTACTGCATTGATAGTCTTTTGCAATGTACTATTCATACCTTGTTGTAGGCACGTTAAGACATCATCCCAGTAGTCGTTATCTGCACCCAAGGAACGCAGTGCCTCTACTATTGTCTTATTATAGCGTTCGAATTGTCCGTTCGATCTCGGCATGCCAGTTGCTATAGTGTGTACACGAATGTTTTTGCTGTCACAATATGTTTGAAATGCTTTTGCCGTAAAAGCAGGACCAGCGTCAGTAATGAGTCTTCGGGGATTGCCAAAAATCTTAAACACGTGGTCTAATTCTTTTATGACACAAGCAGTGCTTGTGTTACGCACCGGAAATACAAAGACGAACTTTGTAAACGCATCAACAAGTACCAGAATATAACAATTACCCTTTGATGATTTTACAAATGGACCCACATGGTCCATATGGAGGGTATGAAAGGGGCGAGCATATTTTGGAATTGGAAACAACTGACCTTCCTTTTTACCGCTTTTATTTTTATAGTATAAGCAGTGTAGACAATTTTTTATGTATTTATTTATTGTTTTTTTTTTTTATTTTAGGGAACCAATGTGTTTACGCACAATAATGGAATTTCTTTAAGAAAAACTCATAGATTACTTGAGACTTTGTATAATTAATTAATTTGATTTATCTTTGCGGAGCCGATATGACGAGTACAAAATTTTCTAGCTAACGGTCTACCCACATAGTACAGAATATAAAAAAAATAAAATTGCCACAGATGCAAAACATAAAATGTCGATCTGATCAAGATTATGAGCAGGCGTGAACATAAACTCCCCACGTTGAAGGACGTAGAACTTCAACCTTAGAAATCTTCACCAGTAGGCAGGGGGCACAGGCGAACTAGAGAGCGGCGCACGCAGTCTCTTGATAAATGATTTTATTTCTGTAAGTAGGTTTGTACAAACACTTTTACAAGTCAATAATATTTTTTTGAGCTAGATGAGGTCGGCGTTTCCTATCTGACTACTCTGAGAAGAAAGGCCGAAACAAACTCAGAGGTCACAGTCTCTTTTAAAGTCCAGACATAATATTGGTAACATTATGTGAAAACTATGTAGGTAGCTGTCTGAAATGGTCTTTAGAGGAAAGAACCAAACAGATTGAGTGGACCTGTCCAGTCAGTGCACGCATTTGTCACTAATCGTGCGGCTCAACTCAGAACTTGAGAAGCTCAACGATCCGACGAACAATACCAAAGAAAGGACATTTGGGTAGGCCGCAAAAATTACTCAACCTGCCAGATCATAATTACAACATACTTGACAAGTAAAGAAAGATAAAATAAAAGAAGAAACATACCCACACAGTCTTCACATTCACAATGATTAAACAATATGATAAAAGTAAATATTCATGTCATTGTATAAATAAAATTTATCAATGTCAATGTGTATATGAAAAATCCGGAAAGGATCTCGGTCTAATCACTTGATGACCATGTTAGTCGCTGTCTGAAATGGTCTTTAGAGGAAATAACCATACAGATTTGAGTGGACCTGTCCAGTCAGTGCACGCATTTGTCAATAATCGTGCAGCTCAACTCGGAACTTAAGGAGCCCAACGATTCGACGAACAATACCAAAGAAAGGACATTTGGGTAGGCCGCACAAATTACTCAAACTGCCAGACCAAAATCGAAAGTAAAATAATGACCCACATAGTCATCAAATTCACAGTAGTTAAAACAATATGTACATATAGTAAATATACATGTAGCTGTAAAACAGAAAAAAAAAGAAAAAAAATAAAATATCAAAATAAAATCAGAATAAAGTAGCAAAATAATATATAAAATCAACATTCAGTGCAGTTATTGGAGCAGCTCAATCCCAAGCAGTTTTATCCTCAATATAGTCTTTGACAGTATAATAGGCTTTTTGACATAGTTTCCGCTTTATAAAAGATTTGAATTTATTTAAGCTTAGTTCTTGAATGAGGCTGGGAAGTTTATTATAAAAACGTATACATTGGCATCTAAAGGAGCCACCTATTTTCTTGAGCCTGGTTGTAGGAATAACAAATTTGTTTTTGTTTCTAGTATTAACATTATGGATATCACTGTATCTTTTAAAGAGATTAATATTTTTATGTGCATACAAAAGATTTTCATAAATATACTGAGAAGGCACAGTCATTATATTAATCTCTTTAAATTTATCTCTGAGGGAGTGTCTGGGACTTAATTTATAAATTGAACGAATTGCCCTTTTTTGTAAAACAAAAATTGTCTGAATGTCGGCGGCATTTCCCCACAATAGAATACCGTACGACATCACACTGTGAAAATAACTAAAATAAACTAAACGGGCTGTGTCTAAATCAGTTAAATCACGAATTTTTCTAACCGCGTATGCTGCAGAGCTAAGCTTTTTTGACAATTTTTCTACATGAGGGCCCCACTGAAGCTTGCTATCCAGAGTTATGCCTAGGAATACTGTGGTATCTTCGGGTTTCAACTCTTCATTCTTTATGAGAACACTAGTTTCTACTTGTCTAACATGAGGTATCGTAAACTTAATACATTTCGTTTTTTTCTCGTTTAGAAGTAGATTATTAACATTAAACCAGTTAACTACATTTGCAAGGGCACTATTTACATTGTCAGTAACTAGCTGCTGACGTTTGAGTTTAAATAAAAGTGAAGTGTCGTCGGCAAACAATACTATATCATGTTTATCCTTTATGAGGTAAGGTAAATCATTAATATAAATAAGAAATAAAAATGGGCCTAAAATTGAGCCCTGGGGGACCCCCATTCTAATTACAGATCCAGGTGATCTTTTCCCGTTGACGTCAACTCTCTGAATCCTATCACTTAAGTACGAAGTAAGAAGATCCAGAGAGGCGTTCCGGATTCCGTAGTGGTGAAGTTTCCTGATCAATGTTTCATGAAGAACACAATCAAATGCCTTGGACAAATCGCAAAAAATGCCCAAAGCATCGCACTTCTCCTCCCATGCATTATAAATATGTCCTAAAAGTTCAACTCCGGCATCGGTAGTCGAACGACCCCTTGTAAAACCAAACTGTTTGTTATGTAATAAATTATGTTTATTAAAAAATCGTTGCAATTGATTTAGAATAAGTTTTTCAAAAATTTTACTAAAGGTAGGTAGCACTGAAATAGGTCTATAATTAGTGGGGTCTGATGTACTACCCGATTTAAACAAAGGTATTATTTTACTGTTTTTCATAAGATCAGGAAACTCACCATGGTCAATACAATTATTAAAAATAACAGCTAAAGTAGGTGCTACAATATTTATAATAGACTTAGCAACTTCCACAGAATT
Source organism: Aporophyla lueneburgensis (assembly GCA_932294355.1). NCBI lineage: Eukaryota > Metazoa > Arthropoda > Insecta > Lepidoptera > Noctuidae > Aporophyla > Aporophyla lueneburgensis. Next base: position 25,859,235 of record OW028735.1, read on the forward strand.
ACCCCATAGATCGGCGGTCTTTTTAATATTTAACGAGTGAAAGGTTTTAATGATATCTGTAGAGGTGATATATTGGAAATGAAATTCATTATCACATACAGGCACGTTTTCTTTAAGTAAGGACTCTGCGGCAGTCGGTGATGAGTTTAGAGAGTTAGTAATTGATTTGGGAATCTCTGCAAAGAAATTTTCAAAGGCCGCGGCGACTTGAGAATCCGATTTAATTATACTGTTATCAATGACAAGACTGTAATCAGTATTTCGATTGCATGACCTTCCCGTTTCGATATTAATGATATTCCATGTCATTTTAATTACATTACTGCTATTTTTTATTTTTGAACTCAAATAATGTGACTTGGCAATACTACAAACTTTTTTAAATAATTTAGAATAATTCTTAACATACAAATTAAATTCAACAGTGTTTATACATGTCCGTTCATCATACAATTCATAAAGTCGTTTTCTACTTTTATGTATACCAATGGTGGCCCAGTCACTGAAAGATGCGTTACTACTAACCGATAATGTCTTAGGTATGAATGTGTTATCAAATTGTGTGCAATACATTTTAAAAAAATTATTATATTGTTCGTTAGGGTCATTATTAGTGGGCAAAAGTGGTAGTTTACTCGAAAGTTTAGTTTTAAATCTTTCCAAACGATTAGTAGTTTTTGGGTTAACAGTGATATCTTTTTTAGTTACTTTTTTGTTTACATTTTGGATAGTGATCAATTGTCCACAATGGTCTGAGTCTAATAAATTTATAATTTCTTTGTGGATTGGTTTAACATCGGTATAAATATTATCTAAGCAAGTGGCACTAGTGGGAGTTATTCTAGTGGGCTCCAAAAATTGGTTAGCAAGATTGTATGACTGAAACAAACTTATAATTTTAGTGCACAATCCAGATTTTTCTAACAAATTAACATTAAAGTCACCACAAGTGATGATGGACTTATTTGAATTACAGATTTTGTGTAACACTTCATCCATGACCTTTTCAAAACAATCATACAATCCTGAAGGAGGTCTGTACACACTTAATACAATGAACTGCTCCAATTCTATACAGGCTATTTCAATTGTTCGCTCAACAGAACTTGCGGTGTTGACATCCGCGACTCGAGATATGCCATCTGATCCAGGGAAAAGTCTGGCGACACGTCCAAGGCGCCGGTTGAGTGGCGGTGTATTGTCTTCATGTAGGATGACAAGATCTCCGATGTTTAGCTTGGTAGCGTCAGTCTTCCATTTAGTGCGTTGGTGAAGTTCGGAGATGTATTCCCTTTGCCAGCGCTTCCAAAAGTCTTGCCTCATTTGCTCAAGGCGAGCGTACCGGTTTCGATGTTTGTGGTGATCGTCTTGAACTGGTGTTGGCAACGAATTGAGTGGTCTGCCAATCAGGAAGTGCCCTGGGGATAAGGATAGGAAGTCGTCAGGGGATGAAGACATTGGGCACAAGGGTCGACTGTTTAAAACTGCCTCTACTTGTGCGTATAAAGTACCTAGTTCCTCGAAGGAGAGATGGGAATTTCCCATGACTCTTTTAATATGAAATTTAGCAGCATTGATTCCAGCCTCCCAAATTCCACCGAAGTGAGGGCTGTAAGCTGGTATAAATGAAAATGTTATTCCTTCTCCTGTTGCAAACTGAGAAAGAGCTTCGTTATTTAATTTTAGAAAATCGCTTAATTCCTTAGCAGCGGCAACGAAATTTCGTCCGTTGTCAGAACAAACCTCCGCTGGTCTGCCACGGCGGGCAACAAATCGACGGAATGTCATTATAAAGGCTTCTTTAGTCAAGTCACTGACGGGTTCTAAATGAACGCATTTAAAACGTAAACAAATAAATAGACATAAGTAGCATTTTATTAATTTAGCACCACGTCCCTTGCGATTTAATATAAGGAAAGGACCGGCGTAGTCAATTCCAACGGATTTGAACGGAAAGTCAATGGAGACTCGATTTGTTGGTAAGTTACCCATTTTTGGGGATATGGTTTGCCCTCGAACACGCACGCAAGTAACACGTTGCTTTACAACGCTTCTTGCTAACCTTCTTCCGTTTATAGGCCACACAGATTCTCTGACCGTAGCCAGCAACAGCTGTGGACCCGCATGTAAGTTTCGTAAGTGTTCGTGTACCGAATAAAGTTTTGATACATAATGAGATGAATCCAACAATATAGGATGTTTTTTATTGAATGTAAAATTGGAATTTTGTAATCTCCCCCCAACTCTTATTAGATTAGTTGTGGGCTCAAAGAACGGAGATAAACATAATAATTTAGATTTAGGCAACAAAGATAATTTTGATTGAATTCGTTTATATTCAAGAGGAAAAGATTGTTTTTGTGCAACTCGACAAATAAAAATAAAGGAATTATTTAATTCATGCACTGTTAGATAGACGAGACCAGATAAACGATTGACTTTATTTGACTGTTTTGAGTTGTGTAAAAAGCGTAAGACATATGCAAATGTTCTTTCTAATTCAGAAAAACTTGAAAATATTTTGAAATCGAATGTAGATTCAGGTAAATTAATATACTGACTTTTTACTTTAGGTAACTCAATGTTTTGATTTTGATGCAATGTGGGCCATTTTGATTCATCATTGTATAAGAACGAGGGGCCTTGCCACCACAACAAATTGTCACGAAGGTGATGAGCGTTTACACCTCGAGAAATTAGGTCAGCGGGATTAACGTCAGTGGGAACATGACGCCAATTCTTGCGATTAGTAAGATCTAGAATTTCAGCTATTCTATTCGCCACAAATGTTTTTAATTTACTTGGGTCATTGTTTATCCAGCATAGTACGATATTCGAATCGCACCAATGTGTAATTTTTGTAGGACTAAGTCTTAACGCCTCGGTAACAGATCGACATAGATTAGCTGATAACAACGCCGCGCAAAGCTCGAGGCGAGGTATGGTGGTGGGCTTTATAGGAGCAACCTTGGATTTTGAACATAATAACCTCACTGTCACCTCATCGTTTTCGCTGACCGTTCTCATGTAGATACAAGCTCCGTAGGCAACTTGAGATGCGTCGCTAAACGAATGAAGTTCAATGGACCTTGGTGAGTCACCAATCACTCTACGTGGAATATGGAGATCTGCAAGTAACGGTAAGTTCTTTGAAATTTCATTCCAACTTTCTTGTATATCGTCAGGTACAGGTTGATCCCAATCAATTCCCTTGATCCACAACTTTTGAATTAATATTTTTGATTGAATTATGCATGGGGATAATAACCCGAGTGGATCAAAAATACGAAGTGATTACGACATTATAAATCTTTTTGTAATTGTGTTATTTATATAATAATTTTTTTACAGGAAAATTGAACGTGTCATTACTTGGATCCCACCCGAGATCAAAAGTACTGGAGGACTCACTTAAGGTAAGCTTTTCCTTTGTATTTATTTCTATATTATGAAATAATTTAGGTAAATTAGTTTTGTATTTTCGTAGGGGAAAACAAGCTGCACTTAGAGCATTAGAAAGTGCCTTTTGTATGTATGTTAGTTGATCTTCACTGTCTGAGCCTGTAATGACGTCGTCGACAAAGAAGTCATTTTGTATTATGGTTTTAATGGATTCGTCATCACACTCTTCTCCTACCTGCCACAGACATTTAGTGCTAAGATAGCTGGCACTTGCAGTACCGTAAGTGACAGTATCTAAACGCAAAGTTTGGATAGGATGAGACTCATCTTCTCTCCATAATATTAATTGAAGATCACAATCATTTGGATCCATAGCAATTTGTCTATACATTTTAGCTATGTCTCCAGTCAAAATGTACTTATATTGACGTGCTCTAATTAGAATGGAGAATAGAGAGTTCTACAGATTAGGCCCAACCATTAAGAGGTCATTTAGGGAGTAACCAGAGGCTGTAGGAGTTGATCCTTCAAACACTACTCGAATCTTGGTGGATTCACTTTCCTCTTTAAATACAGCATGATGACATAAAAAGTATGAAGGATTTGGTATTGCAATAGATGACACTGAAAGATGTCCTAGATTTGAGTATTCACGTATAAATTCTACGTAATGTGACTTTAGTGTTGGATTTTTCCTAAATCTTTTTTCGAGATTTAAGAAACGTTTTTTAGCTTGATTATAAGAATCACCGAGGCAGTCAGGTGAGTCCTTTAGTGGTAACTTCACTCTAAATCTGCCATTACTCAAACGAGTTGCGGTTTTGTGAAAATGTTTTTCACATGCTATTTCGTTGGGACTGAGGACCTTTCTTTGAGGTAGACTCTCGAGTTCCCAGAATTTAGTGAGCAGCTCATCCAAATTGTTGTTTGAAACAATTGCATGATTGCATTGAATATTTTGACTGTATTTTGGGGAATTTATAGGGCCGGCTATAAGCCAACCTAATTTAGAATTTTGTAATTTACGATTATTTGGGCCTAGGGAGCGTTGTTCGCTGACTAGTATATCCCAGAAGATATCTGCACCAATGAGTATCTCAATGGGGGCAGATTCATTGAATTTAGGATCGGCTAATACAATACCCTTTGGTATTTTCAGATGACGTATATCGACGGAAACCTTTGGAATGTTTCCAGTAAGTTGATTGAGAACATAGCAAGACAACTTAACTTGGTAAGTGCCATGGATTGATTTTAGGTGAGTAACACAACATTCTAATACTGTGTCACATTGATTGTTTCCTATTCCTATAACGTTTAATGCATTTAATGGATTGCACGTTAAACCTAATTTTTGTTGTAGGGATTTCGTAATAAAACTAGATTGGCTGCCACTATCTAAAAGTGCGCGAACCCTTTCAGTTTTGTTATTTAGAGAATTGTAAACTTCTATAATAGCCGTAGACAAAAATACATGACCATTATTTTGTTGAGAGAAAGCCACTACGGTATCACCATTACTATCGTTGTTTACGTTTGTTGTGTTACAGTTAGCTGATACGCTGGGATCGTGGAGAAGAGTATTATGCCTTTGGTTGCAATGTCGACACGAACCCATGCCGCACTCAGATGCAGGATGACCTTGGCGCAGGCAGTTGGTACACAGCTTATATTGGGATATGCATGACATTTTCTCTTGGATGGATTTTGACTTAAAAGTTGGACAATCATAAATCCTATGATTTCCATTGCAAACTACACACAGATAAACAGTTGAAGAATTATTCCGCGCTTGTGAAGTGGATGCAAAGACATTGGTATTTTGATTACGGCTTGATTTATTAGAAGAAGATTTAATGTGATTTGATTGAGATTGATTAGCCGAGGGACGTGGGTTTTGTTGTGATTTTGAATTGTTGTTGTTATTGTTTATAGATTTATTTTGATATAATGATTCTAGTACATTGGCGCGATCAATAAGAAATTTATTAAATTGCTCCAAAGTGGGCACATCATTCACGCAATCTATTGTATTGCGATATTCTTCCCATTTTAGTATGGTACGACTATCCAATTTAAGCAATAAAATAAATATTAGCAACATGTCCCAGTGGTCTGTAGGTAGGCCTAAACTTGTTAAGGCCCTTAAGTTTTTAGTGACGTTATCAACTAAACACCGAAGAGACTTATCTGACTCACGCGTTATTGGTTGAATGTTTAGTAAAGAATCTAGGTGGTGATTAATGAGAATCCTTTTGTTATCGTACCGCTCGCAAACCTGTTTCCAAGCCTCTTGGTAATTAGCCGAAGATACTTCAAGGTTTGATATAACACGTGCGGCGTCACCATCCAGATAAGAAACTAAATAATGAAACTTATGTATATCTTGTATGCGATCATTTTTATGAATCAAACTAAGAAATGTGTCTCGAAATTCGAGCCAGCGGAAGTGTGATCCATCGAACTTAGAAATTTGTATTTGTGGTAATCTAAAACCCAAGTTTTGTTGATCCGAGTCCGCATTAACATGAATAGATTGACGGCGCATGCAATCATCATCAATACTATATTTTTGTAGTTCCGTCTTGGCTATAGCTATATTTTGAACTATATCCTGTTCAATGCGTTCTCGCTCATTAAGTTCTACTTGAATATTTGGAGCATTTAAAACTTCAATCTCTGTCTGCAAATCATCAAACCTTGTCGATAATCCTTGAAATTTATTCAATCTTAAATTTAACTCCGCAAGGTCTATATTCGATAAATCCGGTAATTTACTAATTTTATCTAAATAGTTTCTAAATTTTGTAATTTGTCCTTTAATTGAACTACGTTTTACTAGTAATTCTTTTAAAGAAACCCTCACAGAGGATTTATTGCCACCCTCATACGTCATTTTGAAATGTAGGTCAAATATAAACTATGCGAACCAAAGTGTTTAGTAGGCACTAAACTTCAAATAACGTAAATTGAATCGACAACGCTTAAACTGATTCAGAAAAGTAATAAAATAACGATATTCTCACGCTCCTCCCTTCGGTGGAATCTCCTGGGCAGCTGGTTTCGGCTGGCTGCAGTGCCTCTCAGCAACCGGCAAGGAAAGCCGCAGACTCAGTCGAGCGATTTGGCCCTCAGGATATCGCCTGAAAATGTCGGCAAATCGGCTAAGTATAGGGAAAATACCGAATATATCGAGGTAGGAGGGTGATAATTAGGATTTAGATATATTTACTGATGTGTACGTTATTTTGCAAATGAATTTAACTAACAAGAATGTGAATTTGGAAAAAAAATTAACCAATATAATTTTATAGTGGACGGTACATGTAGGTACTTTACCTATGTACTTATTTAGCACGATAAAACCTATAAGATTAAGGAATATAGCACAAATAAAGGCTAGTAATTGGAATAGAGGTAGTTTAGAATGGATAGTGTTTGGAATTTGGAAATTGGATGTTCTTTGGTGAGGTAGAACGGAACAAAGGAAGGCACTTAACTTGATGATTTTGATGAGTCGATGATTTTCCAGTACGATCTTTAGCTGATTCGTTGGCACGGAAGACCAGGCTGGCTGCTTGTATTGTCGTAACCTCCAATTTTCGTTCTTCTTGTAACATTCGTATCGCCGAGTATGACGCAACTCGTTTACTATGTTACCAAACCTTCTTGAAATGTCCTGTCACGGTCGCCAATTTTATTGTTTACGCACAATAATGGAATTTCTTTAAGAAAAACTCATAGATTACTTGAGACTTTGTATAATTAATTAATTTGAATTTATCTTTGCGGAGCCGATATGACGAGTACAAAATTTTCTAGCTAACGGTCTACCCACATAGTTCAGAATATAAAAAAAATAAAATTGCCACAGATGCAAAACATAAAATGACGATCTGATCAAGATTATGAGCAGGCGTGAACACAATGTTTATGTTTAATTCTTTCTAATGTTTTATCTACTGCGAAGTGACTTATTTTGTCATGGTTATACATGATTACTTGCCAGATACAATTTTTTGGTACAACCCACCTACGACCAATTTCAGTGCGGCGATAGACTTTGTTTCCAAGCAGTTCGTACTCGTTAAAAACATTCCGATTTGCATCGGCCTCTCCTGATAGTAAAATGTCTCTGATTTTAACTAGATTTGGGTCTTGTTCCTGAACTGTCAAAAGCCAATCAGCTTCGGTGATAGCCATTACTATTTGTTTTTCACCAATTTCACCACTAAAAGAAGGGTTTCTGCTAAGTGCATCAACATGTTGCATTTTAGCACCGGGTCTATGACAAATCTCACAATCAAACTCTTGAGTCAAAAGCACCCATCTGGCTATTCGTGACAACACTTCTTTTTTTGTAAGCGAGTATCTGACGGCATTACAATCCGTAATTAATTTAAATTTACGGCCCAGCAAGTATAAACGAAATTTTTGAAGTGATGCCACGACAGCAAGAAGCTCGAGTTCAAAGTCCAAGTCCAGCTACCCCCTCCCTACTTGCATCCGTATAAAGTATGGTTTCTTTTTTAGGGTCAAAGACAGCTAAGGTTGAATCACAAGTTAAGGCTTCCTTTAATCGATTTACCGTACGATCTTGTTCGTCTGTCCATTGCCACTTTTGGCCTTTTTTTAATAATTTTGTAAGAGGGCTACTTAGTATTGCACAGTCCTTAATACATTTCCGGAAATAATTAACTAACCCTAAGAACTGACGCAGCTGATAAACCGTTTTGGGTATTGGGAACTGCTTTATAGCATCAATTTTCTTTGGTGTGGGTTTGATGCCATTACCATTAACTTCATAACCAAGAAACGTGATGTCAGTTAAAAAAAACGAGCACTTTTTTATGTTAAGAGTCAAACCGTGTTCTTTAAATATTTTAAGTACCAATTCCAGAATATTAATATTTTCTTCAATGGTTTCTGAAACGATTAACACGTCATCTAAATAAACAATGACATTTTTGAAACGTAAATTACCCAAAATCTGCTTCAACATGCGTTGAAAAACCGATGGTCCATTCGTCAGGCCGAATGGCATGCGTAAAAACTCGTAATGCCCATCTTCCGTTATGAATGCAGTTTTGTCTATTGAATTCTCATTTACAAATAATTGATAATAGCCACTCTTCATATCTAAGCTGGTAAAATACTTGCACCCTTTTAATCGATCTAACAAGTCCTATATTCGTGGCATAGGGTATTTCTCTTTAATACATACTTTATTTAATGACCTGTAATCCACGCATAGTCGCTTTTCACCCCCTTTTTTTCTATTAATAATAGCTAGCGAATGGGGACTTACTTTCGCGAATTATATTATTTTTAAGCAGCTCGTCAACTATATTACGCAACAATGTCCTATCAGGATCTGATAATCTGTATGCCCTGTTGTAGATTGTTCGATTCAAGTTCGATTTCAATATTAAAATCTTTAACTTTACCTAATGAACTTAAATCAGCCGCGATCGATTCGGGATATTTTTTAAACAAATCCTTTAAAACATCAAGATATTTATGCGGTACATTGAATTCTACTTCACTTGACAAAACCGCAGACACATTCACGGTTTTCTGAAAAGTCAGATGATTTCCTATTCTCATATACATAACTGACGTATCTTCGGTCACATTACGTCCTATTAGGACGTCAAAACCTGATAACAAGTCCATAATATAGAAATCTACACTTTCGAATTTTATACCGTCTAAAATAAGAGAAGTCGTTACGTAATCTTCTACCAAAACCACAGAACAATTTGAGAATCCCTGCAATTGAACCGGTATTGCCAACTTTAGTTTCGTTAACTTTAATTGTTTTACTAAATCCGACGTAACTATGGAACAATCACTGCCCATATCAATAAAAACTTTTTGGGTAAAGCCCCCTATACAGGCAATTTTATTAAATTTATTTTTATTTTCATTAGACTTTACAAACTTTACTTCTTTTTTAACTTCATCAGATTTTTTATTTCGGCAATAGTTTTCTGAATGACCCTTTTTTTTTTCTCAGCATGGGAAATCATCAAATGACTTCTCCCGCTCTGGGCGGAGCGGGAGGGCGTGTCAGACTTTTACTGACTAAAACCCACCCGTGTTCCATCAGTTGCCCATGTGCCAGGGTCACGGTATCTCTTTCGAACAATCACGCGACCCCGGCAGGCATCGGTCCTAGTCGACCCCTACACTGCTGCTGACATCTCTTTGAGGCGCGCGTGGAACACTGCGCGCCGTCGACCCGAGCTTGGTCCTTACCAGGCGGCGAGCTACCCATTGCTCGCCACCCACAAGCTCGCGCCTACGGTGGCCGGGAGTCCGCTATGGACTCCCGACGCCCGGGGCGTCTCCTCCTGCGGCGGCTAGGGACGTTAGGGTGCAGAGACTGCCACTCCTTCACGCGCCCCGCCTCCTCCTTCGCGAGCATTACTGCTTCGCAGAAGGAGGTGACGGCTTCCCATTCCCTCTCGCTCCGTACCATGGCTCGCACCAGGGCCGGACGCGAGAGGTCGCCGCCGCCGATCGCCTCCACGAGGACACGGCGGTGCACCTCCACCGTATGCTCCACCGTGTCCTCCAGACGATCCTCGCAATGGAAATACCCGGACGTATCCTCCCGCTTTATCCTGAACAGGAACCCACCGAAGCACCCATGCCCGGTGAGAACCTGCGTCAGGCGGAAGCTGAGGACGCCGTGACGCCTCTCTATCCACTCCTCAAAGAGGGGACTTACTGCCGCAATTGTGGCGTGCCCACTGAATGACCCTTCTTATTGCAATATTTACAAATTTCTGTACACTCATTACGTTTGTGATTACCCCCACATCCGAAACAAGTTATCTGCTTTGTGTTTCTGGCAGCCGTCAAACTTTGATTTGACGCAGCAATACGAGATGACTGTTCCGATTTCAATGAATTTCCTAGATCAGTTCGTTTAGATGAGGATTGAGGCACCTTATGTTCACCGAGAGCGCCGTGATTGCTATTGTGAGAACTACTTAAACGATAGTGGAGAAAAGATGCAAGTTGGTCGCATGTATTTATACTTCCGGCATCTACCGACGCACTTATTTAAGGATCGTCAATGTTGCCCGTAATGATAAAAATGATATCCCGATCAGAAAAATTCGCATTTAACTTGTCAATTTTACATTTTTGTTGAAAATAAAATTTATACAAATGTTGCTGTGCTATAGGTTTATTATCAATGATTTCTTTTAGCAACGCGAACATGTTCCGTTTTGTTTGAAATGTAAACGATATTTTATCTCGCCATTGTTTCCATTTCCAACCAGCTCAACTACTCTCATTTTTTAAAAATGAGTCAAACCACGTTTTGGCTGTTCCTTTAAATTTATTGACAGCCTGGTAAATTATAACCTGATCATTCCAATTAATTGTTTTAGCATTCAAATCAACAATATTTTTGCCAATTGTTTACTTTATCTGTAAGAGGGTCAAATTCTGGTACCATTCAGTTCAAAACTATAACATAGCAACTCGCTACTTGACTATCGACTGATTTCTTTGCTTTTTTAACCGACGAAAAAAAGGAGGAGGTTATCAATTCGACGCGTATATGTTTTTTTTTATATGTATGATCACGCATAACTTTGTACATAGTAGTCCGATTGTGATAATTCTTTTTTTATTGGAAAGGTATACTCCCAAGGCGGTCCCATATAAATTTGAAAAACAAAATCGAACCCTAAGGGTCGGAAAACAGGGGATGATTGATTGTTCACTCACTGATTGTAATGTATTACCACGCATAACTTTATACAGAGTAGTCCGATTTTGATAATTCTTTTTTCATTGGATGGGGTATACCTTGCCAAGCATTATTAGTACATTCAAGCCACAAAAAAAATATAAAATAAAAACTTTTTAACAAAAAATTAAACCGCCGAAAAAACTGAAAAGCAAAAAATAATAAACCTTAAAATTTTGAGTCGGCGTTGAAAAATCAATGAACAAAGATCACTCAAAGCGCCTAGTCATAATTTTAAGGTTTATTATTTTTTGCTTTTCAGTTTTTTCGGCGGTTTAATTAACAAAAAAGTTTTTTTTACGAATGGGTGGAGGCGCGTAGCTTCTACTGGACTTACTGCTTGAGGTTGATGAAGATCTTGTACGTTTCCTCCTTTTTCGTTGACGGGCACATGACTTTCGGCCCATGTTCCGTCCCGTTCGAATTGGTTTCTCTGTGAACGCATCATGACGTGAAACGAAGTGACATCTGTCATTTGTCAGTTTGATACTTGCTTTTTCTTTTTGTTTGGACTTTGAAAATGTCGGTCGATTTTGCTTGTGCGACCCTGTTGTAAATTAATCCCTTAGAATCGGTCGTTTTTGTGGACAATCTGTCGTGACACAATTGTTTTGTTTGTAAATAACCCCCTTTGACGAGATAATACGGGCTCAGTTTGTTTGTTGGAAATAGTTTGAAGTGACAGTGATTGAACGCGTGCTGGAACCAACATCTGGCGTATTGCAGCGGCCGGTATCCTGGATTGCCCACTGACAGCGCCACTACACAATACAATATACACTTACTTACATACATAAATCCAGGTAGGCTCCAGAGCAGGTGTTCTTCTACCATCAGGTGAGTTATTTGAATATTATATTGTACTAATCAGCTCCGCGGACGGCGGACAGTTCGCAGCCACTCTTGTCTCCAGGGCCCCACCATCATAACTTCCACTGCACTATTCAAATCCTATGGTGAGGCCCTGGCCTGGCGTCGAACATTCTTGGTAGCAGAGCGTGGTTTGTAAGATGTACAACCAACAGAAATTGGTAATTTACAGTAGGCTAATTGCTTGGCAGTCTCTAAAGGGAAGTAGTAATTCGCTGTAAATGTTTGTTAGCTGTAGTTGATTGTATAATTATATCCCATCAAAAACAGAAATGTGAAATGAGAGCCAAGTTCAATATTATGATATATGCCTTGGTTGTTGACTTCAACGACAAAAAAGTGAGATCTAAATGGGTGCCAAGTTCAATGGTCAGTCCTGACTTGACTAGTTCTTATATATGAATTATTATGTTCGATTGCTAGTTTCTACCAGCAAGCCAAATTTTTGGAATAATAAAATAAGAACCGACAAGTAACAGGCTTAAAACTTGCGAAGGCTATAATATAATTCGTATATGAAAACTAGCCAATTCAGGACTGACCATTGAACTTGGCACCCATTTAGATCTCACTTCTTTTGTCGTTGAAGTCAACAACCAAGGCATATATCATAATATTGAACTTGGCTCTCATTTCACATTTATGTTTTTGATGGGATATCATTACTTTTTGTACATAAATTATTAGTAGGTACTTATTTATAACAAAATTAATACCAAATGGTTTTTGTTAGTGTTCCTAATATAATCAATTTAGTGAAAAATTATAATAAAATGATAAAAATTTACCACTTTCTGATTTATTCCTTTGTATTCACCTAATTACCTATCTGCATGCCAAAGGACATGGCTAAATTGAAGTATGGACGAGATCCTGGCAATGAATAAATATGGTACCTAGCAATATGTAAAGCTGAATAGATGAATATTAGTATTTCATATAAAAACTGTTTCAGGAACTTTTCATACCTTTAAAATCATTAAAATAAAATCGCTATCGTGTAACTCCTACGTCAATAGGTATAGAAACTGCAAACAGATGACATTGCTATGAACTTTTACCTAGGCGTATCTGCATCTGTTGTATCTGGATTATATTGTATTTTTGACTAGCGCCCCATTCCCATTGCGCACGGTGGCACATGAGTAAATATCAACAAAGAGGTAATTGCACCAAAAACGTAACACAAAACGTTTTCTACAATCTGCGCGAAAACCACTCCCGCTCGCGTGTATAGTACATATTATACCCTTGTAAAAAGTTGAAACAAAGACAGTTTTCACAGAAAAAATAAATAAGTGGCTGAAATGATAAGCACGTTTGAAAATAAGGATTAATATTAACTGACCCAAAGAAGTGTATGATTTTTGTATTTGAGGTAGGTAAAAAATTCTGCTAAGTATTACACATTATTTAAATCTAACTAATCTAAGTCCCCCTGGTGCGTTTTTTGTCAGTCTATTTGTACTGATGTATCAACAAACAGATTGAAATCAATTTAGGAAAATCCTTCCGCCTGAGTGCTTTTCTTGCGCGCGTTGCTGCGTGGTAATTAATAAAACCGGCCTAAACTAGATAACGAACGCAGTGAGTAACCAAGGACATATAATATATTGAAATAAAACAACTAAAATATGATTTATTTATTTGTTCTTTAATCTATGAATCTTCTTCAATGCCCCAAACACACAGTGTCTAGAGGTGTTTGATTTGGTAGGTTTAATTTCTGTTCTGATACAGGTCTAGGTACTGGTTCAGGTATTGGTTCAGGTTTAGATCCAGGTCCAAGCAGATTTACCCGATTTTGATGTGACTGGATGTGACGTTGATAAATTATGTATCACTGAATCGTTTCTTTCCACTGCATGGCGTTGTATACTTCTCACAGAGCGGCCACAATGTATGCACTCCATGGTATGGCCAAATAAACAAACATCACCCATAGCTTTTGAATTACCGCAGTTTATGTATCGCATGATGAATTTATAGAAAGTCAAGCCCGTGTAGAGTAGGTAGCAAGAGGTCAGTAGGCAGGTGAGCACACACAATAAGTCTAATAAACAAGCGTGGATCAGTGAAAATCCAAAATAAAAACACACAACGAACAAGCAAACGGGAAAGCGTTCAAACGACCTCTGACATCTGACGTTTGCTTTTTATGATAGAGATGTGATTGAACTTCATGTGTAGAGGAATCGATAAAATAATCGAAAGAGTTGAAAATAAACAGTTTTTTCGTCCACTATTACTATTATTACTTAATATTTTTCGAAACAATATAGATAGTAAGATTAAAAGAAGAGGCACATTCAGTCCTTACCGAGTGGCGAGCTACCCATTGCTCGCCGCCCGCAAGCTCGCGCCTACGGTGGCCCGGAGTCCGCTATCGACTGCCGACGCCCGGGGCGTCTCCTCTTGCGGCGGCTAGGGACGTGAGGGCGCAGAGACTACCTCTCCCTCACGCGCCCCGCCTCCTCCTTCGCGAGCATTACTGCTTCGCAGAAGGATGTGACGGCTTCCCATTCCCTCTCGCTCCGTACCATGGCTCGCACCAGGCCCGGACGCGAGAGGTCGCCACCGCCGATCGCCTCCACGAGGACACGGCGGTGCTCCGCCCAGGCAGGGCAAACTTCCACCGTATGCTCCACCGTGTCCTCTAGACGATCCTCACAATGGAAACCAATGAACCCACCGAAGCCCCCTATGCCCGGTGAGAACCTGCGTCAGGCGGAAGGTGAGGACGCCGTGACGCCTCTCTATGCACTCCTCAAAGAGGGGACTTACCGCCGCAATTGTGGCGTGCCCAATGGAATGTGCCTTGAATTGGAATGTGCCTTTTTAAAAACTACCCTATTTTCCGAATCAAAAACTGCTGAAAACACAATAACAAATCACTAAACAGGACACCGAATTGAACGCCGTTGATTCCCGCCAAAAACTCTTTAGTTTCAGACAATAAATCGTTTTAATAGCAGTTATCAAAAATCGAATCAGTTTCCATTTGACATTCTGAAAAGCGCTATGACCCCTCCCTAGCTTGCGGTACCTACTGTATTATTTCCCCTTGACATGTCAATCAAAAAGCTTAAAAAGCAATTAAGATATTTTTTTTATGCTAATCAGTTCACGAAAGTTCTTGGAAATTAATAAACACTAAATAATTCATTAATGAATTTTTAAATATTACGAGTTAATGTGAGATTCCAATACATTCTGAGGGTACTCATTTAGC
The DNA here is from genome assembly GCA_932294355.1 of Aporophyla lueneburgensis. Taxonomy (NCBI): domain Eukaryota; kingdom Metazoa; phylum Arthropoda; class Insecta; order Lepidoptera; family Noctuidae; genus Aporophyla; species Aporophyla lueneburgensis. Next base: position 25,874,513 of record OW028735.1, read on the forward strand.
CATCTCCTTTGAACTTCCTAGGTCATCTGGAACTGGGTCAGAGTTTTGATCTATAGGTCAGTCAGTGATAAAAATGAAGATTTTTGGACGTTAATATAGTAATGGTTCGTGTAATATTACAAACGGTGCTGCTCGCCAGTTCTGTTACTTGAACTTGGCTTGACTCGCTGCCGCGTGTCTAGATTAATTTGTTTAAATTTGTTGAGACGAGTAACTGATGTTGCCGGGGTCAACCGGGTTGCATATGCTGATAGAGTTAATTGGATTGGGCTATGTTACAACCTCTTGTTGTTGTATTTGACCTCTGTTGTTTACTGAATGTCTGGAAGATATTAAAATATAGGAGTTTTGTATCATTGATATGTATGTTTGTGAAAATTAACACTTGAAATTGGCATTTTTGAGCATTAACATTGTTTTAAATTGGAATAAAGGTTTATTATTGTTGTACCATTGACATAGTGGTTTGTGAAATTAACATTAGAAGTTGGTATCTTTTGGAATTGGATTTGAATTTGAATTTTTGAATTGAATTTGAAGTTGAATTTTTGAACATTGGTTTTGAATTAAAATAAAAGTTTATTGTTGTTCATTAAATTGGAACCAATACTTTGTAGTTGTCTTGAGTTGGCAGTTTGATTGCTTGCTTTGGTTTTCCTTGTTATATTGTTTGAACTTTGTTACTTATTTATCCTTTTGTTTGGTTTATTTGAATTGTTTGTTTGTGCAATGGCATACAAAACGATGAGAGAGGCAATCAGTGGATTGACCGCACAACTACGGTGGTTCACTTCAGCTGCAGCGACCGCTGTGCGCCCGGATCTTGAAGGGGTCAAGCTTGCTCGGTTCAAGCAGTTGAACGTGAGACTCGGCAACGTTGATGCTCTGCTCACCCGCTACAACGAGTTCATTTATGAAGTGGATCTGGAAGTGCTGGACCAGGCAGCACGTGATAAGGTCCTTGCTGACTACGACCAGATCTTGGACCTGGGGGATGTTATTGGTCAACGTGCTCGGGAAATATTGGAGAGCCAGACACCAGTCCAGGTCAATCCGGAGACCTCGGTTGTTTCAGGTCCCGGACTATTGAGTAGACTGCCACACTTTGACGGTCGCTTGGACCATTGGTTGGGTTTCCAAAACATTTTTGAAAGTTTGGTTGATGCACGCTCGGACCTCAGACCCGCCCAAAAGTTGGCCTATTTGTTGTCTGTCCTGGAAGGTGAGGCCCGAGCCTTGGTACAGCATCTGTCGTTGACTGACTCAGCCTACCCTACCGCTTTGAAACTACTCACCCGGCGGTACCAAAACAAACGTTGTTTGGCTGACGTTCATATTGAACAGATTTTGGGGTTACCAGTCATTACTGGATTGTCAGCATTGCGTACTGACCTATTGAACCCGTTGGTGGCAGCGACCAACGATTTAAAGCGATTGGACTTGCCGGTGGACCATTGGTCTTACCTTTTGGTGCATGTTGTGCTGCAACGGCTTCTAGCCGATTTGAGGGCTCGTTTCGAGCAAAAGTGTGGTGGGGATAGTGTCACACATCTCCCCCCATTTGGTGACCTCGTCAAATTTTTGGAGGATGAGAGTCGGTTTGTGGATAACTCTGGCGTTGCCACTGAGTCACGCCAGCCGTCTTCCCAGCCACGAGACCAGGGACGGACTGGGGCTCGCGGGCCTGTTGATAGTCGCCCCGCCACTCGTTTTGCTGGCACCCAGAGTCGTCCTGTTTGTGAGTTTTGTAGGGACACGGGGCATGGCATGGCAACTTGCGCGGTCTTTTTGAAATTGCACGTGAGTGCCCGCCGCCGAATTGCCAATGCACGCCGCCTGTGCTTCTCTTGTTTGGGGGCTCACTTCCATCGGGACTGCCCCAACCCCCGCCCTTGTAGATTTTGTAGGGGGTCCCACTTGGACATTTTGTGCGCTAACGCGAACCACGCTGGCAGACCGGCCTCTGATGGACGTTCGCGCACGGGGGGGTACCATGGAGTTGGTCACCGGGCTTCTGGCTCGCCGGTTCGGAACCGGGGAGAGGCCCGCAATTTTGAGCGCCGCACTCCACCCCCCGCGCAAGTTGATCGGGAGCCGCGCGACCGCCATTTGGTCTCCCCGCGTAAAGGCGATTACGCAGTTGTTGCTAGGCAGCGCTGGCCAGACCAGCACCGCCTTCCCTCCCCTCCATTGGCGGAACGTCCCCGGTTGGAGTCACGCCCCCCGCCATTCAGGCATCCGGTGAGATATGCTCTTCTAGCGATGGCGCGTGGCTCGGGACACCGCGCGGACGAGGAATATGACCTCCATCCTCGTCGGGAAAGACTTGAGCCTGGGTGCGGCGATCGTTCGCCGCCCAGGCATTGTTAGGAACTTGGCGCCTGCCCCGCTAAGGTGGGGTACCTTCAGATCGATACGGTTTTGTTGCCAACGGCATCGGTCAGGGTCTGAGGGCCCACGGGGGACTCTGTTGTGGTCCGTGCCATTTTGGACACGGGAGCCCAGGGTTGCCTTTTGTGTTTTGTTTTGTTGTTTTGTTTGTGTATTGTTTTGGGCGAAATGTTTTCTTGAGCGCCTTTGGACTGCGGAACTTGGTTGGGACGAGCCACTTCGGGAAACCCTGTTGGAAGATTGGCTCTTGTATCCGCACTCCCCGCAGTCAACGAGGTCGTGTTACCCCGCGCTATTCTCCCCCCGGGAGCTACACTGCTACCCTTCATGGGTTTTGTGATGCGTCTTCGCACGGTTATGCAGCTGTTGTTTATCTGCGCACCGTCAGCGCGACAGGCCAGGTGAAGTTGTCACTGGTCATGGCCATCCCTGAGTTAGAATTGTCAGGGGCGACGCTTCTTGTGCGTCTATTGAACCACGTTGCTCACACTTTGGGTGGAACTGTGGACATTCGGGCTTCTTACGCCTGGACGGACAGTCAAATTGTTTTGTGTTGGTTGAAGACGTCCGTCCACTCTTTGGAGGTCTTTGTTGCGAACCGAGTGTCCCAGATTCAAAATTCTGAAACGCCTTTGATTTGGAGACACGTGCCTGGAGATCTGAACCCAGGCGACGTGGCCTCACGTGGGTGTATGGCACCCCGCCTGATTGCTCACCCCGTATGGTGGGGACTACCCTGACTGACTCGCCCCAAGGATGATTGGCCTCGAACGCCAGTCTTGATATCGGGTCCTTTGCCCGGGCTCAAGGTGCTCGCTGTTGGAACGAAGGACCCTGATTTTTTGTTGAGTCGATACAGCTCCCTCGACAAATTGTTGAATTGTTGTTTGTTGTTGTTGAATTGTTGGTGACTGATCGTCACAGTAAAACTCGCATGGCCGGGTGCAATGCGCTGTTGGCCATTCTGCAGCGAGAGTTTTGGATATTGTCGGGAGCCGTTAGTAAGCTTATGGGGCCCGTCACCCCCTTTTGTTGCCTAGGGAGGGCCATTTGGTTAAATTGTTGTTGTTGTTTGGTTGTTGTTGTTTGGTTGTTTTTGTTGTTTGTTATTGTTTTGACCCGCCGGCCTGCCCCCATTGGGGGGTATTTTTGAGGCCGCGGTGAAAGCGGCAAAGGGACTCTGGCGCAGATTGTTAGGAGACACCGTTCTCACCTTTGAGGAGTTAGCTACGATATTTTGCCGCATTGAAGCTGTATTGAACTCGCGTCCATTGTGCCCGAACGTCTTGGAGGCCCTAACCCCGGGCCATTTTTTTTGATTGGAAAGCCACTTGTCGCCCTGCCCGAGTACCCTTTTGTCGATGTGAGCCAAAATCGGCTATTGCGGTTTCAGTTGGTGCAGCAGCTCGCTCAGAGTTTTGGAAGCGTTGGAGCTTGGAGTATTTGCACATCCTCCGGCAGCGCGTCAAGTGGACTGATAAAACGCAACCTTGTCAAGATTGCCAATTGATTAGCGGACGGGAAGGCCCATCCGGGGGGGGGTAGATATTCCGTCCCGTTCGAATTGGTTTCTCTGTGAACGCATCATGACGTGAAACGGTTTGACATCTGTCATTTGTCAGTTTGACACTTGCTTTTTCTTTTGGTTTGGACTTTGAATATGTCGGTCGATTTTGCTTGTGCGACCCTGTTGTAAATTTATCCCTTAGAATCGGTCGTTTTTGTGGACAATCTGTCGTGACCCAATTGTTTTGTGTGTAAATAACCCCCTTTGACGAGATAATACGGGTTCAGTTTGTTTGTTGGAAATAGTTTGAAGTGACAGTGATTGAACGCGTGCTGGAACCAACATCTGGCGTATTGCAGCGGCCGGTATCCTGGATTGCCCACTGACAGCGTCACTACACAATACAATATACACTCACTTACATACATAAATCCAGATAGGCTCCAGAGCAGGTGTTCTTCTACCATCAGGTGAGTTATTTGAATATTATATTGTACTAATCAGCTCCGCGCACGGCGGACAGTTCGCAGCCACTCTTGTCTCCAGGGCCCCACCATCATAACTTCCACTGCGCTATTCAAATCCTATGGTGAGGCCCTGGCCTGGCGTCGAACAGCCCATTTGTAGGCTTGAAGTCGAAGCACTTCTGATGTAAAAGGAATGCTACTTTAAATAAGAGTTACTAAATAAATAGGCAATAATCACTTTTAATTTACGATTAGTTACAATAATTAAAACAATGATAAATAATTAGTGTTGCTTCTATGGCGAAGAGTAAGCAACCAGTGAGACCAGTCCCCTGAGCTCGGGGTCTTTTAAAGACTGTATTCTCCCGCCGAAGTATCGTTAGCCGATGCAGACTGCCACTCTCTCGCCAGCACGTTCAAACATCCGGTCTGGTGCAGATGGCAGCACTGCGCCCCACAGTCCGTCGCTTGGCGCGTGAATTTGGCGCTAAGTTTGGTCGCCGGAAAACGGTGGCGCCAACACGATGCAGACTGCCAATCACTCGCCAGCACGTTCAAACATCCGATCCGGTGCAGATGGCAGCACTGCGCCCCACAGTGCGTTGCTTGGCTCGTGATAAGGGTCGGAAAACAGGGATGATTGATTGTTCACTCACTGATTGTAATGTATAACCACGCATAACTTTATACAGAGTAGTCCGATTTTGATAATTCTTTTTTCATTGGATGGGGTATACCTTGCCAAGCATTATTAGTACATTCAAGCCACAAAAAAAAAAACTTTTTAACAAAAAATTTAACCGCCGAAAAACTGAAAAGCATAAAATAATAAACCTTAAATTATGAGTCGGCGCTTTGAGTGATCTTTGTTCATTGATTTTTCAGCGCCGACTCAAAATTTTAAGGTTTATTATTTTATGCTTTTCAGTTTTTCGGCGGTTTAATTTTTTGTCAAAAAGTTTTATTTTGTATTTTTTTTTGTGGCTTTACTAATAATACTTGGAAAGGTATACCCTATCCAACACAAAAAGAACTATCAAAATTGGACTACTCTGTATAAAGTTATGCGTGTTTATACATTACAATCAGTGAGTGAACAATCAATCATCCCCTGTTTTCTGACCCTTAGGGTTCGATTTTGTTTCCCAAATTTATATGGGACCACCTTGGGAGTATACCCTTTCCAATAAAAGAAGAATTGTCATAATCGGACCACTATGTAAAAAGTTACGCGTGGTCATACATTAAAAAAAAAATACGCTTCGAATTGAGAACCTCCTCCGTTTTTTTTCGTCGGTAGAAAAGGATTGTAATTACTTTATTGGGACAGTTCGTCGGAAGATGTTTAGTTGGTTAGTTCTAGTGCTGTTGTTGTGTGGAAATATCGAGCAGAGGTCACGTAAGTTAAGTAAAGTAAAGTAAATTTGATATTATGTAACACTTATTGCTTGCTTATTATGAAAATGTTGTTATACCTTTTATATTGTTGCCAATATTGATAATGTTTGAAATCATATAAAATGGAATGAATATTTATACTCTTTCTTTGCCTAGCTATTGTTATAGTTGTGATTATGTTGATACTATTCTGAGATCTCTTGGACAATGGTCCAAGAGATAGAATTAAATGTATTTAAGATAATAATAGTTTATGGCAATGTAAGAAATGAGTTGATATAATACTTTAATACTGTTTCCATGGAGTTTCTTGTCCTTCTTCTCCATGAAGACCTAGTTTTGGAACGGACAACTAGCTTTCTGATTAATGACTGACAAGCCTAATTGAAATAAATGTCTAGTCTTGTCTTTCTGTGCTTTATTTAGTGAAACCCTTTCCCAACAAACCATATTCATAAGAACCTTCATACACAGTAAATAAGCCGTAACCATTCTGATACACAAAGTTTGATATTAGGTATATATATGTCGGAGTTGGTTGTCAAATACAAATTGTGGGTATTCCGCTTAATTTGCTATTCTTTGTTTTTATTGTTATTAATTTACGTGATTTTTCTATCAGATAGTGGTGCCGATTCCCTTATTCACAAACTAAACTAAATTTAAGTTCAGTGCATCTTTTTCTTTCTATTTCATTAAGGAAAGGACAGAAGATAAATTTTAGTTTAGTCCTGTCAAATTAATCAGCGCTTGACGTAAATTGACGTAATTTTAGTAGGCAAGTTTTTAATCACGTCTAAACTTGTATGGAGTAGTGACAGACGCTGATTAATTTGACAGGACTCAACTAAAATTTTTCTTTTGTCCTCTTCTTAATGAAATACAAAGAAAAAGATGCACTGAACTTAAATTTCGTTTAGTTTGTGAACAAGGGAATCGGTACCAGTGTCTAATAAATCGGAACATAATTTATTGAGTACTTGGTGTACTCACTTATTCATTTTTGCAACTTATTTCGATAATTGTGACCGGTAGTTTTGTTCAAAACAATAATTGACATGTCACTTTAAATTTTAGAATGGTTTCCCTCCTAGAAATAATTACTTATAATCGATAGATAAATCCAACACAATATATACCCTCATAGAAATAATTACTTATAATCGATAGATAAATCCAACACAATATTTAACATTTCAGAAAAAGAAACTTTTTTTTTTTAAGTCCTTTACCGGCCCGTTTCAGCCCACTGTGCGACGGCGCGCAACGACACACCCGTCCGGCGCGCGCAGCCGCAGCGCTTCCAGCACCTCCGGGTGGTGCAGCAACCCTAGCATTACGCGAGCCACGTACTTGATCAGCGCGACGTCCCTTCTTACTGCCAGCCTGGTGTATCCGACCATGCCCAGGACGAACAGACTCGGGTACATCAGGGGATAAAAGGGATAAACCTCATACTGCTTTCGGTAAAGAAATCTAGTAAATTTGTTTTGTATTTTTTCCAACATCAGGCTGTATTTGCCTTCATGCGGATTCCAAATGATTGCACTAGTTTCTAGATGACTCCTCACTAGTGCATTAAACAAGACTTTAACAGCAGCAGTATCGGCAAAATCCTTACATTGTCTCAAGATGAAACCGAGATTTCTGAAAGCCCTGCCACACATCTCAACAATGTGTTTGCGGAACGTCAGCTCAGACACCATCTGTAAGCCCAGGTCTCGTACCTGAGAGACGCGTGGTATAACTGCGCTGTCCATCTCGTACTGGTGCTGTAAAGGAGCACGCGCGTGGCTGTAGCTCATCACACAACACTTATTAATATTTAAATGCAGCTTGTTAGATTTGCTCCATTGGACTACCCTATCAATGTCAGACTGGAGCCGATTACAGTCTTCCGTGTCCTCCACCTTTAGAAATAGTTATATATTTTATTTTATTGACATTTAATGTTAGTAGATTTTTATTTAACCACGGGGATGCCTGATGAAGTAATTTTTTGGCAAGGTACCGTGCCTCAGCCCAGGAATCTCCGTGAAATATGAGCGCAGTGTCATCCGCGTATGCGAATATTTTTCCCTTTGGTCATATTGGCAAAGTTCGTTGATATATATCAGGAAGAGCCCTGGGCCAAGAACGCTTTCTTGGGGAACTCCACAGGTGATGGGGAGGGGGCAGCTAATGTAGTCGCCTATTTTCACAGATTGGTACCTGTTGGTGAGAAAATCTTTCACGAGTTGCAGAGGTAGGCCGCGTATGCCGATCGCTTGAAGTTTCGTCAGAAGTAGGTTAATTGAAATAATATCGAAGGCCTTGGCTAGATCCAGAAAAACTCCGACACATTTCTGACCCTGGTCCAAGTTACTTGCAAAACTCACTAGGCGTTTGTTGATAAGCTTTTCAAATATTTTGGACATTACTGGCAAGACTGAAATCGGACGATAGTTCTCGACACTGCTCCTAGACGAGCAGTGACGAGAACTATCTAAGTAAACAAGACTACTAGACTAAGTAAACAACTGTGGGGTGTCTTTCTTGAATTGGAAAAGAAAAAAATCGCCAAAATGCTTCATTACTCCTAACCTAGCGGCCCATTTGGTAATGGGTTACTTCATCATTTGAATTATCTGCACCAAATCATCACTTCCTTTGGTTACATATTTACATATGTACTTGATAGATTTTACTGAATGGCAAGATTCAACATTGATGTGTGCTTTGAAAGTTTTTGATAAGATCGGTGAATATGGGACAATCCAACGATTATCTATTTCAATATCTTGTTGATTTACTTTGACAATTGTTGATCTTCTATTGACTGCTAGTGATCGCCGACGATGGAGTGGATAACCATAATTTCCAGTAATTGTTTCCGATATTAATGTCCGTGGATAGCGTTTTGAACATTTACCATCTACCATACACGGTGCATTTTGATTAAGTGTTCCACATGGACCATGTATCATGTTTTTGATAACTGCCTTATGTAAGCCAGGATCTACTTGTTCATTAGGGATTGCAGCTGATATGACTTAATCAACTTCATTTGGCCTAATTTTTTCAACCAACGAAGTCAAAATGTGTGCATGCGGCAATCCACGTTTCTGCCACTCTACAGAATACATCCAGCAGCGTGTCTCACCAAACACACAATGTTTAACAATTAGATCCATTAAATATTTCAACTTTTTTATTCTGAAGACTCTTGCTGTAATGTCATGACGATCAATAGGTGATTGGCCAGGGAATAAGGCTTGTTTAATTTCTATCCATTGTGGATTGCATATAAAAGTAATGAACAAATCTGCTGTGCCATAATGCTAAACATAAGACATGGCATCTTGAGCATATTCATACATACAGTCGCCTCGGAAATTATGTTAACAACAGAGCTTTGCACAGTATATTTTCGCTATATTTCCGCTCCCAGCTCGAATCAAAGAGAGGCAGATCGTTCGCTCGTTTAGATTTTGCTCGTACTGCATGTGACAAGATTATGGAATGTTCTACTTTTACCTACAATTTTTGGACTCTAAAAACAGCAAAAACCTTTGAATGATAATTCATAAAATGATCATGATTGTAAAAATACCAAGGTTTATTGTTGCAATAAAAAATTTGTTTAAAAACCTTTTTGTATTTTGTCCCGTGTATTAGTTCGGTTGACGACGCCATCCTCGCTCATTCGGTCGCGAACTGATGAACTAACGAACTATGGATCGGGAAATGAGCGAACTAGTTCGCGTAGTTCATCTATGGGAGCGCTCTTACGACCTAGTTCGTTCGTGAACTACACAAGACTAATGTTTAGGGTCATTGTCTTGCACAAAGACAAATGATTTTTCTAGCTGAAAATGTCTACTTACGATAGTAAGTTATTCTTGAGTATTTCAACATATTTAACGCCTGTTAGTTTGCCATCAATTATAAAGATTACCGACTCCTTTAGCGCTAAAACAACCCCAGACCATAACTAGTTTTGCACCACCATGCTTCACCGTAGTCGCTACCAAAGTTTTCTTAAACGTTTCTCCAACTTTTCTCCACACATATCTACGACGTGTGCATGATTTCAATTCAAATTTTGATTCATCACTCCATATGACACTGTTCCAAAAGTCTAAAGGCTTGCTTTTGTGCTCCCACGCAAATTTCAATCTTATTTTCGCTTTTTTATCAGAAATGTATGGTCGCTTTCGAGAAACTCTGCCTACTAATCCATGTTCATGAATTCTGTGTCGTATCTGAGTGAGCTGTATGGGTAAATTTAATTGTTCTTTTATTTGTTGCACAGTTATATTTGGATTTTTAGAGATTTCTCTCAAGATTTGTCTATCTTGTCCATCAGTCGTTTTTCGTGTCCTCCCCGATCTGGGGAAATTTTCCGCTGTGCCTCTTAAATTAATTCGATCGACAATTTTTTTTACACCTGCCTTACTTAAATTGTAATCTTTTGCGATGGATTCCAACGTTTCACCTCGTTTTCTTCGGTTATATACAGCTATGCGCTCATCGGGTGTTAGTTCTTTTTGTTTTGGCATTTTTAATAATTAATGAATATAAAAATACCTTCAATATCAAACAAACAAACTCTTGGTTTACTATACACTAGGATAACACTTATTAATTCACATAGATCAATGAAATTATTTCTTTTCACAAAACAAAATAATTGTTTGAAACGCTGTTATCTTATTTTCCGACACGAGTGAATACGTTATACAATGACTTTCAACTGTTTAATATAATTATGAATGCAGGGACTGATCGCGTTTTAATTTGAAGGTGGGACTTCCCCCTATCAAAGATTATAGAAACAAAATTTATATTATTTGAAAAAGGAAAGAACCCACACAGCGTAGTATTACATCGATTTTGTTAACTTAATTTCCGAGGCGACTGTATGGCGAGGACTTTCGATGTAGGTTGCTGGAAAAATATTCATCCTGCCAACATTTTCTGCATTTCCATCAGAATGAATTGCATCTCGAAGGTGAATATACTCTTCAGATCGAAGTTTGGTCTGATTCAACCTGATGAATGTTAATCTCTCCGTTTCAATCTTTACATACATATTATTTTATCTATATCCATCATGGCGATATTTCTTGTACTTTCCTATAAACCTCTTAATTTATTACACAGTAATTGCAATACAGTAAACTTGAGTCAGAGTCACTCTTCGATATTTGTTTCATAATATTACAAGCTTCCTCGCTGCGTCTCTTCAATTCATCACACTCGTTTGATCGACTTCTTATAGATTTTTTTTTCTAATGTTTTAGGTGTTTTAAATGTTGCCGGTTGCGCCGTTGTTGCCGTTGTATCATTATCATGTTCTTCTTCTTCGATTTCCTCCGAGTACAGTGGATCCTGTAAAACTAATATAAATCTAATTTTACTATTTTTATTTCAGTTATCGCGGACGGCAGCAGAATGGTAAAAAATTGAAGATGATTTCAACATAACATGGAATTTTCCACATTGCCTTGGCGCGATTGGTGAGAAACACGTCCTAATATTATACAATGCCCTTATCACAGTGGTTCTGAATATATGAATTATCACCGAACTTTTAGCATTGTATTGCTAGCTTTGGTTGATGCTGACTATAATTATCTATTATTACATCTCATCTTCTTATTACTGTATTTGTGGATTACGGATGTCAAGGTGGAATAAAGTGATGGCGGTGTGTACAGAAACCCAGATTGTATAAAAAAAATCTAGAAATGAACTAGATTTGCCGGCATCAATGAGTTTGCCCTTCAGAGAGGAACGACTTCCCTACATTTTTGTGGCAGATAGTGCATTTGCTCTCACTGAAAACATGTTGAAGCCATATTCTGGTCTCCACGCCAAGGGAACAAAAGAACGTATTTTCAATTAACGTTCGTCGCGTGCTCGGAGAATAGTAGATAATGTTTTTGGCATCTAATCGGCTGTTTTTAGAGTACTAAACAAACCGCTTCTATTAGAACCACAAAAAGTAACCGATATCATAATGACATGTTGTTTATTGCAGAAAGTTTTGAGGCGATCTGAACAATCCCGAGCATTATACAATCCACCCGGTACTTTTGATACTGAAAATGAAGGCGAAGTGCGCCCAGACTCGTGGCGAATTGATCCTGAAGGACATAATTCTTTGTTATCACTGAGGAATATACCAATAAGAGCAGCTCTTTCAGCTAAGGCAATAAGAGATACATTTGCAGAATATTTTGTAACAGATGGCGCTGTAGCATGGCAAAATAATTATGATTAGAGATTACCTATAATAATTAATATCTATGTAAGTTCATGTCCAATTTGAGTGATGACCAAAGAAGAAGATTGGTACTAGTAGGTACTATCGACCAAACTTCCGCATGCTCACCTTTAAGGCGATAATCGCATAGCACGGCTCTCGACTCGAACACCGTACGCATGCGTTTTGACCAATAGGAAGCGAATTTTAGTTGTGTTCGTCGTAATACAATGATGTGTAGACGTGAACACTGACACTAGTGTGCAGGGGCGCACATTAGTAAGCTGTTTCCCTCGTTTTGTGAAATGTTTTTTCAATGGTCACAATTCTAATTGTCGTTTCGGTTTCAAACATATCATATATGGCCCGCGTGAGGTCTTTTATAAACCATTGTTGACAAGAAGTTATTTCGTACTAATTATAATATATTATGTTTGATTTAGAAAATGTGTTATTGGTATTATTTAATTAGTCTCAACCTGCCACAAACATTTATATTTCGTACTAAGATAATATGTTAACAACTAAGTACTAGTGAGTCGAGGTGCACGAACGCGCTGAGTTAGATCCTCTCCTTCTTTATTTCTACACACCCATCGGCGAACTGTGGTTCTCTGTAAAAAAACCGGTCAAGTGCGAGTCGGACTCACGCACCGAGGGTTCCGTACCGCAGCCGTTAGATTTTTATTAAAAATATTTTTATTATATGATCTTACGAAAAATGTACGGTTTTCGCAATTTTTACTTTATCTGTGCTATAAGACGTTGCTCCGTACCAAATTCTAGATCGACTGGAAGTACCCTTTAGGTTTTGATTCCCTTGCGAGTTTCTAAAATTTGCGGCATAAACGGCTATATCTTTTGATTGCATTAGCTTAAAAGTTTGATTTTTTCACAGCTCCAAGGGACAGTAGATTTGAGTATTTGATATAAATTTCAGCTTGATACCTCCACGCGTTCCTGAGAAAAAGGGTCTTGACAGATGGACGGACGGACAACAAAGTGATCCTATAAGGGTTCCGTTTTTGCTTACAAGGTACGGAACCCTAAAAAAGTAACAATTAGGTTTTTGATCAATTTTTCTTTGTAACAAAAGGAAAGATAATATATAAATTTTATAGCAAAACTATTTTTAAATTTTTTATATTCGCAATAGTTCAAAAGTTATTTCAAAATAAAAATTTACTTTTGAATCCAGTACCGAAAACACCCGAATAAACACGAGCGCGTGTGACGTCATAATGTTTAGCTGCCCGATGAAATAACTAAACATTATGACGTCACAACTATTGTGTGTAGCGCGTTCATAGTCACGTGATATTTTTGAAATTGTAAAAATTTTTAATTGTTTGTAATTAATTGATTTTTTAATTATTTGCATTAATTATCAATATTATTAAAAATAAAGTTTTTAAATACATAAAACAAATCAGTATATTTTTTTTTTCAAATTCCCAGTTAGCATCGAATTGTCACATAATATAGGAATTAAACAATACATTAGTAGCAGTGTGCAAAAGGATTAAGTTAATGACAAATAAACTCTAACTTTTTAAATATCTATTTTGTTATTAACATTTTTATCTGTATTTTATATGGGTAGTACACCGCAAACAGATATTTAACAATGACATTGTAGTAAATTCCAACATTGTGTAAAACTCTCCCAAACAAATTTGTGCATTATTGTTTACGACTTAAGTGCGGTAACTCAATTTCAAAATGCAGTGATGACTTAAAATGAAAGGCCATTGTTTAGGTGTTGAAAGATTTGTTATCGGGTCATAAAATCTCCAAACAATGTCTTTGAACGCGCAGATATTAAAAAAAGAAAGGAAAAATCAAACCTCTTTTTAAATTAATATTTTGAATATATAAACGTAATTTGTTATTTTATTTTTGCAAAATTCTAAGTTATGTATTTTATTAATATTTATCGTTAATTAGCAATCTACCTCAACTTCGCACGGGTCTTACAAATGTCTAAAATTCTCGGCTTTGCACTATAATAATTTGCAAGCATAAAAACCTTCCAAAAAAAAATCTCTAAATGAGAGTGTGAACCCATATCAAAATCCGTTGCACTGTTTAGAAAAAAAAATAGCAGAGAATCAGACAGACAGACAGAAACAGCGACTGCTTATACTACGAGTACTTAGAGACTCGAGGTAGAGATTTGATGAAATGGGGAAAATCGCACGGGTAGGCGTCGCGACGGGAAGGGTCGGGGGAACAAGAAATTTAACGCGAACGAAGTCGTGGGCAGAAGCTAGTCATTAATATATTTGTGTATTTCTTTTACACAGAAACTCAATAACAAGAATTTTGCTTTCGTTAGAATAAAATTTATAATAACAACAACAAATATCCACATTGATTGATATTATAAATGCAAAAGTAACTCTGTCTGTCTGTCTCGATTTCCTGCTAAAACTACTGAACCGATTTAAATGAAATTTGGTACACAGATAGTTTAGAGCCTGAGAAAGGACATAGGCTACTTTTTATCCCAGTAATACGTTCCCGCGGGATATTTTCCGACCTCCACGTGGGGGAAGTCGCTGGCAGAAGCTAGTACGAAATATAAAAAATGCATGTAGGTTTTTTTTACGCGTTCAAATATAATATGAATAATTTTGTAACCTACGATTTAATCACGATACACAGTCCAGAATACGAGCAAGGGACAAAAAAAGTTCCACAATCACAGTCCGGTATACAAAGCAAAGGTCACAGTTGGGCAGGCAATCAGTCCGATGGAAAAAACAGGTCGTAAAATAAAATTGTGATGAAAACAGGAAGCGTGAAATATTTGCGAGATGCAAATTGCCACTGGCTAATGTTTGTTTATATTTTTGCCGCACGCACTTACTGCACTCACACAAATATGTATTTTCTCTAATTGGCTGGAGCACGGAAGGGGCGTGGTTTGTTACTATCTGCGCTTCCGCAGGACTATTTTCTTAAGTGAGCATGCTTAAGTTTTGCCGATAGTACATATACAGAAGTATATTATGTTCTCTAATTAAAACTTACTTACTAAATAAATATTTACTTACCTCAGAACTCTTCGGTTTTTTTGGTTTATAGATATATAATACACGTCACCACGCACCCCTGAATGCGTAATGATGGTACGGTCGACCAAGACCTCAGGAGACTAACCGTTTTTGACTGTATTCTGATAGAAACGAAATAAAACACTTTTTCTTCTAGTACTTCTTGTCCATAGATTTCGGCTTGTTTCTTCGTTATGCCTCTTCAACGGCTGAGCTGCGACTAAATGGGCCCGTTTTTTTTTTTTTTTTTGTGGGGCGTCTCGTAGTTAATCCTGAAAGATTGTGACTACTTAAACGGATTGGGGCCCGGCGAGTTCTAAAAAGTTACCTTTTTAGGCCTCCAGCCGGGGCTTATTATACTTAAAAACTAAAGCGAAAGCTCTAAGGGTTACCCCGAGGGGGGTACGAACCTCGGCTTAGGCAGTCGCTGATAGGGGGGGCAGCAAGGGACTGGCTGGATCTGAGTTAAATTATTTAGGGGCTAATTTAAAGCTAACGGCGCAGCATCGCGGGCTGGCTCTTGCAAGGGTCGGGAGGGACTGTTAAGTCGGGGTCGCGACGACGGACCTCGGCGGCGAGGTCGGTACGGTTTGTGTCTGTGTGCTGGTCTAGCTGTACTGGTCTCTTTTCGACTCTCCTGGAGGAGAGTAGTGGGATCATCAGGATCGGTAAGAATGTGCCGCGAGCGGCGGACTTTGCTAATACGGGAGGGGGTGTAAGTAGCTGCCGCCACAACCAGAGGGTTGCGGTGGGCTACGGCCCTATCGAAGAAACGCTTCGAAGCGCGTAAATGGGCCCGGCCGATCGTGCGTATTTTATAGTCGCCGGGGCCGCTTCCCATTACCTTACAGGGAACCGTGATTTTTGAGCCCATTTCACTTTCACCTTAATTTTCACCAAGCCGCAATCTTTGAACCCTTTATTTTGCATTACTTATCGCATAACCCCTTACAATCTATATATTTTTACATTTGCTATGTGGTCTCTTCTTATATAAAAATACAACATTACATGTACATAGTCACAATAAAAACTTTCTAGAACAAAAACTTACAAGGTTTAACTTAAGACAATTGCCACTATCTTTAATCTACAATATATCCGAATCCTGTGGTCCGATTTTGATAATTTAAACGCTAAAAGTGGTTTTACATCTAATTTTATCGTTTAAAACAAATAACAACAATCGGACAATAAACAAGAAACTTCAGTTTCAAGTTACGTAATTATAGAACATCCTTACGAAAATGTTGTACATTTCCTTACAAGATTCACTTAAATTTAAGTTAATTAGATTCTAATAGACTAATAGACTCCCGACGCTTGGGGCGTCCCCAGCGACGACTAGGGGCGTGAGGGCGCATATATTGCCTTTCCCTCACGTGCTCCGCAAGCATTGCTGCCTCGCAAAAGGAGATAACGGCTGGCCTTGCCCTCTCGCTTCATACATGGCCTGGACCAGGGCCGGACGCGAGCGATCGCCGCCGCCGATCGCCTCCACGAGAACACGGTGGTGCTCCGCCCAGGCAGGGCACACTTTCACCTTATGCTCCACCGTGTCCTCCAGGCGATCCACACAGTGGTCACACCCGGGCGTTTCCTGCTACCCTATCCTGAATAGAACCTCGTGAAGCACCCGTGTCTCGTGAGGACCTGCTTAACCAGTCAATTACCGTAATTACAGACACAATTAAAAACCATTGTGTCTATACCAAATGTGGTATCTCAGGGTCTTAGAGGTTAAAGCGAAAACTGAGGACGCCGTGGAGCTTCTCCAGCCACTCCTCAAAGAGGGGAAGCAGTGGACGTCTCAGACACAAACTTTTCAATTGATTGATACTATACCTCGGCAAAGACAGCACCAATGGTGTGATCAATATAATAATTGTAATTGATGAGACAATATGTGTACATTGTAAACATGTCATATCGATGGATAAGTTATTATTTTAAAGAAAACCGAAATAATCGAAACCTCGGTTTTCGCTAAACTGAAACCCGGTTTCTAAAAACGACGTTTTTTTCGATTTCGGTGAAACCGGTTTTGTGAGCCCTAATTCCAACACGATCCCATTGTCATTTTGCTAAAAGTTCGTAATCTGCTAAATCATAATGGTGGATCATTGGTCGGTCAGTGGTCTCGTAATAGAATCGTGGTACAATGACATTGTCGTATTGCCATTATTATAAAACCCGTTAGTAGAAATTATTTTCTAAAAACTACTACTAAATTTGAACATTTAATCATGCCAGATTTCATTTATATATATTTTTACATATATTTGTTAGTGTTTTAAACAATATGAAGTAGTAAGAAGTTCGTAAATAGCAAAAACATTGCATTTACATGTGTAACGCGGATAAATGTGAAAATAGACAACTCAATAATATTTTATCTGTTTAGCTGTCAAAGTCAAATGTGACATTACTGCTTACTGGCGTTAATCTGTTTTTATTTCTAGCGGCCGGTGTTTTGTTTATTATTTATTTATTACATTTTATACAAAATGGTTCTATTTGAACAAACGGCTCTAATTGATTTTTCCAACAAACACTAATACATGAACATGATAAAGGTCATAGGATATTTATTCATCAAAAAAATATTGTAACATAAACATAACATCACACCTTGTTTCCTCGAAGGGTTAAGCAGAGGAGTACCTATAGTACACCCACAAAAATATTGTAATACCTAATAAAAATATGTACTTGTTCATTAGTATTTTCTGTAATTTGCTTTATGTAGTGACTGAGTGGATGACTCTGCCATACAGTGGAATCATGCGTGGAGCCTGGGTTGCTTGTGTCCACACATAAAATATTTAAATCAGCATCGCAAATCTGTGAATGAATGAAAAATTATTTATACTTAGTTATTATTACACTACATATAATTTATTAGTAAAAGTTTGGGCAGTAGGTAGACATTTCTGCTTTCTACCCAATACTTACTATCATAACATTAAGGGAATGGAAGCCGTTCCTGTTATAATACCGCTCCACATGTATGTGCGGCCTTAATATTGCTACATGGGTGCCATCAATACAACCCAGAACGCCAGGAAATTTAAATTTCGTATAGAACCTGAAAAGTTTTTAATAACTAAATAATTCTGATTAGAAACAACAGCCAAAACAAACAAAATAATCAGGGTTCATTTCTCACTTAGCCTTTATAATATTCTTTTCATCACATTGTGTGGGCCATTTAATATATTTGTGGTATATTTTATTGAATGCCTCTGTCACTTCATTAATTGCCCTTGACACAGTGATTTGTGAAACATTATGGAGAGCACTCTGTCCAGTCAGATTTTGGTAAGAGCCTGACGCATAAAATGTAATTTCTGCCGATATGCTATCGTTTCGACGCGGTCTGGCCATAAGGGGAATGAGTTCGTCAATTAACCCTCTTACTGAGTCCTTTCCAAGGCGAAACGTTTTTACAAATTCCGCTTCGGGAATATCGATAAAGGGGTTTGTATTCATTCTCGTCAAGCGACGGGCTCGACGACGTCTTTTGCATTCCGCCCATCTTCTTTCTCTAGCATCCACTGCGTTGGCTAGCTCGAGAATATTTGCTCGTAGTGAATACAGTTCTCCGTTCAATATTCCACAAACACGATAGCTAGCAAACACTTTTTGACAACCGAGCTATTACAAGCAATGACTGCACAGTGACGGTCCAATGGTAGGTCACTGATCAAAGGAACTGTCAAGAGCAGATTACCGCATAAGTCAGTCATTCATTTATCATTATGAACGAGATTACCATTCTAAGCCATTTCTTTCAATGGAGTGTCAGTGGTTGACCATTGGAAAGTCATAATGACGCCATTATGTTAGTAGATTACTAAACTTGTCAAAATCAACAATTATGAAATCAATGATATACCATTCTGACACTATTGTAATAGCAGACTTAAGGTCCGGGAAGATAAAAGACATGAAGGGTTACTCCTAGGTGTCTGGCCTAACAAGATGACAATCGCCGAGCTGAATACTCCTTGTCCGAGGCATCAGTCGTTACAAAAATTGTTGGCTCCTGGACAAAGATTCTCCCAGGGGTCCCTACTTGCTGAATCCACCAATGACACTCGTCGACTGCTGGCGACGGTATTACCAACTTTCGACTGGGGTTGTCTTGCTGAAGTTTGCGTCCGGCACGCTGAATATACCTGGTGTGTAAACGTTCTAGAGGGGTCACTAGAGCTGTCCTATAAGGGAAGTTCCGGACCGCCATGACCATCGATTGTCTTTCAACAACTTCTCCAGGTCCCTCAGGAGTCGATCTATCTTTTCGTCTGGGAGATTGTGCTCGTTTGCAAATGTATCCCAAATTATCCCTAAGAATTCTATGCTCTGCGTAGGTTTCAGGATAGACTTCTCCATGTTTATGCACCAGCCAAAACTTTGAAGAAAATTGACCGCATAGTCCATCTGACTCTAACAAAACTGGATTCTGATTTGCCAACAAAAAATCGTCGAGGTAGACGAGAACCCGTATCCCTCTCGCTCTCAAGACGCTTGCGACCCATTTGCTGACGCGAGAGAAGGCTAACAGGGCGCTGGATAGACCGAAGGGGAGTGACGTCATCTGAAAAAGTTTATTTCTGTAGGCAAAAAGTTGAAAACGACGGTGACTTTGTTTT
This sequence comes from Aporophyla lueneburgensis, assembly GCA_932294355.1. NCBI lineage: Eukaryota > Metazoa > Arthropoda > Insecta > Lepidoptera > Noctuidae > Aporophyla > Aporophyla lueneburgensis. The sequence continues at coordinate 25,894,240 of OW028735.1, forward strand.
ATCGAATGTGAAAGTAAGCTTGACTGATGTCCAGCTTCCCTAACAAATTGCCCTCCTGTGGAAAGTCAAATAAAATTTAATTTCTTTCTGGCCAAAACTGCTAAGTTGGGAAAGCTGTGTTTGAAAGTCTTCCACCATTCTAATGGGTTTTGCTGTCTCCCCGTAACAGGTAACTCCAAGTATCTCTATAGTTCCAGCACTACCTGCAATCTAGGTGTGCCTTCAGGGCTCACTGTGTAAACTATTTTATCATATTCGTCCCAAATATCAAACTTATTTCTTTTAGCTATGGGTTCTTCTGCGGCTTTCACATCTTCTCTTTGCTGAACTGGCAAATTTTTATTTATATTGGCAGTGACAAGGTCAATTACTGTTTTTTTTTTGTTTAAAAATCAGGTTGCACATGCAGTTTAAATCGTGGATCTAGCACTGTCGAAACACCAATCGTCTTACTAGCCTCGAGATTAGCGAATTTTCTTTCAGTCCCCGATCTCAAAGAACTAATCAGGTTTTTCGTGTTTTTCTTTATATCGTGAAGACTGTCCGTAAAATCTTCCTCCGTTGGGTCTTCAGTAATCTCAAGTATTTTATTCAGGGCCGAAATCAGACCTTTAGTTAAAATGAGTATTTGACTCCCAGATACATAATTTCCCCCGCTCATCGCTTCAGTTACTTGTTCAAATGGCTTGAGTACAGTGCATAACTCGCAACATAGACGCCATTCCTCGGCAGAGAAGGTTTCCCAATCCACGTCAATCAAAGCCATGGTAGCTTTAATAAGCTTCTTCCAGATCCACAAAGCGTTGCGACATCTTCAAAGTAGAATTCCATTTAATAGATACATCCTAAAGTTCCTTTCTAGGGATTGCAATATCATTTTGATTTTGGTATATTAGTAACTTTTCAGTGGCTTTTACACTTCGTTTGTAATGTGCGACAATACTTTTCACTATCGTGATAATTCCTGATATTGATTCGTTTGCAGTGCTTTCGGTGGTACAACTTCTCACTATTAGATTTATTGAATGGGCATAACATCCGGAATGCTTAAAGCCCATTTTTTCGACAGCACATTTCATGTTACTAGCATTGTCTGTGACATCGATTACAATTTTGACAATTTTGAAGAATACGTATTACATTTTCTTTGATATTTTCGGCCGTATGTGAACCACTCAGAGGTGCGCATTCTAATAAGACTGACTTTAAAGTATACTCCTCATCAATACAGCGGGCTATGAGTCCTAAGTACGCATCGTTGTTGCTAGAAGTCCAAATATCTGAAGTCAAACAAACACTAAGTGCTTCGCGTTCAAATTTCTCTTTAGTTTCTGTTAAACATGTCTCGCAAAGTGCAGGTAGGTAGTTGTTAGACAGTAGGTGCTTTCCTGTTCGGTAAGGTGAACGAGGGATTTAAACCTTCAACAAAGGCCTAACTCCTCTATCTTCACCAGTCGAAAAAGGCTGATAATCATAAATAAATAAAGCATCAACAGATCGTCGAACCTTTTTTTTCGTTAGGTGTAAGTTTTCTTTTTAGATATTTTGCCATAGGTTTATTCTGTAATAGTATGTTGGTATTACCTAAACGATTTGTCATATTTTCAGAGTTGGATTTTGACGTAGTTGGCACATGTGACTTTTGTAGTTGCTGCACATTCGCATTGGAGGTGGAAAAGCCGTCGTAGAGTCCGATGGTGATTGCGTGATTGGCGGGTTTGATTCTGATGTAGTTGGTGCAACAGGAACAGATTGCACTGACTGCTGTTTTGTAGAAACAAACTGCACAGTTGGGTGTTTTCGATCCAAGTGTTTTTTTTTTTATTAGAAGCTGATTTATAGCTTAGCTTAACTTTACATAACTTACAAATTGCAACCTTACTTACACTGTCCCCAAAATCTTCAGAACAATTCCATATATGACTAGTTTGCATTTTGCGTGAGTCCGCCATAATGGCTGAGAGCAGTTTTTATAAACATTAAATACACTGAACTAATCACTATTATTTACACAACAAATAAACTAATTACTAACACTTTTCACGTCGTATTTTGCATAAACGCACCAATTTCTAAAACAAATTATCGCATAAATTCAAGACAAAAATGGGGCCAAATTATAAGTGCACTAGACAAATTACAATGAGCTGATTCAAAGTTCTATACGCACGCACGCACGCAGCTCAGTTGTCAATTCAGGGTCGAATATTGCCAAAATTGGTTCATTAGTTAAATAAGAAATGATATTTCGACGCGCATTTTCGTGTTCATCGCTCCAATTAAAGATCATTCCTTTTCTAGTTAGAGCGGCGATTTGTGCAGTCTTAAGCGCGTAATTAGGAATGTATCTTCGAAAGTACCCTGGAGACCAAGAAATTGGCGAACCTGTTTGACATTACTCGGTCGCGGTGATTTAACTTATGCATCAATTTTATAATTGCTCGGCCTAACCTGACTATCTCTTATAATCCTACCTAGGAATTCTATTTCGTTGGTAAGAAAGGTACATTTCTTTAAATTAATTGAGAAACCTGTTTCGGTTAGCGTTTTTATAACCGAATCTAATAACATGAGGTTTTCGTCGATCCCGTCCATCATTATTAGTACGTCATCAATATAGACCATGACCTTTCCAGAATCGATGAGGGATTTAAGGGTTTTAGAGATAGTTTTCTGATAAAAAATCGGCGCGTTTGCTAAACCGTAGGGTACCTTGCAATTTTCATACTGGGCATCCGCCGTAACGAACGCAGTCTTATGAATAGACTCCTCAGCAACCCTCAGTTGATGAAAACCGGAAATCATGTCCAGAGAGCTAAACCAGCGAGCATTGCCTAACCTATCTATATAGTCGTTGATCAAGGGGAGAGAGTATCTAGTTTTGACGGTTATTCGATTCAGTGCACGATAGTCCACGACCATTCTTTCAGAACCATCCTTCTTTTAGGGTTCCGTTGCCAAATGGCAAAAAACGGAACCCTTATAGATTCGTCATGTCTGTCTGTCTGTCTGTCTGTCTATCTGTCTGTCTGTCTGTCTGTCTGTCCGTCCGTATGTCACAGCCATTTTATTCCGAAACTATAAGAGCTATGCTGTTGAAACTTGGTAAGTAGGTGTATTCTGTGAACCGCATTAAGATTTTCACACTAAAATAGAAAACAAACAATAAATTTTGGGGTTCCCCATACATAGAACTGAAACTCAAAAATGTTTTTTTTCATCAAACCCATACGTGTGGGGTATCTATGAATAGGTCTTCAAAAATGGTAATGAGGTTTCTATTATCATTTTTTTCTAAACTGAATAGTTTGCGCGAGAGACACTTCCAAAGTGGTAAAATATGTGTCCCCCCCCCCGTAACTTCTAAAATAAGAGAATGACAAAACTAAAAAAAATATATGATGTACATTACTATGCAAACTACCAACGAAAATTGGTTTGAACGAGATCGAGTGAGTAGTTTTTTTTTAAAACGTCATAAATCGTAAACCGCAATTTACCTTACATTCAATCAACTGAAATATAAAAATTAAAAAATATATATATTTTTAAACCGAAAATACCTACAGGTTTGTACGGAACCCTCGGTGCGCGAGTCCGACTCGCACTTGGCCGGTTTTTTTTTACTAGCAACATCAGACTAGCGTATTCTGAATGAGAATCGCGGATAATTCCTTTATCGAGCAAATCCTTCACTATAGTGCGTACTTTAAATTTTTCATCTTGTGACAATTTGTAGGGTCTATAATACACGAGCACATCGGATGTTACGAGGGCGGCACTGAAAATTTCGGGAATCAAGGAAGTGACACAACATACTATTTGAAATGTATTCATTGCTTTTCGAAGTATTCTCCGCGAAATTTGAGACATTTTTCCATACGATGGAACCAATCATTGAAGCAACCATTCCATTCGGAAGTTGGGGTCTCCAAAATGGCCGTTTTGTAGGCGTCCACAGCTCCTTCAGGTGATGAAAATCTCTGACCACGCAATTTATTCTTTATTTTAGGGTAAGTATAGAAATCATTAGGGCTTAGGTCTGAGCTGTACGGCGGATGGTCTACTAATTCTATGTTTTCTTGCTCTAAAAACTCTTTTGTACTGTGCGCGGTGTGAGAACTCGCATTGTCGTGATGGAGGATGATGCGGCGGTTGCGGTTCTCTTTACGGAGTTCAGAAACGACCTGTGGCAAACAAATGCTAGCATACCATTCTGCATTAACAGTTCTTTAGTCGCTCAAGAGGAATAGTCGCAACATGGCCGGTTTTGGAGACAAACGTGGCCATCATTTTTTTTGCAACACTCCGTGAACGAACAATTTTTGTTGGCTTTAACTCATTTTCGAACACCCAAACTCGTGACTGGTTTTTTGTTTCGGGTTTGGACGCGTATATCCAGGATTCGTCACCTGACACGATGTTGTATACGGCATTTGAGGACCCTGCGTGGAATCTATCGAGAGTTCTGACGCGCCGAAGTCACGCGAGCCGCGTTTTGCTCTTCACAGAGCGAATGCGGTAGCCATCGGGAAAACAACTTTTTTACACCTAATTGTTCATGCAAGATTATTTGTATTTGACTCATGCCAATGTCTAAAGTTGCCTGAATTTCGCGGTATGTCACATGTCGATCTTCCTCAATCAGCTTACGCATAGCATCAACGTTTTCTTGGGTGACTGCAGTTTTTGGACGACGTTGACGGGGAACATCACTGAGCTTGACATGTCCACGTTGAAATTCAGCAAACCAGCGATAAATTGTGGTTTTGGACGGGGCTTCATCACCAAATGCAGAAATCATCCGGTCAACACACTGTTTTTTTGTTAAACCACTTCGAAAGTCATAATAAATCATCACAAAAATCATCAATCATCTCTTGACTTTTCTCGATTCAATTCCATTTTCTCAACGACTAAACAAGTTTGACAAAACCTTGTGACAAGACCGAGAATCTTTTTTTAAATAAATAAATGGTATTCGATTTTTAAAACCAAGGAGTTTTCAATTAAAAAGATTTGAATATGACAGGAACAGTGGAAATATTCCATTCCCGATCCCGCCGGGACTGCATTTCTCCCATGTTGCAGTTTCTAAAAGCTCTTAAGGCTCCTACACACAGTGCCGGCGGCAGGGCCGCCGGGCAAGCCGCCGTGCACCCGGCGTTATTCAAAGCTGCCGGAGCGGCTTTTATTGCCGGTGGCATAGCCGCTCGGCGTAAACCCGGCGGCATTGCCGCCGGCACTGTGTGTAGTAGCCTTTAGGTTTTACGCGACTGGTAAATTTCAAGCTGTTGTAGGGGACACTGTAAATGTGAGCAAGGTGACGTTGTGCCGCGTGGTAGGTAGGGTGACTAGTGCGATAGCATTACTGAGATGGCAATATGTTCATATGCCTGCACACTGCACAGGGAGACCATTAGTGGCGGCACGATCTTTTGACAAAGCTGAATTCCCTAGATTCATAGGTGCTGTACACTGCATAAATATAAAAAAAATCACCAAGAGGGAGAAAAGCTGAGCTGTATAGGAACAGAAAAGGTTTTTTTTTCTAATAATGTTCAAGCCAACTGTGATGCCGATTTATAAATTACTAGTATCAATGCACGTTGGCAAGGCTCCGTGCGCGACACTACTATTTGGACTGACTTACCACTTGCAGGTCAATTTGAAGTTAGCAGAATTGTGTAATACCTTATTCTCGGGGATAATTGTTACCCATGCCTTAGGCCTCTAGTAGGAGAGGCAGGCCTCTCTATCGCAGGAAGCCTATAACAGAGCCCAGATAGCATCACGAAATAAAATATTGAAAGGTGTTTTGGTATTCTTAAAAGAAGAATTCCATGCCTACATTCAGGAATGCAACTAAAACTTCCAAAAGTATTGAAAGTAATTGTGGCGTGTGTTGTTCTTCACAACATGACTCTTCGTCTTGATGACTACATTCCGCTTTAAAAATAGTACTCTGTGATGACTACATCGTGGAATATGATGAACATGTATAAGAAGAAAGTGTGTAATTTTGCTGTCCTACCTATAGTAACCTGTAACCTATAGTACAAAATTATTTTACTCGAATAAAAGTGTGTATCATCATCTGCCTAGCCTTTTCTCAACTATGTTGGGGTCGGCTTCCAGTCTAACCAGTAAATATGTAGTACAATAAAAATATGTAGGCAATGGAATATTTTTAATTACTCCTAGTTTTATCAGTTACATAAAAAATCACAGATAGGTAGGTATTTACATAATATTTGCCGAATATTTTCTTGCGCGACGCTTTTATTATATTAATTATAAAATGTTTTAGCATTGTTTCATGCCTAGGCCCAGTTATGTTGATGCTCTTGTACTCTTTAGCAGTGGAGTTCCAGGCTTCCTGTTTCTTCTGTATACAACATTATTTTTTGTTTATGCGAAACCCGAAACACGGGTCTAGTATTTTTATGTAAAGAATCTATGAAAAAAATTTCATAACTGTATCATTAATAATCACAAAGTTATAAGCTTGATAAGTTACCTGGTTGTCCATGCAAAAACATAGGCAGATCACCACAAACAGCTAGTGTACGTACCATCTCCGTGTAATGGACGTTTGAATACGAGAAAGACATGATAATTTTAAAATCGAAACAAAACACTAAGGCCCGCGACTTGGAAGCGTAATTAAATATTTTTGGTACAAAATATAACATGGTGTAAAAATTATTGGAATCGATTCAGTTACTGATTCTGAACAAACTATATTCAGGTTTCGCATATACTAAAAATAATCTTGTATAGTAGGTATGCCCTTGTCCTTTTGCACTTTATTACATTTTGGGGTTTTTGGCGGAGTGGTATCTGAAGCAATAAATGACAAACATCTAAATTACTAATGTGGTGAAAGGTAAAATTATATTATGGTAAACATTACAGGTCATTGTGTTACTTGCTACAGTGTGCACCAGTGGTGATACCGTTAGGTCACCACTGCTGCAAGTAAACCTTGATTTACGAGTTGTAGGACGTGGCTTGTAATCCTGGCAGGCACTATCACCACCACTGCTCTAAAAACTATGAAGGATAACATCGTGCGGAAATCTTCATGTTCTAGATCCTAGAATTCGAAGACATGTGACATCTACCAAACTGCACTGGGCCCGCGTGGTAGATTATGACCCCCTCTGATCGAGAGGAGGCCTCTGTCCCAGCAGTGGGAACGGTATATGCTGATTATGCTATGTACTTACTTTGTTAATTTTTAAAGAATATTTTCCTTCTCCTCTATAGTATAGTTAGACGATCTCTTTTTTTATCTTGATCCGATCTAATTGGTACAATTTATTTGTAGTTTATGTAAAAATACGAACAGAATTCGAATAAAACTTGTGTTTATTTACTGACAGTTTGACATTCACGATTCGATACAGACAAACACGTCAAATACTTATTTTCTTAAATATTTGCATTACAAAATCTATTCACATAAGTTTGTTGTAGTTTGTTGAAATTAACGATGTTATTTAACATTAACAATTTATTTTTGAGTCTATTTTAAATTTATGATAATAAAATTTAAAAATATAATGAGTTTTTGAATAGTACCGGTTTTTGAACGTGAATTGGAACGTGTTAGCTTTGATCTAAAAACTTAAGTAAATAATCAGTTGATTATGGTTTGACAAAAGACAATTTTCAGTTGTGAAACGCAAAATACTTAAAAGCATACTTAAGGATTTGAGAATACTCAGTTGAGATTTGCTAGTCTTCTCAAATCAGAAACCGGCTGTTAGTTTTCCTTTATAAAACCAGAAAGAGGCGTATAGTGGCTTTTCACCTTTAAGATCCCGCTTCTGATCTTACATATAAAAATACAGAATGAGTTTTAAAAAAAGAATTTAATGGCCTCCGACCAAACAAATTATTACAAGCAAACAAGTGAAAGTTTTGGAATAACGACAATCGGTAGGTATTCGGACAGGGCTTCCGTACTCCGTAATGACCGATGGAAAAAGGGGCGAGTGCCTTTTTTTTTGACAAGAACTTCTCGTAGTTAACTTAAAAGGTTTTTACTACTTAACCGGGCTTACCCTGCCAATAACCTTAAACGTTAATCTAAGGCCTCCAGCCAGGGGCTTACAAACTAAAGAAAACTACAAACTAAGCGACTAAGACTTAAGGGCACCCCTGGTGGGGTTCGGACCTCGGCTTAGGGAGTCACTGGTGGGGGGGTAGGCAAGGGACAGGCTGGATCTGAGTGGTAATTAATTGGGGACGAATTTGAAACTAAAGGCTCAGCGACGCGGACTGGCTCATGCAAGGGTCGGGAGGGGGGGGGGGGGAGCGAGTGCCGCCAGACGCCTTCCTTATATAGCCCACCAGTGTTGCTACTCTTGATTTTGATTTTCTTCTAATAATACTTTTTTCTTGTACAAATTCCATTTGACCACATTCGATTTGATCCAGTAGATCCGGTGTATTTTTTTTCCCAACCCTCTGTTATAAATACTTTTGTGATTATCTTTAAAAATATTAATGATAAAGGGGTAAAAACACTATATTATTGCATAGTTCCACTCACCAAATAAACAACGTAAATAAATCCCAAGATGTAGAGAAGGGGCCATTTGACCATGCATATCCCGCTATTCCCTTTTGAGTTACAATACTATTGTATTATTAGTGCGATATGTAACACACGGTACGTCATCGGCACCCTTCCTTTTTTCACTTTTGAAAACGATACTGACCAATATCAATGGCAATCAGCTGACGACAGGCTTATTTTTTGATCTATCAAAAGCATTTGATCTAGTTTCACATGATATATTATTAAACAAATTAGATGCCATCGGAATCAGAGGATTGCCGCTTCAGTAGATATCGTCATATCTAACTGACAGACAACAGAAGGTCACTGTCACTAAACTTGATGAAAGTAGAGACATGACACAATTCTCGTCTGAATATAACATTGTAAAACGCGGCGTTCCCCAGGGTAGCATATTGGGTCCTATTTTGTTTATACTCTACATAAACGACATCGTAAAGGTGACTAATCATAAGTGCTTTCTTTTTGCTGATGATATTTCCATAATTGTTACTACCGATAAAAAAAATAAATCAATTACTGATCATGAAGCGGACATAAATAATCTAATTAATTACTTAAATAACAATAATTTATCTATTAATCTTATAAAATCTGTATATATACAATTTAATCAATCTCATCAAAATAAATTTAATTTTAAAATGGACATACCACAAATTACACAAGTGACAAATACTAAGTTTTTAGGAGTAGTTATTGACGAACATTTAGACTGGAAAGCTCAGGTCGATAATGTATGTAATAAAATTAATAAATTTGTATACGCCCTCAGACAGATTAGAAAGGTAACAAACATAAAAACGGCTGTGATGTCATACCGTGCATATGTTGAGTCCTCGTTACGGTATGGATTAATTATGTGGGGAAATAGTACTGACTACAATAGAGCATTTGTCGCCCAAAAGAAATGTTTACGAGATATATATGGGATTCCATCTGACGAATCATGTCAACCTTTATTTAAGAAGCTTGGTTTGCTACCGTTACCTTCATTATATTTGTATGAAGCATGTATGTTTGTTAGGAAATATAAACAATTATTCAAAACAGCAGAGGAAATAAATTCTCGAAGTCGGCGTGACCAATATAGACTTGTACTAGACGAGCTCCCTAGGTTAGCAAAATATAATAAAAGCTGCCTGGCTATGTGTGTACGTGTATACAACAAATTACCAAATGTATTAAAAATATTAAATTGCAGGTTATTCAAAATTAAATTATATGAATGGCTGAATGAAAATAATTTCTATAATATTAAGGATTTTTTTGGACATAAGTGTATTTAAATTCATATTTTATTATTCAAGTAAATTTGCATGCTTTAATTGTAAGCTAAACATGTATGATCTTATTTTTATAACAACACCTATGTATACCATGTTTTAAGCAAATAAATGATCTTATCTTATCTTATCTTATCCTTAGCACGAGATGTTTGGATGAGTTGAGTCGGAAATGTGATGATCCAAAAATTAAAGAAATAATGTTCTTCCAGAATTTGATAAGGTATACATTTGATTTGATCTTAATTATATAATTTCATCTTCGACACACTTTATGATTATTATGGCGAATTCAATCCTGCGTTTCGGGCTTACATAGCTGCGTCTGTTGGTTGTAGCGTGGATAAGATTTTTTTGGCCACAACCATAGCCATTCGGAATTCCAGATCAAGCATGAGTTTGTTAATACCGATTGATTCTCTTGGCATCGTCATCACCGTTGAATCTGCCATTTTTAATTTCTTTCAAAGTCTGCAAAATCGATGAATTAATTATCGTATACAACTTTTGTGACTGCCAAATGTCCAGACAAGCGTTGTTCGAGGAGTCGGTCAATCCTTTTTCCACCATATAAGGCAGTTATTTTGCCATGATGAAAGAATTCATGTAACATGATGCATAAGTCGAAAAAATAAATGATTGAAAGTCAATTCTGAGACAGTTCTGATGACTATTAAGTGCTAGCGATGGTTATAGCAGTGGACATAAAGAAGTTTTCGGCACAATTTATTTTCTATTCTAGTCGCAACTCCTAAAACTTTCCCACTCATTACACTTGCGCCATCATATCATAGCATTGGCTAAGCATCAAAGACGGGGTCAATGTTATTTTCCGTAAGGGTATTTAACGTTTATTCTGTAAAAGTGGCTGCATCAAGGTTTCAGTAGACTTAACGATCAGCAACGACTCATCGACGACACCATCCTTGGCACTGAGACGTGGTCGCTCACAATGTGCCTCATAAGAAGGCTCAAAGTCACTCTTAGGGCAATGGAGAGGGCTATGCTTGGAGTTTCCCTACGCGATCGAATCAGAAATTAAAAGATCCGTAGGAAAACCAAAGTAACCGATATAGCCCGAAAAATTGCCAAACTTAAGTGGCAGTGGGTGGGCACATTGCTCGCAGAACAGATGGCCGAAAGAGTCGCAAGGTTCTGGAGTGGCGACCGCCTATTGGAAGACGTAGCGTTGGAAGGCCTCCTACAAGATGGACCGATGACCTGGTGATGGCCGCAGGAATACTTTGGATACGAAAAGCACAGAACAGGTCGAAGTGGCGGTGCTTGGAGTAGGTTTATGTCCAGCAGTGGACGTCATTCGGCTGAAATGATGATGATGATTACTTCAATGATAGACTTCACGTAATACCTCTATTTTTCTAATACTTTTTAATTTGTTAACGTTTCAACACTACTACATGTAGATATCCTTTTAGATTTGAATCAGTGCCATTTTTCCAGTTTCTAAATCCTGTGGAAGTGTACGAAGTCTGTTTGCTTTGATGAGGTAGAAATTGCTGGTATGGATAGCCAAAAGTAGCATCTTTCCCGACAGAATACTGCAACCCTTTATAACGCTTGAACCAATCGGAAACAAAGGCTCTGTTATGTTTTTTCGGATATTTATCTAATTAGATCTTTCTAAAATTGTAGCAGAACTTTAAGGATCTCGACTCAAAGAAAAATAAATATTGGCTACCGGCAATACTTTTCATGGTATAGATATGAGGTGTATCTATTCATACTCGAAATATTTTAAGAAGTACACCTGTAGGTGGTAAAGAAGCTGTGGAAGCAAAAAAATCTTTATCTAAGCGTTTTTTATTTTTCATAATTATTATAATTTTAAAAATGCTTGAGATTTTAAAACGGTTTTGCACAAAACCGTTACTCCCAATTGTATGAATGGCCCGCCATTTTTTTTTAAATATTCATACATTTTTCAATAAAAATAGATATTCCCTGTAAGGGCATTTTCGTCAGAACATGTACAAAATTTAAAAAATGCATTGCTGAACCAAAACTTTTGTAAATAATATAATACTAATGGATTTTCATGCTCGTTTTTATAATCTTTGATTTAAAACATAGAATCCTGATGAATTCCAGTTACTTTTATTTTAATTGAATTAAAAGAAACATAGTGCACTTAATTTTGTCATGGTCGTTACTCATAAAAGCACTGTTGATAAAATAAAACGATATTTTGCTTTGAAATTTTAATTATTTCAATAATTAGTAACTATTATGTTAGTCAATTAATAATGAATAATTGTTTTACAGCAAAATACTTATTTAAAATGTTTGCAATAGATGCGTCCGTACCGTTACTTATCGTTGGATCACAATATTTCACTTTAATGTATTCAATCAAATACTGTACGTAAAAATCCCATTTTTTGTTTATTAGTATTTACTAAGATATTAATTCTATACATACAGAAAATATTTGAAACTTCTTAATAAAATAGGAAATAATCAAGAAATACAATAAACTTTCGTAAGGGACAGTAACGTTACCTGACCTACCCGTAACAAGCCGGACACAGTAAAGTTGAGATCACACTTCGACAGTTTAGAAGTAACGCAAAAATATTTTTTACTTTTTATTATTTATATTATTACTAACATAACATAATATCTAGTAGTGTTAGCCCGCAAAAAAAACGAAATAAACGATTTCTTCAATTTTGATAAAACAAAAATTACTAGTTTGCAACAGCTTAATTTAATGCACTTTTCAAAATTACCAACATACGTAGTTATCAGCTCTTTAAATTCAAACTTTGGGTTTTCTATAAATTAGTAAAAATAAACTTCAAACCAAGCTTTGACTTCGAAAAATAATAGTCATGTAACAATCAAGTCAATAACAGTCAAACAGTCGCTATTTTAAATTATCTTGGCAAGAGATCAGTACAAAATACAGTTTAAATCATTTGAGCTAGGTGTTAAATAAACTCTGACTCAAATATTACAAAAATTAACAACTTACGACACTTTTACTCAGTGTTTTAATAACAAAACTTTGGTTATTCTCGAGAAATAAACTAAATAAACTTTAAAACAATAAAAAAACAAAATAACACACACACACTTACATAAAATACTGTGTGTGTTGCAATTACCTTTAAAAGGTATTGGTGCCGATTCCCTTATTCACAAACTAAACTAAATTTAAGTTCAGTGCATCTTTTTCTTTCTATTTCATTAAGGGGAGGCAGAGCGAAATCATTCAAAACAGTCGTCACTGTTAAAGTAATACAATCAATATTTTTACCACAATTACCATAAAAAATATGTGATAAACACCGCAATGAATGTGTTAATCGATTATAGTTGGCAAAAACTAAAAATATTGTATAGTTTAATAAACAAAAATTCGTAAAGTTGAACAAAAAGCTTAAAAAGCATGCTCGGGTTTAGTTGGATTTTGATAGTAAAATGTTAATTTTTTTCACTAACTTGAATTCATATTAATCTCTTATTAACATTCTACAATTTATAGTTTTTACATTTTCGAAATGTCACTTATTTATTTTATTATTAATTTTTGTTTTGATTCCCACCCTGTTTTGAGTCATACGCAACATACACGAGTCGAAAATTCAGTCGTCCACGAGAGTTCGGAGAGTGGTCACGTCGCATCGTGGAGCGACGCGCCGGTAACGATAATTCGCGATCTTTTGTGTACGTATACGTTGCCGCAAAGAGTGAAATAGGGTAAGTCACATTTGTGTTTTTTGAGTATGACTTATATTTAGTAGGCATAACTAAATTTTACTATTTGTTGTTTTTTTTTCTGCTTCCATATTACTATAACATTTTTCTTAAATATTTGTTTTAGTAAATATGGGAAAGCGTAAGGACAGCTATTGTAAGAAAAAAGTTGACGATCATTTCCGTAAAAAAAGCCGTTATCATAAAATGTACGTATGTATATTTTATGACTAGCTTCTGCCCGCGACTTCGTCCGCGTCAAATTTTTGCTCCCCTGACCCTTCCCGTCGCATCGATTTGCCTGCTAGTTTTCGTCCACTTTTCGTTGCTGCTCGCTCCTTTTGAGTTATAGTGAGTCAACCTTAAAAGATAGACATATGCTCTCGCGGCCTTTTTTTTAGAACTTTTTAAAAGGAACAATTCCGTCATATATGATTTTTGCGTTACTTTAACCGTTTGCGCAGCGCACGCAACGGAAACTCTCAAAAGGAATAAATTTTCCCCGTTTTCGCAACATTTTTCATTACTGCTCCGCTACTCTTAGTTGTAGCGTAATGTTATATAGCCTATAGCCTCCCTCGATAAATAGGCTACCCAACACAAAAAGAATTTTTGAATTCGGATCAGTAGTTCCTGAAATTAGCGCGTTCAATCAAACAAACAAACAAACAAACTCTTCAGCTTTATAATATTAATAATAAATAATATAGTATAGATATTAGTTCCAGTTTTTTTTTTTCTCTAACATTCGATATGAGTGTCGTGGCTTTTGGGGGTGGCGTTTGCAAATCTGGCATTCAATTTTAAATCCAAAATGGTGGATGTAGCTTTTTCTCAAATGTTCGATATGAGTGTCGTGTAATGGGTTTTGGGGGGTGGCGATTGCAAATCTGGCATTCATTTTAAAATTCAAGATAGCGGATTTAACTTCAACTTTTCCGTTATACTCTATCCACACTTATACCGGAATATATCCTGAATATATCCAATATATACAGAAAGGTGGGGATAATACGACATTTAATGAAACCACATACTGGGTATCGCATTAGTAGTACGTATACCAAAAATTATCAAAATATAATCGCAGGTATAGCCGCAGGATTTTTTTTTACTTTAACAATTTTAACACATGATGTGAATACATTATGATTACGCTACGCAAGTTTATTAGGTCATTCACCTCAAAAGAATTTCATTTACCTACATAAATAAAACATACCTATGAAATGTGCGACTCGCTACTCAGAAATAATACAATATTGTAATGTATTGCTGATTGAATTTAGACCTAAAACCATCACCACAAAATTCCTATTAACATAAGCAAACAAAGATTGCCGCAGCGCTCGGTTCGTTTTGTAAGCTGACAAGAAAGTTAGGCGATGCGACGTTGCCAATTCGATAATTTTGCAACAAAGTAAGTGTAGGCAAAAACTGTTCCTAATCACTTCCGCATACGAATATTTATTGCGCAAGAAAAGGAAAGAAATACATCTAGGGTTTTTCCTGAGGTTTGCTCCTGGTCCACTCTCTAGTGCGTGACGTGCTACCCTTGTGAGAGCATGTATTTTTAATTTCGATGCGTAAGAGTGGTTTTCCGCGCGCGTAACAATTGTAATAGGTACCTAATTGTTTTTATGTAAAATTGAACATTGCTTAGAGTTTTACTGTTGTGTTATTGATAATTCGATTGTGTATAGGTTTTAAGTGTAGGTGAGTTTGGTAGGTAATGTACCTACCTAGCTAATGTGTTAACAATAGTGTGATAGTTACTTCGTGTTATTTGCTTGTAAGATCAGGATGCCTCGTTTCAATTACACTGCTATGGAGTATACCGATATGATCTTGATTTATGGTGACTCCCGAAGATGCCCAGTAAACTCCCGCACGATTGTACAGGCTGTTCAAAGAATACGGGAAAATCAGCCTTTGGTCCCACTTCGCGAGGGTGTTCCTTCGCAAGAATTAGCTGTGCCATTAGAACAAAGAGTTTTAGATTATTTTTCGCACAACCCAACTTCAAGTCTGCGGAGGGCCGCACGCCAGTTTCAAGTACATCACAAAACTGTACTCAAAATATTGCGAAAAGATAAACGGCGGCCATACAAATACACCAAAGTTCAGGCGCTGTTACCGAGAGATAGGCCAATCCGAGAAGAATATTGCCGTTGGTTACAGAGCAAAATGGCTGATGACCCTGAATTTATTTACAATGTAATGTGGACAGATGAGAGCACATTTACGCGAAATGGTATCTGGAATAGACAAA
Organism: Aporophyla lueneburgensis; assembly: GCA_932294355.1. Classification (NCBI taxonomy): domain Eukaryota; kingdom Metazoa; phylum Arthropoda; class Insecta; order Lepidoptera; family Noctuidae; genus Aporophyla; species Aporophyla lueneburgensis. The sequence continues at coordinate 25,910,111 of OW028735.1, forward strand.
ATCTCCGTTATTGGAGCCAAGAAAATCCACATTTGTTCCGAGAATCTTCTCATCAGTACCGTTTTTCTCTGGACGTGTGGGCTGCGATTCACCGAAATCAGATAATTGGTCCGGTGTTCATTGACGGTAACCTCACAGCGGACAAATTTCTGGATCTCCTCAGAGGCCCTATATCGGAATACACTGATGAATTATCCCTTGATGTCCATCAAAAGCTATGGTACCAGTTAGACGGTGCACCTGCACATTCTGTGGTGAGAGCCAGAGAGTGCCTCACTGATATGTTTGGACAGCAGTGGATTGGCCGATATGGACCTCGCCGTTGGCCAGCAAGGTCACCGGATCTCACACCCCTGGATTTTTGTTTATGGGGATTTATTAAAAATGAGGTTTATGCTCGTGATGTGAATACCGTAGAAAAACTGCGAGACAGAATCATTGACGCTTTTAATAAATTAAAATCCATGGGTATCAGTAGTGAATTGTTAAGAAAAGTAAGAGATAATATCATAAGACGTTGTCACATGTGTTAGAGTAAACGGTGGACAATTTCAGCAATTAAAAATTTAATTTAGTGTGTCATGTCATGAATTATTATTGAAGTGTGTAAGATTTGATTTTATGTTTAAGTGTTTAAATGAAACGTGAACCTAGTGATAGAAAAGTCGCGCAGGTTGGCGGGCGGCAGGCGGCGAGCGGGGCGGGGATAGATGCCGCGCGCCATTATTATTTTTTGATTATTGTTAGAATGAATGAACGCTAAAAAAGGGACCGCCAACGGAGCGACGTTGCCGCTGTTACGTGAAGTACCTACAGGCCAGATGAGGTTAGTAGACAATATTATAAAGGATGTTTTGTTTAATTTAGATAATTTTCGCATTTAGATTGTTTGAAAAATTTGATTTTCGAATTTTGGTGTAAAACCTAATTTCGTCATAATCGTAGAACAAAGACGGTTCTGCAAATCAGTAACTTTACAGTACGCCATATCAAAGTTTTTAAATGACGTTTTAGGGCATATTTTAGAAACCGCTGATCCGATTAGCTTGAAATTTGGATATGTTGTTCTATTTCTGAACTTTTATAATATGACCAACAAGATTAATTCCTAAAACGGCTCGATTTCATAAAATATCAAATGCGTCATTGTTCTTTGAAAACTTATGTGTCGTATGTTATCTTACGTCGTTGTTGTGTGGATTTTTCTGTTATTTTACATGTCATAAGGTATTATCCGTCGATGTTTTAGGAAATCTACACAAACAATATTGACGGATTTCAAATTGATGGGTTAGTCAATGAAAAATATAAATTATTTAGCATGCATTTATTTTAATAGAAAAATTATATTGTTTTATTGGCTTCAAAAAGATAAATACAAAAATATTCTTTAAAATTATGGCCAGTATAAAATGCAAATTAAATGTTATAATCATTATCAGTCCTAAACATTTGGTATTCATTTATTATTAACTAACTAATACCAAATAGACTTTAAAAACACAAAAACATATTTTATGGCAATACAAACAGATTAATAATTTTTTTAAATCACAAGTTTTGTACGCATCACAAAAAATAAACCTACTTAAAAACAAACAAAAATATTTATATGAAAGATAACAAGAAAAAATTATACTATAACATTATAACTTCTTATTAACAATAACTATCAGTCTCAAACGTTACTCTTATGCAATTAAAGTCTTATCATTCATTTTACTTTTAATTAAAGAAGATTTATTCAGAATCATCATCAGTTTCAAGTATGGTAGTAGGGCCGTGTTAGAGATTTAAAATATTCGTGGTACTTGGCGGGTATAATCCCAGTCTCGCACAGATTCATCAAATCTCTAAATTTGTTTTTAGAAATGGCGATCGGTTCCAAATATGCTTTTTCAAGAATAAGTGTACGACTTCTTGTCTCCTTACGTGTTATCAAAATCATAGATTCGTCATCCAAACTATACTTATATTGTATTTTATTGGGGTGGCTTTCCTGAATATATATTTCTTTAATTTTTGCCCATGCGATTTTTTCGTTTACGGTATTTTTTGTCCAATTTTTATTCTTTAGTAGTTCTTTAAAATCATAAACCATATCCTGAGTTACATCTCGCACTTCGTATGGTTCTTCTGATTTTGCCTATCTAATTAAAATCTTCCACTCTTCGGGAGTATAAATAAGTTTGTATTCCCCAGCCCTTTCTATAACTGAGTGCACGGAATCTCCCTCGTTTTGGGTATGGCCTTTTTCTAAAAATCGATGAGTTATGGTGACACCAAACACCCTTGCTGCATGAGTATATAATGAAAATATGATCCAGTTTTTATTTTGGCCATCACAATTGTCAGACCAAAATCTAAAATCATTTACTCCTTTTCCTGAAAAATCTTTAATAAAATCGTAAAGGCAACTAGCAACCTCATTAGCACCACGCTTTGCAACGTTCTCATCCCACACGTGACAGTAGCCCTCTTTCGTATAAGCCATGTTATAAATAGTAAAATTATAACAAGAGAGCTTGCGTTTGTAATAAAGTATGCTCATTTGACCATGTGGACAAGTTAAAACCTTTTGAAAATCAAACGTCGCTCATAAGATCGTTCCATTGGACTGTACAGCTTCGATCTTGTCATTGTTCTTTAGCTGTCTGGCAATATTCTTGTTCATTTGATGATTTTTGTAATCTGTTTTCAGTTCTTCAGATGGGTTTTCAGTTTGTTTAAATATATGGCATTGGTCACAAGTATCTTTTTTTGGGATGTGAAAAGTTGAGATTAAATTGACTGTTTACAATATCACGGTACTGTCGAAGATTTGTAGCTTTATTTGAATATTTATCCAGGTCAGGCCACTCCTGATACATGTTGAACATTCGAGCAATACTCAGACTACCATCCAAATACAGTCTTTTTGACGATTTCCGACAGTAGTGCGACTCAATCGGCACAAAAGAATTGACATGAGCGCACACAGACAGTAGCATTTCGTCATTAATTACTTTTCTATGATTCGTATGACGCCCTCTCATATCTTTTTCTACTGTCGTGCTACCGTCTTACTTGATCCATGCGGTTCTTGTCAAACGTTCACTGATGCCCAAGGTGGTGTTTAAAAACATAGTTTTGCAAACATTGATTTTATCATAACTGATATTGTCAGTGCTTTTCTTTGGCAAGAAATATTTATAGGTATATTCTCGTTGGTGTTTTAATTCCCGCCGGAATGTTCTAGTTTTCTGTTGTTTTGTTGTGTAATTAGCAACGTACAGCCATTGCTGCTCTCTTACACCTAATTCCCAAAATTTCGTAAAAATCTCAATGCGATCCTTTTCTGCAATTTTTGTGGCACATTTAAATCTACATTGTCATGGCGGGCCCATTGTTTTTGCATCAATAGTACGCCCTCTCTTCGAGCAATAAGTTTTGCCTTGATTTTTTTAGTTTTTTCCTCTTGATATCCCCCCAATTTTCATGGTTTCAAGGTCGTTTTTTTCCTCTGTTCTTCAGCAAAATAGCGGGTTCTGGAGACGGGTAATTAGAGTGTGTACCTATAGTATCTATTGATGGACAGACTACTCATCAGGGTTGTGTTGGCAGCAAAAAGGATCATCACATTTTGCATGTCTATTAACTGGTGATAGGACTGGTGTATCTTGTAAATCGGATTGCTGCTCAGGTTCTTCACTATTATTTTGAGTGGCTGTAGAAGGTGTAGGTTGATCTAGCAAATTACTGAAAATGGGAGTCAATGGCAACGGAGAGTCTTGATTATGTTGAGGTTGTAATGATTGCGGGCAATCACTGATATTCACGGGAGTCATTGGGTGTGTTGGCATATATGCGTCTTCGGTAATAATGACGTGTACTTGTACGGCAGTTGCTGCAGGTGATTTATCGAGATCTGCAACTGTGACCAATTCTTCCTGGTAATCATAGTTTAAAAATACATCACCCCACACACCTTGCATTTCTTCAGACGATAGTATTGCATCCGCTCCTGGTGGTAATGGCGAAAAACATTGTTTTTCAACTGTAAAATAAAATTTCAAAATATAAATTAAATAGGTTTGAAAAGTACGAACAACTTAGATAAAATGGAATACTAAAAAAGTTACCGTAAGTTGGGGTGATTTTGCACCGAATTTCATTATGTGATTAGTAAATTTCAAATGGAAAGTGCTGTATGCTCATTTAAACTAAAGGACTTTTAGTTATAGAAAGACTAGGTATTCAAAATTGTTTTTATTGTCTAATTAACAATGGCACATAATCAGGTACACAATTTAAAAAAAAAAAAATTTGGCGCAAAGTATTCCCTTCGTATATTTTGCGCCGTTTTATAAAATCAGCCTTAACTCATAGAAAATAATACTGGCGCAATCATACCCCGCATCGTTTTTGGCGCAAATCTTTACTCAACACCGTCAAGCTCTTTGACGCTGAAAAAACCTCGCCGAGAGATAAGTTTTGGAGGGTCAATGCTCCCAAGGAGATTTTCCCACTCATAGAAGTTAATGTCTTTTTTCTTTGGCCATTTCCAGGATTTTAAGGACTTAGCCATTGCATCGACAGTTGCTCCTTTCTCATCGAAGTCGATAATGAGACCAGGGTACAGTTTCTCATCATATTTTACCACCACAAATGACTCTTTCTCACGTCTCACATCTTTGAATCTCGTTTCTGGTCGAGGTGGATGATTACTCTCCTCTGGGCTGTTGGGCTCTAAAAAGCAACCATCAGGATCGTCTGAATCATCATGTAATGAGTAAGCGTCCGAATCGTAACCAGTGCGTGGCCTTGAGCATGAGGCAATGTTGTCATCTTTGCCGTCAAAAACTTCTTCGTTCTCAGTCTCTTCTTCTAATAACGATACTTCATGAGCAATGCTTTTACCAGCAGCAATTTCAAATTTCTTCTTACGTCTCTTTGGCCCAGACTCTGTGATTGTCTTCCGCTTTGATTCCAGGTGATCTATGAAAGATGCCGATACTATTGTGTTGTCTACATCGATTGCCCCTGGTATTCTCGCAAGCAATTCATTCACGTTACAGGGGTAGATACCGCATTTGCGGAAACCGTTTTTCAAGTTGCTTCTCACATTTGGCTCGATGTTTTCTAAGAGTTTCTTTAGCAAACTAGGAAAAGTTTGTTTCGGTATCGTTGGGTTTCTGGTTCCTTCAGAACTTTCCTTCCATTCCGTTATAATTTTCCGCCACTCAGCTTTCAAAGGACGAAAGAACGCGACATCGAGCGGCTGAGTTATGTGAGTGCTATTTGGCGGCAGGCACACAAAAGCAATGTCGTTATCTCGACAGAGTCTCAATGTCTCAACCGATAAATGGGAAGCAAAGTTATCCCCAATCAACATCTTTGTGCCTTCCATTTTCTTAAGTCTTGGAATCATAAGATTTTTTAGCCAATCTGAAAATAGCTGGTGATCAAACCAACCTGATGGAGAGTTGCTGTAGTGGCATCCTTTGGGACCATTCTCGGTCCATGTATCCCATAATTTCTGGGATTTGTACACTACGTATGGGGGCATCAGCTCACCTGAAGCGCTACCACAAAACATGATCGAAGTACTCGATTTTGACGCGTTGCAAATTTTTTCAGGATATTTGCATCCCCTTCGAACAATAACTCGTTTTTGGCCGGGATCGTCTGTTAAGTTTGTTTCATCATAGTTAAATATATGTGTAGGAGGGATGTCTCTAATTTGTGGTGTTAAATTTTCAATGTACTCTTGTAAAATTTCTTTTGATAACGCTGCCCTGATCTTCTTGATATTTGTTGCAAAACGCACTGAGAGGGTAGGATGGCGTTTCAAAAATTGTTTAACCCAGTCATTTCCGGGCGTATTATTCTTAAATTTTCGAACAATGCGTCCAGATTTTTCGAGATAAATTTTGACAACAATTTTGAGGTCATGCTCAGTTAATGGAAACCCATAGGTGCCCATTATCTCAATATGTGACGCTATGGCTTCCTCTTCCTCATCTGTAAATATTTGAGGCTGACCAGGTCGATTCATATATATATAACCAGAGTTCTCCGCGGAATGTTGAAATGTATGCTAGCTTCCCTCTGCGACATTTGCCCAGACTTAATAGCCGCCAGACATAATTCCAACTGTTCCTTGGAGTAGTCAGCATATTTTCGAGCGCCTAGTTTTCTTTTGTAGACCCTCGGCATGTTGCAATATCTATAAAAAGCAAAAGAAGTTGAATATTACTTGAAACGAGTATTGCGATGTGGAGGGAAGGAGGGGTTAAGTAAATACCATGTCGTGTACTTGTCCATGAGTCAATTGGAGACTGACCACTCAAGACTCCCTTTATTAGTGTAATATATACCTAGTCCGTACGTGACATATAGCATAATATAACTATGGACATAGCTTATCTACCTTAACTTAAACTAAGATCTAAACGTGACGTACGTGACACACCACATCACCCTTCCTAAAGTAAAAAAAAAAAAAACTTAGTTACTTTTTTTTTTTTTTCATCTCTTTACATTTTTAAACTTACATTCTAAGTCTTACAGTATAACTTTGTCCTATTTTTATGTATTACATCTATCTTATTTTTATATTTAACTATTACATTTGGTGACTCGTCCTTTACAACTACAAATGGCCCATTATAAATACACTCCAACTTATTGCCTACTTCGTTTTTTACCAAAATCAAGTCACCTTCCTTATAAGTTATAGAATTAAGATTCTTATCATAACAATGCTTCCTTGATAACTTACTTGATACCAAATTTTCTTTTGCATCATTTTGAGCCCTTTGTAACCTGTATTTAAATTCTAAAGGATAATCATCAAAATTATACAAAGGTTCAACACTTTCACCTTGAAGACTACTTGGTAACCTACAAACTTTACCATAAACTAATTCATAAGGCGTATACTTAGTCACAGTATTAACTGTTGTGTTATAAGAAAAACACCAATATGGAATCCAAGAACTCCACGATGATGGATTATTATCTGTTTGTATCCTTAAATAAGCACCTAAAGTTTTATGAACGTTTTCCAAAGACCCTATACTTTCATGATGATATGACGTTGATAAGATTTTATTGATGCCCAAGACATTACATAGCTCTACCATTACTTTTGAAATGAACTCAGAACCCCTATCCGTAGCAATTGTTCCCGGTATCCCATATCTCAACACAAAATTTTCTGCCAACGCTTTTGCTACCTCATTTGCGGATTTATTTTCTAGTGGATAAGCCTCCACAAACTTCGTAAGTTCACATTGAAGAGTTAATATGTAAACATTACCATTTTCGTCCCTATCAAGTGGCCCCACTATATCTAAATAAATCTTTTCAAAAGATGAAGATGCAGTGGTAGTAACCGTCATTGGTTCTTTAGTATGTTTGGAAAACTTTTGTTTTTTACACTTATCACATTGACCAACGTACTCCGCTACATCTTTCTCAACTGACGGCCAATAATAATATTTCTTTATATTATTCACCATCCTGCGTATTCCTGAATGACCACTCGTAGGTAAAATATGAAAATCATTTAAAACAATTCTCTTCTCATCTGCCCCTTCTATTTTCCGTACACCCTTCACTACATATATTCTAAAATCCCCACATATCGAATTACTATTTTCCTTCAAATATTTGGCCATTTTTGTAATAAAATTAACGTTATAACGATTTTTCAAAATAATAACTTCTTTTATGCCCTTTTCAATACAAAAAGTGACTATGTCTCTCGACAACTCGTCTCGCGATGATGCCGATAAAGATTCATAGTTTACGTAAATACTCGAGTTTTCTGGCACATACATTAAATTGCGCGACTTTGAAAATATTTTTTCACCATTAGTGTTACGTAACATCTTCTCCCACTCATTCAAACATATCTCAATGTCATTTCCTTGTTTTTTAAGAACTTCCACGATCCTAGGGTGGTCAGTCCTAGATACCACAGGGTCCGTATCACAAACATTTGGTTCTTCCAACTGTTTGTACTGCGCTCTTGTCATTACGGATATAGTTTTTTCACGCATGGTTTTCAAATCTTCACTTGAAATTACTATCCTAGAAAGTGCATCAGCTAATACATTTTCTTTCCCCTTAATATACTCGACCTCAAAGTCATACTCTTCTAAACATAAACGAAACTTAGTTAACCTACTTGATGGATCTGTCATGTTAAACAAGTATAATAGTGGCCGGTGATCCGTTTTTACAACGAACCTCCGTCCATACAAATACGGTCTAAAATATTTAACTGACCATACTATAGCCAATAACTCCTTCTCTATAATAGGATAATTTAACTCACTTTTCCCCAAAGACCTACTAGCGTATGCAACGGGTTTACCGTTCCCATTACACAAAACACTTCCTACCGCATAACCCGAACTATCGGTTTGCAATACAAACGTGTTGTCTTCAGAAAAATTTGGATAATCCAACACTGGTGGATTCATTAACGCTTCCTTAAGCAACAAAAATGACCTCTCACATTCATCGGTCCAACTAAACACTACATCCCTCTTACATAGCTTATTCATAGGCATCACTGTACTAGCAAAATTTGGTATGAATTTCCTATAATAATTTGCAAACGCCACAAACCGCTTTACTTCATCAACTGCCGATGGACGCGGATATTTACTAACCATTCCGAATCCACATCATTTGCTAGAAAATTCACCCAGTTAACACTATTGCAAGCTAAAATATGCTTAGCCTCGAAAAAACTGCGTTTCATTCAATCGTCCGCCTTCGCTACTTCGTGACATCGACACTGCACTTGAGTCAGCATCGCCCCGCACGTGCTCTAGACACGCTACGCGCTGTCGACCTTGCTGAGTCTGCCGTCCACGATGAGTACTATCGCTACGACCGCGCATTCCACTACTATACCTTACGTTTCCATTTTGGTACGTACGCCCAACAGCTGTTTTTTGCTGCGCGTATCCATTACCTACAGCGTGCCGCCTATAGTTATTTCCACGACCCCTATTTCCCGTAGAAAAACTACCACCCGCGGACCACCGCTGGAACGCCATGACTTGACCCGACGAAGCACAATTTTCGTCTTCCGCTACCCTGATAGCATCTTTCAAACAAGTCATGTTCCGTGCCGTAATAATTGTACCAAGACGCTGATTACGAAGTCCGTCAGCAAACTTTTTAACCGCATACTTCTCATTTAAAGGCCGCAAAATTTTATAAGCTTCCGAATTTTCCCCGGCTTGAGAAATAGTCAAATCTACCATTAACTTCTCTATCTCTGCCCCGAAATCCGTAACCGACCTATCATTTTGCCTAGCGCGAGCAAATTTGGCTTGCACTGCAACGTCTGACTTAACCGTCAACAAATGCTTCTTCATGTCCGTCAAAAGACTGTCTACAGTCGTATAAGTAGAGGACAATCGCATCTTAGCCCCCTGGGTAAGTCGTGTAGTTAGCACGAATCTAATTAAATGAGCACTATCAGCCGCTTCTAACATAGAGCTGTATAAATCTATGGCATCAATCAAATCTTGGGTTACCTGCTCATCCCCATTCATTTTCGGGAGTAAGCTAACCCCCGTTTTCAATGAAAACCTTTCCAACGCCATCTCTGTATCGGTTCCGGTACCGTTTTCAAACTTAATAGTGTCTACATACAAATTTTCTATTTTACTCACTAGCTGTGCCAATTCCTCCGAAAACTTGCTACACTTAGAAACTACACACTTAAATTTACAATACAGGGCTTTTACCTCGCTTATCTTTCCATCAAAATTTTTGCCTTTCCGCCTACTGGGACCTAACTTGACAATTGATTCCCTCAATAACTTAAGCTGTACAAACAGTGACGTTAACTCCACTTCCATTTAAAATTAATGTCTCTAACTGATAGATGACCGAAAATACTCGTCACTACACTTAAGTTCAAACCACATCACTTACTCCTCTTGTCGCTCCGCCAGCTCCCGGTCAGGCCATCTGCACAGCTCGCTGCACCTCACGCTGATTGATCTTCTCTTCGATCCAATTCTGATGACACCTCCTGTACAGCCGGACTGCCACGCCAATGATGACAATCGCCAAACACACGGCGATAAACAACAGCATCGCGTTGATGGTGGATATCTGCTCTTGTGTTACTGTCGCGGTATTTGAACCACCCGCTGCTGTCTGGGCTATAATAACCTCTTCCTTGGATGACGTGCTCCCCATGGCCTGTGACTACCCAACTGTCGAGAAACTGACTGAAGCCGACTGAAGTGACTCCGACGAGATCCCGGTCGGGCAACTATAACGCCGTCCAGTCGACTGGCAGGGTCGCCATGCGATGTGGAGGGAAGGAGGGGTTAAGTAAATACCATGTCGTGTACTTGTCCATGAGTCAACTGGAGACTGACCACTCAAGACTCCCTTTATTAGTGTAATATATACCTAGTCCGTACGTGACATATAGCATAATATAACTATGGACATAGCTTATCTACCTTAACTTAAACTAAGATCTAAACGTGACGTACGTGACACACCACAGTATGCTTTGCGCCAAAATGGGTATACTTTGCGCCAGGTGCAAAGTATCCCCATTTTAGTGGCATTTCGACCTTGCGTTAAAAAAAATTACCTAAAATTAAATTCATTGAATTATGGAATGAAATACTTTCTTATTAGACAAAAAGAACAAATAACGGATGTAATATTATTAGGCTTACCTGCATAAGTACAGTGATTGCACGGGTACACACGGATTTTACCAAACTTTTTTTTTTGAAAAACTTTCTACTTTCTCGTTGTCACTCTTTGCACAGGTAATAGCAACAATGGCGACCTGTCAACTTCCATGACAGAACATTGACATCTTATGATTGCGTTCAGACATCAATAAAACCATAGAGTTGTAAACTTTTTTTTTAATTTTATTTTTAAAGTCATACGGATTTGGAGCAAAGTATTACTGGCAGGCGCAAAGTCACCCCAACTTACGGTATTTAAATTGTAAAATGTAACAAAACAACGACGTATGAGAAAATATATCCAAAGAATAACGTCGGTTATGCACATCCAACGTGCACTTATCCGTAAAAAAGTGACGGTTTGTACCATACGTTCATTATAAGGTCGTAGAACATTGTAGGATTTCAATATTCGTCACCGAAGAGTTTGGTTATAATTTAAAATTTAGTATAAACTGATAGTAGTTCAAAATTAGTATTCGCGAGTTAACTAAGAGGAAAAAAATAACCTCTTCTGATTACCACGAACAACGACGGATTTGACTAACCGTCGATGTACGACGAAAATATAATAAAAACGGAATGCCAACTAAAACAACATATCAAATTCGAAATAAAATATTAAAATAGCCTATAATAACTTACCTGCCGTATGGAAAAACTGTTCTTCGGTCTAATTTTTTGAAATATCGTCTATTTGTTGACCTTTTTCATTCTTATTCGCTGTTTTTAATAAGGCTAATATCTGCAGGGATCTTTTCGACGACATAATTAATTTTAGTTTAATGAATAAATACTATTTTGGACATTTAAAATAGCATTATAGTTAAATTAAAATAGCTAGCGTAATAATTAGTGCCAGGCGATGGCCACGCGTGACCTCACTTAGAACATGGGCGGTACTAACAAAGCGCTGCGCGTAAGCGGGGCGCGGGGGGCAGGGATCAGCGCAGTACACTGGCGAACTTATTATTACGTCATTTTACTGTGTTTAGAAATCAAATCCGTCAGTGTTCCCAGTCAGTATCTGGGTTGTTTTAATTTTTTTTTGTAAAAAAGTTATTGGCTCATAAAGCACGACATTTATAAACTAATTTTACGCAATAAAATAAATTTTGAAAATTATCAAATCCGTCGTTGTTCTACGACTATGACGATTTGATAATTTTAAAGTGTTTTGATTAACTAGTGGAGATCGTATTTTCATTTAATGTCGTTATGTCGTCACCACTCTGTATATATAATAACATAATATATATATATTATATATTATAATATAATAAATTATATTATATAATATAATAAATGCAAAAGTAACTCTGTCTGTCTGTCTGTCTGTCTCGCTTTCCTGCTAAAACTCCTGAACCGATTTAAATGAAATTTGGTACACAGATAGTTTAGAGCCTGAAAAAGGACATAGGCTACTTTTTATCCCGGAAGTATGATTCCGTGGGATAATTTCCGACCTCCACGCGGGCGAAACCGCTGGCAAAAGCTAGTATATTATATAATACCACATTTACCTATGATTTTCGCATGTTTTTGTAAATTAAGCAAGGTTTCTATTACATTAGGTAATTATATTTTTTTTATCACAGACTGGTTTTATTATTACAATACCTACCACTTACCCATACCCTGCCTACCTACTTTACCGAGTAAAATTCCAGGGCGTGCAAGTAAAATTCATAATGCCAAAATTTCATAGCAATCGGATGAGTAGTTACTGATAATGTAGGTAATTTCCTATATTGTACTATATTTATAAATAAAATAATAATAATAAAACATTTATTTTCGGGTTACATGACCCATAGATATATACCTTACAAACTAACATGCATAGGTATTATACAAAAACCCACCACCATACCTACATTATCCGCTCTATAAACTACAAACGTTAATTTTTATGTAATACTCTTATAAATAAAATATTAAAAACGATAAAATAATATTTTTTATAACAAATTGGAAAAATTACACGAAAATTTAAAATGCACGAAATTAAAACAAACACAAAATGGGCAGAGGAACAATGTGTACCAAATTTCAGGTGGGTCTAAGACCGCAGAGAAAATGGACGAGTCCATTTTGTTTTTTTTTTAAGGACATCTCGTAGTTAATCTGAAAAGATTCTTACTACTTAAACGGATTGTGGCCCAGCGAGTTCTAAAAAGTTACCTTTTTAGCCGGGGCTTATTATACTTAAAAACTAAAGCGAAAGCTCTAAGGGTTACCCCGAGGGGGGTACGAACCTCGGCTTAGGCAATCACTGGTGGGGGGACAGCAAGGGACTGGCTGGATCTGGGTTAAATTATTTAGGGACTAATTTAAAGCTAACGGCACAGCATCGCGGGCTGGCTCTTGCAAGGGTCGGGAGGGACTGTTAAGTCGGGGTCGCGACGATGGACCTCGGCGGCGAGGTCGGTACGATTTGTGTTTGTGTGTTTTGCTCACTGTACTGGTCTCTTTTCGACTCTCCTGGAGGAGAGTAGTGGGATCGTCAGGATCGGATAGAACGTGCCGCGATCGGCGGACTTTACTAATACGGGAGGGGGTGTAAGTAGCTGCCGCCACAACCAGAGGGTTGCGGTGGGCTACGGCCCTATCGAAGAAACGCTTCGAAGCGCGTTTCATATATTGATGGATAGTCGGGAGCTTCATATCTAAATGAAGATTGATATTTCGAACAAACCAAGGCGAGCCTGTGGCTTGACGGAGAAAACGGTTCTGGAGAGTCTGCATCCTATGGATGAATCGGGGCTTAGCATGTGCAAAGACTGGGCTTGCATATGTCATAATGGGCCTGATACAAGCGGTGTAAAGTCGCTTCTTACACAGAAGAGACATTTTACTCCGCTTGTTCAGGACGCAATGGAGCCTACCGAGAGCGAAAGCGGCCCGCGAGCGGGCCTGCTTTATGTGCTCAGAAAAGGTGAGGTGTTCGTCGAGGATGACACCTAGATATTTGGCTTGCTTCGCCCAAGGGATCTGCTTGCCGAACATTGAGATAGGTCGGGGAGGGGGGGGTGATTACGTCGCGGTCGGGTGTAAAAGACCGCCTGACTTTTATCGGGATTGACCTCGATTCGCCACTTCCTGAACCATTCGCCGAGCTCGTCGACTGCGGTTTGGAGGTAGCGAACCAGCGCTGTGTCACTGAATCCCGAGAAGAAGATGGCAGTGTCGTCTGCGAACAGAGCTAACCTTGCCTTCTTACTTCTGGGGATATCGCTAGTGAACAGCGTGAAAATGAGGGGGGCTAGTACAGAGCCTTGAGGGACTCCTGCACGGATCGGGTGAGGGGAGGAAAGTGCCCCTTCGATGCGATAGCGAAAGGTACGGTTCGCAAGAAAGTCTCGTAAGATGAGCACGAGACGGTCTGGCACTCCGAGTTGGTACAGCTTATATAATAAGCCGTTGTGCCAGACTTTGTCGAACGCTTTCGCTATATCGAAGAATACAGCGCCCGTGAACATACCACGCTGAAAACCAGCATTGATATGCTCAACGATGCGGTGTACCTGATTGGACGAGTCCACGCAGGCTTCTTCATTTTATAAAAAATTTGGAGTTGGTTGTTTAAAATAATTTGGAGAAATTTGACAGTTTGGTTTAACTTGATGTGCTGGCGTCTGTGCATAACGTTAAAAAGAGACAAAAAATATATCTATTCTACTCTACTCCTACTTGCGCAAACGCAGCATGCGTCATTATAACTACGTCATTACTGCACTCGCCGCTCCCATAACCAGTCATGTCCGATTTAAATACTAGCGGTTCCAGTTCATCAGGAAAAGTGCATTTAACATATAAATAGAAAAGGCGGGACAATTTTATTACACGGAGGACATGAATATATAATAAAACGAAAACATAAAAGTGGTTTAATAATCTGGGAGTACACTAACACGAAGAAGAACAAATGTAAAGGACTTATCAAAATCAAGGTAAGTCCATAATAATAATATAATAGCAGGTATATCATATTTATCATATCATATATATATCATATCATATATTTCTCTCTTGTGCACGCTCCGAGGCGCAAGTTCGATTCTCGCTAACTGTCATGTTTTATTTTGGTTTAAATTATGTACATAGTTTTTTGTGATCTTTTTATCTCAGTATTTTTTTATGTGTGTGTACGTTACCGTGGTGATAAAGAAACTGGTTTTTATTTTTTCTACAAGACAAAAGACAATTTATTAAAGAAAATATACAAAAATTTAAATCGGCAACCTCAGTGACTATAGTATTGCGATAAATGAGTGAAGATTGAAGTGTCACAACATAACTATTAGTATTTGACAAATTAACAGTGAAATTTTTCTAAATATATCTTAAACAAAATGCGTTAACAAGTCACAAGTATCGAATAAACATTATTAAATAACTAAAAAACGCAACAAATAAAGCCACGAAAAAACCCATTACATAATTAAAGTGACGATAAGTGTGCTAAATAAGTGATAAAAAGGTGGTTTTTATGTTGAAAAGTGACGATTTGCAAAACAAAAAGAACAAAGAGTGTGTTAAAAATTCTATTGGCATGAATCATCTTTAACGGCTATTCATTTTTCGAAAATTCATTAACAAGAATAAGACTCACAATTTCGTCACACTGGTAACTGTACGTTTGGCCAGATCGACGAAACGGGTGGATTATTTGAGCGTTGCATCGCGGCGCAAGTTCGCATCCTGCGAACGGATACTCTTTTTGTAAGATAATAAAATTGCAATACAAGTTTAAAACACCAACTTCTAATAAGAAACCACAATGTCACTAGAAAATAATGTTACACATCGGCGTAAGCAGTTATTTAAATCAAAATCGGTCGAGTCTGTTAACTTTGACTCATCACTAAGTACATCAGACCTTGACATAAATGTACGAAGTTTCGAACTACCCACTGTAAATAATAATGATGATGTATGGAAGAATGAAATCTCGCAATTAAGGATGGAACTAAATAGCACGCGTAATGAATTAGAAAGTATAATACTTGACAATAATGATTTAAGAGAAACTGTATCGCGACAGCAGAAACAAATAAATATACTTAAAGAGATCTGTGGTAGTCCCTTGAAATCATACAGAATACAATTACTCTCGGCCAGGAAACGGAGTAGACACTCCGTCACAGATAGCTTGCGTATGTCACTGGACCAAAATGAATCTTGTGAACATGACAAAAACATACAAAGCATAAGGGAGATTTCACCGCAAATACATGAAACCACCTTAGAAAATGAGGAAGGGGAAGTTTCGTCGCAAATTAACGAAATACCATACGCCGACGAACATGTAGGTCAGCAGCAACAATTCACGGATTTCACAGACAAAAGGGCGCTGCAGGTAAGCGATGAGTCCAGCCAGAGGAAGTCATCAAGGCTCATGATTTTCGCAGATCAAACTGGACGCGGTGTACGACAAATTCTGCAAAATTACCTGGGAAATGATTTCTCTGTAACCTCTGCAATAAAACCCTACGCAGCCATGGATGAAGTACTGAGGTCTTGTGTGTCTGCGTGTAGGGACTTTACTAAATCAGATTTTGTATTGATACTGGCTGGCTCTAACGATAAGAGTCCGATGATGGTGCAATCACATTTGCATTATACGTTGTGTCAATTGAGTAATACTAATGTTATAATAGGAAATATTTATCGCAATAATTTTATAAGCGTAAAGATGTTGAACAGCCTAATTAATTTAGTGTGTTGTAATTGTAATAACTCAACTTTTATTCAGCTGGATTCCAATTTCGGTAAGTCAGTAAAACGTTTAGACATATTACATGCATCCAGACTAGTTCTAAGACATATCTTAAGGGTAAAAAACATGAACAACTATCGTAACTATAAGGAATCACTAGCAAATTGCAAACAGATGAAACCTGGATTTTTCATCAACGTTGGTACCCAAACTGATTTCTCGTTAGATGTAAGTTGCAAACAATTGTATACAGAGTGTGTTGACTCCATGACACAAACTAACAACCTAATACAGGAGTCAGACTTTTTTCGTGAATGATTTGTATTCTACTTTCAATTCTTGCTACAAACGTGATTCAAAGTATTGCCCAACTCAAACAAATGTGTTCATATGTCATCAAAATGTATGTGGTATCAGTAATAAGAAAACCGAACTAGAGGGTTACATTAATTCGCTCGATAAGAGAGTAGACTTTATATGTATAAGTGAACATTTTTAAAATGATAAATCGATTCATGTATTTAATCTTGAAAATTACAAATTAGTCTCTTACAATACTAGGAACAAAAAAATAAGAGGGGGGAGTCTAATCTTGGGGCACATTGACAGAAAAGTAGAAATTATAGTTTATAAACAAATTGTATAGGGTGGAAGCCTTTGAAGTATGCTGTATCAAGGACAATAGTACTGGTTTATACTTATGTTGCTGTTACCGCACCCCTAATGCTAAGAATTTCGAACATTTTATGTTAAAAATGGAGAAGTTGTTAGAATATTTGTTCAAGAGGAAAACTATTATTTGTGGTGATTTTAATGTGGAGTTAATGGTAGAGAGCAAGACCCGGACTGAATTCATAAGTTTACTGGCATGTTATAATTTCCGAATGCTTATTAATACACCTACGTTTATTCGCAACAATTGCGCATCTTGTATAGATAAAATTATAACTAATCTACCAGATGATTATGTGGAACAATGTGATGTAGACCACAATGGCTTGGCAGATGGACACGGTGCACTTTTGGGCGACTTTTTATTAGATAATGTAATTGATAATTCAAATAAAAATCAGTACAGAGTTGTTAATAAAAGAGTCTTTAATACTAAAACCTGCCTAGCTCTTAGACAAAAAATTCTTGAAACAGATTGGAGGGGTATGGGGATAAACACGTTCTTGAAGACATTTGCCACAATTTTCAGAAATTGTTACAGAAAGAGAGAACTAAAAATTAAACTCAAAAATGGTTTCAAATTAAGGTGGATGACAAAAGGCATTAAAATATCAAGCCAAATGAAACGTCTGCTGTGTGCTGGGAGTACTTATAAGCTGGAAGGCAGTGTTCAGAATTATACAAATAAATATATAAGAATATATAGAAGGGTACTATCTAAGGCCAAAAAAATAACAATAACTGAAACTATTAACAATTCTTGTAATTTAAGTAAAGAGGTTTGGAAAGTTATAAATAAAAGCACCAATAAAATTAAAGCACCGCAATCTGAAAGTCTCATACTTAAAGTTGACGGTAAAATTATAGATAATCCCTCAGATGTTGCAAACGTATTAGTAAATCAATTTAATTACAAATGTGTTTTGACTAATTTAAAATTAGTCTAGAATCTAGATCCCCATATATTTCTTGAACAGAGTACTAAAAGAGTTCAAAATGATAGGGTTATTACGCCTGTTACTCCAAATGATATAGTGAAACTAGTTAATGGTATGCAAAATAAGAAATCATGTGGTTATGACGACATTCCAATAGCAGTTATTAAAGAAAATTTAGATATATTAGCTGAACCTTTGACTATTTTTTACAATAAATGCATTTCAGATGGTATCTTTCCGGAACAGTTAAAAATAGCAAAAATTATCCCACTCCACAAAAAAGGCTCTAAAACAGATCCAAAAAACTATAGACCTATCTCGTTGCTCCCCATCCTTTCCAAAACTTTTGAAAAAATTATTAAGAATAGAGTTCATCTAAATTTAAACAAGGTTTTGCACTTGAGACAATTTGGATACCAAAAAAATGTCGGAACAGGGGACGCTATATATACATTAGTGGATTAATTAATAAATTGAATAGGAAAAAGAGAGTAGCTGGCATTTTCCTTGATTTAAGCTCAGCCTTTGATACAATTGACCACGAATTAATCATTGCGAAATTAGAGCATTATGGGGTGAGAGGCAAAATGTTACAACTTTTCTCTTCATATTTGAGTAACAGGAAAATGTATGTGGATATTAGTAATATGCAAGCGAATGGTAATGGCAATTGCAATAAATCTTCTATGCAAGATATAGTAGCAGGCGTGCCCCAAGGATCGATTGTGGGGCCTATTTTTTTATATTATTTACAAATGATTTAATTAATTACATTAATACAATATTTTCTGACACACAGCTGACAGTGTTTGCTGATGACACCAATGCAATAGTTGAAGCTAACGATATACAGGAGCTTTCCGCGAAGGTTAATGCAGTGTTAACAATTTTTAATTCTTGGTTTGAAAGTAATAAGCTAATAATTAACACCGAAAAAACCAAAATAATGTTATTCAGCACAACAGCTCGTAATAAAGACAAAATGATCGCACTTAATGAAGTTAAAATTGACATAGTTAGTGAGGTAAAGTTTCTAGGGGTATACATTGACAAATATTTAAATTGGAAAAGGGAATTGCAAGCAATTGATTCGTATATTTCCTCAGCGTGTTATGCCTTACGCAGTCTTAGAGATGAAATTGACATAAAACATCTTAAAATGGTATACTATGCTTTAATAGAATCAAGGTTGAGATATAGTGTCCAGTTTTGGGGAAATAGTTTTAAATATAACTGCCAGAGAGCCTTTGTACTCCAAAAGAGAGCCATACGAACCATGGTCCGGATATCACAAATAGAGAGCTGTAGGTCACATTTTATAAATTTAAAAATTCTTACTGTGCCCAGCCTCTATGTTTTAGTATTGTTGGTGAATTTCAAAAAATACCTGCATAATTATGAAACAGATGAGGAGAGACAGTTGAGGGAGAGTACACGCAGGAAAGATTTTAAAAACTGTACGCTGCCAGACTAGACCCCCTTAAGGGTTTTAATTATTATATGGAAGCGTGCTAACCGTGGGGCTCTAGAGACAAGAGTGGCGAGCGAAACTAGTCCGCCGTACGCGGAGCAGACAATCAAATCAAACACTTACAATACAACAAAAGAACTTACCTGTTGGTTGAAGGACACTGCTCTGGTGCCTACCTGGAGTTATGTATGTAAGTGAGTGTATATGTATTGTGTTGTGACGTTATGAGTAAGTATTCTCAGGAACAATCCGCAACAATCCGCCAGATGTCTTCATGGCACGCGGCTTCAAGGTCACTTTCACTTAACCTTCAAACTAACACAGGTAATTCCAACAAACAAAACCCGTGTTATGTCTTCAAATTGGGGTTAGTTGCAATCAATACGATTGGGTCATGACAGATTGTCCACAAAACGACCGATTCTCAGGGATTGCAGTACAAAGGGTCGCGAGAACCACGCGGCGACTATCCCTTTCAAGAACTTCAGTTTTAACAAATGTAACCCGTATTATTACGTCAAACTGGGGTTATTAACACTCAAAGCAACTGGATCACGACTAATTGTCACAAGCGGATCGATTTAAAAGGATTAATTTCAACGAAAGTGTCGCGGGGGTTCCAAACGCGACGGACCTCTTTTAGCGCCAAACCAAGAAGCCCTGTCAAGTGTCAAAATCAAACTGTCAAGTCAGATGTCATTCCGTTCGACGGCGCGTTCCGAAACTACTTTAAACGGGACCAAACAAAAACAAAATAAAACCCCAACTTAACATTGTTCAACATAGTCCTCAATATCAAGCAGTGCGGATTTTTAACAGGTTGCCATTGGACTTAAAAACTTTAATTTACAAGAGCTCATTTAAGTCAAAACTCAAAGTGTTCCTATTGGAGAAATGTCTGTATTCTATAGACGATGAGTTATCCACGTTTTAAATTTTTTATATTAGTTAATGTGAGACTGGGTAATATGAGTATGTAATCGCAGCTGTAATGACATTGAATGTTTTATTGTATTGATTTTTTTAAATTTATAATATTAATGATTTTATTGTATTATGACTGTGTTAATTTATAATTTTAATGAATGTTGTTTTTGTTGTTTTTTTTTATTTTTTATTTATTATGTATGTTTTCAAACACAATGTGAATTGTTCCTGAAATAAATTGAATTGAATTGAATCAAACCTTATTTAGTACTCATTTTAGAATTTGTTATTGTTTTATAAGTAGCCATGTTCGAAATTTTAAATTCGATGACATCGTTATTAAGGCCGCCATTTTGTTTACAAATTTGATGACATCGTAGGGCCCCCATTTTGTTTAACAATCCCAGTATGACGGTAATGTGAGATGAATGTGAATAAATAACAACTTTTTGTGTATGGTGATGATTTGATGTCTTTTTTGTAAAAAAATAAATATTAATTAATATTTTTTGTTGAACTAGGATACCAATATAATTGAAGAAAAGCCACATCTATGCCAACCTGATTTTGCAAGAAATTTTGTAGAAGAAAAAATACAGCAATGTAAAGATACATTGGTTTCTCCTCAATTTCCACCAGTGCCAGAAACCTTCAACGCTATGGTGAGTCAAATCAAAGTCATACCAAGTTTGATTCAAAACATACCATCATTTCAAAGCATCAAGTCAAGTTTATACAGACATAGAAATACAATCGCTGGAATAAAAAGGCTTAAATGCAAAAATGTGGAAGAATTCCAAGTTCCAAAAAATTATAAGGACTCTCTTTTAGCAGACTATTCATATGGTACGGCAACCAAATTGTAGTGTTTTGTATTGAAGAAGCCAAAAATGTAATCTGTGAGATTCATCATTTCTTATGTGATGGTACCTTTAAAAGCTGCACAGAACCATTCACTCAACTTTAATCGATACATGGAGACTTCAGAAGTACTGAAAATAGTACTAACATGATTCCGCTAATTTATGCATACATGAGTCGCCGTGATGAGGAATCCTATACAATTCTTTTCAATTTAATCAAAAGTCAAGTTCCTGGATGGCAACCTTCAAAGTTTTCAATTGATTTTGAGAAAGCTGCTATGAAGGCCATAAAAGCGACATTTCCGTCAGCTACACTTAAAGGATGTCACATACACTTTAAAAAAGCCATATGGAACAAGGGCCGTGATTTGAAACTTACAACATCTGCTGACATATTCAAATTTCGAGAGGTAGCATTGACTACAGTACTTCCATTACTGCCCGAAACAAAAAATAAGAAACGGTTGGCTCTATATAACGCACAGGGATACTACGGATCCTGATATTTTAAACTTCAGGAAATACGTTGAAGTACAATGGCTAAAAGATGATTTTGTACCAGTTTGGTGCGTTTTTGGGGAAAGGCATCGAACGACAAACGCTGTCGAAGGGTGGCACCACAAACTAAATTCAGCGATGAGCAAGAAAAACCCAAACATAATGCACGCTTTAAGCGTTCTTCGAGAAGATGCATGTTTTTTCTTTGTGAAAAAAATGCAAATAAGTCAAAAAAAAGAACCGTCCAACAAACGAAAAAAAAGTATGTTTACAGCGATCAGTTTATTCAAGAAACCCAAATGGAACTTGTAAACGGCCAAATATCTGTAGGCCAATTTCTATAAATCATGAGAAATTAATAAGTACTTATTGTTTTTTGTTTAACTATGTGGTGTTTAAGACTTTTGAGTAGTACCTACATTATGTTTAATTCAAGAAACCCAAATGGAACTTGTAAAGGCCAATTTCTAGATATTGTGAGAAATTATTATTGTTTTTTGTTTAAGTACATATGTGATTTTTTAAACTGTCGATTAGTACATATCTGTAGGCCAATTTCTAGATATTGTGATAAATTATTATTGTCTTTTTGTTTAAATACATATGTGATTTTTAAAACTGTTGATTAGTTTATAATATTTAATTTTTATTCCTCCGTCGAGGAATAGGATAATAAAACTGTGATTATGATTGTAATGTTCTAGTCGATTTTAAAAATTGTAACCTATCAACCAGCTGTGGAAATTATGTCGTTTAATTACCCACTTCAATAAAAAATAAGCAATCAAAGCTATACTAAGTAGTAGGATTATTTTTTAATACTTGAGTGAAACATTTAATAAAAGTTGATTCAAGAATATGACTATTATTTACCTACCATATAATTTAGAAATATTTAAATTAGTCTCACCCTTAGCCCTGCTAAAAATCAAATCCATAAGTATATTAAGCTATCCTTTACCGGTCTCTAGATTAAATAATTTAAATTGATGGCCAGTGGGAATTGGATCAAAAGAGTTGTGCCATTGTCCCCCAACGGCGGCCATAGGGAATGTTTAAAAATCTGTGTCGCTGTCCACCAGTGGTGGCGAATGGAAATAATTTACAAAGTTGTGACGCTGTCCCCCAGTGGTAGACAGCGAGAATAATGTTTTAAAGTTGTCTCGCTGTCCCACAGTGGTGGCCAGACAAGTGGTGGACATCGGGAATAATCGCCTTTTGTCGTGCAACTGCATGCGGGCTTCGAGAAAACTTGTCAATGTGTGTGTAGGCAACTATACACTTTATTTAAATTATTTACATATACTTATCTATATAATCAAAAACTTAAAACTAATATTTACAAACAAACACAATTACAAATTACAATACAATTTATATATATTTATTTACATTTAAATACCATCAAATATACACCCTTATCAGTTGGTCGATAAATTTTCTATCGATAGTCGATGGTCATCGAACTATCGACCGAGCCCTCATCACTAATGACCGATACCTGCATAACTATCAATAGTTATATACGGCCGGCTACGGCTGCGCGGGCGTATGCCCTTTCCACCGCGCAAGGTCGAACCCACAGGGTGGCACATTTTAATTTTTGTCTACTCAGCGCCATCTATCTACGAGGACATAAATTAAAAATGAACAATGTTGCCAGCGTATATCCATAAAGTAATTGGTAGTATATGTAAGTAAAAGGGGAAGCGCATAATCTTCCATTATCTTCGATTTTGATCTATTGTGAGATAATTAATATTTTTGTCGTTTTTTTTTGCATTTTCAAATGTTCCTTGATCATTGTATTTTATGAATGCTTTGTTCATATTGATAAAAAATTAAACTATTAGTAGAATTCACAACAGGCCACAGGGCGATATTGAAATTTTATGTCATTACAAACATGTCTGCGGTTGTGCATGTTTTTGTAATTATTTTGTTTGCTTCCCGATTTTGAGTGTAAATTACGCGAATTTAGTTCGCTACTCCGTATTTACTAAAGTCTTGGAAGATTAACACTCCCTTAGTGTCTGTTCTTTCTAAATTACGTCGAGTTGAGTCCCTTGTGTTCCTCTGTGATTTAATCGAACCGAATTACTTAGGCCCCCCGTAAATTGGAGTTTGGACCATATAATATGATAAGGTGGTAATAAGTGTTTTGTGTTTAAATAACAATGTCTCGTAACAAGTGTTGTGTGCCCGGTTAATCAATAACAGCTGGTACCGAAGTTAATGTTTAGTTTTTATATGTAAAGTAATGTTTTGTTTTACGCAATAATTATAAACATCCAAAATTGATATTTGTTTTACTATCCCCGAAACCACAAGTTTATTGTAATAATGAATTAGCTTTACCTACCTACCAAGTAGAATAGTGTGGATTAGTTGAAATATTCTGTTGTAGTAAAACTAAACCTAACAAATTCAAATCAAGATTTAAAATCTTGATTTGAATTTAGGATGTTTTACTGCAACAGAACTTTCAACCATTCTACATTATTCTACTTGCAAGAATTACCGATACAAACAAACAACTAGGTAACAAGGTACTACGTAGGTATATTGACAGATGAATAGTGTATGTCCTGGTAACTAGATGGCGCTGCCTAAGAAATACTTAAGTTGCCAGTCTATCTCTAGTATATATAGTAGTCTATGGTCGAACCAGTCAGGACCTTACCTCGACGCGGAGCGCACGCTTGTCGCCTCAATCCTATAAACACGCGGTATTGCAATTTAGCTTTGTTTTTCATTGTTATTAATCTGAACTATACTTCATCTATCTATCATTCTTCTACTTTCATCCTTCCGCTAATCTATACTGTGCTACTGCTTGTGCTTGTGAACTCTTCTCTATTGTGCCTTCTGAACTTAGTGTTAACGGTGTACGACTGTGGACAATGAAATCCTCTACAACGTGAGTTACGTATTTATTTCTACCACACACCACACCTATCTACCTATATGTGCGTGGCGACGCACACGACTAGCGCGCTGTAGTAAATACCAATTTGCCGCGTGCCTTATACGGTCGGCGCAGTCTTAAGGAAAGGACAGAAGAAAAATTTTAGTTTAGTCCTGTCAAATTAATCAGCGCTTGACTTAAATTGACGTAATTTTAGTAGGCAAGTTTTTAATCACGTCTAAACTTGTATGGAGTAGTGACAGGCGCTGATTAATTTGACAGGACTAAACTATTTTTTTTCTTTTGTTTTCATCTTAATGAAATACAAAGAAAAAGATGCACTGAACTTAAATT
The DNA here is from genome assembly GCA_932294355.1 of Aporophyla lueneburgensis. Lineage (NCBI taxonomy): Eukaryota > Metazoa > Arthropoda > Insecta > Lepidoptera > Noctuidae > Aporophyla > Aporophyla lueneburgensis. The sequence continues at coordinate 25,935,200 of OW028735.1, forward strand.
TAGTTTAGTTTATGAACAAAGGAATCGGTACCACTGTAAAACCTATTAAAGTTACAAATTCTACTTAATTAAGAAAGTAGCTATCTTAACTCAATATTACCTGCTAAAAATGTTATCTGCTCTATTATACCCGTATATATCAGCATTTAATCAGTGCCTTCTAAACACATATCCCATAAATAGTCGATGATGATTTGGTCTCCATTACATCGCCAACCATTTTTTGCAGCACATGCATTTGGCTATGCGGTTAAGGGTTAGTGGGGCTTTGCATTCATCGCAGTGAAACTGGCGTTTTGTATATGTTCTCAATGTTTTTGGTATGTATATTTGCTTTAAAAGAATTCTTTCACATTTTTGACTGGCAGTAAGATCTATAGTCTGGTTGAGGTTTTTGGTCGACGAACTACTTGCTTTGCAATTGGATAATGATACAGGATTTCGTTTGTAAACGTGTATCGGTTGCTCTAAGAACTTATTCTCACCTGTAGCATTATTCGTTAAACCTATTTCCATATCAGGGTAGTCATGAAATACTACAGGTAAGTCAGTAACCTGTTCCAAAATATTGTTTCCAATCTAATATCCAAAGTATCTCCACCAAAAGGTAAGTTCTTGACTTCCATTTGCAAGGTGTAATTTTCGTCTGGGCTGATTGATGTATTTTGGGTGGCGATCTTATAGTATGCATCAGCTGTAGTATCTGGGAATGTATTTTCTACTAAAGGTAAGTTTGGATCAGTTTCAATTTTTTGGATGATGTCTTCTATCATAGGTAAGCATGACACTGATGGTTCGATTTCCATAGGGGCGTCTTCACCCGTAGGTAAATAATGTTTTATTGATTCAAATACCGCTTCATTTTTCAGGATAGAATCTTCAAGACGAAAGTAGGGTTCTGTCTCTACTAAAGGCGAGTTTGCAGTTTCGGTTTCCTGGATGATGTCTTCTATCGCAGGTAAGCATGACGTTGTCTGTTGTTGAAGTATCAAAGTAGCATCTTCTTTGCAGGTAGTAGTATTAACAGATGCAGTAGCCAGTCTTATACGGTGAGTTTTTGTTCCAAAGCAGTTGCATATAACCCTTTCAGTTCACCGCAAAAATAGATGATATCTCTGTATGTCAATGTACCGCTTCCTTTTGTAATAATTTGGTGAAGCTGCATGGTTCCTACTAAAGTGCCACTTGTAGTGGCAAAACTGAGGATATTTTATTAATTTGTTCGTCGGTAATGCACCAAATTTTCACAGTTTTCATACATTAATTTCATATTTTATAAGCATCAGAGGCGTCTGTAATGTCCTTTCCGAAACATACTTGTCGGTCTAAGACCCTTTTCACCGATCCGCCAATGCCGTCCGCTACTCCCTTCCCATGACCACTTTCGAAATATGACCACGTAGTCTAACTGTAAGGGGCTGACGCACACATTATTGTAATAGTTCGACGCGAGGCTTGGCAACTGGGACAGTTAGCCTCACGCCTCGGACTAAGTAGGTCGCTGTAACAAATTGTCTAATAAAAGTCTTAACGTGTTTGTGAAGATAATCCGAGTTGTCATTTATCTCCACCACCAGTAAAGGAGCGTAGGCTAAACTCACACTGGTGACCCCTGTGTAAGAACATTGGTGGTGCGAAGGTATTAAATAGTGACGGACAGTACAGTTAATTCATCAAAATGGCTCAAGCCGCGGGACCCGGGCAGGTGAAAAGTGGAAAACAGGACATCACGGAGGTAGCGGCAGTCTCTCTAGCGTCGAAGATCAACCCAGGTTCGTTCAGTTCGAGGCTGTCGTCGCGAATCAAAAGATATCAGACGAGAACAAATATAACCCGCTGGTTACCAAACTCGTCAAGGACAACTTGGAGCAGGCAAGTGACGTATTACTGGCACCTCCGGAAACGAAAAGGTACGAATTATTGAAAAATCGACTCATGACAGTATATGAAGAATCAGAGAGCAAGCAATTCCAGAGACTGCTGTCAGAAATGGAACTAGGGGACCAAAAGCCGTCGAAACTACTCAGAAAAATGAAGGATTTAGCGCGGAATAAATTGCCAGACTAGACACTACAAATGATGTGGACGGGACATCTACCAGCATCCGTCAGAGCGGTATTAGCAGTTACTGACATACAGGAGCTAGAGAAACTGGCAGAATTGGCGGACAAGATTATGGAGACGAAACTACCCATAGAAGTTGCGGAAGTAGCCTGTAAAAAACCGAAGCCACAGGAACGAGATCAAGCTGCGGAACTGGAGGAACTACGACTGGAGGTGGTGCAGCTGCGAGGAAGACAGCCATGGCGTAGGTCGGGGCAAGGCCGATTCCGCCCACGATCGAGCTCACGGGGCAGGCAAGGGGCGACACCAAAAAGGTGTTCCAGTAATGATCCTGATTGGCTGTGTAATTATCATTTTAGATACGGACACCGGGCCAATAGCTGTCAGAAACCGTGCGCGTGGAAGAAGATGCAGGAAACGGCGGGAAACTAGCAGCGGTGCAGCCAGCGGCGGACACCTGCACTGTTTCACCCGCTCACCGCCTGCTTATAGAGGATGAGACCAGCGGATTCAGCTACCTAATAGATACGGGAGCGAATGTGTCAGTGATCCCAAATAATAGTAGATTACGCGCGTATTCAAAATCAAGTGATTATAAGCTGTATGTAGCCAACGGTACCGTCATACAAAAATATGGCACTAAGACTGACCTTAAATTTAGGATTAAGGAGGGCATTTATGTGGACTTTTGTGGTTGCGATCGTTAAGGCAACCAATATTGGGGGCAGATTTTTAAGTCATCATGGACTCTTGGTTGATGTAAAAGCTAGGAGATTAATAGACAAAGAAACTAATTTGAAGGTAATAGCCTCTGTTGTTTATTGTAAGAAACAGTCAGTTACAACCGTCGAGGGCGGTCATGATTTTTCAGAATTGTTAGCAAAATACCCAGAAATAACAAAACCATTGTCTTTTATAGAAACGCTCCGCCACTCTGTGTTATACCACATAGAAACAACGGGCCCACCACTACATGCCAGGGCACGCCCGTTACCGGCAGATAAATATAGGAAATTAAAGAAGAATTTCGTATGCATAATACGAAATTCTTCTTTAATTTTCCTATATTTGAGAAGAAATGGGGATATGTAGGCCCTCCAAAAGTCCGTGGGCTAATCCACTGCATATTGTTCAAAAGAAAAGTGGAGAGCTACGTCCTTGCGGGGATTATACGAGGTAACGAAACCGGACTGGTACCCAATACCCAGGCTTCATGATTTTACATATTTACTAGCCAACAGAAAGATATTTTCAAAAATAGACGTAAATAGGGCGTATCATTGTATGTATAGCAATCAATCCGGAAGACATAGAAAAAACGGCGATAATTACACCATTCGGACTATTTGAATTCCCCCGCATGACCTTTGGCCTGTGTAACGCCGCGCAATCATTTCAAAGATTCATGGATCAGACGGTTTTAAAAGGTTTAGGTAACGTTTTTGGATACATTGACGACGTCATAATAGCCAGCGCCACGAGGGCGGAACACGAAGCCGATTTCGAAAAAGTATTCAAACGTTTCAATGACTACGGGGTGACTATTAACCAAGCTAAATGTAGTTTTGGACAAGAGAGCGTAGAATTTTTGGGTTTCGAGGTATCCACGTAGGGCATCAGGCCACTAAAACAGAAAGTAGAGGCAATTTCGAAATATTCCGAGCCAATAACGATAGAACAATTAAGGAGATTTCCAGGGATGGTAAATTTTTATAGGACACATATTCCAGGGGCAGTTAAATCGCAAATAATTTTAAACCAATATTTAAAAGGTGCCAAGAAAAGGGACAAATCACTCATACAATGGTCAACGGAAGCTGACGAGGCATTCTTGCAATGTTAAACATGCTTGCAGAATGCGGTCACTTTATCGCACCCATTGGCAAATACAACGCTAGCACTTATGACGGACGCGTCGGACACATGTGTGGGTGCAGTTTTACAACAAAGTAGCAACGGTAAATGGACACCTATAGGTTACTTTTCTAAAGCAATGAGTCAGACGGAACAAAAATACTCAACGTATGACAGGGAATTATTAGCGATAGGGTAAGTTAGGGAGAGATGCCTATAGTTTTGAAAAAAAAACGTTTTTTAATTACATACATATGTAAGATACTAAATGAAATATGCGTAGTCCATTTGAATCACTGTTTAATTATGCCATACAGATTGAATTTGGAACAATATTGCAAGTTATTTCAGTTTAAAAATATTTTTAAAAAATAATCAAAATAGGCATCTTACCCAGACATGTGGGTGAGTTGCCCATAGATATTAGGGATAGATGCCCACAAATAATTTGCGAAGATTCAGACGTCACACGTTAGGCATTTCGCTGGATCTTCACTGCAGTCTTCATGGAACCACATTTGGCAAAGAACATACTGTAACCAGTCGCATTACTTCTTAGTGGCGTTATAATACTCTCCACACACTACTCAAATATCTCCAAGAATTTCGTATTTTATGTCCCTTTCTGGTGAGCTATCATGTAAAGAAATATGATCGTCTTCAATGCTCGAATCATCTGAGTTTCCTTTACGACTTTTGGTATATTTTTCTTTTTTAATCCTCTTTGCATAATTTCTATTCGATGGTGGTCTTTTCTGTAGTACTTTTCCCTTTGAATTTTTCTTTTCGGCTTCTTTATTTAAATCCAATTAATTTTAGTTTTATTTCTATCTTTTTCCAAATTTTCCGGTGATGTTAACACCTCAGCGTGCTGTTTTCTTTTACTCGAAACCATAATTCCATAAGAAGGAACTGGGTAAACTTTATTTAAGATCTTTGAAGGAGTTTCCACGTCATCCTCGCCAGTTTTTTTCATTGTACACTCTACAAATTTCAAAGGAGTAGACTGATTTTCTACATTTTCTTTATTCTCTCCGCTTGACGAAGTCATGGGGTTTGACATTTTGTTCACTCTACTTGTAGAAGGAACTGGGTTTTCAGTATTAGCACTGTTGATTGAGCGAGCCAGGGTTTCGGCAGAAAGACCATCAGTTGAGAGCACACTTGTATGCGCAGGATCAGATATAAAAGCGTATTCAGGAATTGCGTTTCTGTCGGGCGTAAATAATCCGCAAGCGCGAAATCCTGACGCACCATTATTTTGGTTAGCTGATTTGCCCCATGCTTTGACTAAAAGACTTCCAAACTGAAGACGTCCTAACTTTCTACTTGGGTTGTTACGAATCCATGCATTGGTTTCATTGTTAAAATTTGATTTTAGGGCTTTAAATAAGGTCCTGTCCAAGGGTTGTAAGTAATGAGTCGTATGACTCGGAAAGCAAAGTAAAATAATGTCATTACTTTCACAAAATTCCAGCATCTCTATAGAGTTGCAATGTAAAGTGTGTCCATCTAATAGGAGAATCACTTTTCCGGGAGGTTTCCTGGGATAAAAATGTTCTTTTAACCATTTAAAAAGAGATCAGTGTTAATATAACTTGATTTCTCATTCATATAAACTTTACTTCCTGGAGGCATTCCATCAGCGAACTCGTCCTTTTTGTTTTTTCCTTTGAAAATTGTAATAGGTGGTATAAAATTACCTTCAGCGGAGCAACAACAAATTAAAGAAATATTTTCTCCTTTTTCTGCAGAAGTTAATTGTGGAACTGATTTAGATCCTTTGATTGCTAGAACATGAGGCGGTTTGTTATTTAACTGTAAACCGGTTTCGTCCATATTGAAAACTTTATTTGGATTACTGATAAAATTGTGTTCCCTAAATAATGACTCCAATAAATCAAAAAATGTATAAACTTCCTCTATTGTCATTCCTTTAGCTTTTTGTAGAGACACTCCTTCCGATTTCCTTAATGACACTTCCGGATTTCGACGTAAAAAGATTTAACCCAGTCGTACCCTGCTTTACCCGTTTCCTTGTTAAAATTGTGCTTAAGGTTTAAGCTTTCAGCAAATTGAAAAGCCTATTGGCGTAAATCATTAATAGTAGGCACAAACCCAAAGCTTTGCAATTTCATTATATGATTTACAATTTTTTTTTTCTTTTTCTCCAAACGGAGAATCAGGTCCAAGTCGCCCTTTATTAGTATTACCTGTGACAAATCGACGGCGTAGAGTTCTGTAAGGAATATTGTATTCTTTACTTGCTTGAAAAAAATTCAGTGTTTTATTTTGTACAAGAGTAATGGCTTTTCCTAAATCTTCACCACTCCACGTAGCTCTATTTGCGCCAGTAGGCCTTCTTTTATAGTGATTCGGCATCTATAAAAATAAAACACCAATAATATTTACTGGGCATCTAACACTGAAACATCATTGGGCATCTCTCCCAATTATTAGGGAGAGATGCCTATCGACTCTGAATGCACCCTAAAACAGTTACAATTCAAAATGGTGAATCAACAAAACAAGGGTAGAATGTTAGGTTATGAAACAATTTAAGACTATTTAAGTGATGAGTTTAAGAAAAAATAATACTGCAAGCTATCTCAAAATTATATTCTTACAATTTAATTAAGTACACTTAACTTATCTTACGAAAAACCACGAAAGTATGAATTAAAAGTCCGTAATTTGCGTACAAAAACTTTCCACACTGACACTAGCTTCGAACTGACGTATTATGGATGCGTTCCGGGTTACGCAAAATTTTCATTAAATTTTTTAAATTTAGTAGGCATCTATACCTTATAGGCGTCTCTCCCTGACTTACCTAGCGATTCAATATTTCCAGAAACAAGTGGAAGGCAGACAACTAATAGTTTACACAGACCATAAACCAATCACCTTCGCGTTTACAAAAAACAACACCGGTAAAGAAATACCTAGGCGAACACGGCAGTTAGCATACGTGAGCGAATTTACAACAGATATTAGACACGTCACCGGTACAGAGAACCCAGTAGCAGACGCCTTATCGCGAGTAGAAACAGTGTATTGCCCGCAGGCAATCGATTACTCAGAATTAGCAGAAGCCCAAGCAAAGGATAGTTAGTTATTAAGCCAACCAAACAATAGTAACGTCGTTATTAGGGAAATCGAGGTACCGCAAACAGGCGGGAAAACGATTTCCTGTGAAATATCTACCAAGAACGCGAGGTTGTACCTACCAGAAAGTTTAAGAAGAAAGACGTTCGATGCGACACACAACATAAGTCATCCAGGCATCCGAACCACTCGCAAGTTAATGCAGGACAAATTCTTTTGACCAAACATGAATTGGGATATAGGGCAATGGGCAAAAGCGTGTGTACATTGCCAAAGAAGTAAAGTCATTCGGCACACAAATTCAGAATTAGAGACATTTACCAAGTGCGATCGATTTGAGCACATTCATGTAGATATTGTAGGACCACTGACTACTACAGAAGAAGGGTTTAGGTATTTAGTAACGGTAGTAGATCCGATCAAGGATATCACGGCAGAAACGGTAGCTAAAATAGTTTACGAGGGGTGTGTATTGTTATTTGTTTTGAATTAAATAAAAGAATTTTTATTTAAACTGTTTTAATTTTAATATGTATATCTCTTAGTTCTTAATACACCTGAGAGGACACCGGATATTAGTGGTTGTCTCAAAAACGATGGTGACAGCTCCCTGTCACTCATGACAGATTAGTAACGTTCCATTACTGCGTTACTACATCATCCCCTTTTTATTTTAACTTATTACACTAAAATTACTTAACATTAATACAAAACCAAATAAATGTGCTTCTTACATATTTAATACTAGAAACAAAATTACAATCTCTTCTAATTAGTAGTACACCACAGTTACCCATTCAACCAGTGAGTACCCACTTCTGGTGAGCAACAAAGTGTATGCTGGTCGAATGTAGAAAGAGGTTCTAGTGTTATTAATATTGTTTATGTCTCTTAAATTATATGACCTATTACCATTGAAACTAACAATTTAACCTTCTAGCCACACATTCTTTTGTACATCTTTGTTGAACCATATTTTTTGACCTATGCTAAATTCTGGTTTGATTCTACTTGTTCTATTATATTTTTTTGTATTTCTTTCTACCTGTTTACTTAATTGATACTGTACATTTATATTTAACTTCGGTTTCAGATAATTTTGTGAAGTTATTAATTTTGTTTTTATGTTTCTTTCTATTCATTAATAATTCACAAGGTAAGTAACTTGTTCCAGCCACTGGTGAAACGCTGTACTTTAATAAAGCTACTCTGAAATCTGTGTTATCTTCATTACATTTATGCATTATTTTATTTGCAATTTGTACACCTTCCTCAGCCATCCCATTCGACTGTGGATATCTAGGACTAGTGTATGTATACTTAAAACCCCATTCCTTTGCAAATTGTTTACATTCACGAGAAGCAAATGGTATATGATCCGAAACTATTTCACTAGGTACTCCAAAGTTACTAAGTATATCTAGTAATGTATTTTTGATGGTATTTGCATTTTTGTTATTTACTAACAATATCTAACCACTTTGAGTCATAATCGTATATTACTAAATTAGCTTTCCTCTTATATTCCATTATGTCAATACCTAAATTTAAAAACGGTAAACTAGGTACTGAATGTGTGCTTAGTGGTTCTTTGATATTATTACTGTGATAAGTTTGACAGGGATAACATTTCTTCACATATTCTTCTATATGACTGTCTATATGAGGCCAATAATATAGTTTTCTTGCTAACTGTTTAATTTTTGACATTCCTAATGTCCTTCATGTAGTATTTTTATAATCGATATTCGTAATGTCTTAGGTACAATTAATCTTTCTTTTCAATAATTACCAAATTATTTACAAAACTTTTTGGATGCTCAACTCTCGCAATGACTTTGTTCCTTACCAGTGCTTCCAGCTTATCAGCAAGTCGCTTCATAAGTGCATTAGGCACTCTCCGTGGCGGTCTCACAACAGGGTCTGCACCAGATTGAATGCGCAGCTGCAGTGGACTCTTAAATTCTCCAATACCCTGAAAGAGTTTGTTTTTCATATTAATAATTAGTTCTTTTTCCTTAATATTATTATTATTGACACTGTGCACACTGTTAATATTTATGTTATTAATTAACTTTAATGTAATTAATGTAACTAAACCCAAAATTGGTTTTACATGTTGTTTAATAATTATGAACATGTTGTTTTGCCTGTTGGCTTAATTTTCTCGCCCCCAAATGCCTCTAAAATAATATTAGTCTCAGACCACTGAGGGTTTTCATCATCGACTATTCTTCTTAATTCCCCTAGTGATAGGACATTCACCTGCGACCCTGTGTCATACTTAAAATTCACCTTCTTATTTTCAATTTGTAATATTACTAACCACTCTTTATTCCTTATTACATTAATATTCCCTATGGAATGACAAACTTTCTCGAGTCATAATTCCTTACCCACATTATTTTCCTCATTACTATTGTTTTTATCTATTTTTTCAATTTCATGCACTCTTTTATTTTTGCACCCTGATGCAAAATGATTTAATTTTGAACAATGTGCACATTTTTTTCCATAAGCTGGGCACTGTCTGGGACCATGTTCTCGACTACATTTTAGACAATGATAATAGTTTTTATTGAAAGGTATTTCAGATTGTGTATTCTCATTAAAATAGTTATACTTAGCTCCCTTATTGTTGGTACTTTGGCCCTGTTCGCTTATGATTTTATCCACATTTATTACAAGCTCCGCTTGCTTTTGGAAGTTCTTCATGTGTTGCTTGGATAATTCTGCAGCTCTGCACCTGTTCACTGCCTTGTCGAGGGTGAGATCACTGACTTCTATGAGTTTTTGTTGTAGGTTTTTGTCGCTGATCCCTATAACAATCCTGTCCCGTAGCATCCTGCCTTCTTAGTCTTTGTAGTTGCAATTTTTTTACTAGTTTCTTGATATTAGAGTAGAAATTGTCAAAACTTTCACCTTCTTCTTGTTTTCTGTTATTAAAAATGAAAGCATTGATTACTTCATTTTGCTTGGGTGTGAAGTATTCATCAAACGCTTTTAGCACCTGCTCATATTTCGGGTTCTCTTTATCATTGTTTAGTATGTTGAAATACAATTCCTGTGCTTCTGCTCCCACGCAGTTTAATAAGATGGCCGCCTTTCTCAACTCCGACAATCTCTCAAAACCAGCCGCCGTGAGGAAAATTTGGAATTGTTGCTTGAATTTCTTCCATCTGGGCAATAAATCTTCGACTGTATCGAGCAATAACGGCTGTGGCATCTTATATTCTATGGTGGCCATTTCTTCCATTCGTTATCGTTGCCGGCGTGGGTTTTGCAAGTTATTCGCTCTAATCTTCTGAATCCGTTGACGTAAATGTGTCCTTAAACCGGCTCCGCCATGTATTATTATTTGTTTTGAATTAAATAAAAGTATTTTTATTTAAACTGTTTTAATTTTAATATGTATATCTCTTAGTTCTTAATACACCTGAGAGGACACTGGATATTAGTGGTTGTCTCAAAAACGATGGTGACAGCTCCCTGTCACTCATGACAGATTAGTAACGTTCCGTAACTGCGTTACTACAGGGTGGATAGCACGTTTCGGTGGCCCGGTAGAAATGACGTGCGACCAGGGGAGACAGTTTGAGAGCGCATTGTTCATGTTAGTATTAAAAATATTAGGTATACACAAAAACATTCATTTTCTCGATTATATTCTCAAGCTGCTTAAGCTTTCTATCTGATTCTATTTTCATTCGATAGTGCCTTTTTCTGAGTTTTTCTTGCACAGTTAGTAATGTGTTCACTCGATTTTCATAGCCTTTGCATTTTCTAGACAAGCAATCATATCTTTTCTTTAAATTTCTCAGTTTAGAAGTTACACCCGAGTCATTTTTATTTCTTTGACTATCACTATTATCATTTTTAATTTGTTCCTTTATAATGTTGGTTTTGATTATTCTCTCGTGTCTTCGTTTTGTTACGTTGCCTTCGTTTCAGATTTTTCCATTGTTTCCTCAATTTCTTTTATTGTGTATTATTTAATTCAGCTACCTTCTTTCGCTTTTGTTTAACTCGCTCTAAGTCCTTTTTACATTACATTTCGTACTTTTCAGGGTCATTTTTAATGCTTTCCCTGTAACGCCGCATTTTAATGCGGCTGTAAGAGCCATTTTTAGTTTAGTCAAAGTATACCTAGAACCAAAAAAATACAAGGCTTAGTTTTTCTCCCAACTATTAAAAATAAATGATAATGTATTATGAAAAGTACCTAGAAACCTTTCACAGGGTTCAAGTTATCTTCATACCAAATTTCATTAAAATGCGTTCTACCATTTTGGCGTACGTACACATAAAAGACGAAAATTTGTGATATTTGTTTTAATTTAAACGATTTTTGTTTACATCTATAAATATTCTTTTTTTAATCACGTAAATAATGATAACTATTTGATACGAATCGTTTAAATTTGAATTTTTTCGTTGATTAAAAATACATATAAGTAAAGCACCCGCAAAACACCCACCGTGGCACCATGGGCAATTAGCTTCTTGTGTGTCGCAACTTTATGCGGTCATGTTCGTTACTTTTTTGGTCCGGATCATACGTTACCTTTCGTATGGTATCAGATAGGACGTAACAGAATCACAATATTTAGCAAAACTCTTTTAATAATCAAAAATGTTGGATTGTTTTCTTATAATGAATAATGTATCTTGCTATGGAATTAACTGACCTGTATGGTACAATACATATCAAACTGAGGGTGATAGTAATTGTTTAGTGAAATCGTGATTACTTACCGGACAATCGGACAGGAAAACGAGGGATCGCCTGCTCCGACTGGTTCTAACACGACGCTAAAATGGCCGGCAGTGAATATGACGGCTTCGATTTTGGTGTTACCATTGTAATAAAACACAACGTAATATAGTAGAAAATGTTTGTAAATTGCTTAAACTTCGGTAACTATGCCGGACATGTCCGTTATCAATAAAACTATCGGACAATGTTTAAAATTAGAAAATAAATTATAATTAACATATAAAGCTGCATTAATGTGTTTTTATTTAATAGAAATATATTTGTCATAGAAAAGTTAGAAATTATAAAACATTTATAGAAAATTTCATCAAAATTGGCAACTCAAAAGTACTTTGGTAGAAATGGGACAGTACTGTACAGAATAATTGTCAAACTTTGAAATTAATTTTCATGTCTTTTAATCAATAAATGTTATATTTTATGTATGCTAAACGAATGTCCGGAAGATCGTTCAAATATTATACAAGAAGTTGCAGTTATTAAAGATGCATAGACCTCTGTAAAAAAAAAATAATTCATGATTGAAATAGCTAATTTCCAGAGAGGAGTTTTTTTTTTTTTTGTTTTTGAGAGTAATACGGTGACAAACAGTAGGTATCGCGCCGCGCGTCGGCGGCATATTAACGAATATAATTTTAATACACTAATAAAAGTGTATTAAAATTGTATTTATCCATTTCTACAATAAATCCTTTATATAAAACATTTTATAATACCTTTAACTATACAAATCACATCTTATGTCTAACGTTTACGAGACTTAGCTGCCGACGCGCGGCGCGGTACCTACTGTTCGTCACCGTATTACTCTCAAAAAAAAAAAAACTCCTCTCTGGAAAATAGCTATTTCGATATAAAACAAACCTGCTCTTTCGATATAGACAGATATAACATGTTTTGTATTGTTTTGAGGTTAGGAACTCATTTTTTTTTTAAAACGGATGGTTAAATCGGAAAACTGACGAAAAAATACAGCAGAAACGTATTTTCAAATTTTTTTATGAGTTCAGTTTACTGTTGTAATCGTGAGCTGAAAAGTAGATGTTTTGGCGCTCGCGCGCCGAGCTAGGAGAGTAGATGTGAAACGCCTCATATTTGTTATTTTGTTAGGTTGCGACTGTAGCCATAAGCACAATTTCGAAAATGTTTTGTTATGAATTCCACTCAAAACAAAACAACACAACTGTCAGTTTGACAGCGCTCACGGTGATATCGGTTTGGGGCATGGTCGGCGTTATCGCAAGATGGCGCCTGTCAAGACGTCATCTATGACGATTCACTGGACAGCGTCATCGCGCTCACGCCAATTCGGAACGGGTGTTAGCGCGCTCAAATCGATGAGATTGCAATAGGTCATCCGGAGCAAAATTACGCATATTTAAAGTGAATTAAAATTTAATGTGTTCATTGTTTTATTTACTTTATTTAATGCTTATACACGACTACACTCCACGACGCATGAATAGGACTGACTAAGCATTTTATTAATATTTTGAGACTAAGAAAATACAGAAATGGCCCAGTTTTTATTTTGAATTATTCAAGCCGACGCACAGTGGTTCGAAATCGACGCTCCGTGGACATTGAAATCAAAATTTCTTTCGGCGAGAAATAAAAATCGGAACGGCTTTATTTCAGTATTATTTATATTTGGTAATATGACAGTAATAGACAGCACCATCTCCGAAAAAAAAAAAAAATATTTTTATGTATGAAGAAAAACAATAAAAGTCGTTTTTTCTCACAACTTAATAAAACTTAAAGCCTGCGGCTTACATGGGGTGTTGCCCCACGTGAGGCGATTCCGAAATGCTATAACACGCACACCGATGCGCGCCGCTTCACTCACAGTAGAGTGTTGAATTCCGAGAAATTCAGTTCGAGATTTTTACGTTGATTTACGTGTGATCTTGAAAATATACAAAATAATTGACTTTAGTGTGCTAATTTTAGTAAAAATAATGAGAAATAATGGAATATACAATATAAAAGAAAAAACTAAAAAACACTCAAGTAGAGACCCATTTACAATATAAATATTTTTTTTTTTTATATATTTCTTAAGATAATTTAATTCGTTGTTAGTAGATTATGTCAGTAGATAAAAAGTTTGAATTCTTAATTAACATAAAACAGAGTTGTTTTTTATACACAAAAGAGCACATATAAATACTAGAGTCGTCTTCATCTGCATTCATGCATTGCTTGTAGTTGCTTTGATTTGATTTTTTTTTTTAGAATTTAGAATTTATTCGACGTAAAGTACACAGATACAGGGTGACAATTTAATATGCAAATAGACTGGTACAAGATAAATGATCAATGACCCCTATGCTAGGAAAAACCTGTGTTACAGGGGTCATCCATCCGTCTAATATAAATGTTATAAAGGTACTTACAAATTTAGTAATGCGTACATTACAAAAAAAAAATCCATTGATGCACCATTGAAGCCCCGTTTGCAGATTAAGATGAGTTCTTTATCTTGCAAATGGTCCAAAGGGCTTTGACCAACTTCTATGGGACTTTGGCCACTTATAAACAAACAGTTCAGCTAATAATATATGGTTGATTTAATAGTTCATATCAGTAAGAATGAAGATATAAACCTAGTTTTGTATCAAGATTTATATTTAGATATTTTTTTAACATTCTATTGAAATGGGTTATGCATGAAATAAAGCTTGCTTTTCATATTAAAATATATTTATTAATCTGATTCATACGTGATAAAAATATCGTCAAGGAACTGTGCAGGTGGATTAATATGTTCCTGATACCTTGCCCAACTTAAAAACCAAATAATAGTCATTATATGTGCACAGCAACCTACTGTTCTACGACCCACCATGCAGTTGCAGCAATATTGTTTTATGGCTGCCCTCCCTTCAGTGTTATTGTCATATAATATATATACAAAATATGTTTTTCTGCTAATATGCCTGCTCTGTATTTTCCCACGCAATAAACTGCAGTTCACTGAAGGGAGCGGGAAACCTTCCAGTAGGCTGCTGGCAGTATTTCTGCACAACTCAATAGTATAGGAACCATCGCCTCTTATGTGTTCTCCATAGTATGAACGTGCTTGTTTTAATTGATACGTTCCACATGCAATTAATATTAATTCATTATATTCCAGCCTCGGAAAAGATACATTATGTATGTTTACATTTATTGGTAGAAAATCTGTTCGCCGTTTATTTTGTTAACAAAATCAGCAAGAGAATTATTTATGTACATGTGTTCGTTTATTATCTCTAATATTTGCCCTGCATCCTCTCTGTCTCTAATTCTCTGGTGAAACCTATTTATTAGAGCTGCTGCTATGCGAAAGTCTGTCATTGCATGTTTTGATGCACGATTAAAAAATTCGTGCATTAGTAATTTAAAAGATCGCTTAAATATGCCATTTACTGCTTCAACCACCCACCTACAAACCGTGACAGCTCTCGACTTATAAGCAGCAAGGGTCGATAATTGAGTTTCACCTTGTTGTAAGGATGCAGGCATATGAGTTACGTAATTACATTCTCTCAGCAACGGCACAGAATCTCTAAAACCCCTATCCAGAATAAAGACATCACCTGCTTGGAAATCTCCTTACAGGTTTTGTTTCTTCGTTAAATTCATTTATTATTATATTTGCATCTGATGTTGTAGCTGGATAGGGGCCCATTACATCTATAATGTATCCATCACAACAAACCATAAGTAAAGGCTTCATCAAGTTCCTATACTTGTGCAAAGAGTATGTATCTTTTTGGTACATATTATTTGATGATTTTTGTACATACAAATATGTTCCATCACTTATAACAATAGGTTGCCTATTTTCACCTCCAAATAAACCATTAGGTATTAACAAATTCCTTTCGTTTATTTGTGTTCTAGAAATATGATTGATTCCTAAATTGTTTGGAACAAATACACTGTCTATTATTTTTCGAGCTTGACCCATTAACCTCATTAATGTAGTGCGAGGTATATTTAAAAGTGTTGTGATCCTTTGATCACTATCACCCGTTCGCAATTTAATTAGGTAGGCAGCGAGTGCTAATTTATTTTGGCGAATATTTTGAAGTTCTGGCAATTCTAAAAAGAATTGCCCAAATTGCTCTTTGCTCAACCCAATCCAATAATGGCAAAGTTCATCTGAGATTGTTTCCATATGAGTAAAATCCAGGATTAACTGTCGCTCATTTGCAAATGTTGCAAAATCCTGGATGTGTTCTGCATTAAAACTATGAATAGGCGACTGGATATTTGACAGAACTTCCCAATTATTGCTGCACAAATGTAGTGAGCGAATCCTACAACTTTGTGGGACATAGAATTTGTAATCTAAAAATAACTTCACCCTTAGCTATTTAGGGACAGCTAGCCTTTGGGTTGAATGGCAATCAGGATAAAAACAGCAGCTTTGAGTGCCTGATGCTCTGGTATACAAAGGCAAGTCGATGGTTGTTCCATCCAATGGACGTCTTTCAGCCTCAGTGGAACGTACAGCAGCTCGATCTACTCGTTGCCAGCAGGTATGACAGACTTGGTCAGATCCATGCAACTGTAACAAAATTAGTAAATATAAATCAGAAATACTAATTAAAAAAAAAAAAAACTCCTTGCCAAACAGTGGGACAGTACAGGCTAGTTAAAAAAATAATAAAAATATGCTCAGATTTTATATTTAGATACACAAAACCAAGGCACACAAACTATATTCAAACCCTGATGCAGGGTCAACCCCGGAGTAACCAATATATTTAAGTATTTAAACTAATTTGGTCATTTTCATTAATGTTTTATAATATATCACGGGATATTAAAAACACAAACAAGGAACAGTGCCGATATAAACATCAATATAAACAAGCTTGTTTAGTTATGTTCCAAATTCCTACTTCAGTGTTATTTTGTGTGTGAATTTAAGCAAAACTGTGGTGACAAATAGTTTACAATTAGTTGCATATTGTAAATGGGTACATACAATAAATAATTATTTAAAATACTTACTTGACGAGGAGCTATCTGTTCCATCACCATATTCCTAATACGAGATTCTCTTTCTGTCTCAGTATGCAGCCTATGAGATCTTTGTCCGTAACAAAGAGCATCCACAGCAGACACAGATACTTCGACGATGTCCACTGCTAGTCGTTGGTTCGTTTAATATTTGCGTCCTCGAATGATGAATAGCCAGGGTCCAGCAAGGATGGCATACTAAAGTATCATCTTCAGTCTAAACAAACCAAAACATAGATATTGTTAGTGATATTAGAACATAGATATTGTTAGTGATATTAGAACATAAATATTGTTAGTGATATTAGAACATAGCTATTGTTAATGATATTAAATGGTAATAAAACTTACCAAACGAGGAGCAATCCAGTGTTGTACAATTAACCGCACATCCGTTAGAGTAAGACTATGTCTCCTCCTTTGAAATAAATCGCTTCCACAATTAACAAAGCGTTGCGTCGTCACGTCATTCGTCATCAGATTACCGTGAGCAAACACGGAATCCAAGTCCACGAGGTCCACATTAAAGCCGGGGTTATCGTTTGAGCGAGGTACGGTGTCCATAGAGGTGCCAGGTTCATCATAAATACAAGGTTCAGGGTCCATGGAAGTGCCAGGGTCGTCCAGAAAGGAAGAATCGGAATCCATAATAGAAATAGCCAAATTAATCGCAATAAAACTGATAAAAACAACACTCACGATGCAAAAAAACAAAGCGAATGTTAACTGACATTTTGACACAACATTTTAAAGCATTGTGTTGCCAAATAAAAAAAAATGATAATTGTATCGATACATATGGAATCGATTATTGTTTTATAAGTTCTTTAGGTATAATCATCATCATCATCATCATTTCAGCCGTAAGACGTCCACTGCTGGACTTTGGCCTCCCCCAATTTGGGGGGCTTTGCCATAATCGCCACGCTTGGCAGGCGGGTTGGCGATCGCAGTATGGTGGTAAAATGCATAGAGAACGCTGCTGCCCATTCTCTAGTAAGGTATTATACACTCTTCAATTTATCATTTCTAAGTCATTAATCATTTATATCGTTTATTAGTATTTTTTTTAATAATATGATTAAATTAAACTGCGTTAAATACAGTGAAGAGATTATCCTACATTTTAAATCGATTTGAATTTGTTGTTTATGCAATTTTTGTTTGGCAACACTGAAGTCTAATTCAAAGCCATCTGGCTTGGTTACATCATAACAAATACCAAAAAAAAAAGTTTTTTTACAGTGCTAATTGATACAAAATTATTAGCATCAGATATTTACTAAAATAGAATTATAATTATTGGTAAATTACATTTTTGTATAGCAGCGTGTTTAAAAATGGCCAGCTTCGGACAATTCCCTGTAATGTTTTGGCAAGTCGAGTGACAGTGATGTGCAAAATAGCTTGAAGTTTACCTTTAACCCCTTGTTCGGTCACTTCAATATCGCTCTCTGGAGGATAGCATGCCTTCTTGGCTTTTAAAACTGAATAATATGTTGGGTACAAATCTACTCCACTTTCTTTCGCAGTTTCCCTTAAACTTATATACTGCCACTTCGACAATTTCAAAGAAATGAATACATATACCCAACGCTTTCTCTGCTGAATGCTTGTTAGTAGTTCCAAAAAAAAAAAACCCCTCAAAAAAAAAAAAAAAACTCCTCCAAAAAAAAAAAAAAACCCTCTACCACCCCCCCCCCCTAACCCTCCTTTCAAAAAATTCTTGATCACTGCTGCTTTTTCAGGATGCTCGGTAATATATTTTATTTAGTCTTTCACATCCTCATTCTCCTCACCACAGTTCCTGAGAGTCGTGCGTTAAAAGTTCTTCTATTCTTCTCTTCTTCCATTTTTGGCATAATTCTGAGAAAGGTTTTCTTGAGCTCCTTTTTAGTGTTGTAGTGCTAACAGTACATGTAGTTACTTTGGATGTAGATGCACCTTCATTTATACCACTAGCACTTGAGGTTGAAGGTTCAACAGTATCAGTAACAGAGTCGATTGATACCAATCCAATTTCTTCACTTTGTACAAATCTGTCTTTAATTAAGTTTTGCCATTTGATCTCTTTTTCTAGCCAAGTTTGTATCGTTCAATTACACGATTTCCAATTTCTATGCAAAACACACACAAAACTTACACTTGACAAAACTGTTTTATTTTTTTTTTGGTTCTTCTTCAGACAAATTTGTCGCTTTGGTTAGAAGTGCTTCTAACAAAACACTGGGCTGCGAAAAGCAACTTTTTGTTTTCACAAATATGAAAATGTCCAAATTTGTATAAAAACTTTCCATGATCATAAGTACAGAAGCAAGAAGTTAATGTTATAGCGTGAACAGTTGCTGACAAAAACTAATGATTTTGACGCTATTGTCCCTATTTATATAAAAGTATCCCTCTCAATAGTATCTTAAATAATAGTACTTAGTTAAACACTTCGTATAAATAGCCCTTAACTAATGTATCTTAACTCGTTAACAATATTTGCACTAATGAGATGAGACTAAATTACTATCATATGTTAATTAGCATGCATTTAGCATTGATTTCCTGTTAAACTTGAGATTACGAACATCTTACAACAAACAATCATTACTATGTAACTATCGGTTCCAGTTGGTATGTGTACCTATCTCAAAGGGGTCCACCCTTTGTGGCAGAATTTTTTTCGTCATAATATTATTTTGCATAATAGCGGATAGCATAAACTTCATTTCGCAGAAAATCGTTTGGCATACACTCATTTGTCATACATTCACAACGCATCATTTATAAGTCAGAATCATCCTTAGGCATAAATTTTATATCCATAATAATCAAAAGGGAGAACCATCATATCGCAGAAAGTTCGCAGTCAGTATCGTCTCTTAGCATAATTTCATATCGATACTCATTAAAAGGCAGAACTATCATATTTCAGAAATTTTACAGTTAGAATCATCTTTTGGCATACATTTCATATCCATAATAAATAATTGAAACACTCATATATTACATTAGAGAAAATTCATAATTAGCACGCTGCATTCAGACATGCAAACAAGCATACACCATGCATGCAGCATGCAGCATGCAAGCAAGCATGCAGCATGCAAGCAAGCATGCAGCATGCAAGCAAGCATGCAGCATGCAAGCAAGCTCACAGCACGCAGGCGAGCATGCAACATGCAGTATGCAAGCAAGCTCACAGCATGCAGGAGAGCATGCAACATGCAGCATGCATGCTTTCTGTCACGGCTCCGGCGCTGCGAGGCTCCGGCGGTCCCACGCGAGCTCATCGTCGCAGATGGTTTTACGCTCACCACCGCAGCTTCGGCTTACTGCCTCAGCCTCAGCTGCGGCGGCGCGCGTCAAAATCACCTGCTCCTCAGCTCGCGGGCCGCCTCGCCCCTCTGCGCCTACGCGGGTTTAAATTACACTCTAGGGGTAGGGCAGAGAAGACTACGTGGAGTCGGTTCTGCAGCGATTCGTTTCTGTCAATAACTTTTGTAGCACAAATTATATTGACTTTTTGGGACACTATTTTAATTTTAATTTAAGGTCAAAATGCAATATTATACAAATGACAATATGCCTAACAAAATTATTCAAAATGAAATTGTACCATCTTCATAGTATGCCAAGTGAAATTATACCAAATTATCCACGCTCTAAATAAATGTTATGCTAAACGAAATTATGCTAAATTTTGTCCCATCTCAAAAATATCAAATAACTAGCTTCTGCCCGCGACTTCGTCCGCGTCAAATTTTTCTCCCCTGACCCTTCCCGTCGCATCGATTTGCCTGCTAGTTTTCGTCCATTTTTCGTTGCTGCTCACTCCTTTTGAGTTATAGTGAGTCAACCTTAAAAGATAGACATATGCTCTCGCGGACTTTTTTTAGAACTTTTTAAAGGAAACAATTCCGTCATACATGATTTTTGCGTTGCTTTAACCGTTTACGCAGCGCACGCAACGGAAACTCTCAAAAGAAATAAATTTTCCCCGTTTTTGCAACATTTTTCATTACTGCTCCGCTCCTCTTAGTTGTAGCGTGATGTTACGTAGTACGGTCCATGAGTTCTTAGCCTCACATAGAAAATAAACAGAACGTAATTTGGTTTTCCTTCATAAAGTAGGTACAAGTCTCAACATGCACTGTGTTGAGTTTCAACTTGTTCCATTTGGTAATTTAGTTTTGAGAGCGATTTAAATACATGCAGTCGAGTGATGTTCCCAAAATGTATAAAATTGAATATCGGGCTGTTATAAAGTTTTTAACTAAAGAAGGTCTAACGCCAACGCAAATAAAAGAAGGATTGACTGTCGTTTACAGTGACTCTTGCCCTTCGTATGCAATAATAAAAAACTGGTCTAAGCTGTTTCGTTGGGGTAGAGAATCATTGGAAGATGATCCACGTGAAGGAGGCCCTGTCACAGTGACGACCCCAGAAAATATTCAATTTGTGGAAGATATTGTTCTAAGTGACCGTAGATTAAAAACAAAAGAAATTGCTGCACAGTCTGGACTTTCAAAAACAAGTGTTATGAGAATCCTTCACAAGCATTTACACATGACAAAAATCAGTGCAAGGTGGGTGCCACGGATTCTTAGTGCAGTCCAAAAGCAGCGACGTGTTGAATGTTGTGAAGAATTTTTAGAGATTTGCCGTGTGACCAGGAAGCAGTTATTCAATCGATTGTGACGGGCGATGGAACTATGATTCTTTAGTACGATCCGACATCTAAAAGGGACTCGATGGAATGTCACAGAAAGGGAGAACCGACACCAAAAAAAGCTAAGGTCACCCGAAGCGTTAAGAAGCTCATGGCTAAAATTTTTTGGGACTGTGAGGGAATCCTTCTGATCGATTTCAAGGAAAGTAAAACGGTTGTAAACGCAGCTTATTATAGTAACTTACTACGACTGTTACGCCAGAAAATTATAGAAAAAGACGGGGGAAAATAACTCGAGGTGTCCGATTGCTTCACGACAATTCTCCAGTCCACACTGCTGCGATTCCGAAGTCTACAGTTAAGCGATGTGGCTACATAGAGAAAAATCATTCCCCTTATAGTCCTGACCTGGCCCCCTCAGACAATTTTTTGTTTTCAAAATTAAAATCAGATTTGAAAGGGAAAAAAATTAACAACGATGAAGAAATTAAACAGGCTGTTTACGACCACTTTTATAGTAAAGATTCAGCATATTTTTTTAGTGGCATAGAAGCATTAGTCAGACGTTCTGAAAAATGTGTTGCAATAAAGGGACTCTCCCTTTATTGCAACACATTTTTCAGAACGTCTATTAAAAAATTATATAAGTTTTGTTTAATTTCCATCTGTCCTTCTATGTTAGGCTAAGAACTCTTGGACCGCACTACGTATATAGCCTATAGCCTCCCTCGATAAATAGGCTACACAACACAAAAAGAATTTTTCAATTCGGACCAGTAGTTCCTGAGATTAGCGCGTTCAATCAATCAAACAAACAAACAAACAAACAAACTCTTCAGCTTTATAATATTAGTATAGATATGTATTAAATGGGTTCCCTCTATCTGGCAGAAACTTGATGCGCCGAATTTTATTTGGCATAACACACTTGGCATAATCTTATTTATAAACAAATATTTGTAAGGCATATTTTTTTTTAGCATAATCATTGTTTCGCCGAATGTTTATATGGTCGACTTTACGCGACTTTACGCTGGCATACTTTTAAGATGGCAGAATTTTATTTCGCATAATTACCTTTGGCAGACTTAAAATTCCGCATAATTTCGTTTACCATAAAATTTATTTAGAGCAATGATTATTTGGCATAATTTCACTTGGCATACTATGAAGATGGCAGAATTTCATTTAGAATAATTTTGTTAGGCATATTTTTATTTCTATTAAATTATATTTTAACCTTAAATAAAATGAAATAGTGTCTCAAAAAGTCAGTTTATTTTGTGCTACAAAAATTATTGACAGAAACGAATCGCTGCAGAACCGACTCCACGTAGTCTTGTCTGCCCTACCCCTAGAGTGTAATTTAAGCCCGCGTAGGCGTGGAGGGGCGAGGCGGCCCGCGAGCTGTGGCACAGGTGGTTTTGACGGTCGCCGCCGCGGCTGAGGCAAACCATGCATGCTGCATGTTGCATGCTCGCCTGCATGCTGTAAGCTTGCTTGCATGCTGCATGCTTGCATGCTGCATGCTTGCTTGCTGCATGCTTGATTGCTTGCATGCTTGTTTGCATGCTGCATGCTTGCTTGCATGCTGCATGCATGGTGTATGCTTGCTTGTATGGATGTCTGCATGTAGGGTTTTAACTACATGCATAGTGTATGTTTGTTTGCATATTCGCATGCTTCTGATAAGGAAATAAAAACCACATATGTTGACAATCAAACATTTTATTGAATATTCCTACATGCAGAATGTGTGAATGTGTGTTTCAATTATTATGGATATGAAATGTATGCCAAAAGATGATTCTAAGTTTAAAGTTTCTGAGATATGATAGTTCTGCCTTTTAATAACTATCGATATGGAATTAAGCCAAGAGATGATTCTGACTGTGAACTTTCTGCGATATGATGGTTCTACTTTTTAATTATTATGGAATAAAATTTATGCCTAAAGATGATTCTGACTTATAAAATTATGCGTTGTGAATGTATGATAAATGAGTGTATGCCAAACGATTTTCTGCGAAATGAAGTTTATGCCATTCGCTGTTATGCAAAATAATATTATGACGAAAAAAATTCTGCCATAAAGGGTGGACCCGTATTAAATTCCTTCGAGAAATCCACTGAATTTCTTGAAGTTCATCACTCTGCTCTAAGTGAAGTGGTAAAATAATATATTTCTTATTTATACAATTGCCTATTCTTAGTATTTTTCTGTATTAGTTATTTGTTTTTGTACTATAAAATTGTTGAGTTTA
Source organism: Aporophyla lueneburgensis (assembly GCA_932294355.1). Taxonomy (NCBI): domain Eukaryota; kingdom Metazoa; phylum Arthropoda; class Insecta; order Lepidoptera; family Noctuidae; genus Aporophyla; species Aporophyla lueneburgensis. The sequence goes on from OW028735.1 coordinate 25,958,946, forward strand.
TGGTTGGTATTTCTATCTCCTAAACTACTTCCCAGCTGATTGTGTGTACATATTGTGGCGTCCTTTTTCTGCAGTAAGCACTTTGATTTCAAAGAAATCAAAGACAGACAGACGCAGACAGATATGACGCGCATCAGCTGTTTTCCGCACAATGTAAATAACCACAAGTTCGATTTGTGAAGTTTTGTCCAAGTTTCTTTGCATGTTACGTCATTGAGGACGCATGATAAAGACTCTTGTTGGTTGAAGACTAGGGCCTCACATGGGGCGTCTTTATCGTGCATGTTCTAGACAGGACTAACTGCGACACAAATGAATTCGTTTTCTCCGTATGAAGTACATTGGCGCATGTCTTGGTCTTCCATTGTTATGTAAGAGTTTGTTACTAAGTTGATTGCGATGAAGCTTGAACTTGGTTGTACGAGTTTTAAACGTCCTTGTCTAAGGAACGGTATCGGTATGACTCGATATATCTTGTAGTCTTCATCGCTCAGCAACGGGACATGTATTTCAAATAGCAAGTAGTTGTTTGTAATTCGGGCCTTCACATGGATGAGGTCATAGATATTTTTCAAATCCCTTTGAATGTCCTTTACCGGTAACGACAATCCCTGTGGCAACCTTCCGGATATTATGTTTAGTTGTTCGATTAGTTGGTAGGGCGGAAATAGATGGGTATCTAAATGTCTTCTGTAAATGTTGGCGAGAGCATTTATCAACATTTCCAATATTCGATTTACATCATTTAAAATCAGAGTTGACGTCACGGCAGCGGAATTTATGTCGTTCAGCGAATAGCATTTGCGCCTTGTTCACTACCTTTGTGATTTCGCTGCAAGTTTGGTTCATGTAGTTGCGCAATGTTTCGAATTGTTTATCCATAAAGGCAGTGTTTCTTTTTATAATGTTATTTTCAGCCTCTACAATTAATGTTTGGTTTTTCATAAGTTGTATAGGTAGTCATCATTTGATTGTAGATTCTGTATGTCTCTTTCGTACTTTTCGGCGAAGTCTGCGTCGAGCACTCCGAAAAGAGTTCTTGCTAATTTCCGTACTCCGTCAAAGTAACCTCGTTTTGGTCTTGAGTGTTGAGTGAGCAGCATAGAGTTGTAGTCAGCTAGGTGACTCAGTTCATTACGTAAGTGGCCGACAATTGTTTCGCAAGGCGTGTACTCATGTGATATTCTTTGGCATAGTTTATCTATTTGGTTCACATAATCGTTGATCCGATCAGTTGCTTGCCAGTATGACGTTAAGTTGTAGTAAACCAATAGAGATAGTAAACCATTAGTCATGTATTAGTTGAATTTTCCCCGCTTCATCGAAGTTAATCAGATGATCGCTGGGTATAGGTGTAAACTTCAAGTAATTCGTTGGCGCTGATTGTGCAAATCCCGTCATCGCTAGTATGGATAGCAGAACAAGTGATGGCCAATTTTTTTGGTTTTAGTTGTGCCTCCCCGTTTTTTAGTTTCCGATGTAGGCGTTATTTTCTCGTTGTTGTTATTTCGGTTTTCTGATCCCTTATGAGGCTGCTTTTCTGATTTCCATGGTTTGTTTGATGAAGATAATTTTTGGCTGTTTCCCTGCAGAGCTTCCAGTGACATGAATTTTGATTCTAGAAACTCGGCGAACTCTTCCAGGTCGGGGAATTCTCTGGGATGTTTGATCTCCTTTACATATTCGTTATACGTAACGCTATCTAGTTTTTGAACTAATGGGTGAACCACGATCGGATCCCAATTGGTGGTGTCTAGCCCGATGTTTTTGAGCCGGTTCAAGCACTCCATCATGACGTCGTGAAGCTTCCGTATGCTTGCAGCGGTTGGTTGCTGAACACTAGGTTGATTCAGGAGCGTGTTCATGTATGATGTGAATAAAGATGTGAATAATCGAAGGACCAATGAAAAAGATGGGGGTGTGGGTTGTTATCCGAAAGTGAAATATTTACCTTGGAAATGAATGTATTTATTATTTAATTAATAGAAAGAAAATCACACTGCGTAGTACATTATAACTCAAATGACAGAAAGTAAGAAAAGCAAAAAAAAAACAATTTAAATTTGAAACAATAAAGAAAAAGTATAAAAAACCAAAGAGTCCGCAACAGCTGAGAACTACGCATCTTGCTGGGAGATGTTGACCCACCGCGTTTTCATCCACGTAGCTAAGTATGATCACCCGTTGGAAAGGCAATATTATGTCGGCCAATCCCGCACCCGACCACCCCAGCCTCATAGCTCCGGTTTGCCGACCAAAAGCGTACGCAGTGAACACACCGCGCAAAGCCGCTCATCACATTCGTCGGCAACTGTGAGAGCACAAAAAGCAGCGGCAGAAGCGCTCGTCCTACATCGCCGCCTGGAGCGCGAGCAGGAGCTCGCCGCCCACGAGCGCGACCGCGAGCAGGTACTCGCCAAACGTGAGCACGAACGCGAACGTGAACTCGCCGCGTTACAGCACCAGGTCGAGGAGTGCGAGCTGCAAGCCGAGCTGGCAGCTATCGATGCCGACGCTACAAGCGCAGGAAGCCGCGCGAGCCATCGGAGTTCTACACAGGTGAGCGTAGACAGAACTAAAAAATGGATAGAAAATCACAATCTTGACAGCTGTGTTGATAGAGACGTCACTGCAGTAGGATGTGCTCAAGGTTCTCCTGGCACCGGTCACTCGGTACACCCACCGATGATCACGCGGACAACTGCACTCCCTATTAACCCTCTCATTAGACAAACACAACTCTTACGAAATGTCACTAAAGCATCCTAAAGCATCCGGTTGGCTGTACGCCCCCGCTCATTTCACGGAGCTTGACCAACCTGCCACACTTTTACAAGCTGTAGCTGACACCGCAGCCGCCGCAAAGACTCTCGCCTCTGCCTCTGGTGTAAAGAAACTGGAATTGCCTCAGTTCTACGGCAATACTTTGCATTGGCTACAGTTCAAACGTACCTACAATGTTACAAAGGGTAATTTTTCTCCGCTAGATAATATAAACAGACTTGACATTGCGCTGCGTGGCTGTGGCGGCGCTGTTGATGTCGACAGGTGACCCAGAGGAAGTCATGCGCGCTCTCGAAGATAACTTCGCGCGCCCCGAGCTCATCGTTTACTGATGATGGAGGGATCCCACCAAGCTGCGGCTGTTTTTGGAAATATTTTGGCCACCACTCGAAATTGTAAATCAAACAATGGGATAGCTCACCCCCGCTCCCACTCTTCACCAACGTCGACCACTCTTACACCCTTAAATGCCAACCTAATAAAAGCCGCTGAAAGGCACATATTGCAGCGAGTTCAACAAGACAGTTTTTTGCAAGAAATTCACTGCATTTTGAACAAGAAACCAATTCCTCCAAGCAGCCGCCACATCAAACTATCGCCCTCTCTGGGAGAAGATAAACTTTTACGTTTGGCTGGAAGGATAAAGGCCGTAGAATGCATCGATCCCGACTTTCGTTTCCCGATCCTACTTGACGGTCGCCACCCAGTCGCACGGTTATTGGTAGAATATTACCATCGCCAAGCAGGTCACGCAAATCATGAGTCCGTGATAAACGAGATAAGGCAACAATTCTGGTTGTTGAGACTTCGCGACACGGTCAGAGCTGTAGCAAACCAATGCCTCTACTGCAGAATTCGAAAATCACAGCCGCTAAACCCAACCATTGGAGATCTTCCACCACAAAGACTAGCTCATCACCAGCGAGCGTCCCGTCAACATAACCATTGGACGCCGCCATGAAAAGCGCTATGTGGCTCTTTTTACGTGCCTCACGACCAGGGCCCTCCACTTGGAACTGGTACACAGCCTATCCGCCGACTCTGCAATCATGGGTCTCAGACGTTTCTTTGCCAGACGCGGAATCCCGCAGACTATGTATTCGGATAATGGAACCGCATTCGTTGGCGCAAACAGGATCCTACGCGAATTTTACACAAATGACGTGCAAGATTTTGCCGCCACAAAGGGCATTAAGTGGAGTTTCATCCCAGCGGCAGCGCCTACTTTCGGAGGATACTGGGAACGCCTCGTCAGGATGATGAAAGTAGCGCTAAACGCTACACTAAACGAAAGATATCCCAAAGAGGAAATATTTTTGACTTTGTTAGCGGAAGCCGAGGCGATCCTAAATTCACGCCCACTCTCGCATGTATCCGCAGATCCAGATGACCCATCCACGTTGACTCCGTTCCACTTTCTCATCGGGTCTTCATCGAACCAAAACCTGCCAACGACATTGGAAGACCGTGACCTGATCGGACGCTCTGAATGGAAGAAAGCATTAAAGTTATCAGATCACTTTTGGAACCGCTGGGTGCGCGAAGTGCTGCCGACTATGCAAACACGAACCCAGGTTAAGGGAGATCGTGGTCAAGACCTCCTGATAGGAGACGTGGTTATTATCGTCGACGAATCGCTACCACGAGGGACATGGCCACGAGGCCGTATAGTAAAGATGTTCCCTGGAAAAGACGGCGTTAATAGGGTGGTGGACGTTGCGACGGCCGGAGGTACGTTACGCCGGCCCCTCAAAAAACTTGTAAAGCTTGCCACATAAGGCTTCTTTTACCCTTGACTGTTGGTGCAGTGCTGCACGAGGGGCAGGATGTTGCGGACTCTTTGGTTTTTCATACTTTTTCTTTATTGTTTCAAATTTAAATTGTTTTTTTTTGCTTTTCTTACTTTCTGTCATTTGAGTTATAATGTACTACGCAGTGTGATTTTCTTTCTATTAATTAAATAATAAATACATTCATTTCCAAGGTAAATATTTCACTTTCGAATAACAGCCCACACCCCCATCTTTTTCACTCAGCACTGATGCCAAGATGCTGAACCAGTTTCTCCGCCTCACCCTTCAGTTTTGTTTTCAGGTGTTGCATTTTTTGAGCCTTCGAAAGTGTCGGATTTTGTGTACACTTTCGAGGTAGAGGTCTCTAAAAGTCAACCACTGGTTATAGTTGCCATGAAAATCCGGTATTTGAATTCTTGTCGTAGATTTGTCATATTGTGCATTGTTCCAGATGTTGTGTTGTAGCTTCCTTTTCAGGTCATCGTAAAGGGTTTCTACTGTATTGTATTTCTGTTGATAAATTGAGTCCTCATCTTGTAGTATGTAGTCTAGTTCCCAATTTGTCTTTTCTATATGCTCCCATTTAGTTTTCAGGGTGCTTATGTTGTCTTCTAATTCCCATTTTTCCATGGGTACCGTCGATGCTATGTTTATCTTCTGCACAGTGCGTTCGAACGCTCTAAAATTGCAGTATTGTTGACGCAAAAGATCTTGTTGCTTTTCCGTCGACTCGCTTGTTCCTCGAGGAGGTATGTTAAATTTGATATCGTCGAAAGTAAATTTCGATTGTTCCGTACCTTGCTTAGGCGTCGAAGGTGGTTGTTCCGTCTTACTAGTAGATGCAGACGGCAGTTTCGATTTATGATTCAATAATGTCTTGCAGCACTTCTTCATACATCTTCTTCGTACTGTTGAAAATGTCGTCGTTGAAGTATTGAAGGTCTGTTGCTCCAGACTCTTCCAGTAGTTGATGGTTGCGAACAAACTTCTCCCAGAACAATAAGTTCAGCCGAGAAAGACGCTCCTCCAGGTACGCCAAGTTCTTCCTGATTGGGCTGTCCTTCTTGTAGTTGGTGCAAATAAGCTTCAAGTCTCGAAAGATAGTTTCTTGACGGCTTATCAGCTCTGCAACACTCTGAACCATTGTTGCTAGTTATAGCTTCGACCGTTGGTAGAACAGAGTTGTGTCACCAATGGTACTAGTTCGTAGATAGTTGTGGATAAGTGTTCGCACTCTACTAACGTTATGTGCGCCTTCTCAATCCAGCTGGGGCGACCCGCTTGTGGGAGACCAACTAGACCGATTCGCTAACGTTATAGTAATAGAGACACTGCACACTGTTTATCCGGTTCGAAGGACCACTTTTTATATACGGCTCAGAGCGGTCAAGTTGCAGTGAGGTGAGTTGACGAAAACCACAGACTTCACGATCCCAAGTAGTTTATTGTAAAGTTATAAAATGATGTTGGATGCTAATCCGTGATATTATCGCTAAGGTAGCTAATGGTCAACTAACGTTTAGTATAATAAAAGTATATAAAATTAATTAACGAAAGTAGGTCGCAGCATCAGCGACTTACTGGCCTGTACGTAAACCGTACAATGCGGAAGAGGAAGATAGAACCTGTGATTTCGAATTGAAAATTTAAGTAAAAGAAAGTTTCCGAATTTTAATATTTAGAAAGAAGAAAAAAACAACAATTTAATAGTCAAAACTCACAATCCCCTATTGTGAGTTTTGACTTTAATGGTTGAATTTAATGAAAATTAACTTTGAAGATGTATCTCCAGATAAACGGTTTCGTAATTCGTCGTAAACTAATCCAACGCCGCTGAAAAGGCGCTCACTAGGGACACTCGATGGAGGGGCTGAAAGATACTGGCGCACAGCTCTGTAAAGTTCAAAATATTTGGGGTTCATTTTCCACCACAAAAGGCTGTCTTCATGAAGACCTATTCGGTTTAATGAATTTATTTTCCATAAGAACTGACAGTCGTAGTATGGTAATACAGTACAATACAGTTTCCTCTAGAGTGTTAGAAGTTACAATTTACACACATGTTTCTTAAGCCTAGTTTTAAATGTGTTTATTGTAACGCATTCTTTTATGTCGTCCGGCAAATCATTGAACAGCTGTGCTCCTTCCGACAGTATGTTTTTTTACCATAATTAGTGTGTTCGCTGATAACTTCAAGTTTGTTTTGTATCTACACTGGACAGCAAATAAACCGAGCCACCCGCTACCTAGGCACTCTAATTCGATTTTCTCAAAAACTAAAAACCTACAATTATCAAAGTTGTACCTACAGAAAGTGCGTTTCATGGTGATTAAAATGAAAGAAAACTCATTGGGTTTAATCAATATTTCAGTGTTTATTAAGGATTTTACAAAGAAGAGTCGTTTTCCAGTCGTGACAGTCGTTAGTAATGATAAAGTGAAAAAAAAATTAAAGCCAAAAACAAAGATAAAATCAAAAAAACGTTTTAATCAATATTCCGTATTCCCTCCCCTTGCTCGGATAACTGCCAGCATCCTTGTATTCATCGACCTTACGAGCCTGACGATAAAATCTTGAGGAATTGTATTCCACTCCTCTTCAATTGCGATTCGCAGCTCTGGAAGCCTTGTTGGAGTTGGTACCCGGGCTCGAACCCGACGTTTCAGCTCATCCCATAAGTTTTCTATCGGATTCAAGTCCGGGCTTCGAGCTGGCCAGTCCATCGTACGAATGCTGACGTCGCGTAGATACTGGGTCACCACATGAGCAACATGAGGCCGTGCATTATCATGCATCAATTGCATATCCTGTCCGATATATCCTGTGTAAGGTACCACATGGTCTGCGAGGATTTCAGTAATGTAGCGATGAGAAGTCAGTCCACGTGTACGGCCCGTCGGTTCGATGAAAACTAACGCTGTATGTGCTGTTAACGAGATGCCGCCCCAGACCATTACAGATCCTCCTCCATAAGCAACAGTTTCCTTGATGCAACACTGAGAAAAACGTTCTCCAGGGCGACAATATACTCTCTGACGTCGATCACTTCCATGTAGACTCACCCTGGTCTCATCAGTGAAGAGTACATTACTCCACTGCTCTAATGTCCAATCCCTATGCTCTCGAGCAAATTCAAGTCGTGCTCGACGGTGTGCTACCGTTAATGCTGGGCCTGTTGCAGCTCTTTTTGGGGTCAGGGTCAGGATTTCGCAGAACAGTAAGGTGGATATAACGATCATCTGCTGCTGATGTAGCCCTAGGTCTGCCCGTACCTGGACGGCGATCGAATGCTCCAGTCTCTAGGTATCGTCTGTAAACTCGTTGCACCGAAGATCTGCTGATTCGAAGCCTTCGAGCGACTTCACGTTGCGCAATGCCTGCTTGAAGTAATGCTACAGCTTGAGCTGCTTCCTGAGGTGTTGTATCCATTATTAATCGAAAAAAGTAGCAAAAACACACGCGTCTGAGCAAACGATGGACAAAAACTAAAGAAATGATAAGAAATATCCGACTACCCTCATTGTAGAGAAAAACAACGCTAATTTCAAACTCTGGTGAAAACAGAGCAAATCGTTAGCATTTTGTTTGTTGCTTGATTATAATGTGAGTTGACGGTACTTTCGAATTAATTTGTAGTCATTTTAATCACCATGAAACGCACTTTTTGTAGGTATAAGTTTTATACTTTTTGAGAAAATCGAATCAGAGTTCCTAGGTAGTGGGTGGCTCGGTTTATTTGCTGACCAGTGTATTTCTCAGGTTATATCATATTGTTTTTTTTTTAGCTGTATGTTGGTTTGTATCGAGTTAGTGGTTATGTTTTTAACAAGAATGCAAGTGTAGTAAATATAAAGCTGTCTAATATTTAGTAGTACCGTTTTTTCGTAAACCGTCTTTGTAGGAGTGAGATAGTGATAATCGAACAGAATTTTAATTATTTTATTTTGAACTCTTTGAAGTGAATTTAAATTAGTTACTGCTGCGGATCCCCACATCTCAATTAAGTATTCTAAATGCGATTTGACTAACGAGTTATAAATTAAAGTGCGTACTTTGTGTGGAATACAGTTTGCTACTTTCCGCAAGGCTCCCAATAACGATGTTAATTTATTTCGCAGGTGTCATATGTAAGTTCCATGTTAGTTTTTCGTCTACCTTTAATCCAAGATATTTTTCGTTGGTTGATCGTTTGATTATTTTGTTATTTATTTTAAGAGGCGCAAAGTCCGGTATACGCTATTCTCTTCTCTTTAATATAATTCATTATTAGTGACTTTTTTTTTTTTTTTTTTGCATGGTTGGATATCATCAAATGACTTCTCCCGCTCTGGGCGAAGCGGGAGGGCGTGTCAGACTTTTACTGATTAAAACCCACCCGTGTTCCATCAGTTGCCCATGTGCCAGGGTCACGGTATCTCTTTCGAACAATCACGCGACCCCGGCATTATTAGTGACTTCAGGATAACAAATCTGTAGGTGGGTGCGATTTGACTTTCTTCATCGTCACTGTTAAGAACTGAGGTCAGCATCTCAGATAACATTGATTGTAAAAATCTACCTTTAAAAAAGTTAGCTCCAGAACTCGTTGATGGTAGGCTCTCGGTATCGGTATGATGAATGTTTTGATTGTGTTGAATAACATCATGTTCGATTGAATGCATTTGTGGTTGTACGCCATGGCCTTCTTGACACAAAGAAATCAGTTCGGACTCAATACTTTCTTAAGTGATTTCATTGAAAAACTTAGTTTTATATTTTGGATCTAAATAAGTAGCGATTGTGAAAATCTTATTATTATGAAGCTCACCAAAGTGATTGGTAATTTCTTCTATCAATATTTAAATAATATTCTCGCAAGTTTGGGCCATTATATTTATATTCTGTCTCAATAGATTCTGTAATGTGCAGGTCAAGACATGGATTAGAGGGATCACGGATGAGATACAGACCTCAGAACTACTCATGGTCTTGGTGGCCTCTTCAAATGGCTTAAGGATTGTTGCACAGCTCTCAAGTTGTAGCCAATCATTTGGAGTAAACTGCGGCAAATTTGTATGTTGTGAGGTATAAAGTACTATGGCATCCTTTATTTCAAATAGACGTTGAATCATATTAAACATACTATTCCATCTTGTAGGACACTCGTGAATAACTGAAAGCAGAGCAGACCCAGACGTTCTTGAAAACCTTTTAATTCGCTTTGGGCAATTATTGAGTGGTTAATGGTTATGCACAATTGCAATTGATGGATATTGCAATCAGTGTCGTTAATTTGTGACACGCGGGCCGCTCTCTTCGTGTTAGAACCACCATCGCGAAGCATGATATGTAGTTTTTGACGGGGAATTTCCCATTCCTCTCGTATTTCGTCCAATTTTTGTGCTATCTCATCGCCCGTATGTCGTTCCTCGAGTGGGAGACATTTAAAAATAAAGATATTCTTCGAAAGTCGTTATTGATACCATGAATTGTAAAACTCAGCAATGAAACACCTGCTCCTGGTTCAGTCCATATATCAGTGGTGAAAGATATGTATTGCAAATCTTTTATTAGGTTCTTTACCTTGTTTCTTAATTTGGAATGAACATAATTACACAAATGAGATGTGTAACTCTGACGTCCTCTTAAATTATATTTTGGCTGACGGTTATTCATGCTGATGAATAAACAGTCTAAAGCCAATTCCTTCAACAAAATTGAATGGTAAATCTTGAAGAGCTAACATTTCGCAAATTAAATTATCCAACTTGCGGCTTTTTTCGTGAGATGTATCCCAATACTGATGTTATAGACATAGAAGAAAGACTACCTGTAAGTTGAGAAAATAATGTCATATAGTAATTTTTACGATTTTACCGCTATGAAGTTCAAAAATATTGATGTTTCTTTTTAGGTAAGGATTTGCCGCTGCCAATTGGCACTATAAACTGAGTGTCGAGCATCAACTGCTGGTCACGATCAAGAACTATCTCCAAATTATCAAAAAATTCATCCACATTATTTTATCGAAACTTGACGCTCGTGTTACGCTGGTCGCTTGAGCACATCTGACAGACAATTCTGGATGGCGCACAGAGGAGTATTTAACCTCGAAAGTTGATCAAAACTATTTTTCGATTTGACATAAAATAAAAAGCAGTTTACCGTGATAATTTTGTATTTAGAACATCACACATACATTTTTACATAAAAGGTCTTTATACAAAATGGTTCCAATCAGATTCGCCTTCACTAGGTCCATCCTCCTCCTCATTGTCAGAATCTGTACACGAGACGTACGATGTCTCTGGGAGCAAGAGTTGTAATGCCTCACTGGAAAATGGGCTACTTTTTTTCCTGGGCCTTTGCCTGGTACTGCTCAAAAAAGGATCCAAACTTAGCAGAAGTCTGTTCAAAACATCCCTATTGCAGGCTTCTCGCGAAAACTTTCTAGAAAAATTCTGCCTATACATGCGGAAGTGTTTGTTTCTGACCTCAGCTGCCTCTTCAGACAACTGGCCAATAGGCAGTATAGCATGATCAATTACTGTGGCCCCATGTCTCAAAACTTTGTGCATTGTAGGTGACATGGGGTGCCACTCATACAACTCAACATAGAGCTTTGCAGTTTGTTCTGCAAAGTTTTCAATTTTTTTATATCAATTTTTAGACCACTTGACAAGACTTCTAATATGGCACTGCATTTTTTTATTAAGTTGATGTCAACTCCTGTAATGCGGGAAGAAGTTTCGGGATCCGAGAAAAATCGTCTCGATGTATTCCCGTCATTGGTGTTACCAAACCCTGCCTTGGGAATATCCACCAGCAGCCCCATTTCCTCTTTAAAAGAGTCTTGGATTTTCTTCTTTCTATCTGCCACCATTTTTTTATGTTCTTGACTCCGTGCTTGCCACTTTTTAAAAGGTAATTTATACGACGAAAGAAGAAGAGATTCAAAAAATCGAATTCTGGCATGTAGTGTCGACAGCCCAAATTTAAAAGTATCTGGGTTCTCTACGTTTTTTTTTATTCGGGTTGTTGAAGTCTTTTGATGTTTGCCCATATATATAGCACCTCATGGTAGATGACGTGTTTGTCGCAGCATTGCAAACTTTTGCATCAATCATGGTAAACGCTAATGTGTGCTTTATTTCTAATATACCACCATTCGTTTTCGATATTTCACTCTTTCTAAGGTTTTTTATTTGATTTTATACGTAGCAGATTTCTTCATTTGTTATATCTTTTGTTTCGTGAACGAAACGAATGCGTATTGGCCTGCAGTATCTTGAGGAAGAAGGTACTGGGTTTTGCCAAATAATCTTTTTTTGGTCACCAGTATTGCATATCAAACGTATGGGCACAAATGAACTCTGGAAGATGTTTGAATCACTATCTGTGCTATTTCCAAATTTTTGTTTAAATTGTTGTTGTTGAGAACCATCACAACCCCATTTGGATAATAGCTCTAAAGAGATTCTTTCTTCTTCAGTTATATTTTCGAGTACCTCATCTAAATACATACACAACCGTGTAGATGTATGATCTAAAAGATCCTGCAAGTTTATTTCAGCACATGTTTCTGTGACTCTCATCGACTCTTCACGCGGATAACAGTCTTTCTTAGCCTTTTTTATAATTGAATAACAAGGATAAATGTTCTTGTTGGCAGCATGAATAACTTCGTATTGTTTTCGTGTCATATCAGCTTCCACGAAAATAGCCAACGCTTGTGACGGTGTATGCTTTTTGACTATCTCTTTTTGAGTAGAAGTAAACCGTGTTCTGTATTTTTTGGCTCTTGTTGGCGTTAAAGTCATATCTTTCATAACCTTAGATGCATCACTATACCCTGCAGCACGCTGACTCATTTGGGCTGCATAGGTTAACTCTTCACAAGGAACTTGTTCTCTCAAAGCCTTTGTTTTGCGCCTCTTTGTTTGATCACTCGATTCCTTGAAATCCTTTGTTGGTCGCCCGGACTTTCTTGTTGTCCACGTGGGTAGTGTCATAGAAGTATTGAGCCATTGTTCATTTTTTGTTAAAAAGCGGTCTTCCTTATTACTGGCGGCTGTCCATTATTGTTTGAATTGGAACTTAAAAGTCTTTAAGGCATATCTCACTAAACCTTGTGTATTTTCAGGGCATTTCGTAATTATTTTAAGACGATTTTCCAAAAACACAAACTTCTGGTCTATCTTCTGGTCCGAACATTGTTTAATGATATCATAGAGTGATTTTCTAGTCATCTCCATCGACATCATTGGAGATTCTGGAACAAAAATAAAATAAAATAAAACGTTATTTAATAAAACCTGTTTTCGACTTAGTTCGTTGAACATTTTTTTTTTAATGGCGTGTGTGTGCGGGACATTTTCCTTTGAAAACCTTATCAGGAATAATGAAATTTTACGTTACATCCAAAATCACAAGTTAACTAGGCTCTTAAACAAAATCACCTTTAATTACAAAAAAAAAGCAAAAAAAAAGTTGCATTTTTAATGCCGAATGTTTATGATGCGAAATGTCACTATATCAACTGTCATACCAAAATGAACATACTTTAATAAATAAAGTATCAACATACCTTCTTCCTGAAAATCCATAATTGTTATCATACAATTTCACCAAACACAAACTGAATGCACTTAAAAGATAACGTTTTAACTGTAGCGCCGAGAACACAGACATACGATTCACGCAATGACTGAGATCCGACTGCTGCTACGGTTGGTGGAGGGGCGGGGCTTTACCAAAATGGCCGTTTAGTGACGTAATAGCTATTGGGCTTTAACGATACATAAGTTGTAACTCAATGTAACAAAATTCGAGTAGTCGACTTTTGATCGACTTTTTTCTTAGAAATACTCCTACGTGTGGCGGTCCAAAAATCCACGGAACCACTACTCCGGCAATCTCATTTTCATCCCATTTAGCAGGCCTTTGGAGGTCGTAGCGTACAGTCAAATAATATGCCAGTTTTCTCATATATTAGCGGTTAGCCCAAAGTAAATATCAGCTGACTTGATTGCATACGTGACCATCTCGTTTTCCTGAGCAGCATGCGTAGCATAACCACCGTAGAAAGGGGTTTTGTCGACGGAAGAATAGACAAAATTACAGACTGTAGAAAGATTAAAGAAGAAACGCAAATATTAAATTTATTAACAAAAATGAAAATAAATGCAAAGCTGTATGGAAAGTAATTAGGGACGAAATCATGAACAACAACTTTAAGGACAGTATAGAAAATATTCAAATTGATAACACAGTAATCACGGATCCTGTCGAAATAGCAACTGCTTTTAATAAGCACTACACTAATATGGCGCATACTTCTAGTACGGATAAAAAAACAAGCCCTAAAAAAAATCCAGCAGCTCATTCGATGTTCCTCAAACCTGTGTCTGAAAATGAAGTCAGAACGGAGATATTAGCATTAAAAAACTCAAACTCTGAAGGATACGATGAGATTAATACGAAAATTATAAAAGCATGTACTAATGAGTTAAGTGAAATTATAACACATCTAATTAATTTATCGTTCTCGCTTGGTACTTTTCCGGATGCATTAAAAGGATCCATTGTTAAACCAATTTTTAAAAAAGGGGATATTTAAGACGTTAATAATTATCGCCCAATAACATTGATATCTATCTTGTCAAAGATATTTGAAAAGTGCATGTACAAACGACTGATTGAATTCTGTAATAAATTTAACATAATTAAGAAGGAACAGTTCGGCTTCCAAAAAAACAAATCCATAACATTAGCAATTTTCACTCTTATAAAACATATATTGACGAATATTAATGAAAACCGGCTTACTACAGGTCTGTTCTTCGATTTATCGAAAGCCTTTGACCTAGTGTCTCATGACCTATTACTATAGAAACTGGAGGCAATTGGAATAAGAGGCATAGTGCTTCAGTGGATATCGACATACCTAAATAACAGACGACAACGGGTTATCATTACAAAAGTGGATAGAAATAACGATATGATACCACACTCTTCTGAACTCAAGATCAACAGATGTGGTGTCCCTCAAGGAAGTGTGTTAGGCCTAATTTTATTCCTTTTATACATAAATTCTATAATTAATATAACCAACCATAAATGTATTTTGTTTGCTGATGACATTTCAATTATAGTGACCACTGATAACAAAAAAAGTACGATTGTTGATCATGAGACAGATATTAATAACACTATTGAAAGTCTAATTGAATATCTAAATAAAAATAATTTATCAAATCTTAAAAAATCAGTTTATATACAGTTTAATAAATCTAATAATGCTAAATACAACGTTAAAATGAATATACATAAAATTGATGAAGTGACGCAAACTAAATTCCTAGGCCTAACCTTAGGTCAAGACATAAACTGGAAAGCACATATTGATACGGTTTCAAAGCGGATAAATTAGTTCGTATATGCACTTAAAAAAGTCAGAAATATAACAAACGTTAAAACGGCGATAACGTCCTACCATGCATACTTTGAATCGGTACTCCGCTATGGCTTGATAATGTGGGGCAATAGCACAGACCAAAATAGAGCATTTATTGCACAGAAAAAATGCATTAGAGCAATAAACGGGCTTCGACCTGACGAATCCTGTAGGCCGATATTTAAAAAGCTTGGCTTGTTGCCGCTACCGTCTCTGTACTTATATGAAACATGTATGTTTGTTAGAAAGCATAAGGAATTATTTTGTAATGCAGATGACTTATATCCTCGTAACCGACGTGACCCCCACAGGCTCGTACTGGATCTCCTTCCGAGACTAGCTAAATATAATAAAAGTTGTACATCTATGTGTGTACGTATGTACATTAAGATACCATGTAATCTCAAGATTTTAAATTTGAGATTATTTAAAAATAAACTGCATTAATGGCTGTGTAGTCATAGTTTTTATAGTGTCAAAGAATTCTTAGATTATAAATGTTAAATATGTGTAAATTTGTACCCTTATAACTGTTAAGCAAAACATGTATGCTCTTGTAATATTTTTTTTACCATCTTTTATACCATGTTTTTTAGCAAAAAAAAAAAGACAGAATTAAAGATTGTGGAAAGATTTGTATCGTTTTATGCTTGCGTAGCATGACAGTTCTATCTCTATTCTACTAAGAATAGACAAAGTTCTTTCTATGGTGGTCATGCTACGCGAGCAGGTGTAAATATTTTTTGCCGAATTGTAACCCATTGTTCACAGGAGTATTTTCAGGCGCGCTTTCTCTCTTTTTTATATTATACTAATGAGATGTGATATAAATCGAACATTTCTACAGCCTTCCTCAACGATTTACCAGATAACAATTCCTCATATGCTTGCTGATATGCAAATACATTCAAGAAACTTCTGTCTGTAACGTGTTTTCGTTTTCTGGCGTCTCTAAAAAAGATGAATGGTACAAAATTAGATTGAACTAAATACGCGGGCTCAATTTAAGGGGCGTTGGAGTTATTGGGTTGACTATCAGATGTAATTTTGTTCTAGCCATTTTTAGTTGTTTAACTGGTTATTTTTTCATCGTATATCCTTTACTTTAAAAAAAATCGGTGCGTTATTATATTTTATTATTTATTTACTCTACAGAAAACACAACTCTCTTCTAGAGTCGGGTAAAAATGCTGAAAATGCCGGGACGTTTGAAACATTTCAAACCACAGTATACAGACAAGTTGTTTTAAACGTAGGTACCCGTGTCACGTCTTCTACTTCAACACCGAAAATTTTGTTTTATATTGACTTTAACATTAATTGCCTATCAGATGTAATTTTGTTCTAGCCATTTTGAATTGTTTAACTGGTTATTTTTTCATCGTATATCCTTTACTTTAAAAAAATCGGTGCGTTATTATATTTTATTATTTATTTACACTCTAGAAAACACAATTTTCTTCAGTGCAGTCGGGTAAAAATGCTGAAAATGCGGGGACGTTTGAAACATTTCAAACCACAGTATACAGACAAGTTGTTTTAAACGTAGGTACCCGTGTCACGTCTTCTACTTCAACACCGAAAATTTTGTTTTATATTGATTTTAACATTAATCAACAGTAAAAAAACACTCTTGAATAGATTAACAATACCCCAAAATAACAAAAATGAAAAATCATGAATACTTACTTTTGAGCGCGAAATTCGTCAAGGCGTCCAAGGTTCGACTGCGTCTCTCGCTCACTGGAGCCGTACACAGAACCGAACATGGCCGACAAAGCAACAAACGACGCGTTACACGCGTAGGTATTATGGTTTTCGAGAAATTGAATTTGTTGTATTCATGACCTGTTTTAATTGTCCCCGTAGGGTAGGGTAGACTACCAAACTGTGGTGAAATATTGTAGAAGCAGCTGAGACGCATTTTTTTCGTAATTAGAAATAATTAAAAATAACTTCACAAAAATAGAAATAAGCCCAGTGAGTAATCAAGCAGTTTTGTTGATAGGGTCAAAAATCCGAAATATATCTTGTCTCATAGCACTGAAGAGACATTCTTCACATTGGGCACTAGACCAAGTTCTTAACATACATCATTTTGTAATACGCTTGGTTCGTAAACATTGTCAACTTCTTGTAAAATTCTTTGCTTATTTATGTCACGTGTGATGGATGAACTGCATATATTTCGAGAAACACACCGCCACAGGGTAGTTCCGTTTGCATTTAATATATTCAGTTTGTATCGATGTCCATGTTTAAGAATTAACAGCAGACCACCTTTTTGACTATTAATAAACTCGTACTCACGATTCATTGTTTTATAACACTTAATCAAAAGCAAGAGCACAACGATTAGTGGAAGAAGCATCGCTACGTTTTTGTTCAAAATCAAAGTCACTTATCAACGACGGGGGAGAGGTACGCTTCGCCTGCTGTGATTGGGTGACGAATTGGACAACCAAATGACAATTGATTCTCTAGGGATTTCAAAAATGTAATTTATGGAATATCGATATCGACATGAAAAACGATATCAATTTTTTGATTTATTAGTGGTATAAGGATTTGTTTATGATAGAGATTACGGGTTCGATTTTGAAATAAAACAGGTGTTTAAAATATAAGGTTTAATCTGAAAAAAAATTTACTGGTTTTTAAAATAGATTAATTTTGAATAAGTTTTCCTTATATGATCTTTTGGATCTGTATTATTTTACGATATAAATGTCAGTCGAGTATCAATATTTTTTTTGCTACCCACACATTTTTATTTTTATTTCAGGATCGCAAATCATCAAATGACTTCTCCCGCTCTGGGCGGAGCGGGAGGGCGTGTCAGACTTTTACTGACTAAAACCCACCCGTGTTCCATCAGTTGCCCATGTGCCAGGGTCACGGTATCTCTTTCGAACAATCACGCGACCCCGGCAGGCATCGGTCCTAGTAGACCCCTACAGTCCTAGTAGACCCCTACATGCTACCCACACATAAAGCTAAGTCAACTTAGCAATAAATCGTATCCCACAAAAGGTTTAAAAACAACCGTTGTGAAGTAATCCGAATTGAATTTAGATGTAAAAGTTTTGCCACCGCATTCTGCCAAGGCTCTTTTGATGTATGTAAATTTCACTGCGCCGACATATGGTTATTACTGTTGTTGAAGCGTACATAAGCTGCCTTTCACATCTTTCTGATATTGAAGGCTATCTTCTATTGGCCCTCCATGCAACGCTCCAATACATATACGGCATTTTTTTTACCAAACCGTGGACGATGTAACCTGGTATGTATTCAAGTACTTTTCCTCGGCCCATAAATGATGTAAAACTAGATGTTTCCAAGATATAATTTGACCATCCTTATCCGAAAAGCTTCCGTAAAATACAAGAGCGTACCTTACAAGTTTAATCATGTGTGCAGGATCTAAAAACTGCCACTTCTGTATCATTGCACGGATTTTTTAATGTAATCATTAAGTTATTCGGATCTAAAGTACAGCCTAGTATTCTAGCCATGGACAAATTCGCAGGGCAACCATCAAAAGTCCCGGCCACCGTAGGCGCGAGCTTGTGGGCGGCGAGCAATGGGTAGCTCGCCGCCCGGTAAGGACTAAGCTCGGGTCGACGGCGCGTAGTGTTCCACGCGCGCCTCAAAGAGATGTCAGCAGCGCTGAAGGGGTCTGCTAGGACCGATGCCTGCCGGGGTCGCGTGATTGTTCGAAAGAGATACCGTGACCCTGGCACATGGGCAACTGAAGAAACACGGGTGGGTTTTAGTCAGTAAAAGTCTGACATGCCCTCCCGCTCCGCCCAGAGCGGGAGATGTCATTTGATGATTTCCCATCCAGTAAAAAAAAAAACATCAAAAGTTACGGCCACTATTCGGATACCAATTCCTTCAATCAAATGTATAGCTTGGGTGAGGAGAGACGCTTTTTGATTGTTACTGATCCCTTTTATCAAGAAATAGCCAATGGGGATTTTAAAAGAAGCATTTATCGGAACCAGGCGAAAAACAAGCGTTTCTTTGGCTTTAAGTTGACAATCTGATTCCAAAGCAGCTCCATAGTTAACTGGCCATAAAATCTTTTTCCATGAGGATGGTACTCAATGCCGCTTTTAATTGCCATTTCGTCAAATATTATGGTTGCATAAATCTGGTTCCCTTGTTTTGCTACTACTTTAAGAGCAATAAGAGCTTCTTTAGAAAATCCGGGTTTTCCATCAACAGACTGGTACCATTTTCGGAGAGTGCTTCGACAAGGTAAACATGTCCTAAAAGTTTTTTTTTTCACAAAATCATAAGCCCTCCAAGCTCCCCCAAGGGACTAGAAATGCAATGTTATAGCAAACTCTCGTATTTCTGGCGAGTATTTTGTTCTTGGTATTTTTATTTTATTAGATTCGATTAGTGACAAATGCCAGCACTGACTGGACAGGTCCACTCAATCTGTGTGGTTCTTTCTTCAAAAGACCATTTCAGTCACCAATCTACATGATCTTCACATGATGTGAACAAGATTATGTCTGGACTTTAAAAGAGACTGTGACCTCTGAGTTTTTTTCAGCCTTTCTTCTCAGAGTAGTCAGTTAGGAAACGCCGAACTCATCTAGTTTAAAAAAATATCATTGACATGTAAAAGTGTTTGTACAAACCTACTTGCAGAAATAAAATCATTTATCATTTATCATTAATTTTAAGAAAACGTACAGCTAATTAATACATTCGAGTAATCAGAAGTTTTTTTTAATACTTTATTAGTAAGAACTAAATTCTTAGTAGTTAATCGCGATCTAGACAAAAAGGCTAATAAGCATTAACTCTAACTTAATATGTTACGTAATAGATTATTTTAAAACTAAGAATAGTGTCCATTTGCACTTTGAAAGAAAAGAAGAAAGAAAGAAAGAAAATTATTTATTCTGCACAAACAAAACGCACAATATAAACTAGTAACAAAAAATAAAAAAACTAAAAATACAGCACGTAGCACTTTCTTAGAGCATAATTATCGTTAATAACATCAGATTTCGGTAAGTTATGCAGCAGTGGTGCCCCAGTGGTAACGGCCGCGACTTACGAGTTGTTGCTCGTAGGTTCGAATCCAAGCAGTCGCATTACTTTGTGTAAATTATTTCATCACCACTGCTCTTAAAACGGTGAAGGAAAGAATCGTGAGGAAACCAGCATGTCTTAGATCCACAAATTCGAAGACATGTGACATCCACCAACCCGCACTGGGCCCGCGTGGTGGCCCACTCTCTCTCACTGAGAGATGGCATGTGTCCAAGCAGTGGGAACATTATAGGCTGATGATGATGTGAGGTACGCATTGCTACATCATTCTCAAGCCACGCATCGCATAGAAATGAAGACCGCGCGCGCCGCGAACGCGTTATATTTACGTCAGTGCTATCTCGCTCGCGCGCGCATCGGTCTCGTTTCTTTTTGGTACTTACAGAGTCCGGTAGGCTCGTTCTTATTGGACGAACGCGCGACGCTTACATCGTACCACTGCCACTACTTCAGCCCCTGAGATTTTGTACTTAAGCTCGTTGTATTTGTACAGAAATATACGTTCCTACTTCTACACCACTACTCTGGTTTTATTCCGTCATTACCCACATCGCTGCTACATTTGGTGACCCCGACGAGATGGAACACAAGCAAGAAATTAGTGAGCCTACAGACCTCGCTGCGATCTCCGTGCAGTCACGTCTCCTTCCCTTCTGGCGCGAATATCCACGCATGTGGTTTATTCAATTTGAAGCCCTTGTCGAACCTCAGAAGACCAGCGACGAAAACAAATATCGTTACGTCCTCGGCCAACTACAACCGACAGACCTTCAACATATCACAGACATCGTGATGAAGCCACCAGAAACTAAGAAGTATGAAACCATCAAACAACGCCTTCTCTCCGTGTACGAACAGTCCGAGGTGAAAAATTTCAAGAACCTCATTAGCGGATTGGAGCTAGGCAACCAAAAACCGTCCCAGTTGCTACGACGCATGCGCGAACTCGGCGGCAACATGATCACCGAAGACGGCATCAAGATAGAATGGATGAACCACCTTCCGGCGCAAGTTCGAGTTGTGCTGTCAGTGAACACAGACTCGTCACTTGACATGCTCGCGGCAATGGCAGACAAGATGATTGAATATTCCGAGTCGAGCAATATCGCAGCTGTCTCCTCGTCACAACCAGATTCTGCGACTGTCAACCAACAACTCATGTCCGCGCAAATACAAATTCTTTCAAAACAACTTGAGAAGCTGACACTCGAAATCTCCGAACTTCGCAGCCGTGGAAGACCACACCATCGCCATCACCAGCGCTCCCGCTCAAGATCGAAGTCCACCGCAAGGTATCAAAACGATCCCAACCGAGTATGCTACTATCACTACCGGTTTGGGGATCAAGCGAGACGCTGCGTGTCACCTTGCGCGAAGCGAAATCAAAAGAAGTCGGAAAACTAAAAGAGGCACCGACCGTGGCGGACGTCGGTGTAACTACGGCAAGTAACCGCCTATGTGTCTTCGATCGCAACACTAATCACCGTTTCCTCGTTGACACCGGTGCGGACATCTCCGTCCTAACCGCCACCCCGATACATAAGAAGAAATGTTCACCAACTTCATACAAACTATACGCCGCGAACAGTTCAACAATCAACACCTACGGAGAGAAAGACCTGCAAATCGACCTAGGCCTCAAAAGACGATTTCGTTGGACATTTGTAGTCGCAGATGTCAAAACATCAATACTCGGAGCTGATTTCCTTCGCCACTTCAAACTCCTCGTCGACCTGCATCAAAAGAAGCTAATCGACAAGGTGACAGAACTCTCAATCAACGCCATAGAAATATCGTCAATGCAACAAGCAGTCTACGTACTCAGCAACAAGCAGACATATCAAGACATACTCAAACAGTATCCAGATCTACTCCGACCGATGTCCTTGTCAACGCCCGCTAAACATAACGTCGCCCATCACATCGAGACAACGGGACCACCTCTCTTCGCACGTGCTCGCCCCCTACCGCCCGACAAATACAAAGCGGCTAAAGAAGAGTTTGAACGGATGATGGAAATGGGAATCTGTCAACCTTCCAAGAGCCCGTGGGCCAGCCCTCTCCATGTCGTAAAGAAAAAAGATGGCAGTCTACGAGTGTGCGGCGACTACAGGCGTCTAAATTCAGTCACGCTACCCGATAAGTACCCGATACCGCGCATACAAGATTTCACCTATCAACTACACAATAAGAAGATCTTCTCGAAACTCGACATGAAAATGGCCTACTATAGAATACCTATAAACAAAGAAGACGCACAGAAAACTGCCATCATCACACCCTTTGGGTTATTTGAATTCAACTGCATGACGTTTGGTCTACGAAATGCAAGTCAAACCTTCCAACGATTCATGCACGAGGTACTGCGCGGCATCGAGGGCTGTTTTTCATACGTCGACGATATCTTGTTATACTCAGAAAACGAACAAGAACACAAGACATTACAACATCAAGTGCTCGAGCGCCTGAACAAATACGGCGTATCACTCAACATCGACAAATGTGAATTTGCACAGGCGAAAATCAACTTTCTCGGCTACGAAGTAACAGCGAACGGCATAAAACCAACTGAAGAACGAATAAAAGTCATATCCAGTTACCCTCAACCTAAAACTATCGTCGAGCTTCGTCGTTTCCTGGGCATGTTGAACTTCTATAGAGATTGTTTACCAAATCAAGCCGACATGCAGAGCGAACTGAACAAATATCTGCACAATGGTAAAAAGAATGACAAGACTCCAGTCACGTGGACGCCTACCGCCGAACAAGCCTTTCAAAAATGCCGCCAAAGCATATTGGAATGTGTAACGCTGACGCACCCTATCGCCGACACCCCACTCTGCATCATGACGGACGGCTCAGACCATGGCATCGGCGCGGTGCTGCAACAACGCGACAACGGGGCTTGGAAACCGCTAGCATTCTTTTCTAAAACAATGAGTGCTACACAATCTCGATACAGCACGTATGATCGCGAACTACTAGCGATCTACATGTCTGTGAAGCATTTTAGAAGACTCATCGAGGGCTGTGACGTCACCGTCTACACTGACCACAAACCGCTGTCCTACGCGCTCTCAAGGCCGCAAAGCAGCAGCGACACCCCGCGACGCGAACGGCAACTCCACTTTATCAGTCAGTTCTGCAATAACATCGCGTACGTAAAAGGAGACGAAAACGCAGTCGCTGACGCCTTATCTCGCATTGAGGAAATACACTGTCCCTCAAATATTGACTACGACAAACTATCACGTGATCAAGAACAAGACGAAGAACTAAAACAATTAAAACTACAGCCAAACTTAAAATTCATCACCGTTACTTTGCCCGGCATGCAGCGACCAATCACGTGCGAGATATCAACATCTACGCTCCGCCCATATCTACCACCGGCACATCGTTTTGCAGCATTCAAAGCGCGACACGATCTCTGCCACCCTGGTATCAAGACGACTAGAAAGCAAGTAACATCAAAGTTCTTCTGGCCATCTATGAACAAAGATGTAACAATGTGGACAAGAAACTGCGTCGGCTGTCAGCGAGCAAAAATACATCGTCACGTCGTCACGCCACTAGGAAGTTTCCCGCCATCGCAACGCTTCGAACATATCCATATCGATGGCCTGAAGCCGTACCAGTGCGCGAGATAACAGCTGAGATCGTTGCAAAGGCACTGTATGGAAACTGGATTGCTAGATTCGGCTGCCCACTACGTATATCGACCGATCAAGGCAGGCAGTTTGAATCGTCGGTGTTCAACGCGCTAATGAAGAAATTCGGCATTACACGCATACGCACGACCGCATACCATCCACAATCAAATGGGCAAATAGAACGCTGGCATCGCACCCTAAAAGCTGCGTTAATGGCTAGAGGCGCAACTACCAACTGGAGCGACGAACTTCCCACCGTACTGCTTGGCCTCCGAACAGCGCTACGTGAAGACAACAACCTAAGTCCCGCGCTAATGACCTACGGTTCTACATTACGTGTGCCATCTGATTTCTTCGCACCGGCTACTACGACTAACATGTCAGACGAAGATTACGTATGCCGCCTCACACAAACGATGACGTCACTCTCACCTTCGTGCACTACCGCTAGAACAACAGCCAGCCCCTTCATACACAAGGACCTCGGTACGTGCACACACGTCTTTGTGAGGAATGATACCGTGCGAGCGCCGCTGACACCGCCCTACGATGGACCGTATCCAGTGCTACAGAGACACGAAAAATATTTCAAAATTCAGCTGCCGCATCGAGAGACAGTTGTATCGCTGGATAGACTGAAACCGGCATACATCTGCAATGAAACACCAAACACTACGAGCCCTACAAACACAGCAAGTACGCCGAGCATCGTGAATCCTGTACCTTCACACCAACCATACATAACCAGGACCGGCAGAGTATGCAAGCCAAACGTACGCTTCGCTAAGGAGGGGGTACTGTGAGGTACGCATCGCTACATCATTCTCAAGCCACGCATCGCATAGAAATGAAGACCGCGCGCTCCGCGAACGCGTTATATTTACGTCAGTGCTATCTCGCTCGCGCGCGCATCGGTCTCGTTTCTTTTTGGTACTTACAGAGTCCGGTAGGCTCGTTCTTATTGGACGAACGCGCGACGCTTACATCGTACCACTGCCACTACTTCAGCCCCTGAGATTTTGTACTTAAGCTCGTTGTATGTGTACAGAAATATACGTTCCTACTTCTACACCACTACTCTGGTTTTATTCCGTCATTACCCACATCGCTGCTACAATGATATACCTTAGTATTTTTATTTTATAATTATGCCTCGCTGTGTGAGCAGTATAAAAGTTCTGTTTACCGATACAAATAAAATGATTCGAGGTCGGATTAAAATGCTTTTCTCGCTAAGAAATATTCTCTGAGTACACAAGGCTATACATTTCCAGTATGTTTGCCAAACCAAACCAAACAATTATTATAACTGCTAGCTCATGTTTTATTTTCTTTACTGAGTAGGTACCTACAGACATAATTTATTTTGTGTTCATATTTTTTATTGTCTGTTGGTTTTATTCTTTTTAAGCCTCGAGTGTGTCACACGCTCGCAGGACCAATCGATGTTTTATGTGATAATGCTTCTCACTAATT
This sequence comes from Aporophyla lueneburgensis, assembly GCA_932294355.1. NCBI lineage: Eukaryota > Metazoa > Arthropoda > Insecta > Lepidoptera > Noctuidae > Aporophyla > Aporophyla lueneburgensis. Next base: position 25,984,167 of record OW028735.1, read on the forward strand.
TAACTATGTGTACCTACCATGTAAACTCCGCTCTGATGAGGACCAATACTCACAAACGCCTTAGCGCCTTACGTCCTAGGCTTTCGCTAACGCTGCGAGGTCATCATCAGAGAGGGGTTGCAGAGGACATTTATTTACCGCTAGACGTTGATTCCAGGGAACAAGATTGGGATTAAAATTTCCCTCATCGACGTTCGTTGAGTTCAGCTGACTCACCCTACCGAACGTTCGAGACCTGCGCATACGTCACCTGGCGGCACCCACCTGATCTGTCGGCGCCTTACCATCACGTCCCTGCGGCCACTTTCACCTCGGGGTCAACTCCTCGGCGTCGCGTCGCTCCAGCTACGCGATAAGCCAGGGCAGTATACAGGGTGATTGGAAGATGGGTGCAAAGCTTTAAGGTGAAGATAGTATAGACAATTTAGAACCATTTAAGCCATGGTTGTCTTAGACGAAGTCTTACCAAATTTTTTTAACCAAATTTTTAAGTTTTTTTTTCAGAAATTCTCAAAATTTAATGTAAACTGCATAATTATGGCCAAATTGAATGATAAATGAATTCATTTTTTATTTATTTAATTAAAGTAATGTGTAAGCAACCAAGTAAAACATGTTTTAGGCTTCTGTGTCATTAGACATTTTTTTTTACAGATATTTAAAGCTCAGAAAAAATAAAAAAATTGTACAATACGTCTTTTAAAACTTATTTAAAAAAAACGGAGGGTGCTTTTTTTGTTCAAACCTTTTTGAAGACATGCTTGATAATCGCTCTTTCTTTTGAGGTATCATTTATGCGGATATCTTTTTTTATTTTTAAATCTTTATTTATTTACAGGGTTTTTTCTATAAAGAATATGCCACCCCGATTATTGAATACAATAACAAAAAAAAAACTAGCCTACCCGTAACCTTGTGCCTATAATAGTAATATGATAAAGAGTTCTGGCCTCATCTGACAATGGTGAGGCCAGCACACAATTATAGAAGCCTACATTAAAACTAGTGTCAAAGGCTTGACGTCTCGGGACCCCAACACATTCCGTTAAAATGTGATGCACATCTTCTATGACTCCACAGACGATACAGTTGGGTGAATCAACTTTGCGCATCATGAAAGCAAAGCTATTGAGAGGAACGTGGCTGGATCGGAGTCTCAAAGCCATCACAACTTCTTGCCTATTCATCCTGCCCTCGCTGAACTAAGCATACGTGGGAGAGATGGTTGAATCGTCCTGTATCAAATGCCCTTCGTTAAAGATCTTTTATCAAAATATTCTGACCACGATTGAATACATCTGTCTCTAACGAGGGGTAAAAGCTCGGTATGCCATGGAAGACAAGTATATAGTTCTCCATCAGACGCAGCTTCATTAGCCAATCGATCAGCCATCTCATTACCATCCAGTCCAACGTGAGAGGGAATCCATTGCAATACAATTGTTTTATGTTTGGTAACAAATTCAGTGATGGTTCTTAAGATAATATACGCCAGTGGAAGCCCTCTGAAAGGTGAAGTACTCGTGCATTTCATCAGATGAAGAAGGGCACTTTTCGAGTCAGTGAAAATTACAAACTGAACTCCATCCAAAGACTTGATGTAGGCCAAAGCTTCAGCAATAGCAATTAACTCCAAGTGCATTATTGAAATTTTTGATGTAATACGGAATTTAAAAAAGGTACCAACTTGCGAATCAAAAAAAGCTGCGCCACAATAATTCTCATGTCTAGAACCGTCCGTATACACACAATGAAAATCAGAATAATTTTCATTTAAAGACTTACAACAAATAGATCTTAAACTATGCGTATTATAACAATGTTTAGGTTTATCAACCGAATCTAAACTCGGCTTTACAATACGTGATAAGTCCATATTGCTGACCCAAGTATCCATGGAGAACATGCCAATTTTATTACTACAGTACATATGTTCTTGCTTTAGGACATCGTGAGACATGACTAGCAGAGGTTTTTTCTTATTACTCCAATAAGGATTATTATTACACAGACCCTGAAGTTTGTCCAATATGCCTATTAAAGGGAAATCGTAACACTTAGATTTTAAGTAAAACTTACCAGCTAAATATCGGCGGCGAATAAAAAGAGGAGGCAATATCAATTCGGAGTGCTTTTGATAAATCCACCTATTAATCGCAGACAAATGTTTTGCAATCGATCCAGTTTGGCTAAATGTGTGTCAGCGCTATTGTCGAGTAAGAAGCTACCAAAGTCGATACGACTACGGATAAGTGAAATATTACAGCCTTCTTAAGTGGTTGGGATGAACACCCCAGCCGGGCCCAACTAAAACCTTAAAAATGTTAATCAGTTTAAGTACCCGCTCACGAACCTCATTTATATGTTTCTTCCAACGGAGACCCCTATCTAGCCATAATCCCAAATATTTCACATGGTCTACTACGTCTAATAAAGTACCGTTTAAACGGACATCTATAACAGGTCTACGAAAGCCCCTACTAAACAAACAAATTTTACTTTTAACCGGAGAAATTTCTAAACCTACGTGGTTTAACATGTTGTTGATTAGATCAAGAACCGACTGAATTTTGCCTTCGCCCTCACTAACAGACGAACACTGCACATATAAAGCAAAGTCATCCGCATACTGAGATATGCAAATATGGTTTTGCAGCCGTTTACAAATATCCAATGTTATTATATTAAACTAGCTTCTGCCCGCGACTTCGTCCGCGTCAAATTTTTGCTCCCCTGACCATTCCCGTCGCATCGATTTACCTGCTAGTGTTGCTGCTCGCTCCTTTTGAGTTATAGTGAGTCAACCTTTAAATATAGACATATGCTCTCGCGGACTTTTTTTTAGAACTTTTTCAAAGAAACAATTCCGTCATACATGATTTTTGAGTTACTTTAACCGTTTACGCAGCGCACGCAACGGAAACTCTCAAAAGGAATAAATTTTCCCCGTTTTTGCAACATTTTTCATTACTGCTCCGCTCCTCTTAGTTGTAGCGTGATGTTATATAGCCTATAGCCTCCCTCGATCAATAGGCTACCCAACACAAAAAGAATTTTTCAATTCGAACCAGTAGTTCCTGAGATCAGCGCGTTCAATCAAACAAACAAACAAACAAACTCTTCAGCTTTATAATATTAGTATAGATAAAATATTAAATAAAAGCGGGGATAACGGATCACCCTGAGCCAAACCACTACCCGAATATCTGCTAACAACTTCCGTACCTGATTTTATTTTTAGTACTCTTCTGTGAAGAAAATTCCACAAATATTTACAGATGCGTGACCCTATTTGAAGGCTATCTAAAACATTTATTAAAACAGTATTATTTACATTATTATAGGCATTATTAATATCTAAAAAACAACCCATAGTAGAACAACCAACAAGATTAAGCAACTTAAGCCATCTAAACACGACCTACCTCTCCGGAAGCCTACCGTGTTCGTAGAAAATGTGTTATTCTTTTCCAGAAACCATTCCAATCTTCGATATAAAACATAATGGAAAATTTTGCAAATGCATGACAGCAAAGATATAGGTCTGAGTGAAGAAACGTTACTAGGGTCACGACCAGGTTTTGGAATCGGTACGATACAAATGTCACGCCACTGATAGGGAACAAAACTGAGATCTAAAAATTTATTATACAAAAATAGTAAAACAGACTTACCCACATCAGGTAAATTCTTAATCATAGAATAAGATATGTCATCGCATCCAGGAGATGTATCCTTAGATTTGATACATTTATCTAGCTCCTGAATAGAGATCTCACATTCTAATATCGGGTTACTGTGGTGAACCGTAGGGGTCGATGGAGAAACATAATCTGGTGTTAGAGAATATAAAAGATTTGCGGCGCTTTGGGAGTCCACAAAATGTCTAGGCGAACGGTAACCTTTCAGCCATCTCATTCTGCGCCACATTTCACTACACGATGTATTGTGATCAACTGTAAACAAATATTTTGCCAGTTCACCCCCCTGGCCTGCCGAATTAACTTCTGCGACGTATTTATCCGATTGTTAAGAATATCATAATTTTGGGGAGAGGTGTTACGCCTAAATTTGGATAAAGCTAGTCTACGGTGAGCCACAGCTTGTGACAGTTCTGAAGTCCAGTACGGCTTCGGAGTAAAATTTGAAGCAGGGTTTTGGTTAAATTTAAACATCGGGATGAACTTGTTAGCAGCGTCATTCAAAATATCTAAAAATAAATCATAAGCTTTTTGCAAGTCATTCGGCAAACATAAATGGCAAAATTTTTGTTCTAGATATCTTTTATATGAACTCCAGTCTGCTTTGCTAAAATTCCTTTTAATAACTGAAGGGAGGTATGAGGTACAAAACGTTGAGATTTTAATTATTAAATGGTCACTACCAAGATTTTCATTCGTAACGGCCCAATTAATGTTAAGCGCGATATCTGTAGAAACCAGTGATATATCTGGAGAAGTCTGTTGCAAGTTGTTATCTACTAACCTAACTCGCGTATGTGTCCCATCGTTCAAAGAAAAAAAGTTGCTGTCTATAAGCGAGTTGTGAATAAGCCTGCCTCTGTGATCAGTTTTATAGGACCAACTGACGTGATGAGCGTTAAAATCACCTAGAATTAACGTTTTGGATGGCCATAATGATAAGAGACTATCCCAATCCTGTTGAGTGGTAACAATTCTACTTGGACAATAGACAGAAACAATATATTCGAACGGATCACAGTTAAATAATTGAACGCACACTACCTCGATACCGTTATTATTCACGTGAACGCGTCTCTGACTTTGTCTGAAGTCCATGTGGATTGGTGTCTACCAATCCACATGGTCTTCACATGATCTAACCAAATTATGTCAGGACTTTAAAAGAGACGGTGACCTCTGAGTTTGTTTCGGCCTTTCTTCTCAGAGTAGTCAGATAGGAAACGCCGACCTCATCTAGTTTAAAAAAATATGATTGACGTGTAAAAGTGTTTGTACAAACCTACTTGCAAAAATAAAGTCATTTATCATTTATCTGCTGCGCTTTAACAGATTTGTGCACTATAATAGCTACACCGCCGTATGAGTCATCACGGTCCGTGCGATAAACATTGTAACCACTAACTTTAAAATTACTTTCTGGCTCGAGCCACGTCTCACTAAGGGCAGCAATATGTACTTTATCCTGGTTTAAAATTTCATTAAACATTGCTAACTTAGGCCTAATACTTTGGGCATTCCACTGCAAGATATTTAACTTAATCGATTTGTTAGCCATCACAGCGAATGAAAAAGTTAAATAAAGCTTTAACCACGGCAACTCTGAAACAACACTCACTGACACTAAGGTTAACCATTCTAGGCACAATTGGTAGACACACTTTATTTTGAAAATTAGGCTGGTATTTTTGAGGTAAATAACTTCTTTTATTTTTGACCACAACTCATTGAAAGATGGACGTTCATCATTGCCCTCTCCATTATCAGGTGACTGATGAAGGTCTTTATTATTTGCATTTGAATTCCAGTCAAACATCCAGTCTTCTTTTTGTGGCTTACTTTTGTTTTTTGGAGCCTGTACCTTGGGTTTTGGGGAGTCATTTTTAATTGTTGTAGAACTCGTAGGAGTCTGCACTTTGTGTACAGTGGCCTTAGTGTGGACCATTTCGGCAAAAGTGTGATTAAAAGAGGCTTCCGAATTAATTTCCCTAGCTTATGAAGGGTCGCCTGAGGTAGGTGTAAATGACACCAGATATTCCGGGACAACCGAAGCTTGAGGGTGAATGACAATTTCGGGGGGATCAGAATTTTCGGGAGGAACATAACACTCCAGCGCTTTCCTGTATGTGCAACCAAACTCAGCCATTATCTCCCTTAACCTTCGCTCCTTTTTGTACACTGGACAAGTCTTGCTAAGCGATATGTGGTTACCTTTGCAGTTGACACAGCAAAACGATAAAGTGTCGCAATTTTCATGGTGTCCACCACATTTCGGGCAGACCACGTTTTTAAAGGGGCACATTTTCCGCACATGGCCTAACCTCCAACATTGGGAACACTGTGATACCTGGTGTATATAAGGCAAAACCTTTATGTTTATATCACATACCTGAACTGAAGCCGGTAGATGATCACCGTCAAAACATAGTCGAAGAGTCTCGCTAGGGCACCAACCACCTTCAACCCTGTTACGACGGTCTAGCCTTTTGAATGATAAAAGTTTGGCAGGGGCCGGACATGAAATAGTTTCAGAAATCTCCGCATCCGTAAAATCTAAATCTACATCCTTTATGAGGCCATAGCAGACAGACAGCTGCATGGCCTTCTGGAACCGCCATCTTTTCTCTAATAGTTTTTCGCACCTCATTAGCGATTGCGCAGCCGACTCACATGCAAATTGAAACCTTATTTTAAAAGGACTTAAGTATTTGACCTGCGTAACTTGTTGAATTTTATTTTCTTTTAAAATACGTGCCATAGCAAACTGCTTTGGAAGACGTTCCTTGGAAGAAACATAAACCTCATATTTTTCTTCTTTAACAGAGTTTCTGCTACCGTGACACATCTTTTTTTTGCTTCCCTTAACTTCTGACCAACCCTCTTCGTCTTCAGTACTGTCCTCTCTTTCTCGTTTTTCCGCTCTTAACAGCTCCTCTTTATTTTTACCACCATCATCTATAGCATCCATGTCCGACGAATCATTCAGCAAACTCTGAACATCATTCTTGAAGAAGGGCGTAACACAGCGCGGTGGCGAAGCGCTTACGTTATCAGCCATGGCGTGATCACGTAATGCACACGGTAGGGCCGCGCAGCTGTGAGGTCCGGCGCACACCTACAGCGCGTTATAATTCGTAAACAACAATTCGCGCGGTGGGGATAGCGATCTGATCCACGATAAAACACAACCAGACCGCACGAGTGCCGGTACGGTTATGTATGCGGATATCTTACAAATTATTGAAATTAGGACCTACAAACCAATTCGAGGGAGAAAGGAGAATGGCAGAAGTTCATAGAACGCTGGCATTAAACTTTTTTAGTTTCTACAGAAATAAAAGTGGCATGGTTTGATATTATGAGCTTTTATTTAAAAAAAAAACTAAAATAATAACAATGGGGTTAAAGAGAAATCTTAAGTTTTCTAAAAGTGAGGTTAAGTGCATAATGTTTGTACTTTAATAGGTTCTTTTACCTCTTTTACTATTTTAATGCATGAATGTTTATTGTATGCATAACATATTGCTAATTATGGTTTGTAACTTGAAAAAATTATAACTAGGTACTAATTGTTGCAGTTTGTTTAGTTCAATGATTTACCCGCTGATCATATAGATATACCTAATGACAGTTTAAGTGTACTCTGTCCGTTTTAATTAAACCCAGTAGTCAAAGAAAACTCAGGACACTTTAGACTCACTTATCGGAATCTAAGCATATAATATTATTTAGAGCGTTTATTCCACGCGGGCTAGCAACAACGCATTTGTCGTAGTTTTTCGTGATTATTTAATTAAATACTTACAAACAAATGTACATTTTTTTTTTCAGCCAAGCACTAGATCGTTGGTATTTATAATTATTTTTAACATTTACTCTTTAATAAAAACGTTTAATCGTACTTAGTAAAGCAATTAGAAAATAATTGACGGTATGTCGATTTTTATAAGTAAATACCAAAATAACTAAAAAAATATCATACAAACTTCAAACCAACGATCTAGTGCATGGCTGAAAAAATTGTTTACTTTTGTTTGTATTTAATGAAATAATAACAAAAAACTGCCATAAATGCGCCGTTGCCAGCCCCCGTGGGGATAATGCTCTTAAGGATAATTACCTAAGGATGCTAGAATATTGTAGGTGCAATAAAAAACCAGTACCTGTTTAATCATAATATTTTATTCATGCTCATCATCATGTATTAGCAAAATATTATCTAAGAAAGGTGCAGGGGGCGACAGGCTATCTTGATGCCGTGCCCATGCCAAGTACCAGATGATTGACATGATATGGGCACAGCATCCTACTGTTCTTCGACCAACAATGCACTTGCAACAGTATTGCTTTATAGCTTCCCGGCCACTGAGAGAGCTGTCAATCAAAATATAAACAAAGTATGTTTTCCTTCCTACATCGCACCTTCGGTAGAACAAGGGCATAATTGCAGTTTTTGCTATTTTACAGGAGAGCTATTTTAAGATATTTATTGCATTCAGTGAGGTCTTGCTCTGTTAATATTGCTCGAAAGTTTTTCTTCTTTGCATGATATAAACTATATACTATATCCTTTTTAGGCGTATAGTTAACAAGAATTAAGAACTTTTAGTTTTTTTTTCAATTAATTTTAATTTTAAGGAAGGGATACATTTGTGCCCTTGTTCTACCAAAATGTATATTATTTTGTAATTAGGACTAAATTTGAGCTTTAATTTAGGATGATTTTCGAATAAGCTTTTTATTTTCTTATAAAGTAAAAAAAATGTAGTAACTTTCACGAAATATAATACTTAAACTATCATTATAGTCTTACTAATCAGTCGTCAATAATCTCACGTTTGTGTCTCTTTGGAATCACAATGAAAATAGAATTATAGAAGATAACAAAAATAACAGTGACATTATTTTTAACAAGATTCACTGTTATGCAAATGAAATTCTTTAGAATCACACTTCAAAAAATATTAATTAAAAAATATAAAAATATCTTTATAACAATTATTTTTTTCTTACTAACGAATCAGTTCTAGCTCTCTCTCCTTTTCTTAAAAAAGGTTGTTAAAATATTGTTCATAGAACTTAGGAACTATATTTGAGGATATCAATTGACGAATGTCTTCTTTTTTTCTGTGAGGGATTGGTAACTTTTCCTTATAGAGCTGGTTTAGTGTGACATCTTTCACACTTTTTTTATTACCGATACGACCTGTTCGAATTCTCGCTGCTGTCCAATCGTCGGTTTTGTAGCTGCACTTAAATTGGTATATCTCTGAATCTTTCATAAATTTGATCGCTTTCGTATCCAATATTTTAAAAGTATTTCCTTCAACATCCTTGTTTACATTCAAATTAATATCTTCAGATAACAGCTTCATATCAATGAAAGAATCAAAATTCATTTCTTTAACGGTAAATTGAACACCCTTTTTCTTAGCATTTTTAATAAGACTGATGTATTCTGCTGGAGTGTATATAGGTCCAGCCTTTTTAGCTCGCTTAACGTTTTTTTCTATTACAGAATGGACGGCATCAGCTTTATTCTGGGTATGACCCCTAACAAGGAATTTGTGTGTTATTGACTTTATAGGCAATGTGTTGACAGCATAATAATACATTCCAAAAACGAATCTGAAACAAGTAGAAATAATTATTTACATTATAAGTACATTACCTACCTATATTGTTCAGTATGAATTATAACAACAATCACTCCTATTTATCTAAATCTACTGTAAATTAATTGTATTATAAAAGGCAACAAACTTACTTATTTTTTTGCTGCCCGCAGCAATTATCCGAATAAAATATTATGTCTTTATCTGGTTGTTTGTTAGAAAGATCCTCCAAAAACTTGTAAAGGCATGTTCCTATTTCATTGGCGCCGCGTTTGCCAAGACCCTCGTGCCAGAAAAAGCAAATTGTGGTATCGTCTTTTATATTGGATACCTAAAACAAAATATACATTAGGTACATTCGAACATAAATTGATTAATTTTAACACTATAATTAACTAATTAGAAAATGAGTCCTCACCGTAAAATTGTAACAATTTAACTTGGACTTATAAAAGAAAGCTGATGACTGGCCAATTGGACAAGGTAAGACTGCCTGTAGATCGAAAATGGCAACTATATTATTAGAATCACTATTTTTGCATTGTTCTGTGTCGTGTTTTAGTTCTAATCTGCTTAAACTTTTCTCTTCTAGGTGTTTTTTGTATTTTTCCATCAGTGGTTCCTTATCGTTAGAGTTTTTGTACGCCTCACATTCATCGCACTGATCTTTTCGGGGAATAAACAAACCGAGATTGAAATCAGTATTAAAAATTCGATAGTAGGCATCATAATTTGCAAATTCCTTTCCAGCGGTTTCTTGAATCTTTTTGTAATCACGATGAAGCTCCGCTATAGTTAAACTTCCATCTATATATTCCCTGGTTGTATTAGCCCTTAAGTAGTGACTTTCTGTTCTAGGAATGGAATTTATATGATTTCGGACCGATTTCACGACTTCATCGCTTAAATTACAATGGTTATTATGCTTTCCGCGATTATCGGCAGGACTCATTATAAACAAGGCTTGATCAGATATTTTGTCAATTACATTCCGCAATGTTTTTTCACCAATACATAAAGTATTCAGCAAAAAAGTCTTACAAATCCTGATTTCCTCACCATTTATCAGAAAATGATAGGTTGAGTTCGGTTTCCTCGGTGGTTTAAATGTGTTATTTGCTGTGATCTTGATTCTTCGGGTTGTAGGATTTTGTTTTTTAATACATGATGCAAGAAAATCTCTTTGCCTTTGGTGTGTTCCCAATTCCCAGTAGGATTTAAAAATCACACTCCTCGTTTCAAAAGAAACTTTAGTAGAACAAGACAGACGACACGAGGTTTTGCATGGAGGGCGCATGGATTTCGCTGGTGCGATCTTGCCTCTTTTGGTCGTGTATTCTTGGCCACTATTTTTTAAACGTTTTGAAACAGCTTGTTTCCATTGCTGTGTATTTTTTTGTCGCTTTCTTGACTGCTTTTTATTAATTACTTGCTCAGTGTGATCTTCACTCGTATCCACAAGGGGTCCTGGGTCGTTATAAACTTCAACACTTTCCGTATTACCATCAGCCTCATCAATATTACCCCTATTATCAGTGTCAGAAGAACTCGACGAACTAGATGAGCTGCTGCTGTTGGAACTAGACGAGCTACTGCTGGAACTTGAAGAACTGGACGAGGTGCTACGTTTGGGAGATCTAGTTTTAAATATACTCTTATGTTTCACAGTTCGTGGCGGTTTATAATGTGATCCTTCAGATGGTGAAAAATCTCCACTCTTTGAGGAGTTAAGCTCACTTGCAACCTCTAAAAAGGTGATGAAAGAATAATATCTCAGTTACTTTACACATGAAATAATCCAGATATTTGTATAGCAGTTTTATTATCTTACCTGTAGTATTTACCGCAGGAGAAATTTCTGTTCCAAAATTGTTATTTTCCATTTTTTCAACATCAGAATTCTCGAAATCTAGAAGAGGTGACGGTAATGATTCAATAGGTGTATCCGTTGTTTCTGAAATGATGCCTTCCATTGATTTAACAGGACCCTGGTTTTTTATATTCATATCTATCCATGTTTCAACCATGTTATTAGCTGTAAAAAAATATATATTTATATAAAAAACTTAAGTAACATACCAATATGAATTAAGAAATAGCAACAATATACTTACACATTGACGAGTTTTCGATTGAATTTGCTGCTCTGTTAGAGCCCACATCTCCTTCGCGACAAGATCTATTAGAATTTGTGTCAGTTTCTTTGATTTGCAAATTATTTTCGTCATTAAGCATCATTAAATTTTTTTTACTACGAGATCCCATTTTAAATTCTGAAAATTTTATTAAAATTTAAATCATACAAAGAAACTATTCATATCACAATTCACAAATAATGCATACCTACTAGTCGTAAATACATAAAAATACCAATACTAATAAATAAACAGAAAATTTATCACAAAATTTGTATTAAAAAATAATACAAATTTATTTCATTAACTTAAATAACAAACATTAATATTAAATCAAGTCAATTTGGAATGACAAAAACGTAATTGTCATTAAGTCTAGCAAAATAGCATTGCAATTGGAATGACAAAAACACATTTACTTTTAAGACCAAGGAATAAAACAAATCTTGAACGGACAAGGGCATAACTGTCTGAACGACTTTGTCCTTCCAATTTTAAAATTATAAATTAGGCATAAGTGTAATAGATGTGGCATTGTCGCTCCAGAAACCAAAAAATTAAAAGGGCATATTTACCTTTACGACGTTAGCGGTCCAAGTGACGACTGCCTCTCTCCCCGCCGACGGCGCAACTGACCAATGAGACTATGTCCAGCCAAGAGAGCAGTAAAAAGGCACCAATAAGACAAAGTCACTATTTTCGCCTAGCGGATTTTTAAAGGAATTAAATGACTGTCTTTGTTCCTCCAGTTCAAATAGCATTTTTAAGGCATTTCTGTATACTTAACTCATTTTTGCAATTTTTGACAATTGTGCCCTTGTTCTACCGAAGGTGCGACATGTCTAGACTTTATTCTTCCCCGTAAAATCCACAATGCGTTTGATGTTGACAGCTCTTCCAGTAGACTCCTGTCAACCTCCCTGCATACTTCTATTATATAGGTGCCATTTGCCCTTACGTGCTCTCCATAATAGGAACGCGATTGCTTTATCTGATATGTTCCAAGAGAAATTAATATTAGTTCACTATATGATAACCGGGGAAAATCTGTTAGGTTATCATTTAAAACGGTAACGCTTACGAAATCAGCTCGTCTTCTGTTTAGTTGATTAATATTGACAAAATAAGATAAGTAAGGTAAAAGCACCTATTACGGAGGTATTTCGCATCATTTGAAAGTAAGAAACAAAAATAAGCATTTGTAGGTATTTCTAAAGGTGGAAAAAAATTCTATCGTTAAAAGTGGAATTTATATTTTGTATTGCTGTTGAGACAATGTTTCTGTTGATGATATTTCTTATTTTAAAGAAATATTTAAATAGTCTGGTCGATTTTCCCTAATACGGAGGTACAATTTTGGTCTGATCCTATTACTGCGGTAGACGGCTCCTAATACGGAGGGTCAGAAATTATATTCATTAAAGTTCCGTACAAATAATATTTATTAAATAATATTAATGTGTTAGTAACGTAATTCGTAAGTTTTTCATTTATTGACCATTGATTTTATTATATTGCGTAATCAAATTAATGGTGAATGCATTATTTTTAGTATTACTTTAATCACATTTATATTATTTAATAAATATTATTTGTACGAAACTTCAATAAAATTTAAAAAAAACTTTACGTTGTGAAAACCAAAAAGTAAAATTAAAAAAATGAGCGAAAGAAGTCGGTCTGTATAGAAAAATCTTTCCGCACAGACCGAAATCGCTTCGCTCATTTTTTCTGTATTGTATTATTAAATTAATTCACATGAGAATCCCCTATGAGAGAATCCCCTAGGATTCTCTCATGTTAAAATAAAATAACTTTTATTTCAAACGGATTCCGAAGGAATTTAAGAATAAATAAGGAGGTATGTTCACTGGTTTTATAGAATTAAAAATACAATTATTAAGGAATCAACTAGTTATATTATTTAAAAAATAATGACAACTAATAACAATAAAATCTAAACAAAATCTTTCAAAAATCAACAGTTCGTTGAGGAACAAAAGGTTATAAAATTAAAAACGTATTGAAAGAATGAGATTTAAAATTATGTTCTATAACATCATTTTAAATCTCAATCTTTCAATAAATTACAATCCGTAGAGTATAATTAAAAACGAACTAAAAGTTACTGAAGGTTTACACATTATGCACTTAAAAAAAGTTTTAAAAAACATCTAAATAACATAACAAAAAGGAACAACAATTACTTACGTAATTAATGGTAAATAAACTGAGGTAAGTGAAGTTTTAGACTCCATTCAGGCAGCGGTGGTAGCGGCCGGCAGCAGCTCGAAGAGTACTTTCAGTTTTGAAAGAATTTTAAACGTTATCAACATTATTTTAAATACTAGTATCGCTGATACTGATCGTAACTGCCACCAGCTGTTAGCGGCATCAGTCACCGACAGTTTTATCTTTTTAAATAGGTATTTATAATAATTATTTTAATGAAGATAAAGTTTAAAACTCTTTCAAAGCCGAAAGTGTTACGCACCGCTGTTTTTCGCTGCCATCGCTGCCTGAATTGCGCTATACACGATATTTAACATGAACTTAAAATAATAATTATTATTTATTGATCACTTTGTGAATAAATATTTAAACAGAATCATCTGAATCAAAGAAGTTACGGCGTTTAATTTCCTTTGCCTTTGCAGGAATGTTAAAAACTAAATCATCGTCACTATCTTCCTTTGCCCTTGCAGTAATATTACAAAAAAACCATCGTCACTGTCAGAAGAGTTTTGGATTGAATTTTTATCTAGTGTGTTGACGTGACGCATATCTACATCTTTTAATTTCTTCATTACACTTTTTTTTTCGGTTCTTCTTTTTTCTGTTCAGTCTGTGCTTGTTTTATCTTTTTATCGTTTTCTTTTTGTCTTTTCTTTTCTAATGCCTTACATTTTCACAGTTGTTTAAGTTTTTCTTTTTCTTCTTTCTCTTTGTATAACCTTCTTTGGTGGTCCATAAATTCTGCTGCAATAGCTACGGTGGGAGTAACCTTTTTAGTGAGTTTTTTGGTTTGGGGAGTATTCTCGGTTTTCGGAAAAAAAAATGCATTCTTGAAAGGTGTAGGTATTCCTTTGAATGGGGTCGGCGGCGTGACATTTTCAATAACTATTGGCGTTGGAGCTTTGCTTGTACTAGGCATTATTAAAGATTTTTGAAGGGTATCTATTTCTTCCGAATACTTGTCTATCAGCGTTTTTTTTTGCATTCTGTTTGGACGTAGACTTAAGGGAGAAGAGCAACTATTAACTTCATCATCTACGTTCTCTATTTCAGAGACTGATAGAGCGGTACTAGAACACTTGCTTAATTCAGGAGTCGATGAACGTAATATTTGTTGGGTTTTTTCTTCTGTTAATAATCGTATTTTCTGTGGTGGGGTAACTTCTGATAACCTCGGATCAATAATCTCTATCAATACAGGTGAATCAACCAATGGTTTCGGTAGAAGAGAATTTGCTTCAAATGTATTTTCTTCGATTGTTGGGACCACATTAATTGATGACAGTGACACTTGCAATGACTTTGATATGACCTTTCCTATATCGTTAGCTTCCTCATAATTAAGTGGGGTTAGAATACCATCCGATCTAATATCAAAGTTTACGGAATCATAAACATTTTCTATATCGACATTATTGGTAAAGGTTGTCTCCCCAATATCTAGAGCAGAGTCTGCTTGATCTTCAAATATGCTTTCCGATGATGTAAGACTTTTCCAGAATAAAAATAGTTTTTCATAAGTGGGGTCACCTGTCCACTGGTTGCCTGCCTCTTTAAATGATTTTAATGTATTTTGTGATAATCGAGTTTCAAATTGTTTCTTGAACTGCTCATTGTTATCTATATTGCTCATCTGATGAGTATTAAATAGAGTATTTTGATTGGCTTCAGATAGTTTGTCTTGGTGTTTTTTCACTTTTGACAAAAGTTTATCATAGTCAATATTTTGTTCATCAAACGGGTAAAGTCCGCAGCATTTGAATCCGCTCATTATTGTTTCAGGCTTGAGGCTTCTGTGAAAACATTTTTGTACTTCTCTACAAAAGTCTGTACGCTTAAGCTTCGCATAATTATGTTTAACCCTGAATTCCCTCACAATATCCCGCCAAGTCCCCTTAACGGGCCTGAAAACGGCGACATCAAGAGGCTGCAAGACGTGCGTTGAATTTGTGAGCAAAGCAACCAGTACAATCCCTTTTTCCTTGCAAAAAGTTGTTAAAGGCAGAGATATATGTGAACTATGGCCATCTAAAAATAAAACAACGGGCAGTGTTATTTCCTGTTGTTGAAGCCATGGGTAAAACACATTTGCAACATATTCATAGAACGATTCCATAGTCATCCAGCCTGATTCTGTGTTACCAAGTCCCCACCACGAAGGAACCGTTGACTTGATATTGTTAGGTAGCCTCTTGTAGGGGAAAAGTACCATTGGCGGAGCTACATTACCATCTGCTGACACATTGACTAAAACGGTCAAACATTCTTTTTCATCATTTGCAACGCGGTTATATACTCGTTTACTACCCTTTTTTACCAAAACTTGCTTGTCTTTTGGACAAAGAAAAAACCCAGTTTCATCGCAGTTGAATATACGTTTTGGATCTTGAAGAACTTGCAGCAAATCGTTTTCTTTAAAATATGATCCTACTCTATCAAACCACGCTCGCAATGCAACTTCCGTGACTTGGTTTCTACTTGTTGGAAGATTTTGTGCCACACGTTTTGACACTGCTGGATGTCGTAGCATAAACCCTGAAAACCATTTCTTTCCAGGAACTCCATCTTTAAACGGATTAGGGCGCTGCAGGTTTTCAACTAACTTAGAGACAGTGTGTAATAATTGATTCTTAGTAACTGGAAAGCCACATTTACCAAGGTAATGGATCCAATCAACGATTTGTCTTTCTTCGTTTAGGTTAAGTACTGGTTGCTTACCACAATGTTCATTCTCGTAAAGCTCATCACGTTTACTCCGTAATGTAGTCTCTGGTATATTATACTGTCTCGAGGCTTTGTAAATACTCATACCTTGTCGAATTGATGAAAGTGCTTCAGCCACTTGGGCATTAGTATAACACTTGCGTCTCTTTCTGTCCATAATATCTATAAAAACAAAAATAAAAATTATGTAGATTGCATAAATTTAAATAAAACAATTAAGTACATAAATTTAAAAGTTTTCATCGCTTTTGATTTTATCAAAAAAACATGCATGTCAAATAAGAATCCACAAAAAAAGATACAAAACTTTTACGGAACCCTAAAAACTTGTAATTTTATGTTGTATGAATAGAGCCGTAATAGGAGATCTTAGAACCCTACACGGAGTTACCTGGAAATAATTACCGCCGTAATAGGAAAACTACTCATGTTTTCGATAATCCTAATTCTGACCCATATATATTTCTGTTAGTTCATATAAAAATAGTAAGAAAGTACACCTGGCGCCACCTAGTGTTAAGTATGTAACATGTATTAGTTTATGGTTTGTCTCTTCAATAAAGTTCAGTTCGTTCCAAGTCAATCAAGGAAACACATTGTTTTATTAGGTTATGAGCCCAGATTTATGGCTTTTAAGGTTGTCTAGCAAATTATCGCGAAAGTTTAAAAGTTATCAAGTTATTAGTGTGATAATAAATTTAAAATCACAGTAGGATAATTAGATTAGCTAGCTTTAGGCGCTCAGTATTCTGGATTGCATGCAGCAAGCTAAAAATGGCGGCAAATTACATTGTCAATGTGCCGAAGTTAAGAGGCAGAGAAAATTACAGCGAATGGGTATTTGCAGCGGAAAACTTCTTAATCCTAGAAGGGATGATGAAATGCATCAAACCAGAGGGAGATGTGAAATTGTTGGCCGAGGAAGATGCAAAAACAAAAGCGAAGCTGATTCTCACGATTGACTCTTCATTGTATGTACATATTAGAAATGTTTCTACTACCAAGGAATTATGGGAAAAGCTAAAGGCCTTATTTGATGATTCCGGATTTACAAGAAGAATAAGCTTACTACGATATTTAATTTCTATACGACTCGAAAATTGTGGTTCCATGATTGCATATGTGACACAAATTATAGAAACAGGGCAAAAGTTGTGTAATACAGGATTCAAGTTAGATGACGAGTGGATTGGTTCATTGCTGCTGGCAGGGCTACCTGAAAAATATGCCCCCATGATAATGGCCATCGAACATTCGGGTATTCAGATAACAACGGACGCCATTAAAAGTAAGTTACTTGACATGGAATCAGGAAACGGAACGAACGGAATGAACGATGAATCTAGTGGCGCTTTGGCCAGTGGTTATAGAAGTGGGCAACACTCAACGACGGCCAGGAAGTCTATGGTTAGTAAAACTAACAATCATGGCGGCCAACATGGAACGACATTGTCAACAAAGGCGAAGAAAGAAATTAAATGTTATCGATGCAAACAAATAGGTCATTATAAGTCACAATGTACGGCTGAAGTGTCGAATAACAAAGGAAATGAACGTAAACAAACAAATGCGTTCAGTGCGGTCTTTCTAAGCGGAAACTTCAACAACCAAGATTGGTATGTCGATTCTGGAGCCAGCGTGCACTTGACGCCAAATAAACAATGGCTCACGAATATTTCTTACGAAAAGGAAGGTCAGACTATTATAATAGCCGACAAAACAAAAGTGCCGATTGCTTGTTCCGGCGATATAAAGATTTCTACCATAGTTAATGATTGCAGTTTTGATGTGGACATAAAAGATGTGTTTTGTGTACCGGAATTAACAACTAACTTACTATCAGTTAGCCAATTAATTCACAAAGGCAATAATGTTGTATTCACTACAAACGCTTGTGAAATATATAATCAGAAAGGTACACTAGTTGCTTACGCGTTATTAAAAAATGGAGTTTACAAGCTACAACTTCAAGAAAATATGTCTGCAGCAGCGATCATATCTGGTGAGCTCTGGCATCGCAGGCTGGGACATGTAAACAGTGAATGCCTGAATAAAATGGAAAATTCAGTTGACGGATTAACCTTGAAAGGGAAAGTTGACATAACAAAGTCTAACTGTACTGTATGCTGTGAAGGTAAACAAGCTAGATTACCGTTTACTCATATTGGTAAGAGAAGTACAGAGGTGTTGAATATTATTCACACAGATATCTGTGGTCCTATGGAGTGCAATTCTATTGGAGGTTCTAAATATTTCCTTTTATTTGTCGATGATTTTAGCAGAATGACAGCTATTTATTTTCTGAAAAATAAGAATGATGCCTTGAAAAGCTTCAAAGAATACAAAGTGTTAGTTGAAAATCAGACAAATAAGAAGATAAGAATGATTAGAAGTGACAATGGAAGAGAATTTTGCAATGCTGAGTTTAATGATTACTTAAAGAAAATGGGAATTGTTCACCAAACGACATGTCCATACACGCCAGAACAGAATGGACTATGCGAGCGAATGAACAGAACCTTAGTCGAGAAAGCAAGGTGCATGCTTTTTGATGCACAGTTAAGCAAGACATTCTGGGCTGAAGCTACAAACACAGCGGTGTATTTGCACAATCGCACGGGTTTGTCCGTATTGCAAGGAAAAACACCTTATGAACTATGGCATAGTGTGAAGCCAGATATAAGTCATCTGAGAGTTTTTGGCAGTATGGTAATGGTACACATAGCTAAAGAGAAGAGAAGAAAGTGGGATAAAAAAGCCCAAAAAGGTATTCTAGTGGGCTATGCTGATGGGAGTAAAGGCTATAGAGTGTATGATCCAGTTAAGAATGTGATAACAACTAATCGAGATGTGATAGTTGTCGAAAAGGAAAACACTACCATAGCAGTAATGGAAAAGGAGAATGATACAATTAAAGATACAGACCAGCCATCTTCAGTGGGGGATATGGAAGAAGAACTGTCTGATACTCTCACGTCCCATGAAAAGTCTGCAAATGACTCTAGTTCTGAGTACACACCCAGTGAGTATGAAGATGTAGAAGAAAGTTTACAGGAAACTGTGCCTACTACAAGAGAAGTTAGAAGCAGAAGACAACCTGATAGATATGGTTTCAGTAGTCAACAAAATGTCTGTCTTCAAGAAGCTGGAGACTTGACATTGCAGGAGGCGTTGACTGGACATGAAAAACAGTATTGGCAAAAAGCATTAAATGAAGAACTTCAATGTTTTGAAGAGAATCAAGCTTGGGAGTTGGTCGATACTCCAAATAGTGGTTGTGTGGTTCAGTGTAAATGGGTTCTAAAGAAAAAGTGTGATGTGGATGGTAACATTTTATATCGTGCTCGTTTAGTGGCAAAAGGTTTTACTCAGAGACACGGTGTAGACTACAATGAGACATTCTCTCCAGTGGTAAGATTTTCTACCTTGAGATTATTGTTTGCTTTGACTGTAAAATTAGATTTTAAAACTACACACTTAGATGTAAAAACAGCATTTTTAAATGGACATCTTGAAGAAGATATTTTTATGCAAAAACCAGATGGTTTTGGTGATTTAAATGATGGTAAAGTCTTAAAGTTAAAAAAGGCCATTTATGGTTTAAAACAATCTTCAAGAATGTGGTATAAAAAGGTTGATGACTGTTTGTGTAATATTGGTTATGAAAAATCTAAATATGAACCTTGTTTGTTTATTAAGAAAAACAAGAAGTGTGTAACTGTAATTGCTTTGTATGTTGATGATTTCTTCATATTTTCCAATGATTGTAATGAAGTAATAAACTTGAAAAAGTCTTTAGGAAACAATTTCAAGATTAAAGACTTAGGTACTATAAGACAATGTTTAGGTATGCGAGTTGTGTGCAATAAAAATTCTGTAACATTAGACCAAGAGGGTTATATAGACCAGTTGTTAGGTAAATTTAATATGTTGGATTGTCACACATCAAATACACCAATGGAATGTAAACTGAATCTCAGTATAGATAACAAATGTGATATTGGCATACCATATCAACGCCTTATAGGTAGTTTGATGTATTTGTCTGTTTTAACTCGCCCTGATATATCATATTCAGTTAGTTACATGAGCCAATTTAATAATTGTTTTACTAAAGAACATTGGCAACATGCAAAAAGAATTTTAAGATATTTAAAGAAGACGAAACATTATGCTTTAAAATATGACTCAAAACTTAATTCTAAAATAATTGGTTATGTTGATGCCGATTGGGGTAGTGATGCTATTAGTAGGAGGTCATATACGGGTTATGTTTTTGAATTATCAGGTGCTGCAATATCTTGGGAAAGCAGAAAACAAAAGGTTGTTGCACTCTCCAGTACAGAGGCAGAGTATATAGGGATCTCAGAATGTTGTAAAGAAGCTATTTACTTACAAAACTTACAATGTGAAATTACTGACAGTTTATATACTATTAATCTGTACAATGACAACCAAAGTGCACAAAAATTGTTGTTGAATCCTGTTTTTCATAATAAATCTAAGCATATAGATATAAGATTTCATTTTTGTAAAGAGATTATTGCTCAAAAGTTGGTAAGTGTTCAGTACTTATGTACAGCTGATATGCCAGCTGATCTGCTTACAAAAAGTTTAAGTTCAATTAAGCATAAAGCTTTTGTGAATGCTGTTGGCTTAGTTGAAAAATAAGTTGTTTGTGTTATTTTTATATAGTGGGGGTGTTAGTTCATATAAAAATAGTAAGAAAGTACACCTGGCGCCACCTAGTGTTAAGTATGTAACATGTATTAGTTTATGGTTTGTCTCTTCAATAAAGTTCAGTTCGTTCCAAGTCAATCAAGGAAACACATTGTTTTATTAATTTCGATAAACAAAAGAGTAAAAATGCCTAATCAAACATTAACAGTTTTTTGGCTCAGATTTGTAAAACTCAAGTCAAAATTTATACAAAATAAATCTTTTGTGATAAATTAAAATACACCTTCCCATTTTTGCCTCTTCTAAGAAACTAACATTTTGTACTCGACAGTTTTCATATTTAACTAGATTTCTAATTAAGAACACATACCACAGAATATGGTTTCTAAGTTATGTGATTAATAATTATTTCAACTAAACTTGAAACTAATTCAATAAGTTAATCAAATGAAAGTTATAAACAATTAAACATGTCCAGTACTTTTCCTATTTCGGAGTCATACCACCGTATTAGGATTAATCTACAAAATTTGTATCGTATTACGGCGGTATTTTGTTTTTTATTTTTTTGGTAAAAAATGACTTACAAATATAAAATAAGCTATTTAAATAGTGAGTGTAATAATAAGAAAATGCTATAAATAACAAATGAACAAACTCGAACGGCATCTTAATACGAAAAACTTAGTTTCTAAATATTTGTGTACTTACTTTTGTTGTTCCGCGTTTGTATGGAAACACCTCTCACGTCGATGTCGTTACACAGACTGATTGATCTTGTTGTGTTGTCTATGTGCTATACTTGCAAACGTCAGTTAAGTCATAAAGTAATAGATTTAGAATAAATAGTTTCGGTTTTGGTGTACCTACACTGAATAAAACGGGAATAAAACGCGAAAATAGAAATACCACCGTAATAGGAAGCGATTTTGACTACCGCCGTATTAGGAGCGTTTACCTTAATTGTTTACAAACATGTTCGCATTTATTGTACTTAAGATTTCCCCGGCATCATTTCTATTACTTATTGGAGGGTGAAAGCGATTTATTAATGCAGCAGCTATTTTAAAATCAATCATTACATGTTTTGAGGCTATGTTAAAATATTCGTGCCTAAACAATTCAAAGTCTCTTTTAAACCTACCGTTGACTGCTTCTACAACCCATCTAGTAATAGTAACTGACCTAGATTTGTTTGCTACTAGTGTCGATAGTTGCGTTTCACCCCTCTGTAATGAAGCTGGAACATAGGTTTTATAACCACAAGCATTCAGTAAGGGCAAGGCATCTCTGAAACCCCTATCCAGTACAAAAGCATCACCTTCTTGAAAATGTCTGCGTAAATAACTATTTTCATTTTCGAATTCCTTTAGCATTATAGCTGCATCTGATGTTGTAGCTGGATAGGGGCCCAGAACATCAATAATATAGCCATCAGAACATACTAACATAAATGGTTTCACTAGATTTCGATATTTATGTAAGCTGTAAGTGTTTTTTTGATATAGATAATTAGAGCTTTTTTGTATGTAGCGATATGTGCCATCAGCTATGACTATAGGGTTTTCCTGGCCATCACTTTGAACTCCATACAATCCTCGGGGTATCAATAGATTTCTTTGTATTATTTGTTCTCTAGTTATATGTGCTACACCCAAGTGAGTTGGAACAAAATTATTATGTACCAGTTCTCGAACCTTTGACATCAACACCTCTGTACAAGGCTGTTGTAGCAGTGGACTGTGGGGAATGTTGCTAGGTTGCTGGTAGGGCAGGAGGGCTTCAGTATTTGATGAAGTAAAACTCTGGAGTAACAGACACGTCCATTTATTGCACCGGTCGTGGTTGGAAGAGAGCGAAATACAGTGCTGTTTCCACAGATAATAAAAACGTCAAATTTACATTAAAGATAATAAAACCTTACATTGAAATGTTGATGTTGGTGTTGCCAACATGCTGCGGCCTGCATAAAGCTATTTAAATAAAGTTATTTGAATTTAAATCTTGAATTTTATTACATAGATAAGAACCTACTAATTTAATTGATAACAAACTAAAGACAATTTAGCATTGTGTAAGACAATTTACTTGTTTAGGTGTGCTTTTATTACTGTGCAACTATGGATCGTACAATTAAACTTACAGAAAGTAAAGTTACTGGAACTGTTAACATTACAGAGCTGATATTGTTATAAGACACAATATGACATTTAAATATTGGTGCTATAAGAAACTCTGATAAGAAACAGTTACAAATATCGTTATTTACTATATAGACATTAAATATAGCAATAAGAAATGTTTTTTAAGAAATTAGTTAACAACATGCGCTTATATCTATTCTGCTTAATAACTAGTAAACTTAGTAACTATGGACTAAATGTATCAGTCTGTTTGGTCTATAGGTAAAACACTAACTTTAGTTATGGAACGTACATGAGTTTTCCATTAGGAGTTTTTACTTCCACAGTTCTAACTTTCCCATCATGTCCTGGAAATACATTTGTTATTCTAGCCATGGGCCAAGATAAGGGAGGAGTATTATCCTCTCTAAGTATAACCAGACTACCAATTTTAATGTTACACATACTATCTAACCACTTAGGTCTATTTTGCAGTAGATTTAAATACTGTTTATGCCACATTTTCCAGAATGATTGTTTTAAGTTGGTACATTGTTGCCAAAATTTAAGTCTATTATGAGGAACATTAACAATATCTGGTTCTGGATACATAGTTAAAGATTCTCCTATTATAAAATGAGCCGGAGTAAGATAACTAAAATCATTCACGTCTGATGCAGACACTGGCAAAAGAGGGCGTGAATTCAATACAGCTTCTATCTCAGTTAAAACAGTATTTAATTGCTCGTATGTTAAAATATTATTTTGTAAAATTCTTTTTAAATGGTACTTTGTACTCTTAACTGCAGCCTCCCAAAGACCTCCAAATGTAGGTGAATAATTTGGAATGAAGTTAAAATTAATGCCTTGCTGAGCTGCATATTCATAAACCTTGCTCTGGTGGTCTTTGGAAGTCTGCAAGTTATAAAGCTCAACCAATTGGTTCCTTGCGCCTTTAAATGTACTAGCATTATCACAGTGGATCTCAGTGGGCAAACCGCGTCTTGATATAAACCTTTTTAAACATGCAAGGAAAGTGTTGGTAGTTAGATCTGAAGCCAATTCCAAGTGAATGGCCTTTGTCGTAAAGCAGACGAAAACGCAGATGTAACCTTTACCTATTATTGCTCGCCTCAACGCGAGTTATTTATATTGATTGGCCCAGCGAAATCGACACCGACTTTCTTAAAAGGACGGCTGGTTGCAATCACTCTGTCGGCAGGCAAGGATCCCATTAGCTGTCTCGAGGCACGAGCCTTTTGTCGGAAACAAACTATACATTGGTGAGTGATTTTCTTTACAACTCTTGGACCATCAATTATCCAAAATTGTTGATTTAAGTTTGACAGCAAAAGTTTAGGTCCAGCATGAAGAAGTCTTTCATGCTCCTTTCTTATAATAAGATATGTAATCTGAGAACCTTTAGGTAATAATACAGGATGTTTTTGCTCAAATGGGATATTGGCATAATGAAGTCTGCCACCTACTCTTAATAAACCTCGCTCATCCAAAAAGGGATGTAGGCTCTTTAGACTACCCTTAATACTTGAATTATTTATTATTAAATCTATTTCTTTTTTATAATGAATTTGTTGCTCATGTTTAATTATCAACAATAAGGAATGCTTTAGTTCAGTGCTAGTTAAATAGGGATGACTAATTTTGGTATTTTTTGATTTAACATTGTTATAAAACTTGAAAATGTATGCTAACACTCTAGTCATTTTGTTAATATCACAAGTGTTGTACAATTTATCAAAAGTGTCGTTGACCTCCTGAGAAGCTGACGCCTGATCGCTGGAGATCGCTGAACAAGATTTTATCTCAGGTACATCAAGAGATGGGTTGAAATTGGGAGCAAATGTGTACATGCCGTCACGCAGGAACTGCGGACCATGCCACCACATATCGCAGCTACTTAAATCTTGAGGATCGACACCTCTGCTGATGAGGTCGGCAGGGTTGTCCCGCGTGTCGACATATCTCCATGTCCAGTCAGCTGTTAGCTGGTTAATCACATTTACTCTGTTCACGACATAAGCTTTCAAATGAATTGGATCTTTGCTTATCCAAGCTAGAGCAATTTGCGAATCCGAGAATAAATAAACACCGTTAATATTAATTTTAAGCATAAGCGTGCTGTGAACCCTCGCTACTAATTTTGAAAGCAGTATTGCTGCATTTAGCTCTAGACGCGGCACGGTCAGACTCTTATTATTTAGCGGATCAATTCTTGATTTCGAACAGAGCAAATATTGACTAACTTTACCTGATTTATTGATGACCCTTAGGTATATACAGCATCCATATGCAGTTGAGCTGGAGGCATCTGCAAAGCCAATTAATTGTACAGTGTCCAAATCCATAACCTGAATATTTCTTTTTAAAGAAATTGTGCCCATGGAAGCTAAGCTGTGCACAAACTGAAGCCATTCTTGTGTTATGCTTTCAGGGGGGGGAGCTGTCCAATTCACTTTGCTCAACCATAGTTTCTGCATAATAGCCTTTGCCTTTACAATGATGGGACTTATAAATCCCATTGGATCATAAAACCTACCTATGCAACTTAATATCTGTTGCTTGGTAATTTCATTGCAGTCATACGGCTGTGGGTTACTTATTTTGAACTGATCCTCATTCATGTTTATGAGAAGCCCTAAAGCCGCAATTTTGTAGTTTTACTTTCTTGTTTAATGACTGCATGGTGTGGTAAAAAATAAATTGCATCTCTACTGAAGTGATATGAGTCTATGTCTACATAGTGACCATGACCTAAAGCTAAGTATTCATGAATAAACTTTGATATTCTATAAAAAGGGATGAATTTTTGTGTAATTTCTTTTCTAGATTCAAAAACCTTTTTAATGCAAGATGGAATGAATCACCTAGTGTGTCATTTACTTCTGATAGAGGTAATTTTAAGGGTAAAACTACTTGAAATTGATTGTTTTTTAACTGAACAGTACTTTTAAAAATGCTTTCACAGAGCTGATGCTCTGAGGTTTGCTCGTTGAAAATTTCAGGCACACTTTCTGTTTCCCAGAAATGACTTAATGTCTCACCGAGGTCTGATGTACAATCAATACATTTCAATGTTACCTTATTGCAGCAGACCTGAGATTGGCACTGCTCTGGCAAACCTCCAGCAATGATGTGCCCGAACTGGGTGTTGATGATGCATGGCTCATGTGGGCTGTTGTGCAGCGCTGACTGCTCCTTCATAACAGGAACAGGCCTCTCCAGCGGCATCAGCACCTGTAAAAACACATCAGCACCCAATAGTACTTGAATCTCACTTGGCATATAAAAATGATCATCTGCCAACTTTGTGCCTGTAGGTATATTAAACTCTGAAATGTTTAATTTAGTCTGAGGTAATTTGCACGTTATTTTGTCTACTACTTGGCAAGTAACTGTGGATTTGAACGTGGAATTTAATGAATATATCTCTATCGGTAAACAAAACCTTATTGTACTTTTCATATTAGTAATGCCAATGATGTTTGTGTCACTTTGCTTTGGTTCCAAACCTAGAACTTGCACAAGTGAACTTGTGACTAATGACAGTTGCGACCCACTGTCAAGCAGAGCCTTGACTTGCAGCTCTGACCCATTATGGGTAACAATCTTGATTTTTGCTGTGGGAAGAAGTACATCATTAGTAGTATTGCCTGTCAATGATGTGACAGGAAGTGCGTTTGCAGCAGGATCGTGATGCAATAGAGTGTTGTGTTCTTGCTTGCACTCTTTGCATCGGAAATGAAATTTACATTTTCCTGAATGCGCACCTAAACATATTTTGCAAAGTTTATTACTTGTTGCAAATTGCACTCTCTCATGAGTGGATAATAAATTAAACTTTTTACAATTAAATAATTTGTGATCTGTTACCTTGCAGTACAGGCATGAAGACTGCTTTCCAGCTGCAGCATTACTGGCCACTTTAGGTTCTTGTGGCCGTGGTCCCCGCTCTTGATCTACACTCTCCAGCGCAAGCGCCCGCCTCTCAATATATTCTAGGAAGTCAGCCAGGACTGGTTTGGTAGGTTTTTTCGTTCCAGCTGGTAGGCTTGTGCAGTGTACAAATCTAGTTTGCGGTATAGAATGCACAACACTATAGGATCCCAGTATTTAACGCTAGGTTCAATGTTTCCTAAAGCGGCTAATTGTTGCTTTACATCAGACAGAAAGTTTCTCAGATTACTACCTGTAGATTTAGCTATTGGTTTCAAATCTATAAGAAAGTTTATGTGGTCATGAATTATTTTCTCTTCATTATTATACCTACCGTTTAATATTTTCAATGCTTGACTATAACTATCACTGACCAATGGTAAGTTTTTTATCAAGTCATATGGTTCCTCTCTAACAAAACTCCTAAGATAATACATCTTTTGCACTTCGTCTAGCGATTTATTGTCATTAATCATCGAAGTAAAAACATTGATAAATGGTATGTAGTCGCTAAACTTACCCGTGAATGTTTGAATTTGCACCTCAGGCAGTTTTATTCTTGCGAGCGCAGTGGCAGAATTATTTGAGGGCTTGCCTGAGGGTGAGGAACCGGAATTTTCGAACATTTTAATTTGTTTATCCAAAACCCCAATGATGTGAAAGTATTTTGTCTCAATTTCGTTTACATCTTCTTCGTCGTCGGGGTGAAGACATAAAATTGCCATGTTAGCTTCTTCGTAATCGTTGAATACCTGATGTGCCCGTATTCTCTTGTTCACAAGCTCTTCGATCGAGGCTGAACCGACGCCCTTGGGTTCACTAATGAAATTATTCAACCGCGTGAGTGAGGTTTTTAGATAGCCTCTTGAAGCCACAAGGCGCTTCAAATCTGGTTCTGCCATTGCACTCGCAAACACTTGAAACTGTTACTGACACAATTATCTGCAGTAATTACGATTACTAAAATTACTTAAATTAGCTAGAAGCCAACAGACAAAGGGATTAAAAGAACGTAAAACAAAATGTCTGCTCGAAAATACCACGTAGCGTAGGTCGTAGGAAAAAACTTGTCGCGTCGCTTGTCTTCGCTAATCGCCTTGCACTTGTCGCGTCGTGATTCGCCGATTTGTCTTGCTGCATCGATTGACCGGATCACCTGTCTCGTTCCTACGCTCAGGAAATCATATTGCTTTCTCAGTCGCGCTTGGCCGCGCTGCGTTTGCGTCACGTCGGAGATCGCTGATTCGTTAACGACGAGTCGAAACGAAGTTAGACGAAGTGTTCACGATGTCCAAACGAATATGTTGCATCAACTCAACCTTCTTGTGTGTGAAGAAAAAATGTCCGCCATAGAAATCTTGCTCCGACTTCACAAATCGCAAATTCTGTTGCCTCCTCCTCTTCAAAATCCAGAAGGACCATGTCAAGGCTGTTGTAGCAGTGGACTGTGGGGAATGTAGCTAGGTTGCTGGTAGGGCAGGTGTTCTGTCCCGTTTATTATCTGTGCGCCTAACGGAATGCGCGTGTAACGAAGTGACATCTAACTTGTCAATTTGACGTTGACACACTTCCCTCTCTTGAATTTGGTGCTTAACAAGGGAACACGTCGCCGTATTGTATCTCGCGATCTTTTGTAAAGTAATCCCTTACCCCCGGTCGTTTTGGTGGACAATAGGTCATGACCCAGCTTTGATTGTTGATAACCCCAAGTTGGTGTAATAACACGGGTTTTGGACATATTTTCGATAAATAGTTTGAAGGTTAAGCAAAGTGTGACGCTGTTGGGAACGAGTGATTTGAAGACCGCATGCTGTGATTGCCTCCAAGCCTTGTTGCAGCGGATTCTAACCTGCCCCCCTAGCCAAGTCACAAACGTTTACCGTTCTACAATCGCTAACGCCTCAGTGTCAGCAATTGTAGAAAACGATAAGTTGGTAGCCATGTTGAAGCGCCTGAGTCGGCCGCTCGTTATACAATGTCTTTAGAAAAACGACACATTATAACAAAGGATTTAGCGTTGAACATTATAGAAACGATAAAAAATCATTCTATCATTTTGAACGATGTGAATTTGGCTACGAATTTTCTGTTCGTTTGTTCTAACCACGTGACTTAACGTTGAGCGACTAGCGTTAACGATTGCAGATTATCAACTTGGCTAGGGGTGCTGAAGAATACTTGTAACGTCACGACACGATACATATACACTCACTTACATACAGAACTCCAGGTTGGCACCAGAGCAGTGTCCTTCAACCACCAGGTAAGTGCTTTTGTTGTATTGTAAGTGTTTTATTTGATTGTCTGCTCCGCGTACGGCGGACAGTACGCTAGCCACTCTTGTCTCTAGAGCCCCAAGGTTATCACACTTCCACTGCGCATTTGAAATCCTATTGTACGGGGTCTAGCCTGGCAGCGTACAGCAGGAGGGCTTCAGTATTTGATGAAGTAAAACTCTGGAGTAACAGACACGTCCGTTTATTGCACCGGTCGTGGTTGGAAGAGAGCGAAAGCGAGTTTTACCTCTTCGCATTTCATTTATGGCAGGTATTTCATTTAATAACTGATTAAATTGGTCTTTTGTGTAGCCAATCCAGTGACGTACAAGATGGTTTTCTATATTATTAATATTTGAAAAATCTAATGCGTTAACATTTGTGCTCTTTAAATTCAACATATCTTGTATATGTGTTGCATTAAATTCATTTGAATAAGCACTAATACTAGCTTGAAAATCCAACGTTTCTGTATTTAAATGATTACTGCACACACGACTATTTACTGGTACATAATAATTAAACTGTAAAAGTAGCATTTTTCTTGTTGAAACTGGTAGCCTGAATCTTTAACTCCTCTGACAACCTACAATAATGCACCTTGACCCACAGTCTACAGCTCGGATATAATCAGGCAACACAATTGTCTCTTGTCTTCTTGATACGGGCTGAACAAGATCAAGTTCAGGCTGATCTTCAATAAGAGGTTCGGGATGATCTTCAACATCAGAAGCAGGTTCATTACCTGCATCAGGTTCAGGAAGATTTACAACGTTAGGTTGAGGGCGAGTTTCAAGGTCACGTTGAGGCAGAGTTTCAGGGTCATGTTGGGGCAAAGATTCATTATCAGGTGGATCTTCAGATGTTTCAGACTCAAGATGAGAGCGCCCACTCGATGATGTGGATGCCCTGGATACGAAATGGCGGGAAGCTTTGTCTGCTCTCACCCAGCAACGGTGACAGACATTGTTTGTAGTTCGCAGCTGCAGCAATAAAACAGTTCTGTAAAATATACTTACGCATGTGGATTTTATATAAGTGTAAACATATTATATTAGAAAACTTATCAAGTACAACTATGTAATCCAAACCTGCAAGAGCTTATGTTCTAGTTTTGAAAAAAAAAAACAACAAAAAAAAATATATATTCAAGCTTAATCCCAGCAAAATAAAATGATCAATACTTATATACAAGAATATAGTTTTAAAAGAGATTAAAATAATGCAATAACATAAAAGTAAACCTTAGCCTTGTTCTAGTATGGTTCTGTAATAATTTTTTTTGGATACTCTCCTAACCCTTAAATACGTTCATTGTAATCATAAACAAACCAACATAAGGGACAGGGTAACTAAGTCAAAGAAAGGGAAATTAATATCAGGATCAGATTATGCATTATTGATGCATAATCTGATCCTGATACATTAATTTATTTATTTTTATTTTTTTTAGTTGGTATCTATGTACTAGCTTTTGCCACCGGCTTCGCCCGTGTGGAGGTCGGAAATTATCCTGCGGGAACATACTACCGCGATAAAAAGTAGCCTATGTCCTTTCTCAGGCTCTAAACTATCTGTGTACCACATTTCATTTAAATTGGTTAAGTAGTTTTAGCAGGAAAGCGAGACAGACAGACAGATAGACAGACAGACAGACAGAGTTACTTTTGCATTTATAATATTAATATAAAATATAATAATATAAAATATATAATATATAATTATATATATAATATATATATATATATATAAAAGTTGTTGTCAGTGATATCAGAATGTTAATGTTATGTAGTGAATCTAAGCTTGTTTTGAAACCTCTTCTCAGCAAATGCAACCTTCCGAACTGGTAGTAGAGTATTCATGTCTGTATGTCCTGAATCTGGGTGTAATTATGTATATTGTATGTATTTACAAAAAAAATGTACTATGTGTAGTACATCAGTTATCTGGTTTCCATAGTACAAGCTCTGCTTAGTTTGGGATCAGACGACCGTGTGTGAGGAGTGTCCCAGGATATTTATTTATTTAAGTGCATGCAAATGTCTTTTGAATAAATAAGTTTGAAAAATAATGTGTCATAATTAACTTACTTGTCGAGGCAGTATCCCTATCCATTCTTGAATCACATTATAAATGTTTCGTTCTCTGTCTGAATCAGTCCGTAATTGGTGATTTCTTGAACGTGCTGTAGAAGATCCACAATTGACACACACCTGTCGGTGTCCAACAGTACAAGAAGGCGGATGTGGCTCAGGCATAGTATGTACTTGATTTAAATAATTGGTTACAAGTACCCAACAGGCATTACATATACGATCCTGATTGTTCACCTAAAATAAAAAAAGGTTCAACTAAAAAAAAAAAAACGAAATGTTTATCTCATAAAATGGGTACATTAAAAATGAACTTACAGGATCAGGAGCAATCCAGGAGCGAATGACCGATAGAATGGATTCATCTTCCAGAACATGTGTTGTTATCGTACTGCAACGATTTGTAGATATTCTACAGTTTACGCAGCGGTTCGTAGTTGACATCACGTTGACTCGTAATGGTACACACAAACAAATAAAATGAATAATCGTAAACTATCGTAAGCAATATCAGTGTCCAAGATAGAGCGCCTAGGTCGGTCGTATAAAAGTTAGAAACGTCGAGGTCCAAGTCTTGCAAAGGTTGTTCAGAAAGGTAGGAGTCTTCGAAATCCAAAGGCAAGCCAGGTCGTTGTAAAAATCCACGTAAAACTTTAGGAGCACAAAACATCAAAACACAGTAGCGAGCAAGCGAATGTGATGACTTGTGAAGTTGTGTGTGAGTAAACATTCAAAATAAATGACACATGACGTGAAATGTCACTTTATTTATGGGGGTTAGTGTTGCCAACAAAAATAAAATCGAAACAATTGCGTTGAACAAAATATACGTTCGATTTCTTAGCTAGATCAAGTCTTCGGAAACTATACATATTTTCAGTTTTTTTGTGAATTTATTTTATCAATTATGCACTAACTATCAAAACATTATGTAAACGAATGTGATAATAATTTATTTGATTTTGTATATATTTCAATGACGACACTATCATACAGTATGACACGGCCAAAAAGCCTTGTATCCATGGCCTTAGAAACAAAGACTAGTCCGCTCTGTGTTAATCAAATCAAGTTACTTTTATTTATCGAGATTATATCCCCATTATCAATAATAAAGTTAATCTGGCTATAAATACATAAAAAGTATGCGTTTTTTTTTTAAATAGTTTTGAATTCTGTACCTTTTCAAAATTAGTAATGCCAAAAAATGCCATCTCCTTTTAAATTTTAGGCAGTCTAACAAAACACAAAATTTTTGCTTAAAAGAATACTTTATGTGCTCGAAATGATAACATTGTTCAATTCTAAGAATTTTTGGCACATGCAGGAACCAATTGAGGGGAACCCATTGAGGGGATTCTCTAAACAATGGCCACCGAGCCACAGTGGAACGAATGTATGGGAGCGGTTGGACGTAGACATGTCCGAAAAAAAAGAGTAAAATTATGCCAAACTAATGATGCCATCTTATTCGATTACTTAATGCCTTCATAACTTGTGGTGATGAATTTCTTCATAACTCCCATATTTCGGGAGTAATTTGAGAAAATGTGAAATTTTACTATGAAAATGAGTGTATCGAGCTCTCTCCCTCCTGATTCCGGGCTTGTTTCAAGTAGCGGTCTCTAATATCATAATGCTAATACTAAGAGCTATATTTAATACTAAGACACATAGTGCGCCAAATGTGCACTTTCTGGGATAAAGAGTGATGTTTATTTTATAACACAATTTTTTTATTTTTTGTTTATTTTGTTGATTAAAACCGTTTTTCTAAAGGTTTACCTTATTACAATAACATTTCTGAGCAGCCAATTAGAGAAGATATAAGCTAATTAGGATATATAATTAGGGACTTAAGGTTTACATATAAAACTGATGCACTAATGATTACTGATAAGAACATTGCTATTATTTAATTACTAAATGGCTCTTAATACACTAATTTAGCATTCATCATTTACTAATTATCACAATAACTAATTACCTTGCAATATTTAACAAAGGATACCTGGGATACCTGGATTTTATATAAATAGGTCACTATTAGTAACTTTAAAATCAGTGTTGATTTACACCTCGTTGTATCCAAGCTAATCTCGCAATGTATTTTCCAAATTTTAATACAAATCTTGATATTCACGTTGCTTTATGCGCACGCGCACATAAAGATTTACGCGACTTTAACTATTTGTTCAGTGTTTTAAAAGATAACAGTTGTGTTCAGTTATGTGAAAGTGCTGAAACAAGTTTAAAAGACTGGTGTCGTCGATTTTGCTACCGCATTTATGCAAAATGGACACAGTCTGGAAGAAGCACAGATAAGTTTCGGAAGAAACATGAGATTTGGCTACAGGCTGCAATTCAATGGCCGGAATTACAGAATGAAAATATGGAACCTTCTACAGAAAATATAAGTGACGTCATCGAGCCCATAATTTCTCCTGCTAAATCTGATGCTTCAACTTGTACACATCCTAGTCCTCGTAAATCTTTTGAGGACCTTAGTAACCGGCAAAAAAGAAGACGCACTGAAGATAGTCTTTCATGCAGCAGTAGCAGCGCTGAAATTATGTTTTCGGCCGAAAGGGCGCTTCAAAAGGCAGGACAAAGCGATACAGCTTATGTTATGAAATACTTGACGGAGAATCCAGAAGAGGCCTCAAAAATCAAAGCCTTCATTGAAGGTAAATCAATTCAGGTACGGGAAATATCCCCTTTGAAGGCATTGGCTCTTTATGTATCGATGAACTTATCGAAATGGCGCTATAACACTCTTCGGGATTTCAACACTCAAGAAGGAGCTCTTCAATACCCGAGTTACTACATGTTGGTTAAAGAAAAAATTAAGTGCTATCCGGCCAAAGAAGATCTCACAGTTACAGAGAGCTCTGCAAAAATCAAATTACAAGCCTTGATGGATTTAACCTCAAGAAGACTTATTAGGTCGTTAGAAACCCCTGTTGATCCCAATCAACAGCTCGTATTGACCAGCAAATGGGGTTTTGACGGATCATCTAGCCAAAGCATTTATCGTCAAAGGACGAGTGAAGATGAGCAAATCGATCTTGCTAGTAATTTTATGATTAGTCTTGTACCACTGCGGCTCGTCTCAAAAGGTGTAACAATTTGGGAAAACGAGCGACCATCTTCCACTTCATTTTGCCGGCCAATATTGTTTAAGTTTATAAAGGAAACCAAAGAAAATGTGCAGAGAGAGATGGCTGAAATCGAAGCAGAGATTGAAGCCTTAACTCCATCCACCATCACTGATGGAATTAGTGTCAAACACCAACTGCTGTTGACAATGATTGATGGTAAAATTCATTCCATTATATCCAATACAGCAGCTTCAGTGTGTGACATATGCAAGGCTTGTCCTAAAGAAATGAATAATTTAGAGTTAATCAAAGATAAACACGCAAACGAGGACATGTATAAATATAGCTTAAGCACCCTTCACGCTTGGATTCGCTCAATGGAATGCTTATTACACATTTCCTACAAATTAGACATAAAATCATGGCAAGTAAGGGGTGATATAGCAAAAAGGCAAGTTGATGACAGGAAGAAAAGAGTTCAAGAGGCTGTAAGAAGAGAAACGGGCTTACTTCTCGATGTTGTGAAACAAGGCAGTGGATCCACCAACAATGGCAACTCGGCAAGGAGATTTTTTGAAAACTACACTAAATCTGCTGAACTGACCGGAATAGATGCTATGCTTTTAAGAAAAATCTGTGTGATCTTGCAGTGTATTTCATCAGGAGAGAAGATCAACGTAACTAAATTCCGAGAGTTCTGCTTTGATACTGCTAAGCTTTACGTGGAGTTATACCCATGGTATTATATGCCTTCTTCACTTCATAAAATTTTAATGCATGGGCCAGACATAGTTCAGAACATGTCAATTGTGCCCATTGGTTTTCTATCCGAAGAGGCATCTGAGGCTAGAAATAAAGATTTTAGAAAATATAGAGAGGGGCATTCTCGAAAGCATAGCAGTATCTCATGCAATGAAGATATTATGCACAATCTTTTACTGTCTTCTGATCCACTTGTTACAAGTATCCGTCCAAAAGGAAATAAGTTTGTAAAAAAATCTTCTTTTAAGGAATTTTATGAGCTTACGGATTCTGAGAAAAGTGATATCGAATTTGTTAACATAAATGATTTAGCGGACATCGATTCTGAATTTGAATTAATTGATGATGATGATGATGACGAAGATAATTAAATGATGTTATTGTTTTAAAATGTGTAACTTAGTAAATTAGAGCTTACATCTTAATTATTTATTGTACTTTTAATGAAACTAGGTAATTTATTATCAACTTACTTAAAAGTCATACTCTCATCAGTTCTTGTGAATATTTTTGTTAATATATATTTCTGTATATATATAATATATTTATAGACCTCTTAATAAGTCTGTCTGCGGTTTAAAGTAAATACAAATGGGGAAAAAACGTTTTTTTTTTAAAATTTTCATTTCCTTTTATCCCAGAAAGTGCACATTTGGCGCACTATGTGTCTTAGTATTAAATATAGCTCTTAGTAATAGCATTACGATATTAGAGACCGCTACTTGAAACAAGCCCGGAATCAGGAGGGAGAGAGCTCGATACACTCATTTTCATAGTAAAATTTCACATTTTCTCAAATTACTCCCGAAATATGGGAGTTATGAAGAAATTCATCACCACAATTTATGAAGGCATTAAGTAATCGAATAAGATGGCATCATTAGTTTGTCATAATTTTACTCTTATTTTTCGGACATGTCTACGTCCAACCGCTCCCATACATTCGTTCCACTGTGCGAGCGCGGTGCGACGGCATTTCCAGGTAGGACGCCCAATGAATAGCAAAAAGCGATAAGAGTTGGTTTGTACAGCAAAATGGTCTTAGTTACTGAGGCAACAAAGTCGTTTTTCTTTAGTCAGGGTCAGTCGGTCTGTGATGAAGCCGTTACATCTTTTACTTATTAGTCAAACTACTGCCCTTGTGAGTGGACGTTGTCGTGTTGATTCACAATTTACCGTGTTCAGTTGTAGCCCTTTGCGTTCCTGCACGTGTTGTTTGCGTTAGTTTTGAACTTTTTTGTTTCACCGTGTCCAGTCGTAGCCTCGCGCTCCTGCACGTGTTGATTTTTGACTTAATTGTGTTGAGTTGACATTTAGTGCGCTCCTACGCCGTTTTTCTTAATTGTTAAGTGACTATGGCTACTTTTTCCAATCAAGAATATGCGGATATCGTATTTATGTACGGTAGAGCAGACGGCAATGGATCTTTGGCGCGACGGATGTATCAAGAGCGCTATCCGAATCGCAGGATACCGAATGTCCGAGTGTTTTACAACATGTTTCGTCGTCTTGCCCAAGATGGGTTTCACCGCGTGGAACCTGGAGTCAACCCGGGCAGACACGAAACTGCCGTCGACGAAGACATTTTAGCAGCATTTCAAGCGGATCCTACTACCAGTACTAGAGCAGTAGCTCGAAATTTAAACATTTCTCAATGGAAGGTGTGGCATACAATGCACCAAAATGATAAGTATCCGTTCCATGGCAGGAGTGTGCAAGGTCTAGTAGAGCAAGATCCTCAAAGAAGAATTCAGTTCTGCCGTTTCCTCCTCAACAGAGACATCGAAGATGCGTGGTTTCTGAAATCAATCTTGTGGACGGATGAAAGTAAATTTTCAAGGGAAGGTATTACAAACTTTCACAACATCCATGAATGGGCCGACGCAGACAACAATCCACATTTTAAGAAGCAGGAGTCATTTCAGATGAAATTCTCTGTGAATTTATGGGCTGGAATAATTGGCAGAACATTGATTGGGCCCCACTTTTTGCCTGATCCATTGAATGGCGAAAATTATTTGCAATTTCTGCAAATTGATTTACCACTGCTGGTAGAGGAATCAGGTGTCCCGATCTTCGAAAGAGACCGAACAGTTATCTTTGAGCAAGACGGCTGTCCAGCGCATTGGACTTTAAATGTAAGGGAACACCTCAACAATTGCTTTCCTGATAGCTGGATCGGCAGGGATGGACCCATCCCTTGGCCCGCTCGCTCCCCAGATCTGACCCCGTTGGACTTTTTCGTGTGGGGCCGGGCCAAGGAACTGCACCCCTAGCCAAGTTGATAATCTGCAATCGCTAACGGTAGTCGCTCAACGTTAAGTCACGTGGTTAGAACAAACGAACAGAAAAGTCGTAGCCAAATTCACATCGTTCAAAATGATAGAATGATTTTTATCGTTTCTACAATGTTCAACGCTAAATCCTTTGTTATAAGGTGTCGTTTTTCTAAAGACATTGTAGAACGAGCGGCCGACTCAGGCGCTTCAACATGGCTACCAACTTATCGTATTCTACAATTGCTGACACTGAGGCGTTACCGATTGTAGAACGGTAAACGTTTGTGACTTGGCTAGGGGGGCTGGAGTATAACAACATAGAAATAAACACTAGAGAAGAATTGATACAAAGAATAAATTCAGCGTTTGAGACAATGAAGCAGGAGATGATGTTGAAAATAACGACTACAGAAGTTAGAAGACGGGGCCGTGCTTGTATTAGGAATCACGGCCGTCATTTTGAACATGAAAAATAAATAATTTTAATTCAAATGTTGTTTTAATTAGTCTGCCTAAAATAAAAAATTTCTCCCTCAAATTGGTTTGTAGGCCCTAATTTCAATAATTTGTAAGATATCCGCATAAATGATACCTCAAAAGAAAGCGATTATCAAGCATGTCTTCAAAAAGGTTTGAACAAAAAAAGCACCCTCCGTTTTTTTTAATAAGGTTTATTAAAGAAAACGGAGGGTGTACAATTTTTTTATTTTTTCTGAGCTTTAAATGTCTGTAAAAGAATGTCTAATGACACAGAAGCCTAAAACATGTTTTGCTTGATTGCTTATACATTACTTTAATTAAATAAATAAAAAATGAATTCATTTATCATTCAATTTGGCCATAATTATGCAGTTTACATTAAATTTTGAGAATTTCCGAAAAAAAACTTAAAAATTTGGTTAAAAATATTTGGTAAGCTTCGTCTAAGACAACCATGGCTTAAATGGTTCTAAATTGTCTGTACTATCTTCGCCTTAAAGCTTTGCACCCATCTTCCAATCACCCTGTATAGTGCGCCTACTTCCACGGAACAATAAATTACCAAGTGACGGCCTTGTAATCCACGATCCTAAATAAATTATTGTTGTTGTAAGCGTTGGTGAGATTATTTTTTTATTTTAAATACTCCCATACGTTACAGCGTAGTGTTATGTTTATGAGGCCTAAAATAACATAAGTCTTTTAAAAAACATTGTTATATTTATTGTTTTAGGAAGAGGAGGAATTAAGTACCAGATGGAGTTAGACAGCGTTCCTACCCGAAATTCATGCATTCGATGATTTTGCTGCTGGCATTCTAACAGAAATCATTACTCTCAATACCGAATCAACAGAAATGGATTTTTTATGCATTATTTTGGCGAAGAAATTGTATTCTGTTCAATCTGGTGCAGTTTAGCAGCGTATGAAATAATATTGTGTACTGTGCATATCATGTGTTTTGTTGAGCCTACGGAAACGTCATTGGAATGCCACTGTATAAGTCACAAATAGCATTCAATATTACAGTGTAACACTTACAGCAAACATAGGTATTAGTGAATAATTCAGTATTCATTACTCACAAAAATGGGAAAAACATATAGTATTGAGAAAAAGACAGAAGAAGTAATCATCACCCAAAACGGAGCGAACAGTGCGACCAATTCACATGTCGAGCAAACAATTGAAAAATGTGGCATACTTAGCATATACACACTATACATTTTGTATAAGAGGTGCAAGCTAGGTACCAAGAAAATGTTACGAAAGAAAAATGCAGTATGGCACAGCACCAATAGTTTACCAGTGGCCCCGCAAGCACAACCACGACATAATATGGTTTAACGTAAAAAGTGAATTTTCAGTTCATCGCTCTCCCAGTAGGCAACCCTATATTGTACATACTAGTATAACAGGTATGTTTCTATCAAGCAATATATACATAATAAAAGGAACGAGTTTGGTATCAAACTATTCATTTTGTGCGACGTGAAAACAGGACTTATTATTGATTTCATTATCTATTGTGGGGCTTGAACCGAAATATATTTTAGGATTAAATCAGAATGATCTTAGTGAACAGAGGTTATTGAAATTTAATTTTGTTGACTGTAAATCAGTGGATATGTCACTGCAAACTCGTATTTTTGGAATTAATAAGACTTTACTGCAAAAATGAATGGAACACAGATCTCGAAATAATAACATCTGATTTTGAATTCAATATTATGAATGCCAGTCTGAGGTTCCGCACAGGTTCCATTTATCACAAAGTATATGGAAGCACATACAGAAAGCTGGCTTATGTAAAAAATACACCAATAACAGCGAATTCGCTCACAAAATGCGACATATTTTAGAATTGGCATTTTTTAAACATGAATACATTCCAGCGGCCTTTGAAATTATTCGGAGAGAAGTGCTACTGAATGAGTCAAAAACAGTGGCAGACTGGTTTAGTGAGTACTACGTAAATGAAACATACATCAGTAAGAGATCATCGTTTTCTAAAAATAAACCAAAATTTACTTTATAGAAGAAAAAACCTTCTATTCCCACCTTGTTTATGGTTTGTTTAGAATTGCTTTGTCATGGGTTTATCCATCACGCAAAATGCCGTTGACAACTGGAATAACTGTTGCAATAGTCTTGTAAGGGCACGCTATTTGCATATGATGCATGTTGCATTCTGCCTCGTTGGTCTCGTGGTCGCAAGCGCAATTGCTGAGTGTGGGGTCCTGGGTTCCATTCCCGGGTCGGGCAAAGTGTTACTGGGTTTTTAGGGTTCCGTTGCCAAATGGCAAAAAACGGAACCCTTATAGATTCGTCATGTCTGTCTGTCTGTCTGTCTGTCGGTCTGTCTGTCTGTCTGTCTGTCTGTCTGTCTGTCTGTCTGTCCGTGTATGTCACAGCCACTTTTCTCCGAAACTATAAGAGATATGTTGTTGAAACTTGGTAAGTAGATGTATTCTGTATACCGCATTAAGATTTTTACACAACAATAGAAAAAAAACAATAAATTTTGGGGTTCCCCATACATAGAACTGAAACTCAAAAAAATTTTTTTCATCAAACCCATATGTGTAGGGTATCTATGAATAGGTCTTCAAAAATGGTATTGAGGTTTCTAACATCATTTCTTTCTAAACTGAATAGTTTGCGCGAGAGACACTTCCAAAGTGGTAAAATGTGTGTCCCCCCCCCGTAACTTCTAAAGTAAGAGAATGATAAAACTAAAAAAAATATATGATGTACATAACCATGTAAACTTCCAACGAAAATTGGTTTGAACGAAATCCAGTAAGTAGTTTTTTTTAATACGTCATAAATCGTAAATCGCAATTTACCTTCCATTCAATCAACTCAAATATAAAAAAAAAACATTTAATTTCATAAACATAAACCTTACGCATAAACCGAGGATACCTACAGGTTTGTACGGAACCCTCGGTGTGCGAGTCCGACTCGCACTTGGCCGGTTTTTTCATTAGGAATTTCTTAGTAGCAGCCCGGAGTTTGGCGGTCTGATACACCCGTGCCTCAGAAAGCACGTTAAGCCGTTGGTCCTACGCCTGATCTCCGGTCGTGTCGGATTGCCGTCCCATCGAACTATATGAGTAAGGGAAGAGTGAGTGCTCCTGTGTGTGTGCACACACTTGAGCACTATAATATCTCCTGCGCCGATGGCTAGTCTCCACTGAGATTGGCCGCCGTGGCCGAAATATGGTCTGGAGGACTATATGTGTTGCATTTGTAGCCGAGCAGTAGGCTCTGTACCGCGGTTCGAAACAGTGTTGTTGTATTCCTTCAGTTGTGATAGTGATATTAAACAATATTACAGTGAATCGTCGTTTCATTATCTCACACAACAGAGTCTACTCCACAGTCAACAGAAGGATATTAAATATAAATTAAAAAGGAAGAAGAAAAACGCAGTACTACAAAAAAATCCAAGAATTTATTAATAAGAAAGGTGATATGAATATGTTAACATATTTAGATGATCTTGCCTACATATGCTATATAATGAAAAAAAAAAAACTTATTTTCCCCTACGAATTCGTTACATGCGAAACCTGAATATAGTTTGTTCAGAATCAGTAACTGAATCGATTCCAATAATTCTTACACCATTGTTATATTTTGTCCCAAAAATATTTAATTACGCTTACAAGTTGGACACCGAGCGACACTAACTATGCATCCGCAATCAACACAGACGCGCACAACACAGGTCACGGCAGTTAATAACGGTACAAGGCGTGGGCGCACAGCGGGGCGGCGGGTTTGAAACAACCTCGTCAGTCGCCCGGATGCTACAGGTTGATGCGTACGTGTCACGCATGCTTCCGTTCTGTGCAACAATACGCGATCGCGAGCACGCGCCCGCCGCGGGCCTTACAGTGTTTTGTTTTGATTTTAAAATTATCATGCCTTTCTCGTACGCAAACGTCCATTACACGGAGGTGGTACGTACACTAGCTGTTTGTGGTGATAACGTATCCCTGGCAGTGCGTCGGTTCGAGGAGCAATTTGGCATTAGAGTTTCGTGGAATACTAAGCTTTCGGCCACACAAAGAAGTAGGGACTACGGTACCTTTCGGCCTCCGACAGCCATCGATAGAGGAGTGAGTCGCATTCCTGTCACAGTCCAAGAAGGAATTTTGGACTACATGGCCAATAATCCCGAGACCAGCACAACAAGGGCCGGCAGGTCATTTGAGTAGTCCACTTGCAAAGTCCGCTATGTTGAAAGAATAATAATTTTGGAAAATCGATTAAAACCTCTAGTGTTGAAATGGAGTTATGAAAATTCATATGACAACACATTACTGAAAAATATTGTCACAGAGAATTAATTTCTTATAGTAAATAAAATCCCAATACAATAGTTATCTTTTTATTAGTATTTAAAAATTAAACATAACCACTTTTGCAAAAGTATTTTTAACATAAACAGTTTTGAAATAGTATGAAATTAATATGACGAGTTTTGAAACAGTATCAAAATTAAATCCTAAACATAAATAATCATCTTACAATAATATTATACTCTTTTTTCTGTTCCTTCATCCATTAAAGTTTCCACAGTATCGGTATCTTCGTCTAAAGCAGCTTCAGTTTGGTTTTCTTCAAGAAATCTATAATATTTTAGACTATCGACCCTAGCCCAATCCTGTCCAAAATGTTTAATCAGCAAATTGCTCTTGGATGCATTAAATTGGGAATTCCAAGATCCAGGCAATTTCACTAAGTCTTTGGTGTTTGATTTCCAATCATAAATATTGAAATTTTTGCTAAGTCTCAGCACCGTACCGTATTTTTGGAAAATATCAATGTCTCTGGTTCTGCAATGACTTCTAGAAGCCTTCCCAAGTAGCAAAATAAAGTCATATAAATGGTACAATAACGTTTTTT
Organism: Aporophyla lueneburgensis; assembly: GCA_932294355.1. Lineage (NCBI taxonomy): Eukaryota > Metazoa > Arthropoda > Insecta > Lepidoptera > Noctuidae > Aporophyla > Aporophyla lueneburgensis. Next base: position 26,027,245 of record OW028735.1, read on the forward strand.
ATATAACTTTTAGCCATATGAAAATGGTTTTATAATAGTTTTTATACGTAAATAAAACGCGGGTTTGGGCGCAGATTATATAACATTTAAATCGTGTAAGGGTCGTTTAGGAGTCGCGTCAGCGACAATAAAGTTGAGTAAAAATCACGTAGACGTTCTAAGTTTAACTAGTAAGTTTTGTAATAGTTTCAGTAATACTCTTACATAACTAAATCATCGTATAGATGTTTTGTTATGCTGGTGGTTGGTCAGTGGTGCAAGCTAGACAACTTGTGTGACAACAATTTATCGTGTTGTGATAAAACTTATAAAAAGGTAAGTCAATATGTTTTAATAATCATTATTATTTATTAATTTAATGTTAAGAAAGTTGACTGTGGTGGAAGATAAAGAGCAGTGACTTATACCTGGGAATTTAAAATTTTCGATGATATGTATGGTTATTTCTTTATTATTTTAATGGGCCTTCATAATGTTGGTGTTTTAATATTGTTTATAAAAATAAAATACATTAATTGGCATCAATCGTTTCCGCCATATTCCCAATAGACATTGGGCGACTACATTTAGACCTGTATCTAACTAATTGGTCTTATACATGTTTTTGTACGATTTATGGCGTCCTCCATGACGGTTGCAATTAGAGTTCTGTTGGAAAATAGAAAAACCTTTGTGTGTAGTCATAAGAATACTTCTGTATTTTTTACAGGGACATCATGGGATATATTATGACATCGATAAGTTTTTGACCAAAAAAGACTTCAAGTTGCTAAAACAAATAAGATGGCCATGGGATAACACGCATTTTCAGTTATCACAGAAGTGCTATGGATGTAATCATCCTGCCGACTCGACCTTAAAACACTTTATCATCCATAATAATAGAAGCATAACTGTAGGCGAAGCCCAATAAAACAAGCTATAGTTAATATTTATGTTTCTTTGTTGTTGTAGGCGAAGCCTAATGAGACTAGCTAAGTTTTAACACTAACATCTTCTCGCTATTGTATTAGGTAACTCCGGTATAGCCTCTGTAAAATACCTAAACAAATACCTATACTGTTCTTTAATAAAAGTAGTAGATTTCCATGAAGATACTTACACAAATACTAATGCGTGTTTATAATCACGTGTATTACCATTGTCTTAACCTTTTAAATGCTAATTAACCTGTAATTACCTGTAAAAATAACTTGTTGGAGTCTAATTAGTCTGTAATGCCTGTATCATGTTTGTTTAACTCTAATTAGCCTGTAGTTACCTAACTCATTGATTGTAAAGCACTAATTAGCTGTAGTTAGGTATGAATATACCTAAAATATCTTATGTAGTTCGTACATGATTGTGAAAGTAGCGTATGTTCCACTAAGACGAGCCATATTTATAGTCCAATAAGAAGTGTTGTTAATGCAATAAGAAATCAGAGACCTTGGACTCGCTTACATATACACGTGTTTTGAAATTCTTGACAAGTCGAAACTTGTCCCTTTGGGAAAGTTCATTTTTCTCGCTCTCAATTGGCGGAGCGGCTAAAAAGTAAAGAAATGTATACGCTACTTGCAGTAGGCAACAAAAGTCATATAAGGGCCGAGCGTCTATTTTTGGATCAGTATTTTTACAAGTTTATACGAATCATCAAGTTACCACGTAGTGTTTGTGAAGTAAGTGGCTACGCTGTCCACTGCTTAGTCGCGATGTACCCTATATCTAGTTAGCCAGTCTTCAAGTATAATGTAGCTAGTATTTAATTGTGTGTACTGCTTATTCTGATTGTATTTTATATTGTGTGCCGTGTTCTATTTTACAACCATTTGTGTGATTTCTGTGTGCCAAATATAATCAATTATTACGACATTCTGACTGGTTTAATTTCACTTTTTCGTCAAGGGAACACCGTCACGCCCACTTACAACACCTGACTCCCGTTTTATTAACAATAACGAAACTATTAAACTACAATTTCTTTTGGTGCCAAAACTGTAATAAATATGCCATATACGACCATTTTCCTGAGGACGAATGTTACTGCAACTATTAAACTTTAATTTGTTTTTAAAAATAATATATATTCATCACTATTTTGTAATGTGCCTTCTGATAAAAGAACATGAGCGGAACAAAGATTTGTAGAACACCTGTCCTGACTGGATCCAGCATTTACCGCATTAAATGTTGAAAAATGTACGGAACCACTTTCATTTTTACCACTTTCTGCTTGGCTGGGCATAGTTTCTTCCAGATTAATAGTAGGTATCGTTGCTGTATTTAACAATAATAATTGATAATTTTTATTTACTTTTCTTCTAAAACCACCACTTCGTTTTATTTTTTTCCACTTTTTGAAATCCATAATTAAAATTAAGATACTTAATGAAAAATGGCAAACGAGTTATATAAAAGATTCTAATTATTGTTTAAATAATCAATTGACTTATACAAGTTATATATGAATAAAGTTTCAACCTAAAAGTTACTTAAAGGTAGAATTATACGAACTAGGATGATGATTTTATAATAGTCAACTATAAAATCATTACGTAACTGTTTGTTATATAAGTGTTGAATTAAAGGTTCTTGATTTACAAAACATGGCGACTCATCACTATTTTGTGACTGAAACGTTTACTCGACTTAACGTTATATGACCGTCATAAAAAAATATTGAAATGACGTTTACTAGACACGTTAATATGACTTAAATTATATATAACTAATGTGTCGAATTGAATACTACTTTACAACTGTTTAGTTGCTGCAAAACTGTTAAAAAGCCCTTATATGTCTGTTAGTTGTACAGTTCTAATATTATACAACGTTTTTGCTAGTTGGGCTGTAGCCCTTTCAATATTTCCAAAAATACGGTCAGGAGGCAAAAATGAATGCCCTACAACTGGAAATATTATTGTAATTCTTTTTATATTACTTGGAGCCTTGGTTTTTAACCAATAAGCGAGAATTCCCAATACAATAGTTTTTTTTTATATTGCGTAATATGGCGAGTTTTGAAAGGTAACTGTAACTTAGAGTTGTTTGAAAGTTAACTATCAATCAATATAGCAAGTTTTGCAAGAGTACTGAATATTTAATCTAAATTTATGCGTAACATACGGTGTTTTGATCGAAATTGATAGTTGCTTATAAAAGCATTTTAAACAAATAAAATGGCCGCACTATCTGATTTTCTTTTTTTTTAACTTAGCGGTGTTTGCAAGTGGACTACTCATTTAACGTCAGCCAGAGACCTACGCATGGCGCACGTTGCGAGATGATGGACAATATTCATATCATTTGCGTCGTGCCCAAGAACTGTGTGAGAATGACCAGTTACAACGGATTTCATTTTGCCGGTGGTAGTTGATAATCATAACACCAACATTCTGTGGACAGATAACTTTTATGCGTCGCGGACTGTATAATATTCACAATAGCCACCACTGGGCTCATGAAAATCCGCACCTAGCGCGTGCAGACTCTTTTCAGCACCGGTTTAAACAACTATGTGATCTCTCTCTCTCTCTCTCTCTCTCTCTCGGCAAGGAAACGGAGGACCCGTTTCCTTGCCGAGATTAAATTGTGAAACCTATTTAAATTTCCATACCAATACCCTAACAGAAATGTTAGACGACTTGCCCCTGGACATTTACCGTGCCGGTCAGGGTATTTATTACCAGCACGATGGAGCCCCCGCCCACTTTTCAAGACCAGTGCGGGAATATCTCAACCAAGAATACGGTGAGCAATGGATCGGTCGCGGCGGAACAGTGCAGTAGCCACCAAGGTCACCAGATCTGACTCCCTTAGATTTTTATCTTTGCAGCCACGTAAAAGACATAGTGTACCAAACGGAGCGTCAAAGTGAAATCGATTTGAAAAATAAAGTCGAAAGTGCATTTGAGTGTTAAAAACGATCATTACGTTTTACGTAAATTAATTAGAAATCTGCGTAAGGGCGCCCGTCTGTGCATAAAACAAAGAGGGACACATTTCGAACAATTGCTTTGCTTTGTTTGAGTAGGGAGTACCTAATTAGTAAGACAATGTAAATAGTGATTACGCCAATTATTATAAATAGTGAAGATTAACATTTTTAAACACGCCAAGATGGTCAAGGATAGAAATGTATTATTTGTTTACAGCCTGCTGTGGTTCAGTAACGCGAAAAAGACTTTCTACGCTCGACGCTCGCCAAGGAAGGTCGTTACGCTGCTGCTCCGCTGCGCGTATCCCCTCCACCGCCCGCCGCTCGATCGCCCGTCACTTGTGCTCCGTGCGCCACGCTGCGTAGTCGCCCCGACTACTCTCCGCTATTTTGCGATTTAAATTTATTTAAATCGCAAAATTCGGACATCCTGTTTCTTTGTCAGATACAGTCAAAACGTTACTGTCTGGTTCGCAAGACAGTGGTATTTCTGATTTGTTCAGAGTCGTCAAAAACGTTGTGTTGTGCTGTGGCCCCTTCAGGGCAAATCCACAGTTTCGTGGTCACTCGATGGATACCTTAACGGTGCCAACGAAGCCGAGTGGGTGCAGACCCAACGCACCCGTCTATCCCCTTCAGGGCTAGGTGAAAGTTGGACGGGTCCCAGATCGCTGGCCTTGGGGGCTTCCCTCGTCAGCCCTGGTGACAGTCTTCCCTCCACAGCCGCGTATTAGTGCCGCGGGTATCTCCATACCCCCCGCACTAGACTGGTCGGATACCCTCAGTACCCATCGCATGACCGGTTAGGAACCCGTTTCGCACAATAAGATTGGCGGCGGGATTTACTCTTAGGGCTCACCTAGGATCACCTCCCTGTCTATACCCGACAGGGAGTGTAACACTCACCCCCGGCAACCCACCGGGGATTAGGCTATTAGGAGTAGGGTTTTGGTCAGGATCACTCTCATGAGTGATTAGGTACCCCTCACCCCTTATTTCTTTCCTCCCCGGGAAACATGGACACCCCCATGTCTCCTGAGGAAAGACAAGCCTTCGCTGAGGCCTTCCTCGAGTTACTCGATGAAGACCGCGAATTTCGCATTTCTTTTAAAAAACGTTGGAAGGCGAACAAGGACAGGAAAGCCAGAGCCAATTCAAACATCGCTGTTTTCAGCGATGCACTTGAATCTCCGGCTATCCCCTCCTCTATTGCCCCAGCAGCCGATCTTCCGGTATCCATGGACACGGAAGATCATACCGATTCCGCCTCAGCCGCTCCCCAGGCTGACTCAAACCCCTCCTCGTCCTCGGACACGGAGGCGTATGAGTTAGTCTCCCGCTCAAAGGGCAAAGGGAGCAAGCGGAAAAAGAGCAAGGATAGTAGCTCAGCCCCAGCCGCTAAAATCATAGTGGCTGAGGACTCTGCTCCTCCGTCCCGCGCCACCACCCCGCAGGTGACCTCCGCCAACGCGGCCGACCCTCTCTCCGATACGCAGGCGACCCCGCCACCGCGACCGCGTCCATCCCCTCCACGCCGCCGGCGACCGCCGCCAACGCGTCCCCCTCCCGTCCCTCGCCTTCAACCTCCGCGAAGGTTGCCACGCCCCGCGCTAGCGCTAGCGCCAAGGCCAAGAGGACGGAGGTGTCCAAATGGTGCGTTGACCAGAGGGTCAACTATACTTGTGCCCGTGCCACCCAGCACGGCATAAAAGTATCGGTCCCCACGTCAGGCGATTATCGCAAACTGACCAGGCTCCTCTCAGCAAGGAACGTGTCCTTTCACACGTATGACTTGCCCGAGGAGCGACTGACCAGGGTGGTGATTCGCAGGATCCCCTGCGAAATCGCCACCAGCGATATAAAGGCAGACCTCGAAAGGCAGAACATGCCTATCTTAGAGGTCCACAGGATGCACCGGTCCAGGCAAGGCATTGCCTTTGATATGGTCCTGGTGGTGTGCCCTCCCATGGAGGGTCACCACCCCATTTTCAAGGTCAAGGCAGTCTGTAACCTGTCCGGCCTTATCATTGAAAAGCCCCGTAAGTCGGGCATCATTGGCCAGTGCCATAGATGCCAACTGTACGGGCACTCAGCTTATAATTGCTACGCTACTCCCAGGTGCGTCAAGTGCCTGGGAGATCACGGTATAGCCGACTGTACCCGGCCTAAAGACCGCACCCTTTGCACCGAGCCACCCAGTTGTGTGCTCTGCAAAGAGTCCGGTCATCCGGCAAATTACCGGGGCTGCCCGAAAGCCCCCAAATTATCTTCCCCTAAACTGGCGCAGCGTTTCGACGCTCGCCAGAAAAGGGAATCCCCCTCGGCCAAACTCCCCGTGAGATTGGCCCCACAACGTCCCTCCCAATGGCCTCTTTTGAGTTCCCAGAAGGAATTTCCCGCAATGGCCTCCTCCAGGCCTAAGCCCACTCCCATCCCTCCATTAGTACCCGCGTACCCGCGCCCCCGCGCCCCTTACGCCCCCCGGTTTTCCCGCGACCGCACCCCCCGCCCGCGCCGCGGCCTCCCCCACTGCCCATATGGCAGGACCAGTTCAGAGGAAAGGTCAGGCTCCCCTTGATGCGTTTAACGTCATCGCCGGGGCCTTTAGTACCTACAGCACGTTCCTCTCCCCGCGTGCCCAACAGATGGCCCAGGAGCTAGTTGCCGCCGGCGGCAACTTGTTCCGCATACAATCAATTTATGCTGCGTATCCCGAGATCACGCAAGCACTTCACGTCATGAACTCCCAACGCCCACATTATGGATAGTCGAGGAATAGTATCAAAACTAAAACCCCGTTCCCTAAAGATAGGCTTCTTCAATGCCAATGGCATTCACGGCCAACGTGATGAGATCGCCACGTTCCTTCGCGACCATCACGTAGACATTTTACTCATACAAGAGTCGTTCTTAAAGCCTCACCAACGCGACCCGAAAATTGCAAACTATCGTTTAGGTCGCAACGACAGGTCACGTTGTCACAGAGGCGGCACCCTCATATACTATAGGAAGTCCCTGTACTGCATACCTATGGATCCCCCCCAACTCTCCCGATTAGAAGTTTTGGCCTGTCGGTTAGCACTGACAGGTCACCAGCCGATCACTATTGTATCGGTAGGCAACTTTTCAACCTCTGTTCTACCATGAACTTTGATGTCATCGCCCCGATGACTCCCACTCACTTCCCCTTCGATACCGATCAGTTACCCGACATACTTGATATAGCACTTCTAAAGAATATCAACTTAAGGTTGGATTCTATAGAGGCTATTCACGAACTCGACTCTGATCATCGACCAGTAGTCATGAACCTGGCCCCCCGATTAGGTATCCGCGACCCCTCTCAACCCCCCGCCACTAAAGTGATCACTGACTGGAAGAAAGTAAGTGAACGCTTACAATCTAACACGTCACATCACTTAGACTCTATCCCAGATCAGTTCGACTCTGTCGCCGACACAACGGCTGCGATCGACTCTCTCACAGAGCACGTACAATCGATCGTGAACGAAAGTTCACGGGAGGTTCCAGATACGGATGACCGTAAATAGAGGCTCCCCGACGATGTGCGTGATCTGCTGACAGAGAAGAACGCGGCCGTTCGTGCCTACAGCAACTTTCCTTGTAACGCTAACAAAGCTCACATGCGTTACTTACAGCGTGCTGTAAGGACACGTGTGACTGAGCTGCGTGACGCTAACTGGGACAAGATGGTGGGTGAACTAGAGCCGACTCATCTCGCATTCTGGGAACTTCAGAGGAAACTTAAATCCTCTGAGTTTTCCACCATGAACGATGCGACCATTGCATTCGAGGATATTGACAAGGCTGAATACCTAGCCGATAGCCTTGAAGCCCAATACACACCCAGTTCGCAGCCAGTAGACCAAGCGTTTGTCGATAAGGTAAACGCGGAAGTCGAACGCAAAGCCTCACTCCCGCCCGTTGAAGACCCTGATGATCCCCTGCCCCCTGACACACCTGACGAGGTGCATGAGATCATCAAGGGTCTGAAATCTCGTAAAGCCCCCGGATCAGACGGCATCACCATAAGCATAATCAGGTGAGCGGGGAACAGCTTGATCACTCTGATCAAGCTGTTCCCCGCTCACCTGATTATAATCATGACTACCATCTTCAATGGTGCCTTGAGTAATAATATTTTATTTTCCCCCAAGCGTGGAAGGAAGCCACCGTCATTGGCATCCCTAAGCCCGGTAAGCCCAAAATCGAGCCCACGAGCTATCGCCCCATTAGTTTGCTCAAGTGACTCAGAGATTATGCCGAAACCAAGGGCCTCATCCCCAACGAGCAGTTTGGTTTTCGAACCCAACACTCGTGTGTCCATCAGGTACACCGTATCGTTGAGCATATCAATGCTGGTTTTCAGCGTGGTATGTTCACGGGCGCTGTATTCTTCGATATAGCGAAAGCGTTCGACAAAGTCTGGCACAACGGCTTATTATATAAGCTGTACCAACTCGGAGTGCCAGACCGTCTCGTGCTCATCTTACGAGACTTTCTTGTGAACCGTACCTTTCGCTATCGCATCGAAGGGGCACTTTCCTCCCCTCACCCGATCCGTGCAGGAGTGCCGCCTCTGTACTAGCCCCCCTCATTTTCACGCTGTTCACTAGCGATATCCCCAGAAATAAGAAGGCAAGGTTAGCTCTGTTCGCAGACTGCCATCTTCTTCTCGGGATTTAGTGTCACAGCACTGGTTCGCTACCTCCAAACCGCAGTCGACAAGCTCGGCGAATGGTTCAGGCAGTGGCGAATCGAAGTCAATCCCGATAAAAGTCAGGCGGTCTTTTACACCCGACCGCAACGTAATCACCCCCCCCCCCCCCCCAACCCATCTCAATGTTCGGCAAGCAGATCCCTTGGGCGAAGCAAGCCAAATATCTAGGTGTCATCCTCGAAGAGAACACCTCACCTTTTCTGAGCACATAAAGCAGGCTCGCTCGCGGGCCGCTTTCGCTCTTGGTGGGAATGGAGCCTCCATTGCGTCCTGAACAAGCGGAGTAAAATGTCTCTTCTGTGTAAGAAACGTCTTTACACCGCTTGTATCAGGCCCATCATGACATATGCAAGCCCAGTCTTTGCACATGCTAAGCCCTGATTCATCCATAGGATGCAGACTCTCCAGAATCGTTTTCTCCGTCAAGCCACAGGCGCGCCTTGGTTTGTTCGGAATATCAATCTTCATTTAGATATGAAACTCCCGACTATCCATCAGTATATGAAACGCGCTTCGAAGCGTTTCTTCGATAGGGCCGTAGCCAACCGCAACCCTCTGGTTGTCGCGGCAGCTACTTACACCCCCTCCCGTATCAGTAAAGTCCGCCGTTCGCGGCACGTTGTAACCGATCCTGACGATCCCATTACTCTCCTCCAGAGTCAATGCTGCGCCGTTAGCTTTAAATTAGTCCCTAAATAATTTAACCCAGATCCAGCCAGTCCCTTGCTGTCCCCCTACCAGTGATTGCCTAAGCCGAGGTTCGTACCCCCCTCGGGGTAACCCTTAGAGCTTTCGCTTTAGTTTTTAATTATAATAAGCCCCGGCTGGAGGCCTAAAAAGGTAACTTTTTAGAACTCGCCGGGTCACAATCCGTTTAAGTAGTAAGAATCTTTTCAGGATTAACTACGAGATGCCCTAAAAAAAAAAAAAGGTTCAGTAACGCGGTTTTACCAATTTTCATCCACTTTGAACTTTATGTGGTTGGCATAAGGTGCAACAAATGGCATTGATTATATTTTGCCACTTATTACCGCATTTACGAATAAAGTACATAATAATATCTATCTACACTTGACCATTACGACAGTCCAAAGCCTGCATGTGTGATGAAAAATGTTTATCACCAGCTAATTCACAAACAATCACTGTGCGGTTAGGTACCTACCAACTGCCAAATTATTTATCAATGAGCGCAAGACGACGCTGGCGCGGGAGGCGCGCGCGGATGGCTCGGCCACCCACCGCACAGTGTACGATTTGACCAATCTAGCGGGACAATAGGTATTTAAATTAAATGTTTAAAACTACTTTTTTTTAATCTTGTTCCACTTTTGAATACATCTTTTAACTGATAACACAATGCACATAATCCCTTGTCACGCAAAACTGGTTTTAACAATGGGCGAAGTTACTTGAACCTATAGTAAAAGATAACACATAACTTTATACATAATATTTTATTTAATATTAGAGTACAATGGGTAGGCACGATGTAAGCGCGCGACCACACCGAGGGCTCTGTTCTAACCAGCTCGTATGCCTTTACACACACTAATACACACACAGAACATGGCCCCGCACCGCGCCTCAGTTCTGCTAACTCTTGCGTTGTCTATCAGTTCGGCTATCTTGACACAGACGATGTCCTCATCGCAATGTTCATTTTTTTTTTTCACGTACTAGGATTCACAATTAGAAACCAGTCTTCTTCAGTAACTCGACAATAAAAACACATCTGCCGGAGCAGGTGTCATCACATACATCTGCCGGAGCAGGCAATCATCAAATACATCTGCCGGGGCAGGCAATCATCAAATACGTCTACCGGAGCAGGCAGTCATCAAATACATCTGCCGAAGCAGGCAATCGTCAAATACATCTGCCGAAGCAGGCAATCGTCAAATACATCTGCCGAAGCAGGCAATCGTCAAATACATCTGCCGAAGCATTTCATCCCATTTCTTCCCGTGGGTGTCGTAAGAGGCGACTAAGGGACTTACTAGAGAATGGGCAGCAGCGTTTTCTATGCATTTTATCAGCATACTGCGATCGCCAACCCGCCTGCCAAGCGTGGCGATTATGGCAAAGCCCCCCAAAGTGGGGGAGGTCTATGTCCTGCAGTGGACGTCTTTCGACTGATATGATGACCTGCCGAAGCAGGCAATCGTCAAATACATCTGCCGAAGCAGGCAATCGTCAAATACATCTGCCGGAGCAGGCAATCGTCAAATACATCTGCCGGAGCAGGCAATCATCAAATACATCTGCAGGAGCAGGTAACCTTTGCAACATTAGTAACTGTAGGTAATGGCTTCATTCTTGACATTAGTTGTCATCACTCCCTGACTCATTATCAGAAAATGCCTGATTACGCCAGGGCTTCATGTAGTCAACGGCAATTGTGTTTTGGTATCCACGCCTATCCTTGGCAAATGATCGAACTATGTAACGATCATGAGGTAGCGCCGCGATAACTTTGTAGGGACCAGCATATCTGTCCACTAACTTTCCACTTGTAATGCCTTTCTTTATCACCCTTCGTTCGACCATGACTAAATCTCCAACTTGATACTGAGGTGCATCTCTACGTTTCTTATCAAACAATCGTTTCATGTTGGTAGCATTTCGTTCTGTCATACTTGCTGCTTCGACCCGTAGAGCCGGTAGATCAGTACTAAGAACTGGTCTAACCAAATCTGCTGATAACTGTGGACGAAGGCCACAAACCAACTCTAACGGCATTTTACCCCTCCCTTTGCACACAGTGGAATTCAGACCAAGTTGTACTTTAGGTAAAAATGTCACCCAACCCTTTTGATCATCTGCTACACCCGTCACAAGGGAATCCAAAATAGTGCGATTAAATCGCTCGACCTGGCCATTAGCACGAGGTGATACTACAGCATTCCATATGTGCAGTATTCCATGTTCTTTGCAGAAGTCCTTGAATTTGTGACTGGTAAACGCTGTCCCTCGGTCGCTGACTATTCGCGTGGGGTATCCAAAAGTCTTAGTAAATCTTTCGAAAGCGGCTAACATTCTCAATGGTTACGGATTGGTTTACGGCAAATAACTTAGTTCTCAATGCCAAGAAAACGAAATGTGTAAAGTTCGCCTTACCGAATGTTAGAAATCTGGGTCCTGAAATCGTCTTAGATATAGAGGTTCTTAAAACTGTAGACTCGACAGTTTTCCTGGGCTTAACAGTAGATGGCAAACTACAGTGGGGCCCACATATTTCAAGTTTAGCGGGGAGGCTCAGTTCAGCCGCCTACGCCGTCAGAAAAGTAAGACAGTATACTGACGTTGATACAGCTCGGTTAGTCTATTTTAGTTATTTTCACAGCGTTATGTCTTACGGTATTCTACTGTGGGGCAAAGCCGATAGCAAGCAAAGCTGATATTCAAAATATTTTTGTCCTTCAGAAACGAGCTGTTCGAGCAATTTACCAGCTAGGTGCCAGAGTTTCTCTAAAGGACTTTTTTAAAGCTATTGGTATTCTTACGGTAGCATCACAATTATTCATCTTCGCCAACATCTTATATATTAGGCAAAATTTACACTTACATGCTAAAAACAGTGATTTTCACACTGTTAACACTAGATATAAGGACAAACTACGTGTTCCCTTTCACCGGCTTCATAAGGTACATAACTCATTTGTTGGGCTTGGTATAACATTTTACAACAAGCTACCACCTCCTTTACTAGAATTACCTTTTAATGCGTTTACCTTTTAAAGCTCAAGTAAAATCCAACCTTTGTCTAAAGGCATACTATTCCATCAACGACTATTTAAATGACAAAACTAGTTGGTCGCTGTGATTAACTCAGGACAATGTTTGTGTTCTTTCTCCAGTACTAGCGTACCTAGTGATAGGTTATATAGCTGTAATATAATTGTTATTATATATTTTTTTTTTTTACTGTGTTAGTCACTTTTTTTGTGTGTTTATTGGTTTTGACATGTCCTATGATTTGACATATTATAATGATTAGTATTGCATAAAATGATTAGCTAGCGACCTCGACAAGTTGTCATTCAATTCTTGCTTGAGCAACCGGCAGCAAGTTCGTCATGCTCCCTTAGATGTCAATGCTTGCGGTAGCGTCAGGGGTCGGGTTACCCCCTTCCCTCAAATAAGGCGAGGGTAATGGCTGATCTTTGCGTTATGCTCGTGAACGGGTGCTGCTTGTGGTAACTGGTCGTCTTGCTGACCTTGATGTTGGTATTGTTGTTAATTACCTACCTGTTTATTCGTTTTTACGCCGATGGTCCTAGTTTATCATTTTGTGGCCTCGACTTGTAACTCGGGTCGTAACAGCTATGTGAACGTGATTCAGCATTGCATATGTAAGCTGTCACGCCCTTTATGCCAGGAGGCTTTTATTTTGGTACTTTTATTTACTTTATAAAAATATTTTTTGCTTTTACTTGAGTATAGATTTCGTTTTATTTCTTGGAATATTGGGTTGGCTAGCTGACATATGGCAAATCATTTAATTTAATATTTTGTGTCTTTTAATGTTACCTCCTTACAATTGTATAGAATCAAGTTCTTCTAACTTAACAGACAGCTGTGCTGCTGGGGAGTTTGTTCCGCCACTTCTTCTTCCCAGCTAAAGCACTAGGAAGTGTCGAAGGGCGGGCGTTTTGGGGGGACTGTCTTTTGTAACTTTGACGTTCAAAAAGTGCTGACTCTCAGCCTAGTTTGAATAAATGACTTTTGATTTTGTTTTGTTTGATTCCTTGGGCATTGGTGCTAGCCACAGCTTCCAACCGAATAAATTTTGTAAAAGCATCTATTATTGCTAAAACATAATTCTTCCCACTATCCCGACAAAATGGACCAAGGTGATCTACATGTAGTGTATGAAAAGGTATTGTTGTTTTGTGAATTGGATGTAAAAGCCCTGGTTGCTTTCCCGGAGGTCTTTTGGCAAGTTGACACGGGATACATCCTTTTACATATCTTTCAACAATTTGCCTCATTCGTAAAAACCAATATTTTCTCTTCAGAGCATCTAAACATTTCTCGAATCCAACGTGTCCGTTCTCGTCATGATAAACTTTTAATATATGACTCCGTGCGATTTTAGGCAGCACTGGAATAAGAGTTTCTCCTACGACACGACATAAACGTTCATCCTCCCTGATATTGGTTCATCTGTATAAACTACGATCTTATTCACGCCAGGAGTCAAAGTTACATTCTCGGCGGAGTTCAAAGTAATTTTCTTTGTATTTTCGAAAATGTTTTCTACGTTTTCACCATAGTTGTCGAAAATACACAACTCTTTGTTCGACTTTATAACCAGTATATTTTCTGATTCAGTGAACGGCTGTCCTACCATCACATCCACTTTCTGTATTTTATCAGGTACAACAAGTAATGTACTACCACGGATTACGCCATCGACTTTTAACTTTGCCCTGACTATTCCTAGTGGTGAAGTTAGAGATCCACCATATCCTTTAATCATAAGGTTATTCTCAGCTTTGCTCAAAATTATGCACAAGGTACAAATAGCAATGTGTTACACCGGCAGTGTTTTGGTTGTGACTGAACTAATCTCGTTCACCTGAACGGAACGAGTGGATTTATTATGTTTGCTTCATACACTAAGCATAGCCTCTCTTGTGCTGACTGTTTCATAGTGTTGCAAGCGGTAATCGATTACTTTTCCGAATTTTTTTTTGTTCGAATTTCATTTTACCGAAAACTATTGGCCGACGTCTTTTTTGCAATATGCATCATTTGACATATTTTTAAATCATCGAAGTATCATGTGTCATAGGTATTATTTTACCGAATTATGTTTCGCCGATTTACGAAATAACTTTTTGCTATTGGCCGAAGCCTCTTTTGAACTTTTTTCATTTGCCAAATGATTTGTTTGCCATATTTTCACCACAGTGAAACAAAATTTTAGGGAATATTATTTGGTCACAAATATATAGCCGGTTACTTGGTAGCGTTTTCAATATTAAATTAAATATATGTAGTGTCATAAAAAGTCAATATATTGTGCTACAAAATTTAGTGAGACACAAATCGCTGTAAAACCGACTTTACGTAGTCTTGTCTGCCCTACCCCTAGAGTGTAATTTAAGCCCGCGCAGGCGCGGAGAAGCGACGATAAGCTCGCGTGGGGCTGCCCAAACCCCGCAGCGCCGGAGCCGTGTCAGAATCAATGCTTGCTGCATGTTGCATACCTGCTTGCATGTTGCATGCCTGCTTGCATGTTGCATGCCTGCTTGTATGTTGTATGCTTGTTTGCACGCTGCATGCTTGCTTGCATGCTGCATGCTTGCTTGCAGCTTGCCTGCTTGCCTGCTGCATGCCTGCTTGCACACTGCATGCATGGTTGCATGTTGCATGCTTGTAGCAAGCAGCATTGTTTGCATGCTTCCTACTGGGACCCTTTAAAAACACTTTTGTTCATAATAAACTGTTTGTGTAGAAGTTTGTGGGTGTAGATTTGAAAAACTTACCAACGAACTCCCGTCCACTGCCTCGCGCACCTCATGGGCTCGGCGTCGTGTCCAGTCGCCCTAAATCCAGCTAAAACTTCACTGCACATGTATTTCCACAGGTGTTGGTTTTTATTTCTCGTCTCTTGTTGGGGGTTGTAGCACGAAAATCACAGAAGGACCATTTCTTATTAGAAAAAAGTTTTTAGCGCGCGGAGCACGTTGTATTACGAGTTGAGCCGCATAGTTCAAGTGAAAAAGCACGCGGAAGAGCGGCGCCACTGTCGCCCTTCGTACACCAATCGGATTGCTCAGCGAATAGGCGATAAGCAAGCCGACAAGTTAATCAAATCAGACCCTTATTACTACACACAAAGGCTTGAGTACTAGTTGTGGGGTAAAAAACTATTCAAATTCCAAAAACTAAATGCCTAATACCTATCTTATAGAGAACGGTACGTAACATGCCGCTCGCCTTAAAAGAATGGGTTTCTTTTAACCTTAGGTTACAGACATTGTAAGAATGTTTCACTCGAAAGAGGAATGAAAAAAAAAGGCTACGAAAGCAGAAAAGCCCAAAAAAAATAAAAGTTACTCTTACTCTAGATTACCTAACTAAGATTCGCAACAATATTAAGGAAAACTTACAAACTAATTATTCTAAGGGCAAAGGACATATTTTAACTACTGAGCGTTTCACAAAAGTTTTGCCCATTTGTAAAGTTACGACACGAGTAACATTGTCGGAACCCGGATGAAGAGCATGGACACGAGCCAGTCTCCACTGTAATGGTGGGACATTATCGTCACGTACAACGACAATAATACCTTCACGGAGTTGCGAGCCGCGATCTCGGAACCATTTATTACGTTGTTGAATTTCATGTAAATATTCCCGACTCCAACGTTTCCAAAAGTGTTGCACACATTGTTGTACCCTACGCCATCTAGTGAGTCGATTTGGAACATTCTCGTATAGTGGGAGATCTGGTAGGGTCGTCAACGGACCTCCTATTAAAAAATGCGATGGTGTTAAGGGTAACGGATCTAATGGGTCTGCACTTAATAAACAAAGTGGACGTGAATTGAGTACCGCTTCGATTTGACAAAGAAGGGTGTGCATCTCATCATACGTTTGAGTTTGCGTACCGAGGACTCGATGTAAATGATGTTTGAAACTTTTCACTCCGGATTCGAAAAGGCCACCAAAATGCGAGGCATAAGGAGGTTAAAAATGCCAAGTGATACCTTGTTCTAAAACCTTACCATTAAGAATGGCTTGAACCGAATCATTACGTAAAAAAGTAAACAATTCTTGTAGATAATTATTACAACCAACAAAGTTCCTTCCACAATCAGAGTAAATGTCAGTGCATAAACCTCTACGGGACGTGAAGCGTCGCAAGGCTGCTAAAAATGCTTCAGTTGACAACTCGGACACGAGTTCGAGATGTATAGCCTTGACGGACATACACACAAAGACAGCTACATAACATTTAATAATTTTTGCATTTCGAACTTTATTTGCCCGAACGTAGAACGGACCCGCGAAATCAACAGATGTTTTTAAAAATGGCCGCTCGGGGCGCACTCTGACGGCCGGCAGTGGACCCATGCATGGTTGCGGATTCAAGGGGCGAGCACGAAAACAACGAACGCAGCGATGTATGCGTGTACGTATAGCGTCACGACTAGACATTATCCAATAATTTTGAAGTAGAATGTATTGTACGGATTGTGGACCAGCATGTAGATGCGTGATATGTGTATGATCAATGATTAAATTTGTAAGATGATGTTTCTTAGGCAGAATCAATTGGTGTTTGGAAACAAACGGTAAAAGTGATTTGTGAATCCGCCCACCAACACGCATATTATTTTTGTTATCCATGAAAGGATTAAGTCGTCGTAATTTAATTGATGGATATTTTCCATGTGAAATATTTTTTATGTCTTCGGAAAAACATGAATGTTGAACTAAATGGATAAGTCGATTTAAACAAAAATTAAACTCGGACACAGTTATGTATTTTGGATAGAAAATGTGCAGCTTCTTACATTTATTATAGAATCGGAATAACAGTGCTGTTATTCTAACAAGTTTGCCTAGAGTAGAGAATCTTGTAATATACTCACCTACCAGATCAGACGGTACTGAGGTGGAGGGGTTTGATACTATCGACAACGGTAGATTACGTTTGTCTTCAGAGACTTCTGGTAATTTCTTGGGACTTGGCCAAAAACTAGAATCTCGCGCGACCCACCAGGGCCCCTGGAGCCACATTTTATTTTGTAGAAAACTTGTAGGAAGCATTCCTCGGGAAGGTGCGTCAGCTGGATTGTCAGCAGATGGAACATGTCTCCAACTATTAGCCGGAAGCCGGGATAAGATTTCGCTAGTGCGATTGGAAACGAATGTCTTCCACTCGTGTGGTGGAGAACGAAGCCACGCTAACACGATGGATGAATCGGTCCATGCATACACCTGATCACAGTTTATGTGCTTATCATACACACTCCTAACTTTATCAATCAACTGTGATAACAAGACAGCCGCGCACAACTCAAGTCGCGGGATCGTAAGAACCGGTTTTATAGGTGCTACACGCGTTTTTGCGAGAAGAAGAAATGTTTTAACGTTATCACTATTATCGGATATACGGGCGTAAACACACGCGGCATAAGCCCGCTCAGAAGCATCGGAAAACCCGTGAATTTGAATGACATTCACGTTTGCAAAAACGAAACGTGGAATTTGAAAATTTGATAATAATGGTAACTCGTTAAGAAAATTAGACCAAGCATTTAATATATCTACAGGAGGTGACTCATCCCAGTCGACCCCTGACATCCATAATAACTGAATGAGATGTTTCGCGTAAATAGTTACAGGAGATAACCATCCCATAGGGTCATAAATTTTGGCTATTTGTGATAGTATAGACCGTTTTGTAATTTTACCCGTAGTTGCTTGAACGCTGAAAGTGAAAGTATCCGATTTAGGATTCCACTGAAGTCCCAAAACCTTTATTTGTTTGTCATTCTCCATCAGAGCGAAAGAAACGTTATCAGGCCGCTCGCCCTGACAAACTGACGTTTGTAAAGCAGCGAGTAACGCTGGCGAATTGCTCTGCCACTTCCGTAGCTCGAAACCAGCTGACGAACAAATACCTACTAACTCACGCTGTAGAACCAGTGCCTTCTTTACGTCGCCTGCACCGGTGACGATGTCATCAACGAAAACCTGATTCTGTAGAACTTTAGAACCTAGCGA
This sequence comes from Aporophyla lueneburgensis, assembly GCA_932294355.1. Taxonomy (NCBI): domain Eukaryota; kingdom Metazoa; phylum Arthropoda; class Insecta; order Lepidoptera; family Noctuidae; genus Aporophyla; species Aporophyla lueneburgensis. Next base: position 26,045,655 of record OW028735.1, read on the forward strand.
GAAGTTGACGGCTTCGTCCTGAGCCAACTGTTGAATAGTACGAAGCGCTAAGTACGGTGATGAGCTGACACCAAAGGTGACGGTACCCAATCGATAATCAAGCAACGGTTCAGTTGGTGATTTACGCCACACAATGCGTTGAAAATCCCAATCGGATTGTTGTAATTTAATGTTTCTGTACATCTGCTTGATGTCGGCAGTGACAGCAATAGCATGGATACGAAAACCTAATAAAACGTCTACTATATCCTGGTGCAATTTTGGACCTGTTAGTAGAATATCATTAAGTGATATTCCATTTGAAGTTTTACAACTCGCGTCAAAGACGACGCGAGTGCGAGTAGTCTCACTAGATTCTTTGACCACGCAGTGGTGCGGAATGTAATAGCTAGTAGCTAACGAAGTAGGTATATCAACTGGCTCCATGTGACCGAGTTCCAAGTACTCCTGGAGGCACGCATGATACTCTAACTTAAGCTGAGGATTATGTTCTAAACGATACTCTAATTTTCTAAACCTGGAGACCGCCGTATCCCGTGATTCGCCGAGGGCGGGAGCATTAGGTTTGAAAGGAAGTGGAACAACATATCGCCCAGCTTCATCGCGAGTATGTGAATTTACGTAGATAGATTCACACAACGCTTCGTCGGGACTTAGGATTTTCTTTTCCGGAAGAGACTCCAATTCCCAGAATCGTCTCAGATTGATGCCGTCATCGTATGGTGAGCTTAAACTACTGAGACACACTTGAAGCGAAGTAGGTGTATTTTGGTTGCACGAAACATCACCCATCAATAAATAACCAAAGATACTGTTCATAGCCATCGGTGAACCGGGTGGACCCTTGATCACGTGACCTAATAGAACTTGGGATAGTATATCCGCACCTAGAATCATTTCCACTGATTGTGGAAGATAAAACTTAGGGTCAGCTAAATTTAAATTCTGTATGTGTGACCACCCCGTATAAGGCAACGTCACACCTGGCATACGTGAAATAAGATTAGGTAAAATTAATGCATCAACTGAAATTGAAGGTTGTTCCCCGTGCGTAGGAGTGATATGACACGATACTACACCCTTTGGTAAAACAGCTGAGACTTCGGACCCGCCGATACCGAACACTGGAACGTGCGCTTGCCTACGGTGCAAGCCTAACCGCTGCACACAAGCCTCGGTAATAAAAGTCGCTTGACTCCCAGTATCAATAATACACCGAACTGTGTGTTTTTGTGAGTCAACATGAACATTGATAAGTGCTGTACACAAAAGCACCGTACTCATACTAACCGACGGAGCAATGGTTTGCGAATCGTTCTTGCGACCGTGCAACGCATGATTTACCGCAGTCAATGCGGCGGCATGCGAGGTACTGGGTACCGCTGTCTCTGTCGTTTCGTTCACAGGAAATGAAATAGCATTATCACTAATCCCGACTTCATTAATAGCTGATAAACTGTGAGATGTTTCGAAATGAATTAATGAATGATGTCGTTTATGACATGAACGACAAACAAAGTTGGATTTGCATTGTTTTAAATCATGACCGACATGTAAACAATTGAAACAAACGTTTTTGTTTTGAATAAAAGAATACCTATCACGAGGAGATAAATTGAGGAATTTGGAACATTTTGTCAACGTATGTTGAGCATCACAACATAAACAATTAGATTTTAAATTATTTTGTTTGATAGACTGTAAGTCTGTTTTAATCGAACTCGATGACGTGACGTTGGCTGCGAGCGCGCGACGCGGGCTTTCGTAACCGCGCGATGACGTCGTCGCCGGAGTCCGAGAAGTACCTGCCTTTTCTAGATTATTATTTTTATTTTGTGGGTAAGAGGAGAATTCGTTTGCGGATAACTCGCGTTCTAAGAAATTTATCAATGTATTTATGTCGGGTATATCCGATGGTTTGGATAGTGATAATTCGAAACGTTTTCGAATACTTGACGGAATTTTACGTACTAAAATCGTCACTAATATGAAACTCCATTGATCTATCGGAAACTGCATCGCCTGCAATGCCTTGATGTTTTCTTGATAAACATTGAGTAAATTTCTTAGACTTTGAGTCATTCTCTCGGTACTAGGTTCAATTTCTAATATTTTTTCGAGATGTTTCGTGGCAATAGCCCTTTTGTTGTTATACCGAGAAACCAAAATATCCCACGCAACACTATAGTTTTCGTCTGTAATTGGTATCGATTTAATAAGGTTATAGGGTTCATTTTTTAATGACAGTAATAGATAACGAAACTTCTCTGTATCCGTGTAAGTATTTTTGCCGTGTACTAATGAACGAAACAAATCGTAAAATGGGGGCCAATCCGTGGTCTCCCCTGAGAAGGTAGGCATTGGAAGAATAGGTAATCTACTTGCACAATTATTATTATGAGAATTTACTGGAACATGTACCACAGAATTATTCATAGACGTACTGGACGACATTCTTCGTTTACGCTCATTATCCTCTTCTTTAAGTTTGTCTAAGTGAACACTAATTGCGTAATAACAGTCATTAAAATTGTTACGAATCTGTAGTTGTTCCTCCTTGTCGAAAGTATTGGACTTGATCAAGACTTTTTCTATTTTTGCCTGAAGTTTGAAGAACTTTCTTTGTTGCAAAGTTAACTCTTTTGAGCGTGACCTAAACTGTTGTTCGTCTGAATCTATGAACTGCAATGTACGTTGGAGATCATCAAGAATGATCTCGCGTTCGAAAATATCTTGTTGAATTAAGTCCGCCATTTTGGACGCGTACCGACGCAAAATGAACTATGAAGTTATGAAATGAAATAAGAACACTAAGAAAAATAACCCCACAACAAGCACGTCAAAATAAAGTCCGGGTCGATGGACCAAACAATTATGTGTAGAAGTTTGTGGGTGTAGATTTGAAAAACTTACCAACGAACTCCCGTCCACTGCCTCGCGCACCTCATGGGCTCGGCGTCGTGTCCAGTCGCCCTAAATCCAGCTAAAACTTCACTGCACATGTATTTCCACAGGTGTTGGTTTTTATTTCTCGTCTCTTGTTGGGGGTTGTAGCACGAAAATCACAGAAGGACCATTTCTTATTAGAAAAAAGTTTTTAGCGCGCGGAGCACGTTGTATTACGAGTTGAGCCGCATAGTTCAAGTGAAAAAGCACGCGGAAGAGCGGCGCCACTGTCGCCCTTCGTACACCAATCGGATTGCTCAGCGAATAGGCGATAAGCAAGCCGACAAGTTAATCAAATCAGACCCTTATTACTACACACAAAGGCTTGAGTACTAGTTGTGGGGTAAAAAACTATTCAAATTCCAAAAACTAAATGCCTAATACCTATCTTATAGAGAACGGTACGTAACACTGTTTTATTTAGTGCCATTACATTTAAATAAATAATTAATTAAACCAAAGAGTAGGTTAATCTTAACATAGGTATAATGAATGTCTGGAAACATAATACTTCGAACAAATGTTATTTCGGCTAAGTGTAACTTCGGTAAAGAGTTTATCGACCAAATGAAACGTCGGAGTAACGAAAAAAGTAGAATTGATAATAGGTCAACTGATACAGTGGCAGACGTGACTTCGATGAAGTAAAAAAAAACGAAACGATAATAGTTGAAAAGTTTTAGGGGAAATGAAATTCGGTCAAATATTTTTCGAACTTATGATAGGTAACCGTTGCAAGCACTACCGAAATCGACATATGCTGTACATTCTTCATCGTTGACTTCCACCTTTTTATAGTATTTTTCATCTGACTTATCGGTGCATAATGTCATAATATTCTTTACATTTGAAACAGTCTTCTTTCTTTTTCGACACTCATCAACAGTATGACCAGGTATCTCACAGAAGGAACATTTCTTAGATTTGTTTCGTTTCTTGTAACAGTCTATCTTCAGGTGCCCAGTCCGATGACAAAAGTTACAGACTCAGTCATCTTTAGACTTAATAGTTTCATTTGTAGATGTATTTTGTGGTTTATTTTTCTCAGATCTGCATATTCTGGCTTTGTGTCCCTTCCTTCCACAAGTGTAACATGCACCGTCAACTCGACTTAGGTGCTCCCTTGATTTTCTCATCTCAGATTGAATACCACCGGGATGAATGTTTCCTAAGTAGCTGAGTAGTGTTGTAGTATTCCGACAGGGGTTCCCTCTATCTGGCAGAAACTTGATGCTCCGAATTTTATTTGGCATAACACACTTGGCATAATCTTATTTAAACGAATATTTGTAAGGCAAAAAAAGTGTTTAGCATAATCATTGTTTGGCCGAATGTATATATGCTCGACTTTACGCTGGCATATTTTTAAGATGGCAGAATTTTATTTCGCATAATTACCTTTGGCAGACTTAAAATTCCGCATAATTTCGTTTAGCATAACATTTATTTAGAGCAATGATTATTTGGCATAATTTCACTTGGCATACTATGAAGATGGCAGAATTTCATTTAGAATAGTTTTGTTAGGCAATATTTTCATTTCTATTAAATTGCATTTTAACCTTAAATAAAATGAAATAGTGTCTCAAAAAGTCAGTATATGTTGTGCTACAAAAATTATTGACAGAAACGAATCGCTGCAGAACCGACTCCACGTAGTCTTGTCTGCCCTACCCCTAGAGTGTAATTTAAGTCCGCGTGGGCGCGGAGTGGCGAGGCGGCCCGCGAGCTGAGGAGCAGGTGGTTTTGACGGTCGCCGCCACGGCTGAGGCTGGCCGGCGAAGCCGAAGCCGCGGTGGTGAGCGTAAAACCATCTGCGACGATGAGGTCACGTGGGTCCGCCGGAGCCCCGCAGCGCCGAAACCGTGACAGAAACCATGCATGCTGCATGTTGCATGCTCGCCTGCATGCTGTAAGTTTGCTTGCATACTGCATGCTTGCTTGCATGCTTGCTTGCTGCATGCTTGCTTGCAAGCTGCATGCTTGGTTGCTTGCAAGCTGCATGCTTGGTTGCTTGCATGCTGTATGCTTGGTTGCTTGCATGCTGGATGCTTGCTTGCATGCTGCATGCTTGTTTGCATGCTGCATGCTTCTTCGATATGAAATGTATGCCAAAAGATGATTCTAAGTTTAAAGTTTCTGGGATATGATAGTTCTGCCTTTTAATAACTATCGATATGAAATTATGCCAAGAGACGATTCTGACTGCGAACTTTCTGCGATATGATGGTTCTACCTTTTAATTATTATGGAATAAAATTTATGCCTAAAGATGATTCTGACTTATAAAATTATGCGTTGTGAATGTATGATAAATGAGTGTATGCCAAACGATTTTCTGCGAAATGAAGTTTATGCCATCCGCTGTTATGCAAAATAATATTATGACGAAAAAAATTCTGCCATAAAGGGTGGACCCTTCCGACAGCCCGCAAAAACAGCGCCAACTTCAATCATTTTATCTCCAATGGTTCCTATAATCGTTTTCGTAATTAGGTCATCTGGTAGACCACATGACATTCCAAGTCCTAATTTTTCATAATAAAATTTAATAGGATCCTCATCTATCCTTCTAACGTCGTTTACCAAGGAGCGCAACATCGTGGATTTATTTTTGGTGAAAGGAAATGCTTTGGACAGACGAGCTTTCCAGTCGGACCACGATATATCGTAATCCTCTAGACGCTCGTACCAATTCTTTGCATAACCACGCAGTTCTGATGTACAATTGCAAATTATTGTTCTTTCGTCCCATCCATACACATCCATACATGGTAGCGATAGACTCACGACTAGATGTTACGAATCCATTGGTCTATGGGTACGGCGGATTTTTGAGGGTCAAATTCTGGTACGACATCATTGCGCCCAATGTAGCGTATCTCTCGACTAGTTGAGGGGGTCGGTGCAACGCTAGTAGCGCTAGCGCTACCGCTGGCTTCAGGCGACGTTGGAGTTGCGTCACTCCGAATTCGAGGTAATAAACTTTCAAGTGCCTCAATTCTCTCGTCCCGGTGCCAAAGCTTCTCGGCAGTGCGTTTTCTTCTTTTACTACGTCTATCATCACCACTGGAAGACGATGATGACGAAGAACCTTTTTGAGCATTTTTTATGCCGCCCCATGTTAACTTTTGTAATAAAAGTTCTTCCGCACTGATATGTCACATAAAATAATCACTAAAGGTAAATCTTACTGTTCTAAAATTAGAATACGATAGCACAAGTAACACAAAGAATGTTCACAGTCTTAAAGTTCAACAGCTATATCAAATAAGTAGTATAACCGAAATAATAATTCAAGGCACGGCAAGGTTTGCTACGCTGACGACACGCTGGTCCTGGCGCAGGGGAGGTCGCACGAGGCGGCGGCCGAACTGATGACACGCGGGGTTGCGACAATCGTCGATAGGATCCGGCAATTGGGACTCGAGGTGGCACTGCACAAGTCCGAGGCCATGGGTTTTCATGGTCCTCGGAACGCGCCACCTGCGGGTTCCCAACTCACGGTGGGAGGGGTTCACATCGGCGTCGAGTCGACGATGAAGTACCTGGGACTTGTCCTCGACAGCCGGTGGAACTTCGTTGAGCATTTCCGACGTTTGGCTCCCAGACTGGAGCGGGCTGGGGCTGCATTAAAGCGGCTCCTGCCCAATCTGGGGGGTCCAAACGCCTCCTGCCGGAGGCTCTACACGGGGATCGTGCGGTCCATGGCCCTCTACGCGGCACCGGTGTGGGCACCCTCATTGAGGCTGCGCCCAGCGCGCCGGTTGTTTGCGGCCCAGAGGGTCATGGCCATCCGGTTAATCCGGGGATACCGCACGGTCTCGTGCGAGGCGGCGAGCCTCCTTGCCGGAGTGCCGCCATGGGATCTGGAGGCATAGGTCCTCGCGCACATGTGGGAGTGGCGCGAGGAGGCGAAACGCCGGGGTGAAACTCCGCTGCCGCGACAAATCGCGGCACGGCGGACAGAGCTCCGGTGTGATCTCATGGCGACGTGGCGGGTACGATTGTCGCAACCCAGTGCTGGGCACACCACAATTGCGGCGGTAAGTCCCCTCTTTGAGGAGTGGATAGAGAGGCGTCACTGCGTCCTCACCTTCCGCCTGACGCAGGTTCTCACCGGGCATGGGTGCTTCGGTGGGTTCCTGTTCAGGATAAAGCGGGAGGATACGCCCGGGTGTTTCCATTGCGAGGATCGTCTGGAGGACACGGTGGAGCATACGGTGGACGGCGGTGCTCCGCCCAGGCAAGGCACACCGCCTTGCCTGGGCGGAGCACCGCCGTGTCCTCGTGGAGGCGATTGGCGGCGGCGACCTCTCGCGTCCGGCCCTGGTGCGAGCCATGGTACGGAGCGAGAGGGAATGGGAAGCCGTCACCTCCTTCTGCGAAGCAGTAATGCTCGCGAAGGAGGAGGCGGGGCGGGTGAGGGAGTGGCAGTCTCTGCGCCCTCACGTCCCTAGCCGCCGCAGGAGGAGACGCCCCGGGCGTCGGGAGTCGATTGCGGACTCCCGGCCACCGTAGGCGCGAACTTGCGGGTGGCGAGCAATAGGTAGCTCGCCGCCCGGCAAGGACCAAGCTCGGGTCGACGGCGCGCAGTGTTCCATGCGTGCCTCAAAGAGATGTCAGCAGCAGTGTAGGGGTCTACTAGGACCGATGCCTGCTGGGGTCGCGTGATTGTTCGAAAGAGATACCGTGACCCTGGCACATGGGCAACTGATGGAACACGGGTGGGTTTTAGTCAGTAAAAGTCTGACACGCCCTCCCGCTCCGCCCAGAGCGGGAGAAGTCATTTGATGATATCCCATCCTGAAAAAAAAAAAAAAAAAGGCACCTTGTACCTCGTAATCTTACGATAACATGAAACGAGCTCACCAATTCTCAGAATGTTAATGTAGACAAGCACAGCGCAGCGGTGTAGAGTCCGTAAGCTAATCGGTTCTTCCCCGATGCGTATACGTCGCCGCCGCCGCGCGGGTGACCTAATACGTCACAGAATTCACAAGTTTTTATTGTTCAGTTTTTACACACTTCACGATTAGATTGTTTATGAAAATAGTCACTTAACACTAGGTAAAACAACGTAAAGTTCAAATCCCGCTTCTGACTAAAAGATAACCCATAACTTTATACATAATATTTTATTTAGTATTAGAGTACAATGGGTAGGTACGATGTAAGCGCGCGACCACACCGAGGGCTCTGTTCTAACTAGCTCGTATGCCTTTACACACACTAATACACACACAGAACGTGGCCCCGCACTGCGCCTCAGGTTCTGCTAACTCTTGCGTTGTCTATCAATAGGTAGTCGGCGACCGCGCACAGTGTGGTAAGATCCCGGTTTTTGTATCATCGTGTTTTTATTGAATTAATCGATAGAGTCTACAATTCTGAGAATTAGAGTAAAACTCCGGGTTCGCTAAGACTTGTACTTTAAAAAAAAAATGACAAAATTTCGGAATATCCGACTTATGAAAAACGAAAAAAAAAATCATTATAATTTAACGGAAGTACTTTTTCCAGAATTTATTTATTCTATCGAAAAAAGGTATAATACCGTTCTACCAATTCTTGTTGCTTTAGTGTGAATGTGTCGAGAGATATGATTTTTTTTTTCTCATTTTTCGTTTTCATTTTTTTATTCATCTAAACCGCCGTAGTAGGTGGTCATTCCTACATCAAAAAAATGCTGATATTTTCTCTTATGTGTAGTATTATTTCCAAAACCTAACTCATTGGTTTCCAGGAGTTATTGGAAATTCAAAATTTTTCTTAGGGTTGTCACTTTCAAGTATCCGAAAAAAAAACAACAAGAATAAATTTTAATTGAAAAAAAAGGTGTTTTAAATACTTTCTAATAACTAATATGGAGTTGGCTACTCGAAAGGAAAATGTATATGAATTTGTAAAATATTATATGGGCTAACCGAACTAAAATTCATCTTCATTGTTAGTTACAATTAATTCAACATGCGAATAATCATCGATGACTAGATTTTCTTCATTAACAGGTCTCAACAAAGACAATGCGGCCGGTGGCAATGGGATTTTTTTACCCTTATTTTTTCTCTCTAAGAGGTTGTAATCAGAGATAATTGGATCCGATGAGACGAAAGCTCTGTGAAAAAGGTCAAACATAGTTGCTTCACGAGATTTCTTCTGGTATGGTGCTCTCTGTCAAACCTCCAAAATTTGTTGCTTGACTCAGCCGCTTGTTCAGAGAGCATGCCGATAGGTAAATTTGATTTTTCTATAATTTTCGACCCATGTACTAAAATTTTGTGAAGCGTGACAGTCATAGGATGCCATCCATACTTCACAACATATTTGTATGCCAACTCTTTAAAAAAAAAACTAATTTTTCAGGGTCAATTTGCAGGTTGCTAGACAAAACTGTTAAAATAACAAATAATCCATCTAATAGCCACTGGCCAATGTTCAGAATGTTTGCAAAAGTTCCTCTGTTTCTATCAGAAAGAGCAGTGCGTGCTCCGTCGTTAGTGGTCCCTGAAGTTGGACGGACAACATCTACCAAAAGTCCCATTTCTTCTCTGATTTTAGCCTGGATTATTTTTTTACGGTCCTCGACTATTCGGCTCTCTTCTGACCTTTGAGGGATCCTCCATTTTTTAACCTCTACTTTATATCCTAGGTTTAATAAAAATTCTAAGACCCTTATCCAAGAATGAAGCGGACTTATGCCATGCACCAAACGCTCTTCTATGGCTGGTTTGGAGAATGCTAACTCTCTAAATCGTTGAATTGAAATGAAGTCAAATCGCAATATGGGCAATGTAACTGAGATGGTGTACAAAGAATTGTATTCAGGACTTTCCCATCAATAGCTGCACAGTATAATTCATATTCAACCACTATTATTGTATGTCCTCTCGAGGTTTCAGTTATAATGGGGGTAAGATTTTGTATTTGATCCTGAATAGACTGTTTCTCCAAAGTAATTAATTCTTTCGTTTCTTTTTTATACTGCAAGTGTAACGGTCTACAGTAACGAAATGATGACGGTGCAGGATTTACCCAAATAACATCATTGCTGTCTTTAGTTACAACCTGCAATGGCGTAAATGTCGTCGCAAAAAGACTATTTTCATCACCTTCTGCATCTGAGAATGACTGTTTATATAAAGATTGCCCAGTGCTTTCATCAAAGCCCCAGTTACCCCTTAAAATAAAATCTACTGCTTGAATGCTTTTTTTTGGTACTATAGTTGATAAGGACTTCATCACATAATTTAATCACCTGAGGAAAAGTGTGGTTTATTAAACTTTGAAGAGGCACAAATGCTTCTCTTTCAGACACCTGAACCTGGTTAGGATAACAGGTTTTTTTAGCCTCTTGAATTTTATAATACTGGGGGTATGCATCAAATCCGCGTCTTTTAAGATCTAATTGAATTGCATTGTATGTTTCGATATTTCTGTCAGTTATCATAGCCAACGCTTCGACAGGTGTGCATGGTTCTGGAGAAGTCTGATCTTTTTTCAGAATTTCTGTTGGAGCAGTCTCAGATTCTAGACATAGACATAATAGTGTCTCTAATCTTTTAGATGATGAATGTGGCAGATTTTGTCCTCTGATTTTAATAGATCGTACAAACGCTTGTATTTTCTGGACATTTGGATTGTTGTCTAAGGTTCCGAAAGTTTTATCTTAGCTCTATGTTGTTGGCTTCTGCTTCAATCCATAAACCTCTTGGATTTTGGAGAAAATAGAGATTCATTATTAGAAACTGTTGCTGATGAAGTTTCATCATTAACAGGGACTGATATCAAATGACCACTAACAAGAGTACCACTAAGCCAATCTCGTTTTTTTTTTTTTTAATAAAATAGGACTCATTAAACTTACAACGCTTAAAGTAATCTTGACTCATTGATAAAAATCCTGAAAGTACTTGTTTCAACTCCTCGTCAGTTTGTGAAAGTTGATATTCAAAGCCAAAATAATTGACAACCATACTCACTCGTTCGGAAAACGGCAGCTGCTTTGCTTTACCCTTAAGCAGCATAAAGGCTTCCATTCGAGTTTATTTTTGTACCAGAAGAATGTTCTTCACGGTCATCTGTCTGTTGATACGCATCGTTAGGGCTCTGTTGGTTAGTTAAAAACATCGCGTCGTCTGAATCGGTGTCAATTGGCAATGCTATAGTCGTCTGTGTTGAAATTCCAGGTTTATTTGTTAGTTTTTTATTAGTTTCCACTGTTGTTCCTACGAGTAGGGTCGATAGAAGCTCCACCCCCGGGTGACGCCCATTTCGGGGGTACGGCTACATACTACGGAGGTCGTCAGATATCCGTAGGGTTTAAACGACTTCGCTGTCGGGTTTTATAGAGTGTTCCTTCTCGCGGATCGGCCAGTTAAGGCAATCCCCGCGGCCGTAGTTCTGCACGACGTACCTCAGTCATGCCTTACTGAGGTTGTTGAAGTGGCGAGTATGGTTACGGTATGAAGGTTGACTGGCGCTCAGTCCCCTGAAATTGTTCCATCTCCAGATGGAACAACCATTGATTTTGCTTTATAGGAAAAACTATACTTTAATAAATATAGTCACATATTGTATATAAATAATCATAAATATAAATAGTTAACGTAAATAATTTAAGCAGGGACGCACTCTCATCGTATTTTTTATCAAAAATCAATACAATTGATGAAATACATGACGAAAATTGATTTAAAATAATAAGATAGGTATATAATTCATGTAGATAAATAAAATACAAAATACATTATTCTAAAAAAAAAATATTACACAAAATGTATAATAAAATTAATTTAAAAGAATTGTGTAACATAATAGTTTGATAAAATTGATTCAAAATAAGTTGTAAAATCAAAAAGTAAAACGAACATTGATTCAAAAGAATTGTAAAATTAATAATGAAAAGAACTAAATAGACTATTTTTTTTTAAATTTGTCAAAATGTTGATATAATACTTATGTTAAAGGTTGATTAATATACTTATGAGCCATTGGAAAGGGTTTTCTTTCATTTACTATTAGTTAAGTCTTTTGGGTTAGAATTATAGACGGTTTCCAAAAAAGGTGTATCAATCAACATGATACCAATTTCTCCATTTGTTTTTTTTTAATTTCCTTTATAAAATTACTCAATCTTTGTCATTTTATGCCACAAAATAATGATATCTTGTTATGGTCGTGATAAGAAAGCTAAAACTTAATAAAAATAAACAAATTATGTTTTGGTTGAAGTGGCAGCCCTAAGTGCGGATATTTTGGATTTTACTAAAATTTCCAATAACTCCTGGAAACCAATGAGTTAGGTATTTTTTTGATGTAGGAATGACCACCTACTACGGCGGTTTAGATGAATAAAAAAATAAAAATGAAAAATGAGAAAAAAAAATCATATCTCTCGACCCATTCATACTAAAGCAACAGGAATTGGTAGAACGGTTTTTTTTTTTTTTTTTTTTTTTTTTTTTTTTCAGGATGGGAAATCATCAAATGACTTCTCCCGCTCTGGGCGGAGCGGGAGGGCGTGTCAGACTTTTACTGACTAAAACCCACCCGTGTTCCATCGGTTGCCCATGTGCCAGGGTCACGGTATCTCTTTCGAACAATCACGCGACCCCGGCAGGATTGGTAGAACGGTTGGGTGGTTGGTCGGTTGGTAGAATAAATAAATTCTGGAATAAGTAATTCCGTTAAATTATAATGATATTTTTTTTTTCGTTTTTCATAAGTTGGATATTCCGAAATATTGACTTTTGTTTTTTTTTAAAGTACAAGTCTTAGCGAATCCGGAGTTTTACTCTAATCCTCAGCATTGTAGACTCTATCGATTAATTCAATAAAAGGATCTTAACACACTGTGGACCGCTCAGTGTGACCGTTAACGCTAACGTGTATACATGTTCTTTGGTGTTTTGAGTGCTTGTAAGTGTTTTTGGTGATGGAGTCATCAAATACAGGTAATTATCGATGTATTAAATTATTAAAACACATCAAATTGTATGCTTGCGAATTGAAAAAACACATCAATAAAAATGTATTTTTAATTTCAATTAATTTTTTTTTGGAGATCTACTATGTACTCAAATGTGGTCAAACTGTGAAAGTAGTCTTAAAAAATTTTCTGTGTTATATACTTTGATGCTATAATAATAGTTTTCTGCGATTTTTTGTGATTATATATTTTTTTATTTTTCATTGTAGATGCTAGAGTGCAGTGAAAATCAATATTTGATTTTTGGCGTTCTATTCCGCCCAAAGGTCGATAACATAAAGTAATCAACTTTGTGAAAATGAGCTTTGGTGATTTTGTTGTTACCGAAGAGCAGGATGAGCAGTTAAAACCATTTTTGAAAAAATAATTCGAGAAAATTCGTGTAAAATGGGATCGCAAGCAACGACGATTAGACTTATTTTTAAAAGACTATGAACAGTGGCTCAACGAAGATAAAACTTTTGCCATGCTTTTGGTATCAGAAAATATTTCTGTACCAAGTACTAGTGGTGGGAGGCCGCAGAAAAGTTTTTTGGAAAGTTCAAAAAAAAAACGAAGTGGAAAGTTCATACATACATACATACATACAATCACGCCTTTTTCCCATGGGGGTAGGCAGAAACCACGGAACGCCACCTGCTACGATCTCTACACACTCCTTTTGCCTCTTTAAGGTTCATACAATTGGTCATACACACACGCCGGTTGCGAGTACTACGCACCTGACCTTTCTGAAGAACATCACCAATAAGGTCACTATATGTCCTCCTAGGGCGTCCCCTCCCGGTGTTTCCACTCACATCTGCCTTGTAAATACCTTTTGTGAGTCGTCCTTCATTCATCCTCTCAACATGACCAAACCATCTAAGCATACTTTTTTCAATTTTTGTCACTATATCTTCTTTTAAACCACACCGTTCTCTTATCACATCATTTCTCAGCCTATCATTCATAGTCACACCACACATGCTTCGCAAGGAACGCATTTCCACAGCATTTATTCTACTTTCATGCTTCTTTTGCCACACCCAACATTCACTCCCATACATAAGCGTAGGCACCAGTACACCATTGTGAACAGCCAGTCGAGCCTTATTGGACATCAGTTGGTTGGTCACAATTGCATGTAGAGCACCATTTACTTTATTTCCCGCATTCACTCTTCTTTCCACATCTTTATCAATCTTTCCATCCCTTGTAAACAAACTCCCCAAATATACGAACTCACTTACTTGCTCCACATTCTTATCATTTATTTTCACATCACACACCGATACGTTCTCTTCTCTTTCAAACACCATGACCTTCGTCTTATTCACATTTATATTCATCCCTTTCATCTTAAATGCTTCATCCATTACAGTCACCATGTCTTGCAACTGTTCTGCTGACGATGCAAGTAGAACTTGATCGTCTGCGTATAGAAGGCATTTGACAGGCAACTCACTCATAGTCAATCCACACTCACCCTCTTTCAAATCTGTCAGACAACTATCCATGTACAAGTTGAATAGCCACGGTGACGCTACACAGCCCTGCCTAACACCCCTCGAGATGCAAAACCAGTTCGTGTATGCCCCATTTATCCTAACACAAGCACTGGAATCCTTGTATAAAGATTTCAGTGCCCGTACCAAGCGCCAATCCACACCGTACATGGATAGTGTTGACCACAGTTTTTCTCTGCACACACTGTCATAGGCCTTCTCCAAGTCAACGAAAGCGCAGTAGACTTTCTTGTGCTTTGCCAGATGCTTTTCGGCTATGCACCTTAGGGAGAAGATCTGATCCATACAGCCCATCCCCTCTCTAAATCCTGCCTGCACATCCCATATTTTCTCACCGGTCACTCCTATCACTCTATTTATCAAAACCTTCGCATACAGTTTGCCGACAACACTCAAAAGACTAATGCCGCGATAGTTTTTACACTCCTGCTGTGAGCCTTTTCCCTTATATAGTGGTACGATTACAGCCTTACACCAATCATCCGGTACACGGCCATATCTCCAACACATATTAAAGATCCGGCACAACAGGCTTGCTACCACCCCGTCACCGCTCTTCAGCATTTCAGCAGACACTCTGTCATATCCTGCAGCTTTCCCAACTTTCATACCTTTCAGCGCTCGTACTATCTCTTCTATTTCTATTTCATTATTTTCATCTACTTCTAAGTTAGGGTCTTCTAAACTGGCATCTGCCCAGTTGCCCACTTCTTGCACACTGGAAAGTTCAGCACTTATTAAATGACTACAGTAAAGATGAACTGACTTTCGCTGCGCAATTAAGTGTCAGAACTAGTGGGAAACGTGATGCTGCTACATTGATTGAAGAATTATCTACAGCCTCGCCAAAAAGAACCACCACATTTCAACTATTGATGGTATTGACCAAGCCAAAAAAGAGTACAATGCTTGTCAATTAAAAGTTCTCTGTGATAGATTAAAAAATTAGATAGACAAATAATTTTTACCGATCAATATACAATTTATACTGATGCGTCTATCACTAATAATGAAATTGGTGTTGCTTTTTTGATTCAGTTACAAATACTTCGATGAAACTTAAAATCGATTCTGTTATCTCAATAATGCATGCCGAATTAATAGCCATTTTAGAGGCCCTGTCCTATATTGACTCAATTGCATGTTCTGAGTTTTTAATTGTATCTGATTGTCGTAGTGCCTTACAGTTATTGAGACGATGCACCTTACCCAAACGGGGAATTCCCATTGCTTATGTCGTATTGGATACGTTGTGTAAACTTAAAAGTCAAAATAAAAATGTTGTAATACAATGGGTGCCTTCTCATATTGGCATTGAAGGTAATGAGATGGTCGACCGATTCGCTAAAGAGGGATGCCGGTTGATGAATCGAAGGTGAAAAGTATTCTTGTATCCCGTATCACACCGAACTTTACGGTACAATAAAACGCTTTTGCTATGACAGCTGGCAGGAATATTTCAATGAAAGGAGCCGCAGTAAAGGTATATGGTATGCCACTATACAACCGAGCGTCTTTAAAAGTACCTGGGTAGACATTGCCAATATGGGAAGGCAATCAATCATAACAGCACTGCGACTTCGCTCCGGACACATACCCATTAATAAATTTGCATTTCTAATGGGTAAAATTAATTCACCAAATTGTGTGGAATGCGACATGATTGAAGACGTGTATCATATCATCATGGAATGTGTCCGGGACGAACCGGAAAGACGAGATGTGTTAGTAATGTATAACAGTATGTGCAAGACTGGGGTATGTAACAGAGTCCTTGCTGCTCCTGCTTCGGAAGCAGCAAGGATGCTGTACAGTCTCGTAATAAACATAAGTATCAATCGCAGAGTTAATCTAAAATAATTTTAAACAATTTTAAGTTGTGTACGTTAAGTTGTTTTGTAACGATGAGGGTGGCATAATCGGTCTAGATTAAAACCCTCTTGAAATAAATAATAATACCTTAGGACAACCAACACAACGTTATCTGATCCCAAACTAGGCAGAACCTGTACTATGGCAACCAGACAACTGATAAATATACTTATATATTTCTAAATACATACATATTATAGATAAATTACACCCAGACACAGAACAAATGATTGTGCTCATCACACATTGATTTGTCCTGGGTGGAAATCGCACCCACGACCTGTCTTAGCAGTCAGGGTCACTAACCACTAGTCTAACAGGCCAGTCAAGAGAGTCAGAATAAAAAAAAGATATGCTAAATACAAAAAACTTCTATCACTTCCATCTGGCTCTGCAGCCAAGAAGATAAAACAATATTACCTTGCCCAGCACTTAAATTTTTTGGACAGATATTTGAAATCAAGACCTTCCAAATCTAATCTAAAACCACAATGCAGGTCAGATACACATACGAACGAAAGTGACCTTGATGAGGATTCAATGTCGCCGTTTCGGCCTCCGTCCCATTCACCCTCTCCACAGGCTTAAAATCATCCTTCGCTGTTATCATCGGACTCGAGTGAAAAAAGTAAAATGCCTACTTTGAAAGACGTCAATCAATCTGCTTTTGATAATTTTAATAACAAAAAACGACAAAATAGCGACAAACAAATGCAACCTCTTGATACAGATCTTGCTTTCCTTCAAAGCATGTTGCAAAAACGAAGATTCAAGATAGGAGTAGTGCAGTTGGCGGTGTAAATCTTAGATGGAAACGAGGCAACATCGACACCAGAACCAGCATATTCTACCCGCATTTCTCAAAACAACATAGCCACAGTATCTTCGATACAACAGCCATTTCATAATGTTGCACCTCCATCGACAATAGAGCAAAATCATAATGTTGCACCTCCATCGACAATAGAGCAAAATCAAAATGTTGCATCTCCATCAATATCTGTGCAAGATGAGAATACCCCAACGTTCTTCACTCTATCACTCTATTCAACAATTAGCTCAGTTTCGGCTGCACACGTCACCAATACATCTTTTTTGAATGAAGAATCATCTCTGAACTACACTTATAATTTTTCTTCACCAAAGTAATCGGATGTTTGAGCGTGCACATTTTTCAAAAGTTAAACCTGATTATGTAACACAATTTTTAGTTAATATTAAAGTAATTAATAAAGATAATGTTTTTCACTTACCTTAACGTTATAAGTAATCTTTCTTTGGCATTAGTAGATGCTCTCCAATTTGTGTGCTTCCTCTGTAAAGCATTTCTCACTTTGGACATGATAATATTAAAACACTGTGGAGTCATTTTATACACTGTGACAAAACGATCTGGGCAATTGTATAGGTCCTCCATTATTTAAAAAAATCGATTGTCTTCATTGCTTAGCCATACCGGATGTACCCAGTAACGTCTAACCCTCTGTATATTAGCGAGATGCACCAATGCTAGTACATCTTCATCATCAGAAGAAGACATGTCGTCGTGTCAAAATCAGAGTGTTGAATTCCGAAAATAGTACTGACTGCGCGACTGTGTCGCGTCCGCGCCCCGTCTCTTCTATATAATTTTAAAAGTCGCGTCCGTGGCTCGTCTCCGCCCTGTCCGCAACGCGTCCTCGTCTTACGTCTCTTCTGTCTGGCCTGCGCTTAAAAGTAGCGGTTAATTAATTAGCGTTACGTTAAGCATATTCTGGAGAGGGAGTAAAGTTCGACGCGTCGTAGTGAACGGCACCCCTAGCCAAGTTGATAATCTGCAATCGTTAACGGTAGTCGCTCAACGTCAAGTCACGTGGTTAGAACAAACAACAGAAAATTCGTAGCCAAATTCACATCGTTCAAAATGATAGAATGATTTTTTATCGTTTCTACAATGTTCAATGCTAAATCCTTTGTTATAAGGTGTCGTTTTTCTAAAGACATTGTAGAACGAGCGGCCGACTCAGGCGCTTCAACATGGCTACCAACTTGTCGTTTTCTACAATTGCTGAAACTGAGGCGTTACCGATTGTAGAATGGTAAACGTTTGTGACTTGGCTAGGGGGGCAGGTCGGTTCTTGTCGGCGCATCGTTGCAGACGTAATTAAAAACGAGTTCCGTGTACGTTAAACGTTATGAAGCTGTATTTCTTTGCTCACATCCGAAGGGTCCAAAATTAAGTTATTCAGCTACACGCTACGTTGCATGAAAAAGTAGTCAGAGTTTGTGATGAAGTGGGTAAATCGATATAAAGTTGTGAAAATGTCGATGACTTTAAAGAGAGAGGCAAATCGGGTAAAACAAGTAACAGAGAAGATAAAATCATTTTGCAGATATTTGAATCAAATCCTAGTCTAACATTACGGCAAACACATAAATTTTTGTTAAGAAATAATATTAAAGTTGGCTTAATGACTATTAAAAGACGTTTGCAAGAATATAAGGTCACATTTCGAAGTACATTATAAAGACCGATACTATCTGAAAAACACATGAAAAAATCGATTAATATAGGCTTGCGAAAATATCGATAGAGATTGGAGTAGTATAACTTTTACTGATGAGGTATCTTTTTGGGTATGGGTTCCTAGAAAGCGAGCATGTTGTGTTAAAGGCACTCATGTATTACAGCTACGGTTAAACACCCCGTAAAGATCAATGTTTGGGGGTGCTTTTGTATTCTTGGGTATATTTGTATTTGTTTACGAAAACTTTGGATGCGCAGTTGATGTTGAAAATATATCAGAAAGCCTTAATGAAGTCTGCTGAAGTATGTTTTAGGGAAGACAATTCATCCTGGATTGTACAAGAAAATAACGACACTAAACGTAAGAGCCGTTTATGTACCGACTGGAAAATGTAAAATCGCATCGAAAGATTAAAGTGGCATTCACAGTCACCGGACGTTAATCCTATCGAGAATGTCTGGAGTGTAGTTAAGAGGAATCTCAGAGGAAAGCAAATACACCCTTTAAAGCAATTGTGTTATCAGATAAAACGAATATGGAGGTTTTTACGTGTGCAGTATGCAGAAAAACTGATTAAAAGCATGCCTTAACGTTGTGGGGCTGTATGTCAGAGTAGAGGAGATTTTATTTTGTATTAATTGTAATTGCGTTACAGTGTATTAAATAAACACACACACACACACACACACACTTGTATTTGTTTTTCGTCTATAGATTAAATATTTCACCGGATATTCCAACGTTCTTGTGGGACAAACTGTACATGCTTTTCTACGGACAACCAGGTAACATAACAAGCTTACAACTTTGTGATTATTAATGATACAGTTATGAAATATTTTTCATAGATTCTTTACATAAAAATACTAGACCGGTGTTTCGGGTTTCGCATATACAAAAATTTATGTTGTACGTTTTTACCAATCAATAGCATATTTAAACTTTCTAATATTATGTTTAAAAAAAATTGTGAACATTTTTGTTATTTCTAACTCTGTATTTTTGGTCAAGTTATATTATTACATATACTACTAATATGATTAATTATACATATATTATGATTGTTTATTATGTACTGAACAAACCATTATGGAATACACATTATTTTATTCACTTTGCATTTTTCATATTTTCATTCTGTTATGTGCTAATATTTAAAAAAATGTAGATAGCTAATAATGATAAGTTAAACGAAACGAGCAGGTATGTTGAAGTCTAAAAGTTTCCTTAGGAACGAAGCAGCTCCGACTCAGAAAATCTATCTTCACCATTATTGCTCCATGATAACGCAAGACCTCACACTGTATGGGACACCGTTGTAATCTACAGGACGTGCAGTTAGAAACCATACGTCATCCTCCGTACTCGTCAGACCTTGCTACAACTGACTACCATTTTTTTAGTGATTTGGACAATTTTCTACATTGTGAAAAATTTTCTTCCCAGGAGGCATTACAAAATGTTTTGACCAGGTGACGGCCGTAGGAATCCGCTAGATGCGAGAAGCACAGAACTGGTCGAAGTGACGGTGCTTGGGGGAGGCCTATGTCCAGCAGTGGGCGTCTTTCGGCTGAAATGATGATGATGATGATGATGATATCCATCAGAGGCACCGAGAATAATTGTCTTTAACATATTCATAATTATTTTTTGTAGAGAATATCTATTCTTTTGGAACAAGTAATTTTTTGTGTATATACAAGATGATATTTTAATGTTTGTTGTCAGTTTGTTTGGTCTCAGTAGTACTATCAAAACAGAGTTCAACTTAAAAAATAAACATTTTTTGTTTGCAGATAATTAAAATAATTATGTGACGGCGCTTCGACGTTCTGAGGGTGTCAAGAAACGTCAAGAATGACAGCGGACATTTTAACAAGCGCGGGTTGACGTTTCTTCCCTCTGACGCAACTCCGGGGTCTTTTGCGCGCGGCTGTCAAACGAATCAATACCCGTTTGCATTACGCTTCCGTTCGCGTCAGTATAACTGAAGGGGTCTATTAGGACTGATGCCTACCAAGATCGCGAGATTTGTTCGAAAGAGGTACAGTGGCCATGGCATATGGGCAACTGAAGGAACACGGGTGGGTTTTAGTCAGTAAAAGTCTGACACCCCCTTGCGCTCCACCCAGAGCGGGAGACGTCATTTGATGATTTCCCACCCATAAAATTAAAATTAAAAAAAATCGTTTGAACCCAATAACTACATAAATAAGTAACTAGCGTGCGTCAATATCGTAATATTATCAACAAAAACTTAAACACTAGTTTCCACTAGCCGAAGAAGATGCGTGAGAAGAATGTAACATATTTGAAAACTACACACAGAACAAGATACAGAAAAACAGGCAGACGACTTGAAACAAAGAGACTAAGCATGAAAGTTGAAAGCATAAGACAAAGAATTAGCACAACAGAAACCTGAAATCCTAAACAGCAGCTTACGATCTCCAAAAGTGCTTAAATTTACCCCAAGGGAACGCTAGCACATTTTGCTATAAACGAAAACTTGCCATTTATAATATCTTTATTTTTTATATTGGATATCGTCAGGGTTATTGCTTTTGCTAGCTGTGTGTATAAAGTTACAGAACAAGCAGTTAAGACAGGTATTAAAGATTACCGATTCTGGTCTCATAATTGCGGTGGTGAGAATCGGAACAGGATCATGTTTTTAAAGTATATCTTATACTTTAAAAATATCGGGTGCTTTGTCTGGGGAGTATGGGCTGGAGTGTGGGGTGCGACAGGGAGGTTTGACTTCCCCGGCGCTCTTCAGTCTATACGTTAATAAGTTTATCAAGGAGCTCAGCAGCACTGGTATTAGATGCTCTATTGATGGTGAGATTATTAATAGTATATATTATGCGAATGATATGGTGCTACTGAGCCCCTCGATAGATGGAATCAGGCGATTACTTGAGATTTGTCAGAGATACGCCGCCTCTCATGGTTGAATGTACAATGTACGGAAGAGTGAGCTTGTGGTGTTTAGGGTAGGTACTAAGAAACCTAAAACATTTCCTCCGATGTGCCTTTATGGTCTACCACTGAATAAAGTGTCGCATTTTAGGTAACTCGAACACATAGTCAATGTGGACTTGAATGATAACAGTGACATAGAAACGGAACGAAGAGCGTTGTCGGTCCGATGCAATATGCTGGCCCGTAGGTTTGTAGCATAGCTACTTCGAAAATATATTATATAACCTTTTTATAGACCACATTAAAAGTGCTTTTATTTTATGTGCTCCTGATTTCGCCTTTTGTGTGTCGTAAGACAATATATTCCATTCATTAGAAGCTGTTGCATTTATTTATTTACTATAACCCTGCACCGCTTCATTGGTGACCCCGACGAACACGAAACATGTCGACTGAGCCGAAAGGAACACAAAATGGCGGCGCCAACGTGCTAGCTAGCACATCGCATGATGTCCAACGAGTTGGCATACGAGTACCTCCTTTTTAACCGGAGAAACCGGCGTTGTGGTTTCACCATCTGGAAAGCCATTTTTTTCTGGCCGACATAACCACCGATACCACAAAATTCCATTATTCTAAGGGGCAGTTGGATCTGACCCGACCATCTGACCTGGTTGATTTGGTGGTTATACAGTCTCCCACAAGAGCGTTGGAACGATATCTCTAAAAGTAGTGGTTAATACCTTACGTTAATTAACCCTGTGTCACTAACCATTCGTCAAAATGACGACGCGTACCTCGCAAGTTTAGTGTTTCCGTAAGACCCCGACCCCCGCCACCCCGTCCGTTTTTAATAATTTCTTACTAATTCGCATCGCCAGTGACCCGCAAACACTCATTGCGGATGCACACTCATTAGATCGGTAGATATAGTGTGATCGTCTTAAAAGGAGGATGGCGAGGTTGTATGTACAATGGGACCCACTGATAGGAGTATCGTACAGTGTGGATACTTATACCTAGTTGTAGAACTATATAAAAGTAGCAAAAAAGCAAATGGACAGTAAGTTGTAGAAGATGGGAGAAAAAAGATATGCAAAGTTGAAGATTATAACCTAAAATGAATTTGTTACCGCATCTATGATGTACTTTCAAAAAAGTGTTCAATCAGAATAGAAATATTTACCAACACTAACATCGAGGTCCTACGTCTCTCTGACCAGATATAGGTACTTACCTACTCAAAATAAAAAATACGTCTGGGAGCTAGGAATTAAAGTGACTTGACTTGGTCAAAACGAGATATGAAATACTGTAAGCATAGACTAGACTGATATAGGATGGAACCATAATCATTGTTGGCAAAAAACTAAGCAGAAAGAAGCGTAAATATCTAGCAGAATATGTATTTTTAAGGCTACGCGGCTATCCGCGACATGTTTAGTCGCGACCAAGATTCCTTCCTTCTAAATTCGAGTCAGACCTGCGTGTGGGTAGGGTTCGGTAGCCGCGGTGTTACATGTTACACCCATATTTTGCTAGTTAAATACGTTTAATTCTTATATAAGAGATGTGAGCAAACAGACACTATCAGGGAATACTTTACTACTTTACTTTGGGCTGATACTGAGAATTTCCATTAAAAATAAACTCAACACCTTGCCTGACTTGGGAATCGAACCCAGGACCCCACGTTCAGCAGTCGTGCTTAAGATCACTAGACCAACGAAGCAGTCGAAAACGAAGTGTAGGTACTAGGAAGAAATAAATATCTAGCCATCTTACTTACCTATATGACAAACATAGATCTAGAACTCCCACTATGAAAAGCGATTTAATAAACACGCTATTTTATAGGCTATTATGTGCTTGGATTTTTAAACAAGAGGTTTGTTGAATAAAACAATATTTATATTAAAAAAAACATTTATTTTATCAGCGATCATAAAACACAGGTCGTGATAAAAAATTGGATAAGTGCAGAAATATGATAATTTAAATAAATACAGATACAATAATTGTATCTTCATTCTATCTTGTTATGTAGGTACTGTTCGTTCCTAGATAACCTTTGATACATTATTTATTTAATTCATAGATTTTATTTAAGAACGAAGCTGGTACAGCAACATGGTTTTAGTGTCTGGCATAACCCATGTACAGCCCTGTTCCTACAGAACATTGGCAATAGTATCCGAATATAGCACTTCGCCCCTCCAGCTTTTTATCATCTGGTTGGCTGTTGTTAAATATCCCTTCTAGAGGCGTGTTATCCCGGCAATCTTCTAAAGCATACATTCCGTGGTCTCTAAGGTGCTCTCCGGCATCTGATTATGCTTGATTTTATGTGGTATGTGCCCAGAACAAATAAAAGTTCAGTTCTTAGATCATCTGTTGTCAATTCACTGACAGCCAACAGCTATTAACAGCATAACGTTCCATTCAATGAAATCACAAATAGTCATAATAATTTTAATATTGTACATTTTTGAAAAAGAAAACGAGATTGCACTTTTCAATTTCATATTAACTGAAGTATTTCATTTTATTTTTTTCACCAGTTTTGATTTTCAAACAAAAATTTACAAGCCTAATAAACGGCTACAAATCTAAGAACGTAAGTCATTATTACTTAGGTTGGAATGAATACGAAACACGGTGCGTTTCGTAACTGCATGGTGCATATTTTTTTTAGTAAATTATAATCTTTTCCAACTTTTGATTCCCATCACCTAGGGACTCAATATTTTTTATATAATCCTCTAACAAACTTTCAATTATAATTAATATTAACTTGCAAGTGAACGGCACTTTGTTAATTTATAAATAATGTGGGTCCAATCTCGCCATCCTCCTTTACGAAAGGTTAGTATCTACGTAACTATTTTTCAAAGTTGTGCATTTATTTATTTGTCAATTATTTTCAATAATTACTAATGAACAAATTATTTTTATGTTATAATAACGTAAATATGAACACAGGCAACGAGCCATTAGCAAATTATTTTGTGAAGGAGCTATCTAAAACGTATCATGGGTCGAACCGGAATATAACCATGGATAATTGGTTTACATCGGTTCCTCTGGCTGCTGAACTGTTGAAATCGCCATATAAGCTCATAGTGGTAGGTACTCTATGAAGCATAAGCGAGAGATCAGCAAAGAAATTACGAATTCTAGAAATAGACGAGTAGGTACTTCGATGTTTGGTTTCGATAAGGAAATGACTTTGGTGTCTTATAAACCGAAGTCAAATAAGGTAGTTTACCTTCTTTCTACCATACATGATCAACCTGCCATCAATATCGATTCAAAAAAGTCCGAAATTATTAAATTCTACAATACTACAAAGGGTGCGGTTGATACTGTAGACCAGATGTGCCCAGCCGTAAGACCAATCGATGGCCGCTGTGTTTGTTCTACGACACGTAGAACAAACACAGATACGTGGATGATATATGCGTACACTAATGACAGATTTATCTGTCATTAGTGTACGCATATATCATCCACGTATCTAATGCGATTCGAAATGGAAAAAAAACCCATGAAAAGGATGCCTTTTGCGTTAGAAATGGCAGACGAACTTATGAAGCCTTGGCTGCAAGAGTGATTTCAGACTATAACTTGGCAACGAAATTTGAAGCAAATCATCGCGGAGATCTTGAAAATTGATGACCCTCAGGAAGGTTCTAGTCAAGACGTTCCAAGAACTCGCAAAACTTGCAGCTACTGTCCTGCAAAAAAAGTCTTGTGACCACAAACTTTTGCAAAATCTGCAAAAAAGCGATTTGCAGGGAGCATATTGTTTCTAAGTGTAATCATTGTTCAATGTAGAATATTTCTAAAACATTATTGCTGATATTATTTTGTTAAGAGAATACTAAGACGGCTTATTAAGTTAGTTTTGTGTCATAAATAAAGTTGATTAAAGAAATATTGGTGATTCAATCTGTCGTAAAATTTACGAATGGTTAGTGACAACGTTACTCGAAATTAAGGTTAGTGAGCTAGGGTTAAGAATATTCTGGAGAAGGAGTAAAGTTCGACGCGTCATAGTGGACAGGTTGGGTCTTGTAGGCGCATCATTGCAAACAGACGTAATTAAAAATGAGTTCCGTGTACGTTAAACGTTATGAAGATGTATCCCTTTGCTCACATCCGAAGGGTCCAAAATGAAGTTATTCAGCTGCTCCTCGTTACATGAAAAAGTCGTCAGAGTTTGTGAAAGGGGGTTAGTTCGGTTGTACAACCCCTGCTGTCTTGAAAGGCGGGCTTCGACAAGACCATGGCCCGCACGATAAATACTGTGAACGTCTGGTTCAACAGTGGTAGTGAGTTTAACTACATTCTTGGCAAGATGTATGGTGCCTGTCCCAATTCCACGAGTAGAAATAGGCAAAAGAATGGCTTCACGAGTCACTACTTCGCCAACGGATGGTAGAGCGCCCTCGGCATTCGAGCAGCTAAGGAAACGCTTCTCACGGATGTATAATCTCTCTGCTGGCCATGAAGTCAGCCCCTTTCTTCTCGCGAAAGTTGCCGCTTCTGGCTGCCTTGATTGGCAGGCGATGGTAGCTGGTGGTCACCCATGATAATCAGTATGCTTTACAAAGACTTTTCGCTTTGTCAATGAGGGAAATTCGTCCCCACCTAAAAAGCTTCTGGAAAAGGAGTAAAGTTCGACGCGTCATAGTGGACAGGATGGTTCTTGTCGGCGCATCATTGCAAACAGACGTAATTAAAAATGAGTTCCGTGTACGTTTAACGTTATGAAGCTGTATCCCTTTGCTCACATCCGTAGGGTCCAAAATTAATTTATTCAGCTGCTTCCCGTTACATGAAAAAGTCGTCAGAGTTTGTGAGGAAGTAGGTAAACTGATTTATCCTAACTAAAACATGATCAATCCTTAAAAATAATGATGGGTGGTTAATAAAATTTGCTTTGTGTAATCACATTCTTTATATTAATCATATATTTAAAAATGTATAAAATTAATATTTTCAAAGTGAAAATTAAGTTTGGCATCAATATTTGGTTCAAAAAGAACTGCCTTAATACAGTTCCTAGAAATCACCTCCCTCTTTCGCGACTTTGGCGACCCAAATCCACCTGAATTTTTTTTTAGAACTGATATCGAAATATTATCACCATATATCCCGATTATCCGACCTATCTGATGCTTTTTTGCTCTGTCTGTCTTTTTAATTAAAACCCAATCGGCGACATGTAAATTCAACAATTCAGCACTGTTACTTGAACGAAGTTGAAGTTGTTCAATATTTTCTTTGAACGTTGCCAGGCCACTTAAGCTAGTTGCTGGCACTAATTCCTCAAAATCATCATGAGTACACATGTAACATTAAGATGTTGATGGCGTACTTAATATAACAGGATCAGTATTAGACATTTCAATAAAAAAAGTTTTAGTTTCAGAATCATCTGGAGCGTTGGCAATTGTCAGACAAATAGGAATATTAGCAATCATATTTCTTGCTTTAGCTGAAGTCGTTACTTCGACCAATTCTGTCTGTCTGGTTCGCTAAGAAACCCTAGATGCGCACCATGCTCGCACTGAACATTCGCCTCGCAGACAAAACAGCTGAATTTTCTAAATGTTAGGTTTTGCCCAAAACATAAGTCCCATACAACTTGATGCACATCAAGAGTGCCTTTAAAAGTTGGTAAGCAAAAAGGTAAACTTTCCGATTTTGCAGTAATGATGGTCTCACTAACTACCTTTATTTTTATATTAGGAATGTTTTGCTTTAAAGTACTATAAAAATCGTTGAAGTTACCAATATCATGACCAAAGTTGACTAGTCTATCTGCAGTTGTTTTAAGGACGGCACCTATTCGATCTGCAGCCCCTTTTCCATGGCCAGACTCACTATAATTCCAAGATAACTTATCCAAAAATCCCGCATAATCTTTGTGTATTTGGGTCATTATCCAAAAAATCTTTTTGTTTCGATATTGACTGCTTGGAGAGTGAGTAAAAATATGTATTGAGTCGATATTTGTGTTTATCTGGTAAATATAGTCTAGTACAGGTTTAAGATGCGCCCACACTGCAGCAGCATTATGTCGCACGTTAGCGCTAATAGAACAAAAAGACTTCGTTATCTTTTGGCCAGTCAATTCTTCTTGGAAATATAATACAGAAGTATGTAAGGCTACTTGACGGTGGCTACCGCCAAAATGCATCGATTGAACTTCTTCGTGATATTTCAGCTCATAGTTTTCGGACCAATCCATGTGAAGGATTGCTTCATTATTACTCACCACATCGTTCAATTTTTTCATTTCTTTATACTGTTCCTCAATATTAAAACAATGTTTCAGAAATGATTTGGCATTGCCACGTAATTTTTTAATAAGGTCCATTGGTTCAGCTTTTTCTTTTTTTTTTGTCGTTATGATTTTGACTTTCCTGATATCACCGAGGATAGGCTCTTTAATTTTACACCAGTAACTGAACTCTGCGACATCTTCATTGTTGAACTCATTGCAAATGATCTCTTTATCTTGGCATACTTCACAGATTCTTAACAAATAGTTGTCGGTTTTTGGTGAACAGCATAAAGAGTTTATAAAATCATAGTCACTTTTTTCGTTTATAATGTTTGCCTTATATGTATAGAGCCTCGATCTATAATTTAATATTGACGTGAATTTAGCATGAACATGTTTCTCGGCTATTCGGTTTTGGAAAAACTACCCAAAACGGTCTGTACTTGCAAAAAGTAGAGTAGGTAATTTTAATTTGACTGGTTGTGATAAATTTACTGAAGAGGTTCTTTAAACTCATCATTAACCGCCTGGCCACAGCCCAGAGCGGCGCCGATTGCGGTGCCGCGTGAGGCGCGGCAAGTGGCGAGCGGCGAAAACAAATGGTAGAAAACCTATGAAGTATGCCACAGCTACCGGCGACGCGGACAGCGGCGCGAACTGCGGCGCGGCGAGTGGCGCGCGGCTCGCGGCGGCGACGGGCGGCGCGGTGTGCGAGTGAAACAAATGTACTAGCAAGTATCGAGGTGGCCACAGCTCAGAGCGGCGCGCGCGGCGTCATCGGTGGACGCACTCAGGCCTCGCGCGACCGATACAAATTATTTTGTTTTTATCGCACGTTTACCTTATAGAAATAATGAACATGGAACAATTTATTAGTGAAATACTAAGCAGACCAGCGATATGGATGTCAAAACATCCACATCATAAATATAGGCATATTATAAAAAAATGTGGGAAGAAATAAAAGAACTATTTCCTGGTAGTAGTGGTAAGTATTTATTACCTATTTTACAAGTAATTTAGATACGGCAATTTAATTTCCTAGATATTCATGGTTTCATAGATACCTACCTATTCTTGGGTAGGATTATTGAAATAAAGTTTGAATTGATCACGTATTCTAGTTGCTTGAATCGTAGCTCGATTATTCCGTCTTGACCTGCGTACGCTATTGTGATTATTCGAGTCTCCAAACTGCGAAAAAAACTGCTGAAATCTTCATCTCTTTCTCTTATAATATTTTGTAACAGGCACGAAACCTTTATAATCAATGTTGCGTGCTTTTTGTTTGCCTCTATACTTTTCTTAAAAATACGAAATTTATTTGTTAGAATACCGAACGCGCATTCAATAGTGACTGTTGCCCGGGATAATCTCTTGTTGAAAATTCTTTTTTCCGCATTTGCATTCGCTAATGAATGAACTAGCTTTCCGCCCGCGAAAAAAAAAACTATTTAATTAAAAAGCAAATTCAATTTCAAAACTGGTAATTACTTTTAATTTTCAGATGATAGTTTAAAGAAAAAATGGAAGAACCTAAGAGACGGTTACCGGAAAGAACTAAAAACAGTACCTACGTTCCGGTCTGGAGATGAAGGTTCAGAGTATCAGTCTCAGTGGAAGTATTTTGAACAATTATCATTTTTGAAAGACGAATATATGTCCACCGTGGGAGAAACTAACTTAATAAAAGAAGAAACTTCAACTGAAGATCTAACAGAAGAATTGTCACCGTCACTCTTGGAATCACCGCCGCCTCCGCCGGTTTCACCCATGCCATCAACTCCCACCTCCCCGCCACAGCAACCGCCAACTCTACATTCATCAGGACAGCAGGAACAGACTCAGGCTATCACCCCAAGAGAAAATGAAATACAAAATTCTTCCCGAAAACGATTGAAAACAGCTGAAATCTGTGCTGAGTATTTAGAAATAGAGAGAAGAAAATTGAAGTTATTGGAAGCTGAATTAGCGAGTGGTAAAGAAAAAGACATTCCCCGGTCAGATGACTACCACTTTTTGATGAGTCTGTTGCCAGAATTGGAGAAGCTTAATGTTTTACAGAAAATGAGACTTAGAAATAAATTCACTCAAGCTTTGATGGATGAAATTAGTCTCAATCAATATCCAGGCTATCAACGCTGGAGGACACGGTGGAGCATACGGTGGAGGTGTGCCCTGCCTGAGCGGAGCATCGCCGTGTCCTCGTGAAGGCGATCGGCGGCGGCGACCTCTCGCGTCCGGCCCTGGTGCAAGCCATGGTACGGAGCGAGAGGGAATG
This sequence comes from Aporophyla lueneburgensis, assembly GCA_932294355.1. Taxonomy (NCBI): domain Eukaryota; kingdom Metazoa; phylum Arthropoda; class Insecta; order Lepidoptera; family Noctuidae; genus Aporophyla; species Aporophyla lueneburgensis. The sequence goes on from OW028735.1 coordinate 26,075,980, forward strand.
GGAAGCCGTCACCTCCTTCTGCGAAGCAGTAATGCTCGCGAAGGAGGAGGGAGCGTGACGGAGTGGCAGTCTCTGCGCCCTCACGTCCCTAGCCGCCGCAGGAGGAGATGCCCCGGGCGTCGGGAGTCGATTGCGGACTCCCGGCCACCGTAGGCGCGAGCTTGCGGGTGGCGAGCAATGGGTAGCTCGCCGCCCGGTAAGGACCAAGCTCGGGTCGACGGTGCGCAGTGTTCCACGCGCGCCTCAAAGAGATGACAGCAGCAGTGTAGGGGACCTATAACAAAGGACGGATACAGATACGTAATAACAATGATAGATAGGTTTTTTTTTTTTTTTTTTTGCAGGATGGGAAATCATCAAATGACTTTTCCCGCTCTGGGCGGAGCGGGAGGGCGTGTCAGACTTTTACTGACTAAAACCCACCCGTGTTCCATCAGTTGCCCATGTGCCAGGGTCACGGTATCTCTTTCGAACAATCACGCGACCCTGGCAGGCATCGGTCCTATTAGACCCCTACACTGCTGCTGACATCTCTTTGAGGCGCGCGTGGAACACTGCGCGCCGTCGACCCGAGCTTGGTCCTTACCGGGCGGCGAGCTACCCATTGCTTGCCACCCGCAAGCTCGCGCCTACGGTGGCCGGGAGTCCGCAATCGACTCCCGACGCCCGGGGCGTCTCCTCCTGCGGCGGCTAGGGACGTGAGGGCGCAGAGACTGCCACTCCCTCACGCGCCCCGCCTCCTCCTTCGCGAGCATTACTGCTTCGCAGAAGGAGGTGACGGCTTCCCATTCCCTCTCGCTCCGTACCATGGCTCGCACCAGGGCCGGACGCGAGAGGTCGCCGCCGCCGATCGCCTCCACGAGGACACGGCGGTGCTCCGCCCAGGCAGGGCATACCTCCACCGTATGCTCCACCGTGTCCTCCAGACGATCCTCGCAATGGAAACACCCGGACGTATCCTCCCGCTTTATCCTGAACAGGAACCCACCGAAGCACCCATGCCCGGTGAGAACCTGCGTCAGGCGGAAGGTGAGGACGCCGTGGCGCCTCTCTATCCACTCCTCAAAGAGGGGACTTACCGCCGCAATAGTGGCGTGCCCAGCACTGGGTTGCGACAATCGTACCCGCCATGTCGCCATGAGATCACACCGGAGCTCTGTCCGCCGTGCCACGATTTGTCGCGGCAGCGGAGTTTCGCCCCGGCGTTTCGCCTCCTCGCGCCACTCCCACATGTGCGCGAGGACCTTTGCCTCCAGATCCCATGGCGGCACTCCGGCAAGGAGGCTCGCCGCCTCGCACGAGACCGTGCGGTATCCCCGGATTAACCGGATGGCCATGACCCTCTGGGCCGCAAACAGCCGGCGCGCTGGGCGCAGCCTCAATGAGGGTGCCCACACCGGTGCCCCGTAGAGGGCCATGGACCGCACGATCCCCGTGTAGAGCCTCCGGCAGGAGGCGTTTGGACCCCCCAGATTGGGCAGGAGCCGCTTTAGTGCAGCCCCAGCCCGCTCCAGTCTGGGAGCCAAACGTCGGAAATGCTCAACGAAGTTCCACCGGCTGTCGAGGACAAGTCCCAGGTACTTCATCGTCGACTCGACGCCGATGTGAACCCCTCCTACCGTAAGTTGGGAACCCGCAGGTGGCGCGTTCCGAGGACCATGAAAACCCATGGCCTCGGACTTGTGCAATGCCACCTCGAGTCCCAATTGCCGGATTCTATCGACGATTGTCGCAACCCCGCGTGTCATTAATTCGGCCGCCGCCTCATACGACCTCCCCTGCGCAAGGATCAGCGTGTCGTCAGCGTAGCAAACCACGCTGACGCCGCTAGGGAGGTCGGCGCGCAGCACCCAGTCGTAACCGATGTCCCACAGATGCGGCCCCAGGACCGATCCCTGTGGGACACCGCACGACATCTCTCGCCGGTTCCACTCTCCCTGGTGACCGGGGTAGATAACGGCCCTATCCGTCAGATAGGCCTCGACCACGCGACAGAGGTAGGTCGGCATCCGGTGATACCGGAGTGCCTCCCTAATGCAACTCCAGGGTAGGGTGTTGAAGGCATTGGCGATGTCAAGAGACACCGCCAAGACGACCCCACCCCGGGCCACTGCATCCCCCGTCGTGAGGGCTCGCACGCGCATGATGGCGTCCACCGTTGAGCGCCCCTTGCGGAAGCCGTACTGGCCGTCCGACAAGTCCGGCCCCACTCGCACCAGCCACCCGACGAGGCGGTCTGCAATCACTCTTTCAAAGAGCTTGCCCACCTCGTCGAGCAGCACGATGGGCCGGTAAGCGGACGGAGAGTCCGCTGGGCGCCCAGGCTTCTTAATGAGGACCAGTTTCCCCGTCTTCCAACGAAGTGGGAACTGGCCCCTCTCCAAGCATGCGCTAAGGAGCCCCCTGAGTCGAGGCCCGAGAGCCTCTGAGGCCAGGACCCATGCTTTGCCAGGCAAGCCGTCGGGTCCTGGGGCGGTATTCTTGGCATTAAGCCTTCGTACCGCCACCCTCATCTCTACCTCGGTCACTTCTGAGGCACCGTCGTCGTCGTCAGTGGTGTGGTCCGCATCGGGCACCGCAGTAGGCGGAGCCATGGGTGGGGGACTATGTTCCCCTCGAGAAGGGAACAGAGCGCTCACCACGCCCTCCACGAGTTGGGGCCGGAGACTCTGAGTCAGCGGAGGAGCCCATGGGCGGAGTTTCTCCCGGACGGCCTTGTAGGGCCGTCCCCATGGGTCCCTGTTCAGAGTCTCCAGCGACTCCTTGCGGGCCAGTCCTCTGGCCCGCAGGATCTCCTGCTGGAGGGCGGTCTTCGCCGCTCTGTACCCCTCGTATAGCTCCGCCTGAATGGCTTCCGTATCCGGAGGTCGGATACGGAGCCTGCGGTGCCTGGTGTACCGGCGTCGTGCCGCAACGCACGCTTCGCGCAACGCTGTCAGCTGCGGCGACCACCAGTACACCTGGCGCCTAGCCCGTCCTGGCTGGACTCGAGGCATAGCCACGTCACAGATCTCGGACATGGCCTCCCGGAACCACTCGGCCTCGTCGTTGGTGTCAGCAGGCCTGTCCGGTGGTGACACCCAGGCCTGCACGATCGAGGCTTCCAGGAGAAGCTCCCGGTCCAGCTTCTTCAGCGCCCACCGCGGACCATTCGGGGTCTGTCGGATCGGCGCGCTCGAGGTCTGGGCGGAGACGTCAAATCGGATGTACCGATGGTCGGAATACGTCTCCACCCCCTCCATGACGCGCCAATCAATAACCTGCGGCGACAGAGCAGGGCTGGCAAACGAAATGTCCACCACTGAGTCGCCCCGCATCCGTACACACGTAGGTACAGAACCCCGATTTAGGACGACCAGGCCTGTCTCCAGAGCCCAGTCCTCCACCATCCTGCCCCGTGTGTCCGTATACCGGGAACCCCAAGCCAAATTCTTGGCGTTGAAGTCCCCGAGTACGAGCACGGGAAGGGGACGGAACCCGACGACGACGACTCTCAACTCCGCAAGGGAGTTGTGGAACTCGGCGAGAGTTCGGCTCGGGGAGAAGTATACTCCCACCACTACAATCTCCCCGAACCGTGCTGCTACGCAACCCCGTCCCCTCTTGACGGCCTCGAGGGTCGGGGTTCCGGCGGCGGCCGACGAAATGAGGGTCACTGAGCCGCTCAGGTCCTCCACCCAGTCATCCCTGGGCGGGACAAAGTACGGCTCAGCGACCACAGCGATGTTAATCGACCACTGCGCCATGCTCTGGAGTAACAGATCCTGAGCGGAGGCGCAGTGGTTGATATTCGCTTGGAGGAGGCGCAATGGAGTACCTATTATTGGCACTCCATTTCAGCCCCCTCCTGAGCCCCCTGTGAGGGCCCTGCCGTGGTGGTGCCGGCAACGACGGTGGTCGAGGCAGCAGCGGCGACGGCGGTGACGGCGGTGGCGGAGGGCTTGCCCTTGCCCCTGGCCTTGGCGGATGAAGCGCAGGCCTTACTTCCAGCCCGGTGTTCGGCAGGCTTGCCAGCCGCCGCACATGCATAACAGTGCGGCGTGGCATTGCAAGAGCCGGCCTTGTGACCGGGCTGACCGCAACGGAAGCAATGACCGCTGCGGTCCGCCTCCGAGGTGCATTTCACGTATACGTGATGGCCAGTCTGGCATTTGAAGCACCTCAGAGGTCCGGGCTCCAGCAATTTTACCTGCGCGGACACCCAGCCCACCAGGAGCCTTCGGCCCTCCGCGGTTATATTTTGAGCCGCCGACACGGGGCAGCTGACCGTTACGGTCCGCATCCCCGTGCTGTCAGGACGGATGGTACCTGCCCTGACCTGATCGGCAGAGCACCCTCCCGTCCTAACAACGGCGGCTATCACCTCCGCCTCCGTCACGCAGTCGTCCAGACCCAGGATGCGCATGTCAGCGCACTTAGTGGGCCTGGACACTCGGGCCTCGTCCGCGTCTAAGGACGCCCTAAGCCTATCGGCCAGAGCGTCAGCAGTCGGGCCACTCGCCGCACCAGGGACCTCCAACATCCGGGCTCCAGTCAAGGTGACCTTTACCCGGAGGCCGTTGGATATGCCGATCTCCTGGAGGTCCACTGCCGCCTTGGCTTTGGAGAGCAGGTCGCGATAGGTCACGCCCTTCTTTTCCGCTTCCGGCTGTAGCGTGATCACTACAGCTGCGGACTTTGGGGCGCGGAGCCTAGCCGCGACGCTGCTCTTTTTGCGCCGCTGCTGCCTCTTTTTATTTCTGGCCGCCCTTGCAGCCTTGCCTGCCTTCTTCTTCTCCCCAACCACTTGCCATTCGGCGTTGGCAGGGGGAGATTTAGAAGGCGGGGGCGGCATTGGCGGCCCTCTCGCCACCTGCGCTGGGGAGGCTCTCGCAGGTGCCTGTTTGGGCCGGCCTTTGGTCTGTCCCGGCCCTTTGGCTGGGGCAGACGCGGAAGCAGCATGCGACGCCGCCTTCGGCTGGGCCGGGGCTGCCTTAGGCTGGCCCGCGGCCGCCTTCGCCTTCGGCTGACCCGAGGCCACCCTAGGCTGGCCCGAAACCGGCCGGCTTGCCGCCAGCGGGGGGCGCAGGACAACGGCCTCCAGAGCAGAAAACCTACTCTGGAAGGCAGCGAGCTCCCGCTGCACCAGGGCCAGCACCTGGGCCTCGGCAGGCGGGGGCACGCCCTGCCCATGCCGCGCTTCCCCCTGCGACGCCATCTGGGGGCCGGCTCCTCGGAGCCCAGCCAGGTCCGCCCGGAGCTCCTCGTTCTCCTTTCGGAGGAGCTCCATGGCGGCAGTCACGCGGGCGACCTCCGCCCGCAGTTCTGCCACCCCATCCACCACTGGAGGCCCAGAGCGAAAGGCCTTCGCTGCCGCCACGATGGCTTTCGTGGCAGCAGATATGGCCTTGTCCTTGGACCTCTGCAGCCTCTTTAAGGTCGCCGCCTTGATGGACGTGGCCACGACCTCCGCGAACCTGCCCATCTCCTCGGAGTAGGCGGCAGCGTCCGACTCGCCACCGGAGGACTCTGAGGGGGCCCTACTGCTGGTCCCTCCAGAGGGGTGCCCCTCCGTGGCGAGCCTCTTCCCTCCTTGGGTGAGCTCGGCTGGGTCTGCTCGGCTCGGCGCACCGGCCTCCTTGGTCGGGAGTCCTCGGCCGGTGCCCCTATCCTGAAGCCCACCTCGCTTCGATATTTTCCGACGGGCCGAGCTCAGCCCGCCGTCGGAGGAGGACTCCAGTCCTGCCCCTGATTTAGGGCGCTTCTGGGAGACCTTACGGTTCCCACCAGCAGCGCCCGACACTCCTCGCTCCGAGCTCGCAAGCGAGCCCTTCGCGCTCGACGCGGCGTCGGACTCCGACCCCGCATCGCTCCCTTCCACTTCTTTGGTTTTTTGTATTTTTATAAATTTTTCCATAGTTGTTCCCACGAGTAAAAAACAATTTTAAACAAGAAGCATACACCATTAAGTTCATTATTGCAAAGCCACAAGCAGCTATTAATATGTATTACGGAATTAAATACTAAGCGTTACCAGCTAACTGTGATGTTATTGACGTGCGATAATTTTCTGTTAATCCACCCTAACCTGGGTTATTTTTGGTATTTTTATTACATTTTGATACATATCAGCTTTTCAACCTTAACGACAACAAGATAATAATGAAAATCGCTTATCAACATGATTTATCGAAATGCTCGAAGGAGTATTCCGATTGACGATAAGGTTCAAATTCGCTACTTTTCCGGGGGGTCAGAAAATGTTGTTTTAAATTACTTCAGCCGGCACACCGTCTACTTTCAATTTGGCCCACAGCTTATTATATAGCACCTTATCACAGGCCCTGGATAGGTCGAGGAAGCACGCATACACCGGCGTCGCCCTTCCCGTGTAATATCCGACAACCTGCTAAAGCCACAAGATTGCGTTCTCTGTTGACAGCCCACTCCTAAACCCAAATTGGGCATCATTCAGCTTTATGTGCTGCAGGAGAATTTTGTTAAGCAAGCTGTGAAATACGTTAGCCATTATAGTGGCCAGAGAGGGGCCGATAGTTTTCCTTATCTGACATGTCACCAGTCTTATTTTTGACTACTATTGTCTTCGTCAGCTCTTCAGATAAGTAACCGTTACATAAACATAAATTATGAAACATGGAGAGCACACGTAGCAGGTGAGTACCAGCAAACTTTAGATACTCAATGCTGATGACCAGGAGATTTACCCTTCTGCATACCAAGAATCACTTTTTGCACATCCCGAGCAGTTTTTTTATTTAAAGAAATTATTGAATGTGTATTACAATAATAATTTCATATTTTTAGGTGGATATTTTAAGTGAAATTCTAGATGCTGTCAAAAAAAGAGTGTCGAAAGAATAGTCTTCGCTACTTTCTAAAAAACCAACAAACTATAAGCACTCATAAACTGTGTTCAAGCTTGATTGGAAAGTTGGACTCTCCACTATCGTTTCTTAAAATATTATCAAAGCAAATGCCAAATGGTAATATTAATATGACTTTTTCCACCACCATACATTACAGTGATTCACCATTGTGGTTTGAGTACGAGTAAGCTCTACCTTAGTTTCGTTTATTGTATTTATTACAAAAAAAAACATGAATCTCCAGAAGTATTAACAAAAATAAGTAAAAAAAAATAAAAAATTGGACAAACAAACTCACTATCATACCCACATAGCATAAACTTTATTGGCATAATTACTGTAAACAGCAGATTTTTATTTTTTCCTATTTTTACACATACGGAAGAATGATTGGCTCAACTCTTCATGAATTCGCTCGATGTAGAACTAAAATTGATTCCTTTCTGAACAAAATTACGGGAGCACATTCAAAATTTACTTCCGTTGTGAAGGATAGAGGGAAAAACTAGAAAAAGAAGTAGTGAGCAAAATAGAAAAGGTAACGTCATTAGTTTTTCTATTTTGCTCACTACTTCTTTTTCTAGTTTACAAAGTTTCTAGTTTAAAAAGGTAACGTCATTAGTTTCCGTCCGCTTACCGGCCCATTGTGCTGCTCGACGAGGTGGGCAAGCTCTTTGAAAGAGTAATTGCAGACCGCCTCGTTGGGTGGCTGGTGCGGGAGGGGCCGGATTTGGCGGACAGCCAGTTCGGTTTCCGCAAGGGGCGCTCTACGGTGGACGCTCTACGGGGTGGGGTCGTCTTGGCGGTGTCTCTAGACATCGCCAACGCCTTTAACACCCTGCCCTGGAGTTGCATTAGGGAGGCACTCCGGTATCACCGGATGCCGACCTACCTCTGTCGCGTGGTCGAGGCTTACTTGACGGATAGAGCCGTCATCTACCCCGGTCACCAGGGAGACTGGAACCGGCGAGAGATGTCGTGCGGTGTCCCACAGGGATCGGTCCTGGGGCCGCATCTGTGGGACATCGGTTACGACTGGGTGCTGCGCGCCGACCTCCCTAGCGGCGTCAGCGTAGTTTGCTACGCTGACGACACGCTGGTCCTTGCGCAGGGGAGGTCGTACGAGGCGGCGGCCGAACTGATGACACGCGGGGTTGCGACAATCGTCGATAGGATCCGGCAATTGGGACTCGAGGTGGCATTGCACAAGTCCAACTTACGGTAGGAGGGGTTCACATCGGCGTCGAGTCGACGATGAAGTACCTGGGACTTGTCCTCGACAGCCGGTGGAACTTCGTTGAGCATTTCCGACGTTTGGCTCCCAGACTGGAGCGGGCTGGGGCTGCATTAAAGCGGCTCCTGCCCAATCTGGGGGGTCCAAACGCCTCCTACCGGAGGCTCTACACGGGGATCGTGCGGTCCATGGCCCTCTACGGGGCACCGGTGTGGGCGCCCTCACTGAGGCTGCGCCCAGCGCGCCGGTTGTTTGCGGCCCAGAGGGTCATGGCCATCCGGTTAATCCGGGGATACCGCACGGTCTCGTGCGAGGCGGCGAGCCTCCTTGCCGGAGTGCCGCCATGGGATCTGGAGGCAAAGGTCCTCGCGCACATGTGGGAGTGGCGCGAGGAGGCGAAACGCCGGGGCGAAACTCCGCTGCCGCGACAAATCGCGGCACGGCGGACAGAGCTCCGGTGTGATCTCATGGCGACATGGCGGGTACGATTGTCGCAACCCAGTGCTGGGCACGCCACAATTGCGGCGGTAAGTCCCTTCTTTGAGGAGTGGATAGAGAGGCGTCACGGCGTCCTCACCTTCCGCCTGACGCAGGTTCTCACCGGGCATGGGTGCTTCGGTGGGTTCCTGTTCAGGATAAAGCGGGAGGATACGTCCGGGTGTTTCCATTGCGAGGATCGTCTGGAGGACACGGTGGAGCATACGGTGGAGGTGTGCCCTGCCTGGGCGGGGCACCGCCGTGTCCTCGTGGAGGCGATCAGCGGCGGCGACCTCTCGCGTCCGGCCCTGGTGCGAGCCATGGTACGGAGCGAGAGGGAATGGGAAGCCGTCACCTCCTTCTGCGAAGCAGTAATGCTCGCGAAGGAGGAGGCGGGGCGCATGAGTGAGTGGCAGTCTCTGCGCCCTCACGTCCCTAGCCGCCGCAGAAGGAGACGCCCCGGGCGTCGGGAGTCCATAGCGGACTTCCGGCCACCGTAGGCGCGAGCTTGCGGGTGGCGAGCAATGGGTAGCTCGCCGCCCGGTAAGGACCAGGCTCGGGTCGACGGCGCGCAGTGTTCCACGCGCGCCTCAAAGAGATGTCAGCAGCAGTGTAGGGGTCTACTAGGACCGATGCCTGCCAGGGTCGCGTGATTGTCTGAAAGAGATACCGTGACCCTGGCACATGGGCAACTGATGGAACACGGGTGGGTTTTAGTCAGTAAAAGTCTGACACGCCCTCCCGCTCCGCCCAGAGCGGGAGAAGTCATTTGATGATTTCCCATCCTGAAAATTAGTTTTTCTGTTGTTTAACAATTTTTTATAAAAGAATTTGTAATGATTGGTTAGAACCAATCATTACAAATTCTTTTATAAAAAATTGTTAAACAACAGAAAAACTACACCGAAGAACTGACTTCTAAGTCAGGCAAGCTTCTGTAGTAATTATTATTGTTTCTGCATTTCAGATTAAAATTAATGAAGCTGGACTTCTTCGTAGGGCAGAGTATCCTATTTTTGGTGCAAGACCTGACGGGCTTACTGAAAATTACACAGTAAAGGTGAAATGTCCTTAAACAGAAGCAACCATATTTTCCTATGTGAAAGACAATAACATTACACCAAAATGTTGGATATAAATACAGCTTCAGTAAACGCACTTTATAGCTCACCCAAACTTTGTTATGAAATATTTCGTGTGTTACATTTCTTTTAAGAGGAATAGGGAGGAATTTCTATTTCTATTTCAAGGCAATCAATTATACAGTATGTTTTAAATTAAGAGTTTTTAAGTTGGCAAGAACTGACTCTCGTGATGGATTTATAACGAACGTATTTAATACTTTAGCCATTTTCCAAAAAATTCTTGAAAATAATCTTCTTGCCGTGATTTCCGGTATATCAAAATCTTCTGCTAAAATAGAAAATGATTCATTTCATCATTTGTATCTTTTTCAAAACTAAGCAAATATGGTAAAGATTGCATTAAAGTATTTTTGTAGAAGTTCTACAAGAATAGTGCTAGAAAGTGAAGCCCCTATGTACAACTGAGCCGCGCTATTATCCGACCCATTGTTATGACACATAACTGTCTTTGTTTTAGCTGTTTACATCCACTTGTGATGACAATGGTTATCACCATGGGAAGAAGTTTACGAACACGCTCAAAATGGGTTCAGTATCTACTTGGCTTCCACACAACATCCTTAAATGTAGAAAAAACAAAATACATGTAATTGTCCGCATTTGTCAAAAACTGACACAATCAAATATCTGGGTGTTGTAATTGACAACCGACTGAATTTCCAACACCACATTGATGCCTTAGTTCCTCGAATTCGGAAACTCATTTATATATTTAAATCTCTTCGCCATATTGCTGACACTTCTATTATTAAAACAGTTTATTTCGCATTGTGCCAATACTGGCTTATTGTATAACTTCTTGGGGTGGAGCCGCTAAAACTTACCTACTGAAACTGGAGAGAGCCCAAACGGCCATATTAAAAGTAAGCTTCTTCCTTCCGATACGATACCCTACTTTTGACTTATATCAGCGCTGTAGGGTACTTACCGTTTGACAAATTTTTATTCTACTAATAGTTACCAATTAACAAGCAACTCCTAATCTGAATAGACGTTTTTCTTGGACTCTGCCCTAGAAAGAGAATTCTTTCTAGGGCAGAGTGCAAGAAAAACGTCTCTTTGTGGCTTCAAGGCATTGATTACAATACTACAGAACAACTATTAAAACCCTTAAGGTGACGTTTTATACTACAGAACGATATACAATTAACACATACTCACCACATCATCACCTACACTCTCACTCTCACAGACGCACACCCACACTTCACAACCCCAAATTAATATAAGCCGTATGAATTGTATTACATTAATTTTAATTTTCCATTAGTTTTCTTTTTGTTATTATAAATTAGTAATACTATGTACAACCTGTATGTTCATTCAAATCAGTCATAGTCTTATGTGAGTTGTCCGATGGAGGAAAAGCCTGGTGATCTGTAATGCAGGTTTTACCTACAACAGATACCAGTCTCTATTAAGTGTTACCTTGACTTTGTACTCTGTTTGTGATTATGAGAGAACAATAAAGAATATTACTATTACATAAAATAAATTCTGAAGTACTATCAATCTCTTCTTCAGGTTTAAATAAATTCGTGATACTGTCACTATCTTTAACGTTTTTTTTTTTGTGGCAACACTAAACCTATCGGCTGTTTTTAAATTCGGCCCCGTAATTTTTATTTTAAATATTAGATTATTAGTATATTTAAGCCCAAATTCCAATTTGACACAACTTCTTCCTTCTAAATTGACAAATTTTCAACTTTATCACTGTTATTCGTTCATCATTTAATCTCTCTATTGTATATTTTATTTCCTTTTCGTTCTCTGTTTCCTCTACCTTCTCTAATCATAATTTATGACCCTTAAAGCCCATGCTTGCCAGGAAGAGGCAAAACTCGGCCAGGCTCTAGGCTTTTAAGGAGTTGTGTCACCTATTGACGAAGGAAGCTGATGACAATGAAAGGGAAGTGATGGATATGTTAAAAAGGAACCAAAACAGGAAATCGGAAATGGCTCAGTTACATACACAACACACTGAAACCATTGATGCCCAGGGCCGGCTTCAGTTCATTGTAGACGGGTTCGACCAGTGCAGTTCCGCATATGAGCTTGCTCTTAACCGCATACGGTCTTTAGAAAAACAGCTTCATGAGGCAAACAGTAAAGTTTCATAATTAGAATGCACTCGGCATAACATCACTGCCTCATTGAACCAGACTCTTCGATGAGCTGGTGATCATTGACCCACGTATGGTTTCAGCTGCAATTGATAGTCAACCCACAGTCACTATAGATCTGACATGCGAATGCGATTAAGACAAGAACATTAAGTTTAATAACTCGACAAGGGTGGTCAAATGTAGCAGAAATAAACTGAAAAAAATAAGGAAGAATAAACAAGTTTATTTATTAGAAAAACTCAAAAACTAGTTCATGGGCAGAAACTCTTCATAAAAATGTTAAATTAAATAGAGATCGCCTTTCATTATTAGATAAACTGTATTTTTATTCTCAACAATGTAAAAACGATATTATAAAATATGAAAATCACACCCAAAATTTAAATTTTGAAATTGAAAATCTTTATAAAAAAAACTGATATCAATGACAAATAAATACAAAATATCACAAATGCAAATGAGGGCATAGATCTTGCCGATGAATGATTTATTAGCGAGTGCTAGTTCACGTTCTTGTGAGCGATCACAATCCTTGACCAACAACAACAACAGCTTATCCAATAGTCAGCCCTCACGTTTAACGCCAGCATGTGATACTTCATTGCAACAAGGTTTTATGTCTGATGGTTCCCATAAAACAAAGTGAATGTAAAATCTAGGCTTTTCGATAGGAAGGCGTCGTGAAAAAAGGTGGGGCGTTATTTTTACTTGCCTAGTCACTCGCAGCGTTCACATTGAATTCACGTCTTCACTATCAACTGACTCAGCCATAATGGCCATCCGGCGTTTGATAGCTTTCCGTGGAGAACCCTTTATCATGTTCAGTGATAGAGGAACGAACTTTGTGGGTGCTGACGCAGAGCTGAGAGCCGCCATTTAAGCAATGGAGAATGACAAAATTCATGACTACGTAGTTACCAAGGGCATTTCATGGCAATTTAACCCTCCTGCAGCCATGGGTGGTTGCTGGGAGCGGTTTGTCCGCTCAGTAAAGACCGCACTTAGAGTTACTTTGTCGGCGCAGGCGCCTAAAGTGGAGTTGCTAATGACATTGCTGGCTGAGGTAGAGATGACACTAAACAGTAGGCCACTAACTTTTGTGGGTACGGACCCCGATTGGTCCATCGCTCTTACTCCCAATCATTTACTGATAGGTACGGCTACAGGTGCATCTACATTAGGTAGCTTTGACGCATCAGACTTAAACAGTAGTAACGCTTGTGTAAAGGCTCAGACCCTGGCGGACATATTTTGGCGACGCTGGCTGAAAGAGTATGTTCCCATTATCCAAAAGCACCAAAACTGGCTGCACAATGTTCCGCCCGTGAAGATGGGCGAAATGGTTCTTATTTTAGAACAGAATCAGCCGCGTAATTGTGGCCTAGGGGAGTGATTAGCGCAGTCCACCGAGGCCGCGATGGTCATATTAGAGTAGTGACTGTGAGAACCTGTAAGGGGTTTATGAATCCGACGTTTGGCTCCCAGACTGGAGCGGGCTGGGGCTGCATTAAAGCGGCTCCTGCAGAATCTGGGGGGTCCAAATGCCTCCTGCCGGAGGCTCTACACGGGGATCGTGCGGTCCATGGCCCTCTACGGGGCACCGGTGTGGGCGCCCTCATTGAGGCTGCGCCCAGCGCGCCGGTTGAGTGCGGCCCAGAGGGTCATGGCCATCCAATTAATCCGAGGATACCGCACGATCTCGTGCGAGGCAGCGAGCCTCCTTGCCGGAGTGCCGCCATGGGATCTTGGGGCAAAGGTCCTCGCGCACATGTGGGAGTGGCGCGAGGAGGCGAAACGCCGGGGCGAAACTCCGCTGTCGCGACAAATCGCGGCACGGCGGACAGAGCTCCGGTGTGATCTCATAGCGACATGGCGGGTACGATTGTCGCAACCCAGTGCTGGGCACGCCACAATTGTGGCGGTAAGTCCCCTCTTTGAGGAGCGGATAGAGAGGCGTCACGGCGTCCTCACCTTCCGCCTGACGCAGGTTCTCACCGGGCATGGGTGCTTCGGTGGGTTCCTGTTCAGGATAAAGCGGGAGGATACGTCCGGGTGTTTCCATTGCGAGGATCGTCTGGAGGACACGGTGGAGCATACGGTGGAGGTGTGCCCTGCCTGGGCAGAACACCGCCGTGTCCTTGTGGAAACGATCGGCGGCGGCGACCTCTCGCGTCCGGCCCTGGTGCGAGCCATGGTACGGAGCGAGAGGGAATGGGAAGCCGTCACCTCCTTCTGCGAAGCAGTAATGCTCGCGAAGGAGGAGGCGGGGCGCATGAGTGAGTGGCAGTCTCTGCGCCCTCACGTCCCTAGCCGCCGCAGAAGGAGACGCCCCGGGCGTCGGGAGTCCATAGCGGTCTTCCGGCCACCGTAGGCGCGAGCTTGCGGGTGGCGACCAATGGGTAGCTCGCCGCCCGGTAAGGACCAGGCTCGGGTCGACGGCGCGTAGTGTTCCACGCGCGCCTCAAAGAGATGTCAGCAGCAGTGTAGGGGTCTACTAGGACCGATGCCTGCCGGGGTCGCGTGATTGTTCGAAAGAGATACCGTGACCCTGGCACATGGGCAACTGATGGAACATGGGTGGGTTTTAGTCAGTAAAAGTCTGACACGCCCTCCCGTTCCGCCCAGAGTGGGAGAAGTCATTTGATGATTTCCCATCCTGGAAAAAAAAAAGTGTTTATGAAGCGACCGGTTGTAAAGGTCATTGTGTTGCCTACTGACGAGTATGTTCAGGAACAAGGGGGTGGAATGTAGGCAACTCATTCGCCTTTAGCGCTATAATAGCGCGTTTATAATAGCGCGCGAAACGGAATGGCATCCTCAAGCCACAGATAAACACCATGCTTACCCTGTAGGCATGCACGTGGTAGCCATTTTGAATTCGCGCGCTACCCAGCCGACGGTTGGGAACGCCGCGCGTTTGTGCGCGATTGATCCAATTCGCGATTGGTCCAATTCGCAGTTGGTCCAATTCGCGGTTGGTCCAAAATGGCAATGTCTAATGTTTCCGAAATTATACAATATCTAAACATGTACATACTAGCTTTTGCCCACGGCTCCGCCCGTATGACAGACATACAGACAGACACATACCGTAGTTCCAAAGCCGTTTTACCAGCTTTACGTGGTACATTTAGATTTAAACTCGACTGGAACGAAGACAAACATTATACCTGTTTTTTTATATGCTGTTAACTAATAAAACAGAACAAACTCACCTACGTGTTTTCGCATTATTGAAGGTGTATGGTTAGGGACCTTACACCTTGAGTTGATGCTGATTGATACACTGATACTGATTGATTGATATTTATTGATAAAAGTATGATTGCATGATAGATGAGTGCACGCGGTATGAATGCTATTCGTGTACTAAATTAGCCGGCCCGGCGCAGGTAAAATGCTGACATATTGATATGAAAACTGTGCTGTGCTTGCACTGTACATGCTCCAGGCCCGGAGAAGAAAAGGGTGCACAGGGTGATATGAATCGTGATGAGTTACAAAGTGATAAAACATAATTGCCTATAAAATAACTTAAATAACACTACATTGATCTGTATTGACTTCCAAAACGTGGTGATGACGCCCTGTCAACTATACGTGTGCTGCTGTGGCTGTTGTCGACAGTAGCGGTCTGTGGCGGTCTCCTTGCAGCTGTCGTATAGTGCACGTTGGGTTCCTGATGATCCTGTTGAACCGTGTCCCTGTGCGCTCGCAGCCGTCGCAACCCGTAGATGAGAATACTGATTAAGATCACTGCGACCACAGTGTATATGGCGATGTAATGGTGGATGTCGTGGGAAGAAACTTGATCTGTCAATGCCTCAACTTCCTTCACTCTGGCATTCTTGATGGCGAGAGTGATGACTTCCAAGTCCTGTTGCCGTTTGATAGTCTCTTTGGTGTCGTTCAGTGCGGCAGCGGATGGTATAGTCAGATTGATGATGTGATTTATAGTTGGAATCTCGATATCCAGGACGTCTGTTTTTGTATGGATTGAGTTAGTTAAGCTTTGGTGCGAATAAATCGTAAATGTTTGACCTTTGATGACGCAACCGTCACCGAGTGTCAGTACCCCGGCCTTGCTGAGTCGTTCAGCAGTAATATGATCCCCACATATGACTCGCACCGTGCATTGTCCACAACAATAATACAAATATGAGTTGACGATGCTTAATTCCGTCCATTGATCTATACATTCTTTGGTTTCGGTTTGACATTGATTTGCCACTTGATCTTTTACACACAGATTGTTGTCTGAGGTCATCTGATAAATAGGCCTTTTTAGAGAACAAATGAAGTCATCCTGGTCGTAAGGCGTACATCTTCCCCAATCGGCTTCCGATATCGGAATGTAGGAATCTTTGTGGATGTTTATCGCTAAATGCTGCGCGATAGGTGTGATGGTGACCATGCTTTCAGCTACTTGCAGTGGGATTGGTATGAGGTTGTAAAGCTCATAGTCTTCTCTAGTCACAAGTGGGATCTTGACTTCAAAAATCATGTATTGTTTTGTTGTTCTCGCTTTTACTTTGAGTAAATGATATATCTTTGCTAGATCCGTTTGAATGTTATTTATGGGTATGGTCAGCTCCTTTGAAAGTTGCCCTGTTATTGTATTGAGTTCATCTCTCAGCTGTGTTGGTGTTAAGAGGTGAAAGTTGAATTTTTCATAGAAAATATTCGCTACTGTATCCACTAGCGTTTCCTGGATATTTTTCAGGTCTGACAGCATAATGTTTGCCACCAAGGCTGATAAAGTGAAGTCACTTCTGCTGTCTGTCTTTTGTATCTGCTCTTTCAGTTTGTTCATTCCCAGGTTGCAGTTGATTATGTATTGATTTACGAGTTTATGTTGTTTTTCCAAGGCGGTTTCTACTCGTTTGATAACATTCAATTCTGCTTCAACGATTGATGTCTGGTTTTTCCACAATAAGGCAAGATGTTTTTGATCCTTCTTGATAAGGTCAATATCTTTCTGATATTTTTCGGCAAAATCTTCGTCCAATATTCCAAATAAACTTCGTGCGATGTTGCCTACTCCATTGATAAAGCCTCTACGTCGGCGCAATCGGTGCATTTGCTGACCGAGTAAAATGCTGTTGTAGTGTTCGAGTTCGGCGTACCCATGACGTAACTGTAATCGGACTACGTCACATTGTGGTATTTGATCCGTTGAACATATGTTTTCCAGGTGATTCATGTATTTGTTGATTACATCTATTCCTCGCCAATATGGAGCCATATCGCAGTAAACTATTAGCTTCCATTCTTCGCGTTGTAGCCGCATATTGGCTACCTTGTCGAAGTAGATGCTTTGATTGTTGCTCAGGCTTGAAAACTTGTATTCGGCTCTTGCTGTAGGTACCATTACCATAAGAATCATGAGAATGGTATAAATTAAGTTGCATAATTTTGATGACGATTGTTGTGTTCGTTGACTTGATACGTTACTTGCGGATTTTTGATGTTCTTGTTCTTCTGATTGATTTTCATTTATAGGCAGTAATGATAACTTTGATATTGGTCTTTTCATTGTTCCATTTTTTGTCCGAATAGTAACCACCCGGACGTACCCATCTTTTCCGGGATGAAGTTGCGTGATTCTTCCCATTGCCCACTTTCCTGATGGTAACTGTACGTCGTGTATGATGACAATGTCGTTGATCTTCAAGTTTGTGTGCGGTTGGCGCCATTTGCTACGCACTGATAATTGGCTTAAGTATTCTGTTCTCCACCTTTTCCATAAATCATCCATGATTTTTTGGGTGAGTTGCCATCTCGTACGCAAATCTTTCTCCGTTTCGATTAACGTCAAGGTTGGTCCGCTTGCTAGAAAGTGGGATGGTGTGAGGTAATCCAAATCTTCTGGATCTTCACTTAGAGCGCACAATGGTCGTGTGTTCAAACATGCTTCGATTTGTGCTAGCACTGTTGAATATTCTTCAAACGTGAGCCTTTGTTCGCCAATCACTCTCTTTAGGTGGTACTTTAAGCTCTTCACAGCTGCTTCCCATACACCTCCCGCGCTTGGCCAGGATGGGGCGTTAAAGTGCCAATTGATCTCCATGTCGGTGATTGCTTCGTAAAATTCCACGTCTAACACTTTTTGAATGTTGATGAATTCTTCATTAAGAATTCTGCTTGCTCCTACGAAGTTCGTACCATTGTCGCTGTATATATGTTTTGGGGTGCCTCTTCTTGCTGACATTCTGCGTAATGCTGATAAAAATGCTGAGGAGCTCAGATCTGAGACCAGTTCCAGATGCACAGCTTTCGTGGCCATGCATACGAACACAGCGATGTATCCTTTTGTTGTCTTTACTCCTCGGCCTTTGTTTGTTTTAATGTAGACAAAGCCAGTGTAGTCAACCCCTGAGTGATAGAAAGGTCGTGCTGGATTGCTGCGAGCTGCAGGTAAGTCTCCCATTAACTGCTCTTGTTTGATTGGATCGTGACGTCTGCACTTGACACAGGTTCTAAGGCGTTTCTTGACTGCTCGATTTCCGCCCTGAATCCAATATTGTTGACGCAGCCAAGCTTGCGTGATTCGAGCTCCGCCATGATACGTCATCTGATGTCCTTGGTCAATAAGTAAGTTACTGAGATGAGAGTTTTTAGGTATTATGAGAGGATGTCTCATATTTTGACTGATATTCGCATTAGCGATCCTCCCGCCAACTCTCAGTAAGCCTTCTTGATCCAGGAATGGGTTCAACTTCAACAGCTTACTTTTTGCGCTGACTTGTTTATGTTTCTGAAGACTGATGATATCTTCTCTGAATTCCCACTGTTGTACTTGCTTGATGATAAAATGTCTGGATTTCTTCATTTCGCCGATTGTTAAAAACTTTGGTTTGTGCTGATTACGTGTTATTGCGCGCAAAGTCCAAGCTAGAACTCGCGTTGCTCTGTTGAAATTGCTACATTTATTTAATATGTTTTGAGCAATGTCATCATTTTGTTGAATGACGCTTGTTTGTACTGATTTTTTCATTTCGTCTTGCGTAACATAAGTTTGTTGTTTATGTTCATCTTCATCAAATGATGGTAGCCACGTTGGTCCATGCCACCATAGTGAATGTTCTTTGAGCTGCTCTGCTGAACATCCTCGGCTAGCACAATCAGCTGGATTTTCAGCCGACTTCACATAGTGCCAGTTCTTGATTGGGATTACTTCAGTGACTTGTTTCACTCTATTTGCCACAAATGGCTTCCAGCGATTTGGGTCTCCCTGAAGCCAGCCCAGGACCGCTGTTGAATCTGACCATCCATATATCTTGATATTGTAGTTCTGTAAAGTATTCTGAACTACTTTCATCAGAAGTGATAATAAATGTGCTGCGCTAAGCTCCAATCTTGGTAATGATATCGCTTTATTGACAGGAACCAGTTTTGATTTTCCTGCTACTATGGTCACAGGAGTTTGATTGTTCTGATTGTTCTGTTTGATGATCCTGCAATAAATTACGCAAGCATACGCTTTTGTGGATGCATCACAGAAACCATGCAGTTCAATTTCTGTGTTTTGCTGTGTTTGTAGCCATCGCGGTACATTGATATGTTCTATTTCTGGTAGATCTTTCTTGATCTTCTGCCATTGCTCGTTGATATGTGCCGGTACTTTGTCGTCCCATTGTAGGGTTAGTGACCAGACATTTTGGAATAAAAGTTTTAGCTTGGTCGAGACAGGGGCCAGCCAGCCTAGTGGGTCAAATATTTTGGATATATCTGACAATAAGGACCTCTTAGTAGCTGGAGCTGTCGATTTTGTGTCGATCTTCATTTCGAACTTGAATTGATCGTCCAGCGGGTGCCAACGTAACCCCAATGTTTTAGTTGACTCTTGATGTTTGAATTCAAATGATTGCGCTGTGTTTGCGGTGACGTCATCTAATACCTCTAATTTATTAGATGACCACTTTCTCAAATTAAATCCGCCTGATCTGAGTAATTTGATAAGATCTGATTTTAGTTGCTTAGCTTCTTCGATGCTCTGATGTCCTGCCAACAAGTCGTCCATGTAGAAACAGGTTTCAACAACTGCGGCCGCAGCAGGATACCTTGAGCGTTCATCTTCTGCTATTTGCTTTAGAGTCATCATGGCGAGAAATGGTGCTGATTTGGTGCCATATGTAACTGTTGTTAACTCATATTCTCGTAATTTCTCTTGAGGTGAGTCGCGCCAAATGATTTTTTGATATTGCAGATCATCGTCATGACAGTAGATTTGTCTGAACATTTTCTCGATGTCCGCTGTAATCGCATATCTATGTTGTCTCCATCTCAATATTAACGTAAGTAAGTCTTGTTGGAGATTTGGGCCACTGTACATGAAATCATTTAAGCTGTAGCCAGTCGATGTTTTTGCTGACGCATTAAATACCACACGTAATGCTGTTGTTGTTGATTCGGGCCTCAATACACATAGGTGAGGTAAAATGCAATCTGGCTGTTTTTTACTCGTACACTCGCGCATGTGACCTAGTCTGATGTATTCATCGATGAATGCTTTGTAATCTTGCGCAATTTTTGGGTTTTTTCCAAACTTCTTTTCCAATTGATAAAATTGTGCGACTGCCTTGGGTTTTGATTCTCCCAAATTTTCCTTTATTTCTGGCTTTAGCGGTAGTCTTACAACATATCTGCCATCCTCCCGTCGCAAAGTTTCTGTCTGATACTGCTGAATGCACTGATGATCCTCCTTCGACATGTTGATATTGCCATCTGCTTTGTCTTCAATGGCCCAAAACCTTTGTATGTCTTCAAGATTGTTCATTACGACGTTGCAGTGATATGATTTGACATTTCCGCTTAATATCCACCCAAGTTGAGTTTGTTGTGCTACAGGGAGTGACTCATTTTCTTTGATGATACCTCCCATTATAATTTGTGAATATACGTCGGCTCCTAGTAGTAGATCTACTGGTCGGCTTGTATAGAATCCTGGATCTGCTAGCTGTATGTTTTGTAGGTATGCCCATGATGGTTTTGAGAATGTCCTGTTGGGCAAGTTGTGTAACAGTGTGTTCATTATCAGCACATCTGCTTGAAATGTAAATTCAGTATGCATTGATGACGCAGTAATACGGATCTCTCCCTTACAGTTGGCTTGACTAGTGCCGATGCCAAATATGACGCCTTTGCATGCTTGTCTTGGGAGTTCTAGTTTTTGAGCTGCGCTTTCTGATATTAGAGAGACTTGTGAGCCTTGATCAATTAGGGCACGCAATGTGTGATATGTCCCATTTCGTGCTTTGACACGAACAAGAGCTGTTGCTAGCAGTATTTCTACAATACTTTCATTTGAGACATGGTTGACAGTGTCTCGTGTTCTGTTTTCTCGTGATATGGACAGTTGTTCTTCTGCTGATGACTTCGTGTTACTTGTCCCGCCGTTGCTGTGGAGCGTATCGTGCAGCAAGGTGTTATGCTTTCCTTGACATACTCTGCATTTTGTCTCCGAGTAGCATGGCTTGTCTTTGTGATCATAGAGACAATTTTTACAGAGGTTCAATTGTTTCACAATATCTCCTTTGGCCTCTGGCCTAGATTCTAAAAATGTCTTGCAACGGAAAAGTCCGTGGTTGTCATTGCAGAGTGGACAGTTTGGTTTATTCATTGCAAAACTTTTAAACGTTGAATTGCGGAAAAATGGTTTGCCTGCATCGTTCTTATTATTGTGCTGATTAGGTTTGCTTTGTTTGTTAGGCTGATGTTCTGATTCTTTTCTGTTGAATGTTTCTTGCTTTGATTTTGGAGTATACTGCTTACGCCTAGATGATTCAAGAGCGGTGTATTTGTTTTCCAGAAATGATAGGAAATCGTCGAGTGTCGGCAGTGCTCTAGGATTGGTTAGCGATTGAATGTATTCCCCATGCGTATCGCTGTCCAACTTAAGTGCCAGTAGGTGCACAATAAGTGGGTCCCAGTTTGATATGTTGACGCCGAGATTCTTTATGGCGTTAAGACATTCGTTGGTAGTATCAAACATCTTCTTGATCTGATAATCTGCTTGATTTTGCATTGTAGGTATTGCCAGAAGTGCGTTGATATGCGAGCTAAAGATGAGCTTTTCGTTGTTGTATCGATGATTCATGATGTCCCAGCATAATTGATAATTTTCAGAACTGATATTTAAGTGTTGGACTAGCTTTTCCGCTTCACCTTTTAGCTTGCTCTTCAAAAACTGCATCTTCTGAGCACTCGACATTGACTTGTTGTTGTGGATTGTTTCTATAAATAGATCCTTGAATGATGTCCACTTGAGGTAATTCCCGCTGAATATGGGAATATCGATTTTGGGGGTGCAATTTTCACGGTGTGAAATTGAGCCCATCTTGATATTGATTGACTTTTTCATGTCATTGTATAGCTGCTCATATCTGCTGTATGTTTGCTCATAATCTTCATCTTCCTCGTACAACTCACTGTCAATTTCCCAGTGCAACGAGTCGATGATTGACCACCTTTTTTGTACATTACGCAGTAGATCTTCGAGTTCCCATTTTTCAGAGATGTCCTCTAATACCACGCTCTTGATTGTACGAGACAACGCCTTGAAGTTGCTTTTTTGCTTTCGCAGCATTTCCTCCAGTTTGCTTGCATTTCCTTGAGAAACAGTTTTCCACAGTGATTTAGACTTACTGTTACAAGGATTGCTGTTTGCTTGATCGGGGTCAGCTAATGAGGTGCTTGAAGTTTCTTGATGGTGTTTACTAGATGCCGGTGTCGATACTTGTATTGATGGCTTGCCCGGAGATTGGTCTCTCTTACTTTCACTAGGATCCTTCCGTTCGTAACGTTCGATAGTTTCCCGCGCTTCAGTGTAAAAGAGTTTCGTCCTTTGATAGCAATTATCGGCGAAATAGCTGGCACTGCGAGTTTCGAATTCACATAATTTCAAATGATTAGACTGGAACTCAGACCAATAACTATCCAGAGTTTGCAGTCGTTTCTTGATATTGTATGGAGTCTTACGTTCTGCAGAATCTTTCTTGAAGTTCCTTAATAGCTGCTCCATTGCTTGCATGATTTGATCTTGATTTGTTAAAATGTTTTCCATTGTGGAAGTCATGATTGATAATTTTCTTGATTATATTCCTGACCGCTAGTCAACAAGAAGTGCTTTTGCAAACTCTCCGCGATATTAGCGCCTTCTCAATCCAACCGGTGAGACCCGCTTGTGGGAGGCCGGCTGAACCGATTCGCAACCACGGAAAGAAGAGCAAAGCACCCTCTGCGATGATGGAGCCAGCAGTCGATGGCTTGATGATGTTGGTAGACCGTTGACCGTCGTCCGCAGGTCGTGTTTACAGGAACAATCACTATTATGTTCACAACGTGATTGGATCCCGCTCATCCGGCTCGAAGGACCATTAAGATGTATGGTTAGGGACCTTACACCTTGAGTTGATGCTGATTGATACACTGATACTGATTGATTGATCAAAATCAAAATCAAAATCAAAAGTCATTTATTCAAACTAGGCTGAGAGTCAGCACTTTTTGAACGTCAAAGTTACAAAAGACAGTCCCCCCAAAACGCCCGCCCTTCGACACTTCCTAGTGCTTTAGCTGGGAAGAAGAAGTGGCGGAACAAACTCCCCAGCAGCACAGCTGTCTGTTAAGTTAGAAGAACTGTGATATTATTTTGTATATTATTTTGTGGTTGCGAATAGTGATATTTATTGATAAAAGTATGATTGCATGATAGATGAGTGCACGCGGTATGAATGCTATTCGTGTACTAAATTAGCCGGCCCGGCGCAGGTAAAATGCTGACATATTGATATGAAAACTGTGCTGTGCTTGCACTGTACAGAAGGTAAAATTGGGCATTAAGGTCAAATCTTTTAAATGCAATTATGAGAAAGTGCAAATGAACGCCGCTTCTGCTGTCTTCCCTCAGGCAAAAATAAGTGGATGCTATCACCATTTTAACAACGCCATATGTAGATATTCGAAAAAAAAAACAATTGAATTCAAGTAGAGAGGGTCGATATTACTAGGAAGGCATCAGTGATTCCACTATTCCCAGCTAGTCGCATTCCAGAAGCATGGAGATATATATTAGAAACGGCTCCAATTTACGATAAAGTGATCAAATTTCGCAAGAATTTTGAAAAGGAATAGCACCAAGACTCTCACCAACCATATTAAGCTGCGCTTATCAGCTCCATAGAACAACCAATGCTTTAGAGGGCTGGCATTTACGGCTGAATCGACGTATTCCGAAAAAACCTAATTTGTTTTTATTTCTTTATAAACTGCGAAGAGAAAGCCAATATTATGATAATAAATTAACGCAGAATTTATTCAACAATACAAATAACAAAAGGAGAAGTCGTGACATTCTATTTGATAGAAAATATGAAAAAGTACTAAAAAAATAGAAAATGGAACAATAACAGTAAAAAACTTTTTCCATCAAATTATCTATTTAAGATTATCATTACAAAAAACTTGTTAAAAAAATTACATAATGTTGCAATGTTGTGTTTATGACGTATTTTTCACATCTTTTATTTCTATTCTTTTATTCAATTATCATACCTTTGATCAATTATATATGGTCATAGTTCTTTCTCCCTTATCTTACTGAGATAAGCAAGAGAAAAAACCATCTTTTTATTATTTATATTTGATGAAAGATCTGATAAAATAATAATCACGAAGGTACAAAAAATCAACAAAAAAAAGTACTAAAATAGTACTTTTTTTTGTTGATTTTTTACGAATGTACAAAACTACTAATTGGTAGGAGTTGGAACTCGAGATATGACTTAATGTGTACATAAAAATGTTTCATTTTGTTTAATTTTGGAAATACCTTTATATTGGACCAATCGCGAATTAGACCAACCGCGAATTGGACCAATCGCGAATTGGACCAACCGCGAATTGGAGTAACTGCGAATTGGAGCAATCGCATTGAGCATTAACTTTACTCTAATGGGTGAGCCTATTGAGCGCGTAAATGAAGCGCGGAACCTTGGTTTATATATGGATAATAGTCTAAGACTTGAGAAACACGTTGCTAACTCCGTAAGAAACTGCTTTTATCGTCTAAAATTGCTTTACAAAATGAGGCCTTACTTGTCTGAAAAGCTTCGCGAACAGGTAGTCGAAACCCTTGTTCTGTCTAAATTAAACTACATTTTTTTTCAAGACGTTAAACAATGTCACCCGGTATAAGTGTTCCTAATAAGATAAGATAAGATAAAGATTTATTTCTCGCCACAATATAAAATACATGTAACACAGTATACATTACTACTACAATTTAATAATTACATTGTGGGAGACTGGTGCCTAAGCTAGACGTAAGGCCTGTATTTCAGGACACCAGGACTTCCCCCATTCTGAGATACATTTTGTAGAAAATTATGTACTCGCACACTTTTAAATACGGTAGAATAACCCTTATTAGCACTAATTATTTTAACAATAAGCTTTAATTGCAGTGTTAGTAATTGAGTGAATATGTGTCATGTATGAGTGTGTGGGTGTGTGTGGTGTGTGTGGGAGGGAATATGACAGAGTCAAAAAAAAAATCAAAATCAAAAGTCATTTATTCAAACTAGGCTGAGAGTCAGCACTTTTTGAACGTCAAAGTTACAAAAGACAGTCCCCCCAAAACGCCCGCCCTTCGACACTTCCTAGTGCTTTAGCTGGGAAGAAGAAGTGGCGGAACAAACTCCCCAGCAGCACAGCTGTCTGTTAAGTTAGAAGAATAAATAATAAAATAAATAATAATAATAATAACTTAATATGATTAAATTGTTCTTTTTTAAGAAAAATAAAAAAATAAAAAGTGGGAATATTGCGTTAACAAAATTTAGTTTACGTTTTTAAGTTGATTTATGTGTTAACAAAAAGTTATATCGGAGCAGCAAGAAGTTTTTCCGTGTCGTCATAGCTTAACTCCTGGAGCCAATTCCTTACCTTCATTTTGCACTTATTACTGGTAAGACTTATTGATGGTATTGTAAAGAAAGCGACCTAGGTAGCAAAAGAAGCGTTTAGAGAAAATAGTGGTCAGCCGATAATGATGGCGATCGATAGGATCAAATCGTCTTTTACCATGAGGTAGTCTTAGCGTTGAAAGTAAGGAGTCCATGCTGTTTTAGGACCGTCTGTAATATAAACAGCTGCCCTACAGTTAAAACTTTAGACTCTTTGTATAAGAGTGCTGTGGGATAGCGGAATGGTAGATAGGAAGAAACCTTCAAAATAGCCCTCTGCGCCCTTTCCAGTTCCAAGATTGTGTATTTAGGTGCACCTCCCCAAGATGTTATGCAGTAGGTTAGCAGCGATTGGGCGAGGGCAAAGTAGATTAAATTCCTCAGCTTTTCGTCTACCACATGTCTTTTTTTTTTTTTTTTCAGTATGGGAAATCATCAAATGACTTCTCCCGCTCTGGGCGGAGCGGGGGGGCGTGTCAGACTTTTACTGACTAAAACCCACCCGTGTTCCATCAGTTGCCCATGTGCCAGGGTCACGGTATCTCTTTCGAACAATCACGCGACCCCGGCAAGCATTGGTCCTAGTAGACCCCTACACTGCTGCTGACATCTCTTTGAGGCGCGCGTGGAACACTGCGCGCCGTCGACCCGAGCCTGGTCCTTACCGGGCGGCGAGCTACCCATTGCTCGCCACCCGCAAGGTCGCGCCTACGGTGGCCGGGAGTCCGCTATGGATTCCCGACGCCCGGGGCGTCTCCTCCTGCGGCGGCTAGGGACGTGAGGGCGCAGAGACTGCCACTCCCTCACCCGCCCCGCCTCCTCCTTCGCGAGCATTACTGCTTCGCAGAAGGAGGTGACGGCTTCCCATTCCCTCTCTCTCCGTACCATGGCTCGCACCAGGGCCAGACGCGAGAGGTCGCCGCCGCCGTACCACATGTCTCAGGGTCTTAAAGACATAAATTAATTTACGCAATCTGTTGCTAAGGGTATTGACGTGTTCCTGAAATCTTAGGTTGCGATCTATAATAATACCTAAGTACTTTAGACTGTTTTCTTTTTGTAAGTGTGTGCAGGTACATGTGTTGTCATTTTGGTTGGAACAGGTGTGGGCTATAATGGAATACAGTGGTGTCGTTGGTGTTGTTTGCGTGTAGTTTTTTAGGGTAAAGGCAATGTATTTTGTTTTGTCAGCGTTTAGTGTAAGAACGTTACTATGCAGCGACTCCGTTACAACGTTAAAGCCTGCTTGAGCATGGGCATATGCTTCATGCCATGTGGCAGCGCTAAAAAGTAGGGCAGTGTCATCTGCAAAAGTTATAATTTTACCTTTGGGGAGAGTGAGCAAACCCAGCTCGTTGATGTATATAAGAAAGAGGGTTGGACCAAGTACGCTGCCTTGTGGTATGCCATAGGAGACAGTGCGTTCCTCACTAACGACGTCATCAATCTTAACGTACTGGGTACGCTCAATCAAAAAATCCTCAAATAGTTTGAGTTGCACACCCCTTATACCCAATCCTTCCATCTTTTGAATGAGAATGGGTACAGAAACCGTGTCAAAAGCTTTGGCAAGGTCTAAAAATATGCCCAAGACCTTTTGCCCACCATCCATGTTTTTGACCACATAGTTTGTCAGATCATGAACCGCATCGGACGTGGACTTTCCAGCCCAAAAACCATATTGGGAGGGCGACAGCATGTTAAATTTTTCTAGGTAGTCCACGAGCCTGCTGTTCATGATCCGCTCCAGTATTTTGGATAGGGCAGGAAGAACTGCAATAGGTCTATAATTGTTGACACGGCCTCTGTCTCCACTCTTAAAGATTGGGTGTATTATAGCTCTTTTAAAGGCTTTGGGAAATTGACCAGGGCCTGCAGTCTCGACATAGATAGCGAGCGACCATTTTAACAAACGAAAAAGTTAAAAAGTTCCGAAGATCGGAATGGAACGATATTTGGTAGTCTCGACACTCAAAGTTATCAACTGTCGTTGGTCTGTCGCAACTGAGCTCTGTTGATGTTTACGAGTCGTTTTTGCGGCCATTTTTGTTTTCATAAACTATGATGATTCTTAGGTGTTTGAAAGTAATTATTGTTAGGTTGATAATTGTCTCACTAGATTCGCAAATCACATATCTGCATAGCTAGCCATATGTACGTCTCATTTGTCTTTAAAACTAAGTGTTATTATATTATTGAACCAGTCGCCAATATACTAGCTTCTAAACAACACGTATTTAATTCATCAAAAATCCTAACAAGGAAAAGTGAACCTTAACACAACCACCATATGGTCGCAATCGAGCCGGATCCATCCAGTACGGGCACCTAATGAGAGAACAAAAGGCTCACATTCCACAGCAGCGATAAGCCGACCCTTTTTTTTGCGCTCATCGTTTTCTGAGAATTAGCAAGTTGTTTACTACGACTCGAGGACTGCTAATTACGTAACTACTTTACGCATCGGAAATCAGCTGCATTCAAGTGTTTTTACGTGACAATGACGACGACTGAGGAACAACAGAAATTTCTCTCCGTGTTAGAAGATACTGCAAACCTGCTACGGAAAACACAAGTTAACCTGAGGAAATGTCCTAAAGCACGCTTAACACGAGGATATATCGAAGCACGTATGAAAATCATCGAAGATTATTGGGATACCTTCAAATGTGCACATAAAGATTTAGTAAAAGTTACACCGAAAGAACATAAAGGAACTTTACCTTATTTTTTAAATGAGGAGTTTTTTATTTATGAAGATTTGTTTAACGTGCTTCAAGGTGACTTAAAAGACATGATTATCGCGATATCTGAACAATCTGTAGTGCAATCAAAATCAGCAAATAGTAGTTTCGGCTCCACAAGTCCACAAAATAACGTCGTGCATTTACCGAGGATCGAGATACCGAAATTTTCCGGTGATTATGAATCATGGCAAACTTTTCAAGATTTGTTTACGTCGTTGGTGCATAATAACAGTTCGCTTAGTGATGTTCAAAAGCTTCACTATTTGAAGACTTGTGTTACTCAAGAAGCCGAATCACTATTGAAGCATATACAGGTAACTGATAAAAATTATGTAAATGCATGGGATATTTTGAAAAAGAGATATGGCAACAAACGCTTACTTTTGAACCATTCTATGAAAAGGTTATTCAACCAAAAGAAGATGTCTTCTCAATCAGCTTCCCAGTTAAAAGGGTTGTTAGATACAACCACAGAGTGCCTTAACAACTTAATTAATTTAAATATTGACGTCGGCTCTTGGGATCCATTCCTTATATATCTTCTAGTACAGAAGATGGACTCAGAGACGCACAAAAACTGGGAAGAACATGCATATAAGGAAGAATCTGAAAACTTACGTACCTGGAGTGATTTTAAGAAGTTCTTAGAAACGAAGTACCGTACCCTAGAATTAACAAATCAAAATAATACATCAAAGGACAATAAAACAATAAAGGAGCGTTCATGTCATGTTGCCACACCAGTTACGGAGAAAGTTTGTGTGATCTGTAAAGAAAGTCACAGTTTAAGTCATTGCAAGGAATTCAGCAAGAAGGAACCTGCTGAAAGAAGAGAGTTTGTGAAAACCAAACAATTATGTTTTAACTGCTTAGTATCAGGACACTCGGCATTTAAGTGTAAAGTGCCAGTATCTTGTCGTCTTTGTCATAGGCGCCATCATTCCCTTTTACATGAAACGAGGACCAAGGAGCTTGGAGAATCATCAGTCACCTCACCTCCAGCTGCAACACATGTAAATGAAGAGCAATCATTACAAGTCAATACAATGATGGCGTCGCATTGCAATACTAAGAAGAAAGTAGCAGCACTGTTAGCAACGGCAGTAGTGGAAGCAACAAGCGAGCAAGGTAACACCATTTTACTGCGGGCGCTCATAGATCAAGGTTCCGAGGCAGCTTTCATTAGCGAGAAGGCGACTCAACTATTGAAGCTCGAACGACAACCTGTAAAAGCAAGCATTACCGGGGTGGGATCCCAGAAGACTGAAATAAAACATTTGTGGTACAGCTACGAATAAGATCACGATTAGACCGAAACTATTGTTTACCGATCAAGGCATATGTAATGTCCAAGCAACTGACCGCAAAGATACCCACCAAATCAATCAATAAACAAGATTGGGCACACATTCAAGACCTCAACCTGGCTGATCCAACTTACTTCAAGCCAGGGTCAATAGATCTACTCTTGGGTGTGAAAGAATATGCGGAAATTCTGCAAAACAACCTAATCAAAGGTCCACCAGGCACACCAAGCGCTCAGGAAACCAGCTTGGGATGGATTCTTTTTGGAGAAGTTAATACAACGCATCAAAACCAGTATGTTGTCTTGCATCATTCAGTTGACGTAGAGGACCTGTTGAAATCAATATGGGAAATTGACGTAGACAATAATAGACACTTAACAAAGGAAGAACAACTGTGTGATGAAATATATGAAAAATCAACAACTAGAAATGAAGAAGGAAGATACATTGTTAAATTGCCATTTAATACATACAGTCCACAATCACCAGATGGTAATACAAAATCGATAGCAACACATAGATTTACACTATTGGAAAAGGAGTTCAGGAAATCGCCAGACCTGCAAAAAGAATATAGTAAAGTTATAAATGACTATATAGAACAAGGACACATCGAGAAGGTACCTGATAATGAAAAGGATAAAAGAGCGGTCTACTTACCTCACCACGCTGTTATCCGAACCGACAAAGAATCCACGCGAACACGCGTTGTATTTGATGCGTCGTGTAAAGGATCAAACAACATTTCATTGAATGATGAATTACTCGTGGGTCCTCAGCTGCAAGAAGACTTGAGAAACATTTTGATGAGATGGCGTATGAAACAAGTCTGTTTTATGGCGGATATAAAACAGATGTTCCTCCAAGTATTAGTGACCAAAGAAGACGCAGAATTTCAGCGAATCTTGTGGAGGCAACAAGAATCAGATAACCTGGAAGAATATCGATTACTCAGAGTCACCTTTGGCACAGCGTCTGCGCCATATTTGGCCGTTAAAACGCTTCAACAGATAGCTAAAGATGAAGCTAAGAATAATACTCTTGTTGCGCAAACTATGAACGAGGATTTCTACATGGACGACCTTTTATCTGGCACAGACTCAGTAGCTGAAGCTAAAGCACTTTCTAAAGATTTATCAGACACACTAGAAAGAGGCAGTTTCCAACTTACGAAATGGGCATCCAACAGTATCGATTTAATGAAGTATATAAAAGAAAATAAAAGATCTGCAAAAGCACATATTGATTTAAATCTCGATGGAACTCTCAAAGCATTAGGAATAGAATGGAACTTAAAAACAGACCAGTTTCAATACAATCTTAAATTGAAACCCACAACCAATTCAATAACAAAGCGAAGCATATTGTCTGATATACAAAGCATGTTTGATCCCCTTGGTTGGATAGCACCGAGCACTGTTATGGCTAAAATCTTAATACAAAAGCTTTGGCTTGAAAAGGTTAACTGGGATGAACAAGTTAGTAACACATTAGAACAAGAATGGAAAGAAATAAGATCAGACCTCGTTAACATAACTAAAATACGAATAGATAGATGGCTTGGTACGATGACAGTTAACAAAAACAAAATACAAGTTCACGGATTCAGCGATGCTTCAATGCGTGCATATGCAGCGGCAGTCTATATAAGAATTGAAACTCAAGACAACAAGATTGAAACAAAACTGATAGCTGTCAGAACCAGAGTAGCACCATTGAAGACGATTTCGTTACCTCGTCTAGAACTTTGTGGTGCCCTACTTCTATCAAAATTGATGAAGCAGGTTGGAGAATCAATGAGGATACCGACAACACAAATGTACGCATGGACTGATTCTTCAATTGTTATCGCATGGCTTAGTGGTGAACCTAACAGGTGGAAACCCTTCGTCGCAAACCGTGTAGTCGAAATTGTTGAAAACATTAATAACAAGCACTGGTTCCATGTTCAGTCACACGAAAATCCCGCTGATTTGGCATCCAGAGGAATGTTGTTATCCGACTTGAAGAAATGTAACTTATGGTGGCACGGGCCGGGCTGGCTGTCTGAAACAAAAATAAATATTAAACATGAAATAACAGAAACAAATTTGGAAATGAAGAAAACTAAAATCAATACTTACCTGAACGCAGAACGGGTTGAAGAACCTGAAACAACTTTAATATCACAATTTGAACATTTTGAAACATTAACAGATTTAATAAAAGCGATTACTTACTGTAGAAGATTTTTAAACTATAAGAAAAATCTAAACAATGAAAATCAGAATTTAACAACGCAAGAATTAGAAGATACTCTACAGATCTGTATTAAAAAGGCTCAAGAAGAAGAATTTAAAGAAGAAATAGATGGAATAAAAATAGGAAAACAAGTTAAGAAAAACAGTCAGCTGCGATGTCTAAATCCATACCTAGACGAGAAAAATATACTCAGGGTGGGCGGTCTCTTAAGACATGCTAACTTACCAGATGATAAGAAGAATCCTGTGATCCTGGGAAATAGAAACGCACTGATACAGCTTATAATTGCTGATACACATGACAAAACACTTCATGGTGGAGTACAGTTGATGTTATGTCACTTGCGTTTTAAATACTGGGTTATAAGAGCTAAATCACTGGTAAAGAGACATATTCATAAATCTATGAAGTGTGCCAGAATGAATGCTACAACGAAAGGACAAATAATGGGAGACTTACCGGTGGAAAGAGTTACTCCGACGAGACCGTTTCTGCATAGCGGTGTAGATTTCGCAGGACCGTTTCAAACACTGGTGTCTAGAGGAAGAGGCAACAAAACTAAAAAGACATATGTGGCAATTTTCGTATGTATGTCCACCAAAGCAATCCACATAGAACTAGTTGGAGACCTCACTTCAGAGGCATTTATAGCAGCCTTTAGACGTTTTGCGGCCAGAAGAGGTAAATGTGCCCACCTGTGGTGTGATAACGGCAAAACCTTCGTGGGTGCCAACAGAGAACTTCATGATTTGTGGAACGAAGCACAGATGGCAGGAGAAGTTACATCCACGCTAACTACAGATGGCACACAATTCCACTTTATCCCAACATATAGTCCGAACTTTGGAGGTTTATGGGAAGCAGGCGTGAAGTCGATTAAGTACCACTTAAAACGCATTATTACAACTAACCTGACGTTCGAGGAAATTACTACAATATTATGTCAGATAGAAGCCTGCCTGAATTCACGCCCGCTGTGCCCAATAGATAGCACTGACCCAGAAAACTTAAATCCATTAACTCCTGGCCATTTTTTGATTGGAGAACCACCGATTATAGTACCTTCACCTGATCTGCAAGCCGAGGAGTCAATAGCGGACTCCCGGCCACCGTAGGCGCGAGCTTGCGGGTGGCGAGCAATGGGTAGCTCGCCGCCCGGTAAGGACCAAGCTCGGGTCGACGGCGCGCAGTGTTCCACGCGCGCCTCAAAGAGATGTCAGCAGCAGTGTAGGGGTCTACTAGGACCGATGCCTGCCGGGGTCGCGTGATTGTTCGAAAGAGATACCGTGACCCTGGCACATGGGCAACTGATGGAACACGGGTGGGTTTTAGTCAGTAAAAGTCTGACACGCCCTCCCGCTCCGCCCAGAGCGGGAGAAGTCATTTGATGATTTCCCATCCTGAAAAAAAAAAAAAAAAAAAAATCTGCAAGCCGTAAAGGTTCATAATTTGTCACGATGGCAACATACACAAAAGGTTCTTCATGACTTTTGGCGACGCTGGCAAGAGGAATATTTGACTAGGCTGCAGCAGCGTCCCAAATGGATGAAGAAACAGAAGGAATTTGCAATTGGTGATATTGTGTTGATCAAAACTGAAAATCAACCACCCAGCAAATGGTCCTTAGGACGTATCACAGATAAACATCCCGGCATGGATGGTAACACCAGGGTGTATAGTGTGAAAAGTGGAGGTTCCATAACTAAAAGAACTATTACCAAGTTATGTGCATTGCCAGTTGATTCTACTTAGTTTGTCTTTAATTATTAAGCTACTTTGAATGATTTTAGTAGATATAGTGGATTTTAGTAGCATTTTAATATGTATAGTTAGAATTTCATTATTATTTTTTTTGTATTATTTGTTCTTTAGACTGTCAATTTGAAGTAAGATACTTGATAGTTAAGTGGATAATTTGTTAGAACTTAATTAAGATTATAAAAGAACTTAAAGTCCTTTTGGTGGGCGGTATGTTAGGTTGATAATTGTCTCACTAGATTCGCAAATCACATATCTGCATAACTAGCCATATGTACGTCTCATTTGTCTTTAAAACTAAGTGTTATTATATTATTGAACCAGTCGCCAATATACTAGCTTCTAAACAACAGGTATTTAATTCAACAAAAACCCTAACAAGGAAAAGTGAACCTTAACACAACCACCAATTATAAACAAAAATTATGAGGAATTGGGGTTCTCGAAATGTGTCTGAATGTCTGTACTGATGAGGCTTTTAAGTCCACCTATTTATGGGTTCCGGACAATCTACGTGCAAACGAGCGTCGCCAACAAACACCGCATTAGAAGGAGCCTTATATCTTTTTGAAGGGAGTGAATCGTACGATCGCCGTTTATAAATAAATAACAAACAACCACGAATCATGTTTCCAAATTTATTAAATCTCCATGTATCATCATCATCTCACACAATGATCTCCTAATTACACACATTCTTATAATCTAGATGCTGCTTACATATGTTACATTCCTATTCACTTGACATTACTAATGCATTCTGTAGTTCATTACAACAGTCAAACTGTACGAAAACTGAATAAATAAAAAGTATTCATCACTTCGTATATAAATAACATACAACGGCAAATCATGTTTTCAACTTTATTAAATCTCCATTAGTTATCAACAGTTCATCACACACAGTCATCTGATTACACGCATTATTTTAATCTAAACACTTTACATGGCACATGTTGCATTCATAACCGCATAACATTTCCACACTTTAATAAAGTAGCTTGACAATAATAATTTAACTAAAAATAACCAAAAAACTGAAATTGATTTATTAATACACTATTATTTTATAATTTAAGCATTGCAATCTTAAGTCTAAGCTCCTTACTACTTACAAAAGAGCAACATATGCACTACATTATGCGCAGACTATAAACTAGTTAATACATAAAAATAAAATCTGGCGACAATATGGGTGGCTTTTCATGTTTTGGTACTTCTTTGTCTCCCTAGAAGTAGCCATACCTGTAGCTAACCAACAATATTTTCTACCTCAAATGTAACCCATGTAGTTAACGTTGGAACTCAAATTAATTGTGAATAAACAACGGTGCCCAAGAAACATTTTCTTTGTTTGTTTTGCACCTGTTGTTCTAAACTTCTAAATAAAATACCTAAGAAAATTGAAAGACATACCGTTAAAAATAACAGCTAAAATAATCAAACAAAACTTTTTAGTATTTTGCACAAGATTTCTTAACCGACAAGAATTACAAAAATTTTGTTTTTGTAATTTAAATGTACTAAATTTGCTTACTTAAATAGGTTGAAAGTACATAGATTCCTCACAACTGTAACAACTGATTGCAATTTGTACATTCTTTGCAATTAAATATATCTATTCTACTGAAAAATACATAAATAACACACAACCGCAAATCATGTTTTCAACTTTATTGAATGTCCAATAGGAATCATCTAAGTTTACACATTCTTATAATTTAGATACTGTTTACATGAGGCATGGTGCACACCTATTGAAAAATCTTTATCAATCGTTTACACTTTCAGTATTCACTCATTTCAAACTGTTTTCTTCCATGTTGTGCCCTCCTTACAGCAGACAATGACTCAGGTACCACAAATGATGCATATCCAAGCATAGTTCAAGCTGTAGCTGAAGTGTAGACCGCTGCTTCAATCCTCCGACAGCCTTGATATGGCTATGAGACAGCAAATCTCACGCAAATGAAAATCCTTTGGACTTGTTCATATCTGTACATTTACAGAATAACAGTAGAGGTGTTAACCGAGCTCTTAAGTAAACATTAACCATTTCTTCGAATACAACAACCTCACGAATCTCTGCAGTGTCCCAAGTGCCTTTACGCAGTTATAATATGATTAAATAAGAAACTATATGAAGTGAAGTCGCCGCTTGACTCAAAATGGGTTAGCCGAGTATTAATAATATGCTGTAACCTTGGCTGTCTATGAAAATATGTGTAATGTGTAAAATACACTTGAGAAAAAAATCAATGAAAACAAATAGACATGACTTCACAAGTTTGGTATTAGTTTTATAGTGTTGCAAGGATGCAGATTGTAATGACCTCAGATTTTTAACAAGTTATTTTAATCCTGTATAACAGTTATTGCTACTTAGTAGATTCCATAAAAAAACGAGTATTTGCAAGATATAATTTACAATTTCACTGAACAATTTTCTTGGAGAATATTATTCTTTATCAATAAATGGTCTTCAATTTTCCTTGAATTCAAGGAGAAATTCTTACGGCCGCTACTATGTCATCGAACATTCGGATCAGTAGATAATACCGAAAACACCCGCTTGCCGTACCGATGCATACGACAAATGCAAGTCTCTACATCGGAGATACCGCGCAACATCGTACAAAACGATGCCGAGACACTACCGAAGACTACTATTTATAGTTCGACTTCAATTATTGGCCTTTACAAATCCTTGAATTCTGGAAAAAATGGAGATCACTGATTGGTAAAAAAAAAAATTTACTACAAATTGTATAGTGACTTTTTAAACCATATCTTGGAAACGGTTTATTAAAGAAACTTAGAAGGAGTGATAAACATTTTAAAAAATCTTGGGCCACCATGTATGTTTGTTACAGGTAAAATCCGAAACTACTGAACAGATTCGTAACAAACTTCTTAATTATTTATAATTTAGTCCAACTTAAAAGATAGGATAGTTTTTATTGCAACTATTACTGTTCTTTATATTTGGAAAAAAAATGTTTATTATACGAAAATTGATTGTATTTATTGGTTAGTTCTAGGAATTCCTAAAAGATGGTGGTGTAAGTAATGTTCACGATATAACTGTACTATTTCAATTATTCGTGATTTTTTAAAATTAATTTCTTAAATTTGTGCCAGGATCATCAGGATACATAAAAAAAAACAAAATATACGTTTTTGTAGCTAGATGAACTAAACCGGCCGGACGTAAAGAATAGCATCATCCTATTTCTTTCCGTGGGTGTCGTAAAAGGCGACTCCGGACTTGCTAGAAAGTGGCCACAGCGTTCTCTATGAATCTTACCACCTTATGGCATGGCGATAATGACAACACCCCCTGTACATGCACAGAACCGGTCAAAGTAGTGGTTTTTGGGTGAGGTCTATGTCCAGCACTGAACGTCTTTCGGCACAAATGATGTTGGTGAATAGTTTAAAAAACAAGATTAGACTTAATCAAGGTAATGATATCCTTCGATATTAACACTGTGTTGCCGCCACCGTTTCGGGCGACAAAACTTAGCGCCAATATCACGAGTCAAGCGACGCACTGTGGGGCGCAGTGCTGCCATCTGCACCGGACCGGACGTTTGAATATGCTGGCGAGTGATGGGCAGTCTGCATCGGCTGACGTCACTTCGGCGGGAGAATACAAAGTCTAAGACCCCGAGCTCAGGGGACTGGACTTACTGGTTGCTTACGCCTCGCCATAGAAACATCACTATATTGTTTATCATTGCCATACTTCTTTTAATTATTTAACTGATCGTAAGTTAAAAGTCATTAAAGTATATTGCCTATTTATTTAGTTATTCTTATATAAAGTGGTATTGACTTAGAGCTGTAATTTGAAACCATTGTAAACACCAATTATTTTTAAAAGAGTAACCGTGGAGTTTCTTGCCGGTTCTTCTTCAACTATTTGAAACCATGCACTTAGCTTCTGACGTTTCATAAGTGCCCATGTAGGTTTATGGAAATTAAACATATTTTGATTTGATTACAAACTAAGATGAGATAAATAAAATGTTAATTAAAAAAGAGTATGTCTGTGTGTGCTCAATTTCAACATTCCGATACTATACCTACTTATCACTTTGAATTATTGCGGATTTTTTTTTTATTTTTTTTTTTTTTTTTTTATTTTTTTTTTTTTTTTTTTTTTTGCGGATTTTAGGTCGGTGAATTGGATTGTATCAAAAGAATGAGTGAAAAATTTGTAGAATCTATTATTACTACCGGGTCATTTAGCAATTTATCAAAAATATAAGGTCATTACAATCTGCGTCCTTACAACATTGTAAACAAAGAAAAAAGAAAAATTGTTTATTCTGCACAAACAAAATGCACATTACAAGATAAAAATGTAAAAAAGAAACAAATGCAACGTAGCCAAAAGCCCCGTAATTGAGTCAATAAAAAAATTAACAGTTAAGCAACGTAATGGAATGCCAAAGTTGTCATCATTATGGAAAATGTCTTTTAATTTGTTGATATAGTAAATTAATTTGTATTTAACATGATAATTTTTCATTAATAGCCAAGGTTACAGCATATTATTACTCAGCTAACTCATTTTGAGTCAAGCGGCGACTCCACTTCATGTAGTTTCTCATTAAATCATATTATAGCTGCGTACAGACACTTGGGACACTGCAGAGACTCGTGAGGTTGTTGTATTCGAAGAAATGGTTAATGTTTACTTAAGAGCTCGATTAACACCTCTACTGTTATTCTGTAAATGTACAGACATAACAAGTCCAAAGGATTTCCATTTGCGTGAGATTTGCCGTCTCATAGCCATATCAAGGCTTTCGGAGGATTGAAGCAGCGGTCTAAACTTCAGCTACAGCTTGAACTATGCTTGGAGATGCATTATTTGTGGTACCTGAGTCATTGTAAGGAGAGCACAACATGGAAGAAAACCGTTTGAACTGAGTGAATACTGAAAGTGTAAACAATTGATAAAGATTTTTCAATAGGTGTGTACCATGCCTCATGTAAACAGTATCTAAATTATAAGAATGTGTAAACTTAGATGATTCTCCTATTGGACATTCAATAAAGTTGAAAACATGATTTGTGGTTATGTGTTATTTATGTATTTTTCAGTAGAATAGATATATTTAATTGCAAAGAATGTACAAATTGCAATCAGTTGTAACAGTTGTGAGGAATCTATGTACTTTCTACCTATTTAAGTAAGCAAATTTAGTACATTTAAATTACAAAAACAAAATTTTTGTAATTCTTGTCAGTTAAGAAATCTTGTGCAAAATACTAAAAAGTTTTGTTTAATTATTTTAGCTGTTGTTTTTTACGGTATATCTTTCAATTTTCTTAGGTATTTTATTTAGAAGTTTAGAACAACAGGTGCAAAACAAACAAAGAAAATGTTTCTTGGGCACCGTTGTTTATTCACAATTAGTTTGAGTTCCAACGTTAATTACATGGGTTACATTTGAGGTAGAAAATATTGTTGGTTAGCTACAAGTATGGCTACTTCTAGGGAGACAAAGAAGTACCAAAACATGAAAAGCCACCCATATTGTCGCCAGATTTTTATTTTTATGTATTAACTAGTTTATAGTCTGCGCATAATGTAGTGCATATGTTGCTCTTTTGTAAGTAGTAAGGAGCTTAGACTTAAGATTGCAATGCATAAATTATAAAATAACAGTGTATTAATAAATCAATTTTAGTTTTTTGGATGTTTTAGTTAAATTATTATTGTCAAGCTACTTTATTAAACTGTGGAAATGTTATGCAGTTATGAATGCAACATGTACCATGTAAAGTGTATAAAAGAATGTGTATTATTATATTATTGTATTTGATGAACTGTTGAAACTTAATAGCGTTGTGTGACGAATTGTTGAAACTTAATTGAATAGAGAGAGAATAACTGTTGATACTTAGTGGAGATGTAATAAAATTGAAAACATGATTTGCTGTTGTATGTTTTTATATACAAAGTGATAAATACTTTTTATTTATTCAGTTTGCCTACGGTTTGACTACTGTAATTTATGTCATGTCTCTCACGGCTATCCTTTAGTAACAGTGCATGATATCAGTTTTTTGGATATGTATGTATATTTAAATTATTATTGTCAAGCTACTTTATTAAAGTGTGGTAATGTTATGCCGATAGGAATGCAACATGTGCCATGTAAAGTGTTTAGATTAAAATAATGTTTGTAGTTAGATGATTGTGTGTGATGAACTGTTGAAACTTAATAGAAATTTAATAAAGTTGAAAACATAATTTGCCATTGTGTATTATTTATATGATGATGATATAAATAATACACAATGGCAAATTATTATCATCATCAATCATTAAATATATATATATGTTTAGATTAATAATGTCGAGCTACTTTATTAAACTGCAGAATGCAGTAGAAATGTCATGTGGATATGAATGCAACGTCTCATGTAGAAATTCTAGCTTAAACGAACGTGTGTAATTAGGAGATGATTGTCTGTGATGATACCTAATGGAGATTTAATAAAGTTGGAAACATGATTTGCGGTTGTGTGTTATTTATTAAATATAAAAACTGGACGATCGGCTCTCTTCAAAAAGATACTAAATATATTTGGCTCCCTCTAATACGATGGTTGTTGGCGACGCTCGTTCGTACGTAGTTTTGCCGGAACCCATAAATAGATGGTTATAAAGCCTCATTAGTACAGTCACTCCTTCGAGTACGCCATTTTTGTTAATAAACACTTGCAAACACCAAAACATATAGTTTGCGTTGCTAACGAATCACTTTGCGGGCTTTCAAAAATGGACGCAACACATACTCGTAAACATTAACAAAATACGGTAAAGTTCATCGAAATTTCGATGTCAATCAATAACTTTGAGTGTCGAGACTACCAAATATCGTACCATTGCTACTAAACCGAACTATGAATGCCAACTGACATCGTTTTTTCAAGTTTATGTATAACTTTGGTCCGTATCTCAGATGTCGAGACTTCCATTTTGTCGCTGGCATCGTTACGGCAAGCGAATATTTTCGGTTTTATTTAACGATCGGTAGTTTGCGATAGTGTCGCTTTCTATGTCGAGACTGCAGGCCCAGAAGTGAGAGCGAGATTGCAAATGTATGTAAAGGGCGGTACAACTGTGTCTAAGTGTTTTTTTAGGAGGCCACTAGAAATTCGATCCCATCCCGCAGCACAGTCATTACGTAGAGACATTATTTGTTTAGAAACTTCATTTTCGTCTGTCGGTAATAGTGCCATAGATTGCAAGTGACCATTGTTGGCAGTGTGAGATGTATCGGTATTTGACCTACTGACTATATTTTCTGCGAGATTTTTGCCTATTTCAGCGAAGAATTTATTTACAAGGTTAACAAATTGTAGCGGAGTAGCTGACATACGTAGTAGATGTGATGTGTCTTCCCTTTTCTTAGTTCGATTTGGTAGAGCATTTATAGCTGTCCAGATTTTTTGGTATTGTTACCAGCATCACTTAATTCTCTTCTTTCAAATTCCACTTTAGTCTTTCTCAGTAGCTTGTTGCAGTAGTTTCTGTTTCTTGTAAAGGTTGTTTTTAGCATTTAATTTTCAGGTGACTTTTTCAATTTTTTTGTATAGGTTTTCTCTATGCCGGATACATCGAAGAAGGCCCGGGGTAAGCCAGGGCTTTATGTTTTTTTTTCCGATTAGGTATTTTAACGATCTTAGAATTAGATTAAATCGTCTTTGAAATAAGGCTGATCATTTTCTCTGCTGCTATATGGTTGGGTTTTGGGTGCGGTAAACTTGTCCGAAGTCTAATTGTTTCCTTTCAGCGTCTAGGTTATCGTAATTGATGCGTATAGCGGTTTTTTTTGCAATTATTTTTAGAATTGTCTTGTCTAGGAACAATAAAACCGTTTCATGGTCAGTTAAGGCAGAGTGGGCTACAAAAGTTGACGCTGGAAGGGTGGTTTTTAGAATGAAGTGATCAAGGCAGGTTTGAAGTCGCGTGGGCAATGTATGTGCCGGGAGTAGACCATGTGAAGCTAATAGATTTAAGTAACTATGTTTTGTAGAGTCAAGACATGCATCATGGATGTTTATGTCACCGGTGATAATCATATTTTTACAGTGAGCGATGCTCAGCAGGATTAAGTTTAATGAATTGAGAAAATTATTAATGTCTCTATAGCCTGGTGGACGATATATAGCTAATATGGTAGTGTGCACGTCAATTTTTATTAGTAGACAGTTTGCATCCACGATAGGTTCTTCCACAATTACTCTATGATTTTTATTAATATAGACAACTACACCCTTATTTTGTGTCAGATGTTTGTAGGTTTTGAAATAATTATAGCCTTGAAGATCAGGGATAACGTGGGTACTAGGAAGCCAACATTCAGTCAGCGTTATAAGATCCCACTCAACCTTCGTTCTAGCAAGAATAGTATGTAACCCTGTCATATTTTTTGTTATACTTTTGATATTTTGATTAAGGATTTTAAGTGATTGATTAGGATTAAAATTAGGTGGTATACAGTTATCCAAGTCACAGGTGGGTGAGTCCGACACAGAGACAGAATCTACATATGTTGATTATATTATTTTGTGTGAAATCGAATTATGGTTTATAGGTCTCATTAGTTGCTTTTTTATTTGTGTTTTACTGAGTTTCAGGCGAAAGAAATTAATGTTCAGTCGAGTTAAGCTATTAGAGCCGGTTTATAGAGATAAGACCAAGCGAGAATAGAATCAATTAAGTGAAAAATTATAATAAAATTATAAAAATTTACCATTCCACTGTATTCACCTAATTACCTATCTGCGTGCC
The DNA here is from genome assembly GCA_932294355.1 of Aporophyla lueneburgensis. Lineage (NCBI taxonomy): Eukaryota > Metazoa > Arthropoda > Insecta > Lepidoptera > Noctuidae > Aporophyla > Aporophyla lueneburgensis. The sequence continues at coordinate 26,118,672 of OW028735.1, forward strand.
AAAGGCCCAAGGGGTATAAGCATAGTGAATTTGCCCTTGAAAGATATTGGCACGATACTTAGAGGATTTTTAGGTATCAACAAGATAATAAGATCCTGAAAGTTTCAGATCTCTAACCCATTTGGTTTTTGAGAAAAAGAAATAAAAAGAAAAATCTGACAAAATCAGAAAAAAATAATTTTCTCAAGAACGCGTGAATCGATTGATTTGAATTTTGGATATGTTTTGGAAGCCGATAGTAGCTTCTAGGAAAAAAAATAACACTTTTAACGGTTGATAAGAACCTTGAAAAAAATTGCACTTTTTTTTTAAATTTCGATTTTTAATTATGATACAATTTTGGCACAATTATGAAACTATTTTTTTCGAATTTCCCATTCATTTTTCTATAGACTTACATGCTTTTAAGATTTAAAAAAAAGGTACGCCATATTGCAAAAAAATAAAAACCATTTTTTGTGCAAATATTTACTTTACGTATTTTAAGCCTGCATCTTTATTTGTGTCGCTCGTTTATGTCTTTTATTCTTATTTAAAGTAGACATGTCTAAACCAATAGTTAAATCTTAAAATATCAGTGAATATCAACTAAAATATTATAAATATTGTACACAAAGCGACAAATCGAGCATTTCTAGTCAAAGTGGACTTCTCATTGTACGAAAAGCCTACTCTATTTTCATACATATTCTCAGATTTTACCGATTTATTCATAATCGATTAGTAGTAATTCAGGCGTTATTTAATCGATTATTTGGTTTCCTAAACTTAAATTAAGTTAATAATTTAAGGAATTTAATAGAATTTAAGGAAGTTAATAATTAATCATTTTCGTACAGACAGGCGCGACATGCCGCGCGACCTGTCGCGGAGGCGATTCTGCGATATATCGCGACGCAACACCTTTCACACCGGCCTGCTCGTCGCGCGCGACAGCTTTTAGTACATTTTGTATGGCGTCGCGCCGTGTCGCAGCGATATCGCCGCGACACGGCGCGATGCCATGAGAAATGGTATAAATGGCGGCACAATCTGGGCTGAGGTCAGTAGTAAACGATCTTAATCAGAGGAAGAAGGCAGGTATGTGGATGATTGCGGGTCGTAGGTTCGATTCCCTGGTCGGTCGACATAGGTACCTACTTAAGTTAGGTAATGTCACACAACCCAACCCAACTAGAGATACCTACGCTTGAAGTACTTTTACGTAGTAGTTGTTTAAAAATCAAGTTTTGAAGTCTAGGTAATTATGTTTGATTTTTGACGGACTTCTTAGTTTCCAATTCATGTGATTTCGGAAAAATGACTTTGTTTTATACATGTTAAGTGTACTTTCTGACACGACAATTATTATGAGGAGATTAGGTACATATTATGATTTTGAAATCTTAATTTACACTCTCGTAAACTACGTTTAATAGGTACGCATAACTGGCGAAATGCGGGTGTAGGTAGGTACTATACGTACCGTTACTTCTGTGTAACCCTTTGGGGATTGCAGGGGCGATGTTAGGTGTGTGTTTAAAAAAAAATCAGTAATTAATAACTTAATATGTCCAATGAATGATCTAATCTAAACTAATATTATAAAGAGGAAAGATTTGTTTGTTTGTATGTTTGTAATGGGTAAACACGAAAACTTCTGAACCGATTTTAATTAATTTTTTTCACCAATAGAAAGCTACATTATCAGCAACACTTATAGGCTATATTTTGATTTAAAAAAAGACATCCTTACGAAAATAACAAAAATGTAACCCAAGGTATCCAAAAATTGCCTATAAAAGTCATTATTTGGCGTACGCTGCTTTAACTATTGATGGTACATATAATAATGTACTACATGTTTATAGTACTCATCATTACCTATCAAAAAGTCCGCGAGGCTGTATGTCCAACTATTACAGTTTAGTCATAATAACCGCTTTTTGTTCAAGTGAGTCAGTCAAAACACGGGTAGAATCGTAAGATGATGACATTCGTATCATGATATTAATCCTTATCCAAATAAATGGTTTCATAATCGAGGCTAATATACACACGTCAATTACTCTTTAAAATATTCGAATCAGACTTTTCGTTTAGAAGTTACGACGGGCATACAATGCTAAAACTTTTTTACAAAAATAAAAAAAAAACCGACTTCCTCAAAAACACTTGAAAGTGAAAAATAACTTTAAATTCGGAAGTCGGTGGGATCCTAAGACACCGACTTCCGAATTTAAAGTTATTTTTCACTTTCGAGTGTTTTTGAGGAAGTCGTTTTTTTTTTGTAAAAAAGTTTTTATTTTTTACTTTTTAGTTATGGTATCTACTCGCACTAATTCCTATATCACTAATCACCAGGTGAAATTTGATACTTTACTACTGCTGTAAATCGTTGAGGAATTCCCTTGACTGTCTGTCTATGGTCTCCATCATTAGACCTGTAATGGTACTTAGAAGCCTTATGGGAGCTTTCTCATCAATAGAAATTAATTAAGTTCAAACACCAGGTAATTGCTGTAAATCGTTGAGGAGTTCCCTCGATTGTCTTTCGGCTCCATCATCAGATCAACTCCGAACCTTAATTAAATAGTAGTGATAAAATTGGCACTTTGAACCGTATAAAGTAACCCCAACAATAGGGAACTGCTGTAAATCGTTGAGGAATTCCCTCAACTGTCTATGGTCTCCATCATCAGACCTGTAATGGCACTTATAGCCCATATGGGTGCAAAGTTCTCATCAATAGAAATGAATTAAGTCCAAACACCGGGTATTTGCTGTAAGTCGTTGAAGAGTTCCCTCGACTGTCTTTCGGCTTCATCATCAGAGCAACTTTAGACCTTCATGAAATAGTAGTGCTTTAAGATTATTAATGAAAGAAATAAAAAACGCACTAGTCACCACTATGATTTTCGAAGGTTCCCTTCGACTTCTCTGGAATGCCATCATCAGATCCTGGTTTCCATATCATGGGACCACCCTTGGGATATCTCCTTTCCAACAAAAAAAGAATCATCAAAATCGGTCCATAAACGATGAAGTTATCGGTGAACACACATAAAAAAATATATATATATATATACGGTCGAATTGAGAAACCTCCTCCTTTTTTTGAAGTCGGTTAAAAAGTAAGAAAAATGCCGCGGTGTGAGCGAACAGCCCTACGCTTACTCTATTAGTAATGAATATACTCAAAAACTACAGAATTGATTTTAAAAGTTCTTTCACCAATAGAAAGCTGTATTATCGCTGAGTAAGACAAGCTACTTTTAATCCCGAAAAAATGCACAGTTCCTGTGAGTCACGCGGACGAAGTCGCGGGTGAAGTGCTAGTTGTAAATATAGTAACTTCTAACAAACTACTTCGTTGGTCTAGCGGTCGCAAGTACAACAGCGCATGTCCAGGGGCTTGTAATATGCACACAGCCGCTCGCTCGCATACACACATTGACATTTGAACTCGAAGTGACTCTCGCACAGCTGACATCACCCAGCTCGCACATCCTAGCGGAGACCTAGCGCTCTTACGATGAATCGGGCGCACGCTCCGCCGCGAGCCATTTCAACTCGAGGTGCACCCGCCCATTTAGAAGTATTAAGTAGGTATTATTATTAGTGATATATAAGTATTAAGTAGGTATTATTATTAGTGTTCGGGGTAGGTTTATCTACGTAATTAAACACTACTTTAAAATCTGTAGATAAATGATTATCATCACTAATATGTAAAATACACGGCGCAATCTAGGAATGACATACATTCACGGTTGAGGTTTGTAGATGTAGTGGACTGGCGAAGGCGTCCGAAGGGCGCGGGCCGGTGCATGCGAGACGTGACGGTCCGATCGTTATCGCGGTTCGGTAATGTTCGGTCGGTAGCTGCGATCAATATTTTGATCGAAGGTCGGTAGGGATGAAGCGGCCTACGGCCGAACGAGTGCTGGGGCTCCGCTGGCAGCCCTCGGTATTTTGCAAGGTGCATACCTACAGCATAGTAAGCGGATGTACAACACTTGTTTAGCCTACCTACAAAGTATTAATTTGACAAACAAATTACTTATAATGACAAAAAAATTATAGGCGTTGGAGGCAGTCTGCTGACTGTAATATTGAAGAGACTAAACTCCCTGAAGATACGAATAAAAATGTTGGACAAAGTATTATTTTGTAATCATTGAATAATGCCAAAGCATAATTGAAAAAATGCAAATAAAAGGTGCTTTATTCTCGCAGACGCCACGCCGTTCGCATAGAAGCCTCCGCCGAAGTTGCAGTGCCGCGCCTTTTATCGCACGAAGCAACGCATTTTGGTAACCAAGTGTACAACCACGTGCGTGAAGACGAGTAGTGTCAGCACATAACACACACCAAACACACTTTGGCCATGTCTCGGACGAGTCGGAAGTCAGACGGTACCACGGATAAATAAGACGATACCGTCAGCTCCTGCAGTTAAACACACAACTCGCTTTATGTCAATTATTTCCTCACTACTGCTCTCAAACCAGTGTCAAACTGTCTTAGAACCAAAAAATTCGAAAACATGGGGCACCTATGGCCCAGCAGGGTCCGCGTGGTGGATTAAGGCCCACTCCCTCTCTGTGAGAAGAGGCCTGTGTCCGGTTGTGGGAATATTATAGGCTGATGAAGAGATATACATAATGTAATGTGGATGTTTAAAGGCTAAAAATATTTCTGTATTATATGCGATCGTAACAAATATGATTAAAGTCATTCATACAACCCTCTAAATTCATTTAATTCAATTAAATGAATATTTCATCATTCAGCTAAAGTAAGATATCGCGGACCAATTCGATTTTTCCTCAGCACTAATTTTTTTTAACTAGATCGGTGTGGTTCGTCCGTTGTACGACTAGGGTTGCCAGATGAGTCGCGAAAAAATACCGGACAACCCCAAACAGGGGGGAGGGGGTATGCTAGGTCGCAAAAATACCGTTTTTATACTAATATTTTATTTTAATTAATCAACATCATATAAATGAACTTAATTAGTATTAGTAACAAAATATAATGCAGTCATAAGATACAGACAGCGAGCGAGGAGCGCGCGCGAATTTTGCGTTTCGAGGGATTTCATTGGCACTCCGATACTACTTGCGCCTAGATGTTTAGATTTCGTCGCCGACAGTACGCTTAAATACCGGACTTCTGGCAACCCTATGTACGACCAAGGCTCGCCGACGACATCCAAGCTGAGCCGAACTACTTAGGTTACAGTCAGTAAGATCTGTGCGTGTTACGACTGACAGAGGAAAAATCATAGGAGAAGGGAAAATGAACATAGAATTGTTAATTGACTTAGTACAGGCCAAGCCTGTCTTTTACGACGTGAGGTGTGCTACCTACAGAGATAAAAGACAGAAAGGCAGGGTATGGGGACAAATTACAACAGAATTGCATTCCACAAGTAAGTACCTACATACTTCTTTAGATTACAATGATCGAATTCGGAAATGAGATCGTAAACTGAGAAATGTGGGATAAAATGCCTATTTGGTTGTCATGGCAATAATAACATTTGTTTTAAAAATGTTATTATATTTTACTAGCTTTTGCCCGCGGCTTCGCCCGCGTGGATGTCGGAAATTAACGCAGGAGGACGTACTACGGCGGTAAGAATGTGTTAATCCAGGTTATACAACATTAGTTTTTGTTTATGCGAAACCCGAAACACGGGTCTAGTATTTTTATGTAAAGAATCTATGAAAAAAATTTCAAAACTGTATCATTAATAATCACAAAGTTATAAGCTTGTTACGGTACCTGATTGTCCTCGCAAAAAAATATGCAGCCTACCGGAGGGCACCCACGCCAGCCGCGCGCGCTGCTCTCACTCTCACTCATTGATAATAATTTGCCACAGTGATTGTTTATGTATTAGTTGGTGATAAACATTTTCCATCACGCTTGCTGGCTTTGGACTGTCGTAATGGTCAAGTGTAGGTAGATATTATTATGTCATTTATTCGTAAATGCAGTAGTAAGTGGTAAAATGTAATCAATGCCATTTGTTGCACCTTATGTCAACAACTTAAAGTTCAAAATGGATGAAAATTGTTAAACATCGCATTACTGAACCACAGCAGGCTGTAAACAAATAATAAATTTGTACCCTTGACTATCTTTGCGTGTTTAAAAATGTTAATCATCACTATCTACAATAATTGGCGTAATCACTATTTACAAACTGAAGCAACTGTTCGAAACTTTCTTGTATGCACTGCCATGCCAGGGAAATGTTATCACCACAAACAGCTAGTTTACGTACCATCTCCGTATAATGGACGTTTGAGTACGAGAAAGACATGATAATTTTAAAATCTAAACACTAGCCCCGGGGCCTCGGCGTCCGCGCGCTCACGATCCCGTATTGTTGCGTGACGTGACTGATACGTGCACATCTGTCCGTAGCATTCGGGCGACTGAAAGAAGGGGGGGCGGGGCGCCGTCGCGCGGTCCCGCGCCTACGCCGCCGCGCCGCCGTACGCGGCCGTTATGAACTTTCGTGACCCCTGTGTGCAAACAGATGATTGCGGATACCAACTTTTAAGCGTAATTAAATATTTTTGGTACAAAATATAACATGGTGTAAAAATTATTGGAATCGATTCAGTTACTGATTCTGAACAAACTATATTCAGGTTTCGCATATACTAAAAATAATGTTGTATAGGTAATAGCTGTCACCCGCGACTTCGTCCGCGTGGTATTTAACAAAAAAATTTTTATTAGTTTTATATTTTTTTCGTGAGATCCTATTTTTTTTCTAAAATAAAAGTAGCCTAAGTTACTCCTTGTTACATCAGCTATTTTACAGTAAAAGTCCCGTCAAAATCGGTTCATTTCAGAGATTAGCCGGAACAAACAGACAGACAGACAAAAATTGTAAAAAATGTTGTTTTGTTATATGTACCGTGTATACATCCATGTACACTTAGTAAAAAGTGGTTATCGTAATATTACAAACAGACACTCCAATTGTATTTATTTGTCTAGATTTATGAAATACCTACTATCATTAATGTAGATTCTTTTATATTTTGTGAATGAATGTGAGAACGTTGTAGGCCTTATAGACTGTACACAATTTTCTATTTTATTAAGTACCTGGTACTTGTTGATTGCCCACTCACGAGGACAGTTCCTCCCATAGCTATTAAAACTAAAACCTAACCTAAGTAGGTACCAATGTCGATCGACCGGGGTATCAAACCTCAGGCCCCACGATAAGCAAACACGCATAGATCTGTGTTCGTCCTATGACGAAGATCGTCAACTACTGAGCTCAGATTGGATTGCACCGTCCTTTATACTCTCTTGTGTGGTGTCGCGTCGCGGTCGCGAAATCGCCGCGTTATCGCCGCGATATCGCCGCGACGCCATACAAAATGTACCAATAAGCTGTCGCGCTACTCGACACGGCGCGACCGTGTCGCGGCGCGACAGGTCGCCCCTTGGTAAACGGTCGCGCGCGTTTTCATATAAATTGTTCTACGGATATAAATCGCCGATTCGCGCGCGACTGTCGCGTCGCGCTAGTCTGAACGAGCCTTTAAGTTTTGTCGCTTTCTAGGTAGAAACGTGGTATCATATTCTGTGATTTCCTTTAGAAAAATATAACGATTTTTTAGTACACATTTCAACTAGTTAATTGCTGGGCCCAGAAGTCCCCTTCTCCTTTGGAGCACATATGTATCTCGCAAGTCTCAATATATGAGCCAAATTTGATACGTTTATATGAAATAGTTTTTGAGTTACGAGGGGGTCAATAGTGGCTCCAAATGGTTCCTGTAATATTACACACGGTGCTGCTCGCCAGTTCTGTTACTTGAACTTGGCTTGACATGCTACCGCGTGTCTTAAATAAATTTCAAGACTAACCATTGAACTTAGCACCCATTTAAATCTCACTTCTTTTGTCGTTGAAGTCAACAACCAAGGCACATGTCATAATATTGAACTTGGCTCTCATTTCACATTTATGCTTTTTATGGGTAATATGTTTAATTTATTCAGTTAGATTCTGGACGCCGTCGCGTAACCTAATGTGCCCAAATTAAAGGAGCAATAAAGAGGAACATTGTCAAGATATAAGTTCCCAAGAACTGTCTGTATTGTTTTGTACCGTACAAACGGGGTCGGCTTAGTAACAATACGTAGAAAAATCCCGACAAGGCAACTACGGAAAAACAGCACAATTTAATATGATCTACATCGAGTTAATTAGTCACTACATAAACCTGTCGAGAAGCATACGTATGGGTGACTTTGAAATGTTTAAGTACTTCTTTGTGCAGAATAAACAATTTTTTTTTCTTGATTCTGAAAATGGCAAATTTATTTTTTACTAGCTTTTGCCAGCGGCTTCGCCCGCGTGAAGGTCGGAAATTATCCTGCAGGAACATACTACCGGGATAAAAAGTAGCCTATTTCCTTTTTCAGGCTCTAAAATATCTGTGTGCCAAATTTCATTGAAATCGGTTCAGTAGTTTTAGCAGGACAGCGAGACAGAGAGACAGACAGAGTTACTTTTGCATTTATAATATTAGTGTGGATTGTTAATCAGCCTAACTACGCTCGATATTGTGTAAAATATTCAGAAAATTTGAATAATGTCAATAAAACCCACCCTGGACTAGAAGATGATTTTTATAAAGGATGTTTCGGAGTTAAAAGAACCGCTAATCATTCTCACGAATACCAATAGATCTCACTCTGGAACAAACAGTAAATGCTGATGCAGCTAAAGGATTGAGTGGTATTGCTCACTTTACTAATTCTATAGCTGCACGACAGCGCTGGTCAAAAAGTCACAGCATAAGAGCAGCATTGATATCACATGCCTTGGATGTTTGTGGCTGAAGGTACTTAAAATATGTAACAGCAGAATTACAACCTAACAGAATTAAAATCTATGGAAAACAAATTGCTGATTTCATTGAAATTCTCAAAGTAAATTGCAATCCATTCGATCCATAATTAGATGAAGAAAATCTGTACAACATTGCTACTTCAAAGCCTGCTTCTCCTGAAGTTGCTGATTTTTTATTGAATAATCAAAATACTAGTGAGAATTGAAGGACCCAATTTATCAATGAATGCGCAGATGATGAGAGTAGATTTGATAAACCAATAAAAAAAAGGAATTGACGCTAGTGAATAAAGATGTTGAATAAAGTTTTTGAATAAAGTCATTAGGGAATAAAGCTGTTGAAAAAAAAGTTTGACGCTAGGGAATAAAGTTGTTGAGTTGCGAATGCAAAAAGAACTATTTGGTATAATGCTGGGGATTTCTCTCAACCACAAAGTTCACATTGAGAAAGTTTTGCCATTTCCATATACCCCGATGCCAACGTCAATGTGTCTCCAGATGGTTTCAATATGTAAAAACCGACAAATCGCTATTAGCAAAGCTAATAGAGAAGAAATTGGACAACACTATAGATCGACAACCGTCAACCTTTGATTTTTGTCTTGTTGATGGTTTTTGTTTGTTGCATCCGATGAAAGATGTACCACAAACCTATGACGGTATTTCTAAGAAATTTCTAAGTACTATCTTCCAGATGAATTTTTTTCGGATTGATATTGTCTTTGACCAATATTTTTCGCCTTCTATCAAAGATTGTGAATGTTTACGGCGAGAAGAAGCAACCAGCCCTGTCTCCATCGGTCCTAACCAAATTCGGCCCCATCATTTCGCAGCTGAACTTAAAAATATACAGTTTAAAGAAGCTTAAGTTAACTTTTTTATTGTTCGTTGGGATAGTGAAGACATGTTTCCTTTCATTGGTAATAAAAACATTTTTTAGGATTATTTTTCAAATTTGCCAAATAGATGTTGACGTAGAAGTTGTTGTACGCTTTTCTGATTCTGATATTTTAATTATACTTCACGCTATGTATAAAGTAGAAAGCAATTCGGAAACAACAAGACGTGCAAGGCAATTATTATTCATAAGTGAAATCACAATATGTATAAGGTATGTAAAAGGCGACGCTAACAAAATCGTTGACAAAATGTCTAGAATTGAAACGATACATACAATGCGCCAAGTCAATTGAATACTCGGAACTAGCGATAGCACAGTAATGCGATACAGAAGTGGCACATTTGCTGACTGTAAGGAATGACATTTTTTTTTTTTTTTAAACGCTCCTCACCGCAAACAGGCTATTTACTGTGAAAAGTTAACTAGTGTATGCAGACCATGTATGTACCAGAAAGTTACAGAAAGGATATTTTCAAATCAGTACATGAGAATAGCCACCCGGGTGTTAGGGCAACTCGCAAACTATTCTAAGAGCACAGCTTCATTTTTGACGCTTGGCTAAATCGCGATGTAGGGCAATTGACAAAAGCCTGCATTCAATGTCAAAAGGTAAAAATAGGATGACACACAGTATCAGAACTACAACCATTCACAGAAGTAACGCGCTTTTCGCACGTACAAATAGACATTGTAGGACCTTTACCTATAACAAAGGACGGATACAGATACGTAATAACAATGATAGATAGGTTTTTTTTTTTTTTTTTTTGCAGGATGGGAAATCATCAAATGACTTTTCCCGCTCTGGGCGGAGCGGGAGGGCGTGTCAGACTTTTACTGACTAAAACCCACCCGTGTTCCATCAGTTGCCCATGTGCCAGGGTCACGGTATCTCTTTCGAACAATCACGCGACCCTGGCAGGCATCGGTCCTATTAGACCCCTACACTGCTGCTGACATCTCTTTGAGGCGCGCGTGGAACACTGCGCGCCGTCGACCCGAGCTTGGTCCTTACCGGGCGGCGAGCTACCCATTGCTCGCCACCCGCAAGCTCGCGCCTACGGTGGCCGGGAGTCCGCAATCGACTCCCGACGCCCGGGGCGTCTCCTCCTGCGGCGGCTAGGGACGTGAGGGCGCAGAGACTGCCACTCCCTCACGCGCCCCGCCTCCTCCTTCGCGAGCATTACTGCTTCGCAGAAGGAGGTGACGGCTTCCCATTCCCTCTCGCTCCGTACCATGGCTCGCACCAGGGCCGGACGCGAGAGGTCGCCGCCGCCGATCGCCTCCACGAGGTAGATAGGCTTACACGATGGCCAGAAGCCATTCCAGTCAGCGAAATAACTGCAGAAACGGTATCAAAAGTATTCTATAATCATTTGATAACACGTTTTGGCGATCCCGTGAGACTAACAAGTGACCACATTCACAATCAGGGCCGTCAGTTCGAAAATAACTATTTAACCAACTATTGAAAACTTAAGGTGTCAAAAGAAGTCGAAGAGCCCATATCGACCACAGAGTAATGGAATAGTAGAACGTTGGCATAAAAGTATGAAACAGGCATTAAAAGCACGTCTCACAGAGAACACAAGTTGGTACGATGAACTGCCTACAGAGCAAACAATTCGATGACCAAGGAATATCAATGACATTTCTGACAACCGAGTGGCCGGGGATTACGCGTTTTTAGACAATTTAAAAAATAACATTAAAATATAAAACCGATTTCACAACAAATACGGGACTCGTGAACAATATTTGTGCATAGCGCAACTAAATAAGTGCGATCACATATTTATTAGGAACGATGCAGTTCGCCGACCTTTAACACCACTATTTATGATGGACCCTACCCTGTGAACGAATGAAAAGGAAAGGTATTTAAGATATAGTTGCCAAATAGAAATGTTAACATAGGCTTTGACAAGTTAAAACCAGCGTTTATCATGAACACTCAGTCCGCGGTTAAACCCATAAAAATAACATTAGTGAAGATAAAAATGAAAAATGTAATGACAATGATAAAAACCAGAAATGGCCGTACAATCAAATTACCAGTACGATTTAATTGTTAAAAATAAGTACGTAACCAATCAGCTCTCAAATAATTTTGTCAAGGTACAATAACGTTTAACGCTGAGTGATTGACTAAGGGTAATATTAAGAATGTTTACAATGGCTGTATTATTAATGTGCCTACGCTAAGAATGAATTCTGTAACAGTATTTATGTAGTCTATTAGTGGCCTTGTCATAACGAATACTGTGGACCCCAAGGGGCGATTATTATATTCATAGCAGAGTAGGTCCTTATGGCAACACAAACAACAACGCAACAACAACGCACAAACGCAAACAACGCAACAACGCTTAAAATATTTTTTTGACCATTTGTTGTATAGTAACAATTTCAAGTCGGCCCTTGAAAAAGAGGTGTCCGCAAAACAACGTAGTATAGTTACATGAGCGGAAATTTCAGTCAGCATATTAACAATCATATGTACCACGATGTATTATCAGAATGTGCCGACGATGCTTACAATAAAAAAAGTACACAATATATTGCGGAAGAATGACCAACATATTTTGAAAAATATATACAAATGTAAAAGTAAAACATACAACAATATGAATGCAAAATGCACTGTTCACTACGTTTCATGTTGCAGTCTAGAAAAAATAAAGTTAATAAGAATATAAGTCTAATGGTAATAAGTACACAGCAGTGGCGAGGTGTAATTTTTTCGAAAAGAGAAGCCGATGCGAAGTCGGCTTTAACTTACTGACTCATCAATAAAGAATACTTACTATCATTCTAAAATTAATATACGAATATAATGAATTAAATACAATTAAATTGAACAGCTGAAAACCGAATAAAATATGCAATATTCCTCTATCTCGTTCTCGCTGACGCATTTTTCTATACCTGTCTCTGTCATAGCCCGTTGTACAGCGGCTTGCTCTCGTACATATCAAGCGGTGCCACGTGACCTAAAGTGACACCATTACGGGATCGCTGTTGTATGAATTTTTAGTTCCCGATTATGACGTTTTGGCGCCGGGTTAATTTAGAACATTTCTCTTTTGTTGTAATACAAAGCTATAAATAACCTTTTTTGTTGTTTGAATGTTATGGTGAATTAAATACCCGTAGTGTAACTATATTTATTGACAATAGTAGCCACTATTTACATACTATTGTATTTTTAATAGTGATAGAGTTACCAATGCGAATCCCCGAAGGCAAGCCGGTAGGAATCGTGTTATATGGTGCTTTCGCCACTGGTACACAGTGTTCAAATAATCACCATTACATAGGGAAAAACACACACCAAGGAAAAGTGATCATTGCCCAAAACAGCGCAGTGGAAGCCCAAGTGTATAGATACAACATGACAATAACAATAATAGGGGTCTTCTTGATGATTATAATATTTTTTGGGGTCGTCACCTACTACTGTCGCAATCGCATTAAAAATTGGATAAATAAAATGATGACGACAAATGCTTGGAATGCAGCACAACGCCCGCAGCCACAGCCAACTAGTTATGCATAACCAGACATCTTACACTCATTCATGGAACAGTGTAAAAGGATTCCATGACTCATAAGAAGCCAATTAATGATGCTAAATTTGTCTCATACTGTAACACAGCTTGAAGAGTACATAAATAAATCTTCTGGATATCCAAAAAAAAAAACAGAAAGTGTTGATTTTATGCTCATATAAGACGATGAACAATTGCAACGTTTTGAACATTTAAAAGAAAATTTTGAAAAATTATTTAAAATTAAGAAGAAATTATCAACTATATGCGGTAAAGGCAAAGGAAGAGGAATTAATAATGCATATACTTCGATTGATGCTATTTTTAATAGAAATTTTCTAAAGACGTGTTCGTGGGCTGGAGGATCAAGAACAACTCAAACAAAACTTTGTTTTAAGAGTTTCACCTAAGTAATTAAATTATTCTTTGATTTAGTTTAAGAATCTGACAACTGTTTTACATTAAATGAATGTCATACCTTTTTTTTAAATGTGTTAAAAATCTCAAGTCAAAGGTGTAATAGCAAGAATTTGAGACCATCTACCGCAAAACACAGGCCTAAAAAGAAGGCAAATGTTAACATAAATAACATGTTGATGGAGGTTTCAGCTGAAGCAGACAAAAATAAATCAATATCAGGAGGGCCCCAATCGAATTTAAGAGAGCCATTGAAAGAGGTTGAACTTAATAACACCCCAGTTAGTGTTGATGATGAAGTGTATGTATAAGTTTTGATTTAAACCTATTAATTTGTAATTTATGAAGGTCTTTAGATCCGTTATCCACCAGAGCGAAGATGAGCCGAGAGGAGATGTGTTGCGTTGATGTCTTCATACATTTAACACAGCTCACATAGATCAGCGGTCGTGTGGAACTGTTTAAAATGTATGAAAACACATCTCTCCGTCTCGTCTCCGTTTTGATGGAATACATAACAAACAGAGAAGAGAAGGAAGACAAAATAGTTTACTTAAATATCGAATAATACTTAAGGGATATTCATACAGAGGCGGTGGGTTTTGGAGCGGAATATTTACAGGACGTTTCCACTCCAGGGCACTCCCACATGTGAGTAATTATATGATCAATCACCACCATAAATATGAGTATATGACAGTGGACAGAAAATGCATTGTCAACCGTCCTATGAATAAAATAAAAAATTATAAAAGGCATTCTTATCTACAATTTTCAGTGATTATTACCATAATTTATGATTATGATTTATAGAGAAGAGTTAATTTTATGCAGTTCTGTCTACTGATGAATGTTAATGTGATGTACCAGTGACTTTACATGTTTCGGTTCATATTTTCGATTTTTGTTTTATCGAAATGTTGCTGATTGTATTCGAAAGTGAAAAAGAATTATAATGGAAGAAGAATTTTTTTTTATCACTTGTTTTGACAGACAATTTATTAATTACAATTTTGCGTTAATATTGTGTTACAAAATTTTATAGAATTATAATTATAATTAAATATACTGGATTATAAAAAAGAACCAATCTGAAGAGAAATACTTAATTTCTTTACTAGTTTTATTTGTCAGACATTTATTTTAATAACATTTTGCATTAATATTGTGCATACACTAAAAATTTTTTTTTTTGTAGGGTCAAGTGTTGTACCTATGGACGGCTTTACCTATGGACAATGTCAATATTTCAAAAACTAAAAGACGTAAATTCATCATTTGAACGCATCCGTAAACCTTTTTTGACGAATGGCAACACTGACTAACTGTCACTGTGCTGTCAGTGACAATGCTGTTGAAGATTTTTATTTCGAAAAGTAGTTTTTTTGCACATTTTCAAGGTGATTTTCTGTAAGACAACTTAACCTAGAAGTGTGACTGTAGATGCATTACAGAATTTAATGTTTCAAATTGATATAAGGATCATTCTGCGACTCTATTAATGCTCTTTAGAAAGATTCAACCCTTTCTAGGTTATGTCTTAATATTTGTACCCGTGGACGGGGGAATGAATGTACCTGTGGACTGTCCATAGGTACATAATATCGGTTGTACTTGTGGACATTAATTAGATATACAAATAGTTACATTAAATTTGTATTTTTTCAGTGCCACGTAGTAAAACCGGAGTGAAGTGGGACAAAATTTGTCCAGACACTCTCTCCGAAGCAGTTAAAGAGGTCAAAAGTAGACGCTCAGTTCGTAAGGTGGCGGAAAAATATAAAATACCAAAATCTACAATTTTTAAATATTTTCAACTCAATAAAGATAATAATCTCAATAAAAATTCTATAGAACTTTTGTAGAATGACGTTAAAAAGGTATTTCAAGAGCATTAGGAGATTCTGTTACGCGAATATTTAGAAAAGGCAGCATACATGCATATGGGTTTAGATTCTAGGCAAGTCCGGGAACTTGCCTACCAGTTTTCTGTGGCAAAAAATAAAGAAAATACTCCTGATAGCTGGCATCAATACAAAATGGCTGGTATAGGGTGGCTTAGATGTTATCGACAACGTTTTCCAAAACTGTCCCTACGAAAACCTGAAGCAACTAGTTTAGCCAGAGCTACCAGTTTTAATAGGGCAAATGTTTCCAATTTTTTTGATAATCTCGAAAAAGTGCTGAAAAGGTATAATTTTCCACCTGATTCTATATACAATGTTGATAAGACCGGGATATCGATAGTACATAAACCGAGAAAAGTGCTAGCAACGAAAAAAAATAAGCAGTTAGGAAAATTAACTTCTGGAGAAAGGGGGATAAATAACACTACGATTGCCTGCATAAATGCAGTAGGAAACTCAGTACCTCCTATGTTAATTTTTCCTAGAGTGTTTTTTAAAGACAATATGCTTAAAGGTGCGCCTCCAGGATCTGTTGGAGCGGTCAATCAATCTGGATAGTCCACAGAACAGATTTTTAGACAATATTTAGATCATTTTATCGCCTTTGCGAAACCTACAAAAGAACATCCAGTTTTACTTACAATGGATAACCATGAAACCCACATTTCAATTGAAATCATTGACAAAGCCTCAAACAACGGTATAATTCTTTTAACTCTGCCTCCCCCATACCTCCGACAATTTACAAGCTTTGGATAAATGTGTGTTTGGACCGTTTAAGTCCCAGTACAATGAGGCCGCTGACACGTGGATGATGAATCACCCAGGGAGACCTATCACCATTTATGATATTGCTGAAATCATAGTAGAAGCATACTCCCTCTCATTCACTCCAAAAAATATAATCAAAGGATTAAAAGTTACTGGCATATGTCCGTTTAACAGGGACATATTCACAGATGAAGATTTTTTGTGTTCATTTGTCACTGATCGTCTACAGAAATCTGTTGTCGATACCACAGTTACATGTTTGGAGAAATATGTTTCAAGAATCACTTGTAGAGGATATTGGTTTCTCTTTGGAACAACATATTCTTGGAGAACAAACTAAATCAGAAGTTTTGATACCTGTTGATTGTTTACAAAATGATTACCAAGATCAATGTCGTGACTTATTTTTGGAACAAAATTCAAAACCTCAAAACGCTGCTACGTCTTCAACGTTAGAATTTTTACGTCCTTTTCCAAAGTCGCCGCCGAGAAAGTCATGTCAACGTGGAAGGAAAGACAAAACCAGAATTCTCACTGACACGCCGGAGAAATTAGCTATCCGAAATGAAGCTATAAACCGAAAAGAAGAAAAAAGTTCAGGAAAGAAAAGAAAAAAAGAAACCACCAAAGAAAAACCTGCGCCCATCGAACTGACTTTCAAATCGGGCCCTAGTTCCCGAAACATTACCATACCTTCGAACAAAAAAATAAACATTCTCGAAGACCTGCAAATAGCATTTGTCATGTGTGTAGAATGTAGAAAATATGAGAATAAGAAAAATATGCTAACTGTTGCTGCTATGTTCTATGTGTGAAGGACGGTATCATCAAAAATGTGTACCAAAATCTCACAAGGACAATTTCCACTCTGATGATGAGTGTAACTTTGTTTGCCTAAGGTGTTACAAGTTAGACGATGATAATGATTCTGATGATAGCGACGATTGTGCCAAAGATTTATACAATGAGTATTGTTGTTCCAAAAAACAATACAGTTGTTATTAGTTTCTGTTTTAAAGAGTCTCTATAGTTTTTAGAAGAACTAATTGTTTTTTTTTTTAATAATTTGTTGCAATGTTAATGCTTGTCCATAGGTACATTACCGTCCACAAGTACATTTGTACTGTCCATAGGTACATTTGAACGTTGTATCTAGGGACAAAATAAGAGTATTTGAATATTTTAAATTTTCTCAGTAATTGTTTTTGCTTTCGCATTGGAGACTGATAATTATTAAGAGTTGACTAAATAATAAGCCGTACAATAAATAATTTCATTATTAAAATGTGAAGTTTTTTTTTTTAATACTTTTGTTTCAATTTTTGGAAAACGTCCACAGGTAAAGCACATGCCCCTAATTATTGCAAATTGCAATCGAGATAATTGCAACCTATGGTCATAAAAAAGTATTACAGTGTGTTAACAATTTGTTGAATTATTTTGACCATTTGCTTTCACGAATTTGTTGAATCATTATTAGTTATTATGGTTAATTGCTTTAATTTAAAGCTTTTTCCTCAAAATGCTATTTATTTTATTTGCCTGCGCCTTCCAAATCTATCTATACTAATATTATAAAGCTGAAGAGTTTGTTTGTTTGATTGAACGCGCTAATCTCAGGAACTACTGGTCTGAATTGAAAAAATATTTTTGTGTTGGGTAGCCTATTGATTGAGGAAGGCTATAGGCTATATAACATTACGCTATAAATAAGAGGAGCGGAGCAGTAATGAAAAATGTTGCAAAAACGGGGAAAATCGCACGGGTAGGCGATTCAACGCGACGTATTAATATTGCATTGTATTTCAGCTGCCGAAAAATCAACATTCATGGTTTTCTTAATGTTTCCTAAATCGCATTTGTAAATGTTTAGCAATGAGAACTTCATAGGTTGTTCGAAAGCATTACTTACATTTTCAGTACGATTGCCTTTTAGTCCTATAACGTTCTTTCCAAAGTACCGTCAAATGAGAGTACAGTCGTTTCTACAACTTGATTATAATTTGTCAAAAACCATTTGTTATACTCTTCTGGCGATAGTATGAATGTTTCCAGATGAAGGGATCATATTTTTTCCATTTTTAAACCTGTTCTCTTTAACGAATGGCCATTTAGGTCTCCGGTCATTAAAAGTTCATCAGTTTTATTTGCTGGAATATCAGTTATAGTTGTAGGTGACTTAAGACAATTACCACCAGTTGGTGATAATGGTGGTTGGTGTTAGTGATTTTGGTTGATGATTGGATTTTTCACGAAATCCTCTTGCCGAAATTTCGGGGACACCTATTTGGGATCTATTTCTACTTACTGAGTTAAAAGTTTAAAGTTTGGTTTACCAAATAATGTGACAGAGGGACGATGTTGCCTTTTTTTCGGCTTTAAATAATTTAGCAAGTGGAACCATGACGAGTGACGATGTAGAACTGTTTAAGAGTTGTTGTTTTAGTCATTCTACGTTAGCAGATGATGCTCGAGGCGCTGTCAATTTGTACGCTAGCAACCGAGAAGTACCATAACAGTTCTGTCGACTATGGATAGTGAAGGTGCTTTCTCATTAGCAATCGATTCTGTCTTAGGATAACCAAATGAGAACCAAGGAGAAAGCCTTAGAAACTGTTTCTAGGTTGTCAACTCAAGAAACATATGGACTTCCTAAAAGTTTAATATTGAAGATAGGGGCAAAATATATGTTGACAATTAACATAGATACTGTTGATGATCTAACGGTTCTACTGGAGTATTAACAGCTATTGATTTTGCTATTAACAAAAAATCTGGTGATATAGGGCCGTTGCGGAGTTGGTTGAACTTCAATGAAGCTATTATTGGTAAAATTAAAAGAAATAAGGCTGCTATTTCATTAAGTCGTTTTTAAAATAGATTAAATAGAAATCCGTTAGAACCGATTACAAACACAATAAAGAGATATAATAAATTGTCACATTTACAAGTTCACAGAAGTCAATACCCATTAGTTCCAGCAGAAGCCATCGCCATTCACAAAAGTCAGGGTACAACATTAGAACGAGTTGTTATCCATTTAAAACCAACGATTCAAAGGTCTATGATATACGTCGCTTGTTCTCGTGCAACTACAGCGCAAGTTCTATTTATAGTGACTGAATCATTCAAAGCACCCTGCCCTCCAACTAGTAAAGATGCTATTGTTAAAGAAATGGCAAAGTTACGTGAGAAGCCAATAGTACCAATTTTTAAATTTCTTAGAGAGCGCCATAATTTCACACAGATTATGTATGATAATGTACAGTCTTTGAAAAAACACATACCAGATACAGCCAGTGACACACAAATATTAGCATCAGACATATATTTTACATCAGAAACATGGAGTTGCACTGTGGATTCATTCTCTCCGCCTGATTTCGTAGAAATAGAACCAATGGACCTAAAACAGCGGCCTCTAATCCTGGTTTCGGAATGTCAGCGTGGGTCAAACAAGACTTAGACCCATCAACTACAACATAACCATTGGTTACGTAACCGTTCTGTTAGTATTAAACAGATGTTTATACAAACCGCGTTTTTTTCGAGTTCACCGTTCTATTCTAACCAACGGTTAAATAACCGAACGTTTTTGAATGAGTGAGTCGAAATTGACTGAATGATCGTATTGTTTAACATATTCTGTGAGTGTTGAACGTAAAATTTTCATTCATCGTCAAACTTTTTGATCAAACAAAATTCTAAACCAAAATCAAAAATCGTCGTGTCGTGTTATTTTTCTTTGAAACAACTAGTGAATATGGAAGATAAACGCAAACGTACTGTTAATTTTACCAGTGACGAGAAATCAGTACTGACGGAACTCGTGATAAAGTACAGAGACATAATAGAGAATAAAAAATCAGACGCCACAACAAATACATAAAAAGCTCGTGGTTCGAAGTGTCTGGCTGACGAATTTAATGCTCTTAGCACGCACTGCAAACGTACTCCCGAAAGCTTAATGACATGCGGGGAGAATATCAAACGACAAACAAAAAAACAATCAGCAAGTCGGAAACGGGAGCTATTTATGACTGGTAAGCAAACGTGGACATTAATTAACCAGTTATTTTGTTGTTCCGGATTTTTGTGACATTTATAATATTACACATTAGTTTAGGTGGTGGAAGACCCCGTCCACCTCCTCCTCGTACTTGGAAGGACTAGAAAATCATATGATGGTGATGCTCTACCAAATGTAAGTTTTAAGAAAACTGCAACAACTTTTTAACTAATACTTAAATTAACCTACA
This sequence comes from Aporophyla lueneburgensis, assembly GCA_932294355.1. Taxonomy (NCBI): domain Eukaryota; kingdom Metazoa; phylum Arthropoda; class Insecta; order Lepidoptera; family Noctuidae; genus Aporophyla; species Aporophyla lueneburgensis. Next base: position 26,139,359 of record OW028735.1, read on the forward strand.
GGATCTACCAACCTGACCTTTATACATTACTAGCTTTAAGTTAAACTACACTGTTTTAATACCCTTCATTTATTTTCAGGATACTGACAAAGGCGCCTCACAATCAACCACGGAGGATTACACCCGGATAGATCCCAACACTGAGGTTTGTTTGGTTTGTTTGGTTTGTTTCTGGGGTTTGTTTGTCTCTTTATTATTAGGGTAATGAAAAAGACATACAACAACCACTGGTACTGCTGCTGGCGCCTCACAATCAACCACGGAGGATTACACCCGGATAGATCCCAACACTGAGGTTTGTTTGGTTTGTTTCTGGGGTTTGTTTGTCTCTTTATTATTAGGGTAATGAAAAAGACATACAACAACCACTGGTACTGATGATTACATCATGATGGACTCCAACAAACAGGTTAGTTAATGTAAATCTATGTATGTTATATTCCATCGTCACGTTATTTTTCCATCCAGGCACGGCGGGTAAACATAGAATATGTCTTGCACAGCCGTAGTAATGTTATGTTACTAAGCAGTTGTTTATTATATCTTTTTTTTTTTGTTTATATCTGAGATGCCTAGATGAAAGTGTGGTATTTATGCACATAATGTTTTTCTGTTTCAGTATCTTCATAGGGAAAACAAAGTGGTCAACGAAACCTGAAGTAGCTATAAACAAAACATCTGGAAAAAGATTACTTGACAATAATAATAATAATAATATTCCACAACTATCACACAACGCCATCTAGTCCCAAGCTAAGCAGAGCTTGTGTTATGGGTACTAGACAACTGATAAACATACTTATATATTTCTAAATACATACATATTATAGATAAATTACACCCAGACACAGAACAAATGATCGTGCTCATCACACAAACATTTGTCCTGGGTGGGAATCGAACCCACGACCTCCGGCATAGCAGTCAGGGTCACTAACCACTAGACCAACAGGCCTGTCAATGTTCGAACAAATTAAAAAATTCAAATTGATGACATTTTAATGAAAGATCACGATTAATTAACTGATCCAAGTGTATTGACAGAATTTTTAAAACACGTAATTATCTATATTGTTTGTTGTAGGCAAAATGAAAAATATATCGTCAGTAATATAGTATCGCACTTTAATAGTCAAACATTTCTTGAATGTCATTACTCCCTCATAATAAAGGCTATACGGTGTTGCTGTATGTCATGTGATAGCAGAACATTACTGTGCAATAAGTGAAGAAAAATCAAAAAGAGCTGCTTATGGTAAGCTTTTAATTTATATGTATATGATACTTATTGAATACAAGTTAATATGTTCATTGTCTTTGGTTTAAATAACAACTTCATTCATGCCATTTGTTTTTTAGTTAAAGGTTAATAGACAACCCGAAAACCATACTTTTTGACATTAAAATATTTATCCAAAACGTGCAAAGTCTTCAAAACAAAACCCATATTCTTGAGAGCCTACTTGATAAGGAACCTTGTAATGTAGTCTGCCTTACCGAGACGTAGATACGAAATCACCAAAAAGAAATCACAACAGTCAGTGGATACGAGTTCAGTTCGGCTTTCAGCCGACAAAACCACCGAGGTGGTGGAACTGCCATTCTGACGCGAACGGGACTGAACTGCAAAGAGCTACCCGAAATTACCAATCTATCCGTTGAATATGTTGTAGAATGTTGTGCCATAGAAATTAAGTCATTAAAACTAATAATAATTCTCGTGTACAGGACCGATCGAAACATAGAACAATTTTTCAATTTTTTACATCAGCTTCAGAAGCTCATCACACTGAAATATAAAAACAAACGCCTCATAATTACTGGAGATTTCAACTTAGATTATTTAAAAAAAAAACAAAGGAATACCAGAGACATAGTAGTATCATGACAGAGCTAAACCTACACCAAATCATCAAAACTCCTACAAGGATCACAAAATCAACTTCGACTTGGATAGATCTTTTATTTACAAATAATAGTAGCACAGAATTTCAAATTAATGTTTATAATAATGGTATCTCTGATCACAATAGCTTAACGTACAGCATTAGAAATGAGGAAACGCAAAGACTTACAATGACACCCTACGTCACGAAAAGAATTTTTAACGGTACAAATTTAGCAAATTTCCAAGCGCCATTAAATAAAATAAACTGGAATGACATTTTTAATCAAAACTTGGACATAAATAAAACTTATAATAAAATCCACGACATTTTACAATCTAATTTGAATAAATATATACCAAAAAAAAAACGTATAAAAATAATGCAAAATAAAACAAACAATTATCTCACTAAGGGACTAAGAAAATCATGCAAAAATAAAAGATTGACTAGAATTATCTCGAATCAACTCAATAGCGCCGTATTTAAAAAACTCTACAAAGAATACTCGAAAATGTTAAAAAGATCCATTAAAACCTCAAAAAAACTTAACTACATAAACGAGATGAATGCCTCGAAAACTAAAACAAAAACCATGTGGTCAGTAATCAATAAAATTACTTATCCAAATAAAAGCAAACAACATCTAAAGAACATTACGTTGAAACTAAATAATATAACGATGAAATCACCGCAAGAAGTTAACACCGCATTCAATGATTATTTCGTATCGGTAGGTATAGATAGCAACAACAGTGCGGGAGCTACTGCGGCGCCAGCGCCGTGTGGGCGGGCCATCGATACATTCGGTGCATACGCCCGCAATAAACTCTATGTACATCGAACCGGTAACCGAGCGCGAATTTTTTAATATTATACGCGAAATGCAAAATAAACGTAGCTTTGGAGTGGACGATATTCCGCCGCTATTAGTTAAGAAATGCGTAAAAGAGTTAACACCGCCTCTCACTAAACTTATAAATATTTCTTTCGACGAGGGACGATTCCCAGAAAAACTTAAAATTGCGAAAATACGCCCAATTGCAAAAAAAGGAGGAAATCAGAAAATCCTAGTAATTATAGGCCCATTGCACTATTGCCCACATTCTCAAAAATTTTCGAAAAAGCAATGGCGACTCGTGTTAACACATTTTTAGAAAAATTTAATATTTTAGATAAAAACCAATTCGGTTTTAGGTAAAAATGCTCAACTACTTTAGCGGTATACAACTACTTAAACGAAATTTACAATTGCATTAACGAACGAAAGTACGCAATTGGACTGTTCCTAGATATGACGAAGGCATATGACAAGGTGTCACATGACATATTATTACAGAAACTTTACGGATCTGGTATTAGAGGCCAAGCTTTTAATTGGTTCAAATCATATTTACAAGACAGGGTTCAATTCGTGTGCGGTCCATGGCCCTCTACGGGGCACCGGTGTGGGCACCCTCATTGAGACTGCGCCCAGCGCGCCGGCTGTTTGCGGCCCAGAGGGTCATGGCCATCCGGTTAATCCGGGGATACCGCACGGTCTCGTGCGAGGCGGCGAGCCTCCTTGCCGGAGTGCCGCCATGGGATCTGGAGGCAAAGGTCCTCGCGCACATGTGGGAGTGGCGCGAGGAGGCGAAACGCCGGGGCGAAACTCCGCTGCCGCGACAAATCGCGGCACGGCGGACAGAGCTCCGGTGTGATCTCATGGCGACATGGCGGGTACGATTGTCGCAACCCAGTGCTGGGCACGCCACAATTGAGGCGGTAAGTCGCAGACCCCTCTTTGAGGAGTGGATAGAGAGACGCCACGGCGTCCTCACCTTCCGCCTGACGCAGGTTCTCACCGGGCATGGGTGCTTCGGTGGGTTCCTGTTCAGGATAAAGCGGGAGGATACGTCCGGGTGTTTCCATTGCGAGGATCGTCTGGAGGACACGGTGGAGCATACGGTGGAGGTGTGCCCTGCCTGGGCGGAGCACCGCCGTGTCCTCGTGGAGGCGATCGGCGGCGGCGACCTCTCGCGTCCGGCCCTGGTGCGAGCCATGGTACGGAGCGAGAGGGAATGGGAAGCCGTCACCTCCTTCTGCGAAGCAGTAATGCTCGCGAAGGAGGAGGCGGGGCGCGTGACGGAGTGGCAGTCTCTGCGCCCTCACGCCCCTAGCCGCCGCAGGAGGAGACGCCCCGGGCGTCGGGAGTCGATTGCGGACTCTCGGCCACCGTAGGCGCGAGCTTGCGGGTGGCGAGCAATGGGTAGCTCGCCGCCCGGTAAGGACCAGGCTCGGGTCGACGGCGCGCAGTGTTCCACGCGCGCCTCAAAGAGATGTCAGCAGCAGTGTAGGGGTCTACTAGGACCGATGCCTGCCGGGGTCGCGTGATTGTTCGAAAGAGATACCGTGACCCTGGCACATGGGCAACTGATGGAACACGGGTGGGTTTTAGTCAGTAAAAGTCTGACACGCCCTCCCGCTCCGCCCAGAGCGGGAGAAGTCATTTGATGATTTCCCATCCTGAAAAAAAAAAAAAAAAAAAAAAACCCTGGCACATGGGCAACTGATGGAACACGGGTGGGTTTTAGTCAGTAAAAGTCTGACACGCCCTCCCGCTCCGCCCAGAGCGGGAGAAGTCATTTGATGATTTCCCATCCTAAAAAAAAAAAAAAAAAAAAAAGGGTTCAATTCGTAGAAGTAGAATATTTCGATAGCGTTAGCCAGGAAATGTATAACATAGGATCAGACTTGGCTACCATTAATCATTCAATACCTCAAGGAAGTGTTTTAGGGTGTACATTATTTATAGTATACGTAAATGACTTGCCAAAAAAGATAAATTCATCGTGTATTTTGTTCGCTGACGATGTTTCATTATTATTTCAAACGCCCGCGAATGTCGACCATTTAGCAATTCTAAAAACATTCACAGAAACTGAGCAATGGTTAAACGATCATAACTTATTAATATTATCATAAACGATTATATCCCAATATACTTCAATATATGATTATATATACGATCATAAACGATTATATGCCAATTCAGAACTTACCAAAGAGCCCCAATAAACCTAAAATTACTAACGCAAAAAAATAAATTAGAAAAAGTAAACGAATTTACACTTTTAGGCCTAACATTAGACTAAAAACTAAGTTGGAAAAAACATATAGAAAGCACAAGAGCAAAATTGTCCCAATTTATTTATGCGTTAGGAATATTGAAGTGCAACACGGACTATAAAACCGCCATTTCTGCCTATTATGCGTATGCCTACTCCTGGCTGAGTTACGGTATAATTCTGTGGGGAGAAAGTACGGACTTTTTGGACCTGTTCATTCAGCAAAAGAAATGTATCAGAATTTTAATGAGCATAGGTCCACGAGAGAGTTGTAGGCCACACTTTATTAAACAACACATTTTAACACTACCAGCATATATATACTGCAAAGTTGTACATTCATTAGAAAAAACAGGCACCTCTTCAAATCTTATATCGAAATAAATGAAAACTATAACCGACGGAACAAGAATAGATTAATACTACCCATCACAAACTTAAAAGTTATCGGGAAAAGCCCATACACAAGACTAGCTCGCATTTACAATAAGCTACCGGAAAGCTTAAAATCCCTACCAAATGACGCAATATTCTCGAAACAGTTGAAATCTCTGTTAATAAAGAAAGGCTATAATACCGTTGAGGAATTTAAAACTGACAAATTGTGAAACGATCGACCTTGTAATTATTTGCTTGACGTAAATGTGAAATGATAAATGACTATCCTTCCTATATTGCATTCATGACTAAAATGTATGATCAGATGTTATTGATTGTCTAATGTTTAGTATTGTGTAATAAATTTTAATAATTAGAATCGATTTTATATTATTTACAAAAAGCTGAAAATAAACCAAAAGGAAGACGGTTTACAATTGAGGATAAAATCCTAAGTTTATCTTTGTACAAAAAAGCCCTAAGTGCTACAGGCTATTTTATAACTATTTTGCCCTCCCTTCATGCAAAGCTATGAAACGATTACTGAGCCAAATAAAATAAGCACCTGGGATTAATAATATAATATTTGAAAAAATAAATAAAACTTTGCTCAAAAAACAGATCCCATATATGCTGTGTAGCCTTATTTTTGATGAAATGTCAATCACGCCGCAAATTTTTTACTCAGCTCAAAAAGACAAATTAGAAGGTTTTACTTCGGACTCGAAGGAACTATTTGCTGAACACGTACTGGTTTTCATGGGGAAGGGAGTGAAAAACAATTATAAGCAGCCAATTGTGTATTATTTTACGAATTGTTTAAGTAAATTACAATTAAAAACAAAATTAAAATCGGTAAACGAACAATGTTTTAAATGTGGTCTTATAGTGTTAAACACTGTTTGTGACCAAAGTCCTGTTAATGTCAGTGCTATAACAAAATTGGTTCAGGAAACCAAGGCAAATTATTTACGCCAAGGTAAAGAATGGCATTAAAGTGAATATCCACTATGTTCGCGCTCCAGCAGCGCTCCGCGCTCCTGCAACTGCTCCCGGTAGTGGATACGTGCGCGAACACGGAGCGTTCAACGTTGCACGCTCCACGGCAGGCGCTTCGAATCGTGTCGGTTTTTAGCGCGAACACAAAGGGGAGCGCAGTTTGTCTGTGGACGCGAGCACGAAGCTACGTATTGTGTGTACCCTGCAACGCGCATTACGTGGTATGGAGTGGTATGAAGAAAATTTTTTGGCACTTATTGAAGTGTACAAAATTATACCGTACTTGTGGTATCCGAAAGACGAAAAATATAATAACAAAAGTTTAAAAGACAATGACTGGACTGAAATTGCAAGAGCCATGGATCTATCCGGCGCTGTTTGCAAACATAAAATGAAGATTTTACTGTCGGGGTTTCGCAGAGAAAAAGCGAAAGAAAATAAAAGTAAAGGAACGGGAATAGGTATGTTCTATTCTTATATTAAAGGTATGCATATTATTTAATTAATAAAACAAAATGTTAAATAAAACAGCAGTGGTGCAATTCACAAATAAATTTAATTTTCTCAAGTTTAAAGTTTTTTTTAACATTTACAGGTGCATCAGAAATATATCGCAGCCAATGGTTTGCGTATGTGTGCATTTTAATTTTTAATGGACCGAAATAAACCAAGGGAGACATTGGATACTGTATTTTAAACAATATTTTATTTAAAATTAACAGTAATTGTTTTGGAAAGGAAGGGCTCCTTCTTTTAAAAAGTAATCTCCTAGTTCCTTTCTTATTTGTTTAGCGTTTTCGGAAGCGCGACGAGGACAGTTTACTACCGGACGTAATATTTCATAATCTTTCTTAGTCTTAGTGCTTCTTGTTCTGCAGAGGAGTACAAATTTAATTGTTTACTACGAATGTAGTTGTGTAAGTGAGTAACTGTCAGTACAATAACTGCAGCTTTATCTGGTTCTAACAACATTGGTTTCCTCAGAACTCTGAAAACTTGTGCCAGCAAACCAAAATCGTTTACAACCACACGGCGGGCTCTGCTCAACCGGTAGTTGAAAACTCTTTCAAGTAAGCCTTTTGCATGAATTTTTCGGCAGCTAAGTCTCGTAAACGTTAGACGTAAGATGTGATTTGGATAGTTAAAGGTATTGTATAATGTTTTATATAAAGGATTTATTGTATAAATTGATAAATATAATTTGAATACACTTTTACTAGTGTATTAAAATTATATTCGTGAGTATGCCGTCGACGCGCGTCGCGGTACCTACTGTTCGTCACCGTATTACTCTCAAAAACAAAAAAAAACTCCTCTCTGGAAAATAGCTATTTCGATGTAAAAAAAGCTCTTCTTTCGATCTAGACTATCAAAAAAAATATAAAAAATGCAGTTTTTGAGATATAACTTGTTTTGTATTTTTTTGAGGTTAGGAACTCATTTTTTTTTAAACGGATGGTTGAATCGGAAATCTGAGGAAAAAATACAGCGGAGTAATATTTTCAAAAAAAAAAAAAAAATATGAGTTCATTTTACTGTTATAATCGTGAGCTGAAAAGTAGATGTTTTGGCGCTCGCGCAACGAGCTAGGAGAGTTGACGTGAAACGCCTTATCTACAAATCTAATATTGTATTTGGCATCGGCCAAAATAAATAATACAATGCTGAAATTCCCTTCGTAATTATAAAATTCCGTACCACTGTTGAAAGGAGCCTGCAAAAGAATATGCTTTCTATCAATAGCGCCGATACAATGTGGAAAGCCCCATAAATCACTAAATTCATCAGAAATATTTAGCCATTCTTCTGTACTGCTCGGCAACTGAAAAAAAATATGTTAACATTAGTCATTTGGTTTACTTAGCAAACCAATTTTATCAATATTGTTCTAGGAAAATTCTGCCGCCACTACCAGCGAACAAATGGTCACACCGCCTGCTGCAACGAGTGCAGAAGATATAGCATCTACACCTCCTTTAGCTAAACGCAAATTTGATCCTAAATGATAAATGATAAATGATTTTATTTCTGTAAGTAGGTTTGTACAAACACTTTTACATGTCAATTATATTTTTTTTAACTAGATGAGTTCGGCGTTTCCTAACTGACTACTCTGAGAAGAAAGGTCGAAACAAACTCAGAGGTCACAGTCTCTTTTAAAGTCCAGACATAATCTTGTTCACATCATGTGAAGATCATGTAGATTGGTGACTGAAATGGTCTTTTGAAGAAAGAACCACACAGATTGAGTGGACCTGTCCAGTCAGTGCAAGCATTTGTCACTAATCGTTTAGCTCAACTCGGAAGATAAGGAGCCCAACGCTTTGACGAACAGTACCAAAGAAAGGACATTTGGGTAGGCCACATAAATTACTCAAACTGCCAGATCATAATTACTAAGAACGAAAGAAAACAAAATTAAAAAAAGACCCACATAGTCTTCACATTCACAATAATTAAAAAATACGATACTTTACAAAGTAAATATTCATGTCATTGTATATATAAAAAATTATCAATGTCAATGTGTATATAAAAAAAAAAGAAACGGATATAATTTTGTTGGTCAGATCATTTGATGACCATGTAGATCGGTGTCTGAAATGGTCTTTTGAAGAAAGAACCACACAGATTGAGTGGACCTGTCCAGTCAGTGCAAGCATTTGTCACTAATCGTTTAGCTCAACTCGGAAAATAAGGAGCCCAACGCTTTGACGAACAGTACCAAAGAAAGGACATTTGGGTAGGCCACATAAATTACTCAAACTGCCAGATCGTGATTACTGAGAACGAAAGAAAAAAATAAAATAAAAAAAGACCCACATAGTCTTCACATTCACAATAATTAAAACAATACGATACTTTACAAAGTAAATAATCATGTCATTGTATATATAAAAATTATCAATGTCAATGTGTATATAAAAAAAAAGAAACGGATATAATTTTGTTGGTCAGATCATTTGATGACCATGAAGATCGGTGTCTGAAATGGTCTTTTGATGAAAGAACCACACAGATATTGCCACTAACTACTCAAACTGCCAGACCATAGTCAAAAGTGAAACAGTGACCCACATAGTCCTCAAATTCTCAATAATCAAAGTAATATTCATACAATTAATATTCATGTCATGTGAAATAATAAAAATAAATAAAAATAAGAGTAAAAAATAGCAAAATAATAATAATAAAACAACAGTCAGTGTAGATTTATTGGAGCAGTTCAATCCCAGGCCGTTTTATCCTCAATATAGTCTTTAACAGTATAATAGGCTTTCTGACATAATTTACGCTTTATAAAAGATTTGAATTTATTTAGGCTTAGTTCTTGAATGAGGCTAGGAAGTTTATTATAAAAACGAATACATTGGCATCTAAACGAGCCACCTATTTTCTTGAGCCTGGTCTTAGGAACAACAAATTTTTGTTTGTTTCTAGTATTGACATTATGGATATCACTGTATCTTTTAAAGAGATTAATATTTTTATGTGCATACAGCAGATTTTCATAAATGTACTGAGCAGGCACAGTCATTATATTAATCTCTGTATATTTGTCTCTGAGTGAGTATCTGGGACTTAATTTATAAATCGAACGAATTGCCCTTTTTTGTAAAACAAAAATTGTCTGAATATCGGCGGCATTTCCCCACAGCAGAATACCGTACGACATCACGCTATGAAAATAACTAAAGTAAACTAAACGGGCTGTCTCTAAATCAGTTAAATCACGAATTTTTCTAACAGCGTATGCTGCAGAGCTAAGTTTTTTTGACAATTTATCTATATGGGGGCCCCATTGAAGCTTGGCATCCAGAGTTATGCCTAAGAATACTGTGGTATCTTCGGGTTTCAACACTTCACCCTTTATGAGGACACTAGTTTCTACTTGTCTAACATGAGGTATCGTAAACTTAATACATTTGGTTTTTTTCTCGTTAAGAAGTAGGTTATTAACATTAAACCAGTTAACTACATTAGCAAGGGCTCTATTTACATTGTCAGTAACCAACTGCTGACGTTTGAGTTTGAATAAAAGTGAAGTGTCGTCTGCAAACAACACTATATCATGTTTATCCTTTATGAGGTAAGGCAAGTCATTTATATAAATAAGAAATAAAAATGGGCCTAAAATTGAGCCCTGAGGGACCCCCATTCTAACTTTAGATCCAGGTGATCTTTTTCCGTTGACGTCAACTCTCTGAATCCTATCACTTAGGTATGAAGTAAGAAGATCCAGAGAGGCGTTCCGGATTCCGTAGTGGTGAAGTTTCCTGATCAAGGTTTCATGAAGAACACAATCGAATGCCTTGGACAAATCGCAAAAAATACCCAAAGCATCGCATTTGTCCTCCCACGCATTATATATATGACCTAAAAGTTCAACTCCGGCATCGGTAGTTGAACGACCCTTTGTGAAACCAAACTGTTTGTTGTGTAATAAGTTATGTTTATTAAAAAAACGTTGCAATTGATTTAGAATAAGTTTTTCAAAAATTTTACTGAAGGTAGGTAGCACTGAAATTGGTCTATAGTTAGTAGGGTCTGATGTGCTACCCGATTTAAACAACGGTATTATTTTACTGTTTTTCATAAGATCAGGAAACTCGCCACGGTCAATACAATTATTAAAAATAACAGCTAAAGTTGGTGCTACAATGTTTATGATCGACTTAGCAGTATCCACAGAATTACCCCATAAATCGGCGGTCTTTTTTACATTCAAAGAGTGAAAAGTTTTAACGATATCGTTACAAGTTACATATTGGAAATGAAATTCACTATCACAAACAGTAACGTTTTCTTTAAGTAGAGACTCTGCAGCAGTGGGTGATGAGTTCAAAGATTTGGTAGTAGATACTGGAATCTCTGCAAAGAAATTTTCAAAGGCCGCGGCGACTTGAGAATCTGATTTAATTATATTATCCTCAATAGCTAGACTGTAGTCACTACTTCGGTTGCATGACCTTCCTGTTTCGCTATTAATGATAGTCCAAGTCGTTTTAATTACATTACTGCTATTTTTAATTTTTAAACTCAAATAACGTGACTTGGCTATGCTACAAACTTTTTTAAATAATTTAGAATAATTTTTGACATACAAATTAAATTCAGCAGTGTTTATACAAGTCCGTTCATCATATAATTCATAAAGTCGTTTTCTACTTTTATGTATACCAGTGGTGGCCCAATCACTAAAAGAAGCGTTAATACTAACCGAAAAAGTCTTTGGAATAAATATGTTATCAAATTGTGTGCAATACATTTTAAAAAAATCATTATATTGTCCATTAGGGTCATCATTTGGCAACACAAGTGGTAGATTATTCGAAAGTTTAGTTCTAAACATTTCCAAGCGATTAACAGTTTTTGGGTTAACAGTGATATCTTTTTTAGTTTTTTTTATGTTTACATTTGGAATAGTGATCAATTGACCACAATGATCTGAGTCTAATAAATTAATCATTTCTTTATGGATTGCTTTAACATCTGTATAAATGTTATCTAAGCATGTGGCACTAGTGGGAGTTATTCTAGTTGGCTCTAAGAATTGGTTGGCAAGATTGTATGACTGAAACAAACTTATAATTTTAGTACTTAACCCAGAAGTTTCTAACAAGTTAACATTAAAATCACCGCAAGTGATGATAAACTTATTTGAATTAGAAATTTTGTGCAACACTTCATCCATTACCTTTTCAAAACAATCATACAATCCTGAAGGAGGTCTGTACACACTTAATACAATGAACTGCTCCAATTCAATACAGGCTATTTCAATTGTCCGCTCGACAGAGAGGCTCACAATATCCTTACGGTCTTTAAATTTGAGCTGGTTATTTACTAAAATTAGTGAGCCACCATGTATAGCTTTTTCTCTGCTGAACGAACTACCAACCTGGTGGTTACTAAAATTGAATATGAACTGGTGGCTTTTAAGCCAATGTTCTGTTATACAAAGAATAAACTAAACTTGCTATGCTGAAGGATGCGTTCAGAATTTTAAAATCAGCATCAACCAAACCAGCAGAAGACGAAATTAGTTCATTTTGTAAATATCTAGAATATAAACTGAGAGACTATGACAATGTTACCAAGAATTTGGTGAAACATGAACTAGGAGAAGTTATATTCAAAGTAGACTCTGGGTATTTTAACCCAGGTTATTACACAACACGACAAGACTATAATTACGTTAATACTAGACACCAATACTACACACGACAGCCGTCCAATAATGAGCCTAATTTTTCAAGAGCCAGTTCCTTTCATGCTAATGAACCGCCCAATAATGAGCCTGATTTTCAAGAGTCACTCCTCCCATGCTAATGAACCGCCCAATAATGAGCCTGATTTTTCAAGAGCCACTACCTCCCGTGCTAATGTAACTAATGTTGAATATGTAAACAGTCCACTTGATTCTCAGTACAGCACAGTATCATTTGATGTACATGGTTTTTTGTAGTTGGCTTATGCGTACAACCATGGGTAAAATACGCAGTCTGCTTTTGGTGGAATTGTATGTGTACTACGCTCAACGCTCATCCACACATGTATGGTAATTGTGTGTGTTAGCATCTTTTTTATTTTAAGTGGATGTGAAAATTTATAATAAAACTTTACCTTCACATTGGTACCGATTCCCTTGTTCACAAACTAAACTAAATTTAAGTTCAGTGCATCTTTTTCTTTGTATTTCATTAAGATGAAGACAAAAGAAAAAATATAGTTTAGTCCTGTCAAATTAATCAGCGCCTGTCACTACTCCATACAAGTTTAGACGTGATTAAAAACTTGCCTACTAAAATTACGTCAATTTACGTCAAGCGCTGATTAATTTGACAGGACTAAACTAAAATTTATCTTCTGTCTCTTTCTAAATGAAATAGAAAGAAAAAGATGCACTGAACTTAAATTTAGTTTAGTTTGTGAATAAGGGAATCGGCACCATTGTCTTTCAATCGTTAATATTTTATTTCCTTTCAGTAAATTTATTGATTAATAAAAGTAATAACATAATACAATATATTAACTTAACCAAAACTATATATACACAAACTAAAATAAAGCGTCGAAAAATTCATCCTTTTAATAAAGTCAATTTATTTTTTTTGGAGTTGTTTATTTTTTTTGGTGCCTCAGCTTAGAGTCTTAAAAATATTTTTGGTGATCGTCTAAATTATACCCAAATAAAAACCAGCCCTTGGGTCACGAGAAGTGTCAACCAGCCGTTTTGATATTTCTATTAATTATTTGTTAATAATAGCTTGACAAACTTCAGGGACGAATTTAGTAATTGCTTGTTTTGATATTTTAAACATATTTTGCAATCTAGTGAAACTATCACCAGTAGCTAAAAATCTTAATGTGAGTGCAAGTTTGTCTTGCGTAGTTAGTGCTTTTCGGAATTTCGTATCCCTTTGTTTTACAACCGGATCAACTAAACAGTACAAATATTCAAAATCAGACGAAGACAGTCGCAGGAAATTCTTGTAATGTCCACTAATTTTTTGTGATTTGAGATCCAGAAGCAATGTATTATCACGTCTTTTCTTGTAAAAATTTGATTCCCAAAATCGAGGAGGGTTTTTATAGTCTTCGATTAAACAGTGTATCAGTATATATGCTGCGCTAGCTACTGACTCTGGGGACTACATATTCGCTCAAAAGCTCGCGGAAACAGAAGGAACGCACAAGGAGCAGGCGTGTTGCATGTAGAAGTGCGCGCGACGTATCCATTGGAGCAGTTGCAAGAGCGCGGAGCGCTGCTGGAACGCGAATATAGTGGATACCCACCTTCATGAAGTGATGCGTTTTAAAGGTCAAGTCGTAGTCCCAATTTATGACACTCCTCATCTAATAAAAGGCATTAGAAACAATTTGTTAACAAAGGATCTGAGCTATGTTATCAATAATGAGGAGAAAATCGTAAAGTGGGACTTCTTCAAAATGGTGTATGATGCCGGTAAATCGTATGGAGAGCTCAGACTATTACATAAGCTCACAGAGGAACACATAAATTTGGAAAAAAATAAAAAAGTGAGGGTCAAGTCGGCAACACAATTGTTCAGTCACAGCGTTGCTGTTGTGACTGAACATTTGACAGCAAGGGGCGATCTGCCTACAGAATGCCAACAACTAGTTGACTTGACCCATACTGCCCCGGTAATCGAGAGGGCAGTAAGTCGAAGATGGCCAACCTTAGACTTACTGCCCTCTCGATTACCAGGGCAGCATAGATATCCAGTGATATGCCTTCATTGCGGAATAGTAAGAAGTCCTAGTGTCGCCGCTTATCTCCCACCCAAAAAATGACAACATTAACAAATAGTGTACTGACGACACACACTTAAACTTTGAACACGCACACCAAGAAGAAAGCAGCTACACTAAATCGATTTCTGATAGCACACATACATAGAATGGGCGGGGCATTCACTTGTAAATACTTGCTATTTGCGAACATCCAATGCACACGCATGCAATTAGGGAGTCGAAAGCGATGGTCGATTATTTTTATCGATATTTAATTTTAGCACATTCTTGTATTATTATAACTTCGTTTAATCTTTCTTCTTTCTTATTTTTATATATAAAAATCTTGTGTCACGATGTAATTTGCCAATAAACTCCAAAACTACTGAACCGATTTCAATCAAATTTCACATGTACCCGTATTTTGGTCTAACTTACTGGATAGGATAGTTATCATCTCAATTATTCGCTTATGTCGTGAATGTAAACGAATAAAATGTATCAATTATTTTTTTCTTAAGCAAGTGTTTATTTACTGTTTAGTTTTATGAAGTTCTCATAAATGGCGGTGTACGTTAATTCATCAATAAAATTCTTCAATATTGTTTGACATCTAGGTTGCAAATACACCCAATAGATGACGCTGTGTTCTGTTTCTTAGAATATAAATTCTATTACTTTATTTCACGTAATACTTATTTATGTTCACGATATAGGGGAAGTACGGCCAAAATGACATAGACGGACAAAATGACACACCGGGCTTTTTTCGAAATTGGCGGGCTATAATCCTACAGTTGGCATATCATTATGTGACGCCGGCCATGGTGGAATACCTGTTAAGTTTATACCGCCATTCACTTGGTCACGCCGAAGTTACTTGCAGGAAAGCGTTTTGTGCGCATAAAAGTTTTTTATTTTTATTGATTTAGTCCTGTTTTTGATCAGTTTCTCGTGGTTTCTATTACATCTTTTGTAGTAAATTCAAAAAGTGTAGCATTATACAGCATTACTTAAAAGTATTTATTTATAAATCTCGTCTTTATAGTAATTATGACTTAATTAGTGTTTAGATAACCTGTGGGGCAAAACGACATACTTACATTCGGGGCAAAACGACATACCTTTATTCAATGATGAGGTTTTCAATGTTGAATCGAACTACGATCCTTAAAAGCAGTCAGAAAAGAGGTGAACCCAAGTACAAGTACAATATTTCCAGCTGTGTCGAACGGTGATGATGATGACTGCGCATGCGTTTATTGTAACGACCTCTTTTCCCGTTCCAAGCCCAACGAGTGCGGTGCTACGGTGCAACAATTGTTCTCTTTGGGCTCATATTTAATATTTTGTGAAATATGTAGTTCATCATTTTCGTTTTCATTATGTATGTCATTTTGTCCGTACTATATGGACAAAATGAATTTTCTTAGAGGCTTCGATTAATTTAAATTATATTTTTTATATGGGTCTTATTCAATTATGAGTTTACGTAGGTTAAAACTTATGAACCAAAGATGATTATTCAACCTAAACAGTGATTGTAACTATGTTAATTAAAAATATATGATTAAAAAACAAAACCGTATGTCATTTTGGACGTACTTCCCCTAACCGTATTATTTTAATGGTTTGTGACTGATATTTTTATAGTTATACTGCGTATTGTGTTACAATATTATTACCATTAATAACAAAAAAAAAAAATTGTACTATTTCTGTTAGAGAATTATTAAAGTCTTGGCGCTAAATTTTAATCAAAGTTTCAAAATCTGGCCATCAAATTCTATCGAGTCGCCATCTCTGGTTTGAATGTCCAAAGCTTTGGTATCTCATTCGTTCTCGAGACCTCCTCTGAGCGTAAACAAACCTCCCTCTCGAACCATCGAGACCCACTATTTCGAACAATCGATCAATTGATACATTTCGAAGCATGCGAACTAGAACGTTCGGGACATTCAAGGTTCAGGTATAAATACTGGCGCCAAGTGTCACCGCAGTTCAGTTCCTTTTTAAACGAGTAAATTAATACTATCTCCCGGAAAGTGATAGTCTCAGTAAAATCTCAGTGCAAGTCTTAGTATCTACTACTCTCTGCGTCAGTCTCTACGTAAATATACCTGTGCATTTACCAAGTATATAACCTCTGCAAGTATTAATCAGTGCAAAATCATAACTTTATACACATGTAAGTATTCTTTGCTTGCATTTTATTTTATTTTCTTCATGTATTTTGTAAAGAAGTCATTGTTTATAAAGAATAGTTAAAGATAAGAAAAATAAAATCTACATTTAATAAATTATAGTTTGAAAAACAAAAAAAAAAACACGCTTTTGAAACCAATTGAACTAAAAATTTAAAAATAAAACCTGAGTACTCAACTGAAAAATTCATATTGTTGTACAAAAAGCGTGGGGGGCTTGATTTTCATTGTTGTAAATATTTTAACGATAGTTTAGTATACCTGTAGTAATTATAATAAGCACTCCACGCATTTTGTACAACAATATGAATTTTTCAATTGAGTACTCCAGTTTTATTTTCAATTTAGCTAATTCGATTTTACCGGAAGGGTTTTATTTCCTCAGTTGCGATTAGAGAAATAAAATATGGCGGTACGAAGTTCGCCGGATCAGCTATTAGTATTATATTTTATTAAGTTCTTGAAACATCGTAAGGAAACCGGTATGTCCTAGAACCAAAAATTTGAAGACATGTGACATCTACGAAACCGCACTGGGCCCGCGTGGTATATTACGGCCCACTGCCTGTCATCGGGAGGAGGCCTGTGTCCCAGCAGTGGGAACAATATAGGCTGATTATGATGATCAAGCTCTTCTAAGTGAAGAGACAGTTGAGCTGCTGAAGAGTTTGTTGCGTCAGTTTTTCTTCCCAACTTGCCGGGGGACTGTCTTCTTCCCAACTAAAGCACTAGGAAGTGGTGAAGGGCGGGCATTTTGGGGACTGTCTTATGTAATTTTGTCATTCGAAAAGTGCTGACTCCAATCTGCAGTCCAATCTAGGGAACAATGAGATCGCTTAGGAAAGCCTCTGATGCTCCCAGGAAGCTTCTGCGCTTTTAGGCGGAGCTAGACTGGCTTTGTTAGCCAGAATAAAATAAATATAAAAAAGACCCTCATTCGGGGACCCACACGAATGAGGGTCTAAGGGCGAAAAAGGGAGGCCCATCATAATCGAAAGGGAGTCAAAATCATGTTCAAAGTTTCCGTTACATAGGCACATCTATACTTAATATTATAAACCTGAAGAGTTTCTTTGTTTGTTCGATTGATCGCGCTAATCTCAGAAACTAATGGTCCGAATTGAAAAAATATTTTTGTGTTGGGTAGCCTATTTATCGAGGAAGGCTATAGGCTATATAACATCACGCTACAGTCCATAAGAAGCGGAGCAGCAAACGAAAAATGGACTAAAACTGGCAGGCAATTCGATGCGACGGGAACGAGAGCGAAAATTTGACGCGGACGAAGTCGCGGGCAAAAGCTAGTTTTCTTTAATTTTTTTTTTATATACCTATCCGAAAATATAGTTAACTTTTACTAAAATAAAATGGGAATATGTTTTTAAAATTTTGTATTATCGGTTAAAGAGAACGCTCTCTGTTACATATCATGCTGTATAAATAAATAATATATTACTTAATCTTAAAAAAAAAATGCTTACCTACATTCAGGTTAGGAAAATTAATTTGCTATTATACGGAATTACTATAATTATATTTTTTTATACATATATAATGTACCGTATATTGTACCGTGTGGTGCCGGACGCAAAGAATAACACCACCCCATTTCTTCCCGTGGGTGTCGTAAAAGGCGACTAAGGGACTTACTAGAGAATGGGCAGCAGCGTTCTCTATGCATTTTACCACCATACTGCGATCGCCAACCCGCATGCCAAGCGTGGCGATTATGGCAAAGCCCCCCAAATTGGGGGAGGCCTAAGTCCAGCAGTGGACGTCTTACGGCTGAAACGATGACGACGACGACGACGATACATATATAATTACATTTTTAAATATTTCTACAAAAAAAAATTAAACACATTTCAAATATTTAAAAAAATAGTGGTCCACCGGTATCGGGAGCTAGGTCCAAGCTACCGGTGGTTAGGGCTCCAGAGACAGAAACCTCCTCACGATGCGAGCCGTATCGAGGAGTACTGCCTTCTGAATCAGGCTCTTGATCCAACCGCCTAACGATAGCCTCGATAGATGTTGGTTGAGGGTCTCAGCCATCAGCCCATTGGCTGATACGACAATCGGCACAATGACAGCTGAGTCAACATTCCACATGTCAACAACCTCGTGTGCTAAGTCGAGATATTTAATCTGTTTCTCTTTCTCAGCTTTCACGAGGTAGCCGTCATGTGGAATGGTAACATCGACTAACATTGTGCGGCGCGCTAACCGGTCTATCACCACTATATCAGGCTTATTGGCGACAATAGTCCTGTCAGTAATGATAGACCGATCCGAACCGACGACTTTGTTTTTATATCATTCATTCGAATATGGAGATCTGTAAAAAATGCGCCATTTGTTTGCCATAATCCCAAAAGCGCATTCGTCATATCTTCTGGCCCTGCTTTGACGATAATTGAAAATCTTTTGTTGTAAGTCGAGATTTCGACCACCATATGGACGCATAATATGTTTGCTCAGTCCAAAAGCTTCGTCACCCACAAATACATACGGGGTTGGTCTATTGCAGGGTTACTCAAAGTGGGGTTCGCGTACCCCTAGGGCTTCGCCATGCGACGGTAGGGGGTTCGCGACAAAATTTACGTAATGGCGGCTGGGTGACTGGCAGGCGCGTGCGGAAAGCATGAAGGCGCGCGCACGACTGTCGCTCGCTCGTGGAGTCGTGGCGTGACACGGTGCGCGGTGCGCGGGAGGACGCAATCCCACCCCACCGCTCAGCGCGCGACGCTCTCGTTGCAGTAACATAGTGTTTGCTCAGTTAATATTACTTGCGCACATTTCACATCGAAATAAAACATGAACAGTTGAAATTACTTCATGCGGTTAGCAATAATTTTATTCGAATAAGTATTATTTTCGGAACTATTATTCAATACCAAATACGATATGAATGAGTGGTTAAAAACAGGATCATTACGAAAAAAATGTTCAAATAATTCAACTTTATTATACTATTCAAATTGCATCTACTTCTGCTGAAAGTTCAGTTTCAAGTGAACTTTCTGCGAAATCGGGAGATACGGAAAAAATAATCATACCATCGGCAAGAAAAAGAAAGTACGACGATGACTATCTGAAAATTGGATTTACGTGCAGAGTCTCAGTACACAGAGCCACAGTGTGTAATATGTTCGTTGTCATCTGTTAACTTGAATGGGGGTACGTGGAGCCAGAAGTTTGAGAAACCCTGAACTATTGAAACCAGAGAGTGGCTGGGGATGAGGTAGTGGTAAGTTGTTGTTAATCAGTAGCTAGTACAGTTTAGAATTTTGAAACACGGATCAATCGCATTCTTTTCCGTATGCACCGATGTCGACAAAAATGAATTTGTAATTTGAATCCACACACAAACGAAAAGAAGGCAGTGAGGAAAATTTGCATTTACATCAAAATCCCTCGCTATTGTTTGGAATCTTTCTATTGTCTGTTCTGGGATGTTGTCTCGAAGAAGATTTGTCCATATAGTACGACAAACTCTACGCATCATATACGCAATAGTAGATTTTCCCCGTTTGAATTTAAAATGTAAATCCGTTATTGAATTTCCACTTCCTAGGTATCTGAAATAAAAACAATTATTTTAATAATAAATTGTGTTATAAGTCGGTTTCATTTTTGAAGTGAAAACTTCTTTAGCGGCGTTGTGCACTTTTTTTGTAATGGGTAAAAAATGTTAAACTCGCGTCAGGACACGTGACTTGATCGAAAATTCGTAAGACGGACGGAGAGTGACGGAGATTTTTGTGAGAGATAAACTTTTTAATGTAATATAAATTGTCATGTTTGTGTACGATAGCGCAATAAATAAATATTGTATTCTACCACATAAATGATAGTACTTTTATACTGATAATTAAACCAATTCGTGCAAAATTATTCCCTAACCATTCCAAAATATCAAAAATGCTCAACGTTAATATTCAAGTTTTCACTTCTGCCGGCACTCCCGGAGTGCAACCCATCTTTTTTTTTATTACTCTTTTTAAATATATAATTTACTAAATCTTGTTTACTATTGGATTTTCAGGTAATCATTTAGTGAAGAAATGGGGACGTATCAAAGATAATTTCAATTGATACTTAAAAAATAAAAGAAGCCTCAAAATCGGGCTTGGGCGCTACGAATCTAAAAAACTATCATTTATATAATAAATAAAATAAAAAGCCTTTATTGTTGATTTTGGTTTACATTACAAGAGTTACTTATTTAACCTTATTATTAGCTGTTGCACTCTTAACTACTATATAGTATACTATAAGATGCTATATATTCTTTTTTTTTTTAAACTTATCTAATACAATATAATGAAACTTTATTTTTAATTCGGCAAACGGTAATATTATTCTGTTTCAACTTGTCTTCCGACAAAGGCCTCCTCTAAAGATCGCCATTCTGTCCTGTTCAATGCTGTTCGAGTCCATGTTGGGCCCGCTATTTTCCTGAGGTCATCCTCCAATCTCTTTGTCTGTCTCCCTCTGTTTCTTTTGCTGTCGAGTGGGTACCACTCTGTTATTTGTTTTGTCCATTTTTCGTTTTTCTCTCTTGTCATGTGTCCTGCCCACCTCCACTTTAGTTTTTTGTATGTTATGTACGCATTCTTGAATTTGGTTTTACTTTTTATGTCTTTTAATTTTTCACGGTCTTTCCTTTTAATTCCTAACTTACTTCTCTCAATTCCGTTTTGACAAACTTTTATTTTATTTGCCAGTTGTTCTATCAATGCCCAGGTTTGACACCCGTATAATAAGCATGGTAGAATGCACATGTTATATACCTTCCTTTTGTCTTTCATCGGCATTTCTTTGTTCTTCATTACTTCGCTAAGTGACCAATATCTTTTCCAGGTGTTAGCTATTCTTCTTTCTATTTCCTTTTTCATGCAGTCTTCGGTAGATATTAACTGTCCTAAGTATATGTATTCTTGTACGTATTCTATTTGCTCATTATTCACTTTTATGATGTCTGTTTGTGAAGAGTTAGTCATAATTTTTGTTTTAGATATGTTCATTGTTAGCTCGGCCTTATCACTTTCATCGGCTAGTTGTTGCAGCATTATTTGTAGCGTTTTTGGGCTTTTCGAGATTATTATTAAGTCGTCTGCAAAACGTAAGTGGCTCAGGTTTTCACCGTTTATATTTAGTCCATTATTCGTCCAATCTAGGTTCCTGAATATCATTTTTAAGACGGCTGAGAATAGTTTAGGTGATATAGGGTCCCCTTGGCGTACACCTCTCTTGATAGGAAATTCTTCGCCTATAGCTTCTAACTTTACTTGCGCTGTACTTTTCGTGTATACATTTTGGAGTATTTGTATGTATTTTGTTTGTACCCCCTGTGTTTTTAGTGCATCCCAAATAAATCCGTGTTCTAGTATGTCGAATGCTTTATTAAAATCAACAAACCCTAGATAGTAAGTTTTGTTAAATTCTTTGTATTTTTGTAGTACTTGTCTAAGGGCGTGAATATGGTCTATGGTTGAGAAATGTCTACGGAATCCAGCTTGTTCTTTGGGCTGATTTTCTTCAAGGGTTTTAGTAATTCTCGATACCATAATTTTTGAAAATACCTTATAAACATTAGACGTTAAACTAATGGGCCTGTAATTTGCTATTCGCCTTTTGCTATTGCTATTTGCCTTTTGCTATTGCTTTTGCTATTTCCTTTGTCGCCTTTTTATGTAGTAGTATAATGGTTGATTTAGTCCAATCTTCAGGAATTATTTCTGTTTTGATAATTTCGTTAAATATATCTGTTACAACTTTAGAGGATGTAATGGTGCCAATCAAAGTAAAAACTCCGAAAATTAGCGAAATCAGGTTTAATATAGTAATGAGAAGTTACACGTACAATGGCTGTCGGGCAAGTGAACGATGATATTGAATATTACTAATACGTGCCGAAACGCCCATGCAATTTTTAATAATTAAGTGTTTCACAACTTTTTGCTATTTATTTAGAACAGGCGTTTACGCCTGAACATATTCCCGGCCGTTGAAAGGTAGCTTTCAACCGTCTAAGTCTTCAGCTGAGGGAAGTTTGCAGAGTCGCACAAAGGCGCGTCGCACGCAGCCCTTCGTGGTGAGGATGTCTGCCACTCTGGATATCCCGTCAGGTCCGGGTATGAGGCGAAGTACGCGGCCCAGTTTCCAAGCGAGAGGGGGCGCATTGTCATCAGCTAGCAGCACCATATCTCCCACGTCCAGCTTTGACGTGTTTGTCCGCCATTTTGTCCTTTGTTGTAACTCAGAGAGGTATTCCTTCTGCCACCTTTTCCAGAAATGTTGCCCCAGCTTCTCCAGGCGCTCGTAGCGTCGCAATTGGCCTTCCTTCACGTCTTCCAGGTTTGGTGTTGGCAGAGCGATCAGCGGTCGGCCAATGATGAAATGTCCTGGGGAGAGGGAAAGGAGGTCGTTAGGACTGGATGATAGAGGGCACAAGGGACGGCTGTTGAGGATTGCTTCCACCTGTGCGAATAAAGTGGAAAGTTCCTCGAACGTCAAGTGACATTCGCCTAAAACTCGTCGTAATAAATGTTTTGCCGACTTAACCCCGGCTTCCCATATGCCACCAAAATGAGGAGTGTAAGCCGGAATGAATTTAAAATTAATAGATTGCTGACTTGCAAAGTCAATCAAAGGTTCATGGTTCCGTTTGATAAATGAGCCTATTTCTTTCGCGGCAGCTACAAAGTTAGTACCATTGTCACTGAATATTTCAGCTGGCTTGCCACGACGAGATATAAATCGTTTTAATGACATTATAAATGCATCCTTGGTTAGGTCACTGACTGCTTCAAGGTATGCATTTGTAACGAAGGTAAACAAAAAGACATAAGTAACATTTTACAATGCGACAGCCGCGTCCTTTACGGTTTACTATGGAAAATGGGCCAGAGAAGTCAAGGCCAACGGATATAAATGGGTAGTCTGGCGTTATTCGTTGAGACGGTAAATTACCCATTTTAGGTTGTAAAGTTGTACCTTTTAAACGCCTGCAGCGTACGCAGTTATTTACTGTGCGCCTCGCTAGTATCCTACCATTAATTGGCCATATAGTCTCTCTGACAGTAGCCAATAACATTTGAGGACCGGCATGCATGGTGTTAATATGTTGTCTAATAAAATAAAGTTTTGTTAAAGTATGAGTTGAATGAAGTAATATTGGATGTTTCTTTTCGAATGAATAACTGGACGCATCGATTCGTCCACCGACACGAATTAACTTGTATTCATCTAAGAAAGGCGATAATGCTAATAACTTGCTATTTTTATTTAATTGTTTACCAGTTACCAACAGATCGTATTCAATAGAAAAGGATTGACCTTGGGAGATAACACAAAGCGAGCGGAATGACTCACGCAACTCATTAGCGGACAATGTTCCAACTCGTTTGTTATGTTTATTTTTTAAATTAAATATGAATCTAAGAACCTAAGCAAATGACCGTTCTAACGTAGATAACGATGAATATTTTTCAAAATCGACAATGGGTGACTTTATGACTATCGGATGCGCCTTTAATTCGGGTAATATTTCTAAATCTTTTAGGTTGGATTTAGGCCATTCGGTTTCGTTATAAGTTAAAAAACCAGGCCCTGTCCACCAGAGTGATATCGACGTTAGTCGTTTAGCATGCACTCCCCTAGATAATAAATCAGCAGGGTTTAAATCTGTAGGTACATATCGCCACGCCAAAGAGGAAGTTAATTGTTTAATTTCCGTGATACGATTAGCTACAAATATTTTTAATTTACTGACGTTACTACGTATCCAGCACAACACTACGTTTGAATCACACCAGTGTATTAGTTTGTCTGGCTTGTACCTTAATGAATCTACCACAGATTTTACGAGTTGAGATGCGAGTAAGGCGGCGCACAGTTCCAAACGTGGTATGGTAGTGCTTTTTAGTGGAGCTACTTTAGACTTTGCGCACAATAGTCTAACCGTGACGTCACCGTTAGCGCTGATCGTTCTCATATAAATACATGCGCCATACGCATAACTTGATGCATCACTAAACGAGTGTAATTCGATGACCTTTGGTGAGTCACCTAGAACTAACCTCGGTATGCGTAGATTGTGTAAGTATTTTATGCTTTCAGAGAAATCGATCCATTCTTCCTTTATCTCTTGAGGGACAGGCTCGTCCCAGTCAAGTTTAAGTTGCCAAAGCTTTTGTAACATTATTTTTGGCCTTATTACAATGGGACCTAAGATACCTAACGGGTCAAATATTTTGAACGCGTTTGACATAATAAATCGCTTAGATATAATATTATGATTGGTGTCGTGGGAAAATCCCTTTATAGGAAAACTCAAGGTATCACTGGCAGGAGCCCAGCCCAAGCCTAGGGTGCTTGAAGATTCACTAAAAATAAGCTTGTCCTGTTCATTGGTAGTAACATTATCAAATATGGACGGATGATTTGTTTTGTATTTTCTTAAATTAAAACATCCTGATCTTAATGCCTCAGATAAAGCGTTTTGTATATATTTTAATTGCTGTGGATTATTTGATCCAGTAATTAAATCGTCGACATAAAAATCCTTTTGAATGATGGTGCGAATTAGTTCATCATTCTGTTCTTGACCTACCTGCTACAAACAACGTGTGCTAAGGTAGCTTGCACTCGCTGTACCGTAAGTTACAGTGTTAAGTTGAAGTGTCTGGATCGGTTTAGACTCCTCGTCTCTCCACAGAATGAGCTGTAAATACCTATCATCTTTGTGTACGAGCACATTTCGATAGAATTTTTCTATATCGCCCGTAAGCAGGTATTTGTATTGCCTGGAGCGTAACAAAATGGAAAAAAGAGCATCTTGTACTGTGGGGCCTACCATTAATACATCATTAAGGGAACAACCAGAGGAAGAGGGAGCAGACCCATCAAACACCACACGAAGTTTTGTGGACTCACTCTCCTGCTTTAAAACTGCGTGATGGCATAAATAATAATTAGGAATTAATATTTCATTATTTAACAAAGATAAATGACCTAGGTCGGCGTATTCCTTAATAAATTTATTATATTCTTTTTTTAACATATAATTACGTTTGAATCTCTTTTCTATGTTTAGGAATCGCCGCTTAGCTAACTTGTAGGTATCACCAAAACAGTCAGCTGTATCCTTAAGGGGTAGCTTTACGCAAAATCTACCTGACTTAGTTCTTGTGGTATGAGTGATGAAATGTTTTTCACAATAAATTTCACTTTCACTCATAATAGATTTTTTGGGTACTTCTTCTAATTCCCAAAACCTACCTAGCATTTTTTCAATAATCTGATTACCATCGTTGTTTTTAGAAACTACGCTATGGTTACAGTGTACGCCTTGATGCGGTGTTATTGAGTTAATGGGACCGGATACTATCCAACCTAAGTGCGAACTTCGTAACTTAGGATTATTGGTTCCCAAGGGAATCTGTTCGTTCCCTAAAATATCCCAAAATATGTTGGCGCCTATCAACACATCTATGTCGGCAGGCTGATTGAACATAGGATCAGCCAATTGGACATTTTCTGGTAATTTTAGGGCACTAATATCGACGGGAATTCTCGGTAAACGACCAGTCAGTTCCTTTAATACGAAACATGAACAATTTATATTAAATTTATTATTTAATGATTGCAATATAATGTTGCAGCTTTCAGTGACATTATTTGCTTGTGTGTTGCCTATACCAATGACCTTTAGCGAGTCAATATGATGGGACTTTAAAGATAACCTTATCTTTAGGGATTCGGTTACAAAAGAAGACTGACTGCCACAGTCTAATAACGCACGAACTTTGACCTTTTGCTGGCCCAATGGATTCACTACCTCGACCATGGCAGTAGATAATAAAAGATAACTTGTGTTTTTATTGCAATAACTAGCTACTATCTCACCTGGTTCCTCAACGTGTGCAGTCTGAGTTGTCGACGTGGACGGACGGTGCAACAAGCTGTTATGCCTTTCGTTGCATTCAGGCTCTTGGCATGACCTAAAGCGACAGTTATTAACAGCATGACCTTGTCTCAGGCAGTTAATGCACAGTTTATACCTTGTCACGTCTGACATTCGCTCATCAATGCCCTTAGCTTTGAAGGCTGGGCAATCGTAGATACGATGGCAGCCGTCACAAACAATGCATGTGAAACCCTTTGGTTCCTTATGCTTAACATTACTACTAGTGCTTGCAAAAGACTTAACCGTATTACTTGGCGTCATATTTTGACTATGTTTATGTGTTTGGTTATTGTTGGGAGTAGAACGCTGAGACGTAGGCGTCCTAGAGCCCATAATATTATCAACATGATTATTATTTCGGTGTGCTGACTCGAGTACGTTAGCACGCTCGGTAATGAATTTAAAGAAATGCTCTAATTTCGGTCTTCCGCTTACATTACTGTTACGATACTCTTCCCATTTTAATAGAGTGTGACCATCCAACTTTGCTGATAAAATGAATATAATCAAGACATCCCAATTATCCGTTGGCTGACCTAAACTAACCAACGCACGTAAGTTATTAGTGATGTGGTCGACTAAGTACCTCAAAGAACGTTCTGACTCACGTGGAAGCTGCTTTATATTCAATAAAGAATTGAGATGATGATTAATTAATATGTCATTATTATCGTAACGGTTGCAAAGCAACTTCCATGCTTCAGTGTAATTCTTAGATGAGATCTCGAGATTAGAAAGGACTCGAGCTGCATCGCCTTGCAAATATGAGTTTAAATAATAATATTTATTAATATCTGGAATACGATCATTATTGTGTATTAAACTTTCAAATGTGTCTTTGAACTCAAGCCAGCGGAAATGGTCACCATTGAATCGTTGGATTTGGATTTGAGGAAGCTTCAAACCCAAACTAGGATGATCTTCAGAACAGCATGTAGTATTATGAACGGAATGACGTCTTAATTCGAGTTCAGCCTTTCTAGAAAACTTGGATATTAGATTCTTAGCAGTAGCTATATTAATTACTATATCCTGTTCAATATTATCACGTTCGTCAATTTCAGCATCAATGTTACTAGGATCCAGAACCTCTATTTCACTCTGCAAATCGTCAACCTTGACTGATAAGGCTTCAAACTTAGCAAGCTTTATGTTCAACTCTGTCAATTGAATTTCATTTAAATCGCTTTCGCTTGAAATACTATTGAGGTAATTTTTAAATTTAGTCATTTGTCCTTTGGCGGACGCCCTCTTCGTAAAAAGTTCTTTAAAACGCTTATTTTCAGTCATTGCAAATAAAGAAAAATAAGATTGACTAAGTAATAAATGGAATGGGCTCACGTTCCTCGCTTCGGTGTCACCTGAGAAGCAGAGAAGCTGGGCGAGCACGCTCAGCCGCTAACGCTGCTAGTGGGAGGAATTTGACCCCGCAACCGGCCACGCGGTCTGTATTCTCGCACTCGCGGTTAGATCTGAAATAGTCGGCAAATCTCGCTTAATTTTGAGTAAAAACTAATGCTGTTCTGATATTCCTATTTTTATTATTAACGGAACAACAACGATACAATAAATTAAATGAATTTATGAATTTTATATATTTTTTCCCGAGTCAAAAGGATAGATATTATTTGGAAACAGTAGAATATAAATTATAGGGATTATTATAATCGTTTTAATCGATCTGATGCAACTTCTATAAGATTTTATTTTCATTGACGGTACATGGAAAAAAAATATTTAGGTATAGTTTCGCAATTAACGGAATATTTAGAAAATGTTAATACTTAATTTACTCGAATATACCTTGATTCACACAAATGGAATGCAATAGTCAATATTCAAATAGGTAGGTAATAGGAAGGATAGACAAAGGATGGACACTCAACTTTGGTACGACACGTTGACGCTCCACACGAGGTGGTGCTTTAGCGGCACCGCTGGCTCGGAGGCTGGCTTCTTCAATTGTCCAGACAGCAATTCCCCTCACGCTGGACTCTGTGGACTTTCGATCTTCCACAGCAGGCTTGGAAGCTTGAGGTTGCTGACGCGCACGCGTTGTCGCGATGCCCTAATCCAAGTCGTTATTTCGTAGATTTTACATTAAATAATCGCGATTTTAACTAGTTCCCCTCATGGGCCACCATGTTACAACTTTAGAGGATGTAATGGTGCCAATCAAAGTAAAAACTCCGAAAATTAGCGAAATCAGGTTTAATATAGTAATGAGAAGTTACACGTACAATGGCTGTCGGGCAAGTGAACGATGATATTGAATATTACTAATACGTGCCGAAACGCCCATGCAATTTTTAATAATTAAGTGTTTCACAACTTTTTGCTATTTATTTAGAACAGGCGTTTACGCCTGAACAATATCTGTGAGCTTTGGAGCAATCTCTGGTAATGTTATTTTCAGTAATTCATTTGTAACGAGATCTGATCCAGGAGCTTTATCGTTCTTTTGTGTACCGATTGCTTCTATGGTTTCTTCTTTTAATATTTCAGGTATGTTGTCTTCATCACTCGATGTGTCATATTCCTTTAAAGCTTGTTCATTCTTTTGACTTTGATATAGATTTCGATAAAATTCTGTAGCAGGTTTTAGTATTTCTGCTCTCTTCGCTGTATTTTCACCATCTTGCTTTTTTATACTGAGTATTCAATCCTTTTTGCGATTTAGTTCTTTCAGTGCCTTTTTTTACGTACGGTCGTCAGATTGTTAACATCACAGTAATATCGTGTTTAAAAACATTTACGCTCACATATTGATCGAACAATATCACGAAAACATAAGATTAAGTGCTGTGAATATTGTGGAAGTGTTGATTTTTAGTAAATCTGGACATTGGATTATAATTTTGAAGCAAGACACCGCACCAGATTACAGAATAGAGGTTATAATTGTGTCAATAGTGTCAAAACGTCAGTTGACATAAATCTCAGTGTTGCCGGTACAAGAAAAATAAGAAACTACCACTAATTATGTTCCATTATACTCAGATCTAAATTGATTATAAAATGGACGATCAATTACAACTCTTATTTGAAAAAATGAAAAATGAAATGCAAAAACAAACAACAAAACTACAAACTTCAATAACTAACAAAATAATGGAGAAATTAGATGAAAAACTACAACCTATAACAACAGAAAATAAAATATTAAAATCAAAATTGGAAAACCTAGAGAATGAGGTGGAAAACTTGAAAAGAACAAAGAAACAAATAATCTAATCATTTTTGACATTAAAGAAGACGAAAAATCAAACCTAGAACTCATACAAAAAGTGAAGAACGTTTTTAACACCGACTTAGGCATAAAATTCGAAGAATACGAAGTAAATAATACCTATAGAATTCGAAAGGAGAAGCCAAGCGATAAGCCTGGACCTATTTTGGTTTCCTTCGTGAATCAATGGAAAAAGAATGAAGTAATGAAACTGAAGAAAAATCTTAAAGATATATACATTACAGAAGATTATACTAAAAAAGTTTTAGAGAAAAGGAAAATGCTGCAGCCGCAACTGATAGAGGAGAGAAAGAAAGGCAATATTGCATATCTGAAATTCGACAAAATAATAATAAAGGGAAAAAGTAATATAAATAATGAAAAACGTAAAAGAGAAACATCAACATCCCCTCAGACGAATATCCAACCAAGAAAACAACAAACCTTAATGCCGTCGAACATCAACAGAGTTAATGCTTATGTACGCTGCCAGACTAGACCCCTACAATAGGTTTTAATTATTATGTGGAAGCGTGCTAACCTTGGCTCTAGAGACAAGAGTGGCGAGCGAAACTAGTCCGCCGTACGCGGAGCAGACAATATATAAGAGAACAATTGCAAGTAACTTAACTACAATACAACGAACAAAGGAACTCACCTGTTGGTTGAAGGACACTGCTCTGGTGCCAACCTGGAGTTATGTATGCAAGTGAGTGTGTATGTATCGTGTAGTGAGGTTATGAATAAGTATTCTCAGGAACAGGTTACCATTTGCCGCTTCAAGAGGTCTGGCGTCCAGACATGCGGTCTCCCACACTTAACCTTCAATGATGTCAAGAAACTAAACCCGTATTCCTTCACCAAATGGGGTTATTTAACACAATATCATTGGGTCATGACGTATTGTCCGCAAAAACGACCGATTTTCAAGGATTGATTTACAAAAAACTCGCGGAAGCAAAAATCTGTCCGACGCTCTCAAAGACCAAACTAAAAAGGGCGGAAAAGGAAGTGACAAGTGTCAAAATCAAACTTGACAAGTCAGATGTCATTCCGTTCGGGCGGCGCGTTCTGAAAGCGCATAGAGTAACAAAGTGTTCGTTCCGAAACAGCTTATGATTTAATGAGGATTAGAAGCAGTTCTCTCTCCTCCAACACAACAGATAATAAACAATAGTAATTAAATGTCGGTAAACGGAAAACACAACAATACTTTAATACAAATAACAATATAAAAACAAAACATAACACTCCCCCAAGCCGACTGGTCATCGTGGGGGAAAATGACCACGACCCTCTAAAGGTTAAAAATAGCGCCAAAAATCACAGTGAAAAGAAAACAAACGATATCCATATAGTGACTTTAAACTGCCGATCTCTTAGAACCCTCGAAAAACTTCAAGAACTGGAAATAGCAATAGAAGGAATAAAATGGGATATTATGGGGATCAGTGAGATGAGAAGATTTGGAGAACATATAGAAGATCATGGAAAGTTTATACTACACTATAAAGGGGAGACACCAGCACCCCTAGCCAAGTTGATAATCTGCAATCGTTAACGGTAGTCGCTCAACGTTAAGTCACGTGGTTAGAACAAACGAACAGAAAATTCGTAGCCAAATTCACATCGTTCAAAATGATAGAATGATTTTTTATCGTTTCTACAATGTTCAACGCTAAATCCTTTGTTATAAGGTGTCGTTTTTCTAAAGACATTGTAGAACGAGCGGCCGACTCAGGCGCTTCAACATGGCTACCAACTTATCGTTTTCTACAATTGCTGACACTGAGGCGTTACCGATTGTAGAACGGTAAGCGTTTGTGACTTGGCTAGGGGGGCAGGACTATATGGAGTGGGATTCATGGTCAAAAGGAAAGGAGAATGGGCAGTTCTGGGCGGTCGGCGGCCATCAAATAATTTAGTGTCAAATGAAAGTACTGTTATTTAGGAATATCTTTTACTATGGGCGTTACACTGTATTCCATTTAGGAAAAAAATATTTGAATGTCAATATAACCTGATTGCATAGAGCAATATCGCATAATAATTATGTTATTATTACGTGTAATGTTTTATACCTTAACTTCTAAACGTTTTGTGACACGGTAACATGGTCATCAACACAACAAAACCGGTTCGACTTGACTACCTGCTCACGCGGACCAATCAGCTTCGACTAAACAAAGCAAGCAAGCGGCGGTGGCGGGGCGGGGCGACGGGCGGCGCGCGCGCTTCCTCCGTGCAGTCCTTCGGTTACGCTTGTATCGTTGTGTACTGTGCGATTCTTCATCGATTTATCTTTCGCGTCTATAAACCTTTTGACCCCGCATTGCACACTGGACTTTGTTTACTCCTAACCTGATCACTAACTTGGCTGTCGTTTTTGGACTTTGATTCTATTTTTGTGAAGTGGATTTTGTTGACTATGGCAGAATATCGACCAGTCTGTGTTTTGTGCAATCATTCAGTGGTTAACAGAAGAAGATTCGAGATAACTCACGCATTTTTTGAGCAAAATGCCGCAAATGCTCAATATATTATTGAAGCTATTGCCCCACAGCAAGTAAGTTTTTAATATTGTATCTTTATTAATAAAAATATTGTATTTTGCACTGTGTTTTTATTTTTAACTATAGGAGGCACTTTTTATTTTTAATTATACTACCATACATGAATTCTCGCCTCTGTCCTATGGAGTAGGTAGAGACAACGGAGTACCAATTGCTACGATCCTTACTAACTTATTTTGCTTCTTCCACGTTCATGCATCTCGTCATACATGCTCGCTGCTTAAGAGTACAACGCACTTCGATTTCCGAAAAGTCGTCAGACTTTTTCAGAAGATAATAGGTAATAGGTAATAGGTAGAACGGGCTGGTTTCCGCAACTCCACGTCTGAGCGCGTATTTTGCGTACGGGTGGGAAATCGGTTATTCGATCCACCCCAGCTCCTCGAGAAAGGCCAGCAACGCCTTGATGTTGCTGACTATCTCACGTAGGGTACCTGGGTTACCGAAGTACTTGGCCCTGTATGTGGCGATCGCCGGGCAGTTTAGAAGCACGTGCGCTGCTGTCTCGTCGTCCTGAATGCAGGCCCTGCACAGCGGACTGTCTGTAGCTCCTATGACAAATAGATGTTTATTAAACGACCCATGGCCAGTTATTGCTGCTGTAACCATACGCAGCTGTCGTTTGTCTAGCCGAAGGACCTGTTTTGTGAGTCGGGCATCGATGGTAGGCAAAGCCTCCTTGGCCTGCCTGCAATCACTTTGGTCCACCCATTGCTTAAAGTGTAGATCCCTGGTACGTTTTCTTACCAGAGAGCGTAGAAACCCAAAGGGGAGTGGCGCGATGGGTTCTGGTCCCACCGGTGTCATGCTCGACCCCCTTCTGGCCAGTTCATCGGCGGCATCGTTACCAAGCGAACCGCTGTGTCCTTTTATCCACTGAATGGTTATATTATTGAGGCTACCCACCTGGTTGAGGCGCTGGTGGCACTCGTATATTAACCCAGAATCAATCGAGTGACTGTCCAGCGCTTGCAGAACAGCCATACTGTCTGAGAGTATGCGGATCGAGTGGTCTTTAACTGCCCTGGCCATAATGGCTGAGGCGGCAAGAGTGATCCCAATGCATTCCGCCTGGAACACTGTGTTGTGAACTCCTAATGGTGGTGTGGCTATATGTATGTTGAAGTCCTGCGAGAAGACTCCAGCACCTGTGCCACTGTCTGTTTTTGATCCGTCCGTGAAGATGCGCAGCTCAGTGGGGCGCAAACCCTCACATCGGCGATCTTCGTGCAGCTGGATTCTGTATTTTTTATCAAAAATGAATTGTTTAGGCACCCGGTCCATTATAGCTTTAGTAATGGGGAACTCATTGTTGAGTTCCTTAAGCAGCGCGGTGTGTTGTGTGTCTCTCTTCCTCCAGAGGTTGGTTGCGTTCAGACGCGCCGCCGCCATCGTGGCTTCCTGCTGTATGAACAGGTGGAGCGGTGGTAGTCCCAGCATGGCTTCCATGGCTGCAGTCGGAGTAGTCCTCATGCAGCCCGTGACCGCCATGCAGGCTAGTCTTTGCATGCGTTGCAGTTTGTTGCAGGCTGTAATAAGCTTGGTGCGGGGCCACCAGACCACAGCCCCGTAGGTGATCATGGGTCGGATCACTGCGGTGTACAGCCAAAGTATGATTTTGGGGGATAGGCCCCACTTCTTACCTATCATTTTCCTGCATTGCCAGAATGTGATGCAGGCCCTGTTTAGTTTACTGTCTAAATGGCTACTCCAGTTTAACTTACTGTCAAGAATGACCCCGAGGTACTTGACTTCGTTGGCCAGCTGAAGTTCTGTATTGAACAATTTCGGTAGGCGGAAGGGGCCTAAAGCTCGTTTATGGGTGAACATGACTAGCTCCGTTTTAGTGGGGTTCACTGAGAGGTCATATTCACTGCACCATCTCTCTACGATACGTAGTGCTTGCTGGGTGAGGTTAAAAATCGTGCTCGTCACCTTCCCTGAGACAAGGATGGCGAGGTCGTCCGCATAACCTATTGTGTAGTAATGATTGGCATTGAGTCTGGCAATTAATTTGTTAATCACCAAATTCCATAGAAGGGGTGACAGCACCCCTCCTTGGGGGCAGCCTCTGGCAATCATGGCCAGCTGCTGCTCATCCTCTAGGCGAACCACGCGCTTGCTTAACATGTTTGTGATCCAGTCTATGAGTACCTGTTCAACTCCATGTCTGGAGAGGGCGCTGCTGATGCTGGAGAAGTTTGTTTTGTCGAAGGCTCCTTCAATGTCTATGAAAGTGCCCAGGCAGGTCCCTTTCTGATGTATCGCTTCCTCTATCTGGCTAACTACCAGATGAAGCGCCGATTCGGTGGACTTACCCGAGCTGTATGCATGCTGGTTACCGTGCAACGGTAGGGTTTTCAGAGCGCCGTCCCTCAGCTCCCTGTCGCACAGTCTTTCCAGGGTCTTTAGAAGAAAAGAGGTCAGGCTGATTGGTCTATGGGATTTGGCGTTTGTGTAGTCGCCCTTACCTGGTTTAGGGATGAATATTACTTTCACTTCCCTCCATCCTTTGGGAACGTATCTAAAGGCCAGGCACGCTCTCATTAAAGGCACCAGTCTTTCTGCGATGAGGGTTCCACCCCACTGTAGTAGGGCGGGGAACACCCCATCCGGGCCAGCGACCTTAAATGGATGGAAACTCCGGATGGCCCATTGAAGTTTCTCCAGCGTGATCACCTTGCTAGCATAAAACCAATCATTGTCTGATGGTGTTTGAGTCGCATCTTGCCAGTCGATTGCTTGCGAGAAAATACATCCCGGGAAGTGTGTTTCGATAAGGACGCGTCTCGTTTCTTCTAGCGAGGATGTGAGAGTGTTGTCTGGCTTGCGAAGGGTAGTTGGCCCTGGTGTGGTTTGTTGCGCCAGTACTTTCCTTACCCTGTTTGCTTCCTGGCAGGACTCAATGCTACCAGTGTATTTGCGCCATCCCGAGGTGCTCCTGAACCTGATGCATTTTTTGTAGCAGGATTTGGCTGCGTAGTACTCATCCCAGTCCTCATCCGCACATGTATTCATTGCTCTATTCAAAGCTTTCCTTACCTTCTCGCGCTTTCGCTCCAGATCCGCACCCCACCATGGCTGTTTGCCCGGTGTACTACGAGGAGTCGTCTCTGGGCACGCAGTTTGGTAGCTGTCTATCATTGATTTAGTGAGGTGTTCTACTTGTACCTCAATCTGTGTAGTGTCCGCAAATGACGTCGGATCGCTTGGTGTCGCAAGTTTGGAAACTAGGCTGCGTGTGTAGGTACCACGATCTGTGTTGCGCGGTTTGCGGCGCGGAGCTACTGGCGGGACAGAGGCCTGGATGTCAAAGCGGATCCATCTGTGGTCGGAGCAGGAAGCCTCCCTGGAGACCTGCCACCCAGTGGTAATTTCCGCCGCGGCCTCTGTTGCCAGAGTGAGATCTATGATTGTGCGGCTTCGTCTGGTTACGAATGTCGGTTCGGAGCCAGTGTTTAGTAGGGATAGGTTAGTCGAGAATAAGTAGTCAACCAAGGCCTTACCTCTTTCGTTTTGCGTTTCCATACCCCACAGCTGGTGGTGAGCATTGGCGTCGGCACCGATGATGACCTCAAGCCCGGAACTCTCGCAATAGCTCACGAGGCGGGCGAAGTCATGCGGGGGTGGCGCCTCCGCTTCGGGCATGTAGGCCGAAGCGAAGACGATTGCCATCTCCATGGCGCCGTCACGCTGTATAATCAGCTTCACTGCAGAGATGTCTCTGCAACAGAATTCAGTTAGAAGCTGTGTTTTAAGGTTTCCTGTTACATAGATACACGATCTTGGTTGATCGTGATCAGTAGTAACCAGGAGCTTACCGCCAAGATTGGAGAGTCCTTGTATGCGGCCCGCTCTAATCCACGGCTCCTGGATCAGGGCGATGGCCGTTTGTTGCACCTCCAACCACTTCCGGAGCTGAGCCGTTGCGGTCTGACTGTGGTGGAGGTTTGCTTGGAGGATTTTACATATCGACGAGGAGGACGCCATTGCTGGTCGATTCCTCATCGTCTTCCTCCAGATTGAGCCCGGCAAGCAGACCGCCCTCTTCGAAGTCATCCCCCTCCCGGCACGAAGCCGGAGACAAGGTAATGTCGTCCGACTCCTCGCCCGAAGAAGGGACAGCTCCCAAGGTGGCGGCACTTGGGGCGGCCGATTCTGCTACAGCAGGTTCGGCCGCGGTTGCTACCGGGTTGTTTGGTGGGGGAGTCGATTCCCCCGCTGGTGTCTGTGGCTGCTGCAACAGAGCCTCCGAAATGGTTCCCGTGGCGGAGTCCCATCCTTGGGGGACATCGGTGAACCTGCCGTTCCTACCCTGGAACTGCAGGTACACCTTCCCTGCCCCCAAAGATAGACGGCGACCCGCACCCATCAGGGTCGGGATTTGGTCCACCGGGACACCGACCACCACGAACCATGCCGAGGCCTGCTTGTCGGCGTGCAGCAGCAACCAGCGCTTGACGTCGACCCAGGGGTTCTGGTAACTGAGAGCACGGCCAATATTGGTCGGCTCTCCGAGGACCCCCTGCTCGTCGGGGATCACGATGCCACATCGTGCCCGTCTTAGGATCTCCGACTGACTCTTGACTACTAACGTTAAGTTAGTAGGGAGAGTCATATCGGAGACTGTTTTCCTTAGCCAGGCTAAGGTGTGGTCATTCTCGCACCACAGTTTGAGGACACCACCGGCATACAGCGGCTTTGCGTTAAAAGTCGGCGCCGTGGTGTCTTGTTTCGGAGAGCAGGCCTCGACTAGTATCTGCTTCTGAATAGCAGCGAGTACCTGGTCTGATACGTCCTTGCTGATGAACCCAGTGCGGTCACAGGTGACCGCTACATCGAGGGTAGCACTAGCAGCTTGGACGTAGCTTCTTTGAGCAACCCGTTTGGATTGATCAAGACGCGGCCGCTTATGCTCTCCACGAGGAAGATATTACTGATGAGATCCGTGTATGTCCGTCTAGGGCGTCCCCTCCTAGCATTCTCATATACATCCGCGTCATATACCTTTTTAGTCAATCTTCTGTCGTCCACTATGTTTTCATGACCAAAACATCTATTATTACCTATTTATTCATATATTATTATTATGTATCTTTGACATTCTCGGGACACTGGGGTCCCGGACCTTTGGAAGGCGTACCAGGGGCCGAAGCCAACTCGCAGAGGCCCGTTAGAGGTTCTTAATGGAATGAGGCACCAAACCGTCGATTATCCCTGTTTGTACTACGCAAGTGCAGCCAAGGACAACCCACGGTTGGTGTAGAACTATTGCAGGATATGGAAATAAAGATATTGGGTTATGGGTTTGGGTGGCTAAGTGAACTGGTTTTCTCGAATTATGGAATGACTATGGCCCCTGCCTGACCAATGTTTTAAAAATACACAGATAAAATGGCAGGGGGTGACTTGCACACTCAATAATGGGCCTCCGTAAACGGTCGCTAGCACAAAGTGTCGTAGCGCCAAGGGGGCAACATGTCCTGAGGTGCTTTGAGGAGTGGAGCGGTATTCCACGGCTTTCAGAACAATCCCAGAGCCCGGAAGATGGTCAAGATCCCTACGAGCACTTACTGAAATACTTCCTTCCTCCGAGCACGTTTGCTCTTGCGAATCTCCACTCAAGCCGGCCAATAAAGGCAAGAATGAGGTGGGAGCTCTGTTCCTCGTCAGTGTTCACTCCAGCCGGCCAATAAAGGCAAGCCAGAGGTGAGGAACAAGACTTCTCCCGGGAGTTAGGGTCCGTGGGGTCGCTACTGCCCAACAGCTCGCCACATGCTGCCCTGCGGTTTTTTGTATCTCTCTTGGTCTGGCTCCTCATCCTAGACCTGCTCCGGCAAAGTAAACTCTACCGGCACAGACCTAGAGTTCGGAGCGCGCAAGCCCCACCACGACGTCAACGTAGAGATACGGCGGTGGGGTTATTATGTATATTAATAAGAAGTTAATATTTTTTCAGATTGAATATAATGGCCTGGAATACGTTTGTCGACCATGTTGGCAGCGAGCTCAACGTGCTGTACAGCCTAATCCAAACCCTGCTCCACACGAATGTGTACTGCAGATTGAAGAATATTCTCGAGTGCCTAATAATGCAGCAACCTGTATGTTTGAGAGATGCAGAAGTATTACACGTCATCGGATTCCAGAAAATATACGGATATCACTTTTGTTGGATTCCAACTTGTATTTACCAGAAGAAGCCAGAGTATGTGACACACATTTAAGATCTAATGACTGGGATGAGATTATAGATAGTCCGAATCTAAGACATGATTTTAAAAGTACTCATTTTATACACATGATGGGTCTTATGAAAGCAGCTGTGTCAAGAAGATCTATTTTAGATTTTGAAAATATTGAAAATATGGACACCAATGAAATATATATTCGATTGGGTCTTAATCGAGAACAATTCACCGACATCTTGGAACAGACGCCTTCTTTGGCCAGGGGGCCTATTACGAACTTTTAAAAAACCAGGCAAGTTCCAAGCAATTCATTTCACTGGCTGGTTAAATTTCGTACTATGACATTTCAAATTCTGCCCGACTTGACGCTGGCTAGTTTGTCTATGGCTGGCTTGTAATTCTGTGTCGCAACGTTCAGAAATAGAATTAAATATTTATCGGTAAGTTACGGTTTTATTTAAATCATTTATTTTATGATAAAAATAATAATCTAGTTACACTAGTATAAAAGTAGGTGAAAATATAAACACAATATTTATTGCGACATACAATTAATTCATATTATAATTTTGTATGTTTGTAAATTGTAACGCGAGATTATGTTTCAGAACGTACTCAACAAGTTAGGAAGTATTGTTTCACAAACTAAGACAGATAACGAATTGTTCGTTTGATACTTCCGTTCGTAATATATTCGGAGTATAAACAAAATTATGGCGTAAGTGTTATTGAGTGTTTTTAATTATTATTCAGTTTTGAACATGATATAATAATAATATATTTGTAATTATTATAGTTCAGTGCATGAGAGTTCTAGCCGTCGTCGGCGCGTAACTTATGTGCAGCTGGAAACATTGTAGGTGTTCTTAAATTCCCACAAATTGGCGATTGGGTACAATAAATCTGCCCAAGCACGAGAGTACTCAAAGCGGTCTCAACTCCTCACAAAGATTCAGTACCAAGTCTTTGCTAAGTCGATATCTTTGAATAAATTGCACAACATCCATGTCGAACGCATTACATTCATCACGAAGTCGTCTTCTTTTGTTCCTTGACACTATTTTGATGAGAAAAGTCACTTTCCAGGAACTCAAATAGTTCATATTCGTCACACATCATATTTTCTTTTACTAATCTAGATAATTCTCGAATAATTTCGCCAAATAAACTCAAAACAATTCAATAAAAGCTCCTCTGACGCAGCGTAAACAAAATGGATTGTGAAGTTACTTTTTGACAGTTCTAATACGAAAAGAAATGTCAAACGAACGGTCGTATTACAGTATTGCCAGGCAATATTCGGTCAGAAGTCGGCCAGGGTGTCACGTGACCGCTGACTGGCTTGTTTGGCGAGTTCATAATACGAAATTGCAAGGCAGTTCAGTTTACGCCGTAAACTGCCTGGAAATAAGAGTTCGTAATAGGCCCCCAGTTCCCATGCCAAAACCGTTCTAGCAATATATTTGATGAAGTTGCGCAGCGGTGAATGCAACGAGAGACTAGCCACGCTCTTTCAAATCAGTAGAAGAACGCTGGAACGACATTTAAAAAAAGCAAGAGATTGTTTATATGCCGAGTTCGTGCCTAGGCACCTAGGTTTCGATCACGTCGACAGAAGAACGCTTACTGAACGCAACCTGTACGTACCGAATGCTTTATTTGGAAATCCAAACTCAACATTAGAAGATAGAAAAGCAATTGTAATAATGGACGGCACATACGTCTACATACAGAAGAGTTCGAATTATTCTTTTCAGAGGAAAACGTATAGCCTACATAAATACTCAAACCTTGTTAAACCATTTATTATTGTCAGCTGCGATGGTTATATTTTAGATGTTTGTGGACCATATGCGGCTACTGACTCAGATGCAACTATTTTACAAAGAATGATGTATAATGCCGAAGGTACATTTCATTGGTTTTTTCGTCATGGCGATGTTTTTATATTAGATCGTGGGTTTAGAGACGCCCTTCCCGATTTGTCTCAATTTAATTACTCTGCTTACATGCCTGAAAGTAAAGGACGCGGTGTAGATCAACTAACAACTGAACAAGCGAATAGGTCTAGATTGGTCACCATATGCCGCTGGGTGGTAGAAGTAATAAATGGTCGGTTTAAGCGTGACTTTAAGTTGTTCCGACAGGATTATTTTAATCGGGCTTTACACCACATGTTTGAAGATTTTAAAATAGCAGCTGCATTAATTAACGCTTTCCGCGAGCCGATACATGATAGCGTACATGCAGCTACATTTGTGAACATTATAAATGACCGCTTGAATCGACCCAATCACCTGGCGGACTACGTTGTTCGTAATAATATCAATAGACGAAGAGCAACATTTGAAAGCATCACTGGTGACCACCTTATTTTTGACGATTTTCCAAGTCTTTCAGAGGATGATCTCATATTGTTTGCTCTTGGTACGTATCAAATCAAGATAGCCCGCAGTTATTATGCTGAGCACCTAGTACAGGGCTTGTATAACATTGAAGTGTACCGAGAGCAACAAATAAGAAGTCTTAGTCAATATATAGAAGAGCAAGACGTTTGGTTGTTACGTGTTCGAATACAGTCAAGGCATGTAAGATCTAGGATTTATTATTCATACATAATTATTGACCGACAAAAAAACGGAAGAGAAGCAATCGCCCATTATTATTGTTCGTGTCTGAGTGGTAGCCGCACGGTCGGATGCTGCGCACATATTATGTGCGTAGTATGGTATATAGGCTGGGCAAGAAATCAACCCGAAGATATTCGATTACCAGCAGCAGAATGAAGTGTGATTTTAGAGCATGAGTAGGAGGAACTAGGCTACACATGCTCTAAAATCACAGTTAATTCCTTTTTAAAACCATTATGTCCTATACCATACCTATATACCTATATAATACAATATGTAATAAATATTTAAGTATAATAATAGTTTATTAGACATAATCATTTTGTTATATATACCTAACATATCTGATGATATGTTAGATATTTATAACAAAATAAAGGTTTTATGTAGATTATAATATGTAATACATAATATGTGATTTAATATACATATAATAAATATCTTTGAGTCTATCTAGATTTGTTTTTTCACTTTCCTTTTGTATTTTTGCATTGGATATAAGCCAGAATAGTAAGTAAAACGATATAAAGGTTCTAAAACAAGAATGTCTTTTATGCGTTTTAGAAGTACACCACAGTGATAAAACTTGTCCACAATAATTGTAGGACTAAAACACACCAATAAATAACAAAATCATTATTGGCCGCGGACCGCCCACGCTCCATACAAAATTGCCCATTGTCCTTTGTAAACAACATAAAAGAAATAAGAGATAATCTATCTGCGATAGTCTTTAGAATTCCGTTGCAGCTGCCACGCATTCTGTAGATCAGGGATGCAGTTTTCTTACGGATGATGGCATGAAAGCCATCAGTGCGATACAGCGCAAACATCCCTGATGCACTACAGAAGCGAGGCAGCCCCAACGTCATCCGGAAGATGTTGTTATACTGGATGCGCAGGACATCCAGCGATCTTTTGGTGTGACTGACCCACAGATTTCCCGTATAAAAACTTTGACAATATGCCTTAAATAGCGTTATTTTAACTAGTGGAGAGCAGCGGGAAAATCTGCGGGCCAGCATGTTACCCCTGACCGCTAGGGCCCTGCGCTCCCTCTCAATGTCCAGATCGTCTTCAAGACCTTCGGTAATTAAATGCCCCAGGTATTTAAATTTCGTAACACGATTTATGCTCAAGCCATTTAGGGTAATATTATGTGGGTACCTGGGGCATCCACCAGCGGCCCCAAAAACCATATACTCGGTCTTCTGGACATTGTATACAAGGCCATGTGTGGCAGCATAGGCCTCACACACTCTTAACAACTCTCCGAGACCCCTCACCGTTGGGCTCAGCAGCACCATGTCGTCCGCGTAGCTGATGTTGTTAACGCAGACGCCATCTATAGAGCAACCGACACGCTTGCTACTGAGTTCGACGATGAGGTCATTTATGTATAAGTTGAAAAGCTTGGGCGAGGTCAAACCTCCCTGTCTCACCCCGCTTTCCAACGAATATGCCTCAGAGAGCGTATTATTCCACTTCACAAAATTTGTTTGGTGAGAATACCAATATTTTAGCATGTTGAGCACCTCCACCGGTACACCCGCGTTCCCCAACTTTCTCCAGAGCACATCATATGAGACAAGATCGAAAGCTTTGGAGAGGTCAAGGAAACACGCGTACACCGGTGTCCTGCGGTCCATATAGTATTGGACAGTATGCTTGAGACCAACGATGGCAGCTTCCGTGGAAAGCCCGGGTCTAAACCCGAACTGTGCGTCATGTAATTTAACATATTTATCTAGGCAGGAATCAAGCATACCGTCCAGCACTTTAGCAATTATCGTTGCTAGCGATATGGGGCGGTAGTTCCCCCTGTCCGAGACATCCCCAGTCCTGTTCTTCACAATAGGCACTACTATGGTTTTCATTAAGTCAAGTGGTAAGTATGAGTGACTCATGCACATCGTGAAAAACATGGCCAGGATTCGCGGTAGGTGAACCCCCGCATGCCGCAGGTGCTCCACACTAAGCCCATCGTGACCGGGAGATTTACCGCCTTTCATTTTCTTCAAAACGAATTTTACTTGTCTAGCCGTAAAATGTACAGACGACTCATCCCCCTCATATACGGGCTCAGACCTAGCAAATGACGCTGAAGGACCCAACGGGGAGCGCAAATTAAAATGTTCCCTGAATATATTTGCAATATGAACTGGTTCGCTCTTTCCATCCACACTCACCGGGAGGCCAGGCTTAATTTCATGCTTTCCCGTGGTTTTCCAGAAATTAGAGAAATCCTTTGCTGATCTGTGTTTAGCCAGGATATCCATCTTTAGCTGCTCTTGATTATTCTGGCACCACTTCAAGCGACTTTTAAATATTTTACGTGATTCGAACATTTCGTCATAAACAATACCTGAAGTGGGCCGGTTGCAAGCTATCTGTTGGGGTTTTCTCGTCGTTGACGGATACCCCGGTAGTTGTTGTAGGAAGATAGTTAGTTCACACCAAACCACTGTTTTGTTCAATAGTTTAATTACGTTTAAGTTACGATTGTTTAGTTATCTGA
Source organism: Aporophyla lueneburgensis (assembly GCA_932294355.1). Lineage (NCBI taxonomy): Eukaryota > Metazoa > Arthropoda > Insecta > Lepidoptera > Noctuidae > Aporophyla > Aporophyla lueneburgensis. The sequence continues at coordinate 26,183,309 of OW028735.1, forward strand.
GCCGCACTTGATTCAATGTTATTATTGATCGACCCGCTTGTGGCTGAGTTTTAGTGACGACTGAATTTATATTAGAAAATAATTAATAAAGTACGTTTAGCGTAATTCATTACGTGCGCAGAAACGTACTTTTGCTGTATGAGCAATATTGGCTCGTACATGCTCCCGAGGGAAAGAATATGTACGCACTCAGATTACCAAACTTGAGTTACAAGTTAAATAGTATACAATACATGTTATTAAGCAATCAAAACAATAAGCAAAAAATAATTCTTAATTAATTAATCATAGTTTAAATCTTGTTCCAATTGCTGGTAGCGGTGGCCGGTAGTTTTCCGAATATCCACCTCGTATTTTGGCGTAGGCAGGAATCTCTTTCAGTTCTATATCTTCTGTCCTTTCTTGAATCTTGTTCGCGTTGACTGCAGTATCGCTCTTCTTACGAGCCTGAAGATATCTTCTTATTCGCCAAACTATTATAGCGGCGACGATTCCTCCCACCAGCAAAGAGCTCATAGCGTAGTTACCTATGTCGTGCACACTTAGGCCGTTAGGTAGGCTCTCTCGTCCCTTTTGTGCGGTTATAAGGTCATCTAATAATTTGTGGTCATTAGATAAGTTTAATTTCGGTAGCACAACCTTTGTGTTTTTGAATGTATTCCACATATCATTTGGTGAGTCAATAGTAGGTACCTCCAAGGTTATTCCAATGTTTGTATTACTACTAAAAACGTTATGTGAATAAATTGTGTTGTCTTTGTGCTGAAGTATGCAGTCCTGACCTAGGGCAAGGAGCCCTGCTTTTGTTATAGTGGTTGTTGTAATTCGATTTTCGCAAACAATGCGAATCGTGCACTCATTGATGCAATTATAAAGCCATATGTTTGGTCTCTGTAATTTTATCCATTGGTCAGCGCATTGTTGTGATACCCAATCACATGTAATGTTATTTACATTTTGACTAATTATTTTAGCTTCGCAGGATGCTGTGGCCCCATGTAGGTTGTTGATAGTTGTAGAGGCGTGGCAGATATGATTGTCCGCCGTCATTGTGGTACACTGCTGAAGATCAACCTCTTCCATCTGTATGTAGGTACTCTTTACGAAGTTGACTCCAATATATTGTGTTGCTGTCTGTATCACTTGACATTGTTCAGCCGTTTCCCATCTAGGAATAACTATATTGCGATACAGTGTATACTCGTCATCGCTTAGTAACGGGATATGTAATTCGAAGAGTAAGTACTGTTCGGTGAGTCGGGCTTTAACATAAATAATGTTGTAAATATTTTTTATGTTCGACCCATTGCTGTGTTTGATAGGCAATGTTAATCTTTTCGGTATGATACCGGCAATGTAATTGAGTTGTTCAGATAGCTGCTCCGGTGTGAATAATTTCATGTCGAGATGGCCTCTGTAGATATCTGTCAATGCACTTAAGAGCATTTCTTGGTTTCTCCTTAGTACTGAGATAAGTAAACTAGCTGTTAAAGCGCCAGCATTGACATCATTCATTGTTTTCATTCGTTGAAATCTGTTTTCTATAACAGCCGTATTATATTTCGTTTCATTCATAAATTGTTGAATTACTTCCAGTTGCGTCTTTACAAAGTCTTCATTTTTCTTGATGACGTTGTTTTCTGCTTCGATAATCAGTGTCTGATTTCGTATCAGTTGTAGTAAATATTGTTCGTTTGTTCTAATTTTTTCTATGTCCTGAGCGTATTTTTCGGCGAAATCGCTGTCAAGGACACCAAATAGGGCTCGTGCAAGATTTCCTACGCCGTTGACGTAGCCACGTCGCCTCCGCTGTTGATGTTGAGATCGCAACAATATGTTATACTCGTTCAGCTGGTCCATTTCGAACTTGAGTTGTTGTGACGTAGAGTGACATGGTTCGTTAGGCATCGTGTCGCATAGTTGGCCTAAATGATTTACGAACTCCTCTACCTTTGTCGTACTTTGCCAGAATGTTGTCAGGTTGTAGTATACAAGAAGTTTCCATTCATCGTGGATGAGTTGGATGTTTCCGACGGGGTCAAAGTACACTGGTTGGTTTTCAGTTAACCGAGTTATTTTAAAATGTTGCAGGGGTGCTGCTAGTCCACATGATAGCGTTGTAAATGCTACTAGTAACATCATAAGCAAACTGTTTACCCCTTTTCGACTTTTATTAGTGCTTTTCTTTGGCTCGTCGTGCTCCGTTTCTGGACTTACTTCTTGTGTTTCAGCGCTTCCGCGTACTTCGTTTATAGGTAGCGGGGCGAGTTTAGTTATGGGTCTTTTAAGTACCCCATTTTGTGTCTTAAGCGTGACTACTCGAACTAAGTTGTCACTGCCTGGGTGCAGTTCTACTACTCGTCCCATAGCCCATCTGCTTGAGGGTAGATTACTTTCCTTGACGAGAACTAGCTGCCCTTTCCGTATGTTTTCTTTAGTTTGTTGCCATTTGTTTCGGTTTTGTAGTGAATGAAGGTATTCTTTCGACCAGCGGCCCCAATAGTGTCGACGCATGAGCTCAATGAGTTTCCAGTTGTTTCTGATGTCTATCGTTTTGCTTTCTTCAGGTTCATTGAGTGGTAGTGTTAGTGTTGGACTCCCCGTGAGAAAGTGACCAGGAGTGAGGTATTCCAGATCTTCAATATCTTCTGATAATGGACACAGTGGCCGGCTGTTCATGCACGCTTCGATTTGTGTGAGAAGCGTTGCAAATTGTTCGTAGGTAAGCTTTTGTTGTCCGATCACCCTTTTCAGGTGTGCTTTCATGGAACGTACTGCGGCTTCCCATAAGCCTCCTGCTGATGGCCAGGATGGAGCGTTGAAATGCCATTCGATTTGGAGGTCGTTGATCTCCTTAAAGAACTCTGACGATTGCAGTGTTTTAAATAGTTGGAACTCTTCTTTTAAAACTCTTGCGGCTCCGACAAAGTTGGTTCCGTTATCCGAGTAAATATGTTTTGGGGTGCCTCTTCGGGCGCACATTCTTCTTAGTGCTGCGATGAAAGTTTCCGTTGATAGGTCCGAAACAAGTTCGATATGCACTGCTTTTGTGCACATACATATGAATATGGCTATGTAGCCTTTGCAGGTTTTTATCCCGCGGCCTTTGTTTATCTTTACGTCCACATGGCCTGTAAAGTCGACGCCGGTATGTGAAAACGGCCTCGATGGAGTAATCCTTTCTTTAGGGAGGTTGCCCATCAACTGTTCACTTCGAGTTGTTGCGTATCGACGGCATCGAATGCATTGTCGCAGTATTTTCTTGACGGTTCGATTGCCGCTGATTATCCAGTAAGTGTTTCTAGTGTTAGCTAGCGTTAATCTTGCTCCACCGTGTAAAGTTCGTTGATGCGCGTTTTCAACAATAAGTTGAGTAAGTCTTCCCTCTCCTGGTAAAAGAACGGGGTGTTTCGTTTCCACTGGCAAGTTTGATTGGTTTAGGCGTCCTCCAACACGTAAAACTCCATTAGAGTCCAGAAATGGATTAAGTTTCAAAATGTTGCTTCTGTTGGCAAGTTTTTCACCTTTGTTTAGGGAATTTATCTCATTATGGAAATAATCCCGTTGCACTGATTTAATAATTATAAATAGCGTGTTGTTTTGTTCGTGCAAGTTCAGTTCATGGCACTCAGTTGACCTTCTTTTGTTTCGTAATGCATCAGCAAAACGTATCACCAAAGTAAGTATTCTTGTAATACGATTTATGTTGCTATGTTGTTCAAGTAATGAATTTATTAATTCATTTTTTATCGACGTGGGTTCCGTACTATTAGTCGTATAACAGTTTGTTAGGAAGCCCTCGTTTGTGCTATAAGTTTCTTTAGAGTCAAGGGCTTGTGTTTCTTGCTCCTTAAGCCATTTAGGGCCTTCCCACCAAAGGGAATAGTTGACCAGTTTGGATGGTGGAAATCCTCTTGTGGCACAGTCGGCAGGGTTTTCGTTTGTTTTTACGTAACCCCAGTTGATCGCAGGCACGATGTTTATTATTTGTGTTGTTCTGTTAGTTACATACTTTTCGTATTTAGTTTGATTTCCCTGAAGCCATGCTAGAACGACCTTAGAGTCGGTCCAGCAGGTAATCTTTAGCTCGTAATCTTCAAGGATTTTTGTTATCCTTTGTATGAGCTTCGCTAGCAAAACTGCGGCGCATAATTCCAATCTCGGTATTGTAGTTTTCTTCTTGATTGGTGCCACTTTAGTTTTTGCTGCGAGTAGTGTTGTTTCGTAAGCGCCACTGGATGACGTAGTTCGGCTGTAGATAACGCATGCGTAGGCTTTCTCGCTCGCGTCACAGAAGGCTTGCAATTCGATCGTACTATTGTTTTCATTTTTTATCCATCTTGGTAAACTTATGAATTTTATGTTTGGCAGGTCGGATTTTATTTGCCTCCATTCCTTTTCTATGGAATCCGGTACATTTTCATCCCAGCCAATATTTTGGCAGCTATCATTCCATAGTTTTTGGAAAAGCAGTTTTGCTTGTAGTGTTATTGGAGCCAACCAACCGAGTGGATCGTAGATCTTCCTTATTTCTGACAATAGCCTGCGTTTTGTATATGATGCATTTTTGCTGTCATTAGGTGCTTCACTAATAAAATGGAATGTGTCGCTTGCGTCATTCCATGTGAGCCCCAGTGTTTTGCTGAACTCTTGTTGTTTGAAGTTAAATTCGTTATTGTTACTTTTCTCTTTCTTTTGTAGGTCTTTGAGAATAGATGGTTCGTTCGTGGACCATTTTCGTAAAACAAAACCACCTTTCTTCAGTAGTTCGCTTAGCTCTTTTTGCAGTAGCTTTGTCGATTCTATGGTATGTTGGCCCGTAATGGCGTCATCCATATAAAATTCGTTAAGTAGCGCCTTTTGGGCCAGAGGGAAAGCGTTGCCTTCATCTTTGGCCAGCTGTTGGAGAGTCCGCATCGCTATGAATGGTGCGACTTTGGTCCCGTATGTTAGGGTACACAGTTGCATAGCTCTCAGTGGTTCTCTCTTGGATTCTCTCCAAATAATTCTTTGAAGACATTGTTGATCTTGATGAATAAGGATTTGACGGTACATTTTCTCAATGTCCGCCGTTAGAACATATCTATAGCTCCGCCATTTTATGACCAGGGATAGTATGTCCTTTTGTAGATTTGGCCCTTTTTCCATCAAATCGTTTAGGCTGTATCCGGAGTCTGTTTTCATTGATGCGTTAAAAACAGCTCGTAGTTTCGTTGTTGATGAGCACTCCCTTACTACGCCGTGGTGTGGTAGGTAGGATTGTACTCGACTTTCCGATTCTGTCGCGGGTTTCATGTGACCCAAATCGATGTATTCTCGGATGAAATCTTTGTATAGTTTAGCGAAGTGTTCTTGCCTCGCCATTTTCTTTTCTAAATGAAGAAACTGTGCTGTAGCTTGAGGTTTCGAGTTACCCAGGTTTTGTTCGTAGTCAGCGTGCATTGGCATTTTCACCACATAACGCCCGTTGCTTAATCGTTTGGTTGTTTCTGTGTAATATTTTTCACAGAATTCGTCTTCCGTGTAGTTTTCGGATTCCGAAGGGATGTCTTCTATTTCCCAAAATTTTGTTAGATTGTCTAGCTCTGTTAGCGTTACTAGACAGTTAACCTGCTTTGTAGCTCCGCACAATATCCAGCCCAACTTTGTCTGTTGTGCTACTGGGGAACCATTGTTATGCTTAATTATTCCTCCTAGGATCACGTCGGAGTAAACATTTGCTCCAAGCAGAAGATCGATGGGTCCAGAGATGTTGTAGTCTGGATCAGCTAACTCAATATTGTGAAGATGTGTCCAGTTCTCTGTGTTGATCGTTGAGTTTGGCAAATTGTTGATGAGTTTACTCATCACTAACGCTTCTGTTAGGAATGTATAATCAGAGTGGATAGACTTGCATTCCAATTTTATCATCCCTTTACTTTTGCCCATTATAGTGCCAACTCCAGTGACCGCAGCGTTCATTTTATTTCGGGGTAAGTTCAACCGTTGTGCAGCATTTTCTGTGACCAAGCTTACTTGAGAGCCTTGATCCAGTAACGCCCGAAGGATGACGTAATCTCCTTCCTTGTTCTTGACCCGTAATTGAAGAGTCGTTAAGAGTATCTCTTGTTCACCGTTAATGTGATTAGATGTTCGCTCAGCCATCGTTGATGTGGTTGGCGTTGATTGTTGCCCTTTCAGATTATCATCATGGAGAAGAGAGTGATGCTTGTAGTTACACGTGCGGCATTTTTTCATTGAGTTGCATTTATTTCCGCCGTGACTAAACAAACAATTTTTGCACAAGTTAAGATTTCTTGTTGTTTTGTTTCGCGTTGCGACATCCGTGTCCATGAATGTAGGACACTGCCTCAGCGTGTGATCGTTTTTGCACAGTGGACATTTCCTCAGCGTTGCATGGAAGGTTTTTGTCCACTTTTCTGTGTCTTTAAAGTTCGTTGACTTGTTGTTGTTATAGTTTTTATGTTGGTTATTTGATGAGTAGTTTTGTTTCCCGCCATTCTTTTTGTTACGGGATGTTTCTAGAGTCATGAACTGCAATTCCAGGAACTCCATAAACTCCTCTAAGTCTGGCAGCTCTCTTGACTGTTTCATCGTTTTTATGTAGTCAGCGTACGTGACGTCATCCAGTTTGGAGGATAGTAAATAGACGATAAGTGGACCCCATACAGGAATATTAATGTCTATGTTTTCTAGGCCATTTAAACACTCTTTAGTTGTGTCATACAGCTTCTTCATGTTAGTCGAGTTTGGTTTTTCTATGGACGCTTGATTGAGAAGTGTTTCTATGTAGGAAGTGAAAAGTAATCGCTTGTTGTCGTAGCGGTGCTCAATAATATTTAGGCACGAGTCATAATTCTCAGCACTCACAGGAAGGTGCTTGATTAACTTTTCTGCTTCGCCTTTCAATTTTGACTTTAGGAACTTCATTTTCTGCGTTTTGTTCAGCGTTGGATTGTTATGAATCATCTCAAAGAATAAATCCCTAAAGGAGATCCAGTTGTTGAAAGTTCCGTTGAACTCCGGTAATTCCATACGCGGTGTTGTTTTTTCATAATGGGATGTCTCAAAGATTTTTCTATTTAGCTCTTCCTTTAGGTTGTCGTAGACTTGCTCCCAATGGTCGAATTTTGCTTCATAGTCCTTGTCGTTCCCTTGCAGTAAATAGCTTAGTTCCCAGTGAATCTTGTCGATGGATTCCCACTTCGATCGTAATATGTTGACTTGATCTTGGAGTTGCCACTTCTCTTTCATGTCATCCAGATTAATTTTGGAGACCGCTCGCTTAAAAGCATTGAAGTTACACATTTGATTACGTAACAGAGTTGATAGGTGCTTGTCCGTTTCATCCCCGATTTGTTGGTGTACTCCAGTTGTATCAAAGTGCGGTGTTCCGGGAGTTTCTAGTATTTTCGGTTTTGAAATACCCGAAAATCCAGGTTCGCTTATCAACTTGTTTCGTAGTTGATTCATAGATTGCATTGTTTCGTCAAACATGCTTCTAGTGATAATAAATATGTCCTGCCTAAAGTAGTCATGGTCTCTTTGGCCAGATTCATACTTCTTCAAAATTTCATGATTCGATCGAAACTCATCCCACAGGGATTGTAAAGCTTCGATGCGCTTGTTCAGGTAGTCTGTGGTTTTTCTACTCACAGCATCCTTTTTATAGTTGGTTTGTAGAGTTTTGATTCTCTCGTAGCTGTTTTGCTGTCTCGTTATAAGTTCCACGAATTCAGGGCAGTCTTCTGTCGGCATTGTTTCTGCCTTGTGGCTGCGCGTGGTTGGCGTGTAAGTAGTGAGTACTCACGAAGTTTTCGGAGCTGAAGTAACCGCAGGATGTGATCCCCGCTGATTATTTCTAAGTTGAAGCAGTAGATGTAATCTCCGCCGATTGTTTCTTTATGGAAGCAGTAGATGTAATCTCCGCCGATTGTTTAGTTGTAGTTGTAGCAGTAGACGTCTTTTCTGCTGGTTCGTTAGTTACAGGCACTCAGTGTAGCTCACCCTCCTTTACGTTATGTGCAACGTCTCAATGCTATTGGTGAGACCCGCTTGTGGGAGGCCAATAACACCGATTTGCTAACGTAACTGGGATATACCACGCTAAGCACTCTGCTGATGAGGAGACACGACGGCTTACGAGGTGATATGCCGCGTGATCCGGCTCGAAGGACCAAAAGATGTTGGGGTTTTCTCGTCGTTGACGGATACCCCGGTAGTTGTTGTAGGAAGATAGTTAGTTCACACCAAACCACTGTTTTGTTCAATAGTTTAATTACGTTTAAGTTACGATTGTTTAGTTATCTGAGCCGCACTTGATTCAATGTTATTATTGATCGACCCGCTTGTGGCTGAGTTTTAGTGACGACTGAATTTATATTAGAAAATAATTAATAAAGTACGTTTAGCGTAATTCATTACGTGCGCAGAAACGTACTTTTGCTGTATGAGCAATATTGGCTCGTACACTATCCACGTTTCGAACTTAAGCCTGGCCACTTTATGAGATTCACGAACATGTGCATTCCAGCCACATAAATGCCCTACTTAATTTAGTGCTCCTCTTTGCGCTAGACCCAACAGCGACACTACTCAGGGTTTCCACAATACGGTTATACAACCTATCCAATACAATTTTATGGTCATCCAAGCTGCATGACCCACGACTGCATTCCGTGAATTCGGTGGGAAAATCAATGGCTCGAAAAACATTATTACAAAGATCGCAGTAGGTTTTATCTGCGTTTCATCTCTCTCACCCCACACAACTGAGTCACGCCGCACGTCGCTAGTCGCTAGTCACCAACTTAAGCCTTACAACAGTTATGTCACAGCTAATAAGTAAAGGTAAATGATCCGACATGTAAACATCTTCCAAGACACGTACCCCGACTACAGTTTGTCTGGCCGATAATGACACGACACAGTGGTCCAGCCAACGTCTGCAGCCATGAGCTTCGCTAACAAATGTGTAAGTATTAGTCTGTGTGCCTAACCTTTCCAGGTCGATACAGATCCAAGAGTGATCCGAACAAAAGCTTATCATTTCATTACAAAATAATTCCTGAGGGTGAGCATTAAAATCACCTAAAATAAACAAGTTTTCAACATTCTCACTAATGACTATTGCACTTATTTCACCCAAAACCTCTGTCATAATTGGTAAGTTATCCGGTGAGTCAGTCGGCATATAAACAGAAAAAACAATAATGGACCGTCCGTCAACATTAGCGCGTATAGCAGTCAGTCGAGGGCTGGCACACGGCACCACAGTATCACTGTCAAACATACCCTTCCTCCAGAGTATGGCAACTCCCCCATGAGGTCTCCCCTTCAGCAAGCCCATAGAAGTATCTACAGCAGATTTACCTGTATACTCAAAATCACTAGAAATTGTTCCCAATAATGGTATGTCATGGGGAAGCAACCACGTCTCCTGAAGTGCTACTAGATCAGCCATTTCACAAATATGTCTTATATTGTCAAGAGACCTTTTGACCGATTTGCAATTAAAACTAATTAAATTAAAATACTCTTTAAGATTTAAATCCATACTGATACAATAATTAACTTGCGTCCGTTTTAGTTTTATACATAAACTGCACAAAACGCCTGAACGTTATTCCATTAGGCCAAAACTTATCATCTAAGAATAATTCTAAATTACATTTGGAGACATACATTTTATAAGCATTATACTTTTTATTTTGCTTCATATTTAACTTTTTTAGGGATACAACATCATTTGTTTTTTCCTTTATATAGTTAACTAGCTTTTGCCAGCGGCTTCGCCCGCGTGGAGGTCGGAAATTATCCCGCGGGACCGTACTACCGGGATAAAAAGTAGCCTATGTCCTTTCTCAGGCTCTAAACTATCTTTATACCAATTTTCATTTAAATCGGTTCAGTAGTTTTAGCAGGAAAGCGAGACAGACAGACAGACAGACCGACAGACAGAGTTACTTTTGCATTTATAATATTAGTGTGGATAATGTCATTCTCACACGTTTCTTTACAAACATTCGAGATAAACAGCGGGACTTTTATATCTGCCGCTCTAAATTTGCCATCAGACGCAGCAGCACAACCTCTTTGCCCTATAAGTTTATAATTACGTTTGGACGTTTTATTTCTTACTACCTGCCATTCTGAGTCACTGTCCCTAACCACTTGCTTATTTTTCTCACTCCCTTGCGGCGTTGGTACACTACTATTGCGAGCACTGAGTTGTTGAGTAGCCGCGTTCGAGATTGTTTCCTTTAAAACCGGCGAGCGAATATCATTAGTAGCGGAACGCACCGATGCGTCGGCGCAGCTCGGCTGCCTCAACGTCGCAGGTAACGGTGAAACCGCAGTGCTTGCTGGGGCCTCCACGCGTAACACCGGATGCTCTGTCTCGCTTACTCGTGCACTAACGCTGTACGTTAGGCTCGCTTGACGACAGTCTGTCTCCCTTGCACCTTTCGAAAGCACAGTATTTGAAGGCGCGTCCACGTGTGTAACTGCGACCGCCGATTTGTCTTTTACGCGAGTGACAGAGATAGAGATCATCGCATCCTTTTGACTTCGCTTTAGGTGACGAATGCCTAGCACGTGAAGGCCGTCCGTTAACCTTTGATTCAGCTGATTTAATAGGTACATATTGTGGCACATAATTAAGACCTATAGGTCCACTATCAAACTCAAAGCTATTTTGTAGACGAGCACCTCGCTTTCTGTTTATATTTGCACTTGATCCGAAATCATCGATGATCGATGCGTTCTTCATATGCTCAACCTCTGATTTGAGTTGATTAAACTCCTCAGACGACACTATTCTCTACTCAAGCGCACACATCTGGTTTTTAAGGCCCAGGATATCCCTCAGAAGCCGTGTCACGTAAACATGGTCAAACGTGACCGGTGGGAGTTTATGTAATTCCTTTGCTACAAAAACCGGGACAATCTCAGGATCAGCACTTTTCATCACGCAGATAATGTCTTCAAGATCTCTAGACATTTTCTTCTTCCCCTGTTTTCGACGAATGGGCATCTTTCTCAAATTCGGCATCGAGTCAGCGAGCAATGTTTTGGCCTTCACAATTTCGGCATCAGAGAAAGACGCGGTACACAGCTGATGTATACTCTCTGCATCCATGAAATCCATAACGTTGCTTAGAAACGCCAAGAGTTCATTTATTACGACATTACAGTTCGCACACTTTACTATATTCGAAGACATTTTTTAAACTTCGCATGTGAGTCACCAAATCAATCAAATCAAATCAAATCAAAATATTTTTATTTCACATAAGCCTGCAAGGGCACTTATGAAACGTTAGAAGCTAGGTGCACGGTTCCAAATTGTTGATTCCTATGGAGAAGAGCCGGCAAGAAACTCCACGGTTACTCTTTTAAAAATAATTGGGTTTTACAATATTTTCAAACAACAGTTTTAATAGGTATGCGAGAACAGTGTAGGACTGTCAACAAGTACTACTAAAACCACCAACCAACCAGGTACTACACCAACTAACGACATTTACGCGACCGCGTTCAATGGCGCTTAGCGCGAGACTGCTTTTAAATACTGAAATTTATTAATCTCATTTAACCCCACATTGTTATTAATAAGCGAGTTGAATGTGCCATAGAATTCTAACCACGTATTGTAATTGCCATCAAAGATCGGTAGCTTTACAGTAGTCAACTTAAAGCTCTTGATATTATTCCCACAGCAATGAGTTGATCCCTGACTATTATGAGACTTGACACTCTCATCTGGATCTTTACTTTCCTGAATTTCAATTAATTCTTGAGCAGAACTAATTACAAAATAAAATAAGTTTTCAGTTACATTCCTATCCGAACTTTTTCCAGGTTTATCAGAGGCTCCTTGAGTACCAAATTCACTTGAAACTTCATCTTGTAAAAGCTCAATTTTACATTGAATTGTATCATACTCATTAAACAATACTTCAATTTTGCTCAAACGGACTTTTAACTCATTGACTTGTTGCTTTGAAGCATCTACAATTTTACGAAACTCTGCTAGGTAATTATTAAAATGTGTAAGTCTACCTTTCAATGAAACTCGTTTCCTAATTAACTCCTTTACCTCCGTGTCAGACGTAATGCAGAGGAAACGTTCAATTAAATTAATAATGTAATTTATAAATACCTGACTCCACGCAAACCTCTATGCAACAGCTGCACTATACAATATGGTCACTCCAAATATGCGGCCACCACGCTGCTCGTAGGCCCTCGCACCGGGCGCCGCCGCCGAAGCTAGGTTCGTTTCCAGGCCACGCGCGGTATATACTGGCGTTTGGTTTACGGTAGGTAGGTATTTTTCGAGCTGAAATTGCAGAAATTATGCGTCAATCCCCAAGCAGAGCAAGCGTGCATGAGATAAATCGTTTTGCCTGTGCTTAAAGCGGAATGCAACGTTGCTGACGGCAATGCTAATTGAGAAACTCACACGTGTTCAACAAGTCAAGGTCAAATTATTATTTTCTTAGCCAGTTCTGATATTTTGCAGCGTGAATGAACTATCTATCTGTAATCTAACTTATTACAGATAAATAGTTCATTTACATAGGCTGCATTAAAAGTATCGGGAATGGAATATTTCCACTGTTCCTGTCATATTAAAATCTTTTTAATTAAAAACTCCTTGGTTTTAAATTCGAATACCATTTATTTATTTTTTTAAAGATTGTCGGTCTTGTCACAAGGTTTTGTCAAACTTGTTTAGTCGTTGAGAAAATGGAATCGACTCGAGAAAATTCAAGAGCGATGATTTATTATGACTTTCGAAGTGACTTAACAAAAAAACAGTGTGTTGACCGGATGATTTCTGCATTTGGTGATGAAGCCCTATCCAAAACCACAATTTATCGCTGGTTTGCTGAATTTCAACGTGGACGTGTCAAGCTCAGTGATGATCCCCGTCAAAGCCGTCCAAAAACTGCAGTCACCCAAGAAAACGTTGATGCTGTGCGTAAGCTGATTGAGGAAGATCGACATGTGACATACCGCGAAATTCATGCAACTTCAGACATTGGCATGAGTCAAATACAAATAATCTTGCATGAACAATTAGGTGTAAAAAAGTTGTTTTTTCGATGGATACCGCATTCGCTCTGTGAAGAGCAAAAAGCAGCTCGCGTTACTTGGTGCGTCAGAACTCTCGAAAGATTCCACGCAGGGTCCTCAAATGCTGTATACAACATCGTATCAGGTGACGAATCCTGAATATACGCGTACGAACCCGAAACAAAAAACCAGTCACGAGTTTGGGTGTTCGAAAATGAGTTCATCATCATCATCTCAGCCGCAAGACGTCCACTGCTGGACATAGGCCTCCCCCTATTTGGGGGGCTTTGCCATAATCGCCACGCTTGGCAAGCGGGTTGGCGATCGCAGTATGATGGTAAAATGCATAGAGAACGCTGCTGCCCATTCTCTAGTAAATCCCTTAGTCGCCTTTTACGACACCCACGGGAAGAAATGGGGTGATGCTATTCTTTATGTCCGGCACCACATGGGACAAATGAGTTAAAGCCAACAAAAATTGTTCGTTCACGGAGTGTTGCAAAAAAAATGGTGGCCACGTTTGTCTCCAAAACCGGCCATGTTGCGACTATTCCTCTTGAGGGACAAAGAACGGTTAATGCAGAATGGTATGCTAGCATTTGTTTGCCACAGGTCGTTTCTGAACTCCGTAAAGAGAACCGCAACCGCCGCATCATTCTCCATCACGACAGTGCGAGTTCTCACACCGCGCACAGAAAAAGAGTTTTTAGACCAAGAAAACATAGAATTATTAGACCATCCGCCGTACAGCCGAGACCTAAGCCCTAATGATTTCTATACTTTTCCTAAAATAAAGAATAAATTGCGTGGTCAGAGATTTTCATCACCTGAAGAAGCTGTGGACGCCTACAAAACGGCCATTTTGGAGACCCCAACTTCCGAATGGAATGGTTGCTTCAATGATTGGTACCATCGTATGAAAAAATGTGTCAAATTTCGCGGAGAATACTTCGAAAAGCAACGAATACATTTTTAAATACTAATGTTGTACGCTGCCAGGCTAGACTAGACCCCTACCATAGGATTTCAAGTGCGCAGTGGAAGTGTGATAATCGTGGGGCTCTAGAGACAAGAAGTGGCGAGCGAAACTAGTCCGCCGTACGCGGAGCAGACAATCAAATCAAACACTTACAATACAACAAAAGAACTTACCTGGTGGTTGAAGGACACTGCTTCTGGGGTTACCTGGAGTTATGTATGTAAGTGAGTGTATATGTATCGTGTCGTGACGTTATGAGTATTCTCCTGGTAACAATCCGCTTGCAATAAGGCTGGAGGCAATCACAGCATGCGGTCTTCAAATCACTCATTCCCAATAGCGTCACTTTGCTTAACCTTTAAACTATTTCAACAAGATATGTCCAAAACCCGTGTTATCACGTCAAATTAGGGGTTAATTACAATCACCACAACTGGGTCATGACAGATTGTCCACAAAACGACCGGGGTAAGGGATAACTTTCCAAAAGATCGCGAAATACAACCGGCGACGCGTTCCCCTTTTTCCCACCGAAAATCCAAGAGAGATGTCAAGTGTCAAACTGACAACTGACAGTTCTCACTGTTACACGTTTAGAAACGTAGGCGCATAAAGTAATAAACGGTACCGAACAAATGTTATGTCACTTCCTTGATTCCCGAAATTTTCAGTGCCGCCCTCGTAGCACAAACTTGCAACAAATTCACACAAATGAAACACAAAGGATTGTGGGACAGAGAAATAGGGTAAGGATTGGGCGGACTATAGGTATGGAACGGGGAAACCTCCTTTGCATGAAGTTGACCTGCTGTCAAGCCATTGGATTCCAGACACCAAGCACCAATCACCCACGCCACGTGCTTCTAGATTCTTCGAATGTACTTCAACCAGCCAGGCACGCCTTCGCCGAGTGCTTCTAGCTTCTTCTTTTTTACTCGTTCGTATTCGTGCTTCCCGCACAGAAAGTCATTGTCATTGTCGCCAAATTGTTAATTGATACAAGTTTATACTAAATTGCCAATATTTTATTAGATGTTGAGGATTTACTAGTACAAAGTTATGAAATAAGAAAAAAATTGTCGGTTTTGCTCCGATCGTGTCTACAGTCTACACACGGGCTCGCGTCGCTGCAGTGGGGCGACTCACGCGCTGGCTTGCAAAATGGCGGGCGCGCACCGTAGTGTGTGCGTCGCCCGCTAAGGGTCGCTTGAACAGCCCCCCTAGCCAAGTCACAAACGTTTACCGTTCTACAATCGGTAACGCCTCAGTGTCAGCAATTGTAGAAAACGATAAGTTGGTAGCCATGTTGAAACGCCTGAGTCGGCCGCTCGTTCTACAATGTCTTTAGAAAAACGACACCTTATAACAAAGGATTTAGCGTTGAACATTGTGGAAACGATAAAAAATCATTCTATCATTTTGAACGATGTGAATTTGGCTACGAATTTTCTGTTCGTTTGTTCTAACCACGTGACTTAACGTTGAGCGACTACCGTTAACGATTGCAGATTATCAAGTTGGCTAGGGGTGCAGGGATAGCTTGATGTGCTGGCGTCTGTACCGTTATTTAATTTTTTATCCATTTATTTTAGCTTCGACTGTGACAGAAAATTTTATTTCTACTCTAAATAACACGGATCCGCCACCAATCCTTCTAGCAAACTACGAAAACGACAGTGAAAGCGAAACTAAAGACTTTTCTGCAGATGATAGTGGTGATGAATATGAGAAATCTGTAAAACGTAGCCGTATAAATTCAACATCATCTAGTTCACCGACGAGCTCTTCGTCTTCTACTTCATCGTCTAGTTCATCCGACACTACTTCTAGCTCAACATCGACTACTCATGATTCTATCAGAAATTCCAACTTAACCCTAGAGCCCTTGGGCACGCCACAATTGCGGCGGTAAGTCCCCTCTTTGAGGAGTGGATAGAGAGGCGCCACGGCGTCCTCACCTTCCGCCTGACGCAGGTTCTCACCGGGCATGGGTGCTTCGGTGGGTTCCTGTTCAGGATAAAGCGGGAGGATACGTCCGGGTGTTTCCATTGCGAGGATCGTCTGGAGGACACGGTGGAGCATACGGTGGAGGTGTGCCCTGCTTGGGCGGAGCACCGCCGTGTCCTCGTGGAGGCGATCGGCGGCGGCGACCTCTCGCGTCCGGCCCTGGTGCGAGCCATGGTACGGAGCGAGAGGGAATGGGAAGCCGTCACCTCCTTCTGCGAAGCAGTAATGCTCGCGAAGGAGGAGGCGGGGCGCGTGAGGGAGTGGCAGTCTCTGCGCCCTCACGTCCCTAGCCGCCGCAGGAGGAGACGCCCCGGGCGTCGGGAGTCAATAGCGGACTCCCGGCCACCGTAGGCGCGAGCTTGCGGGTGGCGAGCAATGGGTAGCTCGCCGCCCGATAAGGACCAAGCTCGGGTCGACGGCGCGCAGTGTTCCACGCGCGCCTCAAAGAGATGTCAGCAGCAGTGTAGGGGTCTACTAGGACCGATGCCTGCCGGGGTCGCGTGATTGTTCGAAAGAGATACCGTGACCCTGGCACATGGGCAACTGATGGAACACGGGTGGGTTTTAGTCAGTAAAAGTCTGACACGCCCTCCCGCTCCGCCCAGAGCGGGAGAAGTCATTTGATGATTTCCCATCCTGAAAAAAAAAAAAAAAAAAAAAACCCTAGAGCCCTACACTAGTGTGGTATGTCTGGTTTTCCTACATGGGGTGCTGGAGCACCCCATAGCTAATGACTATGTTTCGTTTTAAATAAAACCATGTTTTATACCTATGTTTTTTTCTTAGCTATAATTAAAAACGGAGATCACAATCAACTATAAAATCAAAATATTCTAATTAATTTGAGCACCTTTGGCATACTTTAACTTGATGTTCCAAGCAAATTGGAATATTGCACTTGTTGCATTTGGTCTTGGTCTTCCGGTCTTTATTTCTTGTGCAGAAACCACAACGTCCTTGTGTGTGTTGTCCAATAGATGAACTTTGATGTGCAACAGGTTTTTTTAGGCTTCCGGAAATCATTTCCCTTATATCCCTCCTCAAACATGGCTTCTGCAAACATTCCTCCAAATGTTCATTGATGAGCCCAAATCCCAAGTTCCTTAAAAAAGTGCGACGAAACTTTATATCAGGCTTATTGTTTGCCTTCGAGCATTTGTAAAGGACCCAGGAGTTTATTCCAATACCATTTAAAAGTCCATAAAATATGCACATAAGCCAGCGTCTAGTTTTTCTTTGGACTGAGTATTTCTTGGCCATTGCATCGAAAACGTCGACGCCTCCTTTTGTTTTATTATAGTAATGTATAATTTCAGGAAGCTCAACTTCATTGTTTTTGTCTGGAGAGTTGTGGAGAGTTGACAAAATGATGACGACTTTCTTCTGGGTTGATTTTGGGGGACAGTAGGACATAAGTGTTAGTGGTCCATCATACGCAACATAGCAGAGTTTTTCTCTCGATGTTGTAGCTCCAAAAACAACTCTGGTATTTCACCCTTATTTTTCCTTGTGGTTCCCACCATAGTTAATAATAGTTTAGTTCCCACCATAGTTTTTATTTAGGAACAAAAACATATTGACATAAATTACAATAGAAACGATGATAGCTACAAAAATTATAAACTGTGTCGTAGCTATCAACGCCCGTCTAAACATGTGAAACACATTGTTCCAGACACGTGACATGGGCTACAATTTGGCTCAGAATTTAAATTTAAGCATAAAATAAAAATTAAAAAAATTACAAAAGAAAAACTAAATGTATATATTTTGAGTAGTGGTGTAATGTGGAGTGGAAGTGTGAATGAGGGTATGTGTGAGTGTAGGTGTATGTGAGTGAGACCATGTGTAAGGGAGCATTGTCTAGGTAAGTTTTTAAGTTTTCACAATTTCTTCAGTCATCATATGATAGAGATTTCAACCAGTCGGTCAATTTAACTCTTAAGTTCTTACGAGATAACCGGTAAATTTCGATGCTTTTGTTTACTATATTATAGATCTTTGGGCTAATGAACCTAAAGTATCTTCTCGCCACTGCTGCTGTACAAGGAATTATTTTGCAGACTCTATCAGAGAGGCGTTTCGTTGTACTATAGTTTGGGTCGAAGGGCACGAACTTGTGTTTTTTGAGTACAGTCTGTAGTACGAAGAGCTGCCTCACCGTGAGAACTTTGCATAGAGAATAAAGATCCGAGTGTCGGATAGCGGATTGGTTTCTTAGAAAGGCACTTCAGCACGGCCCTCTGCGCCCTTTCTAGTCGCAGCATGGTTGTTTTATGAGCACTGCCCCACTTGGTCACGCAATACCCAAGGACTGATTGAACGAGAGCATGGTATACAGTTATCAGGCATTTGAAGTCAGCAACCGCCCTAAGCTTTTTAAAAATGTAAATCAATCTTCGCACTCGTGTCACCGATGAGTTGATCTGCTTTTTCCAATTTAAATGTTGGTCAATGATTACGCCGAGATAGCGTATGTTGTCGGTTGAGTCGATGGGTGTACAGTTACACTTGGAAAAGTCGGTGAGTGAGCACTCATGAGCTTTAATTTCCAAGGAAATGGGGGGCTGACTTAAAATGCCTGGGGTAAAGGCAATAAATTTAGTCTTGCTGATGTTGAGTGTGAGGAGGTTTCTATTCAACCATTTCCTGACCGTACTGAAGGCCATCTCCGCTTTAGAGAAAGTTTCACGCCAATCTTTACCGTGAATTACTAGAGCTGTGTCATCTGCGTATGTTACTACTTTACAGTTAGGAGAAGACAATTGGCACAGCTCGTTCACGTAAATGAGGAAGAGTGTTGGTCCAAGAACACTTCCCTGAGGGACGCAAAAACAACATTCTCTACTTTACTCGTGTAGCTATCTATTTTGACTACCTGGTGGCGGTCTTTCAGTTAGCTACGGAAAATGTCGTGAGCTATACCACGAATGCCAATGCTTTCCAGCTTGGACAGCAATTTGGGGACAGAAACGGTGTCGAAGGCTTTTGACAAGTCTAGAAAGATACCAATAGATTTTTCTTTATTATTCAGGTGACCAATTATTATGTCTGTGAGTTCCTGAACTGCGTCGTCTGTTAATTTTCCAATTCTGAAGCCAAATTGGTTGGAAGCTGAAATATTGTTTTTTATAAGAAAATTTACAAGTTGAAATTCAGCACCTTTTCAAAAATTTTGGACAATGTTGTAAGTACAGATATAGGTCTGTAGTTGGAGACACTGCCCCTGTCGCCAGTTTTGAATATTGGGTGAACTATAGCCGTTTTGAAAGCACTCTGAAATATACCTAAAGATAGGCACAGGTTAAAATGTGGACAAGAGCTGGAATGATAGAGTGCCTAGTAGCCCTAATAACGGACGCCGAAATGCCATCACAACCCACAGCACACTTGTCCTTTAGGTTTAGAATGATTTGGTCGATTTCTTCTTCATCCACGCCATACACAACCATGGATCCCAAAGGGGATGGCATGCCAGAGCTCAGTACTGCAGATTCAGGTTGAATATCTGATTCTGCTGAGGTTGAAATTTGTTGGGGGATTTTAGAAGCTAAACTACTGCCAACACTAGCGAAATAATGGTTTAACTCGTCAATTGACTGAGTGGTATCGTCACAGCACTTCAGTAGCTCTGAGGCAGGTGTTTTGCTATCCTGATTCAAGTTCGTCACTTGCTTGATTAGTCGCCAAGTCTCCTTCGGGCAATTCTTGGCCCTCTGAAACTCGGCGGTTTCATAGTCTTCTTTGAGTTTTTTGAGAAGGTTATTACAGTAATTACGATAGCGGAGGAAGACAAGTTTTTGAGACTCGTTATCAGGATCTGTCAAGACGGTCCTAGATAGTTTGTCTCTATGACTTATACATCTCAGAAGGACAGGAGTAATCCAGGGCTTCAGAAAACGCATTCTACTAGGGATGATTGAAAAGTGAGTGTGGGTTTTTATGGAGATTGACAAAACCGAGATCAGACTTTCAGTGGCTCGGTCTGGGTCGTTACACTGTAAAATAGACAACAGACAGAGATGTGAATTTTTGAGAGATTTTTTTTGGGGGCATTTGTAATTGTCGTATATTGGTTGCAGATAAGAAGAACAGGAAAATGATCTGTAATAAGAGAGTCCCTGGTACCAAGGTTGTGGAGGCGGTAGGCGATTTCAGTAAAACATGATCGAGACAGTTCGCGAGCCTGGTGGGGATAGTGTGCGACGGAAGCATTGCATGGGACTAGTGATGGGCAGTGGATAAATACTCGGAGGATAAATACTCGAGTTTTTATCCGAAACGGATAAATACTCAGTTTTTACTCAAAATGATGGATAAATATATTTTTTGTGCATTGGATGATTCTTTTATAATGTTAATGACGTGTACTGTTATTTGAACTTTCCGAAATACTATCTTTTTACATTGTTTAGTTCTAACATCAATTGCCAGGGCTGTAATTATGTTAAGAGTCCCACTTTCTTTAATAGAACATGCTCTTAGATATTTTTTTAGAACCTTTCTTTAATGAGAGTGTACAGAATCGCCACACAAGTGAATGTCTCCGTGTAGAAATTCTAAAAGACATTATAAACACGGCGAAGAAAAGTTTTAAGCCTTTAAACTGCGAAGCACACATTATTAATTTGCTGACTAATGGGTCCGCAATATGAAGATTTCAACAATTTTATAAACTATGCAGCTATGTTAAAGCTGGCACAAGTTGGGGCATGTGATAAATATAAAAGCCGCTCTCTTAGTGTTAACAACAAAAGATACTGACATGTCAAATGACACAAGTAGCTTTCCTTGATGTTATTTTTGTGGGATTGCGTATATCAATGCTTCTCTCTTTCAAATAGAGCCAAACAAGCACCCACCTAGTGTATATCATCTTCTAGGATAAGAAATCTAAAATGAGGTTTATTTTGTTTAATTTTCTTGACAATAAAACAAAGAATCAAATTCTCTCAGCAGTGGCAAATGAAACGATGAAATGGTGATGATCTGCGTCACTCAAAGACTAAAGATCGAGTTAAATCAAGACAAAGAACTGGATGCCATAGATTTTATAAGCGGAACGTCGAAATGATTGTTGAATGTGGAAGTAATGCCAACATTCGCTGCATAAGGCCAGGAACGGTTGTTAGTGAAAACCTTTTATTTGGATGAACACTAACGAAATAAGCCCCTTAGCCGAGCGCGAGGGAGAGGCAATCTCTGCGCTCTAACGCCTCTAGCCACCACAGGAGACTCCCCGGGCGCCGGCAGTCAATTGCTGATTCCCGTCCACCGTAGGCACGGGCTTTGGGGCGGCTAGCAATAAGTAGCTTGCCGCTCGGTAAGGACCAGGCTCGGGTCGACAGCGCGTTGTGTTCTGCACGCGCCTCAAAGAGATGTCAGCATTTTTGATGGGGTCCGCTTGGACCGATGCCTGCCAGGGTCGCGAATTTGTTCGAAAGTGTTACCGTAGCCCTGGCATAGGCAACTGAAAAAAGACGGGTGGGTTTTAGTCAGTGAGTCTGAAACGTCCTTCTCCTCTACCCAGGGCGGGCGACGTCATTTGATGATTCCCACCCAAAAAAAAAGCCTGGTGGAAAGAGATATGTTTTTTGACAAAGTTAACTAAACGAGCATTCTTTCAACACCGTATACTTTTGTCGCAACAGAAAGACCTTTTAGACTACACACAAATATTCAAAGAAAAAAAATGTGACGACAGAAAAACCGGCAAAACTTGCATTTATTAAATATAATTGGTTTATTTTGAATGATTGAAGTGATTATTTTTTGACGAACTCTATTCTTTATTGAGTGAAATTATTGGAAATATAGTCTTTTTAACTGTTAAAGTTTATTTTAATTAATTTCAATCCTTTTATTTGTAAAATGACAAAATTTTCGTTAGTGAAACTTGAGATAGTATTTATCAGCTGTTTTGGATAAATACTCAGTAAAAACGGATATTTATCGAGTATTTATCCATTTTGAGTATTTATCCGGATAAAATCCCAACACTGCGTGGGACGCAGCAGTATTTAAGTATTCATCAGCATTAGAGTCAAGGCTACTCGGCACAATGTTATTGTTTATGTGTCCAACAAGAGCAATTGTTTTATAATCTGCAAGCTGGCTAAGCAAAACATCCAAACTAGAAAGAAATGGAGATAAGTCCCTATACGCGGGAGATCGGTACAGGGCGACAACTGCAACCTTGTCAGGAAACTTAAGGGGGCGCAGTGCAAAATAATCCAAAACAGCCGTCACTGTTAAAGAGATAAAATCAATACTTTTACCATAATTACCATATAAAATATGTAATGATCACCACAATGAATGTTTTAACCGATTATAGTTGGCAAAAATTAAAAATATTGTAAAGTTTGATCAATAAAAATTCGTAAAGTTGAACAAAAATCTTAAAATAGCATGCTCTTGTTTAGTTGAATTTTGATAGTAAACGGTTAAATTTAAAAAAAAAACTTGAATTCATATTAATCTCTAATTATCATACTACAATTTATAGTTTTTATATTTCCGAAATGTTACTTACTTATTTTATTATTAATTTTTGTTTTGATTCACGCCCTGTTTTGAGTCATACGAAAGGTATACGGGTCGAAAATTCAGTCGTCCACGAGAGCTCAGAGAGTGGTCACGTCGCATCGTGGAGCTATGCGCCGGTTACGATAATTCGCGATCTATTGTGTTCGTATACGTTGCCGCAAAGAGTGAAATAGGGTAAATCACATTTGTGTTTTTTTTAGTATGACTTATATTTAGTAGGCATAACAAAATTTAACTTTTTTTTTCTGCTTACATATTACTATAACATTTTTCTTAAATAGTTTTTTTTTGTTATCTTTACGTGAGGACTTGTAATTGGCTTTCGGATGTATAATTTTTTTTTTGTCTGTTTTATTTAGCTGTAAGTCCTCCATGTACTAAATAAATAAGTAAATAAATATTGGAAAGCGTAAGGCCAGCTATTGTAAGAAAAAAGTTGGCGCTCATTTCCGTAAAAAAAGTCGTTATCAAAAATGTACGTATTTATATTTTGTGATATTAGTTCTTTTTAATTTGTTTTTTTTTCTCTAACATGCGATATGGATGTCGTGGCTTTTGGGGGTGGCGTTTGCCAATCTGGCATTCAATTTAAAATCCAAAATGGCAGATGCAACTTTTTCTCAAACGTTCGATATGGGTGTCTTGTAATGGGTTTTGGGGGGTGGCGATTTCAAATCTGGCATTCATTTTAAAATCAAAGATAGCGAATCCAACTTTTTTCAAAGATCCAATATGGATATCGTGTAGTAGGTTTTTGGGGGTGCCAATTGCTATTCTGACATTAATTTTTGAATCCGCGTGGTGAACTAATTTTTTTCGTGAAACTGACGATTTATTTTATAACCTCTATATAGCAAACTTTTATCCAACGAAAAACTCTTTAAAACAGAAATTACTAAAGTTTGTTTGGTTTACATTGTTACCCTTTTATTTAACACTATTTATAGTGTACAAACGACTCTCAATAGCGAAACAATACATCTTTATTTAGACCCCAATAAACATTAATTTCACTGACCTTCAAGCCAAATACTGATACAAGGTCGTAAATATTTCGTACTTACCATGGAATTCTTAGAAATGTGTTCATTTCTTTGTTGTAATTACTTAGCACGTGTTTAATTATTGTATCTTAAAATTATATTGTTTTTTTTTTTCGTTTCACGAAACCTCTTTATAGCGCAATAAAATACCCGGTCCTTTCAATTTCGCTATAAGAAACAACGAAACGCAAAAGATGAACGGATCCACGATGCACCAAAATTCCTAAGTTTTTAGGAATTTTGGTACATAATAGATGTATTCAGTCTGTAGTCCAAACTACAAATATACGTCTAGTAATTGTCCTTATGGTTGGAAATATCAATCATGTTTTTAAATGAATGATATAAAATGCCCGTTTTTTTTATTTTTTGTTATTGTATCCTCTCACAAATTTTGGTCAGCTAATGGCAACTTTGTGCGTTAAATTTACTTTAACGTCCCTGGAAAACGTTGTTTATTTTCATGGGCAGAAGCAATTTTTATAATATGGCCACACTTTTCGTTACACTATATAATGCCAAAATTTCATAGCTATTGGATAAGTAGTAACAAACGGATAATGTGGGTATTTTCCTATATTGTACTGTATTTATACCTACATTATCCGTTCTATAAACTACATATGTATTTTTTTATATAATACAGATTATTATATTTATTTTCTGGATTTATGTGGACAGCTACATAAAACCATCGAAATAATCAATATGCGAATTTGCAAGTCACTCAACACAACGAATCAAATTTTAAAAATCCTAGGATACCACCTTTTGTCGTGCAACTGCATGCGGGCTTCGAGCAAACTTGTCAATGTGTGCGTAACGACGCACACGACTAGCGCGCTGTAGTAAATACCTATTTGCCGCGCGCGTCGTATGGACGGCGCAGTCTTAAGCACAAGGCAATTTGCATCATTAAAAGAAGGGATTTCTACAGAGCACTTTAGTATATCTCTACTATAAGCAACAACACCATCACTCTGGTTTTTAAAGGAAGATGAGTGGGTTAGATACCCGGGTAGGGTAGGGATATTAGGAAATTTGCTGAGCCAGCACTCAGACAATAAGATCACGTCAATAGAGAACTTCAATCTAGTTATCAGAACCAACAAATGATTAAAATTACAGTTAATGCTCCGAATATTAACGTGGAGTACTATCAGAGAACAGGAAGAGTTGCTGACATACTTGTAACTAAGCTCCGGCGAGCAAATGAAGGAATTGGAGACAGATACCTGCTCAATTTCAAGATTGATAGTGTTTAAATTATCCATTTTCAATTAATAGTTCAAACAAGCGGATGCCATAACTGAAGGGACCAGGTTTGAGCAACAGTGGGTACGTTCCGCGCAACGTGATTAACTGGGCATTATTAATAAAGACCGGCCATTATTAATAATGCCCAAGAGCGTCGGGCACAGTGATTAATTTCTCACTTTGACCGGCCATTATTAATAATACCCGACGGCCCGTGGTCCATGTAATAAGTCAGTAATTGAGATGGCTTGAATTTATCACTTGGACCGGGCAGTATGAATAATTCCCTTCTTGTAGCCGTGCAATGTGAGAAATTGGACCGCAGCCGCTGGATGCAATCGGGACTGTAAGGCACCCCGACTCGGATAGGTTAGGTTAGAAGGGGATGGCGGGGTCGTTTGAGCGAGCGAAGCGAACGAATAGACCCCGCCATCCCCTTCGTGGTTATTTTTTTATAAACCACCCAGAAGTAGGAGCCCCGCTTAGCGGGGCTCCGTCGCCCAAGCCCACCCTCGACCATGCTGCCATTTATTATGGCGCTTAACCGGTCAATTACCGTAATTACAGACACAATTAAAAAACGATTGTTTACATACCAAATGTGGTATCTCAGGGACTTAGAGGTTAAATATCATGTGTAATGATTATTATGGCGTTTAAATATTATCTGTATGTCTAATCATTATTATGGCAATTAAAAATATGAAAAACAATACGTATGGTAGTCGTATCTTATGGTATCTAAGTTTCGGGCAATTAAAAGTATGTCATATGTCTTTTAGGGCAAACATGAAATTCGGGAATATGATGATTATGGTATATGATCTTCGGGTAAACAATAGACAACCAAGAAATTCATATAATCGCACCAGGGCCGGATGCGAGAGGTCGCCGCCGCCGATCGCCTCCACGAGGACACGGCGGTGCTCCGCCCAGGCAGGGCACACTTCCACCGTATGCTCCACCGTGTCCTCACCATTTTAATGTTTAAGAACTGAATTTCGATGATATTTAAGGTTTGAAAAAAAAAATGTGACGAAATCGAACTTAACACTGTCATAGATGTGGAAAGGAGCACCATAAAAACCGCAGATCTCAAAGCAATAGAATTTACAAAAGATGGTGCAGTATTACATACAAATACAAACTTAAATTCGATGATGACTGGAGTGAAGCTAAAATTTAAAAAAAAATATCTACCAGTCAAAGAATAACTAAGGTAATAGAAGATTATCAATGTAGTTCCAGCATATACTTCAAAAAGAGCAATTTTCGCAAACAAGAAAAATGATTTAAAAAGAACTGTTACAAACAAAAAACATTATTTCTCGATATTACTCTGCTTTTTATGAAAGTATTTTCTAAAAGTATAAGTTTTTTTAAATTTTTTCTCTTGTTGGCTATTGCATACTGGCGCATATCGCTTAGATATAAGTATGTAAGTAATTAATCTGTGATTATTTGTGCCAACCAGTATTGTGAATTACAATTAAGACTGAAAAATGATTATTATACTTAAGTACTGAAATGTTTCAACTATTAATCTTTAGTAAGCAACTAGTGTTCATACATACATAGGTACATGGTTGTTTTTTTAAGTTTATTTTCTTAAACATTCACAAATAAATGTTTTTGTTGATTATTATTCAATTATTTCGTTTTATTTTGTCACATATGCAAAATTTCCTCGCGAACGCGTTTTTTTTTTACATTGAATTCTGCAGTAGCAATGCGTATTTACAGGTACCTTCTTTTATTTAAGTCTATAATCTAGGTTATGTACAATGTGCCAAGTAGATTGGGACTGTAATAAAATCTACACATATTGAACTTACATTTAAAACCACGGTGATCGTAAAAGACTTATCTTTTCAGAATTCGATACTTTAAAGGCCTATCCGCACACAACAGTGCCGACACGTGCCGATCCGTAACGTAACGATCAGTGTCAGTGAAATTTCATATTGTAGCATACATTTTGTACGACGCTATCCGTACTCGTCAGTGACAGTGACGTTCAGTGGTGTCAGTGCTGCGCCGACATTGTCCGTGATCCGACATGAATTTGTAGTGGACAATATTTTGCCTGAGACTGTCGCAGTGTTTCAAGATGGACGATGAAAAGTTGATTGAATTGGTCCGTGTAAACCCTGCAATTTATGACCTTTCACATAGTAAATACATGGACAATAATTTTAAAACAACAATATGGAATAATATTGGGCTAGAATTGGGCGTAAGCGGTAAGTATTTACCTATTTTATTTACGTAGCTAGATACTGGTTTTTGTTTTTTAATATAGTTAGAAAGTTATTTACGCAATCATGTAAATACTTACTTAATTGGTCTGGAAAATAAAAGAAAAATATGTATTCTGTACGTTATTTATTTATATTATCCATAGTAATATTATAAATGAGAAAGTAAACTGTCTGTCTCTTTACAAAAAATAAAATGAATCAAATAAACAGGTCCTACTAGGCAGCTAGGTACAAAGTATTAATAGTAATATTTAATATTATTATAATAATTAATAGTAATTTATTTATATTCTCGTCTCTTGACCATCTAGCCATCCAGATTCAGCGTTTAAGTAGTTTTTAAATAATTCTCTGGTCTTGAAGCTTCGTTAGTGGCACTTCTTGTACCTTGTAAAGGGAGATGGCGAAGTATATCTCCACTTAGATTTTCCACTTGTACATTTCTTGTTCCATGAGAATTTGTATCATTGACATGTTTCTTTATAAAATAATGTAGGATTAGTGTTGATTGTATCATATAGTCTACGTGTTCTGGCTTAGCTTGAATTGGTCTAAAATATATCCGAAATTTTTGAGCCAGTAACTCAAAGGCATTCTCAACGACTCTTCTGCCTCGTGATAAACGATAATTAAATATCTTTTTAGATACATCCAAATTTCGTCCTGGATAGGGTCGCATCAAATAGGGTTTTAATGGGAATGCCTCATCTGCGAGAATTACATAGTGAGTTGGTGTATCTGTGCCTGGTAATGGTGAATCTGGTGGTACAGATAAAGTACCTCGTTCTAATCCCTTGCCTAAATTGATTTTTGCAAATATGTCACCATCACTGTTCTTACCATATGAACCAACACTAACAGCAATAAAATTGTAACGAGCATCTACAAGAGCTAACAAGACGATTGAAAAGGTTTTCTTGTAGTTAAAGAACATGGACGCGCTATTGGCAGGAGCCTGTATAGTAACGTGTTTTCCATCTAATAGAAAAATAGAAAATAGAAAAAAAATAGAAAAAATATTTATTGTCCAGGTAATACAGTAAGCAAACATAGGTTAACATTAAGTTTAGACGACATGAGTGGCTTAAATATTACCTACAGCTAATTACAGTATATTATTTTCCAGTGAACCCCAAACTAGACAGTTGGTCTGTATCTTGGGGCTCAGGATACGAATAACAGAGTGGAGACTAGAGAGGTGATTTCAGTAATGGTATGAGTGTATGTGTAAAAGTTTGTGTGGTGGGTGTGTGTGTGGTGTATATGTGTGGCTTGTGAGTGGTGTGTATGTGTGGCGTGTATGTGTGTAGTTTTGATTCAGTGTCAGGTCGGGGTCGTTATATTAATTGTTCCGAATCGTCATAACCAGTATTATGAAACATTTTCTTTACAATTTTCTTACATTCGAATGCGGTAGTATTTTTAATATCGCACAGTTTACAAATTTTATTGTATGTATTAATGAGAGAGTAGTTCGGGGAGCGTCTAGCTAGTAATGAGGTGACGTCAGGTGTTGGGATTCTGTAATTTCTTTTATTTATGATTGATTTATAGTCGGGCCTGCTTTTAAAATTTTTTGGCGTTTTAATGCAGGCAGAAAGAATGAAAAGCTGGCGGACTCTAAGAACTCTAGTTTCATGATAGAGTAAATCGGTGGAGAACCGGTAGGGCTTCTTTAAAGTTACTTTAAGAAGCGCTCTCTGTGCTCTTTCAGCTTCAATCAAGTAGGTCTTTCCAGCACTACCCCACACGCTGATGCAATATTGGATTATTGATTGGCAAAGCGCTAGGTACACTTGTTGTAGTGTGTCTATCGGTAGACAGTCTCGTAGCTTACGCATAGTGTGAATGAGTTTCCTAATTCTGCCAGAAATTTTTGATATATGATGCTTAAATGTGAGGTGATTGTCGATAAGAATTCCGAGGTATCTAATAGAAGAGGTACGTTCAAGAGGAGGACAGTCGCAAGAGACTGTAGAAATTTTAGAAGAGCATTGATGTTTGTTGAAGTTTTAAGTGTATCGGTGGGTTAGAAGCATTGGTTTTGGAAAAAACAATATATTTGGTTTTGCTGCCATTGAGCGTCAGGAGGTTTCTGTCTAGGTTATGCGCAATTTGTGCCAATCCCTCTTCTGCTAGCCGGTGTACATGTTCCCACGATTTTCCGAGAAATACTACGGCTGTGTCATCTGCATAGGTTATTATTTCAGCATTATTTACAGAGAGTTTAAGTATGTCGTTAATGTAGACAATGAAAAGCGTGGGACCAAGTACACTGCCCTATGGAACTCCAAAGTCTATGGGAAGTTTATCGCTAGAATAAGAGTTTACTTTTATGTACTGCTTTCGGTTTGTCAAGTAGCTTTTGAACCATTCAAGGCAAATTCCTCGTATTCCTGCACATTCTAGTTTCTTGAGGAGTAGGCCTGTTGAAACAGTGTCGAATGCCTTTGCAAGATCAAGGAAGATAGCAAGGCATTTTTCATTTTTCTCAATATGAGACGAAACACAGTCAACAAGAAGAGTGGCTGCGTCTTCAGTTGACCTATTCCTCCGAAAGCCAAATTGGTTATTAGAGATAAGATGATTTTTCTCAATGAAAGAAATAAGACGGGAGTTAACTATCCTCTCTAATATTTTAGAGACAGAGCTTAGTAATGCTATAGGTCTGTAGTTGTCTGGTGAATGTTTGGGACCGCTTTTGTGGATTGGGGAAACCGCAGCTATTTTCCAACAATCTGGGAAGGTACCGGTCTCAAGGCTCAAGTTGAAGATATGCATCATTGGTATAAGTAAGGATTTTAAATTTCTTTTGATAAGTGAAATCGAAATTTTGTCAGGACCTGGAGCACTATCGTCTTTGAGTTCGGATATAATTTTGGGAATCTCGTAAGCATCTGTCGGTTCAAGGAGAAGAGAATGTGGGTTTGATGCGTATGAGGTGTATGTATTTATTAAAGATTCATGAGTTAGATTTAGTTTTTCTAGTATTTTGTCTGCCAGACGGGTTCCTACTGAGGTAAAGTGTGAATTACAGGAGTTGAGGGTTTCTTTTTCTCTGTTGGGGATCAGTAATTGAGAGGTTTCATTATTTTTAGGAGATATGTGACCTATTGATTTTATTGCTTTCCAGAGATGTTTTGGATTGTTTTTGCTATCAATAATCTGTTGGTTATTGTAGTCAGTTCTAATTCTTGAAAGAAGTTTGGAAAAAAAGTTTCTGTATCGAGTATATATTTTATTTCGAACGGGGCCATCAGGGTTAGACTTACTATCACTATGCAACTTATCGCGATGAATCATGCATCTTATTAGTCCCGGGGTGATCCAAGGTTTGATGCATGCCAGTTTCCTACCAATTTTTACATTTCGCGTGTGTTTATCCGCAATAGAGGTAACAATGTTCGTAAATTCAGTGGTTGCGGTATTTACAACCAGTCAACACAGTTAAGGTCAGCAATAACAGCTTCGGTGTCTAATTTACTTATCGATCTTTTTGCTGCACTGGTTGAAGGTTTGCGTAAGAAAATATTAGCAATAACTATATCATGATCAGTGATTGAAGACTTGCATACGACCCCAAAGCATTTGTTCTGATTTTTTATAAATATGTGGTCTAGGCACGCTTTGTCCCTGGTTGGGCTGGTTATGGCAGGAAGTAGCCCATGGCAGGACATAAAAGTTAGGTACTCTGATGACGGACTACTGACAGGATTGCAAATATCAATATTAATGTCACCAGTGACAATCAATGATTGTTTATTAACCAGTGAGCTTAGTAAGGTATCCAGTGAGTTTAAAAATGGTTCGATATTACTAAACGAAGGAGATCTATAAATGCCTAGTATTGCAATTTTATAATCGATGGTTATGAGAAGTCGATCTGCGTCTGATATTAAAGGTTCGATTGCTACAGTTTTGTAATCCGTTTTCACAAAGCAAATAACACCTCCGTTTTTATTTTGCTGAACCGTTGTGCGATATGAACTATATCCTGGCAGAGGATGTATAATACTGCCGTCAGACAGCCAGCATTCCGTTAAAATAATAACATCAAAACAGATAGTGGTTCGCTGTAGCATTACCGCAAAGTTTTCAAAATTGTGTTGGAAGCTTCTGATATTGAGTGAAAGAATTTTAAAGTTGGACTCGGTATTTTTCATTAATGTTTGGCAATGTTCAATAGTTTCAACGGTGTGACAGTTTACTTGTAGATATTCGTCTAAATCTTGCACTATGTTAAGTAATGCCATTAACGTAGTATTTTAGTTCTGAGTACGAAAGTTTATTTAAAGGGTCTGTCAGTGACCAACTCGCTAGTGTGAGCCATTTGCCAAGATTAACGAAAACACCTTCTGTAAGTTTTAGGATATTCTGACACTGAAGGAAACGTCGTCTGTACGATAATAAATGTCTGAGTGTATGTAGGTACTATCGGCAAAACTTAAGCATGCTCACTTAAGAAAATAGTCCTGCGGAAGCGCAGATAGTGACAAACCACGCCCCTTCCTTGCTCCACCCAATTAGAGACAATACATATTTGTGTGAGTGCAGTAAGTGCGTGCGGCAAAAAATATCAACAAACATTAGCCAGTGCCAATTTGCATCTCGCTAATTGTTCACGCTTCCTGTTTTCATCACAATTTTATTTTACGACTTGTTTCTGTCTATCGGACTGATTGCCTGCCCATCTGTGACCTTTGCTTTGTATACCGGACTGTGATTGTGGAACTCTTTTTGTCCTTTGCTCTGTGTATCGTGATTAAATCGTAGGTTACAAACAAATTTTTAATTATTCATATTATATTAGAACGCGTAAAAAAAAACCTACATGCATTTTTTATATTTTGTACTAGCTTCTGCCAGCGGCTTCGCCCGCGTGGAGGTCGGATAATATCCCGCGGGAACGTACTACTGGAATAAAAAGTAGCCTATGTCCTTTCTCAGGCTCTAAACTATCTGTGTACCAAAGGAGAATGCTCAAAAGTGGTACCAAAAAGTCTCACGCATCAAGACCAAAATTTTGGAGTAATTAGTTTCATATTTTTTTACGACGTTACACGTCGGGGATTTAGTTTTTGAACAGGGAATTTGTTTTTAAGTTTAAAAGTATGGATATTGTTTTACTTCCTATAAATGACGTTCCGTTTCACTTCACGTGTTAAATGATTAACATAACCTTGATTTTTGAAAGTGCCATGTTCACTGTAAAAATAATACTCTGCTGATTCTACATTAATTTAAAAAAAAAAACTGGAATAGAATATCTATTTAAAAGATTATCATTATTTTATCTGGTTTTGTTATGGTTAATTAGCCGTTCCCAACTAGTAAAAAAGATGTAGAATGCAACAGAATGGATTTGTTATCTGTGCATCTGACATTTTGCGCATGTACTCTGTAGTCTGTGGTTTGCGCTAGCGAGTAGCGAGTACCGTCTGTGTTTTTAAGAGTTGAGATTGAATAATTATTGAATTGTTTTGAAAAGTAGAACTTGTTTGTATTTTGTGAACTTTTTTGTGAGTATTTCATTGTGCAAATATGTCGAATTGGTCGACCGATTGACATCGTCAGTCACCCGGCAAAACCGGTGATGTATCAATAGTTCATTTTTGATACCCAGAAACCTACACACATTAGAACAAGCGTCTACTCCAATGATTAACTTGTTACAGTCTTGGATAACTTCTACTCAGGTAAGCAGATCTTATTTTACTCTTTGAATATATAGGTACTTATGAATGTCAGGCACCTATTTCCTGACTAATCTTTTTATGAATGTACCAGCTTACAAAACATTATTTTTATAGAATGAATGAAAACATTTTTGGACTCGCACAGGAAATATCCAAAAAAATAATTAACAAAAAAAAAACCAACCTGTTTGAGGCCAAAAAACGCTTTACTCTTGATTACTTGTAGATGTAATTTCTTTGAATATGTTACAGTAGATAGATAACGTCATAAAGGGTAGAAGCACACTTTTTCACTCATGGTTTTAATTGCAGATGTCTTCAGAATGTGTGCTTTGTACAGAGTGTTTGAGACTGCTTCAAGATCGAGCAAACACAATCAGTGAAGGAAGTTTATCTTTGCCTGCTTTTGGTCATGGAAAATTATGTTGTTCTTGTGGCAATTCTATTCTACGTGCAACCAGACCATATCCTGTAAGACAAGATCGACAAGAGAGAAACATTTTAGTTAGAAATATTCCGCTCCATTTGGTAAATATTTTTATTTATGTTGCAACATAAAAATGAAACCTAATTATTATCTATTTTGACACAATTACTGCCTGATCATTATCATGTATTCCTAGTTACATCACATTACAGTAATACTTTTATCAAGTCTATAACCCATTGTGAAATGTTTTGTATTACATGTATAATCATGTTATTTTTATAGATATCAAGATTGGAAAGAGTATGTGCTGCTTGCTGGAGGTCAGCTACAAGAGATGTTCAACGTCGTGATGTGTACAACTGCAATCGCCCAGGTCTGCTAGATGCTGGACCATGTGGAGATCTCAATATTCCTAAGCCATAATTGACGTTAAGATGGCTTACTTTGTTAGCTCTTGAGACCTACCAACTCAAGCAGGCTAGATCTTATTATAGGGAACACATCCGTCGGACTGGTATTTATTCAGTTGAGGTGAATAATTCTATTGATGATGATGTACCTTTGATTTTAGGGCTTAATAATTACCTCTTAAGAGGTATTATTAATTCGAGACATGTCAACAGCCGTACTTATCACATGTATTTATTGATTAGCAGAGATGATGCTGTGGCCAACACATTAGAAACCATAGTAGGTTATTGCTGCAGTCGCCTCGTCGGTAAGCGAACAGTGGGCTGCTGTGCTCATGTAATGACGATAGTATAGTATTTGAGCTGGGGACGGTATAATGACATAGCTTCGCCAGCAACGGATTTAGATGTTTTTTTTCAGGAGTATGATGAATGATTTATGTAACAGTTTTGTTAAATAAATATTTTTGACTTTGATCCCTATTAAAAACCCAAATGAACTTGTTTGTTTCATTTTTCTATCACTTACCTATCAGTCTGACTGATCACCCTTATTTATGATAATGTATTATTGGTATTGGTGAGTAGCTGGTTTTTAGGTTATTTTGATTTTACTAAATAACTCTGAAACCCGGGTTTATTTTTCAAAAAGAACTTTTGTAGGAGTTAATATGATCAATGTAGTATATAAAAAACAAAGTTTGATTTTGATGCAACATGGTACGGGATTCCATACATCCTTGAGCATTGTCCTTTCATTTAAATCGGTTCAGTAGTTTTAGCAGGAAAGCGAGACAGACAGACAGAGTTACTTTTGCATTTATAATATCAGTGTGGATATTTGTTGTTGTTATTATAAATTTTATTCTAACGAAAGCGTGTATTATTGAGTTTCTGTGTAAAAGAAATACACAAATATATTAATGACTAGCTTCTGCCCGCGACTTCGTTCGCGTTAAATTTCTTGTTCCCCCGACCCTTCCCGTCGCGACGCCTACCCGTGCGATTTTCCCCATTTCATCAAATCTCTACCTCGAGTCTCTAAGTACTCGTAGTATAAGCAGTCGCTGTTTCTGTCTGTCTGTCTGATTCTCCGCTATTTTTTTTTTCTAAACACTGCAACGGATTTGGATATGGGTTCACACTCTCATTTAGAGAATTTTTTTTGGAAGGTTTTTATGCTTGCACATTATTATAGAGCAAAGCCGAGAATTTTAGACATTTGTAAGATCCGTGTGAAGGTAGATTACTCATTAACGATAAATATTAATAAAATACATAACTTAGAATTTTGCAAAAGTAAAATAACAAATTACGTTTATATGTATATTCAAAATATTAATTTAACAAGAGGTTTGAATTTTCCTTTCTTTTTTTAATATCTGCGCGTTCAGACATTGTTTGGAGATTTTATGACCCGATAACAAATCTTTCAACACCTAAACAATGGCCTTTCATTTTAAGTCATCACTGCATTTTGAAATTGAGTTCCCGCACTTAAGTTGTAAACAATAATGCACAAATTTGCTTGGGAGAGTTTTACACTATGTTGGAATTTACTACAATGCCATTGTTAAATATCTGTTTGTGGTGTACTACCCATATAAAATACAGATAAAAATGTTAATAACTAAAATAGATATTTAAAAAGTTAGGGTTTATTTGTCATTAACTTAATCATTTTGCACACTGCTACTAATGTATTGTTTAATTCCTATATTATGTGACAATTCGAAGCTAACTGGGAATTTGAAAAAAAAAATATAATGATTTTTTTTATGTATTTAAAAACGTTATGTTTAATCATATTGATATTTAATGCAAAAAACTAAAAAAAATCAATTAATTACAAACAATTAAAAATTGTTACAATTTCAAAAATATCACGTGACTATGAACGCGCTACACACACTAGTTGTGACGTCATAATGTTTAGTTACTTCATCGGGCAGCTAAACATTATGACGTCACACGCGCTCGTGTTTATTCGGGTGTTTTCGGTACTGGATTCAAAAGTAATTTTTTATTTTGAAATAACGTTTGAACTATTGCGAATATAAAAAATTTAAAAATAGTTTTGCTATAAAATTTATATATTATCTTTCCTTTTGTCACAAAAAATATTGATCAAAAACCTATTTGTTACTTTTTTAGGGTTCCGTACCTTGTAAGCAAAAACGGAACCCTTACGATCACTTTGTTGTCTGTCCGTCCACCTGTCAAGACCCTTTTTCTCAGGAACGCGTGGAAGTATCAAGCTGAAATTTATATCAAATACTCAAATCTATTGACCCTTGGAGCTGTGAAAAAATCAAACTTTTAAGCTAATGCAATCAAAAGATATAGCCGTTTATGCCGCAAATTTTCTTAACTCGCAAGGGAATCAAAACCTAAAGGGTACTTCCAGTCGATCTAGAATTTGGTACGAAGCAACGTCTAAACGTAGCACAGATAAAGTAAAAATTGCGAAAACCGTAAATTTTTCGTAATATCATATAATAAAAATATTTTTGATAAAAATCTAACGGCTGCGGTACGGAACCCTCGGTACGTGAGTCCGACTCGCACTTGACCGGTTTTTTTACAGAGAACCACAGTGCGCCGTTGGGTGTGTAGAAATGAAGAAGTAGAATATCTAACTCAGCGCGTTCGTGCACCTCGACTCATTAGTACTTAGTTGTTTACATATTATCTTAGTACGAAATATAAATGTTTGTGTCAGGTTGAGACTAATTAAATAATACCAATAACACATTTTCTAAATCAAACATAATATATTATAATGAGTACGAAATAACTTCTTGTCAACAATGATTTATAAAAGACCTCACGCGGGTCATATATGATATGTTTGAAACCGAAACGACAATTAGAATTTGTGACCATTGAAAAAACATTTCACAAAACGAGGGAAACAGCTTACTAATGTGCGCCCCTGCGCACTAGTGTCAGTGTTCACTTCTACACATCATTGTATTACGACGAACACAACTAAAATTCGCTTCCTATTGGTCAACACGCATGCATACGGTGTTCGAGTCGAGAGCCGTGCTATGCGATTATCGCCTTAAAGGTGAGTATGCGGAAGTTTGGTCGATAGTACGCGTTGTTTAGTGTGTTTAGAGTGTGTATGATGGTGTGTGTAAGTGACATAATTTGAACATGAAACATTTCACAAATTAAATTTCCATAAGAGGCAAAATAGTACAAAATTAAAAATAAGCAAAAAATATTAAAATAAAACACATAAAAGTTAAAAATTAAAAGTAAATAAGATGAGTAGGTGTTCCTATAGAACGCAAGACAGTTACTACCAATTAGAAATAAACGAGAACAGAAAGGTATTTTATAGAGCACGAGATAGTAAACAATAAAAATATAACAATAGGAATAGGTATTTTTATAAGACACAAGACAGTAATGAGCAGTTAAAACTAAATATGAACACCAAGTTATTCTATAGAACACAAAATATTTAACGGTTAAATGTATAAAAAAACAAAAATTACTTCTATAGGACAAGAAATAGTTAATAATTAAAAGTAAATAAAAGCAGAATAGTAAATAAAAGTTTTCGTACGTACTAGTTACAATTTTCAAATGAGTTTGTTTGTAGAGAGGTACAATCTTGTGCACCAGGAACATGACGATGTAGTTCGTCCAGACTGGTGATATTGATGGGCGGACTTCCCTCCCGTTTACGTATGTAAATAGACCCATTTTTAATCCAGCAGTATTTGAATCCTGCATTTTTGCTGAGTTGGCGAGATTCACGAAATAAACGACGATTGTCTGGTGTTAAGCGCTCATTAAAGAATATGTTTCCGGTACCTTTGATATCAATGTCGGTGCAGTTAAGGTTACGTCTATTTTTAGCGGAACTTAAAAACTCATTTCGTTTATTTCGTCTCAGAAATCGGATGACTAGTGGTCGGGGAAGCTTGTTGTCAGACTCGGATGGTATTTCGGTTGTGCCATTAGCGTACCTTTGGCGGCGCGGTCCAGCACGCGTCACGTAATCCAAATCCTTCTCGTCAAGATCAACACCTATTTTATGAGCGATGACGCAAACTATGTGGGTCAAACTTTCTGTTGGAGTTTCGTTTATTCCTATATCATTTCTTAAGGACTGTTGGGCCTGAGAGTTGAGTTGTTCTTTAAGGTGCGATACAGTATTTTGTAGGATTATGTTTTCAGAGGCACATTTTTCGAGATTATGGATTTTTTCTTCGGCACGGGCAATTTTGTGCCCGTATTCGTCAAGGCGGCTATTGCACTGCGTGATATGTTCGGTTAGTGACCTCATTTCGGACTTCATTTCTGTGACACTTTCGCGCATTAGCTTCATTTCTAGGGCTATGTTATTCAGAGCATTAGAATCCACTGTGACAGGTTGAAAGACGGGGTTATTCTGTACTTGAACAGATTTTTGGTTCGTAGAAATGTGTTGGGATGAGACACAGGTGTTGTCTGAGGCATTACGCAAGTGTTCAGTGCTGGTTTTACTGCTTTGGCAGTGAGGGCATTTCCAGCACTGCCGCTGTTCGTCGGTTAATTTGCGTGATTCCGTTATGTTTACGCACACAGCGTGATAATAGTAGGCACAATTCGTGCATTTTATTTGTTGTGTTGACCTTATTGGTTTAGTACAATCAGCACAGCTGTTAACCATTTTGACACCAAAATAATAATAAATATGTTCGAGGCGCTTACGAGGTTTGGTTCCAGGAATTTGATCTGCAGGTGCGCGTCGTAGGTAGTTAGCGCACGTGCGGGCCGGCCGGCCGCTGTACGCGCACTTGTTCACTCAATTTGTGTCACTATATTTTATAGGTTTAGGTTTGGTTTGTATTGTTTTATTTAATGTATTTTCGTAAGAGAGATTTATTTCACCAAAAACACGTCCACTCTTTCTAATTCTTGTTGTGATGATTCTAATGCTCCCAAACGATTAGGAAAATTCCAGTTAGTATAAAATTCATTAGCAATGGATAGCCACATTTCCTGTGTTGGTCTTGGTAACATTTCTTCCATCAAAGTCTCCACTATTGTTTTGCAGGTTTCATTAACAATTTCATGTATTGTGGTGTGCCCTACACGGAAACTGAATGATATTGTTTTAAAATCTGAAATAAAAGAAATACATAAGGTAAGTGCACCGGTAATGGACAGCGTACCAGTGATGAACATATTTGTTTGAGTCCTAAAAAATAAGGATTCTACAACGCTTTTGTTACCTGGCAATAAAAGTATTGGTAAAAGTATTGGTAAAGACCACAGAGAAAAAGGATTAAAGTGTCAAAATATTGACAGCTGATGTATATCTGTGGTTCAGTTTCAAAATGGTGGAAAGATAAACAGCACGTGTCACCAGTGAAATCATTTTTTAAGTGAGTTTGATAGCGAGGTAAGTTGCTGATGAGTTTTTTTGTCAATTCAATTAAGGTAATAATGAATAAATAATAAGTTTGTGGCCTAATTAACCTCTTTTCCATGTCCTAGTTATGGACATTGTGTCGATTACTAGGGCAGTGTATTTTTTTAAAGATTTTAGTCGATTCTAGATTTATTTCTCGAAGTCAATGAAATATCTTTTTGCGATGACTTTATAAAGCTTTTTACCAGTAATGGACAGACGTGTTCATTAGTGGGGTGTCCATCACTGGTTCATTCCATTACTGTAGGTACTACAAACAAGATTTTTCTTATAGTCATGGCGCCGGTGAAAAATTATACACCACTTCAAATGCAACATGCTTTGGAATCAGTAAAAAAAGGAGAGAGCGTGTGCTCTGCAGCCAAAAAATATGGCGTACCACGAACAACCTTACACAATAAGTGCACTGGTAAGAGTCCGGCAGTATGTTCTATGGGCCCATCGTCAATATTGACAAAAGAAGAAGAAAATATTTTGGTAAAATGGTTATTCGCTATGTCAGAAAGGCACTGTCCAGTGGCTAAAGAACAGCTACTGGACAGTGTCCAGGCGATTGTTAAATCAAATAATAAACAGACGCCTTTTAGCGATGGTAGATCAGGGCGCAAATGGTACCAAGCGTTTCTTAAACGTCACCCTGAAGTATCTGAAAGGCTTTCTCAAAACTGGACAACATCTAGAGAAGCTGTAACCGAAAAACAAATAACTAGCTGGTTTTCTGAAGTTGGTGATTATTTACATAACCAAGGTCTTGGCGACGTAATGAAGGATCCCACGAGAGTATTCAACACGGACGAAAGTGCCTTCTTTCTAAATTCAAACCCTGGTCATGTCTTGGGGAAAAAAAGCGACAAAAATGTATACAGCGTTTCAGGGAACGAAAAAGAAAATCTTACTGTACTGTGCTGTGTGCTGTGTTTCTAATAAGAACTTTTATTGTAGAAGACGTAATAGCAAATAAAATTTGTTTCTAAATAAACAGTATTTTTATTCATTTGTATCTGTCAAGTGCCTATTACTAGGTGTCCAATACCGGAACACTGTACATAACTAGGCGTCAATCATTGGTGTATGACTTGTCCATTACTAGATAATTTTAAGCATATTTTTTTTTCGTAACTTTATGTTTATGGAAATTACTATAATAAATGTAGTATTCTCTTATTAGATGCTAAAAATCCATAACCAACTTTATCTATAATCATTGCAAGAATCGGCCCCCAACTTTTTTTTTGGAAATTTTATACGTACTTCATCGACCTTAAACCGTCCATCACTGGTACACTTACCTTATAGGTTAATAAACGAAATATAATTTAAAGGATAGTTTTTGGAGACGCCCCGGGCGTCGGGAGTCGATAGCGGACTCCCGGCTATCGTAGGCGCGAGCTTTCGGGCGGCGAGCAATGGGTAGCTCGCCACCCGGTAAGGACCAAGCTCGGGTTGACGGCGCGTAGTGTTCCACGCGCGCCTCAAAGAGATGTCAGCAGCAGTGGAGGGGTCTACTAGGACCGATGCCTGCCGGGGTCGCGTGATTGTTCGAAAGAGATACCGTGACCCTGGCACATGGGCAAATGATGGAACACGGGTGGGTTTTAGTCAGTAAAAGTCTGACACGCCCTCTCGCTCCGCCCAGAGCGGGAGAAAACATTTGATGGTTTCCCATCCTGAAAAAAAAAGGATTGTTTTTATAGTTAAATAAATTGTGTTAAGGATTTAAAATTATTGTGATATGTTTGTATTAAACGGGTGTTTTTGTTTCAGGTCTAATATGTAAACAAGATGGTCGAACATACGGGACAACTTTAGAAAGAGTATTATACAAAAGAATGTTACTAAAAGTGGTCAAGGTCACAAGTCAACAAAGCCATATCATGGGCAACTAAGTTTTTTGGTAAAATTTTTTGACGACAGAAATAACATTGAAAATGTCAATGATGAAGATGTTACACCACAAAACGATGAATCTAATATTTTTGCATTTTCATTGCCTACTCAAGCAATATCGCCCGCTTCAGAAGCGGGCGATATTGCT
Source organism: Aporophyla lueneburgensis (assembly GCA_932294355.1). Taxonomy (NCBI): domain Eukaryota; kingdom Metazoa; phylum Arthropoda; class Insecta; order Lepidoptera; family Noctuidae; genus Aporophyla; species Aporophyla lueneburgensis. Next base: position 26,224,496 of record OW028735.1, read on the forward strand.
TGAGTCCCATCCTATTGATTCGCTAACATATTCACCGACTCCATCAACAGCTTCTCAACATTCTCATGCTTCCTTAACGAATCAATATGGATCATCATTATCATCAAGAAGTCGTGGATCCAGAGGACGCAAGGAGAATAAAAACGATTCTGTAAGAATAGCTTCATCAGAAGTTATGGATTATTTAATTAGCCAAAATGAGCATCCTGTTGACATATTTTTGGCACCTCATGCTCCGACATTAAAAGAATTGCACCCTTGCGATTTATTTGATGCTAAATTAGAAATGTTTGCGATAGTACAAAAATACGAAGCAAACCTATTGAGAAACAAATTTCCAAGGCGTGCGTTGGAATCAAGCACAATAATTACAAGCCAAAAGAGGTCTAATGAAGTTAGTCACTTGGAAACTATTGTGGTGGAAGAGCATGGAAGCGCCAGTACGAGCCAAGATAGGTCTAACACGATAAATAATAATTATGAAACTGTTGTGGTGGAAGAACGTGGATGAGACATTACAACCCAAGACATGACTAATACGATTAGTAATAATTATGAAACTGTTGTGGTGGAAGAACGCGGAAGAGACATTACGACCCAAGACATGGCTAATACGATTAATAATGATTATGAAACTGTTGTTGTAGAAGAACGTGGAAGAGAAATTACGACCCAAGACATGGCTAATACGATTAATAATAATTATGAAACTGTTGTGGTAGACAATACTTTAGATAACCGCATTGTACTTGTCAAAGATTCTAATAACAAATATACAATTAAGGGGTTCTACAATTCTTTCAAGTAAACATAAACCTATGGCAGTATAAAATAATTTGACTATATTTTTTTGCTTTATTGACACATACCTCAAACATACTGCTAGACATTCCCTTGGTGGTATAGCTTTTCTCCAATGAGTATCTTGTTTTTTTAACTTTTCAGTAAGTTTATATAAAAGTACGTCGAAACAATGTTTTGACATCCTGAAATACTCAAAAAACTTTGATTCATCATCTATCAGGTGTTTATATAGAGTAGCGAACTCTCCTTCTTCTCTTTTCCTCCATGCGTTATGAACCCAGCCATTCCTACTTCTCACATGAATTTTTTCGCCTTCTTCTAATATTAAAGCAATTGCTGCTAACTGTGATCTTGAATATCGAGGCATTTTACAAGCACGTCAAACTGTTGCAAGGTACTAAAAATTACTGCACGCGTCGTGTCGGTACTGACATGTACGAATAGCACGTCACGGAACGGTACGGTACGGAACGGTACGGGTGTCGGTCACGTGTCGGCACTGTTGTGTGCGGATAGGCCTTTAATGTCTGTATACCCAGCAAGACCCTACGTTTAATTCGATGGGAAGTTAAATGTTAACGTGCGTAGTATTTAGTACCTTTCCAATTGTATAAGTAAAAAAATTAGTACCTTAATTGTTACAGCGTAATCATCAATTATATTCCAACAGGACCCTTCGCTGTTTGAAGGTCTGTAGACAAATCTTATATAGTCCCGTTTAGCGATGTATTAGTACCTTAAAAATACCTTAGTTTAATTTTAAAATAATTATTATTTAATGAGGAATGCACACGAAAACTTTTATCAAGCCAGCAGGACCCAATTTTGTTTTGAGGCTTTTAATCCAATCATATTTCTTATAAACATTTTATTAGTACTTTTCAAATAACCTTACGTTTCATTCAAAAAGTTTGTAAAAACAAACTTTTTAAATGAAAAACAAAGTTTTAAAACAAATTTTCAGCTAAAATTAGCTGAAAATTTGTTTTAAAACTTTTAGTACTTACATACGTACGTATTTTAGAAGTGAGTAGAGTGGCTCGTACATTTGAAAGTAAAGCGCTTTGTTAGATTTGGGGTGGGTGAGTTTTGAGGAAACTAATGGTGTTGAGGGATGTGAATGTCAGCCGATTGAAAGCTCTAATTTATGGTGGAAATTCAGCTGTTGAAAAACAAGATTATACAGGACTGGATGACAAAAACAAAAAATCTTTTCCTGGTAGCATTTTAGTAAATGAAATAGCTGAAGATGAACCTATTTATTGGTTCAACAATTTTATCGACCGCAATGAACAAATTTTAACGTTGGAGTCAAATGGCGATCAGGTCAATCCATATTATCTCCCAAAATTCGTTGATGTGCTTAAACGCCTAATATCGCGGTTCCCACTGTTTTCCAACGTCTTGTGTCGATTTTTAATAATAACAACTTTACGCCTAGTAGCAGTAACTGTGAAAGTTTAAAAGTATTAAGAACTTCTTGTTGAAGAATTTTAATATGAGACTACGAGTTGATGATTTCCTTGTGGAACACTACGACTTTAAAAAAAGATTAATATCATTTGCGTTAAAGAGCATAAATAATAGTCAAAGAGAACAGTAAACAAAATAAATAGTAATCATGAAACCGCATTTTCAGATGAATCAGTATTTAAAGATGATCCAATTGATTGTGAAAATTGGCGAGGGTTGATGTAGAGATCCAAAACATGTAACAGATCTACGAAATTATAAACGGACAATAAGGAAACTCAAAAACGAAAAAAATGAAGTGAATTTAAATTCTCGTGTAAAATATATTCAACTTTGCAAAGATAAAAAAAAATACTATTTTGAAAAACGGTGGCTATCATACGACCGATAATGTTCCTTATTTATTGTGCAATAAATGTTCGTTTGATGCAGTTACGCACTCTATAGCCGTAGCGTGTATCGATAACGATTACCATAATATTCGCGCTCAAAATCCAAATAACGATATTTTTCATTTAGTTCGGTGTTTGATCAATGATGAGTATAAATCTGATATCGACTCTCGTAGACTCACAATATTAGCAAAGCAGTATAGTAGTGCTGCTACATACATTAAAAATGGACCTATTAGTTTAGATTGCCAATGCAATCTATGTTACGTATTTGAAAAGGTTCTTCTTTTTGACCTTCACAGTGCAACCTACAAAAGTATTTGCAGCAACAAACACTGTAATGAAAAAGAATACCATCGGCTAATCGCTATGATCCCTTTAACAGATGTGGTGACTCAAAAAGGAGGTTCAAAAGAACAAAGCTGTTTATTTTCACGAAACTAGTACGACATGCAGCCACAATGACTGTGATGGCATTCGTGAGGAGACTTACACTTTGTCTGATATCATATCATTTATCTTGTAATATAATCGTATTCTTATGGTAATGTTTATATCAAGAATTGAACGGTTTTTTTAAATAGATAATTTTCTCCTTTATAGCACCGATGTTTCATTTGCAGAGTTGTCTCCGGATGAACAGTGGACCGAGGAGTCGGCAATTGATAATCATTTCCCATATACCGGGACCCCCGAAATTAAGATCTCGGAGGCATCCAATTAAGGGCCTATAGACTATTTCAAAGCAATTTTTACCGATGACTTCATGACCAAGCTCGCAGAAATGACAAATATGCATGCCCAAATTTTTCTAACCAAACCACTCAAACCGAATAGCCGGTTAAGTAAATGGAAAACCACCAACATAGTAGAATTGTGGACGTTTCTGGGAATTATTTTTTTATGGGCACTACTAGATTAAGCAAAGTAGCAGACTACTGGAAAACAAATTATTTAGTTAAATTTAATATTAATTAACACATGTCAAGCGATAGATTTCTGCTAATACTAAGATGTCTGTTTTTCAACACCACATATGATAGTGGGTTAAAATACTCGAAAATAGATTACTTGTTAAACTATTTCAATGAAACGATGAAAAATTTAATTTACCCAGAAAAGCAATTAAGTATTGATGAGTCTATGGTAGGTTTTAGAGGTCGAATTGTTTTTCGCCAATATATAAAAAAATAAAAGACACCGATATGGAATCAAACTTTATGTTTTGGCCGATCCAAAAGGATTGGTACATAGAATCCATATGTATAAAGGTGCCCAAGATGTCGAAGTTAGTGGCAAAGAACGCGTCGACAAAGTGGTCATAAAACTATTAAATGATTATTTTAATTACGGCCACTGTCTAAGTGGACAATTTTTATAATAGTGTTCATTTAGCTGAAACATTGTTAACAAAGAGAAACATATTGTACAGGGACGTTAGCCAGCAAACGTAAAAATAACCCGAAAACGGTGGTAATGAAAAAAATATTAAAAGGTGGACAAATATATAGATATAATGAAAAAGGTGTGTGTGTCTGTAAATGGAAAGCTCACTATTTCCACTGAGCACTCACCCGACTTGTTGCCAGTGGAAAATAGGCGTGGTCGTGTCACCAATAAACCAAATATGGTGGTGATACAATATAATAAATTTATGAAAGGAGTGGATCGACACGACCAAATGTTAGCATATTACCCCAGTGAGCACAAATCTCTAAGGTGGTACAAGAAAATCGGCATACACATTATACAAATGTTACTTTTGAATTCCTTCTTATTATTTCAAAAAGGAACAAGCAGCACTATTTCCTTAGAATCATTTAGGGAAAAATTGCTGCTTGAACTTCTACCCCCCCAATAACTGACACAATTGCGCCTCAAAAGACAAGACACATGCCTAAGGCGGCCCCTAAACGATCAATTAAATTGTGCAATATTACGAATTGTGCAATATTATTGACCGTATAGGGTTAATATTGAAGATTGCGCAATGATTGAATGAAAGTTTGAGCATGTTTAATTTTTATTGCACCATATTTTTCCATTGTATCGTGTAGGGTCAGTATTGCGCAATATTTTTTAGTATGATTTTGTCTTGAATGAGGAGTACACAGAAATTTCTGGCAGGAAATCAGACGCGTCGCTTGGGTTTTTGTTAAATTTTTCCAAAAACTGAATTGTGATGAATTTTACGGCAGAAAGTGGTGTAGTTTTGTGTTGTAAACTGTATTAATACTATTCTCCGACTGATCACGAAACATTGCGCGGTTCGTATTATTGTGCAATATAATTGATCGTTTGGATTCAAAGCGCCTCTCAATCTTATTGTACAATAAAATGTATTGTACAATGTTATTGTAGGTCTAGGGGCCGCCTAAGGAATTAGAAAGGAATGAAAACGGGTGTCTTAAAAGGCGCAAATGTGTCAGGTGCTGGGTAAAATATAAACAAAGGAGAGATACGAAAATAATGTGTCGAGATTGCGATGTCGGCCTGTCTTTCCTGTTACGGTCCACACCACGACGAAATGTATAGGACATAAATTGTATGTCTAGATATACAATTTATCTCATAGACATTTCGTCGAAACTATAATATGTAAATATTTATACGCGTTTCGATTTGTAAAAGTTGATTCCCAAAGCTATAAAAATGTCGAAGTTTTCTTTAACAAGTTACAAGTTTTTGAACGTGGCCGCGCCATCGAACTGTGTAGAATCGCGCGGCCATGGAGATCTTTAAAACTAAGCGTTGCTAAGACCTGAAAAACAAAATAACAAAGAATCCTAATTTAAAAAAAAAATCCTAGGTTTATATTTTAAGAGCGGTAACACTTAAACCTTATGACCGCGCCATCAAAACAGTTAAGAACAAGTTATCGCCGATGTTTCTCTTAATTATGAATCTCATAGTCAGTAATTTCTTATAAACTAGATTTGAATTTGTCGAAATTTGTCCTAGGCTTATATTTTAGAAACTGCAGTACGTTACTGCGTAGAAATAACTCGCGATTATCTATCGAATAAAGTAAGGGTTATTTTCTTCGATTGAGTTTGAATAAAAAAAAAAACATATTTCTGCGATACTTTTTCACAGAGATATCGATGATACGTGTTTGTCACCCTTTCAATGTTGCAGGCATGAAGATTCAGTCTTACAGCTTCTGAAATATAAATGTAAAATTTTTGTTGTATTTTAACAAATACAAATTTTAGACGTCAGTGATTCTTTTTCAAGTCCATTTTGTAGGCGCGGCCGTGTAGTTTTAGTCTTACAGCTCCTAAAATATAAACCTAGGACTTTTTTCTATGTTTTTATAAACCATATTCTTTTATCTGTTATTTAAATAAATTTTAGTTGTCTGTAAACTTAGTTTTAAAAATCTCCATGTCCAAATCCTTATAACTTTTTAACCTTAACTTTAAGAGCGTTCACTACCTACCTCGCGATATTTAACTCAAAAAAAAAAAAAACCTGTTTATATCCATTAATGAATTTAAAAAAAAGTATTCTTGTTTACGTAGACTGACAGGAAATCAAATAACTTTTAATAAAAATGTAAAAAATATTTTAATTCAAATCTTAAAATGGTATGTTTTCAAGAAAATGTTCTTCCATTAGAATAAGTTATTATTATAATGATAGAGGAAGATAAATATCAGTAGAAATGAACATTTTAGGTATCCATAAATTCTTAAAAAAAAAAAAAACAAAAAAATAATTCGGGAGGTCAAAAAAGAGATGGATGGATTGTGTGAGAAGTGATATGAAAGAAAAGATAGTGATAGCATGACGGATGATAGGACAGAATTGGAGGAAAATAAGTGTTGCGCCGACCCCAAATAAATTAGGGCTAAGGAAAATGATAGATGTAAACGAGTTTGAAAATCATCGTTTTTGAGCCTAATATTGCGTAAGAGATGTGAACGATCTTAATGACATCTCGTTTATACTGTCCATAGTGCCAAGGAGTAAAGCTGGTGTGAAGAGAGTTGCAGTAAGTCCGGACAGTTTAAAACTGGCAACAGATTCAGTAAAAAATGGAGGTGTAGGGACACACACACACATTCACACACATATGCACACGCATAAACACACAGCATACAGAAAGTATAAACGTAAGTTAGTCAGAAATATAACCAGTTGGCATTAGACTCTCGCGCCTTTTATTGCTCTCCCAGTAGGCAACCCAATATTGTACATATTAGTACAACACAGGGAAAATTAGAACTGCTGCGAGAGAATTTGGGTTGACAAAATCAACATTACATAAATATGTCAAAACTATTTGCAGCAGTTTTGCACCAGATTTAATTTCTTTTATACGGAACTAAGCAGTAAAAAAGGTATTTTCTGACGAAGAAGAAAAGCTTTATTTAGAATATTTAACGAAAGCGGCCAAAATGAATTACGCATTATCTGCAAGACAAACATGTTTCTTAGCCTATCAGTTTGCCGTTGGAAGAAAACTGACTAACATTCCTGAGGCCTGGGTAAGAGATGGAATGGCCGGTCGCCAATAGTTTTACAGATATCGCAGCAAATATACTAAACTGCCATTGCGCAAACCAGAAGCAACTGGTTCAGCGTAACCGATTTAACCTTTTGTGTGTTTAAGACGTGGATACTCGTCCAAACCTGACAAACTTTTTAAATGTAATTTTGTTAATTATACTTTGGCTGTTTGGGTCTACTTTTCTCTGCATCGAAAGAGGACTGAATGAATCTGTCTCAGGCGGTCATTAGTGAATGGATTTCGTCACGGGAATGACAAGTAAAAACGGTTTCATTCTGGTGACGATTGCAACCGTCGACGTACTCAGCTGTTTACTTTGCGATCGGGCCGAAAACAAACATCTTTAAGTGTTTATATCTCTTTTGCTATTGTTTATTGTAGATTGTTTATTGTATATTGTAGAACTTGCAATAATTCAAAATAAATGTGACGGCGCATTGCTAGCGTCATCTATTGAGGATACGTTGGAACGAGATTGACAACTGTCAGTCTGGCGGAGCGTCGAGTCGATGGTCAGCGCGGCCATGTTGAACGGGGCTTTTTCCGAACGTCAACGGCGAGCGCACCACATATCCGACGAATCGCTTTTGTTCCGCGTAATCTGGACCCTTTCTAAATAAGAAACTCAAAATATTGTAACATCGTTTAGTTTCCATTTTAGAATTACAATTATGGACATGGAAAATACGCAATTTAAAATGATTTCATTGCAACGAGGAGGAAAACGCTTAACGCGAGGAAACTATCGGTATTATAAAAAAATGTGAAAATTAAAACGGACATATAATTTTACAAAATTGTAAGTCTGATTTGATTACTTACTATGCTTGTAACTTTGTACTGAAAGAAAAACCTCATAGTTGTCACTCTATGTGACAAGAAACAACTGCAAACTCAAAATGTGCGATTTTTGAAACTGAAAGAGGGTTCCTAGTGTTTACAAAGACATTTTGCTTGCTGATTTTAGCAAAAAAATAATAATAGGATATTACTGATTGCTACTGAAGAATACAAAGAAATTCTCAAGAAAGCAAAACGTATTTTACGATGGAACTTTTAAAGCCGTTGTTCCTCCCTTTAAGCAGTTGTATACGTTATATGTTGACATAGGCAGTGTTAATACACATATGAATATTATACCAGCAGCATATGCCTTATTACTTAACTGCCCCGTTAGTCTCGTCGCAAGCGCGGCTGCTGAGTGTGGGGTCCTGGGTTCGATTTCCAGGGCGGACAAAGTGTTATTAGGTTTTTCCATTAGTAGTTCTTAGTAACAGCCCGGAGTTTGGATGTTGGCGGTGTGATACCCCCGTGCCTCAGAAAGCACGTTAAGCCGTTGGTCCTACGCCTGATCTCTCTCCCGGTCGTGTCGGATTGCCGTCCCATCGGGTTATGAGAATGAGAGAAGGGTGAGTGCTCTTGTGTCTTCGCACACCCTTGAGCACTATAATATCTCCCGCACCGATGGCTAGTAGTCCAGTCATTTAAGCTTAAATTAGGTAAGAATCTCGGAATTCGAGATACCCAGCTGTAAGTCTGTAAATACTTGTATATTGACACCCTAAAAGTTGTCTCAAAACCTACATATGGTAGGGTGTAAGCAACTATTAAATTTCAAGGTCAAAGGTCACAAAAATCGGTTTTTTGCGCTTTTTTTGGAAATATCTCATTTCCTATGGGTTTTTTGCTATTTGTATTTATTATCAATATTGTAGAATACAAAATTCTCTACAAATTTTGTTTAAATTTTTTTTTTATACGGTGAACCGTTTTCGAGATAGAGGGCGGAGAGCGCGCAGTCACAGCATCACTTCAGGTCAACCGGTGCCTCCGGTCGAAAACGCGCCATATATAGTTGATGAACTATCGATAAATCAATGATTATAAATATTTGTCAATTTTTATTAACTATTATATTATATTTTGTCATTTACTTCATGCATTAAATCTATATCAATTCAATAATACTGATAACCGTTTACTAAAATTAAAAAATAATTAAGAGAAAAACTTAAATCATTATATATGTAATTATGGAACTCAAACCTTATTGGCAGTCTATAATGCTCCGAAATCTGTGAAAAGTCTCGATCATCTTCGTTATATACATTACGTCAAGTCTACAAAACTTAATAAACCTGTGCAGCTTTCAAATATTCCACCAACAAGTGCAGCTGCTCATCAACATTTCAACCGTGTATATTATCAAGTTCAAACTTGGTTAGGGCATGATTTGGAACCCCAGGTATGAGGTTGGGCAATGCGAAACGATTTCCTGGAGCCTATCATGACAATTTTACCACCTGCTCCAGAAGATTTGCTAAATACAATTTTCTGCAACTGCAAGAGTGGTTGTGGTTCGCGATGCGGATGCAGGAAAGCGGGCTTGCAATGCTCTTTAGCTTGTGGCCAATGTAATGGGCAAGCTTGTCTCAATGCTCTACCATATCAGAGCGACATTAACGAAGATGGAACCTTTGACCCCGAAATCATGGAAGAACTTGAGACAAATGTCATTGAAGACGATAATGAAGACCAGTTTGAAATTTACCAGCAGCCAGAAGACGACGATGAAGAGGAAGAAGATGATTAAAATTATAAATTGTAGTTTTTGTACCCTTTATTCCATTTTTTTACTTTCAATAAAAATAAATGTATTCAATGATATTTTTTAATAAAAAGATTAATTCATAATTTATTTGTTTTTTTTTTTCATCATGTAAGAAGTTATTAATATTAATTAAGTTAAAATTCAAATATAATTCCTATATTTTCATTAACAATTCTGCAATTACATAGGCAGGTAAGTGTTGTTAAATAAATTAATACTGAATAAAAAGTGGATAAGTTAGGAAAAAAATGATAAAATATAATATAATAGTTAATAAAAACTGACAAATATTTATAATTATTAATTTATCGATAGTTCATCAACTTTATATGGCGCGTTTTCGACCGGAGGCACCGGTTGACCTGAAGTGATGCTGTGACCACGCGCTCTCCGCCCTCTATCTCGAAAACGGTTCACCGTATAATTTTTTTTTTTAAACAACATTTGTAGAGAATTTTGTATTCTAAAATATTGATAATAAATACAAATAGCAAAAAATCCATAGGAAATGAGATATTTCCAAAAAAAGCGCAAAAAAACCATTTTTGTGACCTTTGACCTTGAAATTTAATAGTTGCTTACACCCTACCATATGTAGGTTTTGAGACAACTTTTAGAGTGTCAATATACAAGTATTTACAGACTTACAGCTGGGTATCTCGAATTCCGAGGTGAACTTACTATAATGACTGGACTATAGTCTCTGTTGAGATAGGCCGCCGCCGTGGCCAAAATATGGTCTGGAGGACTATATATATTGTCAAATAAAAAAGCAATCAAGTTATGAAATATTCTTCCATCTCATTAAAAGCCAAATTCGCGAATTTGAACCCGAGTCAATCACTACTGATTTTGAAACCAGTACGATGATAGCATCTAAAGCTGTATTTGATAAACTACTCGAAGGAGTATTTTTCATTTTAAAAAAAAGCTGTCCAATAAAGGCTAAACTGATTGGAAATACAAAAAAATCGAACATGTCAAGGGCTCACGAGAGGCGATGTATGGCGTTGGCATAAAAAAAGTATTCTTGTTTACATAGACTGACAGGAATTCAAATAACTTTTAATAAAAAGGTAAAAATTATTTTAATTCAAATCTTAAAATGGTATGTTTTCAAGAAAATGCTCTTCTATAGAATAAGTTATTATTATAATGATAGAGGAAGATAAATATCAGTAGAAATGAACATTTTACGCATCCAAAATTTCTTTAAAAAAAAAACAATAAAGAAATAATAATTCGGGAGGCCAAAAAAGAGATGGATGGATTGTGTGAGAAGTGATATGAAAGAAAAGACAGTGATAGCATGACGGATGATAAGACAGAATTGGAGGAAAATAAGTGTTGCGCCGACCCCAAATAAATTGGGGCTAAGGAAAATGATGGATGTAAACGAGTTTGAAAATCATAGTTTTTGAGCCTAATATTGCGTAAGAGATGTGAACGTTCTTAATGACATCTCGTTTATACTGTCCATAGTGCCAAGGAGTAAAGCTGATGTGAAGAGACTTGCAGTAAGTCTGGAGGACTATATATATTGTCAAATAAAAAAGCAATCAAGTTATGAAATTTTCTTCCATCTCATTAAAAGCCAAATTCCCGAATTTGAACCCGAGTCAACCACTACTGATTTTGAAACCAGTACGATGATAGCATCTAAAGCTGTATTTGATAAACTACTCGAAGGAGTATTTTCATTTTAAAAAAAGCTGTCCAATAAAGGCTAAACTGATTGGAAATACAAAAAAATCGAACATGTCAAGGGCTCACGAGAGGCGATGTATGGCGTTGGCATATCTTCCAAATACTGAAGTTTCAGATGGTTGGCTTTATGTTTTGAGTTAGTGTATACAGAAGGATGATAAAACAGCGGAATTTAACAATTATTTTCTAAATACTTGGATAGAGAAGAAATCAATCTTGTCTGATAAATGGTGTTTTTATAATATCTGGCACTGTTGGAGCGCCTACGCAATTATAATAGCTGTAAGTCTCCATCCGTGCTAATCATCCCTTTTGTTAAGTCACATTCAAAATTGTGTTTGTTCTGACACTGATTAGAAACTCTCAAACACGTAGTTACGTGTTTTCCCGCTGCATTTTTATTAAAAATCCCGCTAATTTCCGCAAATATTAGTCCGTCGAGCTGGATTGAAATAAATAGCGTGGATCTACTACTTATATATTGAAGAAGAAAAAATAAACAGTGGATTAAGGGAAAAATCGGACCTCGTCCTTAAAGTGAGGTTAACCTGAATTGTGGTATGTGGATATAAAACGGTGTTAAGTCCAACTGTTTTATAATATCGTCACTCAACACTCAATCAGGTAGTATATAACGCCAATTAAGGAGTTATAAGGTTAGTCCTATTTATTACCGATTTTTATGTGTAATTAGTTGTTCGAAAGTGTACCGTACCGTTTGCATTGTGATAAATGGCAGTCAGTAGCAACAATATTTTATTGTAAAGCTAGCAGCAAGTAAGTTAAAAACATACTTATTAGAGTATAGTAATGTTAATTTATTATATTACATTATTTTAGTTAAATTGTTTTGACAAAGGTCACTTTAAGGATTGATATTGATTGTCTTTACCTATGAAATTGCCGTTCTGTAGTACTGGCCATTTCAAATCAAAATAATTTTTGTTTGTCTAAGAATTCTAATTTCAAATTAATTTTATTTTAAAAACATGGAATTCTTTTTCCAAAAGTAGTCATTTATTTATTGATAAGTGTAACATTTTCATCGCATTTCAATCTTTTTCGTCATCATGGATACGTTAAAAATTCGAGTAATTATGGAATATGAGTACCGTCGTGGCAGCAACGCGGCACAAGCGGCACACAACATCAACGATGTTTACGGAGCTAACACTACAAACCAACACACCACCTGTTATTGGTTTGCTCGCTTCCGTTCTGGAAATTTCGACCTGAAAAATGAACCTCGCGGTCGTCCGAAGACTTTGGTCGACAATGACGAATCAATGACGAATTAAAGGCGATTGTGGCAGCTGATGATACACAATCTACGGCTGAATTAGCAGCAGCTTTCGACGTTAGCGTCAAAACAATATTGGTCCATTTGCGTCAAATTGGCAAGGTAAAAAAGCTTGACAAATGGGTGCCCCACGAACTCAATGATCGCCAGCGTGAAATACGCGTCGAGACGTGCCTTGCACTGCTCAACAGACACACAAATGAAGGAATTTTGAACCGCATTGTTACCTGCGATGAAAAATGGATTCTGTTTGATAACTGCAAGTGCTCAGCAAGTTCTTTGGATCCTGGTTCAGCACCTAAACAATGCCCTAAACGAAAACTTACCCCTAAAAAAGTGATGGTCACTGTTTGGTGGTCTAGCGCCGGTGTGATTCATCACAGCTTCTTACCAAACGGGGTGAGCATTACTGCAGATGTGTACTGTGAAGAACTGAACTCAATGATGAGAAGCTGGCACATCTCCAACCAGCATTGGTCAATCGCTCGTCTCCGCTGCTCCTGCACGACAACGCGCGACCTCATACTGCACAGCAGACGGTCTCCAAGTTGCAAGAACTGGGGTTGGAAGCTCTCAGTCATCCGCCCTACTCACCAGACCTTGCGCCTACAGACTACTACTTTTTCCAGAATTTGGATAACTTCATGGCGGGAAAAAAATTCAATACCCGAGAGGCAGTACAAAATGCCTTTGAAGAATTTGTTGCTTCCCGTCCAGCTGATTTTTTTAAGAAGGGCATCAATAAACTGCCACTGCGTTGTCAAAGATGCATTGATTGCATGGGTGATTATTTCGATTAATACAAATAAAAAATACATGAAAAAAAAATCGTTTAATTTTTTTCATACAAAACGGCATTTTCAATAGGTAAAGACCTATTATTTATGCATAGGTAGGTATTTCGATTTAGTAACAACATTATTTTAAGAGTGTCAGATATTAATAATTGTGTACTGTAATTAAAGTTAATTACCGTCTTATAAAGTTATTGTGTTGAACTTTATTAAAGTTTGAGTTTATAGATAATTCATTTGAGTTTATATAAAAATTAAACGAACTGTTAAACATTAGGTTGGTATTTAGTTATTGTCAGTGGTCATCAGTAAGTGAATTATTGAAGTCAGTATGTATAGTTATTATTCGTAGATCTACGTAGATACTTAGTTATTATTGTTTGTTTACACATATATTGTATAAATTCCAGATTTACACCCGAGTGCCAGAATGGCCGAAGAAAAGGAGTTAATAAAAAAGCGAGGTAGCTTCAAAAGGCCGATTAACAGCCTTTATTGATTTTCTAGACGCATTGGATTAAAAACATTGTCTAGCGCCAGCATAACGGAACTAAAGCTGCGCGTAGGCAAGATGGAATTGTTATACCAACAATATGATGAGGTACAGTTGCGTATGGAATGTATTGTGGATGATATCAAGGCACAGTTTTCTGAGCGTTCAGATTTTGAGTCGCTGTATTTTAAAGTACTTTCTAAGGCTCAGGAATTTATAAATGGTTTTAATAATAATGAATCTGTTTGTAGCAATAAAAGTATTTGTGGTAGTAGTTATAAGCCAGTTAAGTCACCCACAATTCAGTTAACAAAGTTTAGTGGATCTTACAATAACTGGTTAGAGTTTCATGACACCTTTACGAGTCTCATTCATTGCAATGATGATATAGACGAAATTAACAAATTCCACTACCTACGAACGTCTCTAGAGGGCGCCGCTGCTGTGGTGATTTAGTCGATCGAGTTTTCTGCTAACAATTATTCTGTGGCATGGAACGTACTATGCGAACGAATTGATAATAAGAGATTACTAATTCACAATCACGTTTTAGCCATTTTTAACATGGAGATCATTACTAAGGAATCCTCTGTCACTTTAAAGAATTTATTTGATCAAATAAACAAACACTTACAAGCATTAGACATCTTAGGGGAGCGCGTTAAGTATTGGGATACACTCTTAACCCTTAACTTGGCAAGTGTACCAGTGGGCACGTGTAATTATGATATGAATTTCGGCATGTGACCTATAGCGCACGGGTCTATTTATAGAGAATACAAACAAAATATATTAAATGTCAATATGTTTCAATAATTCTAGCTATAGCTTATTTCATAAACATTCATCTGTCAACTTGCTTATTTAGCGTTGATTATTTTTTATGCTCTTGACCAGACAAACGTCTAAAATAACTTTTTTTTTATAATTTTACGTTTTGTTTTAGTGCATTATACATGCTATAATACCGCAAAAAGAGTCAGACACAGATTCTGATATTTCTGAGCATATTGTTAAGCAAACGTATAGAGTAAGTGATACAGATTCGTCAAGTATAGATGAGATACCCGAGTCACCCAAAAAAATACAATGCGTGGTCAACCCCACTCACATTATTGCCAAAACAAACGCCACTGGTTTTTTACCTTGCAGTTCAGTACCTACACCAGCAGCATACATATCTATCAACTTGTCATCTGTAAATTCAAATAATGAAATAATATCGTATCAAGATAGCCCATCTCAGGAAGTTCTTGAAGCACAATCTGCATTGTGCAGGGTACACTGCAATAATAACCCACCGTTAGAATTATCAAGTCCATGTCCGCCTGGTGCTAGTGATCTCGAAATGGATAGTGATAATGAAATTACAGCAATCGTTCCAAGGAGGTCAAAAAGAAAATGTTGTGCTTCAGCCAAATCTACGTTTTGTAAAAGACGAGCTTTTTCGCCCAAACCTACGATATCCAAAAGCAGACAAAGTTTCACATCAGAAAATTAAATAAATTAATAATAAAAAAAAAACAAAGTAAAGTCAAATAAAAAAAAAAGGTTCAAATAGAAAAATTACACAAAATTTAGATTGGAAAAAAGATGTATAACTTCGTATATAGTTCATAACACTAGAGAAAATGTTTTTACACAACCTGAGAAAATCAGATCACCAATTGAGTATTTTAAATTGTTCTTTACGGACAAAATAATACGACAAATTCGAGAGCAGAGTACATTGTACGCATTTCAAGTAAATACAAAAAATATTGCGCTGTCGAATCAAAATATCCCAGATTTTCTTGCCATAGAATTATTGATGGGTATAATACAATTACCTGCCTATTACGATTATTGGAGTTCGAAAACAAGGATTGAACACATAGCCCAAATAATGCCACTGAAGAAATACGAGTTAATTAGGAGATATTTACACTTCAATAATAATGAAAATATTGAAAAATGTACTGACCGATATTTTAAAATAAGGGCGCTAGTAGAAGCCATTAGAAAGAATTGCAATAAGATTGAAGAAGAAAGTCGCATGTCAATTGACGAAATGGGCAAAGGCAAAAATGATTATAGTATGGAGGAAGTATGGGATATACCGAAAAATAGCATGGTGCAAGTAGCTACAAAAGTATGTGATGTGGCACGGAGAAAAAATGGTAGTAGAATGTGTGATTCTTGGGTAGATGGTGAAGGTAAAGAGGTTGTGCGGAAGAAGAAAGAGGCCTGGCTTAATGGAATCCATACTTCCATACTAATATTATAAACGCAAAAGTAACTCTGTCTGTCTGTCTTTTTGTCTGTCTGTCTCGCTGTCCTGCTAAAACTACTGAACCGATTTAAATGAAATTTGGTACACAGATAGTTTAGAGCCTGAGAAAGGACATAGGCTACTTTTTATCCCGGTAGTATGTTCCTGCAGGATAATTTCCGACCTCCACGCGGGCGAAGCTGCTGGCAAAAGCTAGTAGCCTATAAGGCCCAAAATAGGATGAATCAGGCAGCGAATGTAACGGATGGTTTAGAAGGAGTGAAAAGGAAATACTCCGAAATGAAAGTGAAAGAGATCGTAAAAATGAAAAAGGATGAAAGGCAAGAAAAGTAAGACAGGAAGTTCTCTGATAACTTTAGGGCCAATGTTAAGCTGTTTTGCAAACAGGTAAGATTGGCTCGCAGAGTGACAGGAACATCGAGTATGAATGTTATAAGAGCAGAAGATGGATGTTTACTAAATACGAATGTAAGGTCTTGGAACGCTGGAAGAGATACTTTGAAAGTTTATTCAGTTGTCAGGACAGTGTGCAAGGACTGGACAACTAGGCAGATGCCAGTTTAGAAGACCCTAACTTAGAAGTAGATGAAGATAATGAAATAGAAATAGAGGAGATAGTACGAGCGCTGAAAGGTGTGAAAGTTGGGAAAGCTGCAGGATATGACAGAATGTCCGCTGAAATGCTGAAGAGCGGTGACGGGGTGGTAGCAAGCCTGTTGTGCCGGATCTTTAATATGTGTTGGAGATATGGCCGTGTACCGGATGATTGGTAAGGCTGTAATCGTACCACTATATAAGGGAAAAGGCTCACAGCAAGAGTGTAAAAACTATCGCGGCATTAGTCTTTTGAGTGTTGTCGGCAAACTGTATGCGAAGGTTTTGATAAATAGAGTGATAGGAGTGACCGGTGAGAAAATATGGGATGTGCAGGCAGGATTTAGAGAGGGGATGGGCTGTATGGATCAGATCTTCTCCCTAAGGTGCATAGCCGAAAAAACATCTGGCAAAGCACAAGAAAGTCTACTGAGCTTTCGTTGACTTGGAGAAGGCTTATGACAGTGTGTGCAGAGAAAAACTGTGGTCAACACTATCTATATACGGTGTGTATTGGCGCTTGATACGGGCACTGAAATCTTTATACAAGGATTCCAGTGCTTGTGTTAGGATAAATGGGGCATACACGATCTGGTTTTCCATCTCGAGGAGTGTTAGGCAGGGCTGTGTAGCGTCACCGTGGCTATTCAAATTGTACATGGAGTTGTCTGACAAATTTGAAAGAACTAACCCTCTTTGTGGATTGATAATGAGTGAGTTACCTGTAAAATGCCATCTCTACGCAGGTGATCAAGTTCTACATGCATCGTAGCAGAACAGTTGCAATACATGGTGACTGTAATGGATGAAGCATTTAAGATGAAGGGGACGAATATAAATGTGAATAAGACGAAGGTCATGGTATTTGAAAGAGAAGAGAACGTATCGGTGTGTGTGATGTGAAAATAAATGATAAGAGTGTGTAGCAAGTGAGTTCGTATATTTGGGGAGTTTGTTTACAAGGGATGGAAAGATTGATAAAGATGTGAAAAGAAGAGTGAATGCGGAAAATAAAGTAAATGGTGCTTTACATACAATTGTGACCAACCCACTGATGTCCGATAAGGCTCGACTGGCTGTTCACAATGGTGTACTGGTGCCTACGTAGGCTTATGTATGGGAGTGAATGTTGGATGTGGCAAAAGAAGCATGAAAGTAGAGTAAATGCTGTGGAAATGCGTTCTTTGCGAAGCATGTGTGGTGCGACTCTGAATGATAGGCTGAGGAATGACGTGATAAGAGAACGGTGTGGTTTAAGATGTAGTGGCAAAAATGGAAAAAGTATGATTAGATGGTTTGGTCATGTTGAGAGGATGAATGAAGGACGACTCAAAAAGGTATATACAAGGCAGATGTGAGTGGAAACACCGGGAGGGGACGCCCTAGGAGGACATATAGTGACCTTATTGGTGATGTTCTTCAGAAAGGTCAGGTGCGTAGTACTCGCAGCCGGCGTGTGTGTATGAACCTACAAGAGGCAAAAGGAGTGTGTAGATATCGTAGCAGGTGGCGTTCCGTGGTTTCTGCCTACCCCCATGGGAAAAAGGCGTGATTTTATGTATGTATGGTATTACTATGGTTCTCAGTACGAAAATTGACGTATTGTTTATGTCATAAATATATTAAATTGGTTCTCAAAGAGTTTTTTTACAGCCTTACGCGATGACGAACTTTTATCACGTCTCGAAGAATCAGACATAGATCTCTCTGATGCTGATAAATATGACGCTACGGCTTTTACATCAAGAGCTGAAGAAGACGAAGACTACAGTACTTAATCTTCCAGCTCTTCAGATGAGGAAATAGATTCACAATCAGAAGTATCTCTGCAATTTTCTGTAGTAGAGAGAAGAACGAGCCGAGGTCGAAAGCGTACCCGCCAAACTGGTCGTATGGGGGGTACTAGAGGTACCCGTGGACATTCACGTCAAGCCGCAGTTACAGTTATATCCGATGCATGGAATGGTCAGTTTGAACCTTTAGAACTCCTGTTTTACCAACCCAGTTACAAAAAAGTTGAGACTGAGTCACGGTCACTTAAAGATTATTTCACACAATATGTCAATTATGATATATTGGAAGAAATGACAACTGCTACAAACTGAGCAGATATACTAAGAAAAGGTGCTATTAACTTACCAAAGATAGCACTATTCTGGTCTCAGAAATACGGAATTCTCGTTATAAGTTACTTTTACAAAAAAAACTTCCTTAAAAAAAACACTAAAAAGTCAAAAATAACTTTAATTTCGAAAGTCGGTGTCTTAGGATCTGTATTTAAGGTTTTTGCCACCGAATTCCGAAATTAAAGTTATTTTTGACTTAGTAAAGTTTTTTTTAAGGAAGTCGGTTGTTTTTTTTTTTTTTGTAAAAGGTTTTATTTTAAACTTTTTAGTTATGGTAGATACTCCGCACTAATGTAATCACGTTATTCGTTCATTGTCGCACAAATACTTAATGCAAAAAGACTTATATGGTTTTCACATGAACCCCATTGTCCGAATGGAACCAAATTAAAATGGTATCATTCGGGAAGCACTAGCTTTCAGATAAAAAAGAATCATCAAAATCGGTTCACCCAGTCAAACGTTATGAGGTAACAAACATTAAAAAAAACACAGTCGAATTGATAAACTCCTCCTTTTTTGAAGTCGGTTAAAAAGGCTATGACACGAAACAGATATTTTAATATAAGAAATAGTCTAAAAGTAGTTTTTGATACTGAGGTATCAGACGAAGAAAAACTAAAAACTAAGATATGGAAGGTAAACCACCACCCGCCATGTTTTAAAAAATATATTGGAGGACTTGTCTGATATAATACATAAGAGCTTCCACTGACACAAGCAATCATGGTGCTATTAAGTTACTCCTGCTGTTAATTCAATATTTTGACTATCAAAAAGACTGAATTCAGGTCTCCTTACTAGATGTTCAATCACAACAAAAGAGACATCCGAAACGTTATCTAATAACGTCTATGATTCACTGCATGACAAAAACCTCACAGACAAACTAGTACCATTTTCAGCTGATAATGCTGCTAAAAATTTTGTCGGCAGAGACAGAGGAGGGCAAAATAATGTTTTCATTAAATTGTTTAATTTAAAGGAAACATTATTTTGCCCTCCTCTGTCTGAGGAGATTTTTCTCGAACGAATAATCAGAATTCATTCATTATTGCAGTGCACTATTTACTATCTTGGACTGAAAAAATATTTCACATGGATGACTTTAAAAGATGTTCTTGTATGGAATCAAGTTTCCGATACTATGAGTATCCTACCACAAAACTAACGTAGTTTTGTGGTAGGATACTCAAAGTTGACGATAGCAAATGTTTTGACCAACCGTAAAACCATAAAAGTTTTCTGAACAATAACAATGATAACGTTGATTTCAAGAAGCTGTTAGCACACAGGGATTAGGTAGCCTATTTTAAATCGATGAGTATTCACGATTGCTTTTCAGAATTCCTAAATATCTGTAAGTCTTAATTTCCTGTCCCAGGACATAATGCAAACGGTGAGTGTATTTTCCTTGATAGCTCAGCAATGGTCAAAATAACGCAACAGATTACATGTTGCTGCTGTAGCTAAAATGTTGGTTTTAGCATTTAATTTAAAACATTTGAAGTGTAAGAATTTTTACAAGTGCATTTTGAAACAAAAGTGCTCTTAAAACAGGTTTCTGCCAACCAAAAATATGAATGATTATTTTTATTGTTTAACTTAAAGTGAACTTTTTTTTTGTTTAGATTATTATTTTTTTATTTTGTTTTGCTTTGAGAAGTAATAGCAGGTATATAACACTAATTTGTGCAATTGCCTTTCATTATAATTTAAGAATAATTTTAAAATATTGATAAATATTTATGTAGAATTCAATGTTGACTGATGACTTTATTTGAATGATTTTACACAACTACAATTTTTCTGTCGTACCAATAGGTAAAAAAAAAAAATCATTAATAAATAATGAAATACAAAATCCTCAATAATGTACCCTACCGTCCGGCCAAACTGGCTGGTCTGTCTGACTATTAGGTTTGGCGACCTGATAACCTTAGCCACACCTATGGTTGGACTTTTAATTCTATTCAGTAACTTGACAGTTCAAAGAAAATAATGATACCATACTAAAACTCCTAGTGTTGGGGTAGTGAACGATTCTGCGTAAAGAATGAATGATAAAAATGGTTCAATTTAAAACAAACTTTAAAAATTTGTTTGTAAGATGTGTAATATAAGAATTAATCATAAAAGTAATTTCCTTTTTTCCCCTCTAATAGAAACAAAATAAATATCATGCAAAATTACTGTTTTTTTTTTGTGAGTTGTCACAAAAAAAATCATACGTAGACCATCCTTGACGTTTTATCTCATTCGGCTTCTTACCTTCGGTCTGAGTGCACGAATGTCTTCCCCTTGCCATTGCGCTTTTCCTGTTTTTTGTTTCGTTGTGTTTGTTGTAACGTTGTACTTCTTGCTATTCGTTTTTATTCAATATAACGAAAACATGGATGCTCATCAAACACATCGAGAGAAGACGAGAATACTCTTTTTTCTCCCAAGAAGAAACGATCACGCGGTGCCCCTTTATCCGTAAATGAGAAAGTAATATGATCAATAAAATATATACGTAGTGAAAATATTCAATCATCTAGATCTGAACAAGGTGATGAAGGCGAATCAGAACCCCGATTGAAAGTAAAAGTGTAGTTAAAGTAGGTGAAATATTGGGAATCACCTCATAAACTGTATATGCTGTTTTAAAAGAATACAAAGAAAACAAGCCTGATCCACCAAAATGTCCCAAAAAACCTGGCCTGAAGCTATCATTCAATCATAAATATGACGATTTTACTTTCTCTGCTATACGAAGAATTGTGCACCAACATTTTTACAGAAATGAACATCCTACTGTCCTAAAGGTGAGTTATAATAAACATTTTTGAAGTGCACTGTTGTATTCTAGTCCTGTTACAATGATGTATAAAATTAAATGCAAGAGTTAATTGTATACTTCGATTTTCGCAACGTAGACATTATCTCTATGCGCCATATGTCGGAACAAATTGAGAATGACGGTTTAAATTTTCCAATGACCAATCTTCGTATTCTAATGGCGGTAACGATATCTGCGCCTAATAAAAAAATGTCGCAGGGAAGGACGATACATCTAATATCAAGATGAAAGCTGGGTCAATGAAGGTAGCTTAGAACCGATGCATAAGATTTTTACGTCCTATGATTTGTTGAAAAATGAAATCTTTCCCTTCCCTTTTTTTTCAACATCCACTTTTTGCAGGTCATACTAATAATAATAATAATATATCGGGATCGATCCATCATCACTGACAGGACTATTGTAGCAAATAAGCCTGATATAGTGGTGGTGGATCGAGTAGAGCGGCGCACAATAATTGTTGACATAACGGTCCCACATGACGAGAACCTCGTGAAAGCTGAGAAAGATAAGCAGATCAAGTATCTTGACTTGGCTCGCGAGGTTGTCGACATGTGGGATGTGGACTCAGCAATCATTGTGCCGATAGTCGTCACTGCCAATGGCTTGATAGCCAAGAGCCTCGACCAACATCTAAAGAGGCTCTCGTTAGGCAGCTGGGTCAAGGGCTTGATTCAGAAAGCGGTACTTCTGGACACGGCTCGCATTGTCAGGAGGTTCCTCTCTCTGGAGCCCTGACCGCCGGTATAGCTTGGACCCTGTTCCCGATACCGGTGGGCTACTATTTTTTATATTTTTAAATGTTTTTATATGTTTCTGTACTAATATTTAAAAATATAATTTATAAGAGTTTACAAATGAATAAAGGTTATAATAATATTCCACAACATAATAATATTCCATACTGTAAGAAAGGTATGTAGTAGGGACCGATGAAAATATAAAATCATCTCGAAAAACGTTTCTGAAAGGCCTTACAACAGGGCTCAAAAATCCTACTGGAAAGGAAAAAGATTAATCATTTCTCATACAGGAGGAGACGAAGGCTTTCTGGAGGACGGGCTCCCCACTTTTGTAGCCAAGAAAGGAAGTGGGGATTACCATGAAGAAATGAATGCTAAATTTTTTGAAGAGTGGTTCGGGGCTATCTTACCAAAATTGCGGCCCAACTCGGTTGTGGTAACAGACGATGCTCCTTACTACTCGCGAAAAATTGAAACAATTCCTAAGATGTCTTGGAAGAAAAATGAAATTCAAGAGTGGTTGAAAAATAATAACATTTTATACGAAAAAGTTTCGTACCGTGTGGTGCCGGACGTAAAGAATAGCACCATCCCATTTCTTCCCGTGGGTGTTTTAAGAGGCAACTAAGGGACTAGCTATCCGAGGATACCGCACGATCTCGTGCGAGGCGGCGAGCCTCCTTGCCGGAGTACCGCCATGGGATCTGGAGGCAAAGGTCCTCGCGCACGTGTGGGAGTGGCGCGAGGAGGCGAAACGCCGGGGCGAAACTCCGCTGCCGCGACACATCGCGGCACGGCGGACAGAGCTCCGGTGTGATCTCATGGCGACATGGCGGGTACGATTGTCGCAACCCAGTGCTGGGCACGCCACAATTGCGGCGGTAAGTCCCCTCTTTGAGGAGTGGATAAAGAGGCGCCACGGCGTCCTCACCTTCCGCCGGACGCAGGTTCTCACCGGGCATGGGTGCTTCGGTGGGTTCCTGTTCAGGATAAAGCGGGAGGATACGTCCGAGTGTTTCCATTGCGAGGATCGTCTGGAGGACACGGTGGGGCATACGGTGGAGGTGTGCCCTGCCTGGGCGGAGCACCGCCGTGTCCTCGTGGAGGCGATCGGCGGCGGCGACCTCTCGCGTCCGGCCCTGGTGCGAGCCATGGTACGGAGCAAGAGGGAATGGGAAGCCGTCACCTCCTTCTGCGAAGCAGTAATGCTCGCGAAGGAGGAGGCGGGGCGCGTGAGGGAGTGGCAGTCTCTGCACCCTCACGTCCCTAGCCGCCGCAGGAGACGCCCCGGGCGTCGGGAGTCGATTGCGACTCTCGGCCACCGTAGGCGCGAGCTTGCGGGTGGCGAGTAATGGGTAGCTTGGGTCGACTGGTCGACTTTGGTCTTGGTTGCAAGTGGATTTTACCAGGTGTTACGCATGGCCAACCTCAATAGATCGCTGCATCGGCATACCTGCATACACATTGCACACGGCACCTACGGGCACGAGACGCAAGCTCAGCATAACGTGACCAATTGACGTCAATCGAACCTTTCCATAGAAACCTAGAAACGTGGAGCGGCACTTTTGGATCTGACATCGACCAATTGACACTTCAGTATAATTAGTCGTAATTTCAATACTTTGTAATACAGTAATAAATTAGTTTATTACAATAAATTTGCATTTTTTTGGATCCTCCGGCTGCACCCATCGTAATTGGCGCAGTCGGTAGGATAGTCCAGTAAATTCAGTGAATCGATCACCGACAACGGGCTATTCGAACCTACGGGTGTGCGGCTACGGGGGAGTATCCGAAAATCGATACCACAGAGAGATGCAGATTTGGTAAGTACCTAGATCTACTAGAGTTGCTCGCCTTCCTATGTTTTAGTATCCTTTGTGTAATTTCCTTTTTTTTTCCGTGTTTCCCTTGTGTTAATTTCCTCGAGTGTTTCTATTAAACTTTCAAAATTTTTCACCCACGTATATCACGGATTCCTAAGTCGAGTATTTCTAATAGGAACTCGCAAATCGATGCGAATAGGAATTTCGATACTATGTTAGAAGATAGTGAAAGTGTAGAATCTTACTTAATTACAGAGGATAATTTAACTAACAAAATGAGTACCGATTTGGTAGATCAAGTTTACAAGGCCTTACGCCTCGTTCCCGAATTCGACGGGAACCCGAACGTGCTCACGCGGTTTGTACGTTTATGTGACCAACTTGTCGCGCAATTTGTTAAGGCAGAGCCAGGTTACGAACTAAGTAACTTATCCTTGTTGAACGGCATACTTAATAAAGTTACTGGGAACGCCGCTCGCACTATAAATTCAAACGGCATTCCCGAAACATGGCAGGGTATTAGAAACGCCCTGATTAATAACTTCTCGGACCAGCGGGACGAGACCGCCTTATACAATGATCTGGCCCTGTTAACACAAAAGAATTTATCACCACCGGAATTTTACGAAAAGTGCCAAACCTTATTTAGCACAATTATGACCTATGTGACCCTGCATGAGTCCATATCTACTATCATCGAAGCCAAACGGGCACTATATAAAAAAATTAACCCTACAGGCATTCGTTCGTGGCCTAAAAGAACCTTTAGGCTCGCGTATTAGGTGCATGCGACCCGACACCATTGAAAAGGCTCTCAAGTTTGTGCACGAGGAAATTAACACCATGTACTTACAGCAGCGTAACGACCATTTGCCGGAGCGGAGACCTGTGCAGTCTGCGTCTTCATTTAATCCCAGTACGTATCAGATTAAGCCATTTAATTTGCATACTCCACAGCCAGTCACTTTTTCAGCGCCGTTTAATCAGCCCGGTCCCTCTAAAAGTTTCTATCAGCCACAACCGCCAAGGCCAATGCAAGCTTGGAGACCTCAGGTGCCTTTCAATCGCGGTCCCACGCGAACCCAACAAATGTTAAGCGCACCCCCGCCTAACTATAGGCCCCAGAGCAACGTGTTCCGATTGCCTCAACAAAGGCCTGGTTACACACCCATTAATAATGGCCCCAAGCCCATGAGTGGTGTAAGCCACTTTGTTCCCAAACCTATGCCGAGACCTTCGACAGGACATGACTGGGCTCAACAAGGAAATCCACCTCCCAGTAACTACTTTAAGACTCGTGAGACGAATGTTAACGAAGTAGACTTTTACGACTATTACGAGTACCCTGACTATGCCTATAATGACTATTACGACCAGTTCTACCCCGTACCTTACAACTACGAACCTGTGTATGAGCCACTAGCTCATAGTGATTATGTTCCTGTGCACGTAGAGGAACATCAGAATGTGCCTGAAGGAACATCTGCCCAAGGAATGTCTGCTGAAAGCCAGGATTTTCATACAGCCCCGAAATCAGACAAACCAAAATAGAGATTAACTTGCAAACCCAGAGACAACTTCCATTCATTCAGATTGCTAATCCACCCATTAAACTATTAGTAGATACCGGTGCGAACCTATCTTTTATTAGCCCGGACGTTGTAGAAAGATTTTATCATCATATCCAGTGTAATTATGAGCCTTTCGAAGTCACTAACATCCACGCGACAACTCGTAATAATTATTCCATTACTATACCGTGCTTCCCGGAATTTAAAGAAACCCGTGACATTACCCTATACATTTACAAGTTCCACAATTATTTTGACGGCTTAATAGGCTTAGATTTACTAGAAAAGTTAGAGTCTAATATAGATTTAAAGAATAAGGTTCTTGTTACACGTAATTCATCTAATCCCCTGCGAATGTATGATTCACGTAATTGTAATCTTTACGAGGACATAGTACCTGCTAATTCATCCAAATTAGCTAGAGTCCCCATTAATCTTCATGATGGTGACGTAATAATATCAGAGCAGACTATTTCCAATTGCACTATTCGCGGCTGTGTTACTTCTGTTAAAAATAACCGTGGCATCATAGAAATAATTAATCCAACTAAACATGATGTAGTTTTCTCAATGGATAGGCCAGTTACCGCGGAACTTTTTAACGAGCAAAGCGCGACTATCTATCAGCCTAGCGATCGCGTATCCGAGGTATTATCAAGACTACGCACTGACCATCTGAATCCTGAAGAACGAGCTAACTTAGAATCTCTTTGTGCACAATATGCTGACGTTTTCTATATCGACGGTGAACCTCTAACTTTCACCAATAAGATAAAGCACAGTATTCATACCACCGACGAATTACCTGTCTATACTAAGACCTATAGATATCCCTTTGTTCACAGACAGGAAGTTCAGGATCAGATTAGCAAAATGTTAGACCAAGGGATAATCCGTCCCTCGCAGT
The DNA here is from genome assembly GCA_932294355.1 of Aporophyla lueneburgensis. Lineage (NCBI taxonomy): Eukaryota > Metazoa > Arthropoda > Insecta > Lepidoptera > Noctuidae > Aporophyla > Aporophyla lueneburgensis. The sequence goes on from OW028735.1 coordinate 26,251,470, forward strand.
CAGCCTGGAGCTCACCCATCTGGGTAGTTCCAAAAAAATCTGATGCGTCCGGAAGGACTAAATGGCGCATAGTCATTGATTTTCGCAAAGTCAATGAGAAAACCCTCGATGACAAGTACCCAATCCCCAATATTAATGACATCTTAGATAAACTTGGTAACTGTCATTACTTCACAACTCTAGACCTTGCAAGTGGATTTTACCAGGTAGAAATGGACCCAGCCGATATTCACAAAACGGCCTTCAATGTAGAACATGGGCACTTTGAATTTTTACGCATGCCCATGGGTCTCAAAAACTCTCCATCCACGTTTCAACGCGTGATGGATAATGTCCTCAGGGACCTCCAAAATGTTATATGTCTCGTATATCTTGATGACATAGTCGTTTTTAGTGTCTCCTTACAGGAACACATGATAAATCTAGAAAAAGTATTCAAGAGATTAAGGGAATCGAACTTTAAGATCCAGATGGATAAGTCGGAGTTTTTAAGGCTTGAAACTTCATACTTAGGTCATGTAATAAGTAAGGACGGTATTAAGCCTAACCCCGATAAGATCATTGCCATCCAGAAATTCCCTATTCCTAAGACAGCTACCGAGATCAAACGCTTTTTAGGCCTGTTAGGATACTATAGGAAGTTTATTCCTGACTTCGCGCGCATTACGAAACCCATGACGCAATGTCTCAAGAAAGGTTCTAAGATCACCTTCAATGACCCTAACTACATCGATTGTTTTGAAAAATGCAAGTTACTATTGACTAACGACCCTATACTGCAGTACCCTGACTTTTCTAAGGAATTCGTGCTTACGACTGACGCATCTAACTTTGCCATAGGAGCTGTCCTTTCTCAAGGGCCTATAGGGCAAGATAAGCCCTTAGCATACGCGTCTAGAACATTAAACTCCAGTGAGATTAACTATAGTGTAATCGAGAAGGAGTTATTAGCCATAGTCTGGGCTACTAAATACTTTCGTCCATACCTGTTTGGGAGAAAGTTTAAGATAGTTACAGACCATAAACCCTTACAATGGGTTATGAGCCTTAAAGAACCGGGCTCCAGACTCACACGTTGGAGACTTAAGTTGAGTGAATACAATTTTACTACAGTATACAAGCAAGGCAAAAAGAACACTAACGCCGACGCATTGTCCCGCATTGAAATCAACAACGAGGACGCCATGTCTATAGCGGTAAATGTATCTGAAAAGCCTCACTCAACAGTAGGTTCTGAAACACTGACAGCCCCTACAAACAACCTTGACATACCCGACAACTCTGACACAGCAACTGTTCACACTGGTAACGAAGCCCCTATTCTAGAAGTGCCAATATCAGACGAACCCTTAAATAAATTCAGTAGACAAATCTGTTTTGTACTTGTAGGCGATATTAAAAAACGACCGACAGTGAGTAAGCCATTTGAAACGCATACCCGAACTACCATTCAATTATCCGAGACTAACCTGACTAACGACGTTATTAATGCAGTCAAAGAATATGTGAACCCTAAAGTCAAAACCGGTTTAATCATCCATCCTCCTCTGGCCATGTATAAAATAATCCCCATAATTCAAGCCAACTTCAAAAGCTCTTCAATGAACATGGTTCTAACTAAAGTTGAATTAGAGAATGTTAAAGACTACCTGCGTCAACAGGACATCATAAAGAAATACCACGAAGGTAAAACAAATCATCGCGGCATCACTGAATGTTACTTAGCCTTATCTTCCAAATTCTACTGGCCTAAGATGAAAGAACACATCTCCAAGTACATAAATGAGTGTACCATCTGTGGTCAGGCTAAGTACGACCGTCATCCCATCAAGCAAAGATTCAACATTGTACCACCCCCTAGTAAACCTTTTGAAATTATCCATCTAGATCTGTTCACAGCTCAAACAGAGAAATTCCTTACCATTGTAGACGCTTTCTCTAAGTATGCACAAGCTTATCACCTTCGAGATAGCACCGCTTTAAGTGTAGTACAAGCTCTACTTGTATTTTGCACCCACCATGGGGTCCCATTGACTATTGTCACGGACGGAGGCCCTGAATTCACAAATCAGATTTTCTTAGAATTCAGCCGAACTCATAAAATTATTCACCATAAAATATTAGCGCATTCCCCGAACGACAATGGCATAGTAGAAAGGCTCCATTCTACCATTTTAGAACATCTTAGGTTATTGAAATTAGAGAGACGAAATGAACCAGTCGTTAATCTTATGCCTTACGCCATCTTAGCGTACAATAGTTCGATCCATAGCTTCACAAAATGTAGACCTTTGGACTTGATAACTGGACACTTTGACCCTCGAGACCCAATAGATATTGACCTATCTGAACACTTACTGCAACAGTACTCACAAGACCATAGGAAACGAATGAGTCAAGTATACGACCTTATTAACCAGACATCCTTACATGACAGGACACAACTGACTGAAACCCGTAACAAGGACAGAGAACCCGAAAAGGACTATACCCCTGACCAGCAAATCTTTGTACGCAATCCCATGGCGTCTCGACAGAAGTTAGCCCCGCGTTATACGCAAGATACTGTACTCGCAGATCTTCCAATCCACATCTATACGAAGAAGAAACGCGGTCCAGTAGCAAAATCTCGCCTTAAGCGAAGTCCTAAAGATCCCACTTTGTTACAGGATAATACTATGGCTGATGACCCTACACCCGGCCCAAGGACAAGAGATAACAGTTGAATCACTTGACAATGGACCAGGACTACTTCCCTTCAAATTAGGAGCGGCAAAGATCGTTTCCCATTTCCACTCTTTCCTAAGTCATATAGACTTAGAGAATGTCCATCTTCAAATTGAAGTGGTAAAAACACAGATGGCTGAATTAAGTCCCCTAGTTAACAATAAAACCTTATCCCTATTCGACCCTCATCTGAAACATCTCAATAGTAAAATCAATTTAATTATTAGTAAAATTAGTATGTTTGAATCAACGCGTAGTAAAAGAGGCCTTATCGACGGTTTGGGTTCTGTAATAAAATCAATTTCTGGTAATTTAGATTACACCGATGCACTTAAATACGAAAACGCCATAAACACCTTACGTAATAATGAGCACAAATTAGAATTAGAAATTAATAACCATGTTAGTTTAAATAGTAAATTTATTTCACGTAGCTCTCAAATAATAGATAGTATAATTTCAAATCAAGATAAGATGAACAAGGCACTAAACTTAATTTTGGAAAGTAACGCTAATAGGGATACAGATTTAATTAAATACGCCCATCTGGCCCAACATCTGTTAATCTTAGGAGATAATGTAGAAGATCTTTACGAAGAATTACGAAGTTTAGAGAACACCCTAACATTTATTCGTGCGTTGAGCACCCCGTACTCCCTATTTAATTCAGATGAAATTAAGTATATGTTAGGTAAACTAAGGATTTTATATGCTAATGACGAAATCCTTGACGTAGAAATTAGGCATTTTTATGAAATAATTAAACTAGGCTACTTCTATTCTAATAAGCAGATAGTGGTAGTTATAAAAGTCCCGATAGTTGTTTCCTCCACATACGATTTGTATAAACTTTCCCTTGTTCCTAACAGAAACCACGAAACTCTTATACCACCCTCACCTTTCGTAGCACTCTCTAGCTCAGACTCTAGGTACATAGAGACAGAATGTCCGAAGGTAAACTCCATATATCTCTGTGAGTCAACAGCCAACCTACAAATCCAGAGCAAACCAGATTGTATCCAGCATCTCATAGTCCATCAAGAACTTCAACCCAGCTGCAAGCTGACACCCGTAGCTCTCACCACCGAAGCCCTGGAAACCCTGGACGACAAGCATTATACCTTAAGTTTTCCTGTACCAACAAAAGTGAAGATGTCTTGCGGTCAAGAACAATATCGGACCCTACGAGGCAGCTATTTGCCAAATCTACAAAAACTTCACACCCTTAGCAACGAGATAGCGACGCAACTGCCTGTACATTTAGATGACGTCACCGATCCCGTCATTTACCACACTACTATACCCATGTACCTCGCGCTATCCGGTACATGCGCACTTATCGCCACCCTAACCTATCGTCGGCTACGCATAAGAAAAGCATCCAGAGAAATCACAGAAAACTTCAACAGCAACCCTGAAGTCGCCTATGCAATCCCATCACCACGCACTATCAACCCAAGCCAAATAAGGATTGACCCTGGATGTCTACCAGCGACCATCTTGAACAAGTCCATCGATACTCGCTGTTCTACGGGGGGAGGTGTTACGCATGGCCAACCTCAATAGATCGCTGCATCGGCATACCTGCATACACATTGCACATTGCACCTACGGGCACGAGACGCAAGCTCAGCATAACGTGACCAATTGACGTCAATCGAACCTTTCCATAGAAACCTAGAAACGTGGAGCGGCACTTTTGGATCTGACATCGACCAATTGACACTTCAGTATAATTAGTCGTAATTTCAATACTTTGTAATACAGTAATAAATTAGTTTATTAAAATAAATTTGCATTTTTTTGGATCCTCCGGCTGCACCCATCGTAATTGGCGCAGTCGGTAGGATAGTCCAGTAAATTCAGTGAATCGATCACCGACAACGGGCTATTCGAACCTACGGGTGTGCGGCTACGGGGGAGTATCCGAAAATCGATACCACAGAGAGATGCAGATTTGGTAAGTACCTAGATCTACTAGAGTTGCTCGCCTTCCTATGTTTTAGTATCCTTTGTGTAATTTCCTTTTTTTTTTCGTGTTTCCCTTGTGTTAATTTCCTCAAGTGTTTCTATTAAACTTTCAAAATTTTTCACCCACGTATATCACGGATTCCTAAGTCGAGTATTTCTAATAGGAACTCGCAAATCGATGCGAATAGGAATTTAGATACTATGTTAGAAGATAGTGAAAGTGTAGAATCTTACTTAATTACAGAGGATAATTTAACTAACAAAATGAGTACCGATTTGGTAGATCAAGTTTACAAGGCCTTACGCCTCGTTCCCGAATTCGACGGGAACCCGAACGTGCTCACGCGGTTTGTACGTTTATGTGACCAACTTGTCGCGCAATTTGTTAAGGCAGAGCCAGGTTACGAACTAAGTAACTTATCCTTGTTGAACGGCATACTTAATAAAGTTACTGGGAACGCCGCTCGCACTATAAATTCAAACGGCATTCCCGAAACATGGCAGGGTATTAGAAACGCCCTGATTAATAACTTCTCGGACCAGCGGGACGAGACCGCCTTATACAATGATCTGGCCCTGTTAACACAAAAGAATTTATCACCACCGGAATTTTACGAAAAGTGCCAAACCTTATTTAGCACAATTATGACCTATGTGACCCTGCATGAGTCCATATCTACTACCATCGAAGCCAAACGGGCACTATATAAAAAAATTAACCCTACAGGCATTCGTTCGTGGCCTAAAAGAACCTTTAGGCTCGCGTATTAGGTGCATGCGACCCGACACCATTGAAAAGGCTCTCAAGTTTGTGCACGAGGAAATTAACACCATGTACTTACAGCAGCGTAACGACCATTTGCCGGAGCGGAGACCTGTGCAGTCTGCGTCTTCATTTAATCCCAGTACGTATCAGATTAAGCCATTTAATTTGCATACTCCACAGCCAGTCACTTTTTCAGCGCCGTTTAATCAGCCCGGTCCCTCTAAAAGTTTCTATCAGCCACAACCGCCAAGGCCAATGCAAGCTTGGAGACCTCAGGTGCCTTTCAATCGCGGTCCCACGCGAACCCAACAAATGTTAAGCGCACCCCCGCCTAACTATAGGCCCCAGAGCAACGTGTTCCAATTGCCTCAACAAAGGCCTGGTTACACACCCATTAATAATGGCCCCAAGCCCATGAGTGGTGTAAGCCACTTTGTTCCCAAACCTATGCCGAGACCTTCGACAGGACATGACTGGGCTCAACAAGGAAATCCACCTCCCAGTAACTACTTTAAGACTCGTGAGACGAATGTTAACGAAGTAGACTTTTACGACTATTACGAGTACCCTGACTATGCCTATAATGACTATTACGACCAGTTCTACCCCGTACCTTACAACTACGAACCTGTGTATGAGCCACTAGCTCATAGTGATTATGTTCCTGTGCACGTAGAGGAACATCAGAATGTGCCTGAAGGAACATCTGCCCAAGGAATGTCTGCTGAAAGCCAGGATTTTCATACAGCCCCGAAATCAGACAAACCAAAATAGAGATTAACTTGCAAACCCAGAGACAACTTCCATTCATTCAGATTGCTAATCCACCCATTAAACTATTAGTAGATACCGGTGCGAACCTATCTTTTATTAGCCCGGACGTTGTAGAAAGATTTTATCATCATATCCAGTGTAATTATGAGCCTTTCGAAGTCACTAACATCCACGCGACAACTCGTAATAATTATTCCATTACTATACCGTGCTTCCCGGAATTTAAAGAAACCCGTGACATTACCCTATACATTTACAAGTTCCACAATTATTTTGACGGCTTAATAGGCTTAGATTTACTAGAAAAGTTAGAGTCTAATATAGATTTAAAGAATAAGGTTCTTGTTACACGTAATTCATCTAATCCCCTGCGAATGTATGATTCACGTAATTGTAATCTTTACGAGGACATAGTACCTGCTAATTCATCCAAATTAGCTAGAGTCCCCATTAATCTTCATGATGGTGACGTAATAATATCAGAGCAGACTATTTCCGATTGCACTATTCGCGGCTGTGTTACTTCTGTTAAAAATAACCGTGGCATCATAGAAATAATTAATCCAACTAAACATGATGTAGTTTTCTCAATGGATAGGCCAGTTACCGCGGAACTTTTTAACGAGCAAAGCGCGACTATCTATCAGCCTAGCGATCGCGTATCCGAGGTATTATCAAGACTACGCACTGACCATCTGAATCCTGAAGAACGAGCTAACTTAGAATCTCTTTGTGCACAATATGCTGACGTTTTCTATATCGACGGTGAACCTCTAACTTTCACCAATAAGATAAAGCACAGTATTCATACCACCGACGAATTACCTGTCTATACTAAGACCTATAGATATCCCTTTGTTCACAGACAGGAAGTTCATGATCAGATTAGCAAAATGTTAGACCAAGGGATAATCCGTCCCTCGCAGTCAGCCTGGAGCTCACCCATCTGGGTAGTTCCAAAAAAATCTGATGCGTCCGGAAGGACTAAATGGCGCATAGTCATTGATTTTCGCAAAGTCAATGAGAAAACCCTCGATGACAAGTACCCAATCCCCAATATTAATGACATCTTAGATAAACTTGGTAACTGTCATTACTTCACAACTCTAGACCTTGCAAGTGGATTTTACCAGGTAGAAATGGACCCAGCCGATATTCACAAAACGGCCTTCAATGTAGAACATGGGCACTTTGAATTTTTACGCATGCCCATGGGTCTCAAAAACTCTCCATCCACGTTTCAACGCGTGATGGATAATGTCCTCAGGGACCTCCAAAATGTTATATGTCTCGTATATCTTGATGACATAGTCGTTTTTAGTGTCTCCTTACAGGAACACATGATAAATCTAGAAAAAGTATTCAAGAGATTAAGGGAATCGAACTTTAAGATCCAGATGGATAAGTCGGAGTTTTTAAGGCTTGAAACTTCATACTTAGGTCATGTAATAAGTAAGGACGGTATTAAGCCTAACCCCGATAAGATCATTGCCATCCAGAAATTCCCTATTCCTAAGACAGCTACCGAGATCAAACGCTTTTTAGGCCTGTTAGGATACTATAGGAAGTTTATTCCTGACTTCGCGCGCATTACGAAACCCATGACGCAATGTCTCAAGAAAGGTTCTAAGATCACCTTCAATGACCCTAACTACATCGATTGTTTTGAAAAATGCAAGTTACTATTGACTAACGACCCTATACTGCAGTACCCTGACTTTTCTAAGGAATTCGTGCTTACGACTGACGCATCTAACTTTGCCATAGGAGCTGTCCTTTCTCAAGGGCCTATAGGGCAAGATAAGCCCTTAGCATACGCGTCTAGAACATTAAACTCCAGTGAGATTAACTATAGTGTAATCGAGAAGGAGTTATTAGCCATAGTCTGGGCTACTAAATACTTTCGTCCATACCTGTTTGGGAGAAAGTTTAAGATAGTTACAGACCATAAACCCTTACAATGGGTTATGAGCCTTAAAGAACCGGGCTCCAGACTCACACGTTGGAGACTTAAGTTGAGTGAATACAATTTTACTACAGTATACAAGCAAGGCAAAAAGAACACTAACGCCGACGCATTGTCCCGCATTGAAATCAACAACGAGGACGCCATGTCTATAGCGGTAAATGTATCTGAAAAGCCTCACTCAACAGTAGGTTCTGAAACACTGACAGCCCCTACAAACAACCTTGACATACCCGACAACTCTGACACAGCAACTGTTCACACTGGTAACGAAGCCCCTATTCTAGAAGTGCCAATATCAGACGAACCCTTAAATAAATTCAGTAGACAAATCTGTTTTGTACTTGTAGGCGATATTAAAAAACGACCGACAGTGAGTAAGCCATTTGAAACGCATACCCGAACTACCATTCAATTATCCGAGACTAACCTGACTAACGACGTTATTAATGCAGTCAAAGAATATGTGAACCCTAAAGTCAAAACCGGTTTAATCATCCATCCTCCTCTGGCCATGTATAAAATAATCCCCATAATTCAAGCCAACTTCAAAAGCTCTTCAATGAACATGGTTCTAACTAAAGTTGAATTAGAGAATGTTAAAGACTACCTGCGTCAACAGGACATCATAAAGAAATACCACGAAGGTAAAACAAATCATCGCGGCATCACTGAATGTTACTTAGCCTTATCTTCCAAATTCTACTGGCCTAAGATGAAAGAACACATCTCCAAGTACATAAATGAGTGTACCATCTGTGGTCAGGCTAAGTACGACCGTCATCCCATCAAGCAAAGATTCAACATTGTACCACCCCCTAGTAAACCTTTTGAAATTATCCATCTAGATCTGTTCACAGCTCAAACAGAGAAATTCCTTACCATTGTAGACGCTTTCTCTAAGTATGCACAAGCTTATCACCTTCGAGATAGCACCGCTTTAAGTGTAGTACAAGCTCTACTTGTATTTTGCACCCACCATGGGGTCCCATTGACTATTGTCACGGACGGAGGCCCTGAATTCACAAATCAGATTTTCTTAGAATTCAGCCGAACTCATAAAATTATTCACCATAAAATATTAGCGCATTCCCCGAACGACAATGGCATAGTAGAAAGGCTCCATTCTACCATTTTAGAACATCTTAGGTTATTGAAATTAGAGAGACGAAATGAACCAGTCGTTAATCTTATGCCTTACGCCATCTTAGCGTACAATAGTTCGATCCATAGCTTCACAAAATGTAGACCTTTGGACTTGATAACTGGACACTTTGACCCTCGAGACCCAATAGATATTGACCTATCTGAACACTTACTGCAACAGTACTCACAAGACCATAGGAAACGAATGAGTCAAGTATACGACCTTATTAACCAGACATCCTTACATGACAGGACACAACTGACTGAAACCCGTAACAAGGACAGAGAACCCGAAAAGGACTATACCCCTGACCAGCAAATCTTTGTACGCAATCCCATGGCGTCTCGACAGAAGTTAGCCCCGCGTTATACGCAAGATACTGTACTCGCAGATCTTCCAATCCACATCTATACGAAGAAGAAACGCGGTCCAATAGCAAAATCTCGCCTTAAGCGAAGTCCTAAAGATCCCACTTTATTACAGGATAATACTATGGCTGATGACCCTACACCCGGCCCAAGGACAAGAGATAACAGTTGAATCACTTGACAATGGACCAGGACTACTTCCCTTCAAATTAGGAGCGGCAAAGATCGTTTCCCATTTCCACTCTTTCCTAAGTCATATAGACTTAGAGAATGTCCATCTTCAAATTGAAGTGGTAAAAACACAGATGGCTGAATTAAGTCCCCTAGTTAACAATAAAACCTTATCCCTATTCGACCCTCATCTGAAACATCTCAATAGTAAAATCAATTTAATTATTAGTAAAATTAGTATGTTTGAATCAACGCGTAGTAAAAGAGGCCTTATCGACGGTTTGGGTTCTGTAATAAAATCAATTTCTGGTAATTTAGATTACACCGATGCACTTAAATACGAAAACGCCATAAACACCTTACGTAATAATGAGCACAAATTAGAATTAGAAATTAATAACCATGTTAGTTTAAATAGTAAATTTATTTCACGTAGCTCTCAAATAATAGATAGTATAATTTCAAATCAAGATAAGATGAACAAGGCACTAAACTTAATTTTGGAAAGTAACGCTAATAGGGATACAGATTTAATTAAATACGCCCATCTGGCCCAACATCTGTTAATCTTAGGAGATAATGTAGAAGATCTTTACGAAGAATTACGAAGTTTAGAGAACACCCTAACATTTATTCGTGCGTTGAGCACCCCGTACTCCCTATTTAATTCAGATGAAATTAAGTATATGTTAGGTAAACTAAGGATTTTATATGCTAATGACGAAATCCTTGACGTAGAAATTAGGCATTTTTATGAAATAATTAAACTAGGCTACTTCTATTCTAATAAGCAGATAGTGGTAGTTATAAAAGTCCCGATAGTTGTTTCCTCCACATACGATTTGTATAAACTTTCCCTTGTTCCTAACAGAAACCACGAAACTCTTATACCACCCTCACCTTTCGTAGCACTCTCTAGCTCAGACTCTAGGTACATAGAGACAGAATGTCCGAAGGTAAACTCCATATATCTCTGTGAGTCAACAGCCAACCTACAAATCCAGAGCAAACCAGATTGTATCCAGCATCTCATAGTCCATCAAGAACTTCAACCCAGCTGCAAGCTGACACCCGTAGCTCTCACCACCGAAGCCCTGGAAACCCTGGACGACAAGCATTATACCTTAAGTTTTCCTGTACCAACAAAAGTGAAGATGTCTTGCGGTCAAGAACAATATCGGACCCTACGAGGCAGCTATTTGGCAATTATTCCCCTCAATTGTAACCTGAGAACACCCGCCTTCACTATCTCCAACACTGACGACCACATCAAAGGACATGTCGTGAAGATCATTGAGATGCCCCTATACAACGAGACGAAGCCTGAAAATTATCCGAAGCTCATCCTAAATTCGCCAAATCTACAAAAACTTCACACCCTTAGCAACGAGATAGCGACGCAACTGCCTGTACATTTAGATGACGTCACCGATCCCGTCATTTACCACACTACTATACCCATGTACCTCGCGCTATCCGGTACATGCGCACTTATCGCCACCCTAACCTATCGTCGGCTACGCATAAGAAAAGCATCCAGAGAAATCACAGAAAACTTCAACAGCAACCCTGAAGTCGCCTATGCAATCCCATCACCACGCACTATCAACCCAAGCCAAATAAGGATTGACCCTGGATGTCTACCAGCGACCATCTTGAACAAGTCCATCGATACTCGCTGTTCTACGGGGGGAGGTGTTACGCATGGCCAACCACAATAGATCGCTGCATCGGCATACCTGCATACACATTGCACACGGCACCTACGGGCACGAGACGCAAGCTCAGCATAACGTGACCAATTGACGTCAATCGAACCTTTCCATAGAAACCTAGAAACGTGGAGCGGCACTTTTGGATCTGACATCGACCAATTGACACTTCAGTATAATTAGTCGTAATTTCAATACTTTGTAATACAGTAATAAATTAGTTTATTAAAATAAATTTGCATTTTTTTGGATCCTCCGGCTGCACCCATCGTAATTGGCGCAGTCGGTAGGATAGTCCAGTAAATTCAGTGAATCGATCACCGACAACGGGCTATTCGAACCTACGGGTGTGCGGCTACGGGGGAGTATCCGAAAATCGATACCACAGAGAGATGCAGATTTGGTAAGTACCTAGATCTACTAGAGTTGCTCGCCTTCCTATGTTTTAGTATCCTTTGTGTAATTTCCTTTTTTTTTTCGTGTTTCCCTTGTGTTAATTTCCTCAAGTGTTTCTATTAAACTTTCAAAATTTTTCACCCACGTATATCACGGATTCCTAAGTCGAGTATTTCTAATAGGAACTCGCAAATCGATGCGAATAGGAATTTAGATACTATGTTAGAAGATAGTGAAAGTGTAGAATCTTACTTAATTACAGAGGATAATTTAACTAACAAAATGAGTACCGATTTGGTAGATCAAGTTTACAAGGCCTTACGCCTCGTTCCCGAATTCGACGGGAACCCGAACGTGCTCACGCGGTTTGTACGTTTATGTGACCAACTTGTCGCGCAATTTGTTAAGGCAGAGCCAGGTTACGAACTAAGTAACTTATCCTTGTTGAACGGCATACTTAATAAAGTTACTGGGAACGCCGCTCGCACTATAAATTCAAACGGCATTCCCGAAACATGGCAGGGTATTAGAAACGCCCTGATTAATAACTTCTCGGACCAGCGGGACGAGACCGCCTTATACAATGATCTGGCCCTGTTAACACAAAAGAATTTATCACCACCGGAATTTTACGAAAAGTGCCAAACCTTATTTAGCACAATTATGACCTATGTGACCCTGCATGAGTCCATATCTACTACCATCGAAGCCAAACGGGCACTATATAAAAAAATTAACCCTACAGGCATTCGTTCGTGGCCTAAAAGAACCTTTAGGCTCGCGTATTAGGTGCATGCGACCCGACACCATTGAAAAGGCTCTCGAGTTTGTGCACGAGGAAATTAACACCATGTACTTACAGCAGCGTAACGACCATTTGCCGGAGCGGAGACCTGTGCAGTCTGCGTCTTCATTTAATCCCAGTACGTATCAGATTAAGCCATTTAATTTGCATACTCCACAGCCAGTCACTTTTTCAGCGCCGTTTAATCAGCCTGGTCCCTCTAAAAGTTTCTATCAGCCACAACCGCCAAGGCCAATGCAAGCTTGGAGACCTCAGGTGCCTTTCAATCGCGGTCCCACGCGAACCCAACAAATGTTAAGCGCACCCCCGCCTAACTATAGGCCCCAGAGCAACGTGTTCCGATTGCCTCAACAAAGGCCTGGTTACACACCCATTAATAATGGCCCCAAGCCCATGAGTGGTGTAAGCCACTTTGTTCCCAAACCTATGCCGAGACCTTCGACAGGACATGACTGGGCTCAACAAGGAAATCCACCTCCCAGTAACTACTTTAAGACTCGTGAGACGAATGTTAACGAAGTAGACTTTTACGACTATTACGAGTACCCTGACTATGCCTATAATGACTATTACGACCAGTTCTACCCCGTACCTTACAACTACGAACCTGTGTATGAGCCACTAGCTCATAGTGATTATGTTCCTGTGCACGTAGAGGAACATCAGAATGTGCCTGAAGGAACATCTGCCCAAGGAATGTCTGCTGAAAGCCAGGATTTTCATACAGCCCCGAAATCAGACAAACCAAAATAGAGATTAACTTGCAAACCCAGAGACAACTTCCATTCATTCAGATTGCTAATCCACCCATTAAACTATTAGTAGATACCGGTGCGAACCTATCTTTTATTAGCCCGGACGTTGTAGAAAGATTTTATCATCATATCCAGTGTAATTATGAGCCTTTCGAAGTCACTAACATCCACGCGACAACTCGTAATAATTATTCCATTACTATACCGTGCTTCCCGGAATTTAAAGAAACCCGTGACATTACCCTATACATTTACAAGTTCCACAATTATTTTGACGGCTTAATAGGCTTAGATTTACTAGAAAAGTTAGAGTCTAATATAGATTTAAAGAATAAGGTTCTTGTTACACGTAATTCATCTAATCCCCTGCGAATGTATGATTCACGTAATTGTAATCTTTACGAGGACATAGTACCTGCTAATTCATCCAAATTAGCTAGAGTCCCCATTAATCTTCATGATGGTGACGTAATAATATCAGAGCAGACTATTTCCAATTGCACTATTCGCGGCTGTGTTACTTCTGTTAAAAATAACCGTGGCATCATAGAAATAATTAATCCAACTAAACATGATGTAGTTTTCTCAATGGATAGGCCAGTTACCGCGGAACTTTTTAACGAGCAAAGCGCGACTATCTATCAGCCTAGCGATCGCGTATCCGAGGTATTATCAAGACTACGCACTGACCATCTGAATCCTGAAGAACGAGCTAACTTAGAATCTCTTTGTGCACAATATGCTGACGTTTTCTATATCGACGGTGAACCTCTAACTTTCACCAATAAGATAAAGCACAGTATTCATACCACCGACGAATTACCTGTCTATACTAAGACCTATAGATATCCCTTTGTTCACAGACAGGAAGTTCAGGATCAGATTAGCAAAATGTTAGACCAAGGGATAATCCGTCCCTCGCAGTCAGCCTGGAGCTCACCCATCTGGGTAGTTCCAAAAAAATCTGATGCGTCCGGAAGGACTAAATGGCGCATAGTCATTGATTTTCGCAAAGTCAATGAGAAAACCCTCGATGACAAGTACCCAATCCCCAATATTAATGACATCTTAGATAAACTTGGTAACTGTCATTACTTCACAACTCTAGACCTTGCAAGTGGATTTTACCAGGTAAAATCCACTTGCCGCCAAGCTCGGGTCGACGGCGCGCAGTGTTCCACGCGCGCCTCAAAGAGATGTCAGCAGCAGTGTAGGGGTCTACTAGGACCGATGCCTGCCGGGGTCGCGTGATTGTTTGGAAGAGATACCGTGACCCTGGCACATGGGCAACTGATGGAACACGGGTGGGTTTTAGTCAGTAAAAGTCTGACACGCTCTCCCGCTCCGCCCAGAGCGGGAGAAGTCATTTGACGATTTCCCATACTGAAAAAAAAAAAAAGGACTAGCTAGAGAATGGGCACATTTTACCAACATACTGCGATCGCCAACCCGCCTGCCAAGCGTGGCGATTATGGCAAACCCTCCCAAATTGGGGGAGGCTTATGTCCAGCAGTTGATGTCTTTCGGCTGAAATGATGAATGTTGATACGAAAAAGACATGGTGAAGGCAACTCTTATAGATTTAGTGAAAATTCAAAACCAACTATTTGAAAAATAAGCAGTTGAGGAGATGGCAGCACAACATGACATATTTTTTTTAAGTCTGCTCCCTTACCACTGCAAACTCAACCCAATGCGAATTAATTTGGACACAGGTAAAGGGGCATGTCGCAAAAAATAATAAATCTTTTAAGATGAAAGAAGTTAAAACATTATTTGAAGAAGGGGTTAATAATGTGAGCCCTTCGTCATGGAGTGCTTGCGTCTCTTAAGTAGAGGATGATATGTGTCGTATGGATCATGTCATTGATAACATCACTGATACGTTAATAATAAATGTAACATGCGACAGTGAAATTTCCGATTCTGATGAATAAAAAATGTATCTCCAACTAAGTTGTTTTATTTTTAAATATCAAATTTCACAATTTTAATAGTGTGTATCGTGTTTTTAAGACAATTTATTAAATTTAAAATAAACATTTGTATGTACGTACATTATTTCAAGTTCATTCAATTTCATTCATTCTTACACCACGTCACTTTTTTTGTCAAAACCTGGTATCCATCCAACTGTCAAGTTACTGAATAGGATTAAAGCCAGACGGATTTTTGACTATCGGATATAATGCAATATATTTTACATGTTGAGATAAAATATTTTATTGCTCGTCATACATTTTTTACGAGAACGTTCACACTATGCTATAATTTGTATTACATTGTAAACTATAAATAACGTGTCAACTGTGTGAAAGACTTGTATGGCCATGGCAAAATACTCATTTCATATTGTCATCTATGTGTTTCGGATATGGGGAGCCAACAAACATAATACCCTACATCCCTTATCATTTTATGCTCTAGCATGTTTCATTTTTCAAAAAAATGAGCTTTCCAAGAAAAATTGTGCAGTTTGGATTGTTATATTATCTATAATATAGCAATCCAAACTGCACAATTTTTGTTGGAAAGCTCATTTTTTTGGTGTCCTTTTTGCTCCATTTTTATTATTTATAAACAATATCTCGAAGAGGAGTGTGGGTATTGCCATGCAAATAATTTTATTGATATGGTAGGTAATTTTATGGCTTAACCACTTATTTACTTCTATGAAACATAAAAACGTAATATTAACATAGGTCATTTATTTCATTTCAGATGTAAGAAATTATCAAAAATGGTACGTCGCTGCAAAAAAAAACCGAACCTAAGTAGGTTCACACTACACTTTAGATACTTTAAAGAAAGCTGTCAAGGAAGTAACAGATGGTGTTTTAAATTCATATCAAGCATCAAAAAAGTATAATATTCCGCGCACAACTATAGTAGATAGGGTTAAACTTAGAAGACGGGTCGTTATGGAAACCAGAGGCAGGCCAACAGTGATCAATATCATATATGAGAAGCGAATAGCCGGATCCACACTAGACGATCCAACGCGCTCCGATCGCGGGCGGCCATAGGAGCGTTTGATGTGGACTTGCCTCGCGCGATCCAAACTGCGCGGCAGGAGCGCACGCTCCTTGCCGTGAGCGATCCGTAAATTGTCAGTTTTTGTTACTAGCACACAGGCGCCTCAGTCTCTCGGCGCGCTCAGTGTAGACGTTTGTGTGTGGAGCGCGCGATCACAAATTATGGAAAATTTTGAAAGTCGTCGTCTAATATCCCTTTACAAGGAACATATAGTCTAGTCGACAAGTTGAAAATGGTACAAAATAGAGATACTGCTCTTAAAATTATGTGCGATAGCTCATTGGATCCGGAATGACGTCTAGAAAAATGTGCCAAAAGCGTGTATTAGAACATAAAAAATTGCAAAAGTTATAAACAATTACAGATGAAAAAAAATGGCATTTCGTTTTCAGCCAATATTTCATAAACTGTTAATATTTAAGAAATTTCAAACAGATTCTGAAAGAGGAGGAAATTTCCAATAAAAAACTCTAAACTCCCGGAACTCTATCTCCATTATTTATAATTTTAATTTAACGCTGAAAATAGGTCTGCGCACGACATTTTTAGGTTGAGCACGCGGCGTCAAAAGCGAGTACGGCACATTAATTAATTTATTTAAGGTCTATGAATGGTAATAAAATAATAATACGTTCCCTTATTGATAATGGTTCTCAAAATAACTTGATAACCGTTGATTGTTGCAAGGCGCTTAACTTAGTTATAATTCCCTCGAGTAATTCTTTCGTTAAGGGAATTGGTTTTGCTTCGCAGCCGATATTGGGGTACGTTAATTTGGACATTGAGTCTCGCGTATACCCAAATAATAAATACACGATACATGCACTTGTCGTTAACGGTCTAACGGATCAGCTGCCTACACACTATATAACCAAGGGTGATGTCGGCTATTTAGAGGGATTGCCTCTTGCTGATTTGTCATGGAATATTCCCGGGAACGTGGACGTCGTACTAGGTGCGCAATTGTTTTCGTGTATTTACTTAGGTAACAAAGTTGAGTCGGGCACAAACGCGCCCCCCGCTTTGATGACCGCGTTCGGTTTCGTGATGATGGGTGAATATCCGTGTAATGAGTTTCAAAATAAAGTTAATAAAATTTCCTTTTCTGCTCTCGCACTTCCTGATTCAATTCCAAAATTCTGGCAACTGGAAGAAATACCTAATATGCGGTTTCTAAGTCCAGAATGAATGTGAGAACTTGTTTGCATCGTCGATCACTCGCGCTGTCGATGGGCGGTATTCTGTCGCGTTACCTTTTTCTAAAGACCCGAGTGCACTGGGTAGTTCTCGCACTGCTGCTCAACGTCGGCTGATAGCCTTGAAACGTAAGTTCAAACAGTCGCCTGACTTACAAAAAAACGATAATAACGTAATGAATGAATATATCGCTATGGGTTACTTGGCACAAGTCGCCGAGTCTAATATTACTGACGAGGGATACTACATTCCGCATCACGCTGTTACCCGTCGGGATAAGCTGATGCCTCGGATCGTACTTGATGCTAGTGCCACAACTCACACCGGATTGTCATTAAACGACGTGTTACATACCGGTCCTAACTTGCAGGCGGATTTATTCTTGCTATTGCTTGATTTTCGCCTTTTCCCTGTCGCTATGACTGCGGATATAAAGCAAATGTATTTACGGATTGAAGTCCCTGATAACCATCGTAAATATTTGAGAATCTTATATAGATTCAGTCCTGATGTTCTAATACGTACCTTTCAATTTAATCGGGTCCCTTTTGGACTCAAGTCAAGCCCGTATTTGGCAATGCGGACCGTTCGCCTATTAGCCCTCGATATGAGGCCACATTTCCCGGATGCTGCCACTGTGGCGGAGTCTAAACTTTATATGGACGATTTGGTTCAATGTGAACCATTGATCCTAAATGAATTAACTCAGCGTATATCCTCTTGGGATAAGCTTCTTAGGATTGTCGTTTATATCCTTCGCTTTATAAAGAAGGTTTCTTCCTCTCCTGGTATGGTCAAGAATCTTATGACTGCAGAAAAGGCTGTGATTCGTTCTGTTCAAAGAGTTCACTTTGCAGAAGAAATCAAAGCTCTTACTAAAGATAAATTGCCTTCAAAAAAGCTGCAAAGCTTATTCGTGTTTCTTGACGAAGATGGGCTGCTGCGCATAGGAGGAGGTAGGCTTTCTAATTCGGACTTGCCATTTGAGGCTAAGCATCCTCTGTTGCTCCTGATGGAGGTTGTATACCTACATGACAGTGTTTTAATATTCGAGTAAAAACCGTTTAGAATGTGTCACTTGAAACTGTTCCGTCAAGGAAAAAAAGTCGTTGTATATTATAATAATTGTGGTGTTAATAAAATGTGTCCGATCCAAATAGCTTCTTGATTTCAAAAGGTTATGCAGCTCCAGACTCCAAAAACGCCTAGAAGCTAGAACACAATACATACCTACGAGTAAGTATCTTAAAAAGGTGTCAGTAGTAAAATTCTCGTCATGGCAGAAGAACATTCAGGTTCAATTTGTGGAATAAGAAAATTGAATTGTGCTGAGGACTTTGCTAATTGGAAATTTGTGGTGAGGAATTATAGAGTCCAAAAACTGGTCCAAGGTAATTGAAGCTACAGAGATAACAGCTAAATTGAAAGATACTGACAGGAAGGCACGAACGACGTTATGTTTGCTACTTGAGCCTGCATGTTTCGCACATGTGTATAGTGCGAAGACAACACGTGAAGTTTGGCTGAGTCTCAGCGAGGCTTACGAAGACAAGGGTTGGGGCAGACGAATCAGATTGCAACGAGAGTTATGGCAATGCCGACTAGAAAATTGCGAAACCATGGAAACATATATTTCCAAAATAATTTGTTTGGCACAACAACTTGCAGACGTTGATGCAAAAATTTCTGACGAGTGGATAATTTCTATATTATTAAGCGGTTTATCGTCAGATTACAACCCATTTATAATGGCGATAGACAATGGCAGAAAAGAAGTTAAACTTGAGCAGTTAAAATCAAAGTTGATGCAAGAATCAAGCCGACAGATTGAAAATGGTCAGAATAGAGAGCAAGCTCTAGTTACAAGGGCGCAAAATAAAAAGAAGTTTGAAAAGAAAAAAGCATTTATATTCATGCGCTTCAAATATCATAAAGAAGGTCATAAAGCATCTGAATGCAAAGTCATTAAGAGAACGAATCCATGCTTGAGTATGGCGAACACGGTGAAAAAGGACCGATGGTACTTGGGCAGTGGCTGCTCGAACCACATGACGAACGATGCCCAAAAATTGTTGAATTACAAAAGGCAACAGAATGATTTAAAGATAAAAGTTGCAAGCGGGAAAGAAATGAAAGTTATAGGAATAGGGAATGCCATTCCGAACGTAAATAATACCACTGATTTTCTATTAACGAATGTTTATCATGTTCCCGGACTTTCTATGAATTTAATTTCAGTAAGCGATCTTGTAAAGAAGGAGTTCGCAGTAAAATTTGACAAAAAAGGTTGCTGTATTAAAAATAAAACGGACCAAATAGTAGCAACGTGCAAAGATGTTGATGGAATTTTCGAGTTGATTGAAAAAGAAAATTGTGTTGTCAACTTGATTTTGTCAAATGAAATTTTGTCAAATATTTGGCATAGAAGATTTGCTCATTTGGGACAAAACTATATGAATTCATTGAAAAATATGGTGACTGGATTGAATTTTAAATCAAGTGATAAAATTGAACCATGTGTTCCGTGCATAAATGGAAAAACTTGTAAGAGCTCTATCAAAAATCAAGGTACACGAGCGAACGAGGTTTTGGAAATTGTACATAGTGATTTATGCGGACCGATGGAAGAACCATCATTCAGTGGATCTCGATATATGCTGTTGTTTATCGACGATTATACGCGTAAGACGCATGTTTACTTCCAAAGAAATAAGAGTCAAACTCTCGATAAATTTCGTGAATATAAAGTGGAAGTGGAGAAGCAGACAGGAAAGTCGATAAAGTGTCTCAGATCTGACAATGGTAAAGAATTCTGTAACCAAGCCATCGATAAGATTTTAAGATCAGCTGGTATAAAGCATCAGAAGACGGTGCCTTATACGCCTGAGCAAAATGGTGTGGCTGAGAGGGCGAACAGAACTATCATAGAAAAAGCAAGAACGTTGCTTTGTGAGGCCAACCTTAGTAAAAAGTATTGGGCCGAAGCGGTATGTACAGTAGTATATTTAAAAAATAGAAGCCCGACTAAGGCAGTCATGAATAAAGTACCTGAAGGACTTTGGTCAGATAAGAAAATAGACTTGAGTCATTTGAAAATTTTCGGTTGTCAAGCATATGCATTGAAACCTAAACAGAAACGGCAAAAGCTTGATATGAAGACTGAAGAAATGCTTATCATCGGCTATAGTAAAACTACTAAAAGTTATCGACTGATGAACCCAAAAACGGGTCAAATAACATTCTCAAGAAATGTTAAATTCTCGGAAAATGTTTTTCCTGGAGATGGTACCGACATGAAGAAGAACACAGTCGTTCCTATTGATATAGAGGAGGAACGGATAGAACCTGTGGTTGAAAGTGGTGCGTCTAGTAATAACATACAAGATGAAGAGGAGTTTCATGAAGCGGAGTGTATTGACACTGAGTTGGCTGCGACGCCTGATGAGACGGTTGCTACCACGAGCACGGACACGGCCACGGCCTTAGTACAGCGGAACCAGAACGAAGATACAATCTTCGTGAGCGCAAGCTTGTTATTTATAATGCTATCGCGCAAATTGATGGCGATTCAATAACAATTGAAGAAGCATTGGCAAAGCCTGATTCTAATTTATGGCAAAATGCTAATGATGATGAAATTAAATCATTAAATGAGAATCAGACGTGGACACTAGTAGATTTACCACGGGATAAAAATCCAATACATTGTAAATGGGTTTTCAAAATTAAATGAGACAGTGACGGTAAAGTGTCGAAATATAAGGCCAGGCTAGTAGCTAAAGGATTTACGCAGGTACGTGGAATGGACTACAATGAAACATAATCTCCGGTCGTAAGAAGCTCAACCTTACGATTACTATTCTCATTAGCTGTAGAATATGATTGGCTGATTGACCAATGGGATGTTACAACTGCTTTCCTGTATGGCAAGCTAAAAGAGGACATCTACATGCTTCAGCCTAAGGGGGCGATCGGCGGCGGCGACCTCTCGCGTCCGGCCCTGGTGCGAGCCATGGTACGGAGCGAGAGGGAATGGGAAGCCGTCACCTCCTTCTGTGAAGCAGTAATGCTCGCGAAGGAGGAGGCGGGGCGCGTGAGGGAGTGGCAGTCTCTGCGCCCTCACGTCCCTAGCCGCCGCAGGAGGAGACGCTCCGGGCGTCGGGAGTCCATAGCGGACTCCCGGCCACCGTAGGCGCGAGCTTGCGGGTGGCGAGCAATGGGTAGCTCGCCGCCCGGTAAGGACCAGGCTTGGGTCGACGGCGCGTAGTGTTCCACGCGCGCCTCAAAGAGATGTCAGCAGCAGTGTAGGGGTCTACTTGGACCGATGCCTGCCGGGGTCGCGTGATTGTTCGAAAGAGTTACCGTGACCCTGGCACATGGGCAACTGATGGAACACGGGTGGGCTTTAGTCAGTAAAAGTCTGACACGCCCTTCCGCTCCGCCCAGCGCGGGAGAAGTCATTTGATGATTGCCCATACTGAAAAAAAAAAAAAGGGGGCGTTTGTTAAAGGTCAAGAGGCAAAGGTATGTAAATTGCAAAGATCGTTGTATGGACTCAAACAAGCGTCAAACGTGTGTACGTGATGTACAATTTAGGCTTTGTACAATCGAAAATAGAACTTTGTCTTTATCAAAAGGTGTTTAGCGATGGAAACAGAATAGTTGTAGCCATATAATATATGGCTACAACTATTCTGTTAATAGATGTCAACCGACGAAAAAAAACGGAGGAGGTTATCAATTCGACGCGTATATTTTTTTTTTTTTTTTTTATGTATGACCACGCATAACTTTTTACATAGTGGTCCGATTGCGACAATTCTTCTTCTATTGGAAAGGGTATACTTTCAAGGTGGTCCCATATAAATTTGGAAAACAAAATCGAACCCTAAGGGTCGGAAAACAGGGGATGATTGATTGTTCACTCACTGATTGTAATGTATAAACACGCATAACTTTATACAGAGTAGTCCGATTTTGATAATTCTTTTTGTGTTGGATAGGGTATACTTTGCCAAGTATTATTAGTAAATTAAAGCCACGAAAAAGTATAAAATAAAAACTTTTTAACAAAAAATTAAACCGCCGAAAAACTGAAAAGCATAAAATAATAAACCTTAAAATTTTGAGTCGGCGCTGAAAAATCAATGAACAAGGATCACTCAAAGCGCCGACTCATAATTTTAAGGTTTATTATTTTATGCTTTTCAGTTTTTCGGCGGTTTAATTTTTTGTTAAAAAGTTTTTGGTACTACTGAACTGCATGTTATAAATAATAGATGTCAATCACTGAACGAATGATTGGAGACTGTTATTTTGGGTTATGGCTAGGTCTACTACATCGTGGAGTTTTACAGTAGAATAAATTATCTTCTTTTCTTCGTGCATAGGCCTTGCCCTCCCTAAGCGGCCTTCTTCGCCACCCACAGTAAGGTTGGCTCGACTGCTATTAACTCCATTGTATGAAGTGACTCTTCTACAGCTCTTACATCGAGTAGTGTTCCCAGTGAGTGAGGTACGTCGGCGTTGCGCCATTGATCGAGTGCACTCGATTCATCAATGAACACATAAAGAACAGCGGCACGGGGCGCGGGGCGCGGGGTACGTGGCTTCCGCTGCGACGCCCTTCAGTGCGTGTGCGCAAGTTTAGAAGAGATGGCGATGGAGAACTAAAGATCTGCAAAACACATTATGGAGTCAGAAAATTTTCATATTTGTTAAAAAAATTTATATTGTAAAAATTGTATTTGTAAAAATATAAAAATGTCATCAACATATTATGTTGATGACATTTTTATATTTTATTCCAAAAATAACGAAACCGAGAAGCAGAAATTAAAAAATGGTTTGCTTAAAAGGTTTAAAGTTAAGGATTTAGGTCCTGCTAGAAACGTGTTAGGCATGAGACTTAGGAGAGATAAAAGTGCGATTTATCTGGATCAAGAACAGTACGTTCTTAATGTTTTGAAAGATTTTGATATGACGGATTGTAAATCAGTCATTACCCCAATGGAAGTAGGTGATATGACGGATTGTAAATCAGTCACTACCCCAATGGAAGTAGGTCTCAAATTAGAGAGAGCTTTAGATTTTGGTTGTTTTGCCATATCAGATTCTCATAGGTTGTCTTAATTATTTAGCTCAAAGTAGTAGGCCTGATATCGCGCACGCTGTTAGTGTTTGGTCACAAAATAATTCATGTTACGATGTATTACATTTTAAAAGTGTTAAACGGGTTCTTAGATATTTAAAGGGGACGTCAAACTTTGGACTAACTTTTAAGAAAACAGGTAATCTAGAATTAAATGGCTACGTAGACGCGGACTGGGGTGCGTCATATGATAGGAAATCTTGTACAGGTTTAATTTTTAGACTAGGAGATAATATAGTATCTTGGGAAAGTCGTAAGCAAGGGTGCGTGGCGCTGTCCTCCACAGAGGCAGAGTATATAGGCCTCAGTCAAGCAACGAAAGAAGCTATTTATTTAAGAATTTTTTTAAAAAGTTTAAAAAAGGGGACTTGTATCAAACCGGTGGTCATTTATAATGACAACCAATCAGCACATAAAATAGCAAAAAATAAGATGAATCTGAACAGGACTAAACCCATCGATATTAGGTTTCGTTACGTTCACGAAGCTATAGTCAATGAGGCGGTTGAGGTAAAATATATGCCTTCACAAGAAACGGTAGCAGATATGTTAACAAAATCTTTACCAGGCCCTAAACTAAAGCAATTTTTAGAAAAACTATCTTTTAAGAGGGCGAGCGATGTGTGATGTAATGATGATAGCTAATATTGTTTTTGATGTGATTTTATTTTGAGTTGTTATGATTTGTAATAGATAATTTTATTTTGTTTGTGTTTAGTATTTTTTGTTATAGAGCTGTGTTATGAACAAATTATGTCGGTCGAGCAGGCAGGTTGCAAGAAAACTCGATGTACTGAAACAGGTTTATTGGGACTTTACAATTTTGATCTAAAAATAGGGTGATGGTGACAATCGTTCGATGTGTGAAACGAAAGTGAGACCTCCTAGGAGCGCGGTGCCCGCCGTCCGCCGCCGGTGTACGTCACGTTGCGCTGACTCGGCGCTAGACTTTGTGTCGCCAGACTGTTGCGAGGCTGATGCAATCGTTCGAGTTATTGGGTCAGTTCCGGTGGAATGCGTGATTCGTGGATGGTTGGTTGGTAGGCTTAACATCTCCCTCCCGAAGTTCAGCGGCTATTAGAAGATAGGGTCGAGAATAGCGCTGATAATCTTGGTTGAGCACTTGGGGTGTGGTTGTTAATCTCGGTGTATATATCCCCATGGTTTATTTCGCGGTCTGTTTGTTCTGGTGTTGTCTCCAGAGTGCGCCGTCTCATGTATCTTCGTAATATGAACGCAACTCCCAGTACGAATGTACCTAACAGTACTAGGTAGAGCGGTGTGATAATGTAGTACACCCTATGGATGTCAGATGAGTTCAGGGTCAATGGCGATTCCATGGTTATTTCCTTGCTTGCAGTATGGAGGCCGTGAAGGTTGATGGAGTTGAGTGTTAATTTTCTAGCTTCGATGTTGTAATTGGTTCCATTGCTGAGTGGGATGTTCATGATTTTCAGTACCTGCCCTTTTAATCGGTCATCCTTGTTTGCCAGGGTTAGGCCTGGGGTTTGCACTTTGATTGTGATGAGGTAACTTCCTTGCGCTGTGGTGTATTGGGTGTCGGTGCAGGACAAGCGAATGTTTGTGGGTGCAGGAAAGCTCGCCACGTAGTGTCGGTCGTCGAGGGCTTCCACGGCTTCAGTTTTTAATTTGGCTACGGTGAATTGGCAGGACTTGTCGACTTGCTGGGTAGAAATGAGATGGTGAATGCAGTCGCCTTGACTCTTGTAGTGTTGATTGATGCTGTCCTCGCAGAGATAGTATTGGCTCGACTTCGGGCATTCTGCCTCTATGTACATAAAATCTTTATCATGAATCGCTAGGAAGGGATAGGATGGAATTAGTACTTTGTCATCTTGGTTAGGAACTGAGGACAATTTGTAAAGGTTATAGGTGTGAGGAAGAACAACCGGGAACTTGAACACCAATACTAAATTTTGACTATTATAATAGTAGCCTAACTTAACTATGTCAAAATATTCCCTAAAACTAATATCTAGTATATGTTCTCTACCATAGAGGGCATTTAATTGTTCTTTCATTCTCTTAAATGTATCTATTCTAAACATAAGGAAATGTGTGCTCTTGGCACGTATGAAGGCTAATAAGTTTTCTAATTTATGAATTTCGTTGGATAATGATTCGATGTTATCCGCTAGCATTATTATATATTGAGCCAGATGGGCATACTTAACTATGTCTTTTTCCTGACGTAAATCGCTAATCATAATCTCGCCTACCGTTTCCTTGATTTTGTTCTGATTCTGGAGTATTTTGCTGAAAATTTTGGAATTTTCAGACATCCAGCGTTTATTTAAACTAACTCGATTATTTAATTCTGTGACCATTTTATTTTCATTTTCCTGCAGAGTTTTAATTGCGCTATCGTACCGGATAGCGTCTGTATAATCCAGATTTCCGGAAATACTCTTAACAACTGAGCCAAGTCCATCAATAAGGCCTCTCTTGACGCGGTTAGACTGGAACAACTCTAAGGCCGGGACTCCACCAAAGCGGAGACGAGACGAGCGGAGAGGAGATGTTTTTTAAACAACCAATAGAATTGAGTTATTGACACGTCTCCTCTCCGCTCAGCTTCAGTGGAGATCGCTGTGCGGAGATGTGTAATATTTGTATGTCGCGATGGAAGCGGAGATGTGAGCTGTGCGCGGACGACGCGCAGTGGAGACGAGAGATGTGAGCGGCGTGCAGTGAGCGATGTCACCCTCCCCCCTCTCGCCCGCTAGCAACCCGCAGAACCCCGCGCGCGCGCCGGCCGGCCGGCCATCTTGCTAGTACCGTGCACGCGAGCACACGCTTTTATCGTGAATAATTCGTGCAGTTTGTATTTTTCAACGTAAACAATTAGTTAATTTAAATAAAACGTAATGGATGAACAATTTATTGAATCAGTAAAAAAATATCCATGTCTATGGAACACATCAATAGATACCTATAAACTTACTGACGTCAAAGATGCAGCTTGGGAGAACGTTTTGAAAGAAACTCAATTATCTGACGGTAAGTGCAATTTATTATACTAAGTATTTCGTTCAAGTAATATTGTAATACGAGTGTCTTGCCATGGAACGGCGCCCTCGTTGTTGAAATAACTACAGAATTTTTCTCGAACTTGATAGGCATCCATATTGTCATTCGATAATAGATTTTCCACGTTTGTGTCGTTAAACATAGTCGTGGCCAAACCCGTTTCAT
This sequence comes from Aporophyla lueneburgensis, assembly GCA_932294355.1. Lineage (NCBI taxonomy): Eukaryota > Metazoa > Arthropoda > Insecta > Lepidoptera > Noctuidae > Aporophyla > Aporophyla lueneburgensis. Next base: position 26,278,628 of record OW028735.1, read on the forward strand.
TATTATCTAGATAGCCAGGCATCTTGTCAATTAAAAAGTTGTGTAGAACACACGTTGCTTTTATCACTTTTTCCACTGTTTCTATTTTACATTCAAATTCTTTACGGTATACGTACCATTTCCGTGATAATACACCAAATGTAGCTTCCACAATACGACGAGCTCTTGAAAGTCTATAATTGTATGTTCGTTTTTCGTTATTTAAATTATCGCGTGGATATGGTCTCATTAAGTTAGGCATCAAAGGGAATGCTTCGTCTCCAATAAAAACAAACGGTACAGGTTCTCCATTTTGGTACAAGGGTTGTGGCTGTGGTAGATTTAGTCTGTTTTCTCTCAAACGAATTCCGAATATACTATCAGCAAAAATACCACCATCGCTGAACCTTCCCATTGAACCTATATCTACCATAATTATTCTTCGGGTAGCGTCGGCTACGCACATCATTACAGTTGAAAACCTGTGTTTATAACAGTAATATGAGGACCCAGATTTTGGGGGTGCAAACATGTACACATGCTTGCCATCAATGGCCCCGACGCAGTTTTTGAATTGCCAGATTTCTTCAAATTGCTTTGAAATTTTTTTCCAATCATTTTCATTAAGTTCTGGCATAACCAAAGGTTGTAATACTGTCCACAAGGCATCGCAGACATCTTCTATAATTCTTGGAACAGTCGATTTTCCAATCCTAAAATTTTCAGCTATTTGTGAAAATTTTGAACCAGTCGCCAAATACCTGTGATAATTATAATATAGATTTATATTTGTGTCGTGGTTTCAGTTAGAATAGAAGGGTCATTTCAAAATAATATCTTAATCAGTGTCGTGTTGTTTCCGGAACTATAAAAGATTAGGCATTACTGAAATTATGTATTTACAGAATTTTCACTCGTTCAAAAGTTATAGCCATTTTTAAATAACAGAAAATAAACAATTAAAAGTCTAAGATTCACACGAGCACAACACATTGAAATCAAACAAATAAAATGGATTTATCACTCGTTATTTATTAACATTTCAAATTTCGACGCCGCCGTCTGCCGCGACCACGTACGAGAGATACAATCCGTTTTGTATGTTTGATTTCAGATATTTTTATTTATAAATTGGTTTCCCTTGAAACTCTGGTATTTTTTAAATATTTATAATGGTTATAAATTCTGCATGAGTGATAATGCGGTAAGTATATTTTGACTATGGCAATGTCAACATTTAATATTTATAATGATTTCAATTATTTTTATTTCAGTAAAAACGGCTAAATCTAAGTGGAAAAAGTTGAGAGACAGCCACCGGGACGCATTAAAAAGGAAGAATGCCACTAGAAGTGGACAGAGTGGTAAACAAATTCGTGAATGGAAATATGAGAAGGTAATGGAATTTTTGATACCATATATGACGAATAGAAACAGGACTACAAATTATACCTCACAAACAAATATAAATGAACAGGAAACAAATTCATTGGAAAGTAATGTAACCGATGAGTTTTTTGAAACATCAAGCAATCATACAAGAAGCACTCCAGAAGATCGTCCATCTGTACAACATTCGCCGTCACCGACATCAAGCGTCTCAGCCTCGACATGCAGAAATGCAACAAGAAAATCGGATGAAATAAGTAATTTACTTATACAGCACCATGCAAACCGTGAAAGAATACGCCAAGAAAAACTAGAAATACAATCATTGATAGAGAAAAATAATACCCTTGACGAAATGGACACTTTTTTTCTGTCGATATCAAAAAGTGTAAAAAAACTTTCTCAATATATGCAGCTTCAGGCTAAACGTAAAATTTTCAATGTTCTTTTAGAATTGGAAGAACTTGAGCTACAAAACACATGGTATAACACAAATGAAAATAATTGGTATTCCCCCGGTTACACTTCAGCACCGGGTCCAAGTTCGACACCGGGTCCTAGCTCAACACAGGCACCGGTTCTTACATCAACACAGGCCGGTGGTCCTAACTCAACACAGGCACCGGTTCCTAGCTCAACACAAACACCGGGTCCAAGTTCGACACAGGCACCTGTTCCAAGCTTGGAAGATACGCACATGACCGATGAACAGATAGAAGAAGCATTCAGAAACGAAGAAGACACATATGATAATTTGTAACTATATGGAAAAGAAAGCAATATGTCTCATGTGATTTACTGTTATAATTTTTTTGTACGTTATGTTTCTAATATAACCTTACGTTTTTTTTGCTACTCCCAGAACGGCAGTTGATTTTTTTGTTTTCTTTATGAATAAATAAGATAATATAAAAATATATTTGGTTTTTACATAATATGCATCACTCCAGTCTCCCGGAGGGGTAGAAAGAGACAACGGATCTCGATTTCTCGTAATCCTTACATACCTCAGTTTACATAATATTTTTCATGTATTCTCGTACTTCTTGATTCTCGTTTTGAGTACTTCTCACTTAGCCCTTTTACACAAAAAAAAACAAACACTCAAAAAAGACTGATCACATTCAAACGCAGATAACACACATAAACACAAACACACATTAACAAAAAAATAATTAGGTAGGTACTTACTTCAAACATACTGCTAGCCGCTCTTGGGTGCAGATAGATCTCCTGTAGTTAGTATCTTGCTTAAATATATGCGGTTTAATTAAGTTATGTAGTTCATAGAATATATTCCTCGGTAGTCTGTAGGACTTGGTAAAACTTTCATCATCTAACTCATTAAACAGAGTAAAAAATTCTCCATGACTGGTATGGTAATACAAGTGACTTCTTTTCCAAAACCGATGTTTTCTTTTGTTTAGGTAGTATAAAGCTATCAATTCTGCTTCTTCAGACTGTAGTTCTTCTTCAAGTAAAAGAAGATACTTTTTTTGTAATAATAGCGACATCGTCTACCTTTCGTGTCAGAATGCGTACTGAGCACTCAACGCCTCGCACCCGAGCTGAAAAACATCTCTTCTCGCACAGCACACAGCACACCGCACACATCTCCGCTTTGGTGGAGTCCCGCGAGCTGAAAAACATCTCTTCTCGCACAGCACACAGCACACCGCACACATCTCCGCTTTGGTGGAGTCCCGGCCTAACTGGTCGGACAGCTCCGTGATCTTGTTATGAAGATGTTCGATATGTGGTTGATATAAAGAGAGCGTTTTATTATGGAATTCGGTTGAAATGTTATCTAATTGTTTTCTTACTAAGTCTATATTGCTACGAATAATGTCTAAGTTAACCGGTTGAACAAACGAGTGATAATGGGAGATAATCTTTGTCTTTCCTAGCATGAAAGGTAAGATGCCCGGTCCATTGTTCAGACTACTAAGCGTGATTTCTTCCGCTTGCGTCAGGCCCAGGGCCAGGAGGGTGATCCTGTAACAATCGATTGCTATTAGGGACGCGTTTCAGGCGAGACTTGGCTATTGGACCACGTTTCCTTTTGGTGTAAATGTGGATCGGTAAGTTGGCTAGAACCGTGTCGCGAGTGAATCTAGGGGCCAGTTTTTGGCGGCTGGCCATTGGGTTCTGTACAAATATCTGCTGATCTGTAGAATATTCTTCTTCGGGTTCCCTATCTTCGTTGATATTTTCGGTAATCCGTGTGCGATCGTGCAGAGATGAACCATTTATTATCTCGAAAACTCTTTGCATTTTGGTACGATGTTCTTGCGTATATGACTGTAGTATGTTTTCTGACAGGTTAATATCTAACGGGTCGCGGGGGTCTAGATGGCCAGTAATTATATCCAAAGGTCTGCACTTGGTAAAACTATGAATAGAACTGTTGTAACCTAGAATTGCATAGGGCATTAAGTTCATAGCAGACTCCCCACGGTGCTCTAATTTTAGTATACGCAAGTGTTCTAGCAGTGTAGAGTGCAGTCTCTCCACCATACCATTTTCATTTGGCGTGCATGCTGAAATTTTGTGGTGTTGTATTTTATGAATTTTAACAAACTCCGAGAACAGTTGATTTGTGAATTCTGGGCCTCTGTCAGTGACAATAGTTAAGGGGAAGCCATGGCGGGTACTAAATGTTAGAAGAGCTTGTATGACGCTGATCGGTGTCGCGTCTCTTAAGTAGTAAGCTTGAGCATATTTTGAAAATGAGTCGATGATTGTGAGATATTTTTGCGTTTCAACACTTAGTAAGTCGAGATGTACTATTTCGAATGGTTTAGTTGGAGGTGGTACTATATTAAACTTTTGTTTCACGGGGTTTCTGTCGTATTTGGCCTGACCGCACACGTCACATTCGTTTATATATTTTGTTATGTGTTCTTTCATTTTCGGCCAGTAAAATTTATTAGACAAAGACATGTAACACTCATTAATTCCACGGTGATTGGTTTTACCCTCGTGGTACTTGCGAATTATCTCCTGTTGTTTTAAATAATCCTTGACATTTTCTAACTCTATTTTTGTTAAGACTAGATCCATTGATGAACTTTTAAATTTATTCTGAATGATGGGAATAATTTCGTACATGGCTAATGGGGGATTAATGAGAATACCGGTCTTTACCTTGGGGTTAATATACTCTTTCACAGCGCTTATGACATCCTCTTCGAGATTACTCTTAGAAATCTGAATATGTGTTTTAACGTGTGACTCAAACGGTTTTGAAACTGTAGGGCGGCTTCCTACGTCATCGACCAATGTGAAAATAATTTGCTTATGGTACTTGTTAAGTGGGAAATCAGTAATAGGAACTTCTAATATTGGATTTTCGGCGTCAGTGTGAACTGTATCAGTCTTTGAATCATTTAATAGTGAGGATGGCCCTTCCGTAGGGTTGGCTATAAGGGAACTAGTCTCTTCATTATGTAGCTCGATACGGGATAATGCGTCGGCGTTAGTATTGGACTTTCCTTGCTTGTAAACTACAGAAAAGGTAAATTCACTTAATTTTAGTCGCCATCGAGTAAGACGCGAGTTGGGTTCTTTGATATTCATTACCCATTGAAGTGGCCTATGGTCTGTTACGATTTTGAACTTTCTGCCAAATAAGTATGGTCTGAAATATTTGGTGGCCCACACAATCGCAAGGAGCTCCTTCTCGATGGTGCTATAGTTGATCTCACTACTATTCAATGTCCTAGAAGCGTAAGTAATAGGCTTATCCGTGCCTATGGTCCCCTGAGACAAAACAGCTCCTATCGCTAAATTTGACGCGTCAGTCGTTAAGATAAATTCTTTAGAAAAATCAGGATATTGTAAGATGGGGTCATTCATTAAGAGTGTCTTACACTTCTCAAAACAGCTAATGTAATTTTGGTCTAGCGTAATTTTTGAGCCTTTTTTTAAGCATTGCGTCATAGGTTTTGTCACTTTCGCGAAATCGGGTATGAATTTTCTATAGTAACCGAGAAGGCCCAGGAACCTTTTAATCTCGGTGGGAGTTTTTGGAAGTGGATAATTCTTTATTGCGGATATTTTGTCGGGGTTTGGCTTAATGCCATCTTTGCTAATGACATGGCCCAGGTAGGCTGTCTCAAGTTTGAGGAACTCTGACTTGTCCATTTGAATTTTAAAATTGGACTCACGTAACCTATTGAATACTTTTCCAAATTGACCATGTGTTCCTGTAGTGACGTAGAAAAGACTATGACGTCATCCAAATAAACTAGGCATATGGTGTTTTGTAGGTCTCTGAGAACGTTGTCCATTACGCGTTGAAAGGTAGATGGACTATTCTTCAAACCCATGGGCATTCTCAAAAACTCGAAATGGCCATGTTCTACTGTAAACGCGGTTTTGGGGATGTCTGCAGGGTTCATCTCCACTTGGTAGAAGCCGCTGGCTAAGTCTAAAGTCGTAAAATAGTTACAATTACCTAATTTGTCCAAAATATCTGCAATATTTGGAATGGGGTATTTATCGTCCAAGGTTTTCTCGTTTAACTTCCGAAAATCCACTACTAATCGCCATTTAGTCTTACCCGAAGCGTCCGCCTTTTTAGGGACAACCCATATAGGAGAACTCCATGCAGATTCTGATGGCTGAATAATTTGCTGATCCAACATTTTACTAATTTGATCTTGTACCTCCTGTCTGTGCACAAAAGGGTACCTATAGCTTTTGGTGTATATAGGGATTTCGTCACTAGTTTTAATTGAGTGTTTTATTTTATTGGTGAAAGTCAATTTCTCCCCTTCTAAATAAAATACGTCGGCATAGCGCGCGCATAGCAACTCTAAGTTAACGCGTTCCTCGTCATTCAAATGATCCGTACGTAAGCGCGATAGCACTTCCTTTACGCGTTGAGGCGCTTGCTCGGTGCGCGTGTACTCAGTATTATAAAGCTGCGCACACACTGGGCGGTCCATGGAAAAAATAACATCGCTACGGTTTGGATTATGAATTTCTAGTATGCCCCTTTGGTTTTTTACAGTAGTTAGACACTCGCTGATATGACAATTAGATATAATTTGTTCCGGGATAATTACTTCTCCGTTTCGGATATTAATAGGTAATTTCGCTAATTTTGAAGAACCGGCGGGTATGATATCTTCGTATAGGTTGGCGTTCCGTGAATCATAAACCTGTATAGGATTTACCGCATTTTTTGTTACTAATGACTTCGTTTTAAAGTCAATGGCGGCCTCCCATTTGTCCAATAAATCTGACCCTATCAATCCGTCGAAAAAGTCGTGAAAGTTATATACAAAAAGTGTAACGCAATCCTTATCATTCAGTTCAGAGAAACAAGGTAGCGTTATCGAATAATCGCTACGTGTCACAGCGTGTACATTACAAACTTCGAAGGGATCATAGTTTAACTGTACGTTATTAAAATAAGCTTCGACTGCGTTAGGGCTAATGAACGATTGGTTAGCGCCCGTGTCTATTAAGAGTTTTAGAGGGGGATCTTGAATTTGCAAGTAGGGCAGCTGGCGTTGTGTTTGAAGGTTGACCTCTATTTTGGTTTGTCTAATTTCTGAGGGCTCTGAAAATCCTCCTGATGACTACCTGATTTAGATGGCTCATCTTTTACCGTTTCGTTACTTTCCTCAAGCTGTGGGTGGCACATGTGATCATGATCGGCGTAATAATATCCTTCGTAGTACTCGTTAGGTACGTAAAACATATAGCTATCGGTATCGTAATCTCCGTAACCGTAATAAGCGGAACAATCATTGAAATTCATCTCCCTACTTCCGGAATTGTGATTAGCCGGGGAATTACCAGATTTAGTCCAGTCATGCGCTTTTGTTGCGTTACTGGGCGGCAAAAGTCTAGGCACAAAATTGCTGACGCCACTCATGGGTCTAGGTTGTTGAAAGTTACCTTGTGGTACGATATTACTTGGTACAAATTTAAATGCGTTATTTTGGTTATAATTAGGAGGAGGAGCACGAAACATCTGCTGCGTGCGTGATGGTCCGGGCTGGTTTTGATTATTTAAATTAGGTCGCCATAGTACGGGTGCTTGTGGTGCCATTGGGTGACCGAATGGACTCCTCGAGGGTCCAGGCATAGTAAAGGGGAACGGCCTAGGTTGCGCCATATTAAAACCCGATGGTAAAGGTCTAGGTGGCACGGCTTGGGGTGTAGGTTTCCTATCCGGGACTTGGCTACTACGCTGCTGCAAGTACAACACGTTTTGTTCCTCATGAACAAACTCTAACGCCTTTTCAATGCTTTCAGGGCGCATACACCTAATCCGAGAACCTAATGGGTCCTTGAGCCCACGCACGAATGCCTGCAAGGTCAATTTTTTATATAGGTCCCTTTTCGCATTGATAGTAGTCGTAACTTCCTCATGTAAACAGACATAAGTCATTAACGTGCTGAACAGGTTCTGGCACTTTTCGTAAAACTCCTGAGGGCTGTCGGGCCCTTGTGATAGTAACGCTAAATCATTATATAATGCCGTCTCATCGCGCTGATCTGAGAAATTATTTACGAGAGATTTGCGTATACCCGTCCAATCTGATGGGATGCCGTTCGAATTGATCAATCGGGCCGCGGGACCAGTTACCTTATTTAATATACCGTTAATAAGAGCAATTTCCGAAAGTTTGTTAGGCGGGCTTGCATTTTTTACAAATTCGTCCACTAACTCGTCACATAATTGTATGAACCTAGTTAACACGTTAACATTACCGTCAAACTCGGGCACCAAACGAAGAGCCTTAAAGATGCCTTCTAAGTCTGCCATTCTATTCTGTGGATTATCTGACCTAATACTAGAGTCTGGGCTAATTTCTCTGTTTAAATCTAGAGCACTATACCTACTATTACTCCTACTCTCTAACCTAACACTCCGTGATTCTCGTGGATGGAAAATCTTGGAAACTTTAGGGGGTACAGGGAACTTAAGGACTAGGGTGAGCGATTCACTAAAAAGATTTTAATGTACTCACATGAAGTGCATCCCGTTTTTCTTGCCGTATCGATGGCTGGATACCCCTGCTGCAAGTCACGACGTGTAGATTCGGGTCCTCGAACGGTCTTGATCACCGCCACGTCAGCGCCCAGGTGCCTGAGGTTGATTCTCGAGGATCCTACCGACTGCGCCAATTATGTCGGTCGAGCAGGCAGGTTGCAAGAAAACTCGATGTACTGAAACAGGTTTATTGGGACTTTACAATTTTGATCTAAAAATAGGGTGATGGTGACAATCGTTCGATGTGTGAAACGAAAGTGAGACCTCCTAGGAGCGCGGTGCCCGCCGTCCGCCGCCGGTGTACGTCACGTTGCGCTGACTCGGCGCTAGACTTTGTGTCGCCAGACTGTTGCGAGGCTGATGCAATCGTTCGAGTTATTGGGTCAGTTCCGGTGGAATGCGTGATTCGTGGATGGTTGGTTGGTAGGCTTAACAAACAGACTTCAGTAATAAAGATAGATTGTATATCAGTGAACGATAGCTCTAGCTGAATATACTGTGTACTTAGGGTGTGTGCACACTGAGTAGTTTAAGGGTGCGTGTACATGTAGGTAATATGTTAGGTAGGTACTTAATGTAATCTTGCGCATGCATCTACTATAGATTAAGGGTGCGTGATGGAGGTTGTATACCTACATGACAGTGTTTTAATATTCGAGTAAAAACCGTTTAGAATGTGTCACTTGAAACTGTTCCGTCAAGGAAAAAAAGTCGTTGTATGTTATAATAATTGGGTGTTAATAAATATGTTCGATCCAAATAGCCTCTTGATTTCAAAAGCTCCCTAAGCATGACCCTGTGGTGGGTCTTTTAATTGATCATTTCCATGTTATGAACTGTCATACAGGACCAGGGCTGCTTATTTCAATTTTGCGCCAACGTGTCTGGATATTGGACGCCAGAACCGTTGTAAGGGTTAGGGTGCGGAAATGCAACTACTGCTTCCGAATAAATCCATCACACCCAAAGCCCGTGATGGCAGATTTGCCATCATACCGTGTGATAGGAGATCAGCTTCTCACTTACGAGGAGTTACAGACAGTATTGGTTCAGATAGACTGCATTATGAATTCTCGTCCACTTACTGTTGTGTCTTCTGATCCTTCACCAGAAGTGATAACCCCTGCGCATTTCTTAATGTCAACCCCATTACAGTACTTGCCTGCCGTGGATTTGAAAGACGTACGCATTAATCTCAGTCAACGCAAGCAATTATTAGATAGTATGGTTCAGTCTTACTGGAAAAAGTGGCATTTGAAATATCTGCACACGCTGCAAGTTAGACAGAAGTGGACTTCTCCTGACCGTCTCACAGAAATCGAAACTGTCGTACTTGTTGGACAGGATGATTGCTCTCCTTTAAGATGGCCATTAGGTGTAATTACGGAAATTCATCCGGGTTCTGATAAGGTCGTTCGTGTTGCGACGGATAAAACGAAATTTGGAATTTTCAAGCGTCCGGTTGGAAAACTGTGTCCCATACCAACGCAATAATAACATTTTTTCTTTTCTCATATTATTTAGTATCATCATCATCATCATTTCAGCCGAAAGACGTCCACTGCTGGACATAGGCCTCCCCCAAGCACCGCCACCTCGACCTGTTCTGTGCCTCTCGCATCCAACGCATTCATTCCTTATTTAGTATAATGCCATTAATTTAATATACATAGTTCTTACAATCATAATTAATTTATCTTTATTAACTCATATGTGCTCACCGCCCCTTTTTAAAACGGCAGTTTATTTATTATCTGTGTCGACCTTAAACTGAGATTTGATTTTTGAATGATACTGTTCGCTTTGATTGCATTTTGGCATCATAAAAAAAAAAAATAAACGTCAAAGTGTTGGTGCCATTTTACCCGACAATTGACAAAATAAAGAGTGCAAGTGTGGTGTTCACGATGGCGGGAAATAAAAATTAAGTTTATTATAATAATTTTTATTAGTAAAACCATGGAATGCAGTTTTTTATATGTATTATATTATATTCGGTTAGGTTTGTAACAAAAATAGTTTTTTTTCTGTTGAGTTTTTGTTTTTTTGAGGCATTATTCATACCGCCCCATTATTGGGGCATTGAGCGCTTCCTTGTACGTTGATTTCAAACTTCATAGTATGTGTGTTATATTTTATTTACATTGTTTATAGCATCTGCTAGTTATATGGATACTTTTGATATTATATTTTTATTATGTCGTTTTAGGTTGAGTTTGGCAGAAATTATCGATATATTGGAGACGGAAGATGACATTGTTGAGGGCACTATCTGCACATGACGACCTAGCAACCATATGACTGTGATAGTGACGAGGAAGATGCGCTCGTAAATGATCTCAATCACCTGACAGGCAATCAACTACGAGCCAAGGCGCAGGTTGAATGTGTACGCAAATCGGGTCCACTTACAAACAGAAGTTATAGGAATAGACTCAAGTGATGGCGATAACATACCCCTATCCGCGGCCGGATTCACTTTTGAGCCCTAAAAAAAAAGAGCTTAGAAAAAAATAAATTGGAAAAAAACTGAATGTCTCGATCTCGATTTGAACAATACAAACCGACGCATATCTTCCTAGATAGGAAGATATGCGTCGGTTCGCTCTTTAGGCCATCCTTTTAAGCCGTCTAGGAAAAGAAGGGTGCCAGATTATGTACGTCTGGATGGGGCTGACCATATAATTATTTCCAGTGAAACACAGATACGTTGTGCCCATTGCCATAAAAATACTACGAAGAAATGCCGAAAATGTGATGTTGGCTGCCAAACTAACTGTTTTGAAATTTTTCACTTCTAAATACATAATATGTATTTAGAAGTGAAAAATTTCACATATGATAAATACTGACAAAATAAGCACATTTATAAAATAAAAGTTCTTTAGATATCATTTAAATTCCTTCCCAACCTCTATAACAGTTATTTTATTAATATTACCCTTTATTTTAACTGAAATTGAAAAACTTAAGAAGTTGTTATGGGTGTGGTCTGCCGTGCTCAGCGCCCCAAAATTGGGGCGGTCTAAATTTCCAAAATTGTATTTTTTGTATTATTAAATTTTCAAAAAAACCTCATTTTTATGCTAATTTGACTTAGAAAAAAACAAAAATAATACCAGATTTTACGAAAAAAAAAGTTGAGCACATATGGGTTAATTTGTCTCTTGTTGTCAGTTCTGCGAACTTCCAAAGCCGGCAGCATGGTTGAGCACCTTAAGTGACCCAAATTGACTTTTTAATACTTATTTTTGTTATACCTAAGTGTAAGGTCATTTCTCTAGTAATAATTAATTCATTTCAAATGGTTTCAATATGTTAGTATCTGTGGCTATGGTTCACGCGCCTTTTGATCCACTGAACCTGGCGACACTAGTGCCAAATTGTTCTGTGGCTACCGCGCGCCGAGCGCGGACTAACGTAAAACCGCAGTCTGTTTTTTCGAGCGTCACAAGCGGTGCACTCTCCTGTAGTCTTGAGGAGAAGTTGGTTTTTCATCGTGATGGACAGCTGAAGTTTTGAAGAGACTCGTTATAAATACCCAACAGTGATTTGACAATCTGTTTCGTGAAAGTGCTTCACGGTCTGAGCTGCTGACAGTAGCTGGTCGAAGCGTTCCTGAGCTAGTCTAAGGTTAGTGGGCCTATAGTTTCAGTGCTGACGTCGAAACCATTTAGCATTCTTCAGCTCACAGGGTGGGTGCCATAGGAATTTATATAATTACTATCAAACCATAATTTTCATAATTAAGTTCCCCGCATGGAGCCTGCTATCTACACGCGGCTCCACCACATACTTAACAAGATCGTGCCATAAAAGTTAAAAAAACTTTAACTTTGTTTATAATTATTTTTTTACTTGAACAAAAACTTTTTTAACTTTTATGGCACGATCTTGTTAAGTATGTTTGTAAGAAAGGCTCTACGAAGCGAAATTTTTTTACGACAATTATTTAAACATTTTTTTTCACTTACAATTAAGACGGAAGTTCGAAAAAATTTTTTTAGTTAACTATTGTTTAACTTGTTGAAAAATTAACTTTAAGTAAAATTTCCAACAGGAATAAATTATTTATAGTATTCAGAAAACACCACAATTTTCTCAAATTTAAAAAAAAATATTTAATGCCTTAAATAAATTTATTAATGTGCCAAACTCGCTTTTGACGCCGTGCGCTCAACCTAAAAATGTCGCGCGCCGACCTATTTTCAGCGTTAAATTAAAATTATAAATAATGGAGATATAGTTCCGGGAGTTTAGAGTTTTTTTTTGTAAATTTCCTCTTCTTTCAGAATCTTTTTTTGAAATTTCTTAAATATTAACAGTTTCTGAAATATTGGCAAAAAAACGAAATGCCATTATTTTTCATCTTTAATTGTTTATAACTTTTGCAATTTGCACGCTTTTGGCACATTTTTCTAGACGTCATTCCGGATCCAATGAGCTATCGCACATAATTTTAAGAGCAGTATCTCTATTTTGTACCATTTTCAACTTGTCGACTAGACTAATAAATGCTTAAGGCATCTAAGTGATAAAAAATACACCAATAGAGGAGCGAGGGAAGATGCATGGCGTATTAGTCGTGAAATTAAGAATGTCCCAGTTGAAGAGTTAAAGAAAAAAATGAAATCTTTATCGGGAGGTTACAGAAGAGAAAAGTTTAGAAAAAAACAAAGTCGTCTTACTGGATCAGGTAATAATACATTTTTAATTTACCATTTAATAATTTATGTTTACCCAAATATGCTATTATTTGGCTCGGCTGTTATTGTTAATTGGTATATTATAATAAACTAGCTGTACCCTGCCTCGCTTCGCTGTGGCACGCCATTACTATTGCGGTTGTCAGCGAATGTTTTCCTCGCTTCTGGCAGATGGCGCGGTCACTGGTACACAGCTGATCGTTAAAAAATCTGTTTTTTCGCGGTCGCGGATATGTGACTGATGCAAAAAATAGATAAAAACAATCCTCGATGCGAATTATATATCATGCTAAAATTTCAGCTCGATCGGTGCAGAACTTTTTGAGTTTTTGAAGCAAACACAAACCAACATCAAATTTTTATATATATAGAAAATTAATAAATAAAGGACAGTCCCCAATAAAAAAAAAAACTAATGTTTATAGAGTTATATATACTGTATTAGTAAAAACTAGCATTCAATCATATATTAAATTGAGATTGAACATCATATTTATAACTATTGTTATAGTTATTTTTAAAATCGGTGCTTTTGTCACATTCAATGCTTTTAATGTAACAAAAATATAATATACAATGTACTATCAAATATGGATTCATTTAAATTATTATTTATTTTTAGTTCAACTAAACATAAAATACAACTATGCAAAAATTAGAAATAGCAATTCCACACACTTAGCCATACATTTTGATATTGCCCCTTATACAGTATTTATTTACAAATTTTTTGAATTACAAATTATTTGCGTCCAGCGTGATTTGTTTTTCATACTTCATGAGCATTGTCACTGTCCTTTATACGAGCGATACGATTGATAAAAAAACAAATATAGGTTCTCATACGTATGTTTATTTTAGGTACAGAATACATATAAATCTAAGTGGTTTGCTTATGACGTTTTTGCTTTTAAGACAGACAAAAATGACCCCGGGAAAACGAGAGATACTTTTTAACATGTGAGTATGTTATTATTTAGTTTACTGGTAATCATTCTGCCAAACTATTGTACCGTTTGTCATAAAATGTTTTGCTAGATGGGACCATATATATATCTCTGGCATTTTCCGAAACTCTTCGTGGTCCAGCATTAATCAGTTGTAGTGATGAGGGTGCCTGTTCATTATGCCAGTTACCAGGAACTACCACTACAGAACTCTCAATGGCTACGGATTGGTTTACCACTAATAACCTAGTTCTTAATGCTAAGAAAACGAAATGTATAAAGTTCACTTTACCGAATGTTAGGAATGTGGGACCCAACGTCGTCTTAGATAACGAGGTGTTTGAAACTGTAGACTCGGCAGTTTTTCTAGTCATAACAGTAGACGCGAAACATCAGTGGGGCCCACATATTTCAAGCCTAGCCAGGAGGCTCAGTTCGGCCGCTTACGCCGTCAAGAAAGTTAGACAATACACGGACGTTAATACAGCTCGATTAGTCTATTTTAGTTATATTCAAAGCGTTATGTCCTACGGCATTCTGCTGTGTGGCAAAGCCGCGTAAATTCCAAATATGTTTGTTCTTCAAAAATGAGCTGTTCGAGCGATATACCAACTAGGTGCAAGAGTTTCTCTGAGAGAGTTGTTTAAAGATATTGGTATTCTTTTGGTGGCATCACAATTCATATTCGCCAACATCTTATATATTAACCAAAATATACACTTGTACACTAAAAACAGTGATATTCATAATATTAATACTAGAAATAAGGACAAACTACGTGCTCCCTTTCACCGGCTTCATAAGGTTCATAATTAATTTGTTAATCTTGGTATTACCTTTTATAACAAGCTTCCCTCTGCTTTGCTAGATTTGCAGTTTAATGAGTTTAAAGCTAAAGTAAAATCCAACCTTTCTTCAAAGGCATACTATTCTATTAACGACTACTTAAACGATAAGAATGGTTGGTCGCTGTAATTAACTCAAGACAATGTTTATGTTCTTTCAACCAGAACCAGAATTAGCTCTCCTACTGACAGTTTATATGGGTAGTTCATATAATTATTTTTATTTAACTCCTTATGTTAACTATAAATCTTTTATTTAAATTTACTGTGGACATAATATACTCATTACAATGATTAAAAAAAAAACAACCAACTTCCTTAAAAACACTACAAAGTGAAAAATAACTTTAATTTCGGCAGTCGGTATCTTAGGATTTGCATGTAAGGTTTTTGCCACCGACTTCCGAAATTAAAGTAATTTTTCACTTTGTAGTGTTTTTAAGGAAGACGGTTGTTTTTTCTTTTGTAAAAAAGTTTTTATTTTCACATTATTAGTTATGGTATGTACCCCGCACTAATTCCGCAAACAATGCATATGCATTGTTTGTTTGAACCGCGATTTCTGCCATCGCATAAATATTTATGCGATAGCAGAAATCGCGGTTGATTTGCTGTCATTTTTTAAAGAGTTCCGGTGTCTGTCTCCGGAACTCATCAGCAGATCTATATGAAATTTATATGGGACCATTTCGAAATAAACCCCTTTCGAACGAAAATAGAATTTTGCAAATCCGTTTTTATATGACGGAGTTATGGCCACACATAAAAAAAAAACATCCGAATTGAGAACCTCCTCCTTTTGAAGTCGGTTATTGAGTATTGCAACATTTAGTCAGCTAGTTACCTCGTCAGCTGTTCATAATATTCTTGCCTGTTCAACCGGTAGCAAGTTCGTCATGCTCCCTTAGATGTTTCTGCTTGCGGTCTGGTACAGTCAACAGCAAAAGTAGATGATCAAAATCAGAAATTCAATACTAATGAACGGAGTTCACGTCAGAACTGTGTGGCGTCGAGGTGATTCAAAAGTATGTGATTGTAAATTATACCAAACATTTACTACTAGTACAGCTGCCATATATTCGTGATCAGTTTTGACTCCAAAAGTTATAAATCCAATTCGCATCAGAACTAAAAAGTGTTTTTTTTCTTCAAAACTAGTGAACATTTAAAATCAAAAATTAAATTATGAAACTGAGGCCACGTAATCATGAGGAAAATAATTCATCCATACTTATTTTTTAATTAACCAAGTAATTTAATTTGTTGTTTTGCGGAAAAAAAAGCTGAATTGGATAAAAATTTGCATATTTAATATATGCCAAACTTCATCCAATTGAACCCCGAAAAAGCATAATTATGTTCATTAAAAATCATATAATTGAAAAACTTTCCTATTTTAATTGTTTTTGTAACTTCTGAAAAATGTTTAAAAGTAGCTGATGTGATTCAAAACGATAATTCAATTAATATATCTTTGCATGTTTGTGAATTTATGTTAATGTTCAAAAGTAGCTGATGCGATACAAAATCATAACTAAATTATTGCTTTTGCCCAGTCGGCTACAATATATTAAAACCGGAAGGTAGATTGATATTTTTATCTTTAGGGCATTACCTACTCATATTGACTTGTTGCGCTTTTGTCGCACTGTTAGCGTTGAGTGCGTCTGTTATATATTGCATTGATTTATTATAACCAAGAACTAATATATTAAAAATATGACACACCATATAACAGAGCATGAACGACATAGAATTATATCATTGCATGAAGACGGATTGAGTGTTAGTGATATAATGAGAAGAGTAGGTGTCACGGTAAGCAAGCATTCATTACTTCTTTATTGGAATATCTCCTAACATTTGGTGATTGGGAAAAAGTGAAGACACATTTAAATAAAACCTGTCAGTTTAGTTTACTAGTCCAGATTAAACCTATCATTAGAATTACTATTTTTCTTACTTTAAAAATTATTAGTAACATTTAGATATATTTGTAAGCGCCACGCCCGCCACACCGAGACGACAGTTATTAGGTCTATATACCCAGTAATTACACTATTATTATTATTTATGACTACATATTTAAGTATTTCCCACTGAAGATGTTAATAATATTATCCTCTTTGATTTGTTTGAAAGGGTGACGAAGCTTCCCCCACACTGCACAAAACGGAAATTTGTAGTGGGATATTCTGAGTGCTACATTTTTACGTAATAACGTATATCTACATATATATATCCAATATATTATGATAAATATACATTATATTGTTCATTTCAGAGAAATACTGTGCACCTTTGGATAAAGAAGATGGGAAAATGAGGGTCACGTGAACACACAAAGAAAGTCCGGTCGTCCTCGTTGCACAACAACTACGCAAAATCGAGAAATTGCAAACAGGATGAGAAATGATGGGTTTACGCGAATCAGAGATATCGCCATTAATATGAGAGTGTCTATGACCACCGTTCGTCGACGTTTAAAGGACGTAGGATTACGGCACCGTCAGTCAGCACGGAAATTATCATTATCATCCTTGCACAAACAAGAGAGACTACATTTTGCGCAAAGATATTTAGATTTTGATTTTCAAAATGTAATATTTTTAGACGAAAAAACCTTCTCTTCGAGTGAATAGGGGCGCCTCACACTATGGCGAATAAATAACCCGCGTTACCATGAAGAAAAGATTGTTCCTAATAGAAGTAGTGGACGAATTAATATGTGTATTGGAGATGGATGTCCGCTGCTGGACCAGGAGAGTTAGTTGAAATAGGAGGGCGTTTAATCAGTCAAAAATACTTGTAAATTATTCGAGACACGCTCATACCCACTGTTGTTCTTTACCTATGAAATTGCCGTTCTGCAGTACTGGCCATTTCAAATCAAAATATTTTTTGATTGTCTAAGAATTCTAATTTCAAATTAATTTTATTCTAAGAACATGGAATTCTTTTTCCAAAAGTAGTCATTTGTTTATTGATTAGTGTTACATTTTCATCGCATTTCAATCTTTTTCGTCATCATGGATACGTTAAAAATTCGAGTAATTATGGAATATGAGTACCGTCGTGGCAGCAACGTGGCACAAGCGGCATGCAACATCAACGACGTTTACGGAGCTAACACTACAAACCAACGCACCACCTGTTATTGGTTTGCTCGCTTCCGTTCTGGAAATTTCGACCTGAAAAATGAACCTCGCGGTCGTCCGAAGACTTTGGTCCACAATGACGAATTAAAGGCGATTGTGGAAGCAGATGATACACAATCTACGGCTGAATTAGCAGCAGCTTTCGACGTTAGCGTCAAAACATTATTGGTCCATTTGCGTCAAATTGGCAAGGTAAAAAAGCGTGACTAATGAGTGTCCCACGAACTCAATGATCGCCAGCGCGAAGTACGCGTCGAGACGTGCCTTGCACTGCTCAACAGACACACAAATGAAGGAATTTTGAACCGCATTGTTACCTGCGATGAAAAATGGATTCTGTTTGATAACCGCAAGCGCTCAGCAAGTTGGTTGGATCCTGGTTCAGCACCTAACCGATGCCCTAAACGAAAACTTACCCCTAGAAAAGTGATGGTCACTGTTTGGTGGTCTAGCGCCGGTGTGATTCATCACAGCTTCTTACCAAACGGGGTGAGCATTACTGCAGATGTGTACTGTGAAGAACTGAACTCAATGATGGAGAAGCTGGCACATCTCCAACCAGTATTGGTCAATCGCTCGTCTCCGCTGCTCCGGCACGACAACGCGCGACCTCATACTGCACAGCAGACGGTCTCCAAGTTGCAAGAACTGGGGTTGGAAGCTCTCCGTCATCCGCCCTACTCACCAGACCTTGCGCCTACAGACTACTACTTTTTCCAGAATTTGGATAACTTCTTGGCGGGAAAAAAATTCAATACTCGAGAGGCAGTACAAAATGCCTTTGAAGAATTTGTTGCCTCCCGTCCAGCTGATTTTTTTAAGAAGGGGCATCAGTAAACTGCCATTGCGTTGGCAAAGATGCATTGATTGCATGGGTGATTATTTCGATTAATACAAATAAAAAATACATGAAAAAAATTCGTTACCGAACCTATTATTTCACACCCAGATCTTTCTCATTGAGTGCCTTTCTCATTTATTCATGACAACAGCTCAGTGCACACTGCACGAATCTGTAATGTGTGGTTTCAAAAAAATCGTGACCTCATAAGAGTTCTTCCCTTTCCCCCAAAAAGTCCAGACATAAACCCTATTGAAAATCTCTGGGGCCTTATGGTTCAGCAGTGGGACTCAGATACACCCCGCACCCAGGTGCACACATGCACGCGTGTGTGTGGTGGATACATGTGGTTGAAACATGGGAATCATTTAGAGGTTCGACTGTATGCCAAAATATGGTGGATACAATGAGGGAAAGACTACAAGCTATAACAGATAATAACGGGAGGGACACCCGTTACTGACTTTAATAATTTGGATATGATGATTATAAAATTGTTCTAATATAAATAAAAAAATAAAGATCATATTATAATATTAAACAAAAATAACAAAAATGGTATCACTTATAAGTGATAAAATTTTTGTTCCATATCTACAATGAAAATTGTTATCTATGTTTGTTTTTTAGCTACGTAATTTTTGTTTATAATGAACTAGCTTTTGCCCGCGGCTTCGCCCACGTGGATTTCGGAAATTAACGCAGGAGGACGTACTACCGCGGTAAAAATGTGTTAATCCAGGTTATATAGGTAATTTATACTCGATCCAGATCCATTAAGCCATTTTTGCGTTATCGAGAAACAAATACCTAATCATACATATTTTCACATTTATAATATTAGTAGTAAGTAGGATTATAATTCATAATCCTTCGGATTCGTAGTTTATGAAAATATCAAGTGTGTTGGCGTTCGCGTTCTTAAAACAAAACTAATACTATTCTGAGTAAGAAGACTGCGACAAAGGGCTTGGTTTAGTTGAATATAAGTCTTCCTGGTTTTCCTTAAAGCTCCTATTTTACCATACAGACACTCAATCATTTACCAGACACCGAACATAGTCATAGGAATAGTACTTTTGCCATTGGCTTGGCCCGTATAGCTGTCGGAAAATATCACCCGGGAACCTACTACCGGAATAAAGTAGGTATCCTATCTGTTACGTATCCATGAAATATATCTTTGTGCCAAATTCTAGCTAAATCCGTTTGGCCGTCTTTGCAACAATGAGAAACAAAACAAATATCAAAAAATATAAACATCTAAGCCATTTCGCGGTCTCTTACTTGGAATACTATTAGGTTTATTTTGAGTATAACGAACACACATGATATTCGCATTTACTATGAAGCCAACGTAATATGAATTACAATCCTACTTATCGTGTACTACCCGACCGCTGCCAACGGACGGACGGGACGGACAAACGCCCGCCAGCCAGTCTGCTCCCGCTTTTTAAAACTCTGATATCTTCTAAGATATTCATTTGAATTACATGCTGTAAAGGGCCATATTGATCTATATTAAATGCACAATTTATTTAAGGTACTTAATTGGATAAGGATTAATTCTGTATTGCTTAAAATCGCTTCGTAAATAAGCCATTATTTCTCGTAAAAAGTAAAGGATAAAAAATGGTTATTGTGGGTTATCCCTAAGAGGTAGACATATACCATCGCGGACTTTTTTGTAGACTTTGTTAAGGTGTACAATACTGTAGTACATTATTTTAATCTATTTTGTAGGGTTCAGCCAGCGTTCGCATTGTAAGCGCAAAAAAATGGGTTTATTTATGACATTACATTAGAAACCCCTAAAATTATCAGCGTTTCTTTACTACATTATGCATGTTATATACATATAAGCCTTCCTCTTGAATCATGCTATCTATTAAAAAAACCTGCATCAAAATCCGTTGCGTAGTTTTAATTATATAAGCATACATAGGGACAGACAGACAACGAAGTGACTTTATTTTATAATATGTAATGATAATGATGATATGTGACGCTTATTTTTTTTTTTCTTGAATCGAGCGTTAAATTTCGGTCCCATAGAAAACAATGTTACTTGATATAAGCAGAATAGTTTTAATATAATCCTGAATTTTAACGCCTAATAAGAGTGTTCCAGGCATTAGCGACGTCTTCATGTCGGGCAACACCATTCGGAACATAGTGACACCATTTTCGCGCATGGCAACATCGTGTTTTGACACTTCTTCTTCTTCCGGCTCTCACTGCGTCCGCATCACGGACATCTTTACTGTTGGGTTTATTAATATCAATGTAACTGGATTTATGAATAACTGTTTATTCTCAAGACGTTTTGCGTTATCATTCCGATTCCCAACACATCATAAACACTGAATATTATATACCTACCCTTCCCAGGGTTCAAAATTAGTATACAAAAGCAGAGTTCCGTTAAAAACGTAAGAAAATTATATTTCTTGAACATTTATAATCTTTGAATGTATGAATTATTTAGTTATCAATAAATTTTCAATAATATTACTAATTAATAATAATAGCAATATATTTTCATATTATTTTTTTTTATTTTTGTCCTCTACTCCGTGCTCCGTGCTGTTTTTCCGTAAAACATAACAAATTAAATTACTGGGATAATTAAAAAATAAGTATGGATGAATTATTTGCCTCATGATAACGAGGCCTCAGTTTCATCATTTAATTTTTGATTTTAACTGTTCACTAGTTTTGAAAAAAAAATCACTTCTTAGTTCTGATGCGAATTGGGTTTATAACTTTTGGAGTCAAAACTGATCACGAATATATGGCAGCTGTACCTAGTAGTACATGTTTGGTATAATTTACAATCACATACTTTTTAATCACTTCGACGCCACACAGTTCTGACACGAACTCCGTTTATTAGTATTGAATTCCTGATTTTGATCATCTACTTCTGCTGTTGACTGTACCTCTCCCTCAAATATAGCGAGGGGGGTAATGGCTGACCTTTGCGTTATGCTCGTGAACGGGTGCTGCTTGTGGTGACTGGTCATCTTGCTGATCATGGTTTTTGTTACTGTTATTTGTATTAACTGTTATTTTATGTTACTCCGGAGGTCCTAGTTTAACAATTGTTACTTCAACTTAGCTATATGCATCAATGTATATATGTATATGTAACATTTTGCATCGTTGTGTTTGTAAGCGGGCACGTCCTTTATGCCTGGAGGCTCATATTTAGGTTTTAAGTTCTATTTACGATTTTATTATTTCAGCTTGAGTTTAGTTTTCAATGTTTTGTTGGTATATTAGCGTGTGCTAGCTGACACATGGCGAATATTTTAATTTATAGTTTGTTTTATAATATTTATTACTTACATAATACTGTATAAAATCAAGTTCTTCAAACTTAACAGACAGCTGTGCTGCTGGGGAGTTTTTTGCGCCACTTCTTCTTCCCAGCTAAAGCATTGGGAAGTGGTGAACGTGGGGCGTTTTGGGGGGACTGTCTTATGTAACTTTGACGCTCAAAAAGTGCTGACTCTCAGCCTAGTTTGAATAAATGACTTTTGATTTGATATTGACTTGTTCAGTCTCCCGTATAGTATCAAAAGTTACCGGAGATTTCAAGTAAGAATAACTGTGTAAATAGTTATAAAGATAAACCGTTGCCAATACGACTTTAGGTAACAAGTGATCAGGGAAGACAGTTTGAGAGCGAACTTTTTAAAAGTTTACTAAACATTTTAGGCATAAAAAAACCCGTACAACAGCGTATCACCCGCAGGCGAACGGAATGGTTGAAAGAATGCATCGCTCACTTCAGGTTGCAATTAGGGCTAGGCTACAGGATAATAGGTCATGGGTCGATGAATTACCGACAGCATTGTTGGGACTTCGCGCGGCTTGTAAAAATGATGATAATGTAAGTTCAGCGGAATTAGTATTGGGACAGACCCTACGTTTACCAGACGATTTTTATTGCGAAACCGAGAAAACCAAAGTAGATCATCAACCAACGTTCGTAATCAAACTTCGAAGCGTCATAAATAGTATGCGGCCACAGTCAAGAGAGAACAGCGATTCGCGGAAAATATTCATCCATAAAGATTTAAATACGTGTTCTCATGTTTTTCTAAGGAATGATATGGTAAAAAGTTCGCTAACCCCATCATACAACGGCCCCCATAAAGTAATCAGTAAGGATAAGAAAACCTTTCACATACAAATAGGTGATCGTCAATCAACCATTTCTATAGACAGATTAAAACCAGCGTATATTATTAATGAAGAAAAGCCGCCAGAAAACATAGGTACTGATAATGAGTGTGATTCGGATATAAAATCAAGTGGACAAAAATCGCTACTGCCTATGGCTAAAACCACACGCTGTGATCGAGTGATTAAGCAACCGGTGCGATTTTTGCTCACCTGACAAAATAATGTAAGTACAGTCACGAGCTTTAATTTGGGACCCACCTAAGGTTGAATATCGTGTAGCAAACTTTCGCCATTTAGAGCTATTATGTTAACGCTGTCACTGCACAAACAATAAACGTCATAATGTTTACCATCGACAACTTTACGTTTCTAGGGGCTAACGTCAACTGGAGCGAGGGCAAACGATCATTACCGATTTCCGAGTAATAATTACTTTTTGGTCCTGTGGTCCCATAAGAAAAAAGAAACAAATAAAAAATAACAAAATTATATTGTCAATATATGATAGCTAGTCAACTAACCCGCTTATTCTTCAAACCTATATTAGTTAAAAAGTTTTGTCTCTTTCTCAAACATAAAAGACATTGCCCGCCGATGGGCCCCTTATTTTCAGTGCCGGGCAGAGACTATTTACTTCTCAAAAATTAAGTCGTAATTTTATAAGTCCAATTTTATTTTATCAACATCTCTTTCACCCTAGCATTAAAAACCGTAACTAATAATTATTTTATTGAATCAAAGGTAGTTCGGCCATTAAAACTTAACCTGAATGTTGTCAAGATAGACCACAGATTATGTCAATTAAATGGTAGTAATTGATTGAAAATATCGATATATTACTATTCCGCCGACTAAAAGTACCGGAGATGTTTAATGTTGAATAGCTTTTCTCCGGTCATAATATAGGTCTCATGTAAATGATTGGACGTATATTCAAATCGTGGATTAAAATAGGCAGCGGGTGGGATAAAATAAAAAGAAAATAGAAATAGGTAGTAAATAAACTTGTGGTGTGGTGTCACGTACATCATACACGTGCATCACATACATGTACATCAGCACATATGTAGTTTAAGTTAAGATAGATATGTCATCGAATAAGTAGAAGGACATCACGTACATATTATGTATATAAACTGAACCGTTGAACATTAAAGTTAGTTCTTACTAGTTGATACACGGACCTCATAGTGTTTGACTAAACCCCCTCCATCTCCTCACATCGCATGGCGACCCTGCCAGTCGACTGGATGGCGTTCTAGCAGCTTGATCGAAGGCTCGGAGTAAGTTACTTCAGGCAGTTCGAAGCCAATAGTACCAAGCCATGGGTACGACGTCATCGAAGGAAGAAGTGATAATCGCCCAGACGGCATCGGGTGGTGCAAATGCCGCGACGGTGACGCAGAAACAGCTGACAACGATGAGCGCTATACTGTTGTTCATCGCCGTGTGTTTGGCGGTAGTGATAGCTGGCGTAGCACTCCGGATGTACAAGAGGTGCCACCAAGGTTGGGTAGAAGAGAAGGTCCAGCAGCGAGAGGTGCAGAAGGCGGTACAGATGGCCTAACCAGGAGCGCGTGGAACAGCGGAAGTAAGTGTCTGCGATATTTTAACTCGAGTGTAGTGACGTGTGCCGGCAAGTGATCGTGATGATTTACCGGTTTAGAGACTATATTGTTTTAAATGGAAGTAGAATTAGCAACATTATTACTTCAACTTAAGTCGTTAACGGAGTCTATCGTTAAATTAGGTCCTAGTAGACGGAAGGGTGAAAATTTTGATAGGAAGATAAGCGAAGTAAAAACGCTTCACGGTAAGTTTAAGAGTATAATTTCAAGTTGTAGTAAGTTTTCCGAGGAGATAGTGCAATTAGTAGGGAAGATAGAAAAATTGTATTTAGATACCATCAAGTTTGAAATTGAAAACAGAACCGAGCTGAAGATGGGTTCCGAAAGGTTTTCGTTGAAAACGGCGGTCAGCTTGCTCCCTAAGATGACTGGGGTTGAGCAGGTGACCCAGGATTTGATTGATGCTGTTGAGTTATACAGTACTATGTTGGAGAAGGAAGACAGTACGCTTTTGATTAAGTTCGTACTGAGCACGCGACTGACACCGGGGGCTAAAATGCGGTTGTCTTCTAGTTACGCGACGGTGGAAGGTCTGTTAGCGGATATGAAGAAGCATTTGTTGACGGTGAGGTCAGACGTTGCAATGCAAGCCGAGCTTGCTCGCGCTACGCAAAATGGGAAATCGGTCTCAGATTTTGGAGCCGAGATAGAAAGGTTAATGGTGGGCCTTACCATTTCGCAAGCCGGGGAGAATCCAGAAGCATATACGATTTTGCGGCCTTTGAACGAGAAGTATGCCATTAAAAAGTTTGCTGACGGTCTTCGTGATCGGCGTCTTGGAACGATTGTTACGGCACGACATTTGACTTGTTTGAAGGATGCTATTAGAGTAGCGGAAGACGAAAATTATGCTTCGTCGGGGCAAGTCATGGCGTATCAGCGTGGGTTTTCTGCGGGAAATAGGGGCCGTGGAAATGGCTATAGGCGGCACGTGATAGAGAATAGGCACGTGCAGCGAAGGAGTGATGGGCGTACGTATAAAAATGAGCGTGTCTGGCATAATGGTGGGATGCGCGGACGTAGCAATAATGCGCATCGTGGACGGCAGACTCAGCAAGGTCGGCAGCGCGTAGCATGTTTAGAACATGTGCGGGCTGATGCTGACTCAGGCACAATGTCAATGTCGCGGAAGCATGAAGACGGGGAAGTGAATGAGACGCAGTTTTTTCGAGGTTAAACATGTGTTAGCATGTAATAGTGTTAATTGGGTTAATTTTCTAGTGGATAATGTAGATTCGGAATGGTTGGTAGATACAGGTGCGTCAATATCAGCTATAAAAAGCAGTTACTTGAAGGGGAATGTTTTGTGCAGTAAGGTAGTTAAGGCAGAATTAGTGATTAATGGTGTAGGAGGTAGTTTACGAGCTATAGGTTATGTTTATTTGAAGTTAGAATGCGGGCAATGTTTGTTCGAGCATAGATTTTATGTATTTGACGATTTACCATGTAGTTCGGTAGGCATATTAGGCCAGGACTTTTTGCAGAAGTATAGTGGTATTATAGATTTTTCAGGGAACAGGTTGTCTCTTAGAGATCGTGAGCGGCGGATGGTTTCAATGCCACTGAAATCCTATGATTACTTGTTAACTATTTCTCCGCGTTGTGAGATGATTAAATATATTCCCGCTAACCGAGCGCAAGATTGTGTGGTGTTTAGGAAGGAATTGCGTGAAGGGGTGTTCTTAGCCAATGGGGTAGCTAGATCAAAGAATGGGATGATGCCCATTAGGGTTTTGAATACGACATCTGAGGAAGTTGTTTGTAGTATGTCCGATGTGGAGGTTTTTCCATTGAGTGATTTTGATTGTGATAGGAGTTCTGTGGGGTCTAGGACTGATCACCCTAGAATCGTAGAAGTTCTTAGGAAACAAGGGAATGATATTGAAATATGTTTCGGTGAATGGAAGAAAATGTTACGTAACACTACTGGTAGGAAAATATTTTCAAAGTCGCGCAAAATAATGTATATGCCAGGAAACTCGAGTATTTATATAGACTATGAATCTTTATCAGCATCATCGCGAGACGAGTTGCCGAAAGACATAGTAACTTTTTGCATAGGAAATGGCATAAAAGAGGTTGTTGTTTTGAAAAATCGTTATAACGTTGAATTTATTACAGAAATGGCCAAGTGGTTGAAAGAGAATAGTAATTCGATATGTGGAGATTTTAAGATATGCATAGTGAAGAGTGTGCGGAGGATAGAAGACAAAGATGAGAAGAAAGTCATTTTGAATGATTTTCATATTTTACCTACGAGTGGTCATTCGGGGATACGCAGAATGGTAAATAATATAAAGAAATATTATTATTGGCCGTCTATTGAGAAAGACGTAGTGGAATACGTTGGTAAATGTGATAAGTGTAAGAAACAAAAGTTTTCGAAACATGTTAGAGAACCAATGACAATTACAACAACTGCATCTTCATCTTTTGAGAAGATTTATTTAGATATAGTAGGTCCACTTGATAGGGATGAAAGAGGTAATGTTTACATATTGACTCTACAATGTGAGCTAACGAAATGTGTCGAGGCTTATCCGTTACAGAATAAGTCCGCAGATGAAGTAGCAAAAGCTTTAGCAGAGAATTTTGTTTTGAGATATGGAATACCAGGAACAATTGCTTCAGATAGGGGTTCTGAGTTCATTTCAAAAGTGATGGTTAAGCTATGTAATATTTTAAATATCAATAAAATCCTATCAACATCATATCATCATGAGAGTATAGGATCTTTGGAGAATGTTCATAAAACTTTAGGAGCATATTTAAGAATACAAACGGATAACAATCCATCGTCGTGGAGTTCGTGGATACCGTATTGGTGTTTTTCATATAACACAACGGTTAATACTGTGACAAAATATACTCCTTATGAGTTGGTTTATGGTAAAGTTTGTAGGTTGCCAAGTAGTCTTAAAGGTGATAGTGTTGAACCTTTGTATAATTTTGATGATTATCCTTTAGAATTTAAGTACAGGTTACAAAGGGCTCAGAATGATGCGAAAGAAAATTTAATAGCAAGTAAATTAGTAAGGAAAGATTGTTATGATAAGAATCTCAATTCTGTAACTTATAAAGAAGGTGATTTGATATTAGTAAAAAACGAGGTAGGCAATAAATTGGAACGTATTTATAATAGACCATTTGAGGTTGTTAAGGATGAGTCACCAAATGTTAAGATTAAATATAAGAATAAAATAGACGTAGTTCATAAAAATAGAACGAAGTTGTATTGTAAAAGTTAGAATGTAAGTTTTCGTGTGATGAAAAAAAAAAAACAATGTAACTTAGTTTTTTTTTTCTCTAAGAAGGGTGATGTGGTGTGGTGTCACGTACATCATACACGTGCATCACATACATGTACATCAGCACATATGTAGTTTAAGTTAAGATAGATATGTCATCGAATAAGTAGAAGGACATCACGTACATATTATGTATATAAACTGAACCGTTGAACATTGAAGTTAGTTCTTACTAGTTGATACACGGACCTCATAGTGTTTGACTAAACCCCCTCCATCTCCTCACATCGCAAACTAAACACGAAGGAATTGTAATCTGAGTATATATACATATGTCGTGGTCAGATCGCAGAATTGATTACTTTATGATGTGACTAGCCATTTCATGAATTAGTTGCATTTCATGATATGGCCAACTAAAACTGGCTAGATCGTTTAAAAAATAACGTTTGATGATATCTCAACTGACGTTTCGATTTGAAATTGTTATTCACATTTAGTAAATAATATAAATCATATGCAAAAGTATCTCTTTAATTATGTAAATAGAAAGCAAGAGCTTGTTTTTTACAAAGAGAAACTGTTTACAAATGTTGCACAAACAGCAAAATATCAACACTAACAAAAGTTACCACAAAACGGTCACACCACAATTGTTAAAAATCGACTTTTATCAAATCGATTTGGTAAATCGATCAACAAAATATTTAACATGGCCACACCTACCCCGCGTTCCGAATCACAATAACATCGCTGTTAGCGCGTCAAGAAATCGCCACGCTCTACGGAAGGGTTGTTTCGTGCGCTTACATACATCGATTTTGCGTAACTCGGAACGCGAGGAGAGTAGAAAGATTAATCTGTCAAATCAATACATCATTCAAATTGTTTATAAGTGGAATCTCTATTTCATCATCTTTCAAAATTACATTTCTCTGAAACTAGGGTGAAAAACTGAAAATTGATATCAGGATCTAAAAAAGTAATTGTTGTTCTTCAAAACCAAGTTAAAACCACCGTTGCCCGCGTTTTTTTTCTAGAAGCCCATATCTCCTAACAAAATGGGCAATGTCTTTTATATCAAAGTGACGGACCAAAACAACATATTTAAAATAAAATAGGTTTAAAGGCCGTTTATGATTATGGGGGCTTAAAAGATTTCAGCTAAAATATTGATTAATAAAATCTTTAGAAAAACAAAGTTTTTTATTCTTTATATTTATTAAGACATTTATGACACAAACCTCAATCTTAACACAATTATATAGAAAGCATGGTTAGCGGTGCACAAAATAAACACTTATCATCGAAGGCTACGACTAAATTAATTTAAATCTCTCCAGTAATTTTTTTATCATAAATATTCAAAACCGCGTATATCCACCTTCATTGTCAATCACAGCCTGGAGCCGGTTACGCATGGATCCAATCAATTTGTCACATATGTCAGTACCCCTTAAACTTTCCCAGACTGTGAGGCAGTGATCCATAAGTGCTTCTCTAGTTCTTTCGTTTCTATTTGACCATTTTTGAACCATTAAGCCCCATAAATTTTCTATAGGATTTAAATCGGCACACTTTGCAGGCCACGGAATACGATTTAAATTTGCTCTATTATTGTCGAACCAAGTTCTAACGATTCTTGCCGTATGAATTGTTGCGTTATCTTGAACAAAGAACAATGTCAGGTTTCGGCCTACACAACTTTCAAAACTAAATTCACACGGACACAAAGTTTTTACCTACAGCAATTTAAATTTTTAATTTCAACTTAATAGAAAATATTTAGTTCTTTTAGAGAACTTTTCGAAAAGAAAATCATTTTAATAAGTATTCATTTTGCTCATCGTGTTTTTTAAGTAAAAATTCAGGTAGTTACCTATTCTGCCACTGTAATCGTTTTATTCGAAATAATAAAAGCGATTTACTCTTTACTTTTTATTTCATACTTCACAATTGTGTTTTATTTTCTTTTTAAACTAAGTAATACGTTCATCGTGTTTATTATAAATACATTAAGTAGTTTTTAAATAATATAAAAATGAAATTCAATAAATCGATTTTCCTGACCTGTGGTCGATGACTTAACCTTTATGAAATGGCAACCCTGTTAGCTTCTGTCAAAATCACGCGCTTAAACTGACAGTGAGTTGATGCAAACATCTTGTTGTGTTTCTGCCGGTGTTTTTATGTGTCCAGTTGTTTTCCTCTCGAATCCCTCTTATAGACTTATCGTGTTATAATCCATACGACAGATTTTGTGACAATGTTCTAACTACTACGTTGTATTAATTGTGGTTGTATTTTTTGTTTAAAATAGTCTGTTTATAAAAAAAAACCATAACCTCCAATTTAAAATGTCTGAATAACTTCTTTTTAAAAGTTCTATTTAAAAGTGGAATTCACAGAAAAGCTTTTGAGATTAAACTACACAAAAATACGTAAGAATTTTCTCTGTCCATGACAAATTAATACTGAGCCAAAGTTACAATGGACATCTGACATTGTTCTTTATTGGAGCAACATCTTCTTGTGGATAATATAGTTGCAATGTTGGAAGGACACTCTCGTCTAATAAATCGACATAATCTTGAGCAGTGGCCCTGGGTGGTAAATTTATTAGTTCTCCAATACCGGCTGAACTAATCCAGCCAGACATGTTAACTGTAATGCGACCAGACGCGTTGTTAGCTATGACGTGGTCTTCCGTGTATCGCGTCCTGTCAATTCGCCACAAATGTAGTCTGCCCGTTTGGGAAGATTGAAAAGTCTTTTCATCGATGAAAGCCGTCGTCGTCCAATCAAAATTTAGATACTGACGTGCGAAAATAAGTCGAGCAGCTTTATGGGCATCCGTCAACGCAATTTTTTTTGCAGGCCGCCTGTGATGCAGTCCCATAGCTTTAAGATGCCTTCTAACTGTTGAAGGGTGGACTTCAAACGCTTCCGCAAAATTCCTCGTTGGCGTAAATCCATTCATCAGGTATTGCCTTTGCATCAAGCGGCTCTGCTCTTGTGTTATAACTTGCGGGTGATGGTTGTTTCGTCGTAAGTCAATAATATTTTCCTCGTTCCCGTGGCGTCGAACCCAGCGGCGAACTGTCTTTCTTGTCACATTTATTCGTCGCGATATCTCGTGAATGCCTACTCCTTGTTCGTGCAAATCAATAATTTGGAGCCTTATTTGGTCACGATTAGCCGCAAGCATTTTATTAATTGGTAAATTATATTTTGTGAAAATATCACATTAAACTATTTTCTTAAATGACACTGACACGACACATGTTCGTAATTAGAAAATCGTATTGATAGCTTTTTGCAACGAGGTTATCATTTCATAGGTCGATTAGATAAGACATTTTATGTCTTAACTTGACATTCAACATTTCAACCTTAAAGCAAAGTTTCAAAGTTTCGACCTTATTGCATTATGCTTGTTCTAACAACATTTAACGGAAATGGGTCCCAAATTAAAGCTCGTGACTGTACATAGAAGGTTGTTAGAAATTTTTGAACATTTCACTGCGTTTATTTAGCAATTATTCTCAGTGTGCAAACTAAATACAGTGTTTGAGTTTTGAGATGGGAAATTACAATAATAAAGAGTTCACGGCCACAGCACAGGCCCAAGTAGTAGCAGGACAGCAGTTAGAAAGCAAACTGAACTACTTCGGGATAATACTAATTATCATCGCTGCAATAATGGGCATACTATTATGTTACGCAGTCAAGAGGGGTTGCATGGGCCATGCGAAACAATGGTTAAGAAGAGAAGTGCCTTTGATACTGGCAGGACAACCCAGTACAGTAGGTAAACCGACACCTACCGCGACCGCCACGGGATACGTCTAGCGAAGCAACGTTGTGAAAGGTGCAAAAATTAGCAGGTCAAAATATAATTTGTTATTTGTAACCAGTGCTCCTAATATCGTAAGTTGTATTATTCGTAATTTATATAGTGAATGGCGTTACCATAACCAACGCTGCCGACCCTCGAGGTGTTACTTATTTATCGCAGAGCGGGCGTTATGGTAACTACCCTTAATAATGTGTATAGCGTATATATAATTTCAAGTCGGCTCGGAGCTCAGGCAACGATGAGACCGCAAACATGTTAGAAAATAAGTTACATAAGATCTATTTTAGCGACAGAATTGAAACAATAGGCAGCACTCAACTGTTGGAATGCTGACAGGTATAGAATATTATCGTAAGCAATATTGTAAGATTAGAGACTTCTGAGTACTGTAATAGTCAGGTAAGAATGTAGTTTTACTATGTTTTAAATACATTATGTTAAAAAAAAAATGTTTTAATTGTAACATTTTTTTTTTGCAAAAGGGGGGTTGTGATGTGTCGGCTTAGTAATAGCAATTTGCTGAGTTGCATTCTTTACGGAATATGGGAGCGCGGGCGATCGGCTCGCCAGTCGTCCACGTCACACCGCCCTGCCTTGTCGCATACCTAGTACGTAGTTAGTCATAACGAAGTATTGTGGAACCCGAATTAAAGACATATTCTTCTTTGGAGTCACGTCTCTTTAATTACCTCACCATACACAGAACACGCTCAACAAATGCAACATCTAAGGTTGCATTTTACGCGCCTTTAAAAAAATATTGGCGCGATGTATTGACATACTGGAAGAGGACTGAAGGACTTAAACATAAAACTTTAGTAAAAAGTTCATTTCCTATGTTATTGTATAGATTGCAGAATAAAATGAGAGAAAAGGATTCAGAATCCAACAATATAATTATTATTACGGGTTTAACAAATGCGGCTTATATCCCGTTAATTCTGAGCAACCAAAATCTCGATTGCCACACACAAATTCTATTTCGGAGGAACTAATTGAAGAATCTTCAGCTGTAATAGAAATTTTAACAAATTTAAGAAATCCAACCGCGGCTCTTGAACAGCCTAAACGAAAAAGGAAGTGTAATGTTCCACCTGGGAAAAGCATTACTGCAGATGACTTATTGCGAGTGGAAAAACCGTCAATGATCAAATCTCGTCAAAGCAAAATAAAAACTATAAATAGATGTTCAGAAAAAAATAGAACAATTTCAAACGAAACAGATAGAAGTAATATCGATTATAACGCCAGAGAACCACACATGCAGCCCATTGCAGGACCTTCGGGGCAATGTAAACGAAAAACACTTCATAAAGAAAATAGGCGAAATGAATTTGACTCCACCTATATAAGTTCAGAAGATGAATATCCAAGTAAGAATAAAAATAAGCCTCAAAAACCAATGTCAAGTTTTAAAGGAAAAGGTAAAGGCAAAAAAAGTAAAATTTAGGCTCCTGCCGTTGCAAAATCCAGAAGGAAATTAACTACACTCGAGAGCAATGAATCCGGGTCACTTAAAGAATCCTAAAAATCTCGGAAACTAAAAATGCTAGGTTAATGCAATAAATTGTATTTAATAGACAATGTAATACTCCTTAAATGAAGGTATTAAAACTTCTTAGTTATTGTAAAGTTATATCATAAAAAAATCAAATTTGAAAAAGGGCCACTTTCGAAGATGGAACTACGAAATTACAGCATTTGGTTTTGCTTTTGTTTGTAATCTGTCATTTATGTGGGTACATAAACCATGTTGATAGTGCTCTATATTCATTATTCAAGCTGAAATTATGTCGCTTACGCCTGAAGAATGCACCAGAATACTTACAATGCTGGAAACCGGCCGGAGTCAGCGCGATACAGCCTGGACTGTCGGTGTGTCGCTGTCAACAGTACAAAGAGTTCTCCGACGTTACGAAGAAACTGGTTCTAACCTACGCAGACCAGGAACGGGCAGAACCAGGTGTACCACAGCACGAGAAGACCGATACTTGGTGAACACCATGCTTCGAAATCGCTTTCTCACAGGAACTGAACTCACAAATCAGTTTCGACGCCTCGGAGGAAGTAACCCAAGTGCATGGACAGTAAGACGTCGGCTTGCTGAATCTAACTTAAAACCCCTTAGACCTGCAAACGGCCCTAAACTGGAGCGTGGGCATCGTATTTCAAGACTAAGATATGCCCAGAGCCACGTAAATTGGAGTATTGAAGATTGGTCAAAAGTTATGTTCTCCGACGAATCAAAATTTATGCTCTACAAGCACGATGGAAGACACAGAGTGTATCGAAGACCAGGGGAAAGATTCAAGCAAGCATGCATCGAAGAAAAAGTAGCCTACGGTGGTGGGTCTGTACTTGTGTGGGCCGGAATTTCTTCTGAAAGTCGCACAGAGCTGGTGATCATAGAAAACGGCTCTTTAACTAGCGTAAGATATGTGGAAGAAATCCTCAATGATCACGTTGGTCCATTTATGGTCAATTTAGGTGAGGATGCTATATTTATGCATGACAATGCCCGACCTCATACAGGTAGGATTGTGAATGACTACCTTCAAGAGATGAACATTACTCGTATGGAGTGGCCAGCGCGCAGCCCGGATATCAACCCGATCGAGCATGCTTGGGACGAGCTAGGCAGATGCGTAAAACAACGCAACCCTCCCCCAATCACGCTTCGTGAGCTCAAAATTGCTCTCACAGAGGAATGGGAGAATATTCCCCAAAATCGTATAAGGAACTTGGTGTACAGCATGCCAAACCGCGTAAACGCAGTAATGGAAGCACGAGGAGGCAATACGAAGTATTAAAATTCAAGAAAATCGTAATAAAGTTCAAAAATTTCATGTTTCCTATTTTTGTTTTAAGGAGAGATCAGCAGTTTTTTTCTTTATGTAATTTTGTGTTAATAAAATGTATGGTGACTCATATTTTTTTTACTTTCATTTAAGGAGTATTACATTGTCTATTAAATACAATTTATTGCATTAACCTATCATTTTTAGTTTCCGAGATTTTTAACATTCTTTAAGTGACCCGGATTCATTGCTCTCGAGTGTACAAGAAAGCTTAGCATTTCAACCACAAATGTTTCGGATACAAGGAGTATGCATAGTGACTCGGACCTACGAGATGTTGATTTCGATGACCACAGCTCAGATATGAATAATAATAATGATCTTTCACCATTTATAATTCCGAAAAAAGACAATTTGTGACAAAATAAAAAATTAAAGGAAGATTACTGATGAAGAAATAGATGAAAAAGACTAAACAAAAAGTTGCGTATCACATGATACAATAAATGGTGGGATGAGTCATCAACACAGTGAAATTAACACTTTACCATCAATGGCCGAGATACGGTATGATTTTGATGATAAGGAAAACGAAAATAAGGATAAACCCATCAGTGAAGTAAATGAAAAAACTCAAAGAAAACTCTGTGATAATCAATATAATGAAGTACCTCTTATCTTCATTGATGAGTTTGGGAGTGAAGAAATTGTAGTTGGAGATGATAATAATACTATCTCACTTATATCATTTAATGAAAAGGAACTACATAGCAAAGATATTATAAATGACAAAGAGTGTAGTGAAGTTATGGATAATATTGAAAATTTCAACATATCCAATAAAGAAAACCACTTCGAGAGCGGGAAAAAATTACTATTATTAAGGAAGAAGGTTTAGAAAATGCGTTGAAAAACAAGAAAATAGTCTTTAAGGACCTTAAACCTGTATAATGTCTAAGCAGTTATATTGATATACCAAAGAAAAATAAGCAAAAACCAATTAAGTATAGAAAGAATTATTATAACGATAGACAAGAAATTTTAAAAGCATTGATGGATAGTGACTAAGGTTTTGATTATTTCTTTTATAATTTTGGAGTTTTATATATTTTATTGTAGACACCTAAGCAGACACCATTTTATAAATAGTTTTGTTTTAATATGTTTATTTTCCATACATTTCTCAAAAGAATATTTTTATTTGTTTAAATATAAAAAAAACGAAATTAAATACATAGGAAATAATACTCTTACGTCTCATAATTATAAGTCTATTATTTTGGCAACAACACCAAAGCCAAGACATCAATTAGATAACTTTGATTTTAATGTTTTGCGTCTTCGAAGCGTGTAATCATAATATTAATTAATTAAGGTAAATGCACCTTATTCCGAGGGGTTCTAAAAATGGCATCATATTCCGATGTATTTAGAAAAACAGTTTTTTAAAGCAATTTACTAGTTATTTATGGTCTGCATGATAAAATAATGAATTAATAATTATCTGTTCATATTTATTTATACAAAGGAGAGTTTAGTATGGTCACACTGTAAAATAATCGGTCATTTTGCCGCGGGGAGCGGCGTCGAAAGCACACTTCATACATTTGGGACCTTATGCACGTGAGTATTACGATTTGCCAAATAGTGTTTTACGTAATAATTTTATACAACGCGAGTTTTCGTTTAGGTTGAAATATTGAAAGGATAATATTTTTTATCGAAAACACTTAAGATTTGAGTATTTTATTTGCAAATTAGCAAGAAAATAAGTGTTTAAAATACCGCGGCATTAGGTGCAAAATATTTTAGTGTGTTCCTAAAAGCCGATGTATACCACGGAAAAACAAATTTAAAGACATTTAGTTTTTTTAAATTTCGGTGTCTGTTTTATGATTATAAACTTTAATGTGTTAGTTCTGACTTAATGAATAACTCATACATTTAATAATCTATTTCCGAGGTACACCGTGGCGTCGCATTTACTAATTATAGCAGGTCAAAAATTGTTTGTACAGGTACTTTATTAATACGTTGTATAGAAGATTTTAGTGAAGACATTAGGTTTTATAAGTGTTCTGTTATTATATGTATGTACTTTATATTTGTTTTCCTTTCATATTGTAACTATACATTATTTTATTTGCATAATATTAAAAAATATTTTACTTTTTAGTACTCGGAATTAGAAACTTTGATTTAGCATCATAAAACGCTATTCCGATGTATTTACGTCGGAATAAGGTTACATGAGTACCTAATTCCGATGTATTTACGTCGGAATAAGATTACATGAGAACCTAATTCCGAAGTTAGTTAAGACCCTGTTTAAATACAGAGTGTTCATTATTTTATGTGCTTAGTAGATACGCGTTTAGTAACTGAAAGAATACTAATCATCTATACAAATACATAAAATTGGAGTGTGTGTTTGTAAAAAAATATAATAAAATTATTTTTTTTACGTTTAGTTTTTTTTTAATTGCATGTATTTTATTTATTTTATTATATTAAAGAAAATGACTTTAGAAGACTCTTAAGAATATTCATATTATGTATTTTCCCTTTTTACCGGTGCTACTACGGGTCGTAGCACAGGTAAAAATAATTATTACCTGTGGTACTACTTACATTAACTTACTTGTGTTGTTGTAGGATAATGAACGCAAAAAAGAAATATACGGTCGAGGATCTTGAAAGTGCACTTATTGCAATTAATAATGGCAGTAGCGTCTATAAGGCTTCCCGAGAATACAACATTCCAGAAACGACATTGAGAGACAAACGTGACCAAAAATATAGTGGCCATATAGCCGGTCGCAAAACGGTACTCTCAAAATCGGAGGAAACAAAAATTGTTGACTGGATCCATTATCTAGGAAAACATGGTTTCCCAGTTTCTAAAGAGCAGTTGAAGCAAGGAGTGGCAAAGCTAGTTGAAAATTTAAACCGTCCAAATACTTTCAAAGATGGTATGCCTGGTAAGCACTGGCTTGCCAATTTTTTGTCAAGACACCCAACTGTAGCAAAGAGAGTAGCACAAACTTTACCAACTCATCGAAACAAAATTAATGAACAAGATGTGCGCAACTGGTTTGATAGAGTCAAAAGTTATTTTGAAACTAATAATTTATTAGGTGTGCTTGAGGATGAATCAAGAGTGTATAACTGTGACGAAACGGCCTTTTTTCTCTGCCCCAAAGAAAAAGATGTCTTAGTAAAAAAGGGCAGCAAGCGTGTGTACAATAGAGTTGCTAATGATGAGAAAGAGTGCCTAACAGTTTTAGTCAATGTGTCTGCTGGAGGTAAAATAGCTCCACCTATGGTATTGTATCCATACAAACGCCTGCCTAAAAACTTGCCTCTGACGGTGCCACCAACGTGGGGTATAGGATGTACGGAATCAGGGTGGATGAATATGGAGGCTTTTTATGAATATGTCGCAAATGTATTTTACAAGTGGTTACTAGAAAATAAAATAACACTGCCAATTGCCCTGTTCATGGATGGACATACCTCACACATTTCGTTGCCATTAAGTCTTTTCTGCAAAGAAAAGGGAATCATACTAGTTGCGTTATTACCAAATTCGACACACCTTCTTCAACCACTTGACGTTGGAGTTTTTCGACCTGTTAAGGGTACATGGAAAAACGTAGTACACGACTTCAGAGTAAATAATAATTATGCCAAATTAAAACGTACAGATTTCGCCATGGAAGTAAAAAAATGTTTCGATATAAGTATTAAAGTAGATACAATAAAAAATAGCTTTAGAAGCGCTGGAATCTTTCCATTTGACGCCAATAATATTGACTTCTCAAAGGTAATGCCACGGGACTCACGGGAAGCTACTGCTATTAATTCACAGGACCAGTTATATACAAAGGAAAAGAATAGTTTTTTTGAGAAGTTTGAGCAACGACTGGCCCCAGAAGTTCTTCAACTATTTGTCGAATCTGGAAATGAGTGGGAAGGTGAGGAAAAGTATAGATGTTTATTTGGGTTCTGGAAGAAAATACAACAAGAAGAACCTCCTCCTATCTTCAACGATACTACAATTGCGAACAACATACGTGATTGTGATATATCAGATGTTGTTTCGAATATAGAAATAGGTCCAAACGGTAGTATCATACTTCCTTTGAGCCTAAGTCCTAGATCAATCATGAGCCACGATATTCCCCAACTTGATATGGATCAGACATTGACACCAGGAAATAACCATTCAAGGCGATATTCTTCTGATTCTATTTTGCAAATAGAAACCTCACTTGGTCATAATATAACTGAAGATGAGCCTCAACCTTGTTGTTCAAGAACTCAAATACTTCCTTTGAGTCTAAGTCCTAGATCAATCATGAGCCATGATATTCCCCAACTTGATATGGATCAGACATTGACACCAGGAAATAATCATTCAAGACGATATTCATCTGATTCTATTTTGCAAATAGAATCACTTGGGCATATAACTGAAGATGTGCCGCAACCTTGCTGTTCAAGAACTCAACATTTTCAATCATCACCACCAATGTCACGGCAGTCAAGCAGTGATCCAACGCTGGATATTTTTCACCCTGCTGATAACACTAATAACGCCAACCAAAGTACAAATAATATAATAGCAGTTAAAAGTACACCTAACAAGAAACCAAATTTTCCTACTCCGTTCAAAACAGCGTTTTATTTTCCACAATCTCCAAAGAAAACAATGACTAGAAAAACTAAAAAACAAACACCAACGGTGGCAACTGCTGACGACTTTATAGAATATCAACGTAGAATAGCAAAAGAAAAGGAGGAAAAAGCGGAGGGCATTCTTAAGAGACGAGCAGATAGATTAAAAAAACAAGAAGAAAGGAAATCTAAAAAAAATAAAACCATACAGAAGAGGAAAACAGTACGAAAGACAAACAACCTGGACAAAATAAATGAAAGACAAGAAACTGAGGGAAATATAGAAGACGACAATATACATATAGACTTACGACATCGAAGAAATAATCCATTTTCATTAAACTCTGAATCATCCAGCAACGATGAAGACTTTACGTTGACCATGAGAAATAAAACGGCTAATAGGGTTAAGAAAACTTACACAACGTTGTTCGGTGAATCAACATCAGTTAGTTCAATGTGATGTGCCATGTATTCCTTTTTTAGATATTATTAATTATGTTATTTTACTACATTGTTGAACTTTAGTTCCTAAGAATTGTTTCTGATCTCGTAATACGATCTAATTTTGATAATGATTATAGCAATTGTTATACTTTTAAGTTTTACATTATTTTTGTAATGATACAATTAGATTTTAATGTCGATTTTGTTAATTCATTTTTAGAAGATTAAGGAATAATATTAATAAAAATCAGAGTTTAGAATAAAACTAGAATAAACAAAAAAAAGAACTGATTTCATATAAAAAATAAACAAATTTGGATCTCGTAATAGGCTCTAATTTTGATATGATTATAGCAATTGTTATACTTTTAACTTGTAAGTACAAAAATAATGTAATTATTTTTGTAATGCAACAATTAGATTTTAATGTTGATATTGTTAATTCATTTTTATATTTTTATAAGATTAAGGAATAATATTAATAAAAAACAGGGTTTAGAATAAAACTAGAATAAACAAAAAAAAGAACTGATTTCATATAAAAAATAAACAAATTTGGATCTCGTAATAGGCTCTAATTTTGATATGATTATAGCAATTGTTATACTTTTAACTTGTAAGTACAAAAATAATAATAATGTAATTATTTTTGTAATGCAACAATTAGATTTTAATGTTGATATTGTTAATTCATTTTTATATTTTTATAAGATTAAGGAATAATATTAATAAAAAACAGGGTTTAGAATAAAACTAGAATAAACAAAAACAGAATTGATTTAATATAAAAAATAAACAGATTTGACTTTTAAACATCATGTATAATTCTCCCTACATAGTTCCCTTTCTATTTTTATACTCGGAATTAGGAACCAAATGCATCGGAATTACGATTTTTAAATCGGAATAAGGTACCTCGGACTTTTTTATATTTTTATTTATTTTATCAGCTTCAATAACCTTCTACTGACAAACTGCAAATATTTTTCAAAAATTTGATAGCTAACACTTCTGATAAAAATATAAAATTGTACACAAAGGTCCGATAAATACTTAATTTATAATGTTCTTTCGTGTTATGTTAAAAACAGCGCGGAATTAGGTGCCTTTACCTTAGGTATAAGTCCAAAATGTGAGATTTTACGGCCTTACTACAAAAAAGTTAGACATCTGTAGAACTTTATTGTCTAAAAAAGATGTCAACACAAAATTGCGTTTAATGACGGTTTCTAAATCATTATAAAATGCAGTTTTGTGACACTTTTTGTAGACAAGCATTCAAGAGATGTCTTACTTTTGTAGTAAACCATTATTTTATAATTACTACCCATTTAAAAGTTGGTACAGACGCCAGCACAGCAACCTGCCTCAATCTGTCAAATTTCTTTAATAGATTTTTAACCTTATAACAATAGTTGAAGGTTAATGTTCGATTGGTAAAATTTGACAGATTGGGGTAAATTGACGTGCTGGCGTCTGTACATACACTGCCGTCCAAAAGTATTTGAACACCTGCATATTTCTATTTAAAATAAAACAAAAAAAATGTAATTAATACGTATTTAAACGTATAATTATTCTTTGTTCTTCGGAAACCATCGTCTTAATGTTATTGAAATCATAATTTTGCTCACATTATTATTGGGATCTCATCAGCCATAATAAGAATTTCTTTGCATTTGCATTTGTCAGAACAAATGTTCTGAGTATTTTCACTTTTGTATCCGAATTGATTCTCAGGATTTGTTTTTCTATTAGTTTTATTCGTTCGTGTTTTATTTACCATAACACACTTTCAGTTTAATTATCTTGTCTCATTTGATAAATTAACCGTGCTGCAATACCTTGCAGTTAAAGATTTTTCAACAAGTGCGTTTTCGTAAAAAAAATATTACACAATGGGGAAAACTAAAGAATATTTCGAGGAGATAAAAGGAAAATTCACAAATTCGGCAAAAGTATTCGAGAAATTTCTAAACTTCAGAAGGTACCACTATCATCTGTACACTACATTATTAAGAAATTTAAGGCTCAAGGCACAACATCCAATAACCGTCGTTCAGGGAGACCCAGGGTTACAACTTCGACTGAAGACTAAAATATTGTAATAAAAAGTAAACGCAATAGACGCCTGACTGCACCCGAAATATCAGCGGACTTTAATGTGGGCCGCAGAAAACCTGTCAGTGTGACTACAGTTAAGAGAAGGTTACTCGATGCTGGACTGAAGGGATGCATAGCAGTATCGAAACCACTCCTCAGAGTTATTAACAAAAAAAAAACTGAATTGGGCTAGACAACATCGAAATTGGACCATTGCTGACTGGAAAAAAGTTCTTTGGAGCGGTGAATCGAAATTTGAAGTTTTTGATTCTAAGAGAAGAGTGTTTGTCCGCCGTCGGCCTAACGACTCTCTCGTTCTCGATACTCAAGAACCATGCACCGTTGCTTCAGTCAAGCACGCCGGAGGCCCTGCCATGATTTGGGGCTGTTTTGGTGGTTCCTCTGTGGGAGATATTGTGAGAATACAGGGAATACTGAATAAAGAAAGTTACAAAGACATTGCAAAATCATGTTGTGCCTTCTGGAATTCCTCTTATTGGTCCAGAGTTTGTCTTTCAGCATGATAACGACTCCAAACAAACATCCAAGCTCAGTAAACAATTTTTGGAAGCAAAAGAAAACCAAAATATTTTGAAAGTCATGCAATGGCCAATCCCCGGATTTGAATCCGATAGAGTTGCTGTGGGATGAACTGGACAGACAAGTACGGAAATGTTGTCCTACTTCTCAAGAACACCTATGGAGAATATTACAAGACGAATGGCAAAAAATAACCCCATCCACATTAGAAAAATTAGTTCCGCGTTTGCCCAACATTTGTCAGGCTTTAATCAAAAGCAGAGGAGCACATATCGATGAGTCAAAAAT
This sequence comes from Aporophyla lueneburgensis, assembly GCA_932294355.1. Taxonomy (NCBI): domain Eukaryota; kingdom Metazoa; phylum Arthropoda; class Insecta; order Lepidoptera; family Noctuidae; genus Aporophyla; species Aporophyla lueneburgensis. The sequence continues at coordinate 26,321,296 of OW028735.1, forward strand.
ATGATTATTTCTCATTATAAATAGTTGTATGCTGTTAAGAATTAAGAAAATAAATGGTTTATAAACATATAGTAATGTTTCATTTAATAACCTCCATCAGTTTCGATGTTTTCTGGGTGTTCAAATACTTTTGGACGGTAGTGTAAATACGTATGTATTTTACATTGCGAAACCATTGTGACTAAGGTTGAACTTTTAATCCTATTCACTAACTTGACAGTTCAATGCAAAATAATGATACCATTCTAAAACTAATAGTGTCGGGGTAGTGAACGATTTCGCATAAAGAATGAATGATAAAAATGGTTTAAATTAAATAAAACTTTTAAATCGTTTTTAGGTGTGGATTATAAGAATAATTAATATTTTTTTATAACAGTTATTTCCTTTTTTATTTTCTTCTGATAGAAACAAAACTAAATATAAAAATCATGTCATTTTGCTTATTTTTTTACTATTGTAATTTTATTTCCTCTGACAGCCATAGACTACATATATATTGATATAGTACTCATCTTGTTTTAAGACAAGTAATTAAAGGTCATTGGGCGTATCTGACCCGCTTTGCGAAGAGTGGCGGTCATTAATCAAAATAGTTTTAAACTAAGGGGAATAATATGACCTTTCATTGTATATAGTTATTTATTTAAAAATCGATGGAGAAAAATGTACAGGATCGTTTAAAAAAAAATAAAAAACAAACGGTTTCAGCGGATTTTATTCCATCATTAAAGGCATAAAAGAATTTCGATAGCATACAGCATGGTGCACTGATGAGCCGATATTTAGAGGCATGTATACGCTGTCTCTTTCGCACATTAGTTGGGCCAAACTAGTTTTGTTGCGCTCGCGCACTGACTCACCGCCCTCTGCACAGTCCTTCGTTAGCTATCGTTGCGACCTGTACGTTTATCTGTTTTGTTTTGTTTATTATTTTATCGACTACGTTAGCGTGTTTTATGGACTACGTGTATCAAGTACGTGTTACTTGCTTTTGGATTAGATTTTCGTTGATATGGAAAGACAAAACAGTTGTGTGTCGTGCAATCGATCTGTGTTACGTCGAAGAAAACACTGTCTTAATGGAGTGTTTCTCGAAAGGTACCGGGATCTTGTAGTGTTGTTATTACAAGAAATCATACCACGTGAGGTAAGTACTCTGTCAGTATACCGTCTATCTATCTATTTACTAAGAAAACAGGCAGGAGCAGAGCGGTAGGAAGCGAGTCTTTATTAACCGATTTATTGTTTATTTATTTATGCTTTGTTTTACACAATCTTATTATTGTACAGAAGCAAACGTAATGCTAATTATTTTACCTATACCAGTTAACCTTACAAAAGTTCTGAGAACTTATAGTTTATGCATAAAGAACAGCAATTAAGGAATTCAGTGCAATAAAAATGACTTTTCGAAACTACTTTCTAATAATCTCGTTGTTGGGTGTTTAGTTTTTATATACCGGTTGACATTTTTTACCGTCTCGACCTTCATACGGTGTGTTGTGTAACTAGAATAGAAGGCAGGAAAGCCTTCAGATATATGCAGAATGTTTTATCTTGTTTCAGATTTCGTTTGACGGTACAAGATCTATATGCCACCCTTGCTGGCAGAGATGTGATCGAGCATCGCAAAACCAGCAATTAGATTATGTGCCACCCGAGCCAATACAAGAAGGCGCAAATCAAGGAGAAGTTGGAGAGGCGGTCCAACAAATAGAAGTCGGGGATCAACAAGGTCCTGGTTTTATTACTGTTACTGGATATAGACGTGTATCAAATACAGCGAGACGCTGTATATTTCTAACCTGCAGAGGTATGACTACACATCGCGTGCCAACCTACGCCAAGTTCTATCTGTTGCACAATCACAATTTATACATACCGGAACTTGCACGAGTTTGCCACCCGCATTTAGTTCAAAATGATTGGGAAGAACTTGTGAATGCCCCGACAATACATGAAAGCTTTAATAATGCTCATGTACTTGACATAATTAATTTGTATAAATGGGGATTAGAAAGCAGGTCTGAAATGAATTTTGAAAATATTGAAACAATTGATGACAACCACTTCCATTTTTGAACGGCTTTGACTAAAAATCAGTTCATGACTATTTTAGACAAAACACCGTCTGTTCGTAACAGGTCTGATCGTCCTGCTACCACTTTAGGAATGTATTTGACTAAAATAAGAACTGGTCAATCTGATGAGCGCTTAGCTACGAAATTCCAAATATCTAGAAGAACATTAGAGAGGAAGTTAAAAACAGCGAGAGAATGCTTAACTGAAGATTTTGTTCCACGTTACCTGGGTTTAAATCATATAACTAGAGAAGAAGTGGTGGCACGAAATCTTCGTATCCCAACTCATATTTTTGGTGGTAGCCAAACTGAACAGGCAGCTATTCTTGTGTTCGACGGAACATATATTTACCTTCAGAAGAGTGCGAATTTCCTTTTCCAAAGAAAAACCTACAGCCTACACAAATTCCGCAACCTGGTAAAACCTTTTGTGATCGTATGTACAGACGGTTATATAATAGAAGTCGTAGGACCATATTCAGCGACTACTTCGGATGCAACTATTATGCGCAGCCTGATGCAAGAAGATTCAGCTTGGCATTGGTATCTTAGACCTAACGACGTGTTTCTTTCTATTGGACCGTGGCTTTCGGAATTCGATCCCTGCAATTGAAGAACGTGGATATAATCCCCACATGCCGCCAACTAGAGGAAGAGGAGAACAGTTATCAACAATAGACGCTAACAAATCTCGATTAATTGCAATGTGCCGTTGGGTAATCGAAACAATTAATGGACGATTTAAGAAAGATTTTAAAATATTTCGACATACATATTTTAATGTTGCGATGCGAAATATGATGACCGATTTCAAAATAACCGCGGCAGTTATCAACGCTTCTCGACGGCCATAAGAAGATAATATATACGCCGATCAGTTTGTCGATATTATAAATCAAAATATAAATACAGAAAATGAGTTAGCAGAATACGTATCAACAAATAACTTGAACAGACAAAGAGTAGCATTCGTACCTCTAGATGGAAACAGTCCAGACTTTGAAGATTTTCCACAGCTGACCTATGAAGATTTGATCTTATTCACGTTGAGCTCATACCATTTGAGAATCGCAAGGTCTTTTTGTCACGAGCACTTAAGACCAAACGGGGATTTTTTAATAGAAATGTATCGACATCAACATTTAATTGATGAAAAGATTTTGATCAGAGGGTGAATCCAGTCACGTCATATCCGATCGAAACAGTACTATACATATATTTTGTTAAACCCAACACAACACGGACGACAAAGTATAGAAGAGTACTACTGCTCATGTATACACGGCCGCCGAACTGTCGGGAGCTGCGCCCATATCGCTAGCATAGTTTATTATCTGTCTTGGGCCAGACATCAGGAAGCAACAGACGCACCTGCTGCCTTCTTAAATGATCTTATGCTTGATTTGGATCAAATTGAATAAAAATATTTTAATGAACTAGCATTTTATTCATATTCCTCATATTCCTCATATCAGTTTATAACACTTGAATTTTTCAAGATTCCCGTGGCTCACATTAATGTGACTAATGCCATAGTAAATCAGAGCCTTATATCATTACACTCTACTAATTTCATTTGTGTCCGCCATGGGTATGGTTTCCAAACTAAGGTTGCATGTAAGTACATTATTTCAAGTTCATTCAATTTCATTCATTCTTGCACCACCTCACTATCTTTTTTTTGTCAAAACCTGGTATCCCTCCAATTGTCAAGTTAGTGAATAGGATTAAAAGTCCAACCTTAAATAGTGCCTACAAACCTTATTCAAAATAATAATTTGTAGAAGAAGAATAAATGTTGTGATTGACTAAAGTTGTTTTATTTAAACAAATAATTTTTAAAATTTGATAAAATAACCAGGTGACCACGCACTGTATGTGCACAGCTAACTCATTTTGCACAATACATTTTTATTTGAAACTAGCTGTCCTGCGCGGCTTCACCCACGTTATTTTGCTTGCAACTTTCTTATATATTTCTTTCATAAAACCCTTTTCCTGACAATAACAAACGCAAAAAAAAATGCGAAGTCGGTTCAGCCGTTCTCGAGTGACGGGTAGACGATGGTAAGCGGTAGACGGGAGAGCTACCCTTCCCCCCGCCTCCGCACCGCGCAGACTGCGCGTCACTCGTTCGCCGCTGAGCGACGGTCCGCCCAAAGGGGTCGTCGCAACCCGCACGGTTGGTGCGTTCACGACCACTGTCTTAATAAATGTTATAACTTTGTTTTACACACTTAAATTAGCTTATAAGTACTCGATAAAAAGTTATCAATGTCAATTGTATCAGTGAAATAAATCCCATCAAAAACATAAATGTGAAATGAGAGCCAAGTTCAATATTATGATATACTAGCTTTTGCCCGCGGCTTCGCCCGCGTGGATTTCGGAAATTAACGCAGGAGGACGTACTACCGCGGTAAAAATGTGTTAATCCAGGTTATATAGGTAATTTATACTCGATCCAGATCCATTAAGCCATTTTTGCGTTATCGAGAAACAAATACCTAATCATACATATTTTCACATTTATAATATTAGTAGTAAGTAGGATTATAATTCATAATCCTTCGGATTCGTAGTTTATGAAAATATCAAGTGTGTTGGCGTTCGCGTTCTTAAAACAAAACTAATACTATTCTGAGTAAGAAGACTGCGACAAAGGGCTTGGTTTAGTTGAATATAAGTCTTCCTGGTTTTCCTTAAAGCTCCTATTTTACCATACAGACACTCAATCATTTACCAGACACCGAACATAGTCATAGGAATAGTACTTTTGCCATTGGCTTGGCCCGTATAGCTGTCGGAAAATATCACCCGGGAACCTACTACCGGAATAAAGTAGGTATCCTATCTGTTACGTATCCATGAAATATATCTTTGTGCCAAATTCTATCTAAATCCGTTTGGCCGTCTTTGCAACAATGAGAAACAAAACAAATATCAAAAAATATAAACATCTAAGCCATTTCGCGGTCTCTTACTTGGAATACTATTAGGTTTATTTTGAGTATAACGAACACACATGATATTCGCATTTACTATGAAGCCAACGTAATATGAATTACAATCCTACTTATCGTGTACTACCCGACCGCTGCCAACGGACGGACGGGACGGACAAACGCCCGCCAGCCAGTCTGCTCCCGCTTTTTAAAACTCTGATATCTTCTAAGATATTCATTTGAATTACATGCTGTAAAGGGCCATATTGATCTATATTAAATGCACAATTTATTTAAGGTACTTAATTGGATAAGGATTAATTCTGTATTGCTTAAAATCGCTTCGTAAATAAGCCATTATTTCTCGTAAAAAGTAAAGGATAAAAAATGGTTATTGTGGGTTATCCCTAAGAGGTAGACATATACCATCGCGGACTTTTTTGTAGACTTTGTTAAGGTGTACAATACTGTAGTACATTATTTTAATCTATTTTGTAGGGTTCAGCCAGCGTTCGCATTGTAAGCGCAAAAAAATGGGTTTATTTATGACATTACATTAGAAACCCCTAAAATTATCAGCGTTTCTTTACTACATTATGCATGTTATATACATATAAGCCTTCCTCTTGAATCATGCTATCTATTAAAAAAACCTGCATCAAAATCCGTTGCGTAGTTTTAATTATATAAGCATACATAGGGACAGACAGACAACGAAGTGACTTTATTTTATAATATGTAATGATAATGATGCCTTGGTTGTTGACTTCAACGACAAAAGAAGTGAGATCTAAATGGGTGCCAAGTTCAATGGTCAGTCCTGAAATGTATTTATAACTACATAAAATATCATTTCTTCTTATAACTTAGGATAATATATTGTAGCCAAAGGTCTGACTTGGCTAGTTCTCATATACGAATTATTATTTTCGATGGCTAGTTTCTACCAACAAGCCAAATTTTCGGAATAATAAAATAAGAACCGACAAGTAACAGGTTTAGAACTTGCAAAGACGTTAATATCTAAATAACCGTTTGAGGTGTGTTTATGAAATTTGAAGTACATATGTATCTTGCAAGTCTCACTATATAAACCAAATTTGACACGTTTATATGAAACAGTTTTTGAGTTATGAGGGGGTCAAAAGTGGCTCCAAATGGTTCATGTAATATTACACACGGTGCTGCTCGCCAGTTCTGTTACTTGAACTTGGCTTGACACGCTACCGCGTGTCTAGATGACATAAGTGGCGCTCCAACTCGTGGCCGCGAACCAGTTTAAACAAATTTTTGCCGGTCGACCGTTAACGTTTTTTCGGTGTTCCTGTGTACCCGTTCTCTGGTACCTACGTAAAGAGTGAATAAAATCCCTCCACGTAAAGTACGAACGGACCCAAAGGCAAGTGACGCTGACGCGCACTCCAGCTCGGATGAAGAAACCAGAAGACCTTCGCCAGTGCTCATGTCTGGTGACCAGCTGACTTCATTTCTTACCACCTTCGCGAATACTCAGGCGGAACCAAATCGGCAACTCGTCGAATCCCTCATGGCATCGCACGTGGCAGGTGCTTTTTCCGCGGCGACGCCCTCACCGACACAGTCGTCGACTAACAAATCAGGGAACATGTCCAAGTGTACATCACGCTTTGATGGTTCTAACCGAGACCCTGAAATCGTGGAAGCCTTCATCGACTCCGTCAAGATGTACAAAGAGTGTGCATTGGTGAACGATGACCTTGCGCTTCGTGGTCTCCCAGTGCTACTCCATGGCGAAGCTGCAGTATGGTGGAGAGGGATCCGGACGGAGGAGTCCTCGTGGTCCGAAGCCGTCAGACGACTACGTAGTATGTATAGTACTCCGTGTACTGCTCACAAGTTATATAGAAAGATATTCGCTAACGAACAAAATGAAGAACTCGCGGACTCCTTCATTTGCCTGAGCAACCGGCAGCAAGTTCGTCATGCTCCCTTAGATGTCAATACTTGCGGTAGCGTCGGGGGTCGGGTTACCCCCTTCCCTCAAATAAGGTGAGGGGGGTAATGGCTAATCTTTGCGTTATGCTCGTGAACGGGTGCTGCTTGTGGTGACTGATCGTCTTGCTAACCTTGATGTTGGTATTGTTGTTAATTACCTACCTGTTTATTTGTTTTTACGCCGATGGTCCTAGTTTATCATTTTGTGGCCTCGAGTTGTAACTCGGGTCGTAACAGCTATGTGAACGTGATTCAGCATTGCATATGTAAGCTGTCACGCCCTTTAATGCCAGGAAGCTTTTATTTTGGTACTTATATTTACATTTTATAAATATTTTTTGCTTTTGCTTGAGTATAGATTTCATTTTATTTCTTGGAATATTGGGTTGGCTAGCTGACATCTATGGCAAATCATTTAATTTAATGTTTTGTGTCTCTTACTGTTACCTACTTACAATTGTATAGAATCAAGTTCTTCTAACTTAACAGACAGCTGTGCTGCTGGGGAGTTTGTTCCGCCACTTCTTCTTTCCAGCTAAAGCACTAGGAAGTGCCCAAGGGCGGGCGTTTTGGGGGGACTGTCTTATGTAACTTTGACGTTCAAAAAGTGCTGACTCGCAGCCTAGTTTGAATAAATGACTTTTGATTGATTGATTGTTTGTTTGTACGTATACGAGGCATGAGTGCTAAGTTTCCTTACGTATTACCCGAAGAAGCTAAGATAGACATGATATAAGGATTATTACATAAACGTATTCGAAAGCGATTACCCCGGGACACGGTTAGCAGTATTGAGTTGCTAATCGACAAAGCCCGAGATATAGAAGAATCCATCACGGAGAATTCCAGTGCAAGTACTTCCTCGCAGTCGGCGTCAGCAGAGACGACGACGCCTCGCGAACGGTACGCACGGGACGGCTCGCGGGCGCCGCGCGCCGCTCCCTCGTGCATCAATTTGGCGGGAAACGGTGAAACGTCCCTGTCGCTCAGTGGTGCGGGAGCGCAGCAGTTGATCTCGCGTTCGCAGGTTCGATCCGTACGTAATACGTGTAACGAAGTGCAAAGTGCCGATAAAAATAATACCGCGAGTGAATCAAAGTTACTCTGTGTGTATTGTAAAGGTAGAGGTCATACACGTGATTCGTGTCCAAAGAAAGACTCTAAAGTATCGGCAAGTAATAATAAGTCTAGCCTTATTTGTTATGGTTGTGGTGAAAAAGGGTTTGTACGAGCAAATTGTCCGACATATAAAAGTAATGTATCGAGTTTGAGTTGTAATGTTATTAGTTCATAAGAACCACTACCTCAACATAATGTATTCTATTCACTTACCACGACACAAGACTTTGTAATGTAAGTAGTAATTCGAATAATATCATCACGCAAGACCGACCTATATTGAAAATTGAGATATTAGGTTATATCGGTTCAGCGCTGTATGCACTTCTTTTACGTTTAAATCTTAAATTTAAATCGCAGACTATATCGGTTAGACTGAGTGATGGTAGTATTCGTACGAATATTGTGTTGTTAACATGTGTTAATGTAAATTGTATGTCTTTGGGTATTCCTATTGAGTTTCCCGATACCTCAAACAACGAAACGCTATTAGGTATAGATTTCATTACTAAGTCTAAGTTGGTCTTAAATTTTACATTCGTTTTTTTTTTTAAATATAGCAAGCAGTTTTTTCTCTATGTTCTTGAAATTGTTTTTTTTTTTGTATACAAGATAACTTGATAGAAACAGTTCAAGTATTTTTATTTATTAATAACATATTGAGATTATTCTTGTTTCATACTTTAAACAAAAACGCGAAAGGGCAATCAAAATAAATCTTGTATTAATATAATGAAGATCATTTTGTAAGACTTCGATTTTATACGATTAACGGCCAAGTAGATAATAAATAGGTATAATATTAATGAAAAAAAAACTTACTTTCTTACATTTAATTTCATGGCCAAATAAAATGTAATATAGTATGAACATATTGTATATATTTAAAAAACACAGCTTAGTATTGTGGATCTTCATGGAAAAAAAAATTGATTTTTAAAAATCAGCTGTACTTTACGTCCTTTGAAATTCATCTAGTTTAATCTATTAATTTTGTTTATAGAACACAGCATGGCGTTGACGACTGCGGAGCGATCTAAACGATACAGGGAAAAAATAAAACAAGACCAAGAAAAGCATGAACAGAACTTTAAAGACTGAAAAATGGAATGAAAAATATTAATGAGCTAACCGAAGAGCAAAGAGAAGCTAGAAGAAAAAGATGGAGAGAACAAAAACGGAATCAAAAAGAGAATAAAACAGGCGACAAGAACATCACAAAAGTCTACTAAAGCACTTGTACTTCAACACAAATTGCAAATTCGAAACCAGTTTTTCATTAATTTAAAGTTAAACATAGAAAATTTAATAATAATTATAAAACAGCTTTAAACAAGATTGAAACATATACAACAGCACTAAACAATTAACGGCAACATAAAAAGAAAATGCCTTTACTATAGACAGAAAATGATTAACTCAAAGCCCGACAAGAGGTAATGGAACTAACAATGCGTGAAGTTTGTAAGGATTGCAAGAACAGTGAAAAAAGAATGATTAAAAATGTTACATTAAAAATAGGTGACAAGATGTGTACAAAACCTGAACGCAAATTTCTGGGTCTTAAAAGCCAAGTAAGAAAACCCTGCTTTAAAAAGAAGCCCCTAAATAAGAGCATCGTAGAAGATTTAGAAAAGTTTTATAATCGAGACGACATTAGTATAAGCACAGCTGGTAAACAAGAAACGAGGACTAAGAACAAAAAGAAAGCGCAAATCAGATATCTGTCTAGTCGATACTTTGCAAGATCTCTATCAGATTTACAAGGATGAGGGTGGAAAATAACGGGTGATTCATTTAGAGGTACTTTTTTATCTATGGATTTGTTGACAGATAAAGCGTCAGTCGTGTTATTCTATCATGATATTTTTGTTCAGTATAGTTTGACATTTCATCATGGAAAGACTTAGGCCGACACAGCGTCTACAAATTATTCAGCTGTATTACGAAAATCAGCTCTCTACGAGGAATGTGTTTCGTGCACTTAGAGCAACTTATGGTCCACATAATCGGCCTACCGAACGCACGATTCGCTATACGATCGAAAAGTTTGAAAGCCAATTTACATTATTAGATAATACACGACCAAATAGACCACATCCAGCACGTAGTGAAGAAAATATTGCGGCGGTAGCTGAGAGTGTACGCGATGACCGCGAAGAATCGATTCAGCGCCGTTCGCAACAGCTTGGCTTGTCGTATGCGATAACTTGGCGTATTTTACGTAAGGATCTTCGTTTAAAAGCATACAAAATTCAACTTGTGCAAGAATTGAAGCCGACAGACCTACCAAATCGTCACCGATTTAGTCTTTGGGCTCTTGAAAAGCTTGAAGAAAATGCAGTTTTCGACAAGAATTTTGTTTAGTGATGAGGCACATTTCTGGCTTAACGGATATGTCAACAAACAAAATTGCCGTATTTGGTCTGAAGAGCAACCTGAAGAGATTCAAGAGCTGCCATTACATCCAGACAAAACAACGGTTTGGTGTGGTTTATGGGCCGGTGGCATCATCGGTCATATTTCTTCAAAAACGAAACCGGCCAGAACGTAACTGTTAATGGCGACCGTTATCGTGCCATGATAACTGAATATTTGTTGCCTGAAATTGAAGCCCGTAATCTCCAGGACATTTGGTACCAACAAGACGGCGCTACTTGCCATACAGCCCGTGAAACCATGGCTTTATTGCGAGAACAATTTGGTGAACAGATAATTTCGCGCTTCGGACCGGTGAGTTGGCCGCCTAGATCCTGTGACATCACACCCCTAGACTTTTTCCTTTGGGGCTATATAAAGTCCAAAGTCTATATGGATAAGCCGCGTACGATTGAGCAACTGGAAGCCAATATTACTCGCGTCATTCGCCAAATACCACTTGAAACGCTCGGACGCGTCATTGAAAATTGGAACTGCAGGATTGACCATGTTAACCGCAGTTACGGACAACATTTGAAAGAAATAATCTTTAAAAAATAAATGTCAAGAATGATTGTTTTGTATGATAATAAAGATAACCCGATACATTTGTAAAAATTTTTTTTTTTTTAGTTTTAAAAAAAGTACCTCCAAATGAATCACCCGTTACAATTTCACTACGTTCTTCAGGTACAAGCCTTATTACGTACTATCACCAAGTGCGATGACTAGAAATACATGCATGTATATAAAATACAGTAACATGGAATTTTTGTTTGACGTTCAGAAACTCAAAGGAGTTATACCTTACAAGAGCACTACCCAGCTATTGAGCAACATAGCGTGTGACACTAAATCCTTTAACTGCATGTACAACAAGTGTCAGCTATGCAAAGTTCCTAGCATTCAGTATATAAATAAAAGACAAATTGCAAGGTAACGGTAAGTTTGTTTAAATAGGGTAGAGTGGTTCATAAGTACGAAAAGTTGGGCCAGGAAATGATTACAAAAAAACTACTAAGCAGCAAATGAAAAGCACTGTTCGAGAACTAATCTCAGAATTCGAAAAAGACTGACTGTGTTCAAAACACACTATTTTAATTGGAAAGAACAGCAACGCCAGTATCGAAATTGTGTCATCAATATGAAACACGAAGAAATTGGTATTTTGTGCGACTTCTCTGAGAACTATGACTGCAAATACAGAAAGAGATTCAATCAATGCGCTGTGGTGTATCCAACTAAAGAGTACTTATACGGTCAGGATATTACTAATGAGTCTGAAGCGTGTCAAATTTTGCAAAGTACAATGAAGTCCGTGAAGTGCTTTTACGTGTCGTGCGACGATATTAAAAATTTAAAGAAACTGATCCCTGATGGCTTACGTGTGGTGCCTGGAACAATGCAAGTGCATCAAGTTATTTGTAATCAAGCTAATCAAATGCAATACCGACAATTGAGTTGTTTCTGTGGTGAAACGCGTGGTTTACGCTCATGTTATCTTCCGAAAACGCATTTTTTTGTGGATCGGTTGCCATTTATTGAAGGATCAGGGACTATAATATTAAAAATACAAGAGATTGTTGAAGGCACAAAGTGTTTATAAGTTCAATATTAATCTTAGGAAAGAACGTGTCAACTTACAGAGCCAACTAAACATTTGTATAAACTGGAAACTAGCAGACAAATTTATGATGTTGACATACAAAACCTTCAAAAGGAATTACTGAGTAGGGAATATACACTTAAGGAAATATCTTGTAAGTATGAGTCGAGTCAATAAATGTTAAGTGAGCGTTTACAGGAGGCTTGTGAGTTGGTGGACCTGGTGAAGTACAATGCAGAGAGGTATGAGTCATTGACAAACAATCTCAGCTGTAGTTGTGCTCCCACTCCGCCACCTCTCATGTCACAGCATGTGATTCCTACCGCTTCACCCGTTTCAGCTCATACACATGAAAATATCAATCCCACTCAAAGTAATATTTTGTTATATTCTGATAGATTAGGAGCAGGTTTTGGATCATTGTTAAATAACCGATCTAAACATACCATAGCCAACTGTTGTTACCATAACCTGCATTTCAATGAGCTTGTTCATAAAATAAAACAATCAAATATGAATCAGCAGACTACTGTAGTTCTATTAATTGGAAACAGTCTGAGTTTAACTAAAACGGACATTGCTAATGGTATTGACACCCTACTTAAATTAAAATTTGGTAAACTAATATTATGTGCTCTGCCATATTCAGATAATCTAAATAATGAAGAAAATGATGACATTTTTAGTTTAAACAACTTAATGCATATTTTAACATGTCGTCATAGTGACCGTTTATTGTATTTTGAAACTAACAATTTTGTTAGAGATTTTGTTTTAGTTGGGGAACATATGTGTCTTCCCTAAAAAAGTAGACATGTATTAGCTACTTTGTTAGCTTACAATATACACGCAGTTATTGATAATTTAACTGAGACTAGGTTAAGTGACGAAACAGTATTATCTAATACTGTAATTGAATCTTTAAACTTTTAGAGGCGACAAAAGAGAAGCATAATAAGAATATTTTACTGTCAAAATATAAATCGCTTCTCTGGCAAAATCCTAGACGTGGAAATGTTAATAGATAAATATCATATGGATATCTTATGTTTGTGTGAAACTTGGTTAAAACCGGATAGAATGTTGTTTAATATAAATAATTTTTCAGTGGCCAGTGCGTACAACAGGTCTTCAATAGGGGGTGGTACCTTGATATTATGCAACCGTTATCTTAGATATAAAGAACGAAAGGATATCACTGCTTGCTCTGTTGATCGCTTATGTGAGGTAGCATGTGCAGAGGTTTAGGGCCATACTTTCTTATGTATTTATAGGCCACCACAACTTGTCATCATTTTTGATCATCATGGAAGAAATATTAGGTAAAATTTTTGAAGAGAATAAATTAGTTTTCGCTTGTGGTGATCTAAATATTATGAAAAAATCATGTTGGACAAGATGTTAGCTCATTTCAACTCTAATGGGATTTTACATAGTCGGCAGTTTGGTTTCACGAAAGGTAGTTCGACGACTGACGCGGGAGTACAACTCATCAGTCACATTTTGGAATCCGGCACCTCTAGCCAAGTTGATAATCTGCAATCGTTAACGCTAGTTGCTCAACGATAAGTCACGTGATTAGAACAAACGAACAGAAAATTAGTAGCCATGTTCACATCGTTCAAAATTATAGAATGATTTTTTATCGTTTCTACAATGTTCATCGCTAAATCCTTTGTTATGATGTGTCGTTTTTCTAAAGACATTGTAGAACGAGCGGCCGACTCAGGCGCGTCAACATGGCTACCAACTTATCGTTTTCTACAGTTGCTGACACCGAGACGTTACCGATTGGAGAACGGAATTTGACACGAAACGGTTGTAACTTGGCTAGGGGGGCCTGGGAAAAGTCCCAGGATGCAATTGGCATCTTCTGTCCTCTCAAAACCTCTCAAAAGCGTTCGACTGCGTTGACCACAATACTCTGATCTGTAAATTACACCATTACGGAATTCGTGGACAAGCTGCTGATCTTGTTCTTACCTATTTATCAAACGGGCAGCAAAAAGTAAATGTTAACGGGATGACGTCCTCGGGATCTCTTGTTAAGATGGGCGTGCCCCAAGGTTCAATTATTGGCCCTTTCTTATTTCTAGTTTACGTTAATGACCTTCCTTACATGATGGCTAACTTTTCGGATATAATTTTATTCGCTGATGATACTTCTCTTATTTTTAAAATAGAAAAGATACGGATGTCTTACATGTGAACGAGGGTCTAGCTGTTCTTTCAAAATGGTTTGCAGCTAATAATCTCTTACTTAATGCAAGCAAAACTAAATGTATTAAATTCTCATTACCAAATGTACCTCAAGTATTGGGTTGGTGGGAAAGTCTTGCGACACAAACAACACCTTTTTTTAATTAACGTAAATTTTTATTGAAATAAGAGTAATCTATAATATAGTCTCCTTCTGTATCTACAACTCGTGACCAACGCTCTGGTAACTTTAGAATACCATTCGTCCAGAAATCCTTTGATCTTGAACTGAAAAACTTTTCAAGGGGTTTTGCAGATCCGTTAGATCATCAAACTGTTTATCGCATAATTGATTTTTTTAAGCGCGAAATAAATGATAGTCGGATGGGGCCAAGCCCGGTGAATAAGGTGGATGTGGCAGCACTTCCCATCTTAATTCTGAAATAGTTTTCTGTGTCATTTTAGCCACATGGGGTCGAGCGTTGTCGTGAAGAAGACGAACTTGCCGATGTTTACCACGTTTTTGTTTAATAATTTCGGACAGACGCTATAGTTGTGTAGAGTATATTTCGGCGTTTATTGTAGTATTAGATGGAAGAAGCTCATAATATAACAGGCCTTTGGAATCACACAGTAAAACTTTTCTCTCTTCATGGGTAAGTTTAGGAGTTGGTTGTGGTTTTTCTCCTTGAGGTAGCCACTGGTGCTTTCATCTGTGGTTAACGTATAACACCCAGCTTTCTTCTCCAGTGACTATTTCCTTGAGCAAATCCTTCCTGTATGGACGAAGCAACAATGAAAGACAAACAGAAATGCGTGTCGCTTTATTCGACTCACTGAGATCGTGGGGTATCCACGATGATACAACTTTCCTATATCCAAGTTTTTTTAAATGTTCGAGGATCGTGGGATGAATACAGCCTAGTTCATTTGCTAACTCTCGTGATGCTGCATTAGGTTTTATCCGCAGCAGAGATCGCAATGCTTCATTGTCAACAACAGTTTTCCTGCCTGACCTAAGTTTGTCCTCAAAAGATATATCGTCAGAACGAAAGCGTTCGAATCAACGGGATACTGTTGAATGATGAACCACGTTACTTTTAAACACATTACACATATTAACTGAAGCAGATCTTGCAGAACGTCCTTGCAGGAATTCGTAATAGGCGATCGCTCGAAGTGTTCTTTGATCCATTTTTATAAAAACTGTCTTATTCCAGCGAATGATCGCTTTATATACCCTTTGAAATAGAATTTTCTAGAATGTTCTAATAATTTCTATTTTCGAATGTTTTAGAATTGTGTTATTAGAAAAAATATGCAGCTGAGTATTAAAGTGTCGCAAGACTTTCTTACCAACCCAATAGATCTAAATTTAAAACTTGACGGCAATAAACTAGATGTTATTTCGGAAACTAAATTTCTAGGAATTACTTTAGATTCAAAGTTGCAATGGGGTGCCCACATTACAGCAATTTCAGGTAGATAAAGTTCAGCTGCATATGCAGTAAGAAAAATAAGGCAGTTGACCGATATAGCGACAGCTAGATTAGTGTACTTTGCTTATTTCCACAGTATTATGTTATGGAGTTCTTCTGTGGGGTTCGGCAGCTGACGTAGATTCAGTTTTTATTTTACAAAAGAGGGCAATCCGCGCAATCTATTAAATGAAGCCTCGCGAGTTTCTTAGAATCAAATTTACAGACATTGATATACTGACTCTTCCTTCTCTTTATATTTTAGAATGTACTCGTATCTTGTATGTTCGCAAAAACTTAAGCCTTTTCAAACTAAGAAGCGATTTCCATAATATAAATACTCGTAGTAAAAATGAAATTGTGATACCTAAATTTAGATTAACTGAAACTAGTAAATCATTTCTAATAAACAGTATCCGCTTCTATAACAAGATGCCAAAGTCGGTTACTGAACTTAGCTACGGAAAGTTCAAATCACACATTAAGCGTGTCCTTATCAAAAATTTATATTATAAGATAAAAGACTACGTTCAAGACAAGGAAGTTTGGCAATAACTCCGTCTGTACATGTGGCTTCCCTGGTAGCTCATTACAGGATGACCATGTAAATGTCTATTAACTGCTCCCAAATGACGATGTACATTATTTATTTAAAATTTTTGTTTTTTACATTCTTCTTTGACATACTCTATTCATAATTTGACATTATATACTTACAATCCTAATTTGACCTCTTTAATATTGGTTGTCATAACAACAATGACATTTGGTTTAAATAGGTTATTATGTTTTATTTATGTAAAACTATAATTTCAGTAAATTCTTTTATATTTTGTGAATGTGAGAATGTTGTAGGTCTTGTAGACTGTAGACAATTTTCTATTTTATTAAGTACCTGGTTGGTTGGTGGTTTTAGTAGTACTTGTTGACAGTCCTACACTGTTCTCGCATACCTATTAAAACTGTTGTTTGAAAACATTGTAAAACCCAATTATTTTTAAAAGAGTAACCGTGGAGTTTCTTGCCGGCTCTTCTCCATAGGAATCAACAATTTGGAACCGTGCACCTAGCTTCTAACGTTTCATAAGTGCCCTTGCAGGCTTAAGTGAAATAAAAATATTTTGATTTGATTTGATTATGTTGCCTGCAAGTGGTATTATAATAAATCCATCCGAGCCATCTGTAATACCATTAGTTTGCGAATCTCCTACAAACTGGCTCTTGCCCATAGCTGACAACGAAATGGAAGGTATGGATCTCACTAATTCTTTTGACGTGCCAATTATAGAAACAGATCCTTTTTCAATCAATATGGAAGATTTATCAACTGTATTTGGTGAATGTTCCTCTTTAAATAGCCCAAAAGACGTTCCGACAGTTGTTTTGCCAAAGATGACCGCAATTAACGCAGGAGTTTCACCAACCGTCAAGAGCGCTGTAATTAACAATACGTTTGATTCTGGTACACCACCCATTAAAAGAGTAAAAATCCTCAAATCTTGTGCGAATTCTCTTAGTGACAAGGTTAAAAAACGTTTTTTACAGTCCTTTCAAGGCTGCTATTGTGTTATGATAAATGGCAGCTGCAGTAAACAGTTATCAGCATCCTTATGCCTTCGGGATAAAAGTCAAAATCAGTTGAATGGACTGTAAAAAAGGTTTGTTTAAATGTCTAATGTTATATTAACGATTTGTCATAACAAAGAATCTTGTGTAAGTATTTAAATTGTTTTAGATTTCCATGGACACCGTCAGAACCGTAGAACTTTCCGGCGTCCTTCAACGGTGGTGTTGAAGGACGCCGGAAAGTTCTACGGCACTATTAAATAATGCATTCCATTCTCCCGGGTTTCCGTAGTCTATGTGATAATCCAGGTCATAGTCTATTTAAGTGCAAAGTTTCACTGGAATAGTGTTGGGTAGGACATACAAGAAGCACTTCAAATGTCCCATACAAAATGACTGAATGTCCCAACATCTCAAAAAATACGATATTTGGTACCGCTTCACTGTGACAAACAAATGAATCTCGTACTGATTGATGAGTGAGTGAGTAACGCCTAGCAATGCTGACGCGAGGTGAGCGAGCGAGTGCAAGCGATTTTCCGTTCTCGTTTTCGGCTGAATTCGATTCGAATGTCGTCTTGTTCTCGCTCGCTCGCGAAGGTTGGTACAAAGCGAGTGAGCGGGACAGCGCGGCCGCACTAACGAAAACGAATGTGCGCGGGCGTTTCTCGCAGGACGACTGAATGAAGTGAGATATGACTGTGAGTGAAAGTCTGATGGCGTCGTGTCGGTTCGGTCAATTGGTCGGTTGACGTTTGTATTAATTGTCATTTATTTCGATGCTAGAGTGCTCGCAAGATAAGTCTGCGCGCGGCCAAAATCGGAACTAATCGTTGGCCGCCATCTTGTCGTTTATGTCAGGTGTCGAGAGAGTGTGCTGTGTTCCGTGTTTTTATTCGTTTTCAAAGTAAATAATCACTATCATTATGCCGAAAGTGATTAAAAGTGCTGGTAGAGACATTATCTTGAAGGTCAAACGTGCTTGTGAAGAAGAACGAGACAATAACGGGCCTACGGTACCGTTTTCCAAAGTTAGAGCCCGTGTTGCTTATTTGACAGGTAAGTTTTAGGGATACCATTACAATAAAAAAAATCTACATTTTGGTAACCGGTATGGGCATCACGTAATATAATTATTGTTATTTTGTTTTAGGCGTTTCCGAACGTACTGTCACCCAAATAACTCAAGAGGGTAATGTAGCAGCAGCTTCGTCTTCAAAAATTGTGACCCCAGGAAAAAGTAGGAACCGGAAGAAAAAAATTGCTGAATTAGACGATTTTGATAAGTGCGCTATAAGACATAAAATTCAATCGTTTTACGTCGTGAAGAAGGAGATTCCTACCATAAATAAACTTTGGTTGGAATTGAAAGCAGACATTGATTTTAAATATGGCAGAACATCGTTGAGAAGTATTTTAAAAACTTTGGGCTATAAATACAAAAAATGTCAGTCTAAACGAAAAGTTTTAATAGAACGCAGTGATATTGCAGCTTGGAGAGCAAATTATATTTTGAGGCTACGCAAGAATCGTCAGGAAGAAAATCGACCTGTCATTTATCTTGATGAAACATATATCCATGCTTCATACCACCTCGAAAAATGTTGGCAATCGGAGAAAGAGCCTGGTATTCTTGCTTCTGATAGCGTTGGCGCAAGATGGATTATAGCCCATGCTGGAGGTGAAACTGGGTTTGTTGAAAACGGACTACTAATATTCAAATCGAAATCAAAATCGAGTGACTATCATGACGATATGAATTCAGTAAACTTCATGCGATGGATGAAAGAAAAAATTGTGCCAAATCTACCAGCGAATTGCATTGTAGTGATGGACAATGCATCATACCACTGCACACAAATAAACAAGGCCCCTTCAATGGGCAATAGAAAAGCAGACCTCCAAGAGTGGCTTACGAAAAATGACATTGAAGTCGATGATTGCTGGACAAAAGCACAATTATATGAATTAATTAAAAGGCACAAAGGTGATCCACAGTATGAAGTAGAAAATATGTTAAATGAACATGGACATGAGGTTCTGCGATTACCGCCATACCACTGCGATTTAAATCCAATTGAGAAGATTTGGGCAATTGTAAAGAGACGTATTGCAGAGAAAAATGTTAATCAAGCTCCTAGCGAAATAGCCTCGATTACTGAGGCGGCATTCAGCACAGTAACGACAGAAGAGTGGCGTAATGTGTGTCTACATGTACAAAAAATAGAAGACCAGTATTTCGAATCGGACAGGCTACTGGATACGGAAATGGACAAATTTATAATTAATGTTACTGGTGACACTTCCGACTCTTCTGATGCAGACTCAGACATAGACTCCGATGAAGATTGTCCAATGGAAGGTATTAACCCACTGCAGGACCATTCTTATACCAAATTTAATAGCAATACAAAGTATTCAATAAAAGATTTGAAATAATCTCATGAAGTTTTTTTTTATTCTAGTGGCAATAACCTTATTATACCATAATAAACTTAAATTTCTTTAAATTCTAAGTACTAAAAAGTTAGTATTGATTAAATGAAGGAAAAAATATTAGTTAGGCTGGCAACATTAAACACGCCACCAGTAGCGCGCAGACTTATCTTGTGCGCACTCTAGTAAGATTATGGCGGATAATTGTTTATAGTTTTGATGTTTTGTAATTACGTTGTGTGTGTTAGTGAACCGACATAATTTAAAGTATGTACATAGGTTTTCGAGTTACAAATGTAATGCGCATGCATACTTTTTCTATAGTAGACAAAATAAAATATAATAATAAAAAAATGTTTATTTCAATTACAATAGGCATTTTGATACATATTATTGGAGATTACCTTTTAAGCAAGGAATTGCTTGACACCGCACTTCCACTTGTCATTTTTATGCAATTGAAGATAATGTAAACATGCAAGATTCGAAAATAAA
The DNA here is from genome assembly GCA_932294355.1 of Aporophyla lueneburgensis. Taxonomy (NCBI): domain Eukaryota; kingdom Metazoa; phylum Arthropoda; class Insecta; order Lepidoptera; family Noctuidae; genus Aporophyla; species Aporophyla lueneburgensis. The sequence continues at coordinate 26,341,616 of OW028735.1, forward strand.
GAACAAACTAACATAATAACTTACAAATAAAATAATATAAAATGATAACTTTAAAAAAAATTATTCAAACAGCTTTGCAAATAAATGAACGTTAAGCGGAAAACAGGCCGCATCGCGCGTGTGTGTGTGTGTGTGTGTGTGTTTATCATGTGTGAGTGAGTGTGGGTATGAGTGTAAACTAGTGAAGTTGTATGGTGTGTGAGTTATAATGAGTTTTTTTATGATCGACGCTTATTTCACGTATTCAATTAATATCCTGACTATTTATTTAATTATGTGTTTGTTTCTCAGTTAATCAGTCAGTCACGCTTTCACGCCTAGATGAAGCAGTAGGTCCAAAAATAGGTTGTTGGTTTTCGGTTAGCCCTACGACAATGTCTTGGGATCTAAAGAAGCCAAGCCAAAATAAATAAAATACATTGCATATTGGGTGTTTGTTTTCGATTTTGCTTAGGTTTTAGTTAGGTTTATTGCTATGTACTATCGGCAAAACTTAAGCATGCTCAGTTAAGAAAATAGTCCTGCGGAAGCGCAGATAGTGACAAACCACGCCCCTTTCTTGCTACACCCAATTAGAGACAATACATATTTGTGTGAGTGCAGTAAGAGCGTGCGGCAAAAAATATCAACAAACATTAGCCAGTGCCAATTTGCATCTCGCTCATTGTTCACGCTTCCTGTTTTCGTCACAATTTTATTTTACGACCTGTTTATTTCTATCGGATTGATTGCCTGCCCAACTGTGACCTTTGCTTTGTATACCGGACCGTGATTGTGGAACTCTTTTTGTCCCTAGCTCGTATCCTGGACTGTGTATCGTGGTTAAATCGTAGGTTACAAACAAATTTTTAATCATTCATATTATATTTGAACGCCTAAAAAAAAACCTACATGCATTTTTTATATTTCGTACTAGCTTCTGCCAGCGGCTTCGCCCGCGTGGAGGTCGGAAAATATCCAGCGGGACCGTAATACTGGAGAAAAAGTAGCCTATGTCCTTTCTCAGGCTCTAAACTATCTGTGTACCAAATTTCATTTAAATCGATTCAGTAGTTTTAGCAGAAAAGCGAGACAGACAGACAGAGTTACTTTTGCATTTATAATATCAGTGTGGATATTTGTTATTGTTATTATAAATTTTATTCTAACGAAAGCGTGTATTATTGAGTTTTGTTTAAAAGAAATACACAAATATATGAATGACTAGCTTTTGTCCGTGACTTCGTCCGCATTAAATTTCTTGTTCCGCGTTGTTAGGCGTTTCGACGCGACGGGAAGGGTCGGGACCCTTCCCGTCGCGTCGAAACGCCTACCCGTGCGATTTTCCCCATTTCATCAAATCTCTACCTCGAGTCTCTAAGTACTCGTAGTTTAAGCAGTCGCTGTTTCTGTCTATCTGACTGATTCTCCGCTATTTTTTTTCTAAACAATGCAACGGGTGATATGGGTTCACACTCTCATTTAGAGATATTTTTTTTTGGAAGGTTTTTATGCATGCAAATTATTATAGAGCAAAGCCGAGAATTTTAGACATTTGTAAGACCCGTGCGAAGTCGAGGTAGATTGCTAATTAACGATAAATATTAATAAAATACATAACTTAGAATTTTGCAAAAATAAATCTTTTTTTAATATCGGCGCGTTCAAAGACATTGTTTGGAGATTTTATGACCCGATAACAAATCTTTCAACATCTAAACAATGGCTTTTCATTTTAAGTCATCACTGCATTTTGAAATTGAGTTACCGCACTTAAGTCGTAAACAATAATGCACAAATTTGCTTGGGAGAGTTTTACACATTGTTGGAATTTACTACAATGCCATTGTTAAATATCTGTTTGTGGTCTACTACCCTACCCATATAAAATACAGATAAAAATTTTAATACCTAAAATAGATATTTAAAAAGTTAGGGTTTATTTGTCATTTACTTAATCCTTTTGCACACTGCTACTAATGTATTGTTTAATTCCTATATTATGTGACAATTCGATGCTCAGTGAGAATTTGAAAAAAAAAATATACTGATTTTTTATGTATTTAAAATCTTTATTATTAACTAGCTTCTGCCCGCGACTTCGTCCGCGTCAAATTTTGCTCCCCTGACCCTTCCCGTCGCATCGATTTGCCTGCTAGTTTTCGTCCATCTTTCGTTGCTGCTCGCTCCTTTTGAGTTATAGTGAGTCAACCTTAAAAGATAGACATATGCTCTCGCGGACTTTTTTTTAGAACTTTTTAAAAGGAACAATTTCGTCATACATGATTTTTGCGTTAATTTAACCGTTTACGCAGCGCATGCAACGGAAACTCTCAAAAGGAATAAATTTTCCCCGTTTTTGCAACATTTTTCATTACTGCTCCGCTCCTCTTAGTTGTAGCGTGTTATTATATAGCCTATAGCCTCTCTCGATAAATAGGCTACTCAACACAAAAAGAATTTTTCAATTCGGACCAGTAGTTCCTGAGATTAGCACGTTTAATCAAACAAACCAACAAACAAACAAACAAACTTTTCAGCTTTATAATATTAGTATAGATAATATTGATATTTAATGCAAAAAAACTTAAAAAAATCAATTAATTTTAAACAATTAAAAATTGTTACAATTTCAAAAAATATCACGTGACTATGAACGCGCTACACACAGCTATGGTGCGCAATGACGGCGCAACATAGCTGTAACGTCATAATGTTTAGTTACTTCATCGGGCAGCTAAAAATTATGACGTCACACGCGCTCGTGTTTATTCGGGTGTTTTCGGTACTGGATTCAAAAGAAAATTTTTATTTTGAAATAACTTTTGAACTATTGCGAATATAAAAAATTAAAAAATAGGTTTGCTTTTTGTTTAGCTTTCCATTTATCACAAAAAAAATTGATCAAAAACCTAATTGATACATTTTTAGGGTTCCGTACCTTGAAAGGAAAAAACGGAACCTTTATAGGATCACTTTGTTGTCCATCCGTCCGTCTGTCAAGACCCGTTTTCTCAGGAACGCGTGGAGGTATAAAGCTGAAATTTATATCAAATACTCAAATCTACTGTTCCTTGGAGCTGTGAAAAAATTAAACTTCTAAACTAACGCAATCAAAAGATATAGGCGTTTATGCCGCAAATTTTCGAAACTCGCAAGGGAATCAAAATCTAAATCCAGTCGATCTAGAATTCGGTACGAAGCAAAGTCTTATAGCACAGATAAAGTAAAAATTGCGAAAACCGTAAATTTTTCGTAATATCATATAATAAAAATATTTTTAATAAAAATCTAACGGCTGCGGTACGGAACCCTCGGTGCGCGAGTCCCACTCGCACTTGGTCGGTTTTTTTTTTATAGAGAACCACAGTGCGCCGTTGATTGCGTAGAAATGAAGAAGAAGATCTAACTCGGCGCGTTCGTGCACCTCGACTCACTAGTACCTAGTTGTTTACATATTATCTTAGTACGAAATATAAATGTTTGTGGAAGGTTGAGACTAATTAAATAATACCAATAACACATTTTCTAAATCAAACATAATATATTATAATGAGTAAGAAATAACTTCTTGTCAACAATGATTTATAAAAGATCTCACGCGGGCCATATATAATATGTTTGAAACCGAAACGACAATTAGAATTTGTGACCATTGAAAAAACATTTCACAAAACGAGGGAAACAGCTTACTAATGTGCGCCCCTGCACACTAGTGTCAGTGTTCACTTCTACACATCATTGTATTACGACGAACACAACTAAAATTCGCTTCCTATTGGTCAAAACGCATGCATACGGTGATCGAGTCGAGAGCCGTGCTATGCGATTATCGCCTTAAAGGTGAGCATGCGGAAGTTTGGTCGATAGTACGTATGAAATATATACATATTACTTAAATACAATGTCACAGCGCATTGAAAACATGTAAATATGCATCTTACATTTTTGCATGAAGAACCTCAAATAGAATGAGACAAGAATTTGATGTTTGTTAACGATTAATCTTAAGTAGCAAGTTTGATATTACTAGTTTCTGTTAATTTTGAATGCTTTTATGGCATGAAATCAGTAGCCCTTTCCAAAATTGTTGATAAGAAGACTTGTAGAAAATTGTCTGATTTTGTGTTGAGGTTTGTTAAAAAACATATTTTTTTATTTGGAAAAGATAGACTTTATATACATGTATATATGGTAAATGTTTTTGGTGTTTGTATGCTCGTGTTATATGCATGTTTTTATTTTTCGAACAGCATGGCTGAATCTGCTGATAAGAAGACATCGAAGTCTTGGCAATATTTTACAGATTTAAATAATAATAAAGCAAAATGTAACTTTCGCACAAAAATTATGTCTTATAAAGGTGGTGGCCCATTCAATTTAATTCGTCATACTAGAAATCAACATCCAAGTGTTTTAGATTTATATCCACAAATAAATAACATGGCAGAAAATGATACTCAACCCGATGTTATCGTATCAACCTCTGAAAATCTTATTGAAGAAAATAATCCTACTGTACCCTCACCTGTTGGAACCACTACTGGTAATTATTCTGATAATAGAATAACTAAAACCAACAAGTCTGACAACCCAAAATTGACGCACTATTTTAAGCCGCTGCTAAAAAAACCAAACAGGTGAACAGGTACTTAGTAGAAATGATATCCAAAAATTACTTGTCATTTCGCATAGTTGAAAGTGAATCTATTCGGATATTTCTGAAAGAGCTAAACCCTAACTACATTTTATCTTGTCGTAAAACATTATCCAATACTCTTTTACCAAACTATTACAATGTTGAAAAACAAAGAATTCAAAAACTGCTGGAAGAAACAGACTACGTTGCGGTAACAACAGATGGATGGTCATCTAAGCCAAATGAGAATTATATGTCACTTACTGTTTACTTTTTAAATAAAAATACGGAACTGCAGTCTTGCATGTTAGAATGTCATCAGTATTCAGATCGTCATACAGCTGAAAATTTTAAAAATTAGCTTAAACGAATGTGTGATGATTGGAATATCACAAAAAAGGTTGTTGCTATAACCAACGACAATACTAGCAATATTAAAGCAGCGATAAAATTGCTGAAATGGAAACAAATACCATGCTTTGCACATACGTTGAATCTTGTAGTTCGATCGCCTCTAAATGAAATAAAATCTACTCAGTCCAAAATAAAAGCAAATGTTCAGCATTTTAAACGTAGTCCGTTAATTACACAACGACTAAGGAAAACCAGAAACAGTTAGGCGAAAAAGAATTAAAACTAAAGCAGGATGTGATAACACGCTAGAATTCCAAATTCATCATGTTACAAAGTGTTATTAACACCAAGCGAAGCCTGCCCCCCTAGCCAAGTCACAAACGTTTACCGTTCTACAATCGGTAACGCCTCAGTGTCAGCAATTGTAGAAAACGATAAGTTGGTAGCCATGTTGAAGCGCCTGTGTCGACCGCTCGTTCTACAATGTCTTTAGAAAAATGACACATTATAACAAAGGATTTAGCGTTGAACATTGTAGAAACGATAAAAAATCATTCTATCATTTTGAACGATGTGAATTTGGCTACGAATTTTCTGTTCGTTTGTTCTAACCACGTGACTTAACGTTGAGCGACTAGCGTTAACGATTGCAGATTATCAACTTGGCTAGGGGTGCTGATGTCACTTATTGCCACAGAAAATCAGGAAATTGATACTATTAAAGCTGACGACTTGGACATTATAACTACTGCAAATGAGCTACTATCACTTTTCAAGAATGTAACAGAAGAAATGAGTTCAGAAAGAAAGTGACAGTGTCCCAAATAATTTTAATTTCTAATGCCCTAAAGAAACAGTGTTCTGAATTTCTATTAAAGGACTCTCTTCCTCAGCCAGTCAAGAATATGCCCCGAGTTTTACTCGAGGAGCTAACTACGAGATTTCTAGATATCGAGAACAACAGCATTTTTGCCGAAAGCACTTTCGTAGATCCACGTTTTAAAAAAACATGGCTTCGAAAATGAATTTTCATATAATCGAGCATGTTTATCCTTAAAACGATTAGTTGCTAATGTGAATGTGAGACCGGACCAGGACTGGGCTGAAAATGATGCAGAAGTGGAAGTAGGTGAGACGTTGCCTCCTCAAAAGAAGCGTAGTATTTGGGACAATTTGATAGAGAAGTGGCGGAAATAGTGAGAAAAACTATCCCAACAGCGGCCGGTATAATAGAAGTCGACAAATATCAACAAGAACCGCTTTTATACAGACTGAAAGATCCATTTAAATGGTGGGAGGGGAAGAAGAATCGACGGTTATATGCAGTGGCTACAAAACGACTGTGCATCTCTGCTACGAGTGTTCCTTCGGAAAGAATTTTTTCGAAGTCTGGTCAGGTTATCACCGAGAGACGGAACAGAATCAGTGGTAAAAAGGTGGCAATGCTTTTATTTTTAAATTACAACATGTAAATTATTTTCATCATCATTTTCATTTTTTTTTTCATTTGTCGTACGCTGTTTACTTAATTTAAGACACAAATTTTATTCGTCATACTTCTGAACTACGATACGTTTGTTGCAGTCATGCATGTCTCAGTGTTCGGGTCAATCACCGAACAATAATAAACATGTCAGCGTAATTGGGACACCGCGCTCTATGCCTTGAATATTTTATGTTGTATTGAGACTGGTAACGGTTTTAATGACGAACACTTAGGGGTCATTGATCATTTATCTTGTACCAGTCTATTTGCATATTAAATTGTCACCCTGTATCTGTGTACTTTACGTCGAATAAATTCTATTCTATTCTATTCTACTTGGGTGCATGAATATAGTTTATTGTCACAGTATTATATGGTTTACACATCAGATCACAAAGTTAAAAAACTAGAACTAAGGAATACGTGACCGTTTGCGACAGCGGTGCGTACCGGACTAAGCACGCCAGCGCCAGCGTAGACCTGCGGCGTTGCGCGGCATGCATCGTCGAAATCAACGCTTGCCTATGGTTTACCGCGCGTGCGTTTTGTTGTTACATACTCCCTCTTTTGACCAAACATTGGTGCCCTCACCGTTGGCCAAACGTCAACAATGACACGTCTCTTACGCGGCCTACCACGGGAACGCTTAGGAGCAACTGGCTGCGGAACCTCAGGGCATTCACCTTCCCGAGAATGATACCTCCTCAACGCCGAAATGTGGTACTTCCCAATGACTTCATCCGGTGAACAAGGGAATGTTAGAAGGTAGGTAGTTGGACTAACCTTCTTCCGTACCAGATAAGGTCCGTCCCTTTTAGGCATGAGCTTAGAGCTGACTCCTTTAGCAGCACTGCTAAGCACGTGCGTCTTCATCAGAACTAGATCACCGACGGCAAACTCCTCAGCCTTTCGCGTCTTGTCTCTGGCAGCCTTACGAAGGTCTTGCTGTCGCTCAATACATTCCTTACTGTTGCTAAGTGTCTCCGCTAGCTTCAGTAGATACGGTGTAATCTGTGGAATATAGTTTTCAGCCTCTATCACAGCACGAAGATTGCTCTGTACTGCAATAGGTGAGCGGAGTTGACGAGCAAAAGTTAGGTAAGCAGGTGTCTGTTGCGTAGCTTTGGTTAATGATGTGTTCAATGCAAATTGTATGAATGGCAGAGCTTCTGGCCATTGCTGATGGTGTCCTTCTACCAAGATTGCCAACTGAGTCTTGAGGTCGCGATTTTTGCGCTCGACCGGGTTGGCCTCCGGATGGTAAAGTGGCACGAGATTTTGCTTCACACCAAGCGTGAATATAGCTTGTTGCATGACATCGGCAACAAACTGTACGTCGTTGTCGGATATGACACCCGTGGAACACCAAAGCGTAAGAAAATATCTTCAATGAGTACCTTACCGCATGCTTTAGCTGTGGCTTCGGAGAGGGCGAACAGCTCGACCCACTTGCTGGCAGTGTCTTATACTATCAACACCCACCTCTCTCCATTAGCTCCTTTCGGCAGTGGCCCGAAAAGGTCGACAGCTAGGACTTCGAAGCGCTGAGCAGGAACCGGAGTCTGTAATAGTCCCGCAGGTTTCTCGTTGGAAGGTTTGTAGCGTTGGCATTCTATGCAGGTTTTTAGATACTCTGCTACATAACGTCGCATACCGGGAAAATAAAATCTCTGACTTATACGGTGCAAGGTACGGTCCAGACCACCGTGACCTGAAGTAGCTGAGTCGTGACATTCGACAAGTACTTGTTTCCTCCGATTTTCAGGAACGACGAGCTGCGGTTCTTCTGTCTCCGCTTCAGTATATCGGTATAGTACACCTCTGCACGTATGATAACCTCTCTCTGTCCATCGAGTAAGATCTAATTCATCCTTGTCTTCCAGAGCCTTCAGGATCTTCGCCACTTCAGGGTCTGCGAGCTGACCTTCACGAAGAGTAGCGGCATCCCAGCGTGGCGGGTCGACAAGCACCATGCAGACTCCACAGGAATCGCGAGCCTCCTCCTCACACGGGGGACGACTGAGCGAATCAGCAACTACGTTTACTTTCCCAGGAGTGTAGTCGATTTGCAGATCAAAGGACTGGAGTTTCATAGCCCATCGTACGAGACGTCCAGCGACTTTAAGGTAAGTAGCTGTTGGGGCTTCAGTGGTCTTCAATGAAACTCCCGTATTAAGGTAGTGGTTGTTTAATAAGGTTTACTAATTTTTAATAGAAAATTATGCGGAGCGTACAAGTTCGCGTGATTGTAAAATTTGGACAGAAAAGATATAATTTATGGCGGTATTGCTAAAATAAAATCTGTACGGCGCCTGGCCCTATTTAGATTGCAACATGTAACACACTTAAAACACAAGTCTTCATAATTATAGTGCAGGCGTAAACATCTCCCCCCCGTTGAAACTGAGAGGTTTCAACCCTTCAGTAGCTCCTCTTTGGTTGGTAAGGGGCAGATGCGAACCAGAGGGCGACGTATAGTTCCTCTAGAAGTGTTAATGTCGGCTATTCGTGAAATCCCATCTTGTCCTGGGAAGAGCCTTGTAATGCGTCCAAGCCTCCAACACAGGGGTGGGACGCCATCCTCTTGAAGTAGGACCATGTCTCCAATTTTGACTGCGTCGGTGTTGGTCTTCCATTTAAGACGAAGTTGCAACTCGGCGATATACTCGCACTGCCAGCGCCGCCAAAAATGTTGAAATATTTGCTGGAGCCTGGCATACCGCTGCAAGTTGGTTGAGTGGCTATCTTCCAAAGCTGGTTCAGGCAGTGCAGTGAGAGCCCGACCAATGAGAAAATGCCCAGGGGTAAGACAGTGGAAATCATCAGGAGAGGCGGATAAAGGACAGAGAGGTCTACTATTTAAAACAGCTTCTACCTGAGCGAAGAGAGTTTGAAGTTCTTCAAAACTTAAATGAGAATTACCCATTACTCGCCTAATACGAAATTTTGCTGAACGGATACCGGCCTCAAAAATACCGCCAAAATGAGGAGCGTAGGCTGGTGAAAAATGAAACTGAATGCCTTCCGAACACGCAAAATCAGATAAATCGTTTTGGTAAATTTTGAAAAAATCATTTATTTCTTTAGCTCCTGCGACAAAGTTGCGTCCGTTGTCGCAGAATACTTCCGCTGGCCTGCCTCTTCGTGACACAAACCTTCGGAATGTCATGACGAAAGCGTCTTTAGACAGATCACTAACGGCTTCGAGGTGAGAAATTTTATATCGAAGGCATATGAAAAAACAAAGATAGCACTTGACTAGCGAAGCACCGCGTCCTTTTCTGTTTACTATTAGGAATGGACCAGCAAAATAAATTCCTACTGTTCGAAACGGAAAGTCTGGCGTGACACGCTGTGAGGGCAAATGTCCCATTATTGGTGCAATAGTCTTGCCCTGCAAGCGTCTACATCTAGTGCAGTTATGAAAAACGCGTCTAGCTAAATGTCTGCCGTTCAGAGTTGGGCGTAATCAACTACTTTTGTAATCGGATTAATAATCTGATTGAAAGTAATCATGAATACATCAATCATGATTACTTTTAATCTTGATTACTTTCAATCATGACTACATTTGTAATCATTAGTTTTGATTACAATAGTCAGTAATCTTAATTACATGGGTAGAGTTGATTAATTTTTTAAGCATATTTTTAATAAATGCGGTTCTATATTCAATCAGTATGTATCTTGTATGTCTGCGTTTTTCTAAAAACTTCTGATCCAATTTGGATGTTATGGACGTTTTGTACTCTTTCGTTATTTAAATCCTGTAAATTCGAAAAAGAATTTCTGCGTGCTCAATTGCATTTCGAAGATACGGCACGCGGGGTGCCGGAGTTGGGTGGGGTACGGGGTACGGCCGGTAAGCCAATCGTCCGCCGCCTGCGCCCCGCTTCTTGCCATACCGCGAGCAGTCAGTCTGTATAATAGTGCGCAAGGATATAAACGTAAATTGATTCACGAGTCTAAACCGTGACGTATTGGCCTGTGTTTTGGTGTTTAAACATTATTATTGTAAAATCAGTATTTATTGTAAAATGGCGTCAAGTTCTTTTTCGTCTTTATCTACTAATTCAGAATCTGAAACCGTGCACCATGAACAACTTGAGACATTACCGTGCATTCTTGATGGAATTTTTTTTACGTATTCAGAATCGGAGTCTACGAGCAAAAAGAAAGTGGCAATTTGTACATTATGTCGGCCAAAACTAGTTAAAATTAGTGGTTTTAATAATTCTACATCAAATTTTGTAACCCATCTCAAACGAAGACACGGGGAAGAAACACACAACGAGTATCAGAGTTACTTGAAAACTATGAAAAAAAAATAAACGGTCTACTAGAACATCCAACCAGATATTAGAGATGGTAGTACTAGTGATGTACCTACTGATCGAACGATTTCACAGGACCAATTTAATGAAAATATGTTAAAGTTTTTTATTCATTCTATGATTCCTTTACAAGCAATAGACGATCACTTTTTTTTTTAATCTTTGGTGATTTAAATATCTCTGCAAATGGATTGAACGTTCCCAGTAGAAGAACTTTGGGTCGATTGATTGATGATTACTTTAATAAGGAAATTACAAAAATCAAGAGTGAATTGCGCGATGTAGATGAAGTCTGCACAACTGCCGATATCTGGTCGGCAAAAAAAAGAAGTTGTTTGGGCGTTACCGCACACTGGCTCGACACAAATCTGAAACGGAAGTCGGAAACACTGGCTTGTCGAAGATTTTCAGGTACGCACAGCTACGACCGTATAGCTCTTTTACTTGAAGCAGTACATGCTGAATTTGGTCTCGACTCCCGAAAAGTGCTGGCTACAGTTACTGATAACGGCAGTAATTTTGTAAAAGCATTTAAAGAGTTTGGCATAGACGTGGAAAATTGTGAAAATTTTACTCATAACATTGATGACAATTCAGAACCCGCAGAAAGTTCTATCCTCGAAGAAGATTCTCACATCGAGGTCATTTCTGTGGCCCACTTTAGTACTTATAATGAAGTTGATCCGCTAGCTTTTGACGAAAATATTATTCCACAGTCAATAATACTAGAATTGCCTGTACATTTAAGGTGTTGTGCACACAAGCTAAACTTATGTGCCACTACGGACGCCAATAAAGTATTACGAAATAACGACACAAGTATTGGCAATATTCATAATCAAGTTATTAAAAAATACAACAACTTGTGGAACTCCGCCGGCCGGCCTAAATCGGCTGAAATAATACTTGACATTGTTGGTCATACCCTTTCCAAACCGGGAATCACTAGATGGAACAGCCTTTATGATTCACTGAAACAAATTGCATCAATACAGGAGAAGAGTGTACAGCTGCACGTGGCATTAGGAATGACAAACGTTTTACGTGATAATGATTTCCATTACATAAAGGAATACTTGCGTTGTTCAAAACCAATAGCAGAGGCCCTGGATATATTACAAGGCGAACAAGACATGTATTACGGTATATTATTGCCATGTTTAGTATCTTTGCGCAAAAAGTTGCAAAAACTGAATAGAGAATCTCTTACTTTTTGTCAAATGTTGGTAAAGAAATATTTGGAGAGCGTAGAAACGCGATTTGCAGAGTTTTTTGATTTCTCCTCAAAAGTAGCTCAAAATGCAGCAGTTGCTGCAATGTCTTACCCCAGATTCAAGGACAAATGGCTTGCTTGTGTTAATATAGAATACCATTCCAGAATCAAATCTATTTTTAAAGGAGCTGTAATCAAGGAAATCCATGAGGCACCTGAAACGCTTCAAGTTACACCTAATAATATATATGAAGACAGCTATTTTGAGTTTGACACTGATTCTTCAGAGCCTGATTCGGGAGATATGTACCAAATACAACGCTCAAAGGCAGATGCCATAATTTCTCATTTTTTAGCAGACCAGGATCGGGATGTATCGATGCTAAATCGATACCCTGAAATTAAACGTGTTTTTAAAAAATATAACACACCTCTTCCGTCATCGGGTCCTGTCGAAAGACTTTTCTCATATGCGACCATGACTAATTTACCTAAATCACACAGACTTTCGGATGAGATGTTTGAAAAGAGGGTGCTTTTAAAATCTAATTTAAGCCACACATGGCACACATAAAAATAATTCTTGATTGTTTTCTTAAGTATAATAATTATTAAAAAAAATTAATTCATGAGACTGATCAAAAAATAAAGATGATTTACAATGTTAATGATTTTATTTTTCGAATTCCTAAATGTAGTTAGTATGCATCAATCAAAAAAGTAATCAAAATAACGATTACAAACTAATAATCATTAATCACCGATATGATTACTTTCTTGATTAATTTCCGTAATCTGTAATCTTGATTGATGATTACAAAATGTAATCGTAATCCTTAATCATTAATCTGATTACAATTTGCCCAACTCTGCTGCCGTTAATCGGCCAAACGTATTCCCTAACAATGGCCAACAATAATTGTGGACCAGCATGTAATCCGCGTTTATGTTCGTATTCGAAAATTAATTTGGTGAAATGATGCGATGCATGTAGGAGAACAGGATGTTTTTTATTATAATTATAATCAGACGAGCCTAGTCGTCCACCGACTCGGATGACCTTGTCGTCACTTAAAAATGGGGTTAATGATAAAATATTTGACTTAGGAGCTTAAAGTCTTATTGTTGCTTAGCAAATTATATTCACGGAAGAATGATTCTTGCTGTGCGAAACGACACAGATAAAAAAAGGAATTATTCAATTCATCAACCGTTAAATTGCCGACAGTTTTATCTTTATTATTTTTTAAATTATTAATAAATCTTAGCACGTAAGCGAAAGATCGTTTTACTTTAGTTAAGCACGAAAAGTCCTTAAAATTAATTATAGGTTCATTTTGAGTAACAACATGGGTGGTAGTACAATTGGGTTTAGTTTCCGGTAAATCTGTAATATTAATTTTATTAGGTTTTAAGATAGGCCAATTCGTTTCAGGCTCCTTGAGAAATGGAGGACCTGACCACCACAGCTGGGTACGGTCAAGTTTATCTGGACTAATCCCTCTGGATATAAGGTCTGCAGGATTGACAGATGTGGGCACATAGCGCCACGAGGAGGCATCTGTTAGCTCACAGATCTCCGAAATCCTATTAGCTACAAACGTTTTCAAATTTATAAAACTGGTGTGGAGCCAGGCTAGCACTACTGACGAATCACACCAATGTACTTGATGCTGAACTTCATATCGTAGTGACTTTCTAACAGCCTTGCATAACCTTGCTGCCAGTAAGGCAGCGCACAATTCTAGACGAGGGATAGTCGTGCTCTTAATCGGAGCTACTTTGGACTTAGAACAAAGCAAATTGACTGTGACTTCGTTAGCAGCATTAACCGAACGTAAATAAATGCAAGCTCCGTATGCATGTTGGGATGAATCACTGAATGAATGTAATTCAACCGATACGGGTTCATTGCAGAGTACACGCCGTGGAACTTCTAGAGCTAACAGAGAAGGTAAAGTCTGCACGAAACTGTTCCAGTCTCTTTGAACTTCATGTGGGACTGGAGAGTCCCAAGTTAAATTATGGAGCCAAAGTTGTTGTAACATCATTTTCATTTTTATTACACATGGACTGATCAGTCCTAAGGGGTCAAATATCTTAAAAAGAGACGATAGAATAGATCTTTTAGTTAAATTATTGTCAGAGTAAAGTGGGCATTTGATAGGGAAATGTAACTGATCGGTTGATGGGTTCCATCCCATACCTAGGGTACTAGTTGACTCGCTTATTAAAAGATTATCATCAGTTTTAATATTGGAATCGAACAATGAAGGTAAATTAGTTTTAAACTTACGAAGATTAAAGCATCCTTTCTTTAATTCTTCAGTTACAGATTGTTGAATATAACGTACCCTACGTTATATTCAACATCCTCATCTTCAGAACCGGTGATGAGATCATCCACGAAGAAATCATGTTGGATTATGTCCTTTACCATAGGATCAGAAGATTCTTCACCAATCTGCCATAGACACCGAGTGCTCAAGTAGCTGGAGCTTGCCATTCCGTAAGTCACAGTACCTAGCTGAAGTGTTTTGAAGGGCAAAGACTCATCCTCTCTCCATAAGATAAGTTGAAGATTGCGATCCTCCTCACGGACACAGACTTGACGATACATTTTCTCGACGTCACCAGTGAGGAGAAACTTATGTTGGCGAGCTCTTATTAAGATGGAGAACAGTGAGTCCTGCATATTAAGCCCAGTCATGAGAATATCATTGACAGACTGACCTGATGAAGTAGGAGCCGAGCCGTCGAATACGACTATAATTTTTGTGGACTCACTACTATCTTTAAAGACAGCGTGATGGCAGAGATTTGAATCAATATTATTGTCAAATTCCTTTAACTTATTATTTGTGGGTAAATTAAAATACAGAGGACCTGAAACCAACCAACCGAAATGGGAACTTCTAAATACAGGTGAATTAAGACCGAGAGAGCGTTGATCACGGCCAATAATGTCCCAGAAAATATCAGCACCGATTACAACATCAACAGGTGCGGGTTGGTGGAAGTGAGGGTCTGCTAAAAAATAATCACTAGAAATATTAAGTTTTTTAATATCAACGGTAATCTGGGTATATTGCCGGTCAACAGTGGCAACACCAGAAAAGAAGAAGTGACAGTGAAATGCTTCATCAAAGATTTCAACTGAACCACACAAGATTCAGCGGCTTGAGTGGTGGTTTTATTGCCTATGCCAATTATATTGACATGCAAAGTGGTAGTTGGTTCTAAAAATAGTTTTGTTTTAAGAGATTGAGAAATGAACGATGACTGACTACCGCAATCCAAAAGGGCACGAACATTCTGGGTTTGTTTGGTCGTAGGATTAACTACCTCAATATAAGCAGTAGACAGTAGAACTTGATGATTATTTTGATTCGAAAAGTTAACGATAGTATCGTCAGTGATTTCGGGTGAAATGGTGACAACACTGGAAATATTTTTGCTAACAGATGGTTTATGCAAGAGTCAATTGTGCCGTGTATTGCACATGCGACACGGATGCATGCGACAATTGCGGGCAGAATGACCAGACCTTAAGCAGTTGTGACAAAGATTCAATCTGCTTACCTCACTGATACGATCATCCACACTCTTAGCCAAAAAGGTGGGACAATCATAAAGGTGATGAGTACCATTACAAACGCCGCATGATATATTATTATCAGAATTATTATTGTCAACACTATTAGAAATGTATGACTGATGAGATTTTATTTTATTACTAGAATCTATAGGCTTTGACGTTGTCTGAGTCTTAGGTTTAGAATATGAATGACTACTATTTATTGACTCAAGCACATCCGCGCGATCAATAAGAAATTTGAAAAAATGTTGCAAAGTAGGTATATTGGTATCCAATGTGCCACGGTACTCTTCCCACTTGGTTTTAGTGTGGCTGTCAAGCTTAGGGCTCATAATGTGAATGATTAAAATATCCCAGTCCCGTGAACCAAGACCGAGACTAGTTAAAGCACGTAAGTATTTATTAATATGATCCACAAGGAATCGTAATGATTTATCAGACTCGCTTGTGATTGGTTTTATATATAATAATGCATTTATGTGATGAGTTATTAATTGTCGTGCATTGTCATATCTGTCACATAATAACTTCCAAGCACACTCATAATTGGCGCTGGATACCTCTAAGTCAGCAATAATCCGCGCTGCATCGCCAGTCAAGTACGACATGAGATAATGAAATTTATGAATGGGGGCGATGCGGTCGTTATTGTGTACTATCGATAAGAATGTGTCACGAAACTCGAGCCAACGAAAGCAAGACCTGTCGAACTTAGCAACTTGAATTTGCGGTAATTTAAAACCTATATCATGATGATCATGATTACAAGGACCTACAGTCAACTGACTTGAATTAAAATCCTTGCAACTACTCCCATCATGACAGTTCGAGTTATGTTTCTGTGTAATACTTTGAGCAATGGCAATGTTGGATATAAATAGTTGCTCGATAGTATCACGTTCATCAATCTCATCATGTAAGTTGACAGAGTTTAATACTTCTATCTGATTTTGCAAGTCATCGAAACGGCTATACACGGACTCAAATTTGCTTAATTTTAATGTTAACTCGGCTAACTCAATTTGAGTAAGCGCGTCTTTAGAGGTAACATCGGATAATTTTTTTTTAAATTTAGTGATTTGACCTTTTATGGAACTACGTTTAACTGTAAGATTCTGTAGTTCTTGAGGATTGCTTGTGCTAGATTCACCTCCATAATCCTTGCCCATTGTGAACTCAAACCGTGCTAATATTATGTAAGTTAAAATCGAATTGAATAAACAAATTGATTCACACTAGGTTTGATTATGGAACTATCGATAAACACACACAAACTCCTTTATTATAGTGAAAAAATAAACTAAAAACTTAGCTCACGCTCCTCGCCTAACGTCACCTGAGGCCGGCCCGGCGCAGCAGTGGGTAGGGCTCCGCTCCGCTCACACGGTGACACGGCAGGCGGCCCGAAAATGCGTTCCACGGAGATATCGGCCTGGAATGTTCGGCGATGGGGGTGAAATATATGACTATATGCTTAGCTATAAGCCTGTTAGGAAACACGATTATACATAGAATACGATAATATCGTAAGAAGGTAGCCTATTGTAATATTGGATAATGCGAAATTACTACAAAAAAACTGCGTATGTGGTGTTGATGTTATTATTTTAAACTACTGCAATAACTATAGACACCAATGCACACGTAGAAACTATTTTAAATAGGTATTGGATCGATGTATTACGGGTAAGGGTATAAAAGGTAAAGGTAAGTATACCTACTTACCCTTACCTTTTATACCCTTACCCGTAGAAGGAATTCACAAGGAAAAATGGGCACTTAGCTCCATTGGCCGAGGCTGCGGTACGATGCTGAATGCTGATCAGTAACCGGCGGTGGCTGCTATGGCTGGTACACCTCCAGGGAACCCAGATATATCTTGATTTAGGTGATCGTAGCTGCGGCGGAAAGGTTATACCGCCAACAGCGCGTGGTCCCAGTGATCGAACTTGTTTTCCTCCAAAGTTGCAGGTTTTGTCGTAGGTCGCCAGATGTTGGGGCTTCAGTGGTCTTCAATGAAACTCCCGTATCAAGGTAGTGGTTGTTTAATAAGGTTTACTAATTTTTAACAGAAAATTATGCGGAGCGTACAAGTTCGCGTGATTGTAAAATTTGGACAGAAAAGATATAATTTATGGCGGTATTGCTAAAATAAAATCTGTACGGCGCCTGGCCCTATTTAGATTGCAACATGTAACACACTTAAAACACAAGTCTTCATAATTATAGTGCAGGCGTAAACAGTAGCGATTTCAGAGGCTGATAGTCGCTGCCGACACGTACTGGATGGCCATCAATGTACCCTCGGAATTTCTCGACTACCCAGACAACTGCCAACGCCTCGCACTCGGTGGTGGAGTAATTCCGCTCCGCCAGCGTGAGGAGGCGACTAGCATACGCGATGGGTTTCTCTTCCTGCAGCGACTCTCCCTGGAGTAGAGCTGCACCTAGAGCGTAATTGCTAGCGTCAGTCCTGAGAACGAATGGCACATTATAATCGGGCTGAATAAGAATCAGAGGTGAGATAAATAATCCTTTTAGTTCTCTAAATGACTTAGCCTGTTCTTCACCCCACAGCCAGGACTGATCCTTACGCGTTAGCATAGTCAGTGGCTGTGCAACTTGGGAGAACTTCGGCATGAACTTACGGAACCATGAACAACTCTGTAGAAAGGATTTTAGGTGCTTTACATTAGTTGGTTGCTTCATATCTAGACACGCGGTAGCGTGTCAAGCCAAGTTCTAGTAACAGAACTGGCGAGCAGCACCGTGTGTAATATTACACGAACCATTTGGAGCCACTTTTGACCCCCTCATAACTCAAAAACCATTTCACATAAACGTGTCAAATTTGGCTCATATAGTAAGACTTACGAGATACATACGTGCTTCAAATTTCATAAACACATCTCAAACGGTTATATAGATATTAACTTCCAAAAATCGTCATTTTTATCACTGACTGACCAATAGATCAAAACTCTAACCCAGTTCCAGATGACCTAGAAAGTTCAAATTTGGCATGCAGATAGGTAATTAGGTGAGTACAAAGGAATAAATCAGAAACTTGTAAATTTTTATCATTTTATTATAATTTTTCACTTAACTGATTCTATTAGGAACACTTATAACAAAAACCATTTGGTATTAATTATGTTGTAAATTTGTAATAAATAAGTACCTACTAATAATTTATGTACAAAAAGTAATGATATCCCATCAAAAACATAAATGTGAAATGAGAGCCAAGTTCAATATTATGATATATGCCTTGGTTGTTGACTTCAACGACAAAAGAAGTGAGATCTTAATGGGCGCCAAGTTCAATGGTCAGTCCTGAAATTTATTTATAACTACATAAAATATCATTTCTTCTTATAACTTAGGAAAATATATTGTAGCCAAAGGTCTGACTTGGCTAGTTTTCATATACGAATTATATTATATTCTTCGCAAGTTCTAAACCTGTCACTTGTCGGTTCTTATTTTATTATTCCGAAAATTTGGCTTGTTGGTAGAAACTAGCCATCGAAAATAATAATTCGTATATGAGAACTAGCCAAGTCAGACCTTTGGCTACAATATATTATCCTAAGTTATAAGAAGAAATGATATTGTATGTAGTTTTAAATAAATTTCAGGACTGACCATTGAACTTGGCACCCATTAACATCTCACTTCTTTTATCGTTGAAGTCAACAACCAAGGCATATATCATAATATTGAACTTGGCTCTCATTTCACATTTATGTTTTTGATGGAATCTAATATAGCAGTAGCCTTCTCTGGATCTGGGGACACTCCTTCCGAAGTGATAATGTGTCCTAGGTATTTCACACTCTCTCGAGCAAAGGTGCACTTATTGCGATTCGCGTGGAGATTGAAGACACGTAAGCGGTCTAATACCGCACGTAAGTCCTGAAGGTGCTGGTGAAAAGATCCAGATATCAATATCAGGTCGTCAATGTATCCACGAAGTGTTACTCCCTTAAGAGATGACGCAGAACGGAATCGGTCAATTAAACGTGAAACATCGCGGGCGCATTGCGCATGCCAAAGGGCATACGGGTAAACTTGTGAAGTCCAAATGGAGATACAAAGGCAGTTTTATCCTGGTCTTCAGGCGTCACCTTGACCTGCCAGTACCCCGATCGGAGGTCAATAGTACTCATAAAAAAGCTCTTACCAGTATATTGAAGGAGGTCATCGATCACTGGCAGCGGGTACGAGTCACTCTTGGTGACGGCGTTTAGCTTGCGATAATCTACGCAGAAACGGTAACTACCATCCTTCTTCGGTACTAGAAGTGCTGGTGCTGCCCATGGTGATTCACATTCCGTGATGATACCTGCGCGAAGCATCTTCTCTATCTCATCTCCCATGATAGCTTTCTTGGCGGGAGTGAGTCGATATGGTGGCACCGCTATCGGCGGGTGATCACCACAATCGATATGATTTCCGCGAAAGGTGTAGGTTCTCCCCCTTCTGCGAAGATATCTTCATAATCTTGCAGCAGCTGGGCGAGACATTCCTTTTCTGATATTGACAGCATGGAACCTTCACTGTCACGTAAGACATCCGCGGAAGCGCACCCAACGAAGTCACGGAAGTCTCACTACTCATGGGGTGAATGACCTGAGGCCGATCAACTGTGAACCAAGTATTATTCTAAACGTTAATAACAATACCGGCTTTACGTAAGAAATCAATACCGAGTAACGTGTCATTGTTAACTGAATTAGGAAAAATAACAAAGTAGTAGGTATCTTTAACCCCTTTAGTAGTATGTCAACATCTACGAGTAAGACCTCGAGTTCCCGCACTATCCCATCGGCTAGTTTTACTGACATACAAGTTCTTCGAAACGAATATTATAGTTTCTGAAGCAATGCGTACAAACTCGAACCGGTTACACAACGTTTCGCAGCCGTATCAATCAACCCGGTACAGCGATGACCATCTATCTCGATGTCGAGTATCAGACGACCGTCAGTACATGAGTTAGACGCGGATAAGTTACCTACTCTAACCGGCAACGCATCGCAGTCGAGGTCGACATTACACTTATTATTACATAAACAAGCAGATTGAGACACATTACATACATTGCTAAACAAAGAATCGCTATTCAAATTTACGTTACACTGATAACTATGATTTTTACAATATTGTGAAATAACATTAAGTTTATCACTATTATTACAAACACTAGGCTTTAACATATTAAATTCGACAACAGAAATCGATTCTTTCGGTTTTACCGAACACTGCGCAATTAGATCGAATTACTCCGATAGCGCCACAACCGTAACACTTCACACTGTTTGACTCGGAAGTCGCATTTTTTCCTGATTTATTTTTAATATTCTTACAAGTTTCACGAGTATGTGCGCTTTTACGGCAATAAACACAGAAACGTCTTTTACCTGTACTGTCCGAATTGTTTACCACAAGAGGCGGCGGCGCAGCGCTACTCGTAGCGCTCGACGACGCTGTAGGTATATTCTCTGGCGCCGGTGTGCTCGTCGCGGAGGCGGCGGGAGCGCGCGCGGGGGCGGCGGCACGTGCGCGCTCGCGGCGTGCCCACGCGCGTCCGTCGATGTCACTGAAGATTTTATGCCACGAAACCACACAGCTGCCTCCCCTTCTAGGAGCATAGGTATGCCGCGAAGCGCATGTTCGTCACTGATGTCTGTACACTCCTAGTATATCATTATCGAGTCGACGAATGCTTCGAGGGGCTCTGAGTCTCCGCTGGCGCCGCTAAATCGCGACGTACAGCGCGCGAAGTTTCCGTGTTTTGTCACTGATGCAGCAGGAGATGGAGACGGTGAAGCTGAGCCGTTGACGGCCGACGCACTACGGGCCAGAACCGTGCGTACCGTCTCAAAAATAGGTTTTCATAATTAGGACATTGAATATTTCGTTTATGGACACGTCTAACTAAATGTCCAATGCATATTATGTAGTAGTTAAATCCATTATTTCTAATTTTTTACTATTAGACTAAGGCTTGCAAGGTGACGTTTAAAATTATGAGAATTATGTAGAACACAATTCCTCCAGTTTGCATGGTCATATTTTTATTAATTTCACAGCAAATGTATAAGTGTGATATATGGTTAGAATCGTTACTGGAAAGGTATAGAATTTTTATTTCGGGGCCTAAAATTTTAACCTTATTAGAAACTTCAAATAGACTTTTGACAGTTAGCCGTGTCTACCCATGACACTACCAAAATTAGGTAGTGTTACATAGAGCAACTTTTACAGAAGACAGGGCAAAATAAAAATTCTGCCCGAATCTGCCCCCCTTGAAATGAATCGAAAAATCCCAGATGGGGGGAAAATACAAAATGTTTCAAAAAATATTTTAAGTTGTGATTGATAAGATTTTTGGACAATTAGATTATTTTTGACCTCTAATTCTTCAATAATATTATCTGTTTACAAAAAACCCGGCTTTTTTTTTTTTTTTTCAGGATGGGAAATCATCAAATGACTTCTCCCGCTCTGGGCGGAGCGGGAGGGCGTGTCAGACTTTTACTGACTAAAACCCACCCGTGTTCCATCAGTTGCCCATGCGCCAGGGTCACGGTATCTCTTTCGAACAATCACGCGACCCCGGCAGGCATCGGTCCTAGTAGACCCCTACACTGCTGCTGACATCTCTTTGAGGCGCGCGTGGAACACTGCGCGCCATCGACCCGAGCCTGGTCCTTACCGGGCGGCGAGCTACCCATTGCTCGCCACCCGCAAGCTCGCGCCTACGGTGGCCGGGAGTCCGCAATCGACTCCCGACGCCCGGGGCGTCTCCTCCTGCGGCGGCTAGGGGCGTGGGGGCGCAGAGACTGCCACTCCCTCACGCGCCCCGCCTCCTCCTTCGCGAGCATTACTGCTTCGCAGAAGGAGGTGACGGCTTCCCATTCCCTCTCGCTCCGTACCATGGCTCGCACCAGGGCCGGACGCGAGAGGTCGCCGCCGCCGATCGCCTCCACGAGGACACGGCGGTGCTCCGCCCAGGCAGGGCACACCTCCACCGTATGCTCCACCGTGTCCTCCAGACGATCCTCGCAATGGAAACACCCGGACGTATCCTCCCGCTTTATCCTGAACAGGAACCCACCGAAGCACCCATGCCCGGTGAGAACCTGCGTCAGGCGGAAGGTGAGGACGCCGTGGCGCCTCTCTATCCACTCCTCAAAGAGGGGACTTACCGCCGCAATTGTGGCGTGCCCAGCACTGGGTTGCGACAATCGTACCCGCCATGTCGCCATGAGATCACACCGGAGCTCTGTCCGCCGTGCCGCGATTTGTCGCGGCAGCGGAGTTTCGCCCCGGCGTTTCGCCTCCTCGCGCCACTCCCACATGTGCGCGAGGACCTTTGCCTCCAGATCCCATGGCGGCACTCCGGCAAGGACACTCGCCGCCTCGCACGAGACCGTGCGGTATCCCCGGATTAACCGGATGGCCATGACCCTCTGGGCCGCAAACAACCGGCGCGCTGGGCGCAGCCTCAGTGAGGGTGCCCACACCGGTGCCCCGTAGAGGGCCATGGACCGCACAAAAAATTTTTAGGTTTGTTCTTCTATTCGTTATTGCCGACCAATCCTGATGGAATTTGCTAAAGAAACCCCCGAGAAAACCCGATCAGTGAGTGTGATATTAGGGGTCAAATTGAAAATTTGCGAACTTCAAAGATACACCAGGATGAACAGGTCATTGTAATAAGGCACGAGCACCTAACTATGGCGGATGGAAAACTTACACAAGTTTTAACTGACGCAAGTTCTGGAGCTGTGTGTACAGTGTGTGGGGCTAAACCAAGCGAAATTAATAATTTGGAGAAGATTAAATCAAAGCCAGATAATATAAATGCATACGAATACGGTTTGTCTACGTTGCATGCGTGGATCAGGTGCATGGAGTTAATTTTACATATTTCATACAACCTTTCACTTAAAAAATGGGCTGCGGGAACTCCGCAAGATATAAAAAGCAAACAAGACAAGAAAAAGCTTGTAAAAAGTTTATATAGAAGCCGAATGGGATTGCACGTTGATAAACCCCGACAAGGAAGTGGAAACAGCAATGAAGGCAATACAGCTCGGCGTTTTTATTGAACTACTCTTGCGCATCAGAAATTACAGGAGTTGGCGAGGAACTTATTAAAAGGTTCTATGTTATTATCCAGACTGGCATCCGGTATTGCTGTAAATCCAGAAAAAATTGGTGAATATACTCGCACAACCGCACAACTGTACGTAACAAAATATATGTGGTAAAATATGCCTTCTTCAGTACATAAAATCTTAATACATGGGGAAAGTATAATTAGACATTTTGCTGCTCTGCCTATTGGTAATTTATTTGAAGATGCCCAAGAATCTCGAAACGAAGATTACAAAAAAATCAATCATCAATTGTATCACGCAAGAAAATGCTCTAGATGAGCAACGAATCAAGACGTATTTCATAGTCTCCTATTTACATCAGATCCTTATCTAACAAGTTTCAGAAAACCATTAGTGACTATTTCCATGGAATTGTTATTGTTGTTGTTGTTGTGTTAAGTAGAAGTAGGTATTACATTAATTAAAAAATATATTTTTGGAATTAATTATTATATCATATTTGTTATTTAATTAAATTTTAGATTTATATATAATAAAAAAATATATTATACAGAAGTAATATGATAAAACTGTAAAATTGTAATTGAATAAGCTAAACAAACTATGGTTTAATATTAAAAAAATACATTTCGCGTCGGCGACGCCGGCGGCACTCTGATGTCAACATTGTTGCTTCTACTTTTGTGACGAGGCATTGTAGTACACAATAGTCATTAAAACACAAGGAATCACTAATCACGTTGTACGTAACTTGCACTAAAGTTAGTATCGTCCACTGAGAAAAACCGTTACAAGTATGTGAGTTCGCGCCGCGTCGTTTAGGTACTATAACAGCCCGAAGTCGACTTACAATCTAACAAAACTATGGCATAGGCATTGTTCCGTCCCGTTTCATTTGTTTACTCTATGCGCCTAACGGAACGCGCCCGAACGGAGTGACATCTGACTCGTCAGTTTGACTTTGACAACGCGTCATCTCACTTGGGTTTGGCTGGGGGAAAAAGGGCCGTCGCCGTTTTGGGACCTCGCGACGCGTTTGTTGAAATTAATCCCTTTAAATCGATCCGTTTGTGACAATTAGTCGTGATCCAATTGTTTGTTTGTGTAATTAACCCCATTTGGCGAAATAATACGGGTTTAGTTTGTTGAAATTGAAGAACTTTGAGGTTAAGTGTTTGAACCGCATGTTGGAGTAAATCTCTGGCCTAGTGCAGCGGCCTGGTGTCCTGGATACCACTTACAACGTCACAACACTGTACACTATACACTCACTTACATACACTACCGTTCAAAAGTTTTTGCCCACCCCATAATCCATTCAATATATTTCAAAATAATACACTTTAGCAAATTTCTCTTTCATACTGTCCAGCGAAGGTCGAAACGTTGTTTTACAAACCAAAAATATTAGTGTCCGTTATTTGTTTACTTTATAGGAACGCATGTTTATATTTTGTCGGTGAGTGCGACAAGTTAAAACTTGCAAGTATCGGCTGATTTGTTTATTATTCTTTAACTGTGATTTATTTCTTCGGTGTTTATGATTGTAGTTTACTCCAAGTTAGCCATGTGAGACGCAAGAACGTGCTGTGATTTATGTGCCGTGTTTTGGACCAAGAATTTTTTTTGTGAAGTTCGTGTACGATAAGTTTTGTTCTCGCAAATTCAGACCTGTAAATTTAAAAAATGGGTAAAACCAAGGAATTATTGGTTGAAACTCGAGCATTAATCGCAAGTCTTCATAGTCTAGGCAAAAGTAACCGTACCATGATTGCCGCCGAATTAAAAATACCTCGACGTACCGTGGACTACAACGTGAAAAAAATTTGCATCCACCAGGAGCTTTGGCGATAGAAAACGTTCAGGGCGGCCTCGGAAAACCACAACCGCTGAAGATAAACGTATTATATTGATCAGTAAACGTGATCGACGACTCACGGGCCCAGAGATAGCAGCTCAGATCAATGAATCTAGGGATTTGCCTTTGAGTACTTCTACAGTGAAAAGGAGATTGAGAGAAGCTGGCCTTTTTGAAGGGTGGCAGTGGAGAAACCTCTTTTAAGACGTCAAAATAAAATTAAGAGGTTGCAGTGGGCTAAAGAACATAAAAATTGGACGCATGAAGAATGGGAGAGAGTTTTATGGAGTGATGAGTCAAAGTTTGAGGTTTTTGGGTCTAAGAGAAGAGTGTTTGTGCGTAGGTCAAAGGAAGAACGGATGTTAGATCCATGTGTAATCCCGACTGTAAAACACGGAGGAGGCTCGGTGATGGTTTGGGGATGTTTTGGAGGAAGGGCGACTGGAGACCTGGTAAAAATTGAAGGGATTTTGAAAAAAGAAGGCTATAAAAAATATTAAAGGAAAATGTAGTACGTTCTGGCCAGCGCCTGATCGGCAGAAAATTTATCTTCCAGCATGACAACGATCCCAAGCATTCCTCGAAGCTGTGCAAAGAGTATTTGAAAGAATTGGAAAGGAAGAAGGTACTGAAAGTAATGATTTGGCCGTCACAGTCGCCCGACCTCAACCCGATTGAGTTGTTGTGGGACAAATTGGATAGAGAAGTCAGAAAGCAGTGTCCTACTTCTACTTCACGTCTTTGGAATATCCTTAGAAACGAATGGAACCAAATAGACGAAGATTATTTGACAAAATTGTTACAGAGAATGCCAAAATTGTGCACCGAAATAATAAAAGCAAAAGGGGGTTACATCGATGAATCAAAAATTTAAATATGTAACAATTACAGACTGTAGTTTTATTATTACTGTATTCTTATCTTTACATGTTCTTTAAAATATAAATATCAAAATCGATCGTATTGTTTTTATTTGTTGTATATCACGCAAACTATAGGGTGGGCAAAAACTTTTGACCGGTAGTGTACATAAATCCAGGTAGGCTCCAGAGCGGGTGTTCTTCAACCAGGTGAGTCTTTTGTTTAATTGTATTAAACAGCTCCGCGCACGGCGGACAAGTTCGCTCGCCACTCTTGTCTCCAGGGCCCCATCATCATAACTTCCACTGCGCTATTTGAATCCCATGGTGGGGCTCTGGCCTGGCGGCGAACAGGCATGTTAGTTGTTACTTATGACCTTCTTCTTTAAGAACGTTTGACAATACTACACATTGGCAAGTTAATGGCCGCTTATGATTGTTATTACAAATTTCAATTAGTTGAGTAAGCGTTACGGTGGCTAAAGTGGTTAGCACTGTGCCTCACATGGCGAACGTTCAGGTTCGAGTCTCACATCAAACATGAAAAACATTTTTTAAGTATTACATGTGAAATAAGAATGCTGAGTTGCTAACAAATATGTTAAATATTCCACAGCTAAACGAAGATTCTTTCGTTTTACAATTATTTTCAATCTTAGCGTTGTTATTAAAATATGAGGGTAGATTTGAAACTAAGTGATAATTTCACTTTGTAAATCTACCCTGATATTTTAACTACTTTACATAAACTATTCCACTATTCGCTGTTGCTGGTTGGTGAACATAGTTACGAGCGTTTGTGTTATCTTGTTGATGCTATTTTAGTATTCTTCTGAATTCAATATGCAGGCTAATATTAGTATTGAAGCCAAGCCAAATATTGTGACCCTATATTCGAATGGCCTTAATATATCTCAAATATCGAATGAAACCGGCTTATGTGTAAGTTTCTTTTTTAATTTTATGTGATGATACCTTCAAAATAATAGGTTTACCTATGAAAATGCCGTTTTGTATGAAAAAAAATTAAACAAATTTTTTTCATGTATTTTTTATTTGTATTAATCGAAATAATCACCCATGCAATCAATGCATCTTTGCCAACGCAGTGGCAGTTTATTGATGCCCTTCTTAAAAAAATCTGCTGGACGGGAGGCAACAAATTCTTCAAAGGCATTTTGTACTGCCTCTCGGGTATTGAATTTTTTTCCCGCCAAGAAGTCATCCAAATTCTGGAAAAAGTAGTACTCTGTAGGCGCAAGGTCTGGTGAGTAGGGCGGATGACGGAGAGCTTCCAACCCCAGTTCTTGCAACTTGGAGACCGTCTGCTGTGCAGTATGAGGTCGCGCGTTGTCGTGCAGGAGCAGCGGAGACGAGCGATTGACCAATGCTGGTTGGAGATGTGCCAGCTTTTCCATCATTGAGTTCAGTTCTTCACAGTACACATCTGCAGTAATGCTCACCCCGTTTGGTAAGAAGCTGTGATGAATCACACCGGCGCTAGACCACCAAACAGTGACCATCACTTTTCTAGGGGTAAGTTTTCGTTTAGGGCATTGTTTAGGTGCTGAACCAGGATCCAACCAACTTGCTAAGCGCTTGCGGTTATCAAACAGAATCCATTTTTCATCGCAGGTAACAGTGCGGTTCAAAATTCCTTCATTTGTGTGTCTGTTGAGCAGTGCAAGGCACGTCTCGACGCGTACTTCGCGCTGGCGATCATTGAGTTCGTAAGGCACCCATTTGTCAAGCTTTTTTACCTTGCCAATTTGACGCAAATGGACCAATATTGTTTTGACGCTAACGTCGAAAGCTGCTGCTAATTCAGCCGTAGATTGTGTATCATCAGCTTCCACAATCGCCTTTGTCGACCAAAGTCTTCGGACGACCGCGAGGTTCATTTTTCAGGTCGAAATTTCCAGAACGGAAGCGAGCAAACCAATAACAGGTGGTGCGTTGGTTTGTAGCGTTAGCTCCGTAAACGTCGTTGATGTTGCGTGCCGCTTGTGCCGCGTTGCTGCCACGACGGTTCTCATATTCCATAATTACTCGAATTTTTAACGTATCCATGATGACGAAAAAGATTGAAATGCGATGAAAATGTAACACTAATCAATAAACAAATGACTACTTTTGGAAAAAGAATTCCATATTTTTAAAATAAAATTAATTTGAAATTAGAATTCTTAGACAAACAAAAATGATTTTGATTTGAAATGGCCAGTATTGCAGAACGGCAATTTCATAGGTAAAGACCTAATATAATGGTAGATAAATCGCTTGTTGCAAGTGTGTAATATAGTTTTTTTTTTAGAGAGAGACTGTTAGTCGTTGGGTGAAGAGATTTGAGGAAGAAGGTAGCCTGAAGAGTCGTGAGAGGAGCGGAAGACCACCTCTTATTAGCCAGCCTCAGCGACGTAATATGGTAGCTGAATATGAGACGAATGGTTTCATCCCAACAATGCGTTTTGCCGATGAGTTCGGCACATCAGTACGCACCGTTCGCCGCATACCCCATGCCGAAGGTCTTCATCACCGAACGCCAGCTAAAAAACCGTTTTTAACGCAACGGCATAAAGAGGCGAGGTTAAATTTTGCCCGGGAATATTTGGACTTTGATTGGGAGACGACAATATTCACCGACAAAAATCTTATAAATCTGCCAAAAAGGAAGGCTGCATTTGTGGCGTAAAAATAACACGCGTTGGTCTGAAGGCAATGTCAGACCAAATACGGAGTCAGGCAGAATCAGTGTGAATATGTGGGGGTGGATAAGTGCTCAAGGGCCCGGTGAATTAAGTTATATATCGACGCGAGCCAACAGTGTCAACTATGTGGAAGTGTTGAACGATATAATGTTGCCTACGGTGCGTTATGTCTACCCCGCAGAAGACTTAAACGAGATAAGTTTTGTTCAAGACAATTGTCATATTCACCGTGACAACATTGTTCGCGAATGGTTTAGCAATCATCCGGAAATTAAAGTTATTCCTTGGCCAGCTCGGTCCCCTGACTTAAACCCCATAGAAAATATATGGGGTTTAATGGTGCAAAGATGGGAAGCTCGGGACGAAAGATGCCCTGCAGGCTTAGACAAAATACATCAGATCGTTTTTCCGCACACGCTGCGGACTAAACGTTAGCGTGAGTAAAATGGTAGACAAAGAACCAAAAACTCACGCCAAACGCTTATTCCGCAGCGTCGGAACGAAACACGATAGTTTCTCTATGGAAGTTAGCGTGAGAACGAATGAAAAAATCCAAACGTCAATGTCAAACGTCAATCTCAAACGTCAAACACGTCCACTGGCGGTAATTTGAAACCATTAAACTATAGTTTTATATATACTATAGTTTTATAGATATATTCCCAATTAGAAAGAAAGAAGAAGAAAAATATATTACTTATTGAATTCATTTATGTAGTATGTACATTTTGATGGAATTCAGACTACGTTCGAGTCCAGAACAATTTGCAGTAATGCTAGATTATATGGAAAGGTAAGTAGAAATCCACGATAAT
Organism: Aporophyla lueneburgensis; assembly: GCA_932294355.1. Taxonomy (NCBI): domain Eukaryota; kingdom Metazoa; phylum Arthropoda; class Insecta; order Lepidoptera; family Noctuidae; genus Aporophyla; species Aporophyla lueneburgensis. Next base: position 26,371,595 of record OW028735.1, read on the forward strand.
CACGAAACATTTCGTATAAAGCTTGGGTTCATTTGTTTACACAATGACCCAATGGAATTTTTGTTCAAGTGTAGCTCTCAACACTATCAGTTTCTAAGTGGCTTTACTGAGTATACTATCGTATTTTCGACTTTAATCCCTAAAGAATAGAGCCAAGTAGGAATCATGACCTCATTCTTATGAACCCTGTAAATTGTTTTTGTACCAAAGCGTTTTTATATGTCTCCAAGTCAAACCAATTTGGTTCAATGACTTTTGAATTGTGTAGGTCTCAGTTAGAGAAAAATAATTAAAACTATCTGAAACAATATCAATACAATTATTTAAAATGTGCATATACTAATCAATACTATTATTTTCAGGAATGGTTATCTTTCAAGACCTCAGCCAGGAGCTCAAGGTCGACTAAGAGCTGAATATCAGTAAAATGAGCTCACTGAACTTTTAAATTCTGTAAGTGGGAGCGGTGTTCAAAAACAAGCAGATAAATGGAGAAGAGTATGTAATGCAGCTTATTATTTATTAACATTGCACATCCACTCACAACTCACACGTTAATATATTATAATTATAATCTCTTGAAGAAGTAATTGTATGTCTGTACACACACAAAAAAATTTTTTAGCAAACTGTATTCATATGAAATGTGCAGTTTTAGCCATCAAATATCTAAATAATGGGGATAACTCTGTAGTTATCCCCATTATTTAGATAATTTAGCAAACAAACTATATTCATATGAAATGTGCAGTTTTAGCCATCAAATATCTAAATAATGGGGATAACTCTGTAGTTATCCCCATTAATTTTTTTTTGTGTGTTTTAGGTATGGTCTGATTGGAAGACTAAAGTAAAAAAGACGGCTTCCACTATTAATAGAGAATCACAGGGTACTGGTGGAGAACCAAGCAGAGTCAGGCCACTTAATCCCTTAGAGGAAAGATTATTAAGGATTATTGGCCTTAGACCTATAACGGGACACCAAGAACTACAGGAAGGGGGCTATGAAGTAAGTGTGTACTGCTGTTAATTTAAATTGAATTATGAAGCAACAATGTGATTCTTAATGAAAACTAAAGTGTATTTTATATGCTTTTCAGGTACAACTTTCCTCTGAGCCTATTGTGAGGACACCATCTCCTCAACCCACCCAGGCATCATCTCCACCAGTAGTCCAAGAAACGAGTATGAGGCAACAAGTGGAACTACCAAATACTTCTGAACTACAGCCCTTTGGTAACACGGGGACATTGAATGTGGCTTCTAATTTAAGAAGGCATGAAGGTACAAAACATAATTTAGCCTATTAATAAACAGTGCAGTTAATCTATATCACTATAATTTTTAAAACAAATTTGTGTTTTTAGAGGTCATAAGATCTCCTTCTGCTGGCCTGTCTACACCTCGTCGACGCCGTGTACCCGGACAACGCAGACGGCGTTATCAGACACCGTTTGAAGAAGCAACATCAGAGTTTGTCCGTGTAGAGAATGGCAGGCTACGGTTAGAAGAGATGCGCATTATTAAACAACACGAGAAAGAGATGGAGCAGTTGAGAGTAGAATCTCTCAGGATTGTGATGGAAGAAAGCCGTAATAACATTTTACAAAGAATAGCTGATATAGGTAGTAATGTACTAGAGTTATTGTCACAATCACGGCTTGTCAGGGACTAACTCTATTACGTTAAAGCCCACACCAATTTCTTTGTAAATGTTATTACATCTGTAATGTATACACATTTAGGACGTCAAAACATCCTGTTATATTAGATATTAAGTTATCAATTGTTTGTGGTTCTGATCACATTAAGTAACGAGATGACTGTATTCCATTAAGTTGTTGTTTTGACCTTTGAAATGTACCTTATCATTGTTAATGGTCCTGTTGATTATGGGCGCATATATAAAGTATCCTCTTCCTCACTCAAAGCAGAGTCCTGTCCGATTAGTCGAGCGAGTACCATCCCGGTTCTGTCCGAAGATTGTAGTAACCACGTAAGAACAATAAAGTAGCTGTCGTAACACGCTGTTTATTATTGATAAAGACCCCTTCCGACCACCCGAACATTACGGACGAAAGAACGGATTATCAGACGAAAAGAAGTGAGTTATTATCGTGTTAAGTTACTAAGATGGGCAACGCAGAAGATGTAAAACAGAGTGGCGGTTTCATTGACATTTCTCTAGCAGAGAGAATGATAAATAGATATAATGGTGATAAGGCAAATTTGCACGTGTTTATTGACAATTGTAATAACGCGTTTAATCTCTTAAATCCAATATATGGAATTGCGTTTGTATCGGTAGTGCTCTCTAAAATCGAGGGTAATATTAGATGTACGTTACTAAATCGATAATTCGCTTCTTGGAGTGAACTAAAAGAACATTTATTGGAAAATTATTCTGAAAAACGAACGTTTGCACAGTGGCAATTAGAATTAAATTCGTGTAAGCAAGGTTATAACGAACCTGTATTGAATTATTCTAACAGAGTTGAGAGTTGTCTTATAAAACTAATTAAATCCCTCGACCCAAAATTAACTAATAGTGCACGGGAGGCAAATATAGAATTATTGAAAAACCAAGCGTTAAATATTTTTATTAGCGGTCTTACATCGCATTTACATATAGGTACTATTAAAATCACAAAAACCAAATAATTTCGAAGAAGCAGTATCGATAGCCATTTTTGAAGAACAGGAAATAAAATCCAGGCAGGAAATGAATTATAAACACGATTCGCGTATGAATAACAGGTTCAATAACAAACCAGTACACTTAATGCATCAAAATAAGTATCAACCGAATGTTAAAAAAACGCAAGTTCGTAAAAATTTAATTACTTGTTTTAACTGCCAGAAGAAAGGTCATTTCGCTAAAGATTGCTGGCATAGAAGGCCAATAAACCAACAGCAGTACGAAAACAATCAACTTCGTTCATCAGGTTTTCCAAATAAAAAATTTCGTCAACATAATAATAATGAAAAAGTAAGCGGTAGTAGGTCAGATAGTGATAAAGAAACAAAGAGAAATTTAAACTAGAATGGTCTAAGGATGACAGCCAGTCTAAGGACCAACGACGTGATACAGGCCGAATAAGATACATAGATACGAAAACGTCAATTTACGTTAAATTAAATTCGATAAATTTAGAAAAGGAAAGTACATTCCTTATTGATACAGGAGCCGAAGTAACTTTAATTAAAATTAGTTCGTTGAAGAAAAATACAACAATATATAGTGACAAGATATTAAAGTTGAAGGGAATAGATGAAGGTGCCGAACCGACCAACACGATTGGTTATACTCAAACGTCATTTCTAATAGGATCAGAAAGAGTTCGTCATACACTACCCGTGATCCCTGACAGCTTTCCTATTGAATCCGACGGAGTTATAGGCGGTGATTTTATGTCAAAGTTTAATGCAATAATAAATTATAAGGAAAATACGATAGAAGTTTGTGGATTTAAATTAAATATTGAAGAAGATATATGTGATGATGATATAATTAATGAGTGTGAAAGGGAAAATAAAGTGAATAAAGAGAATTTACACGTAGGATACGAAACGAATACTGACATTAAATATGAAAGTGGTGATATTGTAGATAGGAAAGAATATGATATAAAATGCGGAAATAATGACGAGGAAAACGGAGAATGCTATGAAAGTTTGAGTTTTAAAGTAGAACCAAGATGTGAAAAAATAATTTCAATTTGGGTAGATTGTGATAAAGATTTAAAAGAAGGAATAATTCCAGAAACAATTACGTTATCAGGAGGAGTATGTTTGTGTCCAAGTATTGTCAAAGTTACTGATAATAAAGCGTTAACAGTATGTTTGAATACGACAAACAAAGAAATTAAGATTAGCCAAGTGAAAGTAAAAATAGAACCATTAGATAATGACGACCGAAAGGATAAGAATTGTGTGAAGATAAACAAAGTTAATGAATCATACGAAAGTAGTCGTTAAGATAAGTTAGAGAAAACGTTAAGAACCCATCACTTAAATAAGGAAGAAAAAACACTATTATTAGACACTAGACCTAGCATCGGGGTTTCATCAAACTAAAATGGATCCCAAGGATCAGATGAAAACTGCGTTTAGCGTTCCATTAGGACATTACGAATATACCCGTATGCCATTTGGTTTAAAGAATGCCCCGGCAACTTTCCAAAGATTGATGAATAATGTTTTAAATGGATTACAAGCTTAGAGCATTAAACCAACCGGAGACGCCATTGTCAGGCGTTCCCCCCTGCCAAAGGTGCGAGACCGCCGGTCATAGCAGTTATATAAAACTAGTTGCCGCGCGTTCCAGGTCATTCAGCAAATCACAGTAGCGCGGAACGAAGCTAAGTGAAAAATGCCGAATTGCAGTGTTTTTTCGTGTAATAAGAGATCGGAAACATCTAGTAAACAAAAGGATAACGTTACTTTCCATCTGTAAGTATTATTTTGTCTTAATAATAACATATAATGCAATAAATTAGCAAAAAATCAAGAAATATTGTCGATCAACAAATGTTGCCACGAAATCGTACAAGATCTAATTTAGTGTAATTTTTGAAATGGTCATTTAAAAATCTTGACAATTATTTCAAACTTCTATTTCGCATTTGTTATTCATATTACTATTTATTACTGTTTACAATTTATTTTTTACTTTATAAGATTTTTTTACTAAACCCTTTAAAAATTGCTATTTATTATCAAATAATTGATTAATGATATCAAACTTATGTTCCACAAATCTCTTACATTTTTTTCATATCGTTATTCTTTATATTACTATAAAATATTTGCGGGTCAAGTTATCCCGAAAATACGCAATTTTAATTTAAAAATTGGCCACACTGTAGCAAAATGAGGGCTGTGACAGCACAGAAACAAATATCGATATCGAGTTTATGAGTATGTTATTCTGACTATTAATTTTTCAGATTTCCAAAAGATGCAATGACTCGGGATGTCTGGATTCGGGCTTGTGCAAATCATGTTTCGTGGACTCCTAAACGTACTAGTACAATTTGCTCACAGCATTTTGAAGATTCATGTTTTATAGTACAAAGTAATAACAAGAGGAAATTAAAACAATGCGCCTCGCCAACTTTGAAATTAGCAAAGGTAATTTTAAATTTATTTTGGTACTAGGTTTTGGGCGTGACTTTGTCCACGTTTCACGTCTCTCAACTGTATATAGTGGAAAATTGAGATTGTGCAATACCAGAACTTTTATAGATACAAGAAATGTATTTAGGGTGAAACCCCTAATTACCAGCATGCTTCCGCATTTTTATGTAGTTCTGTCTTTTTCTGTTGCACAGATGCTTAATTGTTTACGCGAGTAACTATTTTCGCATACACACTCAAAAGCGCGCATACGCGCGCATGCCGAGCACAACAAAAAATGTGGACGTATGCTAGTTAATGGATTTTTTTTTAAAGCTATTATCTATTTTACTTTTGTATTCACGGGTTTTTAAAGTCCAGGTGTGGTCATCGAGAGATACAGTAACTAGTAGGAGAAAGTATAGGTAAATATTGATAATTTTTTCAGGTTGACCCAGAGAGAGAAGAGTGTGAACCAGAAACTTTTTCATTTAAAATAAGAAAGGTTGAAATACATGAAGATCCTCAACCAACCCAAACTCGAGAATGCAAAACCACCAAAGATCAGCCCTGTACGTCGCAATCGAGAATTAATATTTGTAAGTCACCTAAATTGACTTACGATCCACAATTACAAGATACACCAAGGAAAAAAAAATTAAAACAGCGTCTACAGATGAAAAATAAACAAATAAAAAGACTTCAAACTCAAAAAAGATACTTAAAGAAGAAGGTTGCAGGACTGCAAGAACTATTAAATGACCTGACAGAAAAGTCCTTAATTAATAAAGAAGATCGTTTAGTGTTAGACAAAATTGGTGTAGAGGAAAAAGAGCTTCTTACTAGACAGCTACTTAAAAGTAAGACTGGAAAAATCCCTAGAAACAAATATTCCCCTGAACTTCGATGTTTTGCTTTAACTTTAAATTTTTATTCTCCAAAAGCATACAGATATGTGCGAAAGACTTTTGGAACGTGTTTACCTGCTCCAAGGACTCTAACAAAATGGTACAGTTCCATCGAAGGGAAACCAGGATTTACAAAGGAAGCTTTAGTTGCATTAAAATTACGAGCTGAAAGTAACCCGGACAAGAAAATTTATTGTACTATGGTAATGGATGAAATGAAAATAAAACAATTGACGGAAGGTATAGCAAGCACTCAAAGACATTATGGTTACGTGGACTATGGATTTGACTTTACTTCTGATAATTCTGAAGAAGCAACTGACGCTTTAGTATTTTTATTAGTAGGTATAAATACTACTTGGAAATTACCCATTGCGTACTTTTTAGTAAAAGGCGTAAAAGCTGAACTAAAAGCTCGACTTGTGACACAAGCTTTTCATTTAGTTCATGAAACTGGTGTCGAAATAAAAGCATTGACGTGTGACGGTACTAAAGCGAATCTTGCCATGGCTGAAGAGTTGGGCTGCTGTTTAGATGTAAACAATTTACAAACCACAATTCTAGATCCACAGACGGGGCAACAATGCTTTTTCTTTTTAGATCCCTGCCATATGCTCAAATTAGTTCGTAATGCATTCGAACATTTTAGCTTCTTTGCCCAACCAAACTCAGGAAATAAAATTCAATGGACATATATTCAAAAATTACATGAATTACAGGAAAAGGAACTGTTTTATATGGCAAATAAATTAAAAGCTAATCATATTTTCTTCAAAACAAAAATTATGAATGTTCGCCTTGCAGTCCAGCTGTTCAGTACAAGTGTAGCTGATGCATTAATTTTTTGTAACAATGTAATGACATTGCCCATGTTTGAAAATGTTGATGCGACAGCGGATTTTCTGAAATTAATTAATGATTTATTCGACATCCTCGATTCAAAAACTTGGGGCAAAGGTTTTAAACAAGCCTTGAATTTAAAAAACTATGAAACTGCTTTTGCGAAATTAGATGAAGCAAAAGCAGTTCTGCTGAATTTAGAGACTGATATAAAAAATCGCAAGAATGACTTCAATAGAATCAATCTTTTAAAATCTCCTCGTTACACAGGTTTTCTCGGATTTCTTGTATGTATCGAAAGTGCAAAACGCCTATTCGAAAACTTAGTTTTGGCTTCGAATTCAAAATTAACATATTTGCCTTTACACAAAATTAGCCAGGACCACGTTGAGATTTTTTTTTCAGTTGTCAGAAGCCACGGTGGCTATTCTGACAATCCGACTGCTCGTCAATTTGAATCTATATATAAAAAGCTATTGATCCACACAGAGTTAATACGAAATGAAAGGGGTACGAACTGTATCCCATTAGAAAAAATTTCAATACTCAACTGTACATCAGCAATTGAAAAAATAAATTCTACCTCCCGACAACAAGAAACAGAAACATTTTTAAATGATAACCCATTTGAAGAAAGTAATATTATTTCAGAAATAGAGATCGAAACATACTTGTCCCCTTTTGGAGAAAAGGTTGTGGAATATATAGCGGGATACGTGGTATTTTCTATTATTAAAAAACTTAAATGTAGTACATGTATAAAAGGTTTATGTGGAGAGCCAAATGAAAAAAGTTTAACCTATCAAAAAAGTAGAGGTGGCCTTAAGTATGCATCGAAAGAGGTTATTGATTTATGTCGCCTTTGTGAAGTGGAGATACGGAAACACTTAACTGATGACAAAAAAGTTAGCCCCTCTTGCTCACCACAAAGTGTTACAAACAAAGTTTTAAAACATTATGTTGGCAGACAATTGTTCCCAAACATCGAGAGTCATTATTTTGATAATGATTTTACTGTGCACAATATTGAACTTGCGAAAACGGTAACACAAAAGTATACCAATATTAGAATTAACTATTTGTCTAAGAAGACTGACCCCAAGAAATGCATTAGGCATATTTACACAAAACTAATACACTTTAAAAATCAATAGGTTCTCATAGGTACATAGTTTTTTGTTATAAGTTCTTTGACAAACTTATGAGCGCACTCGCTCGCACGGTTGCAGGTGCAATGTTTTCTAAAATATGATAAAAGTAGTTTATTAACGTGTATAATCTTATTTTAAAGATAATCTTTAAATTTCTTGTCTCATAAGTAAACTTATTCTTTTTGTTATAAGGCTAGGGATAAGGCTGCGATAAATGACAACGCTGTGTCATCGCATCTGCAGAGTCAGCCAAGTTGATAATCTACAATCGTTAACGCTAGTAGAAAACTGATCAAACTGACATCATCTCAACGTTAAGTCACGTGGTCAGAACAAACGAATAGAAAATTCCTAGCCAAGTTCACAATGTAGTTTTATGGTATAAATGGTAACCAAGTTATAATTTTTGTAGAACGAGCGATTGACTCAGGCGCGTCAACATGGCTACCAACTTATCCGAGGCGTTACCGATTGTAGAAAGAGATTCGACACGAAACGGTCGTAACTTGGCTAGGCCTGCTGGTCTTCTTGTGATTAAAAGTATGTGCTAATCAAAATTTATTTCAAATAAAAATTTACAAATTATTTATGCAGTTTTTAACTTATTAATTTTTTTTCTGCAACCTAAGAAATCATATCTTGATTGTCGAGATTTGGACTAGTCAAATGGAACATCATAACATAATATTATAGAGTCACGTCTGTTTGCCATTATCGGGCACAAATTCCAGACTCCGTGCTGCTACTGAGAAATTCCTAATAAGAAAACCAATAACACTGCCCGACGCGGGTATTTAACTCGGAACGTCGTGTTCAGCATTCATGCTTGCGATCCTTAGAGCCTTAGACCATCGAGGCAGTTCTTGTACCGTGGCAATGAATCCTTAAAGACCAACTTTAAAATTACCTATTTAAAAAGAATTGATCTGCATTGAAGATCAATTTGATAAGTAAATATGAAAAAAAAATTCAATAAAGAAGAGCCAGATATAAAAAAAGCTTTTTTATCATAACTATTGGCTGAACTCATCGACAGCAAAATATCGATAGTGTCAAGCACTATCATCGCTTACATAAAAATGACGTTATCTTGTACACTGACAGGGCATCTCTGTGTGTGTTTGTACATGTGCGCGTATAGTTTATGCTTGTATTTGGTTATTTTTTCGTGTGCGTGCGTAACAACGCGATCGAAAATGCATTAGTGTGTTATCACTATTTGTGTGCGTTGCCTCGTCCCCCGCGATGAAAGTGACAGACTTATTCGCATAGATATTAGTGCTCATTGCGTCTCCGGTTGGTTTAATGCTCTAAGATTACAAGGAATCAAATGTTTTGTATATCTAGACGATATCGTTGTTTATGGGAATTCATTACAAGACCATAATACAAAATTAAAAGAAGTATTTGATATATTGTCCGAACATCAGTTGAAATTACAACCGGACAAGTGCGAATTTTTAAAGACTGAAGTAATGTATTTAGGTCATTTGATAACACAGAATGGAGTAAAACCAAATCCAAAGAAAATTGAATCAGTCATGAATTATCCAGTACCAAAAACACCAAAGGATATTAAAGGGTTCTTAGGTTTAGCAGGTTATTATAGAAGATTTATTGAAAATTTTAGTATTTATAGCCAACCCTTAACTAAGCTCTTGAAAAAGAATCAGCCATTTATTTGGACAAGTTTACAACAAAAAATCTTTTGAAATATTAAAAGAACCAATATTGCAATATCCAGATTTTTCACAAACATTTAATTTAACTACAGATGCAAGTAATTACGCTATACGTAGTGTTTTATCACAAGGTCAGATACCAAACGATCTTCCAATTGCATATGCGAGCAGAATTTTAAATAAAAGTGAAGTCAATTACTCTACAACCGAAAAGGAGTTATTAGCAATTGTATTTACTTATTCATTTATTTGCGTAAAACATGGTATAAAGAGGTCTTATAGTAAAAAAATAGAGCAGACATGTTTTGCCAAGATTAAACACAGCATGCAAATATTCAAAATTATAATTGTAGTAACAATTGTATGGTCTGTTAGACACTTTAGGCCATATCTTTATGGACGTAAATTTAGAATAATCACGGATCAGAAACCATTAACTTGGTTGATGAATGTTAAAGATCCAAGATCAGAGATTAGTTAGATGGAGATTACTTTTAGAAGAGTATGATTACGAGATAATTTATAAACAAGGTAAATTAAAACAAAATGCTGACGCATTAAGCAGAATAAAACCAGACTAAAGTAATTTAGAAAAATGCAAAAATGAAAACTTAAGGGTAGTTACTAGAAGCGGAGAAAGTTATTCATCATTTTTAAAAGAAATACAAAGAAAAACAATACTATCAAACAATATAGACGAATATAATGATACAGTACCTAGAAAAGATGATAAAGTAATATTTACGTCATGTGATTTAGACATTTTAAACGACAAACATCTCGCTGATTATAAAACCCTAGTTAATAAGTTAAAGTCGAATAATCCTAAACAATTTAACGTTCTTAAGATAAATGATTCAGAGAATAACGTTTTATTTTTTGTATTTCCAAGAGTAAATTATTGGGATAGTGTAAGCTATGAAGACTTGTTCGAAGCATTTAAAGAATTAAAAATAAAATTATATGAAAACAACATTAAAGAAACCAGTTTCAGTGGATTTTCAAAATTCCATTTGAAATGGCACAAAATCAGAACAATAATAAGATATTTATTTAGAGACATGGACATAAAGATTAAAATATTTCATGACGGTGTCATGACTCCAAAGAGGGAGGATATACCATTGATTTTAGAGGAAAATCACTCAAACCCTATCTCAGGACATATCGCTTGTCCGGAAGAATACAGTATCATGTCAAAATTTGGCACTAACTGACTTAATAATACAATTCGACTAAAAATAGTACGTTCTACCTTTTAAATTAAGTCGAAAATTGCTTTCACCTTGAATTGACAAAGTTGCATCTATATCCTTCTCGCTCTTTCTGTTTCGCTAGAAAAAGGAAGAACGACACGTTCAGTGTTGCTCCTGTCCTTGAACCAGTTTGACCCGTGCTGTTATTTGAAACAGAGTATTATCTATTAATGATACATAAATTCGGTTTTACTATAAGAAGAAAAGTGTATTATTGTGATTTCTTGCTGTATTTTTCGTTAAGTATTTTATTTTCGAAATCCTATTTAGAACAGAGTTTTAACACGAAAATTAACCTATATTCTTCACTATAACGCATCGGTTAGTGTACCCCGCGTTTAAATGAACAAAGTATTATTTTGAGTTATGCCTATGATCTATTAAAAGTTTTGTGTATTTTTTTGTTTGCTACTTTATTCACCATAAGTTGTATCTTATTAAAGTATTATTACAAAATGTGTCTGTGTTCATTTGAATTTTAGTGCATGTTAATGTATCAAACGTAAAAACTACGATGTTCTGTTTACAACCAGTTAATTTAGATAGCAGTTTGTCTAATTCTGTCTATGATCTTCAGTTTCATATTCTTTATTTCAGAATGATACCACAGAAAAGACTAGATTATATTCGAAAATGTATAGTAGCACAGGGTGAGACATCGAATAACCGTCAATATAATTTGAACTCATCCGAAAATCTTAATACTAGCTTAGATGAACAAGGCCCTGGCTACATCGAATGTTTAGAAAATGTTGATTTCGCATGCGAATCTGATCCAAATGGTAAGAATAGTCATTTATTTATAATAGATATTAATAACTTTTACTCGTGGTTTTGCCCGGGTCAATATCGAACACAAGAAGGCTATGTATTTATTATTATTCGGATCTATTCAGCCATTCTGACGTCATTGACTAATACCTAACCATCCTAACTTTCACATTTATAATATTATTAAAATAATCATTATTTTTCTTTTGATCAAAGTACGAGTAACATGAGGAAACCAAAATATTAAGTAGTAATTTAAGTATTGCAATGACAAGTTTTTCTAGTTGTTACGCTAAGCCGCTTTTATGCCGATTCATTTATCAAGTTCATTTTTTTATTTATTTTTCTTATTACAGATAATGTACAAACCAATTTGATTGAGTATATAAATGCTCCAGATCATAATATTCCAGGATCCAGTGCTATTAAAAATTGTTTGAACAACGATGCAAATATTACTGATATTAATGGTGAGAATATATTTGAATGATTTTTTAATCTGGAGGGAGGTTAGGTACTATTCCTTCATTTATTTATATTTAGGTATATTTATTTATCATTTAAATTTTTATTTATATTTTAGGCATATCTAACACTGAAGATCTAAGTGAAGCCGATAAAAGTGATGTACCCGATTTCGATTCAGATGACAGCGTTAAAGATCCGAACTTTAGACATAGATCAGCGTCAATATCATCAACGGATTCAAGTTCATCTTCCAGCTCCAGTTCCTCCAATTCCAGCTCATCATCATCAGCTTCTAGTACACACTCACATTCCGCCCACCGCGAAAACATTCCACCTGCATTACACGTCTTTTGCATCGAAAACATTCCACTTGCAGACTCTCAGATTGAAAACTTGGATTTGAACAAAAAACTCACACGTAAACGACAACGAAATGTTAACGACTGGAAATCGGAAGTCGCGAAACGTTTAAGAAACACAGGTCAAAGCTACACATCAAAAAAACTAAAAAAAGTCATTCCAGCCAGAAAGGTAGGGCCACCATGTGGTGAGAAGTGTCGTCTAAAATGTTCTGCAAATGTGTCAGAAGAAGAAAGACAGAACATCTTTCATGAATATTACAATTTGGGCAACGTAACGATGCAGAGACAATTCATTATTAACAGTACTACTATAATTAATCCGAAATATAAATACACAAATGCGGCAAATCCTAGGCAGAGCAAAAATGCATTTTATTTTTCGGTTCAAAATAATAAAGTACGTGTTTGTAAAACGTTCTTTAAATCAACACTTGCCTTTAATGATCGCGTAATAAGGACTGCCTTTGAAAAGCGTATACCTACAATGAGTAACGTTGTAGCTGTAGATGGTAGAGGAAAGCATGGAAATCATGCCAAAATACCGAATATAATTAAATCCGAAATAAGGGAGCACATACAATCTATTCCGACTATGGACAGCCATTACTGTCGCAGTAATACTAATAAGCTTTATATTGATGGCAGTAAAACATTGATTGATCTCCACAGAGATTACGTTAAGTTATGTCAGACTGAATATAAGCCATATGGTAACTATGTTTTGTATAGTCATATATTTAACTAGCTTCTGCCCGTGACTTCGTCCGCGTCAAATTTTTGCTCCCCTGACCCTTCCCGTCGCATCGATTTGCCTGCTCGTTGCTGCTCGCTCCTTTTGAGTTATAGTGAGTCAACCTTAAAAAATAAACATATGCTCTCGCCGACTTTTTTTTAGAACTTTTTAAAAGGAACAATTCCGTCATACATGATTTTTGCGTTACTTTAACCGTTTACGCAACGCACGCAACGGAAACTCTCAAAAGGAATATATTTTCCCCGTTTTTGCAACATGTTTCATTACTGCTACGCTCCTCTTAGTTGGAGCGTGATGTTATATAGCCTATAGCCTCCCTCGATAAATAGGCTACCCAACACAAAAAGAATTTTTCAATTCGGACCAGTAGTTCCCGAGATTAGCGCGTTCAATCAATCAAACAAACAAACAAACTCTTCAGCTTTATAATATTAGTATAGATAGTATAGATAATGAGTTTAATATTGCCTTTTATTCACCTAAAAAAGACAGGTGTGATACTTGTGAGGCTTTCATGAATGCTACCAGGGAAGAAAAACATCGTCTTAAAATTGAGTATGAAACACATTTAGTTGAAAAAGATCTATCGAGAGCCGAGAAGGAACAAGACAAATTGAAAGAGACCAGTGTGGTTGTTGCTGTCTATGACTTACAAGCAACAATGCCTTGTCCAAGGGGGGACGTAAGTAACTTTTATTACATCTCCAAAGTAAATGTTTTAAATTTTACAATAACTGATTTGAAAACAAAAGATGTTTATTGTAATGTATGGCACGAAGGGCATAGCAATCGTGGTGTGAATGAGATCGCAACTTGCGTTTGGAATTATCTTAACCAAATTGACACAAAGGTTGAGCAATTAGTTGATGTAATATTCTACAGTGATAATTGCTGCGGGCAGCAGAAAAACCGTTTCATGATTTCAATGTACATCTTGGCAGTAAATAGATTTAATAATATTCGTTCTATAACTCACAAATTCCTAATTAAGGGACACACCCAGAATGAGGGTGACAATTGCCATTCTTTGATTGAAAGAAAAATTAAAAAGTCCCTTCGTTCCACAGCGATATATACACCTGATCAGTATTTTACTTTAATTAGAACTGCTAAATCTAACGGTAAACCATTTGCAGTTAATGAATTAACCTATGACAGTTTTTACGATTTTAAAGAAGTGTCATCAAATTTTGGAAAAAACTTTTCCAAAAATATTCAGAATGAATCTGTAAAAATGAATGATTTCAGTATTATTTATGTATCTAACTCAGACCCTGGATCTTTTTTTTACAAAACATCTGACTCTGACACCTCCTATAAGCAAATAAAAGTAGCAGGGTCCACTCGCAGCACTCAAAACGACTTGATGTCACCGAATTTACCTGCTTATTCTGAGAGGATTAAAATTACAAGTAAAAAGAAACAGGGGCTGTTGAAATTAGTTGAAAAAAACATAATTCCTAAATACTATGAAGATTTTTATCAAAATTTATAACTAACTTTTAAGAATGAATACAAATCCTCATAGTACATACTCATTTAAAAATATAAAAAATGGTTTCACTTATTCAATAGGGTATCACTTATTTATTTTTAATAATATTCTTAAGTAAGTACTATGAGGATTTTTTTCTGATTACATTGAGATTTTTTTTTGTTTAATTAGTAATTAATTGTGTTTTTTTTTTCAACGAATAATTTCATTATTTTGTTTGTTTTTTAAGAAAGTTGTTGTTCTTCAAATATTTTGTTCAATATTCTGTTATTTACCAGGTTACACTTTGCTTGCAAAGCGTAAAGTTCCTATTACGTTAATGTAATACTAACTTTTAACATTTTTGAGATTTTTATTTTTGTTTTTACTTTGTTCAATAATGACTGACTAGTTCAATAAGTATCTTGTGATTTTTGTTTTGGTACAAAGACTAGAATTTAGATATAGACTAGAATAATACCTTAAGATTGTTATTCATTCGATTTTTATAAGTCAAGATTGATGTTAAGGTCTTTTTCTAATAAATAAGTGAGAATTGATTTAATTTTTTTGTTTTTTTCATCACTTTATTCGCATTTAAAAATATATAATTACTGTTTTCTTTTTAAACTAAACATCTTTAACAAATGTAACATTCAAAAGAATACAGTCACAAGTGGTAAAAAGTGTAAATAATTTAATAAATACTGGTAAATAGAGTAATGTCTTTAGGGATAATTATAGAGTATATATTTATACATATTAATAATTTTAAAAAAATCTGTTTATCTTATGGATATACCACAATATTTTTAGTTAAAAACTTTAATGGCTTCTCCTTAAAAAGTACGTTTTTAGAGTTAATACAGTATTCTTGCAGGCAAGCGATATAGGTTTTCATAAACTTATAAGAAAATCAAATCTAAATACCATTGGGATTCAATAAAGAAAGATATTAAAGAATTTATTCAGAATTGTAAAACATGCCAAGAGAATAAGTTAGATAGAAAAAAAAGTAAGCAACCGATGGAAATTACATCAACCTCCACGGAAGCTTTTGAAAAGGTTTCAGTAGATATGGTAGGACCCTTACCAGTCACGGAAAGTGGAAACAAATACAAACTAACACTTCATAGAAGTATCGTGTGGTGCCGGACATAAAGAATAACACCACCCCATTTCTTCCCGTGGGTGTCGTAAAAGGCGACTAAGGGACTTACTAGAGAATGGGCAGCAGCGTTCTCTGTGCATTTTACCACCATACTGCGATCGCCAACCCGCCTGCCAAGCGTGGCGATTATGGCAAATCCCCCCAAATTGGGGGAGGCCTAAGTCCAGCAGTGGACGTCTTACGGCTGAAATGATGACTTCAAGATGACTTAACGAAATTTTCACAAGCATATCCTCTACAGCAACATGACGCTACGACAATAGCAGATTGTTTTGTTAAAAACTTTATTTGTAGATTTGGCATACCTGATATTGCTATCAGATAAAGGTGCAGATTTTACTTCTACGTTAATAAAAGAAATGTCCAAATTATTTAAAATGAAAAAAATTAATACTACTTCTTATCATCCGCAATCAAACGGAGCCTTGGAAAGAAGTCATTTAACACTAGCAGATTATTTAAAACATTATATTAATGAAGATCAATCCAATTGGGACAAATGGTTAGATTTTGCCATGTTTTCTTATAATACAAGTGTTCATAGTTCGACTCAGTTTACACCTTTTGAATTAATATTTGGTAGTAAAGCAAAATTACCAAAATCAATTACGAAACCACCTGAATTTAAATATTGTTATAACAATTATTTAGATGAACTTAAATTGAAACTTAGGAAATCTAGACAGGTAGCACGAGAAAAGTTAATAGAATCAAAACTAGCAAACAAACAAACATACGATAAAAGGAGTAAAGAAATTCAATATGAAGTAGGAGATTTAGTTTACATGAGTAATGAACAAGTTAAAACTGGGAAGTCAAAGAAATTATCTCCTTATTGGTTAGGACCATATAAGATATTAGAAGTCAACTCTCCAGTTAATGTTACTATACAAAGTAAGAAAAGAAGGCTAAGAGTTCACACTAATAGACTGAAACATGCGTTTGTTTCAGAATGACCCTGATGATCGTGGTTTTGAAGACCCTCATCATATTACGTGGAATAGAAGCAATTAGTTTAGATTCATACAATGTAACTAGAATAGATAAAGGAGGCATATATTTTGAACATTTAGGTAAGGTTAACCATTACGATAGTGAATGGTCTATGATTAGTTATTTAGATATTTCCGAGATACATAGGAAAATTGATTTTATAGACAATACATATAGTAGAACTAAGGAAATTTGTAACCATAATAAGTTTAGTAAATTTTCGCTTTGTGACACATCAATCACTGTACTTGATCAAATTATTCCTCAACTGTATAATCAAGAAAATGTTTTAAGAGAACTAACAGGTAGAACTGACAACGTTCATAGATCTAAGCGATCTTATATCGATGGAATTGGAAAATTATTCAAGGTACTATTTGGTACGTTAGACGTTAAAGATGCGCAACGTTACGATGATGCTATCAATAATTTAGGTGCGCATGAGCATGATATATTATCTTTATTAAAAACCCAAACTAATATTGTTAGAACAACGATCTCGAATTTTAATAATACCATCACTGATCTTGCTAGTAATCAGAAGATATTTAATAAAAATTTAGATATATTAGCAAATTATACGAAAAGTACTGATGCGTTTATTTTTGATATTAACCTTAAGCAAGATATTGATGAACATTTGTCTTTATTAATACTAATAACATCGGAAGTTAACAATGAAATATCTACAATTATAAATGCAATTCTATTTACCAAAAATAATGCTGTTCATCCAGTAATTATTACTCCTGAGCAATACATAAACGAACTTAAGAAAACTGTGTCACATTTGCCTTTGCAAACCAAGTATCCATTAAGTTTAACGATGAATGATGCACCAGAATTGTTATCATTAGTAAATCTCATATCTTATTATATGAATGATAAACTTGTATTTGTGATTAAAACACCTTTGATTATACAGACTAATTATGAATTGCATAATATCATACCTGTACCTTTAAGAAATAGAGATAATACATTTATATTTATATTGCCTAAAGAAAAATATTTTATGATGTCTAGTAATAAAATGCATTATACTTATATTGAAAATTTGAATGATTGTAAGAAATTAATTAATTAAGGCTACAATGATGTCTGTAACCCGAAGTGAACAATAAATAAATAAATTATAAAATTATAATTATCACGAGATTATCTTTGTAAATTAAATTCACCTTTGTATTCTGTACATGGTAATCCGACATGTGAAACTGAGCTTATGTTTGAAAAGTCTAAAGTTCCTTTAGAACGTGATACTAGAATATCCTATATCGCACACGAACAGTGGTATAAAATGCATAATGAGAATAATTGGTTATTTGTAGTACCACACAAAACAGTGGCTACATTAAGTTGCAAGAATAAAGAACCTGTCGACTTTGATTTAATTGACACTGGAATTTTAACAATCGTAGATAGTTACTAATTGTATACTGCAAGTATTATACTTCAAAGTAAAATCACTGGTTTAACAAGTAAACGAAATTCACTCTTACCTGTTATTGACATAATTTATGATGATTGCTGTAGAAAGATCAAAGATAGAAATATTACTAAAATTGAATTCATTCCATTAAAAGCTCATGAGAAACTAGATATAGACAGTTTGAACTTAGCAAGTCATAAAATCGACCAAATTGATGAATTAATGTCCAAGTTAGAAGAAGATACAGTTTATAATAAGGTTGTTCATAATGTTTATTTCGTGTATATTTTTATGTCCATTGTAAAAATATTAGGATGTTATATTTTGTATCGTGTAGCAAAATATATTTATAATCGTAAGTTCTTTTGTACGAATCGAAGTAGGTTGTTAGCATTAGAAGATTCAAGAAATTGTTGCTCTAGAGTGACAAATTGTATAACTTTAAAGGTTAATAATCATAAAACCGACATAGAATTAGAAGAAATACCATCGACAAGCTCAAACGAAGAAGTTATTGTGAAACCATTGCGTAGGAGCACTAGAGTTGCTCAATTAAAAACAAATTAAATGTATTTTGAGATTATTATATAGATTTAAGGAATTGTATTTATAAATAAACATTAGATAACATGTATGAAATAAGAATTATAAATGATTAATGTATGTAGAAGAAAATATAGATTTCAAAGAGGA
Organism: Aporophyla lueneburgensis; assembly: GCA_932294355.1. Taxonomy (NCBI): domain Eukaryota; kingdom Metazoa; phylum Arthropoda; class Insecta; order Lepidoptera; family Noctuidae; genus Aporophyla; species Aporophyla lueneburgensis. Next base: position 26,390,668 of record OW028735.1, read on the forward strand.
CTGAATATTGTATGTCAGGGAATTAAAAGAGAACCCGTTGTCTTTCTTAAAGGGGGAGGATTGTAATGTATACACATTTAGGACGTCAAAACATCCTGTTATATAAGATATTAAGTTATCAATTGTTTGTGGTTCTCATCGCATTAAGTAACGAGATGACTGTATTCCATTAAGTTGTTGTTTTGACTTTGAAATGTACCTTATCATCGTTAATGGTCCTGTTGATTGTGGGCGCATAAATAAAGTATCCTCTTCCCCACTCAAAGCAGAGTCCTGTCCGATTAGTCGAGCGAGTACCATCCCGGTTCTGTCCGAAGATTGTAGTAACCACGTAAGAACAATAAAGTAGCTGTCGTAACACGCTGTTTATTATTGATAAAGACCCCTTCCGACCACCCGAACATTACACATCTTATTTATAATTTTGTATTCTGTTGATATTTTATTTGTTTTGTTTTGTATTTTGTATTTGGTATTTTTACTTTTGTTTTGTTTTGTATTTTGAGTTTAATTAATTTGTTTTTTATATGTACTTATGGATAACAGAGGTTTAGTAAAATAAGACTGATAATAGTAGTTACCTTAGCAGTTAGTTAGGATTTTCATAATTATTAAATTATTCAATATTTCAGTATTAATGTTTGCCTAATACATATTTAATTTTTTGTTACAATAATTGTTTCTTTTAAATGTTAATTAGATTAGTAATAAAACTAGGTAAATACTTGAAATAAACGAATTTTAATCATGTAATCTTTATCAGGCACTAAATGGATAAGTAAAAACATACATTTTGAACCAACATGCGAAATGGGTGTAGGATTTATAGTGTGGAACATCTCTATCTTTATAGTTGTTTGATGGACACCTCTATAGCTGTCAAAAAGGGAGATATTAGTAGGTTAGATCCGGAGTGAGACTAAAGGCGTGTTTGGAAGTAAACCAGTATTATTATTCACTAGAAGACCTCTACAGACTCATTGGCAACGAGTAAAAAAAAAAAACCACGAAGACATGGCGATGGCAGTGGCCGAGTATGCGGTTGGCGCTGCGGGGCCTAAATTCGAGCCTTACCTGGAACCAGATTCCGTGAACGAAAGATGGCTGTCATGGATGCGAAATTTTAACTATTATTTGGAGGGACAGATCGGACTGTCGACAAAACAAAAGGTGGCACGACTTTTACATCAGGCTGGTCCAGAAGTTCAGGAGATATTTGAGAGCTTAGAAGACCGTGAGGAAGATGTCGGAAAAGACGATTTTGAAAAAGCGGTTGCCAAATTGAACCAATATTTTGCACCTAAAGTTAAACTAAATTATGAGAGGCAGATATTTCGAAGCCTGAATATGGGGGAGGGAGAGACAATTGACAGTTTTTGCGTGCGTCTGCTTAGAAAGGCAAAATATTGCAAGTTTGCCAACAAGGAAGAAGCAATTTGTGATCAAATTATTGAAAAATGTAACAACAGGGAGCTAAAAAGAAAGTTTTTAAAGAAAGAGTTAGCGCTAGAAGCTATAAATTACTAGAAGTAACAAGAATATAGGAAATGGAAAAACAAATGTCTAATGTGACATGCAAACCTGCTGAGACTCACAAGGGGAGTGTCAAACTTGGGAATCACAGATTCCCATCACATTTATATATATTGTAGGCCAGGGTCCCCTCAATAAATATATAAAGCGGCAAGACGCCATTCGTTTTTATTATTGAGAAATTTCAACTCAAAGTTCTATATGTAACTTAAGTAGAAGGAACCTTTTTACCGGTTGCAGCAATGGTTCCGTGGCGTAGTGGTAACGCTCTTGCGTACTGAGCGACCGGACGGCTGTTCAAGTCCCGGTTGAGCCCTGCCCTACAATATAATATAAATGTGATGGGAATCTGTGATTCCCAAGTTTGACACTCCCCTTGTCAGTCTCAAGCGCTTGAACAGAAGGAAGTAAGCTTAGTGAAACCGAAAATGGGAAATCAAAAATGCTTTAGATGTGGATATACAGGACATTTTGCTAAAGATGCCCCACTATGGACAAAAAATGTGAAAAGTGTGGGCTGAAAGGTAATTTTAAGAAACAATGCAAAACACAGGAACCAAAGAAGAATTAAAAGAAAAACAAGAAAAGATATGTAAAATATGTAGTAGAAGAAGAATCAAACAGTGAAAGTGAATCAGACAATGAATGTGAATGTGATTTGGCATGCAGATAGGTAATTAGGTGAATACAAAGGAATACATCAGAAACTTGTAAATTTTTATCATTTTTTTATAATTTTTCACTTAATTGATTCTATTAGGAACACTTATAACAAAAACCATTTGGTATTAATATTGTTGTAAATTGAAAAATGACGTTTTTTGGAAGTTAATATCTAAATAACCGTTTGAGAGGTGTTTATGAAATTTGGAGCACGTATGTCGCAAGTCTTACTATATGAGCCAAATTTGACACGTTTATGTGAAATAGTTTTTGAGTTATGAGGGGGTCAAACATGGCTCCAAATGGTTCGTGTAATATTATTTTATTTTATTTTATTAAAACTTTATGCACAAGTAAAACTACTGTACAAAGGCGGACTTAATGCCTGAGGCATTTTCTACCAGTCAACCTTAGGGTGATGCAGAGAAAAACATGGCAGGTGCAACATAAGGGATAGATAACTCGAAAACAATGAATAATAAATACATACATAGATACATACATACATCCATATCACGAAAATGAACTTTGTCTGGAGACATAACGATCGGTAAAGGAGACAACGAACCCAGCAAATCAGCGCTGGGCTGCTTCTGCCAACTTCTTCCGAATATGCTCTCGTACTTTCACTTTAAATGATAACTGACAGGTTGCCATCCTGATGCTCAGGGAGCGCATTCCAGAGAAAGACCACCTGAACAAAGAAAGAAGAGTAAATGAAACGAGAGCGGTGAGAAGGACATCGTAGAAGGCGATTGTTGGTGGAACGAAGATTTTTACTATGCGCAGAGCACAAGTAGTGAACCTGGGAAGTAAGGTAGGAAGGAGAAGTGGGTTTTTCGAGTATAGAAAATAACACTGACAGAGCCCTCAACTCTCTGCGCTGACGAATGGGTAACCATTTTAAGAGCAACCGGTGTGCGGACACGTGATCATACTTACGAAGATTGAAAACGAATCGAATGCAGTTATTCAGAAGGCGGTCAAGTTTATCGAGGAGATCTGCATTCAGGTCGTAGTAACACACATCGCTATAGTCAATTATGGGAAAGATTAGGGATTGTACAAGTGTTGCCTTTATGTGCGATGGGAGAACGTTTTTCAACCGGTAGAGCGACCGCAACGTTCCGGTGACTTTTTTACTAACAGTCGCGACCTGCTCTCGCCAGTCAAGCCAAGTGTCAATATGTAGCCCAAGATCCTTAACGTTGGAGCTAAGCGGGATGATAGAATTGTCGAATATTATGGGTGGAACCGTTTGGCCGCTCAACTTCCTCATACTGTGGAGGCTCCCAATAACGATAGCCTGACATTTTGTAGGGTTAACCGCCACCCCAAATCGATCTGACCAATTTTTGACAACTTCTAAGTCTCGGTTTAGCTCCACAATTGCATCGGAAATATTGTCAACATCTGCCTGACAGTAAAGCTGCAAATCGTCGGCGTAAAGATGATACGCAGTCCGAAGCAGGGTAGTAATGAGGTTAATAAAAATGGAGAATAAAAGAGGAGATAAAATACCGCCTTGGGGGACGCCAGCTGCAAGATCGCACCAACTCGACGAAGAGTCTCCAGCACGAACAGACTGCTGACGCCCTTGAAGAAAAGAGGCAAACCATTCCAGTACCTCCGGAGAGACCATAAGATAGGAAAGGATGGATAAAAGGACTTCGTGACTGACGGCATTAAAAGCATTGGAGAAGTCAATTAGCACTAACACTGTAACTTTAGTGGCTTCCATTCCCCGCCTTATATCGTCAGTCACTTTTAGGAGAGCTGAAACGGTACTGTGCCCGGGCCTGAAACCAGATTGAAACGGACTGATGAGGGAGTTGCGGTGAATAAAGTGGGAGAATTGTTTATGTACACTGGCACTTTAGATAGAAAGGGAAGGATGGAAATTGGACGAAAGTGACTAGCAAGAGAGGGATTGGGCATCTTAGGCAGAGGCCGAACAAGGGCTTTGCGCCACTGGGAAGGGAAAACACCGGTGTATAGTGAACAGTTTATAATGTGGGAGATTGCAGGGAGGAGTTGATCAAGAGCCGCTACAATCATATGACGGCTGATATCATCGAAGCCGACGGCTTTGGATTTAATGGAAAGGATAGTCTTTTTGATCTCTCCCGGGTCGACTGGGGTGAAGACAAAGGGGTTAATATTGGGACGCGCCAGACCAGCAAGGTAGTCAAGAGTCTGACATTTGGTTACACTATCAAGAGTGGGAACAGTGGAGAAATGGCGATTTAGGTCGTCCAAACCAATAGTGTGGGGAAGGTCCGAATGCTGCGATTTACCGATTCCTAAAGTTCTAAGAAACTTCCAAATATCGGCAGGCGAAGAGGAAGTGATATTATCTAGAATGTGGCGGCGTTTAACGTTGCGTATCATCTGCACCCCTAGCCAAGTTGATAATCTGCAATCGTTAACGCTAGTCGCTCAACGTTAAGTCACGTGGTTAGAACAAACTAACAGAAAATTCGCAGCCAAATTCACATCGTTCAAAATGATAGAATGATTTTTTATCGTTTCTTTAACGTTCAACGCTAAATCCTTTGTTATAATGTGTCGTTTTTCTAAAGACATTGTAGAACGAGCGGCCGTCTCAGGCGCTTCAACATGTCTACCAACTTATCGTTTTCTACAATCGCTGACACTGAGGCGTTAGCGATTGTAGAACGGTAAACGTTTGTGACTTGGCTAGGGGGGCTGGTTACACCGATTTCTAGCAGCTTTAAAAACGGCCCAGTTGTCCTCCGAGCGATCCTTTTCCTTTTCCGAAACGCGCGGTCCCTCCGTCGCATTGCCATCCGAACTCCCCTCCCTGTTCATCCAGGGTGCAGGCAATCGCTTTAGCTTTACTTTTTTATAGGAGCATGAGCGTCATATAGTTTGACCACAACATCGTTGAAAAACCTGACTTTCTCGTCAATTGAAGCAGCTGTTTCCATGGGCGACCAGTCAATGTTGGACGCATCTTGTTGAAGCCTCTCACTATTCATACGCGCAAAGGCACGCCTGTACTGGAACGTAGGTTTAGGCTTAGGAGGTTTAAGGAAATAAGATAGGAAAATAAGGTCGTGATGGGAAAAGCCAGGAGCATGGAGTTGCCCATGTGAGGACACTAGGGAAGGATTAGAGGTGAGGATCAAATCAAGCCAAGTGTCATCGCCAACTAGATTAAGATGAGTTGGTTGTAGAGGCAAAACATGCAGACTGGCAGACTTGATTAGATGCAGAAGTTTACGGGACCGAGGGGAATTACGGACAAAGAGGTTGGTATTCAAATCCCCCATAATTATGTGATGTGCATACTCCGAACCCAAAGATTCAAGTACCGATTCGAATTCGGTGAAATAATCAATGGAAGGGGGGCAATAGACGACGCCAGGGACAGTCTTAGCTCCTTTGACGCAAACCTCAAGGAAAAGAAACTCTGCGGACTCATTGGGAGAAGAAGAAGCTAAAATTTTAAATGGAAGATTATCACGAAGGTAGATAGCTATACCACCCCCTCGCCTACCGATGCGGTCATTCCGAAGAAGAACGAAACCGGAAAGCGAGTAAGTGGTAGAAAGCAAGTGTGGTTGGAGCCAAGTTTCTGAAATAAGGACGGCGTGAACATCATTGTCGGTAAACGTATCACATAGTTCATCATGGTGACTAGGAATACTCTGAGCATTAAGGTGGCATACATTAAATACTCGGCCAGCATTATGGCTGAAAGTTTGGCGTAACTGAACATTTAACGTATCGGGAAGAGAAATGAAACTTTCATCGCTGGAAGAGGCACTTGATTCGTTGGCAGACTAAAATGATTCGTTATCTGATGTCATAGATATAAGAAAATAAATATATATATGTATATTAAATAACGCTAAGAAACACTACACAAATGATTGGCACGAAGTTTGCATCTCTGCACCACCCGCCAGCTCACAACATTAACTAAATCTAAAAACTAGTTAAACTAATTAAAGGCGAAAACACACATAAAACCGTGTAACTGAACACATAATGGTAAGGAACACATTGAGAAAAAAAAAATGATGAAAGAAGCCAAATAAATAAAACAGGAAGAAATCGTGAACGTATCCGATTAAGAATACGGCACTTGTTGGCTGTACATAGTCTGTGGAGATTTTTAACTTTTGTATTTGACATTTGACGTTTAAACAAAATAAAATTTATAGTAAAAACATGAGTTGTTGTGGGTAAAATACTATTATTCTCTAGTGTCCCAACTAAATTGATTACACTTGTATGGAAATTCAGTTACCTAGTACTTATAGGACTAAAAATGTCACACTAAAAGGAAGGCGTAGAAATATTTTTCTACTGGTAAGCAATTCAATAATAACAATATCATGCAATTATTTTCCTAGTAAGTAAAACAACATGATACCATTACTAATCCGATCTGTTCTGCAGATTGTCTCCAGCGCCTTGGGCTTTTGGATCATGGATCTTCGGATACTTCATGAGCAGAGGATTTAGCTCATCCATTGGGGACACTTTGTGCCTACTTCCGTCAAAGGCCTTCAGTATAATAACACCGTCCTGAGTCCAACACGATCGCATTCCGAAGTGAAGACGCGCCTTTCCAAAGATGGATTGCCTGACTCTTGTCAAGAACTCCTTTACTGAGATGGATGTTCCCTTCAGCCGTGTCTTAGCTTTCCAGACTACGGATTTGTCAGCATAGCTTGAAAACCTCACCAGTATGGGCCTGTCATGCTCTTTATTGGCTGCGCCAAGTCTGTGACAGACCTATATGGAGGATGCAGAGATGCTCTTGAGGGCCAACTTATTGTTGAATATATCAAGGATGACTGCAGTGCTGTCTTCATCATCAACTTCCGCAACACCTTGCAAAATCAGTGCCTTTCGCCTATGCCTTGTCTCCAATCCATCAACCAACTTAGCACAATCACTGATTTGAGTCCGGAGCAACCCAAGCATGCTGAAAATGAGTTCTCTGAAGGTCCGGAACTCCTCAGCCACCCTTGCCACGGTGTCCTTGGCAGGTACAGCACATTGAATTTGAGCTTCTAGTGCTTCCATTTTACGAGTGAAGGTCTCTTCCAGGCTTTTTTGTGCAGACAATACCTCAGCAAGTTGTGACATAGTGATCCACTAGTGCCTAAGTGAGTTTGTAGTGACTGTTTAGATATTACACACGGTGCTGCTCGCCAGTTCTGTTACTTGAACTTGGCTTGACACGCTACCGCGTGTCTAGATAACTAAGTGTAAATGATTTCTTTTGTATAAAAAATATTACAATGTTACCATATCAAAATTTGTTTCATTTATTATCATATTTTAATAATAAATTACCTATAATGTAATATCTATTTGTTCAAAGTAATTTACTAAAATAAATTACTAAAACATACAAATAATAATAATAATAGGCCCGACTAGGATTCGAACTCACATCTATCCGGATCACATTAGCGAGTGCAGCCTCGTTACCGATCTAGCTAATGTTAACTTATATTCACTAGTTGAAATTTTGCATTACTATGAAAAAAATAATCAGACTGCGATAAAAAAAACAAGTTACTGATATTGTCATCCTTGTCTAGCATTGACCACATCTATAACTACTCGTAGCGCGATGCTACATGACATGTTAATTTGTTAGCGTTGGAACACCACTCACACTGATAAATATGCGTATGTGTGTATAGGCGCCGCAGCTCGTATAGCGCAGGCGATAATGGTAATTGCGGTCTAAGTGGATTTCTGGCCGTTGACTGTACATACGCGGGCCTCGTTGGAGCGCCAATTTGTAGTGAGACTGGTAACGGTTTTAATGGCGAAAACACTTGGGTGCATGAATATAATTTATTGTCACAGTATTATATGGTTTACACATCAGATCACAAAGTAAAAAAATCTAGAACTAAGGAATACGACATCGTGTCCGTTTGCGACAGCAGCGGTGCGTATCGGACTAAGCGCGCCAGCGCCAGCGCGGACCTGCGGCGTTGCGCGGCGTGCATCGTCGAAACCTACACTTGCCTATGGTTTACCGCGCGTGCGTTTTGTTGTTACAATGTATAATTATTAATCTAAGTAAATTAGTTAGTATGTTTCGGACAGCATATCGGGCGCGATTCAATATCATCCTATTCACCTCATTAGTTTTAATCTTTATCCCATTTGTATTACTGAATCTTTATAATCTTAGTTTATCTCATTCTCACCCCAACCTCGAATATTGGTCCTTCGAGCCGATCTTTATAATGTCGAAAATGGATGACATTTTAGCGACTCAACAATAACTAATAGAAGCCGTGGATAGGCTCTTCACCAATTTCAAGAAGGATGGTGCAGAGCGCAAGACCTCAGACTACTTACGTCGCCGATTAGCCACCTTGGAACAATAATTTGCAGAGTTCCATTCCGTTCCAGGTGATGAATCTCATACATATTTCAGTACTAAACAATACGAACAAATGAAGGAAAAATATAACTACATTAAAACTACTATTCAAAACTATAACCCCCTCGTCTGTCTGTTTGACCGCAATCCCTCGAATTGAAACATCTTACGTTTTAACCTACTGCCGAATCTCAGACCTCGAATCTCGCATATCTTGCTGCTTCTAAAACCCTGTTCATGAAGAGAGTAAAGCCGAAGGTCAAAGTGAGCTACCAACTTTAAGGCTATCTTGAGAACATCTTCCAATATAGACCTTGATCTCGTCACGAAAAAATGGGAGTTTGAGGACATCCTGAAGACAACACAATCTCGTTGGGCGGCTATTGACTCACTTCATTGGGAGCTGGACAACGAGTATGGCGGATCAAACACCGAGTACGAAGAGCAATTTACCCATTATGAGAAATATTATAACAAAATCAAGAAAGACATAAATAAGAAAATGTGGTCCGTTGCGCATTTTGAAAAATCTACTCCTATAACGGAGATAGTTACCTTTGATGGTAACTACAATAAGTGGATTTCCTTCAAAGACCTTTTTACTGAAGCAGTGCACAACAACCCATCTTTGTCGAATGCACAAAAGATGCAGTTTCCAAAGAGTAACATCAAAGGTGAGCCCGAAAAATTGTTCCAGCACCTCCAAATAAGCTCCGACAATTATCCTGAATGCTGGAATATCCTCAATCATCGTTATAATAATAAACGACAGATTTTCACTTCTTATCTTAACAATCTCATGAACATCCCTGCAAACCAGCAACAATCATCAAATCACATAAAACGCATTCACGACACGACGTACGAGAGCGTAAATGCTATCAAGAATCTGGGAGTCGATGTGTCTTCCTGGGATCCTTTCCTAGTATGTATATTGTCTCAAAAACTGGACTCAGAAACATACGAGGATTATCTACAAGCCTTAAAATCCCCGCGAGAGTTGCCCGTCTTGGAAGATTTCCTTAATTTCTTGGAAACTAAGTTTATGTGTGGAATTATCAAGCTCCAGATATTAGAAGATTATCTCGCCAGAAATATCACCAATAAATCACATAATAAATATCACTATGCCAGAAGTCTCAGGCAATTTGAAGCTATTAAGAGAAGTCTTGAGATCATGAAGCAGAGTGAACCTTTGAGCACCAGTATCTCCTACTACGACGTCATCAGTATACTGCTATATATCTTATCATATTGGGAATCTTGTTATTGGAAGTAGCTTACGGCTTTAAATGTTGGCGAAAAAGGCAACGTAAAAGAAATCGTTCCACTTCTACAGCAGAATGGTCATCGGTCGCCTCTGCGACGACTGCGTTGCCATCTCCACACACCGTTACAGAAAGTGTTGTGATTAAGTGTAGTGAAATAAGGGAAAAAAGGCAATCTAGTAGTATAACAGTGAAAAGTTATTCTAAGCGACTAGCTTTGTCTAGTGAGTGCTTACAAAAAAGTGAAGATAGAGGTTCTTCACCAATCTTTCGTGTGTTTTCTCTTCCTGATTTACACTGTAGCGATTCCGTTTAATTTGTAATGTTACTTTAATCTCATCTTTTAACATAACTAACCCTACATAACTATTTTAGTATTACTTGAATATTGTGTTGACCTTGTTAATATTAAGTGAATTACCCATTTAACTAAAACTATTTACTAACCTCACCTTTTTTTCGGTCGGGAGCATGTTCGGGTCAATCACCGAAAAATAATAAACATGTCAGCGTAATTGCGACACCGCGCTCTATAGGCATTGAATATTTTATGTATTAATCTAAGTAAAACAGTCAGTACGTTTCGGACAACATATCGGGCACGACTCAGTCTCATCCTTTCACCTCATTAGTTTTAATCGTTACCCCATTTGTATTACTGAAATATAGTTATCTTTATAATCTTTAATCTTACAAGGGGACGGCACGACCTTGGGGAAACGGATTTGAATGAAATTTCGTGTAGTGGTAGTATACCATGTGGGTACTACCACTGTGAAATATTTCCGTCCAATGCCCACTAGGAGCTGAGAAAAACGCATACAAAGTTCAGCCCGCACTTGTATAAGTTACATTATATTCCGCTCGAGCGTACCGTGGCGTAAGCGGTAATGCTCTGGACTCGTACTCCCGTCCCGCCTGTGCAGGTTCGAGTCTAGCTAGTTGACTTTTTATTTCCTTTTTTTGTCGTATTTTTTTTTAATTTTCGTTTTATATAAACTATATGAATAATTTATTAAATAAACTATATATTTTTTTATCATATAAAATATGTATAAATTAAAAATTATAAGCCGGCACACCTATGTGCTCTAAACTATCGAGTGTAGCGCAAAATGTATACCTGCTCTGGACATAACAATAGAGTAGGGTTGGGAAATTATATAAATTTAATAATTTATGTAGTTTATGTAATAAATTATTAATACAGTTTATATAATACAAAAAATTAAAAAAAAATAAGAAGAAAAAAAGCAAACAAAAAGTCAAATAGCTAGACTCGAACCTGCACAGGCGGGAGTACGAGTCTAGAGCATTACCGATTACGCCACGGTTGCTCGAGCGGAATTTAATATAACCTATACAAGTGCGGGCTGAACTTTGTATGAGTTTTTCTCAGCTCCTACTGGGCATTGGACGGAAATATTTTACAGTGGTAGTACCCACATGGTAAACTACCATTACACGAAATTTCATTCAAATCCGTTACCCCAAGGTCGTGCCGTCCCCTTGTTAGTTTATCTCAATCTCACCCCAACCCCGAACACTCAGTAATATGACATTATCCCTCATATACCATATCATCCCTCATACTTCTAAGCTCAGCTCAAAGGCTCGTATGTGTTTTGTGTTAATTCATCAATTCAAATGAGATGGGACAATTTTACATTATTGTGACAATGTTCCATGAATATGACATTGTCCCACCTCATTTGAAGTGCTACAATGTACCACCTCGCCAAGATGAATGAGTTACTCATACAAACTCATCGAAATTGCTTGTCCTACCCAACACTACACTGGAATCCGTTTAAACGTTAAGGCAAAAAGAATCGATTAGCCATCCATCCATCCTAGGGTTACTATGATAGATGGATGGGAAATTCCCGGAATTTTATGTGGTGTCCCGTGCCCGGTAATTATATTTTACGGGCCCGGATTCCAGACACATACTAATTTTTTGATGTGAAACATCTATAGCTGCAAGTAGTGATGGTAAATTTCCGAGAATATTCTCATTGCGAGAACTTTGCTGTTAAGTTCTCGAGAATATTCTTTTGGAAGGGAATTTATCATTTTGTTCTGCATCACTTGCTCGCTGCGCTCGACAAGTGATGCAGAACCCCCAATTATATTTACGGTCAACGATACAATTTGCAATGCAGATTGAATATTGTATTTCATTCTGACGCGCGTTGTCGAACTGGAACTAGCTGTGATTATCTAAACTACAATATCAAAATCGATCGCTGAGCATCGTTACATCGAAATGACGTGATGAGCATCTTGTACTAATGATTGTCCGCCTCACTCCAACCTCCAACCTCCAACCCAACCTCCTCGTACGAAGTGTGACGACTGTTCATATTATACAGATTGAATTATGGTTGTATCGTCGCTTATTTGATTAATCGAAATGAATGACATGACGAAAGTGTGGCGAACATTCATAGGTAGAACAATGTTGCGTACCGTTTATTATCTGTGCGCCTAATGGAATGCGCGTGTAACGAAGTGACATCTGACTTGTCATTTTTTGACGTTGACACTTGACAGCGCTCTTGATTTGCCGCTAAAATAGGTCGGTCGCCTGTTGAAACCCCGCGACGCGTTTGTTGAAATTAATCCCTTTAAATCGATCCGTTTGTGACAATTAGTCGTGATCCAATTGTATTAATTAACCGGTCGTTTTGTGGACAATCTGTCATGACCCGATGGTTGAGTGTGACGCTATTGTGAATGAGTGATTTGAAGACCGCATGCTGTGACCTCCTCCAGCCTAATTGGAAGCAGATTGTTACCAGGAGAATACTCATAACGTCACGACACGATACACATACACTCACTTACATACACGGATCCAGGTAATCCCAAGAAGCAGGTGGTGTCGCCCATCAGGTGAGTTTCTTTTGTTGTATGGTAAGTGTTTGATTTGATTGTAGTTTGGCTCCGCGCACGGCGGACTAGTTCGCTCGCCACTTCTTGTCTCTAGAGCCCCATGGTTAGCACGCTTCCACATAATAATTAAAACCTTATGTGGGCCTAGTCTGGCAGCGTACATTTTGGTAGCAGAGCGTGGTTTTAACCTACAAAACCACCAAATTGGTAATTTTACAGTAGGCTAATTACTTGGCAGTCTCTATAAGGGAAGTAGTAATTCGCTGTAAATGTTTGTTAATGGTAATTAATTGGTATTTGAAATAATTTGTTTGAATTTATTGAGACGGGTAACCTGATGTTGCCAAAGTCAGCCGGGCTAATAAAGTGGATTGGATTGGGCTGTGTTGCACCCCCTTGTTGTAGCCCCTTTTTGTGTCTGACCTCTGTGTTGTATTGAATGTCAGGAAGACATTAAAGTATTGAGTTTGTACCATTGATATGGTTATTTGTGAAAATTAATATTTGAAAAATTATTGGCATTTTTGAGTATTACCATTGTTTTGAGTTGGAATAAAGGTTCATTATTGTTGTACCATTAACAAAGTGGTTTGTGAACTTAACTTTTGGAATTGGATAGAATTTGAATATTTGAATTGAATATCATATTGACAGTTTTGAACGTTGATATTGGTTTGAATTAAAATAAAACTTTATTTTTGTTCATTGAATTGAAAGCAATAATTTGTTATTTCTTGAGTTGCTGATTAGTCAGTTTGGTAGTTTGATTGTTTGCTTGTAGTTATTTTGTTATTTATTGTTTGAACTTTGTTACTTAATTACTTTGTTTGGTATATTGAATTGTATTGTTTGTGCAATGGCATACAAAGCGGTGAGAGAGGCAATCAGTGGATTGACCACACAGCTGCGGTGGTTCGCTTCAGCTGCAGCGACCGCTGAGCGCCAGGATCTTGAGGGGATCACTCTTGCTCGGTTCGAGCAGTTGAACTTGAGACTCGGCAACGTTGATGCTCTGCTTACCCGCTACAACGAGTACATTTGTGATGTGGCTCTGGAAGTGCTGGATCAAGCAGCACGTGACAAGGTCCTTGCTGACTACGACCAGATCTTGGACCTGGGGGATGTCATTGGTCAACGTGCTCGGGAAATATTGGAGAGCCGGACACCTGTCCAGGTCAAACCGGAGACCTCGGTTGTTTCAGGTCCCGGACTATTGAGTAGACTGCCTACTTTGGAACTGCCACATTTTGACGGTCGTCTGGACCACTGGTTAAGTTTCCAAAACCTGTTTGAAAGTTTGGTTGATGCACGCTCGGACCTCAGACCCGCCCAAAAGTTGGCCTATTTGTTGTCCGTCCTGGAAGGTGAGGCCCGAGCCTTGGTGCAGCATCTGTCTTTGACTGACTCAGCCTACCCTACCGCTGTGGAACTACTCACCCGGCGGTACAAAAAAAAAACGTTGTTTGGCTGACGTTCACATTGATTTTGGGGTTACCGGTCATTACTGGATTGTCAGCATTGCGTACTGACCTGTTGAACCCGTTGGTGGCAGCGACCAACGCTTTAAAGCAATTGGACTTGCCGGTGGACCAATGGTCTTACCTTTTGGTGCACGTTGTGCTGCAACGGCTTCCTGCCGATTTGAGGGCTCGTTTCGAGCAAAAGTATGGTGGGGATAGTGTCACACATCTCCCCCCATTTGATGACCTCGTCCAATTTTTGGAGGATGAGTGTCGGTTTGTGGACAACTCTGGCGTTGCCACTGAGTCATGCCAGCCGTCTTCCCGGCCACGAGACCAGGGACGGACTAGGGCTCGCGGGCCTGTTGATGGTCGCCCCGCCGCTCGTTTTGCTGGCACCCAGAGTCGTCCTGGTTGTGAGTTTTGTAGGGACACGGGGCATGGCATGGCAACTTGCGCGGCCTTTTTGAAGTTGCACGTGAGTGCCCGCCGCCGAATTGCCAATGCACGCCGCCTGTGCTTCTCTTGTTTGGGGGCTCACTTCCATCGGGACTGCCCCAACCCCCGCCCTTGTAGAATTTGTAGGGGGTCCCATTTGGACATTTTGTGCGCTAACGCGAACCACGCTGGCAGACCAGCCTCTGATGAAGGTTCGCGTACGGGGGGGTACCATGGAGTTGGTCACCGGGCTTCTGCCTCGCCGGTTCAGAACCGGGGAGAGGCCGCAATTTCGAGCGCCGCACTCCACCCCCCGCGCAAGTTGATCGGGAGCCGCGCGACCGCCATTTGGTCTCCCCGCGTAAAGGCGATTACGCAGTTGTTGCTAGGCAGCGCTGGCCAGACCAGCACCGCCTTCCCTCCCCTCCATTGGCGGAACGTCCCCGGTTGGAGTCACGCCCCCCGCCATTCGGGCATCCGGTGGGATATGCCCTTCCAGCGATGGCGCGTGGCTCGGGACACCGCGCGGACGAGGAGTTTGAACTCCATCCTCGTCGGGAAAGACTTGGGTCTGGGTGTGGCGATCGGTCGCCGCCCAGGCATTGTTAGGACATTGGCGCCTGCCCCGCTAAGGTACCCCTCAGATTGACACGGTTTTGTTGCCAACGGCATCGGTCAGGTCTGGGGGCCCACGGGGGACTCTGTTGTGGTCCGTGTCATTATGGACATGGGAGCCCAGGGTTGCCTTTTGTCTATTGTTTTGTTGTTTTGTTTGTATTGTTTTGGGCAAAATTGTTTTCTTGAGCGCCTTTGGACTGCGGGACTTGGCTGGGACGAGCCAATTCGGGAAACCCTGTTGGAAGATTGGCTCCAATTTGTATCCGCACTCCCTGCAGTCAACGAGGTCGTGTTACCCCGCGCTATCCTCCCCCCTGGGAGCTACTCTGCTACCCTTGTTTGTGATGCGTCTCCGCACGGTTATGCAGCTGTTGTTTGTCTGCGCACCGTCTGCGCACAGGCCAGGTGAATTTGTCACTGGTCTTGGCCAAGAGCAAGGTGGCCCCCCTCCGGACGGCACTGACCACCCCTAAGTTGAATTGTCAGGGGCGGCGCGTCTTGTGCGTCTATTGAACCACGTTGCTCACACTTTGGGTGGAACTGTGGACATTCGGGCTTCTTACGCCTGGACGGACAGTCAAATTGCTTTGTGTTGGTTGAAGACGTCCGTCCACTCTTTGGAGGTCTTTGTTGCGTACCGAGTGTCCCAGATTCAAAATTTTGATACGCCTTTGATTTGGAGGCCCTTGCCTGGAGATTTGAACCCAGGCGCCGTGGCCTCACGTAGGTGCATGGCACCCCGCCTGTTTGCTTACCCCCTATGGTGGGGACCAGACTGGCTGACTCATCCCGAGGATGATTGGCCTCGATCGCCAGTCTTGATGTCGGGTCCTTTGCCCGGGCTCAAGGTGCTCGCTGTTGGAACAAAGGACCCTGAGTTTGTTGAGTCGATTTGGCTCCCTCGACAAATTGTTGGATTGTTTCTCTGATGTTGAATTGTTGGTGACTGATCGTCACATTAAGAACTCGCATGCCGGTTGCAATGCGCTGTTGGCCATTCTGCAGCGAGAGTTTTGGATATTGTCGGGAGCCGTTAGTAAGTTGAACCCCTTTTGGTCGATACGGGTCTTTTGTTGTTTGGTTGTTAACGGTTGAGTCACTCTAGCCTTCCTTATGGGGTCCGTCACCCCCTTTTGTTGCCTAAGGAGGGCCATTAAATTGTTGTTGTTGTTGTTGTTTGTTATTGTTTGACCCGCCAGCCTGCCCCCATTGGGGGGGTATTTTGAGGCCGCGGTGAAGGCGGTTAGGGACTCTGGCGCAGATTGTTGGGAGACACCGTTCCCACCTTTAAGGAGTTAGCTACGGTATTTTGCCGCATTGAAGCTGTGTTGAACTCGCGTCCATTGTGCCCGCTGTCTTCGGACCCGAACGTCTTGGAGGCCCTGACCCCGGGCCATTTTTTGATTTGACAGCCACTTGCCGCCCTGCCGGAGCACCCTTTTGTCGATGTGAGCCAAAATCGGCTATCGCGGTTTCAGTTGGTGCAGCAGCCCGCTCAGAGTTTTTTTGAAGCGTTGGAGCTTGGAGTATTTGCACATCCTCCAGCAGCGCGTCAGGTGGACTGATAAAACGCAACCTTGTCGGGATTGCCAAGTGATTAGCGGACGGGAAGGCCCGTCCGGGGGGGGTAGATGTTGCGTACCGTTTATTATCTGTGCGCCTAATGGAATGCGCGTGTAACGAAGTGACATCTGACTTGTCATTTTTTGACGTTGACACTTGACAGCGCTCTTGATTTGCCGCTAAAATAGGTCGGTCGCCTGTTGAAACCCCGCGACGCGTTTGTTGAAATTAATCCCTTTAAATCGATCCGTTTGTGACAATTAGTCGTGATCCAATTGTATTAATTAACCGGTCGTTTTGTGGACAATCTGTCATGACCCGATGGTTGAGTGTGACGCTATTGTGAATGAGTGATTTGAAGACCGCATGCTGTGACCTCCTCCAGCCTAATTGGAAGCAGATTGTTACCAGGAGAATACTCATAACGTCACGACACGATACACATACACTCACTTACATACACGGATCCAGGTAATCCCAAGAAGCAGGTGGTGTCGCCCATCAGGTGAGTTTCTTTTGTTGTATGGTAAGTGTTTGATTTGATTGTAGTTTGGCTCCGCGCACGGCGGACTAGTTCGCTCGCCACTTCTTGTCTCTAGAGCCCCATGGTTAGAACGCTTCCACATAATAATTAAAACCTTATGTGGGCCTAGTCTGGCAGCGTACAAACAATGCAGTGCGCCTGAATTATCAGTTTGTCAATTTAATTGTACTAGACGATAGACAGTTGATTCTGCTGAGTTTTATCTAAATCAATGCATTCGTACGACGTTCGTTAGTAGTCTCTTTCACTTTTGATAATTTTATACTAAGAATTTTATAAAAGAATTTAAAAATAGTGAAAACCAAAACCCAGACCGAAACAAATACTTATTTGTTCCGTGCGGAATTGAACCCGCAACACTCGACGCGTACTTGTGATGAGAAGAGTTCTTAACCTATGCGCAAAACGTGTCGTCAGAGGTTAGATAAAATACTGGACCACTATCCACACAAAACACGAATACGTTATTTTGAATAAAATTTTTATTTGGAAGTTATTACTGAACAATTATAATTATACAAGCGATGATTGAGTATTTTAAATGTAATGCACTTCATTGTAGCTGACAACGTATAAATACGTTATTATAAGAGAAAGGATTTTCCCCGTTCCTTCGTTCGCGTGGAAGTCGTACATACTAAATAAACTTTTGTTAGGTTTTAAAATAATATACTAAATCTATTTTATTACACTTTAATACGCTTCAAACGATAAAACGAAATTCTCGTAAACAGGTTCTGTTTAACCTTTTAATTTCGTAAAATATAATTACACTTTTAGGGATTTCTAATAAAATATTTTGGAGTTCAATTTATATTAGTCATACTCATTGTTAATATGAAAGACCCGCTATGGGTGGTCTCTAGAATTTCATGACGAAGGGACCCATTTGAATGCAAGTACATACGATTACCTTATAAAAATTTCGTCTCAGTTTTCAGCGACAGCGCGGCGCCATCTAATACATTCTCCTAAAATGGTAAGTAAGGGCAACGTTACAATTGAGTATGAATGATGAATAAGAAATAAGTAATTATGAATCTTATGCGCAGTACGCATGGGGATTAAAATTGTATGTCAATATTTACGTCTAATTTTAAATAAACTATAACTAACAACCATTCCTTATGTGTGTATACCGTTTTACAATTGATGGTTATAAAATCAGTGTCATCTAGAGATAATCTCCCACAGTATTTTTTGCAGTGCGTTCTGCAGTGCTCCGTATAACTTAACATCGTTACGTTTAACAATTAAAAACTGTAAGTATGTACGTATCATTTTAACGAATTTTTAATTATCAGTGTGTGTGTTTGTGTTTGCCTGAGTGTTTTTATTAGTAAGTTGAGAGGTCGCTGTTGAGAGTGAGTATACGACTTCGATTCCCTTGCAGGAAAAATAGCTTGGCGTGACAGGAATCTAATAATTATGTTTAAAGTATCATGAATGGACTGGATGATAATATTTGAAACTAAATGGTTAAATGTTCGTAAGTAAACCTGTTTTACAAATGTTATATTTTTTGTTTTGTTTTCAGGTTTCCCAATCCATTTGACTCCGACGCTGAAGTGATCCCTATATCACAAAAGAAGAAGCCAAGTAAGCCTAAACCTAAAGCAAAAGGAAAAAGTAAAAAACCACTCCAAGAACAACTGGATGGTAGTGGGTCTGAATCAGAGGTTGACCCTCCGATTGCATCTACTTTAACGTCTATATCGGCTAAAAAGAAACGAAAACGCTGCATCTTCCCAGATTCCGAGGTATGTTGAGATAAAATTGTGATTTAGTTATTATATTTGACAGTCCGGTTGGCCCAATTGCTGAGCGGTTTGCTGTTGTGTTGTGTATTGCGGGTTTGATCCCCAAACGGCACAAATATTTTTGTGGTCTACAAACAGTTGTTTCAGGTCCGGCTGTTTAAATGTTTGTAAACGGATTCGCGACACAGGAAAAGTTCTAAATGTGGGGAGAGAGAAAAACTTGTTTAGTAGTGGTGTTAAGATAGTTACAGATAATTATAAAATCCTGGATTTCGATTCTCAGATTGACCAAGTGTAGATAATTGTGTCAACTTTGAATAATTTTATAAGTAAGCAGTACCTAGCAGCATTGAGTCTAACTATTTGTTGGATTAACTTTAATACTAAAGACCTGGATCGAATAAAGTAAAAGTAGGCAAATAAACTCACACTGCACATTGCGGGAACATCACAACAGGAACAATAATACTCACTTTAAAAATTACTAACTCGTTTATTTCTTAATAATCAATATTTATTCACTATCCACAGTACAATAAATTCGTTAAATACACTTAAGAAGCACTCAAGGGTTATGTCTAAACTCGACAAGAGCTGAAATCAGAATGCCAGTCCCCAATCCCACCGAACATCTCCCCATCCATAATATTTTAAACATTTCTTTCTTTAACATTACTTCCGGTCAAGCACGTGTTCAAATGTCGCCCGAAAAACAACTATTAAATCAAATTAAATACTGCCATTCTTGACATTCACAATACCTTGACATCAACAATAGAATGGTTAAATAATAAAAATTTAAAGATTTTTTTTTTTTTATAAAACTAAAATCATACTTTTAGCCAACGACAGACTACAGAAAATATGGTCGTAATCATATATAATAAAATTTTTGAAATCGTAAATACTACTAAATTACTTGGACTAATAATTGACAAAAGACTTGACTGGAAATCACAAATCGAGAACTTCTGCACAAAAATTGTAGTTCTGCATTTGCATTGCACTCTAGCTGCAGTTGTGAATGTAGATACTAGTGGCGAAAGCACCATATAACACGATTCCTACCGGCTTGCCTTCGGAGATTCGCATTGGTAACTCTATCACTATTAAAAATACAATAGTATGTAAATAGTGGCTACTATTGTCAATAAATATAGTTACACTACGGGTATTTAATTCACCATAACATTCAAACAACAAAAAAGGTTATTTATAGCTTTGTATTACAACAAAAGAGAAATGTTCTAAATTAACCCGGCGCCGAAACGTCATAATCGGGAACTAAAAATTCATACAACAGCGATCCCGTAATGATGTCACTTTAAGTCACGTGGCACCGCTTGATATGTACGAGAGCAAGCCGCTGTACAACGGGTTATGACAGAGACAGGTATAGAAAAATGCGTCAGCGAGAACAAGATAGAGGAATATTGCTTATTTTATTCGGTTTTCAGCTGTTCAATTGAATTGTATTTAATTCATTATATTCCTATATTAATTTTAGAATGATAGTAAGTATTCTTTATTGATGAGTCAGTAAGTTAAAGCCGACTTCGCATCGGCTTCTCTTTTAGAAAAAATTACACCTCGCCACTGGTAGATACCGTGATTCCGACCTACCATGGTATAGTTGCGACTCCCTTAAGATACGACATCATATTTTGGGGAAATTCTACCGACATTGAGTTGGCATTTAAGGCCCAAAAGAGATGCATTAAATGTATCTTTGGGCCAAGAACGGTCGATACATATAAACCATATTTTAAAAGGTACAAGATATTAACTCTTCCTTGTACGTATATCCCCGAAACCGCAATGTTTGTTAGAACAAGCAACAATTTGTTTCCACGTCTACAGGAAATTGTATCGCGTAACAGACGGGACATGACCATTCTTCGAGTCTATCCAGAAACAACGGCACACATGAGTATCATCTACATCGCGCCAACTATTTTTAACATATTGCCAAAACGTTGGAATGATGATAAAACGCGATATAAGTAACTATGAAATGTTGAGAAATGAGAGATAAAAATAAACTGAACTTAAAGGTATTAAATGTAGAACAATTACATCTAAATCGAGTGCATTTGGTATTGGACTTAAAATCTATAACAAACTCCCAAACTGTGTTAAGAATATATCATCAACAAATATATTGAAATTAAAGCTAAAATAATTTCTCATATATAAAACGTATTATTTAATTAACGAATTTCTGAATGACCGAATTACTGAATAAAATTGTTTTGACTCATTTATTGTAAATTAGATGACCGTAATAATTATATCTAACTAGCTTTTGCCAGCGGCTTCGCCCGCAAATTATACATATGAACCTTCCTCTTGAATCACTATCTATTAAGAAAACCGCACCAAAATCCTTGCGTAGTTTTATAGATCTAAGCATACATAGGGACAGACAGAGGAAAGTGACTTTGTTTTACACTATGTAGATAGTTAATATAGTATGAGATTGACTAAAACTTGACATGGTAAACTTATAATATATATAATTGTTTTTTAATTATCTAATATAAATTGCATGACTGTAATAATTATCTATATGAATAACTGTAATATGAGATCGACTAAAATTTGACATTTTAAATATAATAATGAATGTAAAATGAAGTTGCTTAAAACCGCCAAAGCAATGGATAATAACCAGCAACAATTAAGAGAGTATTTGTATTATTAATTATTTATTTTTAACATAGCCAATTATATAACATTGACTAACAGACAAATATTGTATACCCCATAGGTATGTTTCAGTGATACTAAAATGCTAATTATAAGAAGTGTATCAGTGTCCATTCTGTATCTGTGAGTGTACCTGTGACAAAAATTAAATAAATGAATATGAAGGGCTAAATACTAAAGCATTCAAACATCCATTGAAAATGTTTCTTTTGGAAAAAAAAAGTGTATCACAGTGTTTCCGATTCTTTTTAAAGTTTTTAATGACTGAATAATTTTATCAATCTCCTGACACTAATAATGAATATGTTTGAATGTAGTACTTTGACATTAAAACATTAGAATAATGTCTTATTTATAAACTTTATCATGTCCATTTTATGTAATTCCTTTTGATTTTTGTTATTGTTAGCTCTTTTATGTTATGGAAATATTTGTACGCCGATACTTACGGCTAAACATGACTGAACTTAAACCATGTAACATCTGTTGTATGTGTGGTGTAAATAAATAAATATAAATAAAAATCTTGTATGCTAATATATGTATACAACGTTTACACAAATAAAGAAATCTTATCTTAAAAATTGTAAGCATTGTCTGCGAACCCTTCCTTCTCGCAGACAATACTCGTATCTCTTATCATGTGCTTTCGTGAACCCTTCATTCTCACTAATAGCACATTCAAATTCAAGCAGTGATCGTGAACCCTTCCTTCTCACGAATCACATCATCATTCATTGCAATACATTGCCTGCGAACCCTTCCTTCTCGCAGACAATACACGTATCTCCTATCATGTGCTATCGTGAACCCTTCATTCTCACTAATAGCACATTCAAGGTCAAGCAGTGATCGTGAACCCTTCATTCTCACGAATCACATCATCATTCATTGCACTGCATTGCCTGCGAACCCTTCATTCTCGCAGACAATACACGTATCTCCTATCATGTGCTATCGTGAACCCTTCATTCTCACTAATAGCACATTCAAGGTCAAGTAGTGATTGTGAACCCTTCCTTCTCACAAATCACATCATGATTCATTGCATTGTCCGCGAACCCTTCCTTCTCGCAGACAATACAATGAAAGATCTTATTGTTTCAAAAAGTCGCTCAAAAGCAGTTCACTATTTTTTTTTTTTAATATTCACGTTTCTATTGATTATGAAATTCGAGAACTTGTTTATACTTGGTTAGTATTACATTACATTAAATCTTTGCATTTTATTTACCTTAAATCACAGAGAATATTAATCATAGTGGTAACTAGGTACTGAATTACACGAGGAAAAAATAGAAGCCTGTCTGAACCTACAGATCACTTCTAGGCCTAAATTACTGTACATTATTCTGGAGTGTGAGATGGCAGTATTTTGTTCTAATAACAATGATTAAAATTTTGCGCTAAGGACCCCTGAACTATCTGCAATAGTGATTCTAGAAGCCGTAAAATAAAAACATCATTTCTATTTCTCGGTTAAAAGCAGAGTAAATGCTTAGTGATAATAAGTGAGTTGCTATTAATGACGAATAAATTTTAACTATTAAACTAATATTATTTGTGATTCGCTACTTATTAAGAAATCTTGTGGCCTATAAAAATATTTAATAAAATGCAAGAATCATAGACGATAATATTAATTCCGCATATGAAAGTTAGACCTATAAGCTAACTTCATTAAGTCTCGAATTGTCATTATGGCTGTGAAATTGTATGGCATAATACTTTATTTATTTTCATTTCTTTCCACAAACAAAACAGAAAAGTGATTTGGTTTTAAGATAAATAAAACGTTCTGAGTATTGCTTAGTTGCATTCACATTGTCATAGATTCGAGTGATTGCAACACATTGCTATATTACTATGAATAAGTCGAAAAAAAATGGGTTTCTATAGTTTTAAAAGAGTGTGTAAAATAATAGCATACAGATGTCAATTAACATTTCAGCTATTCATACGATCATCTTGCGATATTTACATCACCTAACGCAGAGAAAAGTGTGCCCAAATCGCGTTGAGTGAACGTGAACAAATCATTTAAACGACATCTTGAAGATCCTTCTTACCACCTTTGGCTTCCTCCGGACACATCGCCTCTTTACAAGAACAACGTGATATTTTTTAAACCACAACTTTACAGGAGAGCAATTTTAAACATTTAAGCGTTGATAAATTCTAAAATATTGATAATTTTACGTCGGAAAACAATTAAATTGTTGCAGTAATTAATGTGCTTTCTGAAAATAAGCAAAAAAAACTCAGTTCAATATGAAATAAGTAAAAAAAACTGATTTAAAAAAACACAGACACACATGTCACGTTTTTAATGAAAATATGTCACAAAATGCTTGTAACATATTGATATATCACATTGAAGATGTTAAATTTAGGTGTAAGGCTGTGTGATAAGTTAAATAAAACACAATATCAAAATAAAGATCTTGTATTTAAAAAATACAAATTTACGAAAACAATGGTTTACTTACACCATGAAATTAGTTTAAGGCACAATAATCAACAAGAGATCAATCAATCACATAGTACTAAGTACTCGCTTTAATTAAAATTATAAGGTAATTAAAAAATTACTTTCATACAAATAAAAAAATCAAAAAGTTAACTGTACTTAAAAGTTATCTAATAGTAATTAGCGTCTTCTAACACAATTATGGCACCCAGTTTTATAGTACTTAGAAATTCAAAATAGGAACATTGCTATCACCCTTCATAAACATAGAATCACAAATTATCTTAATACTAATATAAACACTATCATTTTAAAAGTAGCAATTAAATATTTCTAAAAATACAATTCAAAAAATCTTTGTACTTAATCAGTCTTATTACAACGATTCGTAAAATGGCTTATGGTATCTAGGAATGAGGTTTTTATGGACTAAATCCATGAGATCAGCTTTTTTTCTCTCTGCTAGTCCAGGTTTTTGAAGATAGGCCTTTTGCAAATCTAAATTAAGGCTTTGGCTATTATGATTTCTCTTTTTTTTCACCACTATAGCTTTCCTGAATAATTCGTCAGCGTATGATTCTTTGAAAAATATGGCATCGGGATCAGAGCTTTGAACTTTTATCATCTTCAGTCCAGCCAGTTTCACAGTATTATTGTCTTCATCTTTCATTATTGTAAAATTCATTTGAGTGCAAATACTTTTCCAATCAAAAAAATCATCGAAGCACTTTTCATTAACACGGAATGGCTCGCTTTTTTTCCGTGCCGCCTTTATAGCCCCGATAAATGAATCAGGTGTATACATTGGTCCTGATCTCAGTTGCCTTTTAACTTCTCTCTCTATTTGAGAGTGAGCTGAATCGCCCTCGTTCTGCGTATGTCCTTTAACGAGGTATTTGTGTGTAATTGATTTGAGATTTGGTAGAGTTTTGACTGCGTAAGTGTACATTGAGATCATAAACTTATTTTTTTGCTGTCCGGCACAATTGTCTGAATAAAAGACAACATCGAGGTCTTCAGCCGTTGCGGAAATTTTCTCCAGGTATTTATAAACACAGGTAGCTATTTCGTTGACACCTCTATTGGCGTTAGACTCATCCCATACATAACTCTCAACTGAATTATTTTGTAAGTTATAAATAGTTAAATTAAATACATTTAGTTTGGACTTGTAGTAAAAAACTGAGACATCTCCTTTGGGGCATTGGAACACTGCTTGAAGATCATAGACCGCTACTAAAATATTTTTATTGTTCTTATCTTTTTCTTTTTCAATACGAGACAAATTCTTTTCCTTGAGATGTAATTCATAATCTTGTTTCTTAGATTCTTTCTCTTCATCTGTGATGTTTTTATAGGCTTCGCATATATCGCATAAATCCTTTTTAGGAGTGAAAAACGAAATGTTAAAATCTTGTGTGAAAATACGATAAAATGTAATGTAGGTTCCATAGGGGACGTTTAGGGATTTGCATTTTTCCACATAATCTCTATGAAGATCTGTGACAGCTTTGCTGCCATCAATATAATTTCGTTTTGAGTTAGCCCGGATGTAATGAGACTCAATTTTCGGTATAGACTCAATAAACGATTTGATGCCATTTTTAATGCTTTCGTCCACTGCATAATGGTTTGAATGATTACCTCGGTTATCTTTCATGGAAGAAATATTAGTGTTGCTATTTTTCTTTTTCAAAGCAGTCTCTATGGGTCGATTATTAATCCCCAAAGTATTTTTGAAGAACAATTTACAAACTCTTGTTTTTTCACCCGAAATAGTTAAAAAGAAAGCGTTATTGTTGTTTCTTACAGTTGAAACATTTCCATCCGAATCAACTTTAACGTAACGTTGTTTTGGGATGACTATGTCTACGCTATTAGCAATAAACGTCCATTGTTTTTCTATTGCACCTAAGCTCCAATAGTCATTTAAAATGGTCTGTCTTTGCTCCTCTGTAAATTTAAACCCACATTTAAATTTACATTTATCATTACAAGAAGGTTTCAATTCACGACTTGGCATGTTTTTTTTTGATTTGGTAGATTGATAAGGCTTCCCACTATTTCTCAGTCGTTTAGCTACATTGACTTTCCAGTTTGCTTCATTTAGTTTTCTTTTTTTACCAGTTTTAGTTGGACTAGAATTATACACTATTGGAGCACTTACAGCATTTCCGTTAGTTACGTTTTCAATCGCAGAAGATTCACTGTTCTCTATGACACCGAGATCGTTGAATACCATAGCATGTTTGCTTGTAGACGAATGTGGTTTCTCGTAGTTTTCAATGTTTATTGAAACCATATTAGATGTCACCAAATTTTGATCATCCGAAATGTTATCAGAAGAATACTCAGCACGTTTTGTTGGTTGGGCTTCATAATCAGGATCCTTAACTGAGTCGTCGCTGTCTGAAACGTTATAAATGCAATCAGTTGCTTGAAGTGTAGTGGTGTGGTATTGGTTTGACCAATTACCCTCGAAATTTGTGAGAATAGTGGGATATAATTTATATCCCTCTGCATTTAAACTAACTTACCTTGATACATAGATGGGCCACTGCTTGAAGAACAGCTAGAACTCGAAGAGCTGCTAGAACTTGACGAACCGCTGCTACTAGTCGAATGACTACGAGGTCGGATGTATTCTACTGCGATGTCTTTGTCTACAAAGAGGATTGAAATAATGAAATTATAGGAACAAAACTAGAAAAAAAAATCAGTACTAGTAAAAAAATACCTTCTGTTGGTATCTGCAATGTATTGGTCGAACTTTTGGGATTTTCATTCTTGTCTTGTGTTAAAATATCTATCTGAGAGTTTGAATCACTTAGTTGTACACTTAAATTATTTTTAACACCTGTAGCTAATTCAACTAACATCTTAGATCGTGAAGCCATCTGAAAAACAAATTTGTAAAAGTTACTTTATTTTAGCATGTATAATGTAACATTTTAGCATAATATAAACCCAAACTTGAAGGTTTTCAAAAACAATGATGTAAAATAAAATAAACCATAGTATTTGAAAACGATTCATCAACGACATAGTTACAATCAAAGATATCACAAAGAAAACTTGTAACTTTTTCATCAATAATGTGACAATAATCATTATATCATTCTCAATACTCACGAGTTTTACAACAAAAACGAGTTAAATAACTAATGTCACATTATTCAAGTTAAAGTAAATAACAACAAGAAACATACCTTTGCACTAAAAACGTGGTATACTCGTGATGTCACGTTTTTTGTGAAAAGCAGGAGCACTTCACTCGTTGCGCGTGCGGGGCAAACTAACACGTCGCGTTGTCGAAGTCGTGCGCCACACCGAAAGAGACAACGTGATAACGCCATTTGCCACGGTCGTGTCGTCTCTTTCACTCATAGCTCCTCGAACATTCACTTTTAAAATGCCGTGTTTTTGTAGAAAATAAAATTCGACATCGCGGTTTTAAATATCAAATAATAAAAAAATACGTTTTTATGAGATGTCACGTTGTTCTTGTAAAGAGGCGACATGTTGACCATGGCTGCCAATATTGTTTTCATCATGATGCCTGCTATGCACCGTTGGGCTCCCGGCCTGACGATCGCTGCACACGGCCGCTGATCACCACTCGTGCTCAGCCTTCCGGGACCGGCACGTTGCGACAAGCTACGCCCCATGTGCACTTCTTCCTCGAGCACACGCATGCGAGCGAGCTCTCGTTCCAGCTTGCACTCCGCATCCAGCTTCGGCTGCGGACATCGCAGGTCTCCTGCCGAGTGTGACTATGGAGCGAGGCTCTGTTCAGGCTCGATCGGCGTCATTCAGGCGTTGATAGTCGAAACTGCAATGAGCTACCATCACGCGGCATTTTTCTGCAACTCACACACAAGGGCACCTATGTATTTATTCAAAAATAAAAACACGAATTCGAGAAAACAATGTATCAAAGCTATATAAGAATATTTCCACCCTACCCAAGGTACATCAGGGCTATGTAGGATTGTATAAGCAGAGATAACTATTGTATTTTACCCCTTAACATGAAAAATAAAATTCAAACCAGACAAGCACGTGGGTTTGTGTCACTTCTGAATTGTTGGATTAACTTTAATACTAAAGACCTGGATCGAATAAAGTAAAAGTAGGCAAATAAACTCACACTGCACATTGCGGGAACATCACAACAGGAACAATAATACTCACTTTAAAAATTACTAACTTGTTTATTTCTTAATAATCAATATTTATTCACTATCCACAGTACAATAAATTCGTTAAATACACTTAAGAAGCACTCAAGGGTTATGTCTAAACTCGACAAGAGCTGAAATCAGAATGCCAGTCCCCAATCCCACCGAACATCTCCCCATCCATAATATTTTAAACATTTCTTTCTTTAACATTACTTCCGGTCAAGCACGTGTTCAAATGTCGCCCGAAAAACAACTTTTAAATCAAATTAAATACTGCCATTCTTAAAACCCTTACACCCAATAATATTTTAAATGTTATTTCCTATTACTTCCGGTCAAGTAAGTGTTCAAATATTACCAGAAAAACAACTTTTAAATCAAATTAAATACTGAAATTCTTAAAAACATAACACCCATAATATTTTAAACGTTATTTTCTATTGCTTCCGGTCAAGTATGTGTTCAAATATTACCACAAAAACAACTTTTATATCAAATTAAATACCGAAATTCTTAAAAACCTAACATATTCGAAAAATACAGGTGTGATATTTATGTGTTGTTATTAATAAAAGTTAACGTTTACTTAATAACTCATGATTTGGTAAAGAGATTTGTACGGTTTACAATTTCTAAGGTGTAAAAGATTTCATTCAAATGTTTGAGACCGACATAAATCGATAAAGATTATGGAAGCCTCAAGATATTGTTGTATTACTATTGTGATGGTATATAATTATACCAAAGGGCTGGTGATCATTATGAATCAGCAGATTATAATGATGATATAATAATGAATTATATTATCATTATAATCTCTAATTGGGGGGGTCTGTATTTATGCTTTTGCGGTTGCACAACGACACGCTTGGCTTGGCTTTGCTTGGTAGTATAGATGCAGGCCTACTCTGCTGCGAGGGTGGCGGGGTCTTGAGGGAGAGCGCTAAAGTCGTGTAGATCCTCAAGGCAAGTCTGGCGGATACACCTTCACGAGGTTGCCACCCCGTTTTTGGTCTAATTCCTTATGAAATAGACGTAACTGAAACCGCCAGGCGACTTTACCTCCCCTATCTTCCCTCCCCACTCCCGCATAACCCCCCTTTTTCCTGTCCCAAACTACCCCTCCTCACGCAATCCCACCCAAATCCTCACTCCCTACAACACCTACCTACCCAACTTCCACTCCGAAACGTGACCACCCTGTGACTGAGTGGTGGCGGGCTCGACTGTCACTAAAAGCAGCTGATGGTGAGTTAGGAGGAAGCAGTCACCTGCGCTAGGACCTGCGCAGTTGAGCGCCGTGAGCGGGGATGAAGGAGTCCTGGGGGGCTGAGCCGAACGGCGCTGGTGGTTATGTGTCCGTGAGGCAACACTCCCCCTTTGGTCTGGATTTCAAGCGAAACGGTGGCCCTACCCACTAGCCAGGGGTAGGGAAATGGCCACAGTGTCCCGTCAGAGGGCCACAGGCGAGGTGCGTGAGGTCCGCAGAGGTTGTCCTCGGATGACCGAAGCGGTAGGTAAAGGTCATGCTGACGGTGTAAGTGAGGGTTGTTCAACTCGTTGGGGGCCAACCCGATCGAGCACCCGATGTCGCACAGTAAACCAGCCTTGCGCCCCTATATCTCTCTGGTAATCCTAACGTTCGAGCATTTTCATAGCGAGACGTTCCCAGGTGCGGGCTCCATGGAGGGTGGGAGCCAGAGAGACGAATCCTTTTTACAACATTGTATAAAACAATAAAAACCAACCATCCCGGAGTGGAGGCGAAAGCCGATGAAGCTCCCAAGAGAGGTGCCTGCACTTCTCTTGCCCCTGGTCACCCTGCAGCTAACGCCGCGGGTACCAGCGCGGGCGCTGGTCTGGCTGTGGCGAAAGCTACAGGCAAGACCAACAAAAACAAGTCCCAAAAGAAACAAAGGGCGTCGGCGCTGACTGGGACCAGTACCGGCCCTTCCAAAACCCAGGAGAGGACCACGGCGAAGACTAACATCGCTGTCGGTCCAATCCACCCCAAACTAACACTGGTGCCAGATATTACTGGCACTGTGAAACACCCTCCCACATCTGCGGCTCCTCAAGCCTCCTCCCATAAGGAGGACACCACCAACCAGGTGGTAACAGACAACCACGAGGACGCGATTTCTCGCGTCTGGAAGGTTTGTTCAGAAGCGGGGCAAGGGCAAGGGTAAAAGAACTCAACAAGCCCGTTGCCCTTGTACAAACCCCTCATGTGCTCCAGCTGCCACAGCACAGCGTATGACGCGTAAGGAGCGCCGCCAGGCTCGCAGGAGGCAAGGTAAAGGGCCCCAAAACAACCAGGCCACTGCCGCTAGTTCGGTCAAACCGAGTAGCGGGCAGCTAAACTTTGCCGCTGGAAAACGGTCGCAGGCAGAGGCCGGCCTAAACCGTCCCACGACCAGCCGACCCTCATCCAGTGCGCCGGTAAAAACACAGCAACCCGGAGGGAAGGATCAGGCTGCGGCTAAGCGAGCTCTCAACGAGACCATTACACCTCGTGGGGAGCATAAGCGGCCGCGTCTTGATCAATCCAAACGGGTTGCTCAAAGAAGCTACGCCCAAGCTGCCAATGCCACCCTAGACGTAGCGGTCACCTGTGACCGCACCGGGGTCATCAGCAAGGACGTATCGGACCAGGTGCTCGCTGCTATCCAGAAGCAGATTTTACTCGAGGCCTGCTCCCCCAAACAGGACACCAAGGCGCCGACTTGCAACGCAAAGCCGTTATTCGCCGGTGGTGTCCTTAAACTGTGGTGCGAGAACGACCACACCTTAGCCTGGCTAAGGAAAACAGTCTCCGATATGACTCTCCCTACTAACTTAAAGTTGGTAGTCAAGAGTCAGTCGGAGATCCTAAGACGGGCACGATGTGGCATCGTGATCCCCGACGAGCAGGGGGTCCTCGGAGAGCCGACCAATATTGGCCGTACTCTCAGTTACCAGAACCCCTGGGTCGACATAAAGCGTTGGTTGCTACTGCATGCCGACAAACAGGCCTCGGCATGGTTCGTGGTGGTCGGTGTCCCGGTAGACCAAATCCCGACCCTGATGGGTGCGGGGCGCCGTCTATCTGTGGGGGCATGGAAGGTGTACCTGCAGTTCCAAGGTAGGAACGGCAGGTTCACCGACGTCCCCCAGGGATGGGACCCCGCCACCGGCACTATCTCCGAGACTCTGGTGCAGCAGCCAGAGACACCAGCGGGAGAGTTGACTCCCCCAGCAAACAACCCGGAGGCAGTCGTGGCCGAACCCGCTGCAGCGGAATCGGCTGCTCCAACTGTCGCCACCCTGGACGCTAGCCCTCCTTCGGGCGCGGAATCGGACGACATAACCTTCGCGCCAGGGGGAGGATGGCTTCGACGAGGGTGGCCTGTTTGCCGGGCTCAACCTGGAGGATGACGGTGAGGAATCGACCAGCAATGGCGTCCTCTTCGTCAAATTGTAAAATCCTCCAGGCAAACCTCCACCACAATCAGACCGCAACGGCTCAGCTCCGGAAGTGGTTGGAGGTTCAACACACGGCCATCGCCCTGATCCAGGAGCCGTGGATTAGAGCGGGCCGCATACAAGGATCTTGGAGGTAAGCTCCTGGTCACTACTGATCATGACCAACCCAGGTCGTGTATCTATGTCACAGGTAACCTTAAAACACAGCTTCTAACTGAATTCTGTTGCAGAGATATCTCTGCAGTGAAGATGCTTATACAGCATGACGGCGCCATGGAGATGGCAATCGTCTTCGCATCGGTCTACATGCCTGAAGCGGAGGCGCCGCCCCCGCATGACCTCGCCAGCCTCGTGAGCCATTGCGAGAGATCCGGGCTTGAGGTCATCATCGGTGCTGATGCCAATGCTCATCACCAGCTGTGGGGTATGGACACGCAAAACGAAAGGGGTAAGTAAGGCCTTGGTTGATTACTTATTCTCGACTAATCTATCCCTACTAAACACTGGCTCCGAACCGACTTTCGTAACCAGACGAAGCCGCACAATCATAGATCTCACTCTGGCAACAGAGGCCGCGGAGGAAATTACCACAGGATGGCAGGTCTCCAGGGAGGCTTCCTGCTCCGACCACAGATGGATCCGCTTCGACATCCAGGCCTCTGTCCCGCCAGCAGCTCCGCGCCGCAAACCGCGGAACACAGATCGTGGTACCTACACACGCAGCCTAGAATCCAGACTTGCGACATCAAGCGATCCGACGCCATTTGCGGACACTACACAGATTGAGGTACAAGTCGAATACCTCACTAAATCAATAATAGACAGCTACCGAACTGCCTGCCCAGAGACGACTCCTCGTAGTACACCGGGCAAACAGCCCTGGTGGGGTGCTGATCTGGAGCGAAAACGCGGGAAGGTAAGGAAAGCTGTGAATAGAGCCATGAATACATGTGCGGATGAGGACTGGGATGAGTACTACGCAGCCAAATCCTGCTACAAAAAATGCATCAGGTTCAGGAGCATCTCGGGATGGCGAAAATACACTGGTAGCATTGAGTCCTGCCAGGAAGCAAACAGGGTAAGGAAAATACTGGCACAACAAACCACAACTGGGCCTACCACTCTTCGAAAACCAGACAACACACTCACATCCTCGCCAAAAGAAACGAGACGCGTCCTTATTGAAACACACTTCCCTGGATGTATTTTCTCGCAAGTAATCGACTGGCAAGAAGCAACTCAAACACCATCAGATAATGACTGGTCTTATGCTAGCAAGGTGATCACGTTAGAGAAACTCCAATGGGCCATCCGGAGCTTCCATCCGTTTAAGGTCGCCGGACCAGATGGGGTGTTCCCCGCCCTACTACAGTGGGGTGGTACCCTCATCGCAGTAAGACTGGTGCCTTTAATGAGAGCGTGCCTGGCCTTTAGATACGTTCCCAAAGGATGGAGGGAAGTGAAGGTAATATTCATCCCTAAACCAGGTAAGGGCGACTACACAAACGCCAAATCCCACAGACCAATCAGCCTGACTTCTTTCCTGCTAAAAACCCTGGAAAGGCTGTGCGACAGGGAGCTGAGGGACGGCGCTCTGAAAACCCTACCGCTGCACGGTAACCAACACGCTTACAGCTCAGGTAAATCCACCGAATCGGCACTTCATCTGGTAGTTAGCCAGATAGAGGAAGCGATTCACCAGAAAGGGACCTGCCTGGGTACCTTCATAGACATCGAAGGAGCCTTCGACAAAACAAATTTCTCCAGCATCAGCAGCGCCCTCTCCAGACATGGAGTTGAACTGGTACTCATAGACTGGATCACAAACATGCTAAGCAAGCGCGTGGTTCGCCTAGAGGATGAGCAGCAACTGGCCATGATTGCCAGAGGCTGTCCCCAGGGAGGGGTACTGTCACCCCTTCTATGGAATTTGGTGATTAACGAATTAATCGCCAGACTCAATGCCAATCACTACTACACAATAGGTTATGCGGACGACCTCGCCATCCTTGTCTCAGGGAAGGTGACGAGCACGATCTTTAACCTCACCCAACAAGCACTACGTATCGTAGAGAGATGGTGCAGTGAATATGACCTCTCAGTGAATCCCACTAAAACTGAGCTAGTCATGTTCACCCACAAGCGAGCTTTAGGCCCCTTCCGCCTACCGAAATTGTTCAATACAGAACTTCAGCTGGCCAACGAAGTCAAGTACCTCGGGGTCATTCTTGACAGTAAGTTAAACTGGAGTAGTCATTTAGACAGCAAACTAAACAGGGCCTGCATCACATTCTGGCAATGCAGGAAAATGATAGGTAAGAAGTGGGGCCTATCCCCCAAAATCATACTTTGGCTGTACACCGCAGTGATCCGACCCATGATCACCTACGGGGCCGTGGTCTGGTGGCTCCGCACCAAGCTTGTTACAGCCTGCAACAAACTGCAACGCATGCAGAGACTAGCCTGCATGGCAGTCACGGGCTGCATGAGGACTACTCCGACTGCAGCCATGGACGCCATGCTGGGACTACCACCGCTCCACCTGTTCATACAGCAGGAGGCCACGATGGCGGCAGCGCGTCTGGACGCAACCAACCTCTTGAGAAAGAGAGGCACACAACACACCGCGCTACTTAAGGAACTCAACAATGAGTTCAATCACCAAGGCCATAAATGACCGGGTACCCAAACAGTTCATTTTTGATAAAAAATACAGAATCCAGCTTCACGAAGATCGCCGGTGTGAGGGTCTGCGCCCCACTGAGCTGCGCATCTTCACGGACGGATCAAAAACAGACAGTGGCACAGGTGCTGGAGTCTTCTCGCAGGACTTCAACATACATATAGCCACACCATTAGGAGTCCACAATACAGTGTTCCAGGCGGAATGCATTGGGATCACTCTTGCCGCCTCAGCCATCATGGCCAGGGCAGTTAAAGACCACTCGATCCGCATACTCTCAGACAGTATGGCTGTTCTGCAAGCGCTGGACAGTCACTCGATTGACTCTGGGCTAATATACGAGTGCCACCAGCGCCTCAACCAGGTGGGTAGCCTCAATAATATAACTATTCAATGGATAAAAGGACATAGCGGTTCGCTAGGTAACGATGCCGCCGATGAACTGGCCAGAAGGGGGTCGAGCATGACACCGGTGGGACCAGAACCCATCGCGCCACTCCCCTTTGGGTTCCTACGCTCTCTGGTAAGAAAACGTACCAGGGATCTACACTGTAAGCTATAGGTGGACCAAAGTGAGTGCAGGCAGGCCAAGGAAGCACTTCCTACCATCGACGCCCGCCTCACTAAACAAGTCCTCCGGTTAGACAAACGACAGCTGCGTATGGTTACGGCAGCAATAACTGGCCATGGGTCGTTTAATAAACATCTATTTGTCATAGGAGTTACAGACAGTCCGCTGTGCAGGGCCTGCATTGAGGACGACGAGACAGCAGCGCACGTGCTTCTAAACTGCCCGGCGATCGCCACATACAGGGCCAAGTACTTCGGTAACCCAGGTACCCTACGTGAGATAGTCAGCAACATCAAGGCGTTGCTGGCCTTTCTCGAGGAGCTGGGGTGGATCGAATAACCGATTTCCTACCCGTACGCAAAATACGCGCTCAGACGTGGAGTTGCGGACACCAGCCCGTTCTACCTATTACCTAATAATGAATTATTTTTTCTTTGTTTCCAGGATGAAGAGCAACGCGAACCGATTCGGGCGTCGAAACTGAAGAACTAACTAACGCGTCGAGTCGGTTCTGGTTATACTATGCAAAGCAACCCCACAAAGTGCGGAGAATATTACGTTGAGGTCCGCATATCAAATAGTCAGGAGTTAGAGGGCGTAACAACCACCGACCGTTGGAAACATTCGCTGGTTTGTTTCAAAACAGCGGTAAATGACGTTAGCCCAACTTGGAAGGCGGTTACTCAGTTGGTTGCAACAGGTAAAGAGGATTACGCCTCTATCCAACTAATTTTGTACCCCCAAAACCTTTTTTAATCCTCTTATTGTTTTGTTTTTTTTTTTCGTAAAGTTTAACTCATTACTAAACTTTTATTAAACTGTTTAACTTTATACATAACTAATATTTTAGTATTAAACTTGGTTTAAGCCTTTATAATATTGGGCATAATATACATAGGTACTTTATTATGCTCTTAATTTTATTTTTTTATTTGAGTAGGTGTCTACTAACCATGTCACTTATATTATTGCATTGTTTTCTTACTGAGTCTACTTAGTAGATCAAAACAAAAACCTAAATAAAAATCTAAAATTTAAAACAATACAACATAAAATTTACAAAAACATTATTCTCATTAATACAATTTTACTACGAAAATAGAAATAAAGCGTTTTTAAAATAATTTAAAATGGTTTTCTGTCAAACTTTTAATATTAACGTTCATAATTATGTTTCCTTTTTTAATCCTCTTATTATTTTGTTTTATTTTTCGTAAAGTTTAACTCATTACTTAAATTAAGAGCATACTAAAGTACCTATGAATATTATGCCCAATATTATAAAGGCTTAAACCAAGTTTAATAATAAAATATTAGTTATGTATAAAGTTAAAAGAATGTATACAAAATGATCTCACTTTGCTAAAGATATATAGAATACTAGCATTTGAACAAACTTCATTTTTGGCTCCATACATCTTGTTGAATACGACGAGTACTACTCTTAGACAGAGAGCGGCTTCCGATTTTGAAAGAGACTTTTTTTAAAAACAAAACAGCTCTTAAGTAATTTGGTGATATTTTTTAAACAGAATACCACAGAGTTCCCTAGGCAAACACATTCAAGAGACAGCGCTAGCGAGTTGTTACGAGGAAGACAGATATATACATATATAAGGTGTATCTATTCATACACGAAATATTTTAAGAGGTACACCTGTAGGTGGTAGAGAAGCTATAGAAGCAAAAATAATTTTTTTATCAACGCTTTTTTGAATTTTCGTAATTTTTATAATTTTAAAACTGCTTGAGACGTTTTGCATAAACCTTTACTTCAAATTCTATGATTGGCCCACCTGACGCTGCGAGGGCGGCGACCGGACGGCACGAGCATGGCCGCGGTGTCTCGGGCCGTAAGAAATAAGAAGGATCCAGTATTTCTTATGTGCGTCAAAAAATTTATAAATATTA
The DNA here is from genome assembly GCA_932294355.1 of Aporophyla lueneburgensis. Taxonomy (NCBI): domain Eukaryota; kingdom Metazoa; phylum Arthropoda; class Insecta; order Lepidoptera; family Noctuidae; genus Aporophyla; species Aporophyla lueneburgensis. The sequence continues at coordinate 26,427,797 of OW028735.1, forward strand.
AATTTTGAAAAAAATACGTTTAGAAAAAAAAAATTCGTTCCTGTAGCTTCTTTACCACCTACAGATGTACCTCTTAAAATATTTCGTGTATGAAGAGATACACCTTATATACAATATGTAACAAAAACCCTGTCCGATCCAATAAAGACGTAATCCTCGTTCAACATACGTACTAGAAAAAATGATATATAAATGTATCTCAAAAAAAAACAAAAGGTAATTGATTTTTTTATTTTTATAATTCATGCCAAATATAACAGTGAATATGGGAAATTTTCATAAGTTAACAACACTCCACCCGCCGGCAAAAACTTGTTATTTTTACCTATTTTTATTTCAAAGATCCACCGCGCTACAGTACCGCGTTGTAGGCACTCGTTCGACTCTTTGATGTTGCCGACTGGTTGCCTACCGGCGCGACTTGATAAATGGCCAATGGCCAGTCTTTCGTGTAGATTGCTTTTGATCGGACGTCTGTACGTATCACGTGCCGCTATCGTTTCGCGAAAAATGTCGTATTCCAATCAGCCATTCCACTGGATTTTTATTTATGGGGTCATGTTAAACAAATTGTTTATAAAAGAGAGTGCGATTCGGAAATCGAAGTCAGAGCTCGAATTGTGGCAGAATCTAAGTGTGGCAGCTTTCGACTCACTTAAATCGGACACAAATGCGCTGCAAAGAGTACGTGCAAATTTAGTGAAAAGGTGTCAAATGTGTATCAGTGTTGGAGGTGGATATGTGGAGCACGATCGCCGAAGTATGCAACAACAACAGAACTGAAAACTGCAGTCGGTAAGTACATTGCCCAAAGGACATCATATTAAAAAAAGCCCTTATCAGGGCTACATTTAATTCAATAAATTGTTTCTTGATAAACATGATTAGGTCTCCGGATCACTATGCCTATAAAATAATATCAGCTGATACCTACGCGTAGGCATAAGGTATGACGTAGCGTAATTTTCTTTCGTTATAAGTTTGTTTGGCGGCACGCGACAAAGCAGGTTCATGACAAAGGATCATACAAACCGCCTCGCTCTGGCGGCTTCTTTGACACAAAACTGTACGTAGTAACACGTGAACTTTGTCGAGCGATCAGTGTTACCTTTGATTCGTTTTTATTTTTTATTTTTATTTAATTATATTCACAAGGGATTAATTATATTCAAAAGTAATAATCTCAAATCCATTAATTGGTTACGTAATAATGTACGCAGTACGATGCCGAATAATACCCTTAAGGATCGGACAGGGTTTTTGTTACATGCTGTATAAAACATATAAGACAAGTTTATACAGATATATAAGACAAGTTTGTCATCACTCGAAATTAATTTTAAATCAGGTTTTCTTCGAAGTAAAAGTTCTTTCAGACCAGTAGTTAAATTATAGGCCTTATAGGACTTTAATTAAAATCTCATCATAGTCATTTAAACTATCAATTTAAAAAAATGTTACCACTGAATTACCCAACAGTAAAGTTTTGTTTATACTTCTTATTCCAAACGGTACATTTACACCATCATAAATACCATGGACATCATGACCCTCTAACGAAATTTCAAAATCATCTTGTAATTCCATTTTATTAGACTTTTTAAGTGATTGGGCAGAATTTAGTTTAGGGTTGTAGCAGTCTTCAAACTTTGTAGATGAGCTAGTATTGATAGTATCCAATTGTTTTCAGAATCAGTGAGCATTGTATTTTCTAAATGTTTGATAGATATACTGGGTGACATTTTATAACGTCTTGACAAAAAATGGGTGTAATACTGCCGTCATACGGAAAAAAGACGTATCTGACTTTTTTTTCGAAATTGAGTTATATACATATTCGGAATCAGCAAAAAAAGATGCATCTACCAGTATTTTTATATTAGCGTTAACTTAATTAAAACCTAATAATTCTTACTACTAAATAAGACGCATCTGCCATAAGTCATAATATTTACCAAGTAGGAAAGACATTTCTGACGTATAATAAGTAGAAAAGGCGTATTTAAGTAGAAGAGTCTTATTTGTTTACAAAATGTATACTTAATCATAAAATGAAAAGTCATTACTGCATGTTCATTAGCAAAAAAAGACGGTTTTGCGTAGATGTGCCTTTTCAACTAAGTATTACCAAAATTTGCTGGACGCAAGTGGCAGTAGTGCCTTTTCAACATAGTATTGTTAGTTTTGTGGGGTGAAGCGGGGTACGCGGTTGGAAACACTGTTCCATCAGTTGCGCCCAGGAAGTTGGGAAGTCATACAAAAGTGATGTTGGAAAATAAAATAACGCCAATATCAATTCAGATACTGCCTATTTTGCAGCTGATTTACAGAATGTAATAATGCTTCCACGTATTAATGAATTTAAGATTGTAATGTTTTGCCCGAGAATAATAGTATTCAATGAAAGTTTTGTGCCAATAGGTGATAAAGGAAATAAAAGTACTTTTCAAACGTTTGCTGCGATATGGCACAAAGCAATTGCTGGCCACAAAGTACATGGTATAATAAGCTGTTTTAGAGATTTTTACTCGCAAATAGAGATTTAAAACACTTCATCATCTGGTTAGACAACTGTGCAGCCCAGAACAAAAACTGGACTTTATTTTCTTACTTGCTCTAAGGTTATCAATTCAGTCGAGATTAATTTAGAAACAATAACATTAAAATATTTAGTGGTAGGTCATCCGTACATGGGCGCTGACGAATTTCATCAACAATCGGAGCAATCCATGAAGATGAAGAAACACATTTATGGTTTTGAAGACTCACCAAGCAGTTCTCAACACTAGAACCAATATTGCCGTAAAAGTGATGAATGTAGAAGATTTTTGCCAGTTTGAGGACTGTTCCGGATCATATAAATTACAGCATTCTTCTCCTCGAGCCTATTTAAGTGACATGTGTGAAGTAACATTCCATGGTATACGCTACAAGACATGCCCTTATGATGAACAAGATTACTCGCTGGACTTTCTGGGACTAAAGAATATAAAAACTTGGATACCACCTCCAAAACCTAATAAGGAATTTAGAGGGATAATTCAAGGGCGGAATTCAGCAATCATCAAAAACTGACACCCTTAATGTCAGACACCAGAAAAATATTTTGGTATAATTTCCCTACTGAAAATAATAGTATTGATCTAACTCAAGCTTATGAAGACTGATTTACAGTTAGCATCCAGAGCTAGGATAAATTACTCCTAATTAGAATGAAGTAACACAAACTTCGATAGTTATTTTTATTTTGTAATGAAAATATATATTTTGAGAAAGCTAGAGAGGTTTATGATAGCTTTTTTGGTTTGTACTGATTAAATAGTAGGCGTTTCTAAAGCTGTGATAATTATTTCTTTTTAATTAGAATTAGTACGAAAATGATAGTTAAGGTTTATATCTTTTTTAAATAAATAATTTTTATTTTATGTCGCCAAATCCAGAGAAGTTTCTGATATTTGTTTTGGTTTTTACTGATTAACAAGTTAGTATGTACTGATTAACAGGTTAAAGCTGTGATAATTATTTTTAATTTGAATTAATACAACCTTCCATAGTAAATTGATATTTATCAGGTATTGTTTGTTTATTAAAAATAATAAAATATAAGGAGAAAGTCAGAAAGTTTTTTGATTGTTTTTTTTTACAGATAATAAGTAAATAGTTTCCACAGCTGTAATATTGTTTTGTAACTAATTAGGATGAATACAAACTTTGGAACTCAGTAATTATTAAGCATTTTATTTATTGTGACAAAGTTTATGATAACCCAATATCTTTTGTATTTCTGAAAGAATACAAGTCTGACTTCAATAATTGTGTTTTATTCAATTGAAAATTATTAAATGAATATTAATTGGTCTAACAACACATATCTGTTATACGATAAGCAAGAAGGTGATTCTGAAAAGTAATTAACTAAATATACATAGATATAGCTAGGTAATACTAACAGCAAATGGCTAGAAACGTCTTTTCTATTTAGGTAGCTACGACCTGGGAGCACGTTATCCCTAAGTACTAAATACGATTTGACTAATTACTAAGTTGAAAGGACGCATGTGGTTAGATACGACTTTTCATTGCAGTAAAACGTATTTTGTTATATTTTTTTTACTACAATGAAAAACAAAATGTTATTTTTTTATTATATAACATACATTTAATTAATATTTCCATCTATATTTCGATAGATCAAACTATAGTCTACACTTTTACAATAAAAAGTTATTGTTAATGTTATTTTCCTTCGAACATCGAATTTTTTATTTTTTAAAGTACAAAACAATTTTTTTCTCCATTTGAACATTTCTGTAGAAACGTCCTTTTTCCTTATGGCGGCAGTAATAGGTGAACGGAGTAGAAAGCCTTTGACATATAAATTTTATTTTTTATATTTTTTAATAACATGTAATAAAATTGATCTAGCAATAAATACTACACATTTAACGCAACATTTTCATACTAGAACAACAGAAACAGAAATTTGGAAAAAAATAAAAAATAAAATCAATTAAAATCTTTCGAAACTCAAACCATATGAACCCTACTCAATGCGTGGCATGTATCAATGATTTCGTAGCGCGGTCTTACCCTTTGAAGCCGGCTGATAGGCGGCCTCATTGATCTTTCGCAGGCGCACGAGCCGTACATTCATCCCCGTCCGTCCGCGTCCTGCGCTCATTTAGTCACCAACGATGAATCTAAAGGCCTTCCTGCGTTCTATTCTAGTTACACAACACACCATATGAGGGTCGAGACGGTAAAAAATGTCATCCGGTATTAGAATCAATAAGGGTTTTAAGTGGATTTTTGACAGGTTTTAGCATTTTATCGAGTGACAATATCATTGTGTTCCTGATTCTTCATTTGTTTAATTTTATTCTTTATAGAGTCTACAGACTTCATTAATTCTCTTTTAATATTTTTCTCCATGTTGTAACAACTGAGTGCAACTGAGGGACAAACGATACTAATTTTGTTTTTGTATGTTATTTACTTATATATAAATACCTTCAGCCAAATGTTTAATAAGTATCAAAATTCTGCCTGCCTGTGTCCATTATTTAATGGTGACTCTTTGTTAATAAGAAGAAATTGATATGGATTACTCCAAACCATTTTACAAATATCTTAGAACTGATTCCATGGTAGATCAGAGTTGACATGTTCTGCATAGATATGCTTTAAGTTTACATCATCTTGTTGAAATATTATAAGAAAATTAGCGTTATCACGTAGCAACTGTTTGGGAATTTTTGAGTAGGTTTGCGATAAGTAAAAGCAAGCAATTAGTTTATGTCTACCCATAGAGAAATAATTACGGATATTTATTTGTTTTTCACATACAACATCATCAAATATAAATACAGAATTTGGTAAAGCTTCACTGGGTGATATGACTTCTTTATTGTCACTGAATTCATTGAAGTTAATCTGAGGTACTTTTCTTAATACTTCACATAAGAAACGATATTTCGGTTGGAACGTAGTTTTCGAATAAAGATAAAGATTTTGAAATTTGAGACCATTCTCATGTAACAATAAACTGATCATAACGTTTGTTTTGCCACAGTTTAAAGGTCTACATATTATGCAACGAATCGTATTGGGCAATAAAGCACTGTGTAAAATCTGATGAACTGAGTCTTTGAAATTAATATTATTAACGTTCAGGGATATGGGTTGTTTGATCAACTTCATCTTGTCTATTATTTGTTTTCATTACTTATTATCCTTTATATATGAATATGTGAGCACAGTGTTCAAACAACAGGTTTGAACCTGTATCGTTATAAAGATTATGTTCTCGTGTTACCTGCATTTGTGACTAATGAATGACCCAAAGGAGAACATATTCTAGGTATATCAAAGTAATTAAACATTACACTTCATTGCAGTAGCTGATCGAAGTAGGTCCTTACGCTGTTGTTCGCGATTTAAATAATATTTTCAGTCTTAAAGGTAAGTGTTTGAAATAACCAATCAAACGAAATAATAAATGAAATATTGGTTTAGTGTTTATTTGTAAATAGTTTCTTTTTCTTTCATTATAATGTCTCAAGCACCATCACCATCCTGCAGCCCCAGCATTTTGGACAATGAAAATGTAATTTCAGTAGAACAGGAACAACCTAGATTCCACGAGGTAATCAATGTTTTTATATCATTTAGGAGTAGATACATTTTTTTTCTCGTGCTGTAATTATTTTTGAAATGCTAATTTATTTTTTTATTTTACAGTGGAACTCTGATGTCGTCAATGAAAATCCTGTTATGAGCTCATTTTTTTACTTCCAGGGTAATTACGAGCGATTAAATCAGAGCGCTAATATTGAAAAGCTTATCAGTGAAAATGATCAAGCACATACTTCTAAAAAGCCTTAAAAAAAAAGAAAATGGATCCCATGACCCATTAGGATCATCACCAACATCATACATTGCTCGCCGAGAGGAAAGCGGTCCTGGTCATCTAATTAAATAAGAAGTGCATAAACTTAATGGCTCTAAAAATGAAAACTATTATAGTGACAGTGACAATGCATGTATAAGTGTACAATATGTGGTGCGTGAACCATATGACGAAGTGATGGAAGCAGCAGAGATCCTCATCAAAAAAATTGGGAAAAAGTTAAGTGACACTGTGGTGTGGTGTCACGTACATCATACACGTGCATCACATACATGTACATCAGCACATATGTAGTTTAAGTTAAGATAGATATGTCATCGAATAAGTAGAAGGACATCACGTACATATTATGTATATAAACTGAACCGTTGAACATTAAAGTTAGTTCTTACTAGTTGATACACGGACCTCATAGTGTTTGACTAAACCCCCTCCATCTCCTCACATCGCATGGCGACCCTGCCAGTCGACTGGATGGCGTTCTAGTAGCTTGATCGAAGGCTCGGAGTAAGTTACTTCAGGCAGTTCGAAGCCAATAGTTCCAAGCCATGGGTACGACGTCATCGAAGGAAGAAGTGATAATCGCCCAGACGGCATCGGGTGGTGCAAATGCCGCGACGGTGACGCAGGAACAGCTGACAACGATGAGCGCTATACTGTTGTTCATCGCCGTGTGTTTGGCGGTAGTGATAGCTGGCGTAGCACTCCGGATGTACAAGAGGTGCCACCAAGGTTGGGTAGAAGAGAAGGTCCAGCAGCGAGAGGTGCAGAAGGCGGTACAGATGGCCTAACCAGGAGCGCGTGGGACAGCGGAAGTAAGTGTCTGCGATATTTTAACTCGAGTGTAGTGACGTGTGCCGGCAAGTGATCGTGATGATTTACCGGTTTAGAGACTATATTGTTTTTAAATGGAAGTAGAATTAGCAACATTATTACTTCAACTTAAGACGTTAAGGGAGTCTATCGTTAAATTAGGTCCTAGTAGACGGAAGGGTGAAAATTTTGATAGGAAGATAAGCGAAGTAAAAACACTTCACGGTAAGTTTAAGAGTATAATTTCAAGTTGTAGTAAGTTTTCCGAGGAGATAGTGCAATTAGTAGGGAAGATAGAAAAATTGTATTTAGATACCATCAAGTTTGAAATTGAAAACAGAACCGAACTGAAGATGGGTTCCGAAAGGTTTTCGTTGAAAACGGCGGTCAGCTTGCTCCCTAAGATGACTGGGGTAGAGCAGGTGACCCAGGATTTGATTGATGCTGTTGAGTTATACAGTACTATGTTGGAGAAGGGAGACAGTACGCTTTTGATTAAGTTCGTACTGAGCACGCGACTGACACCGGGGGCTAAAATGCGGTTGTCTTCTAGTTACGCGACGGTGGAAGGTCTGTTAGCGGATATGAAGAAGCATTTGTTGACGGTGAGGTCAGACGTTGCAATGCAAGCCGAGCTTGCTCGCGCTACGCAAAATGGGAAATCGGTCTCAGATTTTGGAGCCGAGATAGAAAGGTTAATGGTGGGCCTTACCATTTCGCAAGCCGGGGAGAATCCAGAAGCATATACGATTTTGCGGCCTTTGAACGAGAAGTATGCCATTAAAAAGTTTGCTGACGGTCTTCGTGATCGGCGTCTTGGAACGATTGTTACGGCACGACATTTGACTTGTTTGAAGGATGCTATTAGAGTAGCGGAAGACGAAAATTATGCTTCGTCGGGGCAAGTCATGGCGTATCAGCGTGGGTTTTCTGCGGGAAATAGGGCCCGTGGAAATGGCTATAGGCGGCACGTGATAGAGAATAGGCACGTGCAACAAAGGAGTGTTGGGCGTACGTATAAAAATGAGCGTGTCTGGCATAATGGTGGGATGCGCGGACGTAGCAATAATGCGCATCGTGGACGGCAGACTCAGCAAGGTCGGCAGCGCGTAGCATGTTTAGAACATGTGCGGGCTGATGCTGACTCAGGCACAATGTCAATGTCGCGGGAGCATGAAGACGGGGAAGTGAATGAGACGCAGTTTTTTCGAGGTTAAACATGTGTTAGCATGTAATAGTGTTAATTGGGTTAATTTTCTAGTGGATAATGTAGATTCGGAATTGTTGGTAGATACAGGTGCGTCAATATCAGCTATAAAAAGCAGTTACTTGAAGGGGAATGTTTTGTGCAGTAAGGTAGTTAAGGCAGAATTAGTGATTAATGGTGTAGGAGGTGGTTTACGAGCTATAGGTTATGTTTATTTGAAGTTAGAATGCGGGCAATGTTTGTTCGAGCATAGATTTTATGTATTTGACGATTTACCATGTAGTTCGGTAGGCATATTAAGCCAGGACTTTTTGCAGAAGTATAGTGGTATTGTAGATTTTTCGGGGAACAGGTTGTCTCTTAGAGATCGTGAGCGGCGGATGGTTTCAATGCCACTGAAATCCTATGATTACTTGTTAACTATTTCTCCGCGTTGTGAGATGATTAAATATATTCCCGCTAACCGAGCGCAAGATTGTGTGGTGTTTAGGAAGGAATTGCGTGAAGGGGTATTCTTAGCCAATGGGGTAGCTAGATCTAAGAATGGGATGATGCCCGTTAGGGTTTTGAATACGACATCTGAGGAAGTTGTTTGTAGTATGTCCGATGTGGAGGTTTTTCCATTGAGTGATTTTGATTGTTGTAGTTTTGCGGAGTCAGAGGTGAACGTTAAGCGGGTTAAGGAAGTATTTTCTTTGCTTAAGCTAGACTATTTGAAAGCCGAAGAGCGGTTGTCGGTTGAGCAGATATGTGCTAAGTATCCAGATGTTTTTTGTCTTCCGGGTGATAAATTAGCTGTTACGAATGTGTATGAGCAGTCGATACGATTGAAAAAGAATGTTACTCCAGTTTACAGGAAACAGTATAGGATACCTTATGTACAAAGGAGGGAAGTTGATAAGCAGGTGCAGGAGATGTAGGATAGTAATCTCTAGTGATGATTTGATGGCGATGCGTGAAAAGGCGGTATCGGTAATGACGAGGGCGCAGCGTAAACAATCGGGAGAACTGAATGATTGTGATAGGAGTTCTGTGGGGTCTAGGACTGATCACCCTAGAATCGTAGAAGTTCTTAGGAAACAAGGAAATGATATTGAAATATGTTTCGGTGAATGGAGGAAAATGTTACGTAACACTACTGGTAGGAAAATATTTTCAAAGTCGCGCAAAATAATGTATATGCCAGGAAACTCGAGTATTTATATAGACTATGAATCTTTATCAGCATCATCGCGAGACGAGTTGCCGAAAGACATAGTAACTTTTTGCATAGGAAATGGCATAAAAGAGGTTGTTGTTTTGAAAAATCGTTATAACGTTGAATTTATTACAGAAATGGCCAAGTGGTTGAAAGAGAATAGTAATTCGATATGTGGAGATTTTAAGATATGCATAGTGAAGAGTGTGCGGAGAATAGAAGACAAAGATGAGAAGAAAGTCATTTTGAATGATTTTCATATTTTACCTACGAGTGGTCATTCGGGGATACGCAGGATGGTAAATAATATAAAGAAATATTATTATTGGCCGTCTATTGAGAAAGACGTAGTGGAATACGTTGGTAAATGTGATAAGTGTAAGAAACAAAAGTTTTCGAAACATGTTAGAGAACCAATGACAATTACAACAACTGCATCTTCATCTTTTGAGAAGATTTATTTAGATATAGTAGGTCCACTTGATAGGGATGAAAGAGGTAATGTTTACATATTGACTCTACAATGTGAGCTAACGAAATTTGTCGAGGCTTATCCGTTACAGAATAAGTCCGCAGATGAAGTAGCAAAAGCTTTAGCAGAGAATTTTGTTTTGAGATATGGAATACCAGGAACAATTGCTTCAGATAGGGGTTCTGAGTTCATTTCAAAAGTGATGGTTAAGCTATGTAATATTTTAAATATCAATAAAATCCTATCAACATCATATCATCATGAGAGTATAGGATCTTTGGAGAATGTTCATAAAACTTTAGGAGCATATTTAAGAATACAAACGGATAACAATCCATCGTCGTGGAGTTCGTGGATACCGTATTGGTGTTTTTCATATAACACAACAGTTTATACTGTGACAAAATATACTCCTTATGAGTTGGTTTATGGTAAAGTTTGTAGGTTACCAAGTACTCTTAAAGGTGATAATGTTGAACCTTTGTATAATTTTGATGATTATCCTTTAGAATTTAAGTACAGGTTACAAAGGGCTCAGAATGATGCGAAAGTAAATTTAATAGCAAGTAAATTAGTAAGGAAAGATTGTTATGATAAGAATTTCAATTCTGTAACTTTTATAAGTTACAGAATTCACTCATCCTTAACTTGAATTGAATTGAATTGACTCATCCTTAACAACCTCAAATGGTCCATTATAAATACGTTCCAATTTATTGCCTATCTCGTTTTTTACTAATATCAAATCACCTTCTTTATAGAAGGTGAACCACCTTCTTATCGAATCACCTTCTTTATAGAAGGTGATTTGATATTAGTAAAAAACGAGATAGGCAATAAATTGGAACGTATTTATAATGGACCATTTGAGGTTGTTAAGGATGAGTCACCAAATGTTAAGATTAAATATAAGAATAAAATAGACGTAGTTCATAAAAATAGAACGAAGTTGTATTGTAAAAGTTAGAATGTAAGTTTTCGTGTGATGGAAAAAAAAATGTAACTTAGTTTTTTTTTTTCTCTAAGAAGGGTGATGTGGTGTGGTGTCACGTACATCATACACGTGCATCACATACATGTACATCAGCACATATGTAGTTTAAGTTAAGATAGATATGTCATCGAATAAGTAGAAGGACATCACGTACATATTATGTATATAAACTGAACCGTTGAACATTAAAGTTAGTTCTTACTAGTTGCTACACGGACCTCATAGTGTTTGACTAAACCCCCTCCATCTCCTCACATCGCAACACTGAGCAGTTTTAGGTTGTAGTTTGTACTGTCAAAAAATGTATACTTGAGTTAATTAGCCAATTATTATTATATTATTGTGTTACATATTGTAATATTATTATTTCGAGATTTTTATTATATTATTTTTTTAAACATGTAAAGTCGACTGTAAATGTTCCATAAAATCGATATCAATTTCCAAAGAGAAGAAGTCAATTTCCAAATTCGATATAATTCCAAAAATAAAAATAGGCCTACAGTTAATAATAACCCTAATAATTCTAATAATCCTAAACCAAACTTTATGGCTCAACTTCAGCAAAAGTTCGGTATTCCAAATAATCAAGGTTTTAGACCAAACTTCACTCCGAATCCTAACAACGCTAATCAAAAATTTGGCATTCAGCCACAAGGCTTCAAACCAAATTCAAACCAACAGAATCAAAAGCCCATTACTCCTCAACCGCAACAACTTCCACGAACGATGAATAACTATAAACAGTCAGGATTCTTCAAATTCAATCCGAACCATAAATTCCGTTTTGGAATAAACAATCAGCCACCTAGGCAAAACACGGACGTATCAATGCGAACGGTACAAAATAATATGTTAGACGAACCACCTGTAGATCTTGACATTGGTTACGAGCAATTATGCTCACTCATTAACGAAAACTGCATAGAGCTCGTAGACGAGGGCGAGCAAACAAACCAAACACAAGTAGAGAATGAACCGGAAAATTTTCAGGTAGAAGCCTCTCCAACGGACCAACAGAAGTAATTAATTTGAATTATTATGGTCTTAGACTACCACACATTTATTTACCGGAATTAGAAGCAATTTTCTTAATAGATACAGGCAGTACCCGTTCTTTCATTAATAGTGAATTAGCCGATCAATACTTTCAGTATTATAAGAGTGCAGAACCATTTGAGGTTATAAGTACTCATGGACGTAGCAAGCATAGCGAGGTTGCGTACATTCCCTTAACTGATACGTTTAACACAGATATTCATCATTAGTTTTATATATACAATGTAGATAATGCATATAACGGTCTTATAGGATCAGATTTATTGAAACAATTAGAAGCCAACATAGACATGAAACATCAGGTCTTAAGAACAAATACTACAGAAATTCCCATTTTGTATAACCCATCATATCAGGTAATAATACCACCTAGATCAGAAACGCGTGTCAAAGTACCAACAGAATTGGACAACCGTAGTGCAATCCTAAATCATGTGGAATTTTGTCCAGGCGTACGTATGCCAGACGCTTTAGTTAACTGCATAAATTCATTGGCTCAAACGGTAATCCAAAATACTACAGACACTGAAATGAAAATAACTTTTAAAAAACCATTTTCAGTCTATAAAATTGAACAAGACTTAGTAGACAGTTGCGTGGTAAATAAAATAAGTAATAACTCTAACATAGACAAATTATTAGACGAAAACTTAACTAAGTTACGGTTTGATCATCTAAACCAGCCATACTCAACCTTTTTTTATAGGGGCCACAAACACGTTTCAGTCATGGTGTTGAGGGCCGCAAGCAAAAATGATTTAGGTCTTAATTAAAACGTAATTCCAAGTTAACGATACAGTTTCTTTATTAATGAAAAAAATAAGTTTTAACAAAGATGTTTATGTTTTTATCCGATTTTTGATACTGTGAACATTTTTTCAAAACTTTATTAAGATCTGCCTTGTCGCTTTAGCTATCCTTAAAACATCATCCAGATGAGAATTTGCAAGTTTGTTTCTGTAAACGTTCTTTGTGTATTTCAATTTTCTTAAAGGCGATTCGATTTTTTATTCATTTATTTATTTAATAAATACCCAAAGAATGTTAGTAGGATTTGGGTACATCTTTGGACGCTTTTATATTGTTAGGGAACAATACTCCAAAATTCCACATATGTGGCGTTCCGCGCATAAAGGTACCAGTAGGGAGGTATTGAGTTAAGGCCGGATGTAGAATCTAGAAGAACAAAAAAACAATGTTCTACTCGTTTGTTACATAGATTTTTCCATGTAGATCCCAACACATTATATGCATCAATGTATCACTAACATAACCGATACTGTACTGCAATATACAAATAGTATTAAAATTCAAAAACTCAACATAATAATTATGAAAATATCGACATTTTATAAGACCTACCGACATCTGATACATAGTTCTAAGCATTTCCTTTGAAAAAAAAAATGTCACTTACGTACACATACTGTATGTGTAACATACGAGCGCATTGGACCAACACTTTCTTATTTATATATGTTATTGTTTACAATACCTATGCTTAATCATATATTGTAAAGCATAAAGAGTTGGCAGATTACTCTGATCTATAAAAAAAAAGTTAAAACTACAAAAATTATCAATTTTTGAAGAAATTCCTCAAAATATTATATTTCGATTGATTTATATCAATCGAAATATAAATCGATATCGATCGATTTTTTTTTAATTTTTTTTAATTTTTTTTTTCGTTTTTTTTATTATTTTTTTTTCGATTTATATTTTTTTTTGTTTTTATTAACAAATAAAAACAAAAATAATTATGAAAGGTAAGATATATTACGCAAAACGCACGGGGTCGGTAGTCTGGTATTGAAAAAATGTAGAAATAGAGATTAGTGGTATTATTTTATTTTTCGTGATTTATAGGGGAAATTAAAATACCTTGGTTATTGACACCCATCTTCTGTAACTTCAGACGGGCCAATAACAAAGGCCCAGCGGGCCGCAGGTTGAGTATAGCTGATATATAATACTCAGAAGAAAAATCCTTAATATCTAACCTATGTACCGAATATAAAGACATCTTTCATTGTGAACACGTACCTCTATCCTTTACCAATCAAGTAAAACACACGTTGGGTTCGGAGTATGCACATCACATTGTTATGGGGGATTTTAATACCAACCTCCTTGCCCACAACTCCCCTCGGTCCCGTAAACTCCTGCATATAATCGAGTCAGCCAGTTTGCATGTTTTGCCTCTCGATCCCACTCATCATAATTTAGTTGGTGATGATACTTGGCTTGACCTGCTCCTTACCTCCAATCCTTCCTTAATTTCCTCACATGGGCAACGCGATGCTCCTGGATTTTCCCATCACGACCTTATTTTCCTATCCTACGTCCTTAAACCCCCTAAACCTAAACCAACGTTCCAGTACAGGCGTGCCTTTGCGCGTATGAATAGCGAGCGGCTTCGACAAGATGCGTCCAACATTGACTGGTCACCCCTGGAGGCAGCTGCTACAGTTGACGATAAAGTTAGTTGCTTCAACGATATTGTGGTCAAGCTTTATGACGCCCATGCTCCTGTCAAGAAAGTCAAGTTGAAGCGTTCGCCTGCGCCTTGGATGAACAGGGGAGTTAAGATGGCAATGCGACGGAGGGACCGCGCGTTTCGAATGTTTAAAAAGGATCGCACGGAGGACAATTGGGCTTTCTTCAAGGCTGCTAGGAATCGGTGTAATCAGATGATACGCAACGCTAAACGCCGCCACATTCTAGACAATATCACTTCTTCTTCTCCTGCCGATATTTGGAAGTTTCTTGGAACTTTGGGTATCGGCAAATCGCGACATTCGGACCTTCCCCACACAATTGGTTTAGATGACCTAAATCGCCATTTCTCCACCGTTCCTATTCTGGATAATCAAACCAAATGTGAAACACTCGATTACCTTGCTGGTCTGACGCGTCCAAATATTAATCCCTTTATCTTCACCCCGGTCGACCCGGAAGAGATCAAAAAGATTATCCTTTCCATTAAATCCAAAGCCGTGGGCTGCGATGATATCAGCCGCCATATGATTGTAGCGGCTTTGGATGAACTCCTTCCTGCAATCTCCCATATCATAAACTTCTCCCTTTATACCAGTGTTTTCCCTTCCCTGTGGCGTATAGCCCTTGTCCGCCCCCTGCCTAAGATACCCAATCCCACTATTCCTAGTCATTTTCGCCCAATATCCATCCTTCCCTTTTTGTCTAAAGTGCTCGAGGCCGTTGTGCATAAACAATTCTCGCACTTTATTCACTGCAATTCCCTCATCAGTCCATTCCAGTCCGGTTTCAGACCCGGGCACAGTACCACTTCAGCTCTCCTTAAAGTGACTGACGATATTAGGCGGGGGATGGAAGACACTAAAGTCACAGTCTTAGTGTTAATAGACTTCTCCAATGCTTTTAATACCGTCAGTCACGAAGTCCTTTTATCCATTCTTTCCTATCTTATGGTCTCTCCGGAGGTATTGAAATGGGTTGCCTCTTATCTTCAGGGGCGTCAGCAGTCTGTTCGTGCTAGAGACTCCTCGTCGAGTTTGTGTGATCTTGCAGCTGGCGTCCCTCAAGGCGGTATTTTATCTCCTCTTTTGTTTTCTATTTTTATTAATCTCATTACCACTGAACTTCGGAATGCGTATCATCTTTATGCAGACGACTTGCAGCTTTACTGCCAGGCAAGTTTTGACAACATATCCGATGCAGTTGAGGAGCTAAACCGGGATTTAGAAGTGGTTAAAAGCTGGTCTGGTCGATTTGGGGTGGCGGTTAACCCTGCAAAGTGTCAATCGATCATTGTAGGGAGCCCCTACAGTATTAGGAAGTTGAATGGCTTAACGGTACCACCTGTAATGTTCGACAACTCCGTAATCCCGTTTAGCTCCGATGTTAAGGATCTTGGCCTGCATGTCGACACTTGTCTTGACTGGCGAAAGCAGGTCACGACTGTCAGTAGAAAAGTCACGGGAACGTTGCGGTCACTCTATCGGTTAAAAAACCTTCTTCCATCACACATAAAGGCATTGCTTGTACAGTCCCTAATCTTTCCCATAATTGACTATGGCGATGTGTGTTACTATGACCTGAATGCAGATCTCCTCAATAAACTTGACCGCCTTCTAAATAACTGCATTCGATTCGTTTTCAATCTTCGTAAGTATGATCATGTGTCCGCGCACCGGTTGCTTTTAAAATGGCTACCCATCCGCCAGCGCAGAGAGTTAAGGGCTCTGTCAGTGCTGTTTTCCATACTTGACAAACCCTCTTCTCCTTCTTACCTAACTTCCCAGTTTCAGTACTTGTGCTCTGCGCATAGTAAAAATCTCCGTTCCACTAACAATCGTCTTCTACGATGTCCTTCTCACCGCTCTGGTTTCATTAAATCTTCTTTCTTTGTCCAGGCGGTCTTTTTATGGAATGCGCTTCCTCTGAATATCAGGATGGCAACCAGTCGGTTATCGTTTAAAGTGAAAGTACGTGAGCATATTCGTAAGAAGTTGGCAGATTTATCACAGCGCTGATTTGCTGGATTCGTTTTCTCCTCCACCTATCGTTATTTCTCCAGACAATTTTTTATTTCCGTTATATATATATATATGTATGTATGTATATATTTATGTATTTGTATGTATTATTTTCCGAAATATCTATCCCTATGTTGCACCTGCCATGTTTTGTCTCTGCATCACCCTAAGGTTGACTGGTAGAAAATGCCTCAGGCATTAAGTCCGCCTTTGTACAGTATTTTTTACTTGTGCATAAAGTTTTAATAAATAAATAAATAAATAAAACACAAAATTCGTACGAACCACGAAGACCCGATCTACATACGCCCGTATAGACAGCCTGCTAGCCAAAACGAAGAAATACAAAAACAAGTGAATAAACTATTTGAAAACGGAGTAATTACGGAATCACACTCACCATGGAGTGCTCCTGTACACCTAGTTCCAAAAAAAATGGATGCCTCAGGTGAACAGAAGTTTCGAATGGTTGTAGACTATAGAAGACTTAACGAAATAACAATAGATGATAAATACCCATTACCCAACATCACAGACTTATTTGATAGATTAGGAAAAGCATCATATTTTAGCACAATAGATCTAGCTAGTGGCTATCATTCGTCATCAATTCGTAAATGCATTCGAAAAATGTAAAGAACTACTTACCAACGCACCATTACTACAATTTCCAGTGTTCGATAAACCATTTTTGTTAACAACAGACGCATCTAACTTCGCATTAGGAGCAGTCCTATCACAAGGCCCAATTGGTAGCGATAAGCCAATAGCTTTTGCAAGTAGGACCCTTAACGACGCTGAGGCGCGCTATAGTGCCATAGAAAAAGAATTATTAGCCGTTGTTTGGGCATACAAACATTTCAGACCTTATTTGTACGGTAAAAAGTTCACAATACTAAGTCATCATAGACCATTAGTATGGCTAAATTCTATTAAAAAACCAGGAAGCAGATTAACTAGAAAGAGACCTCTGAATACGATTTCGAAATTAAATACAAACCCGGTAAACAAAACGGCAATGCAGATGCATTGTCTAGAATTAAAGTTAATGCATTAGATGAAGTTTCAATGATAGTAAATACCGACAGTTCTAAAACTATTATCATCTCATCTGATGAAGATGATAATATTACCATTTCATCCGGCAATTCTAAAAATAGATCTAAATCACCTGGTCTCATACCTTCAATAGGAAGCGAAACAGTTACAGCCTCTGAAAGAGCAGATTCTCCCTCATTAGTAACTATCCACTCTGAAGAAAACACAGATTCCTCGGATATCCCAATATTAAAGGAAGCCATTGACACAAAGCCAAATCAGATACTTGTATACACTTCGAATAGGAATGAATGTAATGTTAAAGATCTTTCTAGAGATAGACAAAAGGTTTTCGAAGTACATCTACCAATAGATAAACCGGAATTAATTAAAGAATTTTTAAAGGAATACATCCGCCCTAAAAATAAATACTACATTTACTTTGAAGACGAACACCATCGCAATGAGTTTTCGAATATAATGACAACCCTGTTTAAAAAGGATGCGATTAACATTTATGAGTGCACTGAAAGAGTAATTTACGTAGAAGACGAAAACGAACAACGAGCAATAGTCCTAAAATATCATATTGGTAAAACATGCCATCGTGGCATCAGAGAAACAATAGCTCATTTAAAAAGAACATACTATTGGAACAATTTAGAACAAACCGTGGCTAGTATAATTAACTCATGTGAACTTTGTAAGCAAATGAAATACGGTAGAAAACCAATAAAACCCGAACTACGACTAACCCAGACACAAACAAAACCTGTTCAAGAAATTTTCATAGATATTTTCTCAATAGAAGGAATCTATTTTCTTACAATCATAGACGCATTTAGTAAGCTTGGTCAAGCATTGGAAGTACCTAATAGATCCACACCGGAAGTTATTAGAGCACTAATAAAATATTTTGCCACATATGGTGTGCCATCTAAAATTAGCGCAGACCCTGGATCAGAATTTAATAATAATTTATTGAAAGAAATGCTGACATTCTACAAGATATCTACACATAGGTACACCTCATAACCCAAACTCTATGGGATTAGAAGAAAGATTCCATTCAACCATTACAGAAATCTATAGATTAGCGAAATATGAAAGGAAAATAACTGACGCCGCATCTGTCATGACATATGCTATCATGGCATACAATCAGACCATTCATTCAACCACCGGTTTAACACCGTTTGAAGTAGTATTTGGACATACTGACGCTTCAAGCACTTTTGCCGTAGACTTTGATAAGAGTTACACTCAGCAATTAGTAAACGATCATGTTAAGCGTACTAAATATCTATACAAGTATTTAACTAATAAAATAATACAGTCTAAAGAAAAAATAAAGGAAAAACGCGGCGGGGAAAAACAATTTGACATTAAAATTTGGTGATAATATTTACATGAAAGGCGTCAATACTAGACGTAGCAAAGATAAGCCTAGATACCAGAAAGCAACAGTTGTAGACGAAGTTAAAAGAAATACGGTAGCAATTCAAAACAGAGCTCGTAAGAAACAGAAAATACCCGTTAAAGACATTGTTCCGGCCCGTGTAAATTGGTTACTCTATGCGCCTAACGGAACGCGCCCGAACGGAGTGACATCTGACTTGTCAGTTTTGACTTTGACACTTCTTTTTGTTTTTGGCTTGAACAAGGGAGCAATGTCGCCGTTTTGCTTCCGCGACGCTTTTGTAAATTAATCCTTGAGAATCAGTCGTTTTTGTGGGCAATAAGTCATGACCCAATTGTTTTGTGTTAATAACCCCATTTGGTGAAATAATACGGGTTGAGTTTGGATATATCTTTGTTGAAACTTTGAGGTTAATGTGATAGTGATTGGAGCCGCATGTTGGAGAAAATCTCTGGCGGGTTGCAGCGGCCGTGATTGTAACCTGGAGATACTCATAACGTCACAACACAATACAATACACACTCACTTACATACATAAATCCAGGTAGGCCCCAGAAGCAGTTTCCTTCAACCATGAGGTGAGTCTTTTGTTTGTTGTATTGTAATTGTACTTATATCATTGTTCGGCTCCGCGCACGGCGGACAAGTCCGTACGCCACTCTTGTCTCCAGAGCCCCACCATCATAACTTCCACTGCGCTATTGAAATCCGATGGTGAGGCCTGGCCTGGCAGCGAACAGACATTAAGCGTCCTTCACAGGTTCGTCCTCGTGGTAGTGATGCAAGCAGTCTCGAGCCTGGCCCTTCAACTTCAAAGGATTGAAGATAATCCGGGAATTCTTCCCATTAAAGAAGGACTAGCATCACTAAGCCTCTACAACTGGCATATAATTAAGATATTAGATTTAGAATTAGTACATAAGAATTTAGATTACAACATAGGAAAGTATTATGAGATTTGTAGTTATATGAAAGAGAAAATAGACATGTATACTTTGGATGGTAATCTTGTTGATGCTGAGTTGCAAACCCAATACATAATGAACATAACTATTGAGCGATATAACCAGTTAATTCCAACCATTAGAATAAAAAGAGGACTTATCAATCCTGCTGGATCGTTAATTAAAGCTATAACCGGAAATTTAGATAACGATGATGCACTTAGATCTGATAAAATGATAAACAGTCTACAATCACAACAAGATGTGATTATAAATAAAGTAACCTTAGTTTCCAAAATAGTCGACACATTTGCTAATATTACTAACTCAACTAGAAACAACTTTATAATCCTAGAGAAAACTATGAAAGAAATAGAAGAAATTCTAAATAAAACTCAATTCCAAAGGAGTAAGAACCTTATTCTGAATACTTATAACATGTTAACTCATAACTTTCAAATATTTTTAACCCGCTTAGATGAAGTGGAAACAGCAGTCTCATTCAGTAGAGTTAATATATTACACCAGTCTATATTAGATACAACTGAATTATTTAATATTCTTAAGGACATCGAGAAAACAGATAAGTTATCATTTCCAGTTACTATTGAAAACTTAGTTAAAATAGAACAGTGTATTAACATCAAAGCTTATGTAAAGGGCAAACAAATAACTTTTATTATGTCGGTACCAACAGTCCAATTAGATGTCTACAATTATTATACCTTACATCCTTTCCCTATGTATAATACCCACCTTAACCTAGCATTCCTACTTACTCCTAAACATTCCTACATCCTTGCGAAAGGGTCGAAAATAGTATCGCTTTCCCAGCCCTGCAGAGAAATAGACGAAGGAAAATTCCTTTGTTACGAGAGCAACGTGTCTCCAGAGGAGGAAAATAAATGCATCAAAGACTTGATGACGTTTTCTACGAGGATAACATCGTGCCTACCTCTTCCTGTCAATTCATCAGATATTAAGATAAAATCCAAACAATTGGACTCTTGGATCATTTTCACGGGTTATCCAACATCTCTAACAGAATATTATGACAACGACTTGAGCCAACACGACATCATGGGCACAAACATCATAACACTTAACAATGTCTGTGAGGTAAAACTTGGTACAGCAACACTAAGAAAACGCCTTCTTCAGACAGGAGAAGTTGTCTTCCGCAGCTCACCATCTATACATCTACCCAGTATTATAACACCTAAGGACGTCCTACTACGCAAGACTCAGCCTAGACGAGATTGACCTAGGAAATCTACAATTCCTATCGCACGCCTTGAAAGATAACAGTGAAGTGATAAATAGTGAAGGACATTTTGTGAATGTGCACAGTGTTAGCATAGGAACTATTGTAATCTACCTTATATTACTACTTGTATTAATCATAGTCATGTACCGTTATAAATATGTATTACCGTGTAAACTTAATCAAAATCATCAACCTAGCAAGGAATCTTCGGATGATGATTTTGAACTTACGGAGGGAGGAGTTATGCAGAGCCAACCCCTACCCCGTACTGTATTTGTAAACTAAGTCCTTATTGATACCTGGTACTCATTAATATCACGTAACAAATAGCTACTTATAATAAAATTAACGATGACCAAAACAATTAGACATAATTAACATCATGTGACAAATTACCAATTATATTAAAATTAATGTTGACCAAATCAATAATGAACTTGATCCGTATTCTGTAAAGCTGTATGTAAAGCCCTTCAGCAGTATAAAAGCCGTATGTAATCTAGATTTAACGTTCTACTTCTTTTAGCGCTCATGCTGAGCACAAGTGTATTTAATTAAAAATATATATATTTTTATAACGTCTCGAGCGTTCATATTTGACTAAGTTGTACGGTTAAAAAATATATTGGAAAACAGTAATAGTAACATATTTAATTTAGAAGACAAAGGTTGTCAATATAAATAATAGGTCTTTACCTATAAAAATGCCGTTTTGTATGAAAAAAATTAAACGAATTTTTTTCATGTATTTTTTATTTGTATTAATCGAAATAATCACCCATGCAATCAATGCATCTTTGCCAACGCAGTGGCAGTTTATTGATGCCCTTCTTAAAAAAATCTGCTGGACGGGAGGCAACAAATTCTTCAAAGGCATTTTGTACTGCCTCTCGGGTATTGAATTTTTTTCCCGCCAAGAAGTCATCCAAATTCTGGAAAAAGTAGTAGTCTGTAGGCGCAAGGTCTGGTGAGTAGGGCGGATGACGGAGAGCTTCCAACCCCAGTTCTTGCAACTTGGAGACCGTCTGCTGTGCAGTATGAGGTCGCGCGTTGTCGTGCAGGAGCAGCGGAGACGAGCGATTGACCAATGCTGGTTGGAGATGTGCCAGCTTTTCCATCATTGAGTTCAGTTCTACACAGTACACATCTGCAGTAATGCTCACCCCGTTTGGTAAGAAGCTGTGATGAATCACACCAGCGCTAGACCACCAAACAGTGACCATCATTTTTCTAGGGGTAAGTTTTCGTTTAGGGCATTGTTTAGGTGCTGAACCAGGATCCAACTAACTTGCTGACCGCTTGCGGTTATCAAACAGAATCCATTTTTCATCGCAGGTAAGCGGAGACGAGCGATTGACCAATGCTGGTTGGAGATGTGCCAGCTTATCCATCATTGAGTTCAGTTCTACACAGTACACATCTGCAGTAATGCTCACCCCGTTTGGTAAGAAGCTGTGATGAATCACACCGGCGCTAGACCACCAAACAGTGACCATCATTTTTCTAGGGGTAAGTTTTCGTTTAGGGCATTGTTTAGGTGCTGAACCAGGATCCAACTAACTTGCTGACCGCTTGCGGTTATCAAACAGAATCCATTTTTCATCGCAGGTAACAATGCGGTTCAAAATTCCTTCATTTGTGTGTCTGTTGAGCAGTGCAAGGCACGTCTCGACGCATACTTCGCGCTGGCGATCATTGAGTTCGTGGGGCACCCATTTGTCAAGCTTTTTTACCTTGCCAATTTGACGCAAATGGACCAATATTGTTTTGACGCTAACGTCGAAAGCTGCTGCTAATTTAACCGTAGATTGTGTATCATCAGCTTCCACAATCGCCTTTAATTCGTCATTGTCGACCAAAGTCTTCGGACGACCGCGAGGTTCATTTTTCAGGTCGAAATTTCCAGAACGGAAGCGAGCAAACCAATAACAGGTGGTGCGTTGGTTTGTAGTGTTAGCTCCGTAAACGTCGTTGATGTTGCGTGCCGCTTGTGCCGCGTTGCTGCCACGACGGTACTCATACTCCATAATTACTCGATTTTTTAACGTATCCATGATGACGAAAAAGATTGAAATGCGATGAAAATATAACACTAATCAATAAACAAATGACTACTTTTGGAAAAAGAATTCCATGTTTTTAAAATAAAATTAATTTGAAATTAGAATTCTCAGACAAAGAAAAATTATTTTGATTTGAAATGGCCAGTACTGCAGTGCGGCAATTTCATAGATAAAGACGTAATATTCTCCAGATTTGTATAGTTGTGTTTATCATGACTGTATGTACTTTAAAAAATGTATTGTGTTTAAATAAATGGTGCTATCATAATACAATTTTTAAATAAACATTTTTTTGTTTAATTTTTTACTTAGGTAAAATGTTTCCTATCCCTCCCAATCCGATCAACGTCGTCAAATCGTTATAAGCTGTTGACTGCAGCTAGAAAATGTTACCATCCGTTTAAGTAGTAAAAATCTTTCAGGTTAACTACGAGATGTCCTACTAAAAAAAAACCAGACAATGCATTTATCTGTAAAACAAAGCATGTCTCAAAATAAATACAAACCTCGATATGACATGTATAATACTTTTAAAATGCGTGAATTTTCATTTAATTATTACTGGGCGAAAGCTTAATCAAAGAAAAGATTAGTTATGGAAATGGCCGACGCTGGATTCTTTCACTGTGTCGATACTATAAATGATAAAGCAGCATGTTTCCCATGTGGAGATGTTATAGAAGATTGGGAGATTTATGACGATCCTTGGATGCAACATGCAATACGTTTTCCTCAATGTTTTTATTTAAACGCTGTTAAAGGAAAAGAGTATATATTGAAAACGCATCGTAAATTATAAATCGAGCACAGCGGATGCGTCAAAACCTCAGGTCAGCGATATAGCGCAAAAAGATTTCATTGGTTATTTATCGAAATAGAATTGGAAGTTCTGCATCACTTGCTCCCTGCGCTCGACGTGTAAGTGATGCAGAACCCCCAATTCTACACTACTTACGAGAATTTAAAAATTGGATGACTGTATTGAATCGGTCTATTTTTAGAGTAATAATTTTGAGTGCATTTGAACGTTTTATGAAGTTTACGTTGAAATAAACTACTTTACAACTTAAACTGTCAGTAAATTCTCCTGAGCGAGAACATTCACGAGAATATTTCCGAGAAAATTCTCATAAATTTTCTTTAATTTCGTTTGGTATAAATGTTAAATTAGGATTTCCCTATTAAAACAAACTTTATGAATTACAAATAATCAGCTTTAAAAAATAAAACATAAGACGGTGTAAATAATTAAAAACAAAATAACAATCACAATCCCAATAATTCTTGAAATAAAATAACTTACACTATTAGTTCATTGACAACAGCTGATCCATGTCATCCAAGTTGATATGGTCTATTTCCGTCAAAATTACTGGCTCATCGTCTGCCTTTTCTTCAGATGTGCTCTGTTCTGATTCTAAATTGAGTGTAGGCTCTTCTATTTCTCTTGTGGCAGATGTACTTGGTTGTGGTTCTTCGGATTTTGAGTTATGATTTTCCAATTGTGAGCAATCAGGCTTTTGCCTGATCTTCCGGTATTGAATTTATTACGTTTTTTTTAATGTGTATTTGAAAATGTCAGAAGCAGACGTTGCTGGAGCAGTCAACATTTTGCAGGGCATTACTCCTTATTCTGTTTTATATGAGACGAACGTAAGGGGTTCGTCGAACCGTTCGTAAACCAAAACCGGCAAAACTGGTTTACTTGTTATCATCTTGTGATGATGATGCTACCATCAACGAAGCTACTGGCAAACCAGAAATGATTATATATTATAATCAAACAAAAGGCGGAGTAGACACACTAGACCAAATGTGTTCTCTGATGTCCTGTGGTAGGAAGACAAATAGATGGCCTATGGCTTTCTTGTATGGAATGCTAAACATTGCCTGTATAAACGCATATCTAGACACGCGGTAGCGTGTCAAGCCAAGTTCAAGTAACAGAACTGGCGAGCAGTACCGTGCGTAATATTACACGAACCATTTGGAGCCACTTTTGACCCCCTCATATAATTTACAGCCACAATGTTAACAACAAAGGAAAAAGCCTCTGTGGCGCAAAAAAAATTATGAAAAATCTTAGCTTGGGTCTGTCTTCTTCGTTTATGAGTAAACGTTTAAAAGCATCTACTTGGAAGAGATATTTGCGAGATAATTATCTCTGATATTTTGCCAAAGGAAGTACATGATACATCGGAAAACCATACTGATGAGCCAGTAGCAAAAAAACGTAATTTTTGTACTTTTTGCCCTTCTTAAATAAGGCGAAAGGAAAATGTGTCCCGCAAAAAATGTAAAAAAATATATGTCGTGAGCATAACATGGATATGTGCCAAAGCTGTTTCTAACAGATTTTTTTATAACTTTATTTTCCTAACATATACCTACTACAAGATATGCTAATTGTTAATATTGTACTAAAAAAGGCTGATTATTGTAGTAAAAAATTAGTTTTCATATGAAAGAGTAAGTGTTAAAAAAAATTCGTTGATTTATAGCAGAAGTTTAAAGTTTTTGTTTTTTTGTTTTATAAATAAATGAGTATAAATAAATTATCTGCAGTATTAATTATGCTAATAATGTGTAAATATATAATAACATACGTTTTAGTGAAATAAATTAATAAACCTCGGCCTGCAGCTAATTAAAACGCATGCGTCAATTTTACGCATGAATATCTTTTCCGTGTACTACACAATATGATTGACTATCTTTCTAGGGTTAAAGATTGTTTTGAAAATATTATGAGCGAGTTTTCTATTGATAAATCGCAAATTGTCAACTTCCCAAACGACACTGGTAGCAATATGGTTGCTGTTGTCAACCTATTTTTGGAGCAAAGAAGAGGATTCCTTGTGTTGCGCCAAAAAAAATCAAGTTTTTTTAAATTTAGCTGATCAAATAAAATCTATTGTGACCTTATATTAAACACTTAGTTAGTGTTTCTGATCAATTACGATCTGAGCAAATAGCAGAAGGAAAGAAAGATGACTAAATATTGATGCTCATTCAAGCAGTTAGTACTCACTGGAATTCGTGTCTGGACATGGTGGAAAGATTCTTAAAATTGTCTTCAACTGTCGCAAAAGTAATTGCATCCAGAACTAAGAATAATGTATCTGATACGGTAGCTACTTCGCAGTTAACTATTTTGCGCGACTTAGTTACGCTTCGCATTTAAAACAGAAACAGAAGATTTGAATGCCGAGAAATGTGTTTACAGCTAGCTTAGTTACCACTACCAAATTTATTAAAACAAGAAATCGAACAAACCAAAACATCACCAGCTATTGGAGCATCAGTACAAAATGATTTATTAAATGGTATTGAAATTAGATTAGTGCCTTTACAAGAAAACCTTTTTTTGGGCAAAGCTAGTATATTAGATCCTCGCTTCAAAAAATTACATTTCATGTCAGCATTGGCTGGTGCTAATGCAATTTCAGATCTATAAAAAAAAATAATAATTGCAGAACACAAAATTAGAGGATTCGTCCACCTACAGTAGGCGCACGGTCCACGTGGAGAAAAATAAATAACGTCATCAATATGGGATCGACGTGAAGATATGCTCTTGAAAAATATGGCCAATGCCAATGAAGTTTCTGGCAGAAGTTTTGGTACAATACCTGCTGAATTAAAGCAGTATTTAGATCAACCCAATATTTCAAGGTCATCAAATGCCCTGAAATTTTGGATTGATAGTAGACATTTTACTCCCGTGTTATTAGAAATAGCTGTTAAATATTTAATTTATTCTGCTACATCTGTAGCATCTTAACGAGTTGCTTCTAAAATCAATCTTTTGTGCCTAATAATCGTAATAGTCAAACAGCTGAGAATACAAAACAAAGAGTATTTAAAAAAAACTCTTACTGAAAAATATTGGTATACATAATAGTCTTATTTAATTTTTTTAAATAATTACTAAGAACTATAACCAATACACTGTGTAAATGTATTGTATATATAAGTATATACAATACATTTACACAGTGTATTCAAAAAGTTCTGGGACTGATGTTCTGCAGGCGGTACAAGTGGTGCCATCTATCGAAAAACGCTTGATCTACATAGTTTGAGGTGACTTCTATCCTCTACAATTGGTTCCATGACGATCGCTTTACTATACGCTGTCAGCTGTTGTATATTCGCACGCGTGTTTAGAACGCTTGTCGGTGTTGTAAAAATGGAACAGCGTGGTGCGATCAAATTTTGTTTTAAACTCGGTTGGACGGCTACAGAAACCTTCGAAATGTTGAAAATCGCGTACGAAGACGACTACTTGAGCAGAAGTAAGGTGTTTGAGTGGTACTCGAGGTGTGAAAGTGGACGTGAATCCTTAGAACACGATTCTCGTAGCGGCCGACCCTCAACAAGTCGCACCAACGAAAACATTGCTCATGTACGGGCTGTGCTGGAAAAAATCGAAGAATGAGTGTGAATGACATTGCAAACAAACTAGGTATTCCCGTTGGAAGTGTGCACTCGATATTGACCGAAGATTTAGACATGCGAAAGGTGTGCGCTAAATTATTTTGTAGTTTCTGATAAAAAGAAGTGTTTCTGAAAACTCCGCCATCTGATATTCTGCCCTGACAACCAATATCGGCGAATATAAAATTGTAGTTAGCGTCTACAATGGCCATTAACACCACACTGAATGTGGATTTATAATTAAAAAAGTCACTTCCGCTATTAATAGGTGCTTGTATGACGCAGTGTTTCCCATCTACAGCACCAACATAGTTTGGGAAAATCCAGTTCTCATTGAATTCCTGAGCGATTGATAGCCATTCTTCTTCTGTTGACGGTGTCTGAAATGAATAAAAACTTATTTTAAGGTTGTATATTAATTAAACTGTTTTTTTTTACATAGGCTGATGAGCAGGAGAATGAGCGAAATTAACAAGAAACTGCGGTAGTGGACCCTAATGCAGGTACACAGTCAGATTCAACAACACATCCACAACCTGCAGCTTCAGTAGGATCAAGAAACACCACAACACAATGACAACCATCAATGTCCCTGCGATCTGGCCACACGACAATACCACCAAAAAAATCTAAACATGAAGACCCTCAGTGGCGTGCGGTCCATATAGGCAAAAAGACACTGCAGACCCTAGACCTAGATCTGGACTAGTTACTAATATTTCAATAATAAAGAAAATATTATGCTAAGTAATAAAATTATTCAAAAAGTTTAAACGCCTAATATAAATGAGTAGCAACGTTCACACCGTTCTATTAATTTGCTACGGCAACGCGCACACAGATCGCGGCGCAAGCAGGCAGCGATCGAAAGTGTCTTCAATTCATTCATAAATGTACGCATGTAGTGGTAATTTCTTCTACATTTTCGTGTCTGCACATTGCACACACAAGCGCGGTAATAAAGCGAACTCCTGTGGCAGGCTATCAAATCGCGGGCATCCCTGCGCCAGGCTAACCAATAACGGGCGGGCCGCCCATGCGCCATTATTGGCGCGCTGTGAGTGTTATGCGATCAAGTTGCGCTGTGAGTATTGTACGTAGTCTCAAGAAAATTCCGATTCGCAATGATACAATTTTATTTGTCAAGGTTTTAGTTATAAAAATTTAGAAATTGTTTGTTTACGAGAGGATCCATATTGATTTCTTTCATGTGGAGCGCGCTGTTTTTATTTTGACTGAGTTTTCTTGTGATTAATTCATTTACAAACGTTAATATTTAGGTCGATTTGTCGCTTATTTCAACTAGTTTTTTTGAACTGTTTTAGTTTTTCGATTTACTTACTACGCTTGTTTGTTTTTTTTTTTTCAAAATATTGTTCGATTGTGAGGTTTGTGTTGAAAATGTGTTTGTTAAAAAGTGTATCTTAAGGGAAATGTATACCTGAGTAACGAGAATAAACCCAGCAAAGAGGTAATGCAACTCGTAAGTTTCATAGTAATAATTAAGAAACATAAAACCGGCTGTGTCGTAAATAATTTAAATGTGTGTAAACACACACATTTAAATTATTTTGTTTTCCTTGCTAGTTTAGTAGTTCGAATACAGTGTGGAATTGTTCGGGATTTGCAGATTTACATGATTTCTATCCCGCGGCTTGCTCAAACATAAATATATTTGGTAATTATCGTATCGAGAGGAGTGTTACGAAGAAGTTTTACGTTTAGCGAAGTTTATTGTTACTATCCCAGCAAGCAGCGCATCGACAGAACGTTCATTTTCATTAAAGCGTATTCTCACGTACCTATTTAAGAAACACACAAATTAACAACGAGTACACATCTTTCTGTGCTTTCGACGGAAAAAGAATTATTGGTCGAATGAAGACGCCTACCAACTTTTTATGACGATGATTTAAAATCATATATAAAAAAGATAGGCCCGTAGATGTTATTTATGAGTTTGTTTAACTTTATTATTTTTACTGTTACCCGTACTCAATTTACTTATTAAATATAAGGTGTATCTATTCATACACGAAATATTATAAGAGGTACACCTGTAGGTGGTAAAGAAGCTACAGCAACAAAAAAAAAAATCTAAATGTATTTTTTTCAAAATTTAATATTTATAAATTATTTGATGCACATAAGAAATACTGGCTCCTTCATACTTTTTACGGCCCGAGACACCGCGGCCATGCTCGTGCCATTCGGTCGCCGCCCCCGCAGCGTCAGTCGGGCCATTCATAGAATTTGGAGTAAAAGTTTTATGCAAAACGTCTCAAGCAGTTTTAAAATCATAATAATTACGAAAATTCAAAAACGCTTAGATAAAAAAATACTTTTGCTTCTATAGCTTCTTTACCACCTACAGGTGTACCTCTTAAAATATTTCGTGTATGAATAGATTCACCTTATATATTTACATATACGAATCACATGAAGGTGATGAAGGGCCTTTTTCAAGGCCACATCGGATTTCTTTCAAGTGACGTGTTCTGTAACTATCACTCACTTGGATTAGATATTTGAGGTGGCCGAAATCATTAGCATCATCAGGAAATCGCCATTTCAACCTTTTAAACCACCTAGTGAGTTTTTCTTCACTGACTTGAGCTATTACGAAAGACGTTTTTTTTTTTGAACTGCCTACCCGGTCATAAAACCCTGTGCACGCCACTGGATACTCGAGGGTCGAGGCCGAAGCCTACCGTATTTTAAAAGATACGTATAAATCAAAGATAAGGGACAAGAGTCAAGCTTTTGGAAATCATGTTGCTTCAAAACATCGTGAATATTCAAAACGGACGAAAGCGTATGTTGAACATCACATAAATAACACTGGTCAACACTAGTTTAGGTGCGTAGAAAACCAAGGTTACCGACATAGCCCGAAGAAAAATTGCCAAACTTAAGTGGCAATGGGCAGGGCACATTGCTCGCAGAACAGATGGCCGATGGGGCCGGAAGGTTCTGGAGTGGCGACCGCGTACTGGAAGACGTAGCGTTGGAAGGCCTCCTACAAGATGGACCGATGACCTGGTGAAGGCCGCAGGAATACGTTGGATGCGAGAAGCACAGAACAGGTCGAAGTGGCGGTACTTGGGGGAGGCATATGTCCAGCAGTGGACGTCTTTCGGCTGAAATGATGATGATGATGATGACTAATTACATTCATACTAAACATTTTGACTTCCTACGTGTAGTATTCTAGATATAACTTTTACAGAAAAAAATCTAATCTACAACAACGAAAAACAGCATTTATTAATTTGTTATGTTCATAAAAACTTTTCACGAATTTCGTGAATAAGGTGTATTGGGACAATCACCTTGCATACCCGAGCAGAAGTCAGTCGTCATATGCCGATCCTAACGGCCTTGGTACCTCTCCTCTATCGTTTTTAGGTCCTGGTGAAACCATTTCCCTTGTTATCGCTATAGAATCCAAGATTCTCTGGAAATTGGTCAAGACGCCTCTGGCGGTAGTGCACTTTGATGAACATATTACATCCTAAGTTCTAGGAGTTTTCTACAAGGGGACAAATACCATTTTCCGAATGAAAAAAAGGTAGCAGGGCTTGCTACCTTGTACGATAGAACGTCACTTTTGAAACAAGTTTTTTCTTTTAATCTGGAAGCCAATACTTCCACAGATTCTTTAGGTAGCTCAAGAATCCTTATCAAATCATCCAATTCTTCTTGAGTAAGAGGATTTGGCCCTGCAGACGCTATGCCTTCGAAATCACTGTCGCTACTCACTTTATTAAAGATTTCGTCGAATGATGGTTCACGGGTAGGACAAAATGTTGGAACAGGTACTTCCTCTTAATGCGACAAAGGTCTTCTAGCTGATTTTAAGTCTGGGTAAACCATTTTTAACTTTAACACCACGCATATCACACACACAGCAGAAGTAAAAATCATCGATGTGATTTTTTTGTTCTATTCATTGCATAAGCACTCCGAATGTCATAGGTACGGCTTCTATTACTACTGAACAGGGCTGTTGCGAACATCAGCATCAGCATCCGCGGAACTTCAGCATCATTTTCAACATCAGCATCACTATCCGCATTGATCGATGCTGATTATTAATGCTGAAGTTCGAGGCGTGACATGACGGCAGAGGGGGCGGGGCTTATAGCACGTGTTGTTTTCGGTTGCGAGTTTTGACCAATCCAGAGGTCGACCGAGTGTTTGCGAATTTTGTGATTGTAAACAAACGCAAACTTGTCTCATTACTTTATAATACGTCAATGCGAGTGAAAGTTATTGTTATTTTTAAGTGTTGAGTGATAAATAATGCCGCCCCCGTTAAAAAGTGGAATATGGTCGCATTTTAAATTAGTGAATCAAGAAACCGCAAACTGCAACTTATGTAACAAAGATTATTCACGCAAAGGCTGTACCAATACGTCCCTTAAAAATCACTTGAAGAGCAAACATCCTGATGAGTTTAAAATGTTTTTAACCAGTGAAAATGATAAACAACAAGCTTCGAGTTCGGATTTGACTGCAAAAAGTAAGTACCTAAATCGTAACTTCAAAAATAAGTAGGTATTTTTTAGATTATATGGAAAGACTTAGGCAAGATTTATAAAAGATCTAGGGATGGTATAGTTATAGTCGATATAGCCGTGGTCTAGCTGCTAAACGCAGAAAAACATGATGACCCTTTAGCAGGACCTATAGATTCATCTACCTACCGTGTCAATCTGTCTGTCTAGGTCTACCTACCGTTTTAATTCTATGTTGATGTTCACGAGTTGTGCGTGGCATGGTCTATGAGCCAAATTTATGTGATTAGGTAGGTATACTAGGTATCTTTCTGTTGCGTGGCTACTTAAGTAGGTACTTAAATAGTCTTTCTTTTTTTAGGCAACATATTAACACCAAAACAGCAAGCTAAAAAGCAACTATCAATTGAAGAGACATTTCAAAAAGATAAGCAATACGACAAAAGCCATCCGAAGATTATGTTGGTGGACAAATTGATTGGTGAGATGATTGTTGTTCAAGACTTACCATTTCATTTTGTGGAGGGTATTGGTTTCCGTAGACTCATGCAAGCAATTATGCCAAAATATAATCTTAGAGGTCGCAATTTTTTCACTGACTATGTGTGCAAGGATTTATACGAAAAAGTTGCTGTTGAAGTAAGAAAATTAATAGAGCAATTCAAAGACATGTCGTTTACAACCGATATTTGGTCGGACCCAAGTGCCAATGTTTCTTTGCTAACTTTGACGTGTCATAGCATCACTGATCATATTAAAATGTGATACGTTCGAAGAATGGCACACGGGTGATGTTATTGCCGGGAAATACGAGACAATGTTAAATGAATGGAAAATTTCCAAAGAGCAAGTCCACTGCATTATTAGGACGAAGGATCTAATATGAAAAGGTCCATGACGCTATCAGACTTCAACGACATAGATTGCACAGTACATAAACTACAATTGTGCCTAAAAATGGGACAAAGTCACACCAAAGTTTGATAGATATGAAACAAAAAATTTTAAAAAATTGCAAATCATTACAATCACTCGACAATAGCACAAAAAGAACTAAATGCTATTCAGGATCGGCTTAATCAACCACGGTTGACAGTTTTCCAAGACTGTATTACGAGATGGAACAGTTCCTTTTATATGATGGAAAGGTACTTAAGGGTCACTCAGCATTTACAGTAATGTACCAGGAATCCTTCTTGAAGAATGGAAGGTCATCGAAAACTGTGTTGATTTGTTGAACAATTCAAATGCGTCGATTTCATCGGTTATTCCCATCATTAATTTATTGAAAAAGAAGCTGGATGAGCATTTGGCTAAACAAGGTAACTCAGACTCAGAGTCAGAAGTAGTGATGATACATTTCATTTCGACTATAAAAAGAGAAATTGCTGCTAAATTTGCCAATGTTGAAAACAACTTTCTGTATACGATATCAACTTATTTGGATCCTCGGTATAAAACAAAAATTTTCAATCACATTTTAAAAGAAAAGATTGAAACTGAAATACTAAGACAACTCAAAATAGATACTGAAGAAACCGGCCCATGTCCTCTAAAAAGGTCACGAACTGCCCCCACAGCAGATAATGTAAACATACGAGATTCAAATCAGCCCTCAACCAGCAGTGATTGCAGATTAAGTCTGCAACATGAACTGGAAAACATGCTAGATTCAAGTGAAGAAGTCAGCAGCGATACCGACGATGGACAAAACTTGGACACGATACTGAAGGCGCAGTTGAAAAAATATATTAAAGAAAAACAACTTATAGTGACACAAAACCCGCTTGATTGGTGGAGAATCAATGGGACATAATTATAGAGCCCTTTCAAAATTGACTCAAAAATTTCTATCACCCCCGCCGGCAAGTGTTCCTAGCGAACATTTATTTAGCAGTGCTGGGATAATTTACAAACCTTCTAGGAACAGACTTGAAGCCGAAAAAGCAGCACAGCTACTTTTTTTTAAATACAACTTACCATTGATTAAATTCCAATATTAATTATACGAAATATAGTCTATCTTTCGTATAATTAATATTGTAAATACCTAGACTATGGTGCTGCATATTATGTACTATAATTACAAACTAATTATTACTAAACTAGGTACTTAGTTTGATTCAATTTTTTATTAAAAGTCACAAAATTATTGAACCAACCTTTTATTTCAATACCAAGGAAAACTGTGCAACTTTTAGGTAAAATACAAACAATAAATTCATAATAGTCACTGATTTTTAAAGAAAATAATTAAAATCAGCATCAGCATCCGCTGATGTCAATGATAAAACATCAGCATCCACTGATGTCAATGATAAAACATCAGCATCAGCATCCGCTGTTGTGAAAAAAATATGCATCAGCAACAACCCTGCTACTGACCCATTGTCTCAAGTGTCCACAGCCTATTTTACAGACAATTTGAGGTATCCACCCACGGCTTGTATTCATCCACAATTTTTGAATTAAAGTTAGAAAAATAAGATCTTTTATGAAATCTTTCATAGGTTTTCTGTACTTTTAAACTGTGTATGTAACAATACACATGGTTCATTGAGACAACTTTTTTGCGATGCAGTCATAATATTAAAATCAATTTATTTATAGAAATGTACCGAGAAGTTAGCAAACCGAGCGCATGAAAGTACTGATTACAGCCAATATGGGCATTTTTGAGAAAAAGTGTACCTACGGGAAATTATAATGTCCCAGACCATTTTTATTTTTTTAACTCCGTCTGTACCCATAAGATTACATCGAAGGATGCGAACGTAAACTTTTATTATGTCCCACGTATTTGTAACCACAATTATAGAGAAATAATAAATATTTATAGTTTAAAATCAAATTTCAAATCTGAGATATGTTCGTTTTCATACTGTCCCAAAAACTTTCAACTCGTTTAGAGACTATTGATCGATTTTCCCTCATAAGATCTAAGGTTGTTTAGATTTTTGTGAGATAAAATGACCTATTATCTTTCCAAATAATACAAAATATATCAATACCAATCTTAATTACTAAGTTTTAAATTAATTTGTTTCACTATAATATGAATAGCGCCTGACAGGTCAGGGTATATAACGATAATTACGAGAAACTTTAACATTTTACTCCATAGATTTTTCCAATTCATAAAATTGGCAACATTTTGACCATAAACAAGCAAATGCGAAGTCATTTTGCCGTCAAATATGAGTGTCAACAACTAAAACTTTCAAGCCGGAAGTTGTTAACGGTTGTAGCCAAATTTTATGTCAGGGTTTTTTACGCTCTATTATAAATGTTCTAAGTGCTTCGGTGTTACATTTCTTCAACCATTTAGTCGAGTTTTAGCAGAATACAGGAATGTATAAAATTGAGTTGTAAATGTTAAGCTAAAATTCTAAAATTATTTTTTGTGTTGAGTAGTGTTATCTTGTTACGTAAGTTACATTACAATTTGCGGTGTAACGTGTAAGGCTCACAATGAATGTAACGTAACTGACATGTAAAAGTTAGTGACACACTAAGCTTTTTTAATTTTGGAAAAAGATACCTACCTACATTTTTATAGATAGTACTTAAGTAATTAATAATTTTTTTTTAGAATGCCGCAAACTGCTGCGGATCGAATGAAAAAGTACAGGGAACGCTTGAAAAACAATCCAGAAAAGTATGCAGAACACCGGAAAAAAAACTTAAAGAGAGTCAAAACTAAAAAAATAATAATAATGAAATGAGTGAAGAGGAAAAATTAAAGCAGAGGAAAATGTGGCTTAAACATAAAAAAAAACACAAAGAAAGAGGGATGCTGAGAAAAAAAAAGTTCCTCATAAGAAGATTCTCCAGGTAAAAGACGCAAGGCTGAAGGAGACAAAAAACAAAAACAAAATAATTACCTGGCAACAAAATTTAAAAGACTTACGAACACTTGCAAGAAATATATAGAGCAAAATAAGAAGTTACAGGCAGTAAATAATTCATTAAGAAAAAAACTATACAGGTCAAATACACAATTTAGTAAAAAAACTATGGAATTAGAATGCAAAATAAATAAAATGAAAATACGTGAAGAAGTATTGGAAAATACTCTGAAGAAGACTTACCAAACTTGCAAAAAACAAGCAGGAAAACAACTTTTAAAATCTCTTGCTATTAATTCCACTAATAAAACTTACATTTCAAAAATAATAGGTTTGAAAGGCAAAGTAAGAACGAAGAAAAAGCCTAAAGAACGTAATGTTATCATTGAAGAAATCAAAAACTTTTATCTACGAGATGATAAAAGTCGTAGCACTGCCGGTAAAAAGAAATGCAAATCCAAAAATAAAGAGAAGCATCAGATTAGATATTTAATGGACACAATTCAAAATCAGTACTAAACGTATAAAAATGAAGGTGGTAAATATACGTTTACAACTTTGTACAAACAAAAGCCGTTTTATGTAATTTCTTCACAACACAGCTCTAGAAATACATGTTTGTGTGTAAAACATGATAATATAGAATTACAGTTTAAGACGCTAAAACAAAATGGCGTGCTTAACCAAAATACAATCAAAGAAGTTTTGTCAGCATTAGCTTGCGATATAAAATCTTACTCTTCCATGTATGATCAATGCGATGCATGCAAGACGCAAAAAGTGGCATAATATATAGAAAAACTACATGAAGAGGTTAATTGGTGTCAATGGGAAAGAGTAGACCATTCATACAACGTGGAGCAGGACGATTGACATCCTCTAAGCCACGTAAAGAATGGCATGCTCTTTACCCGTATACAAAAAATCAATCTAATCCAATGAATACTTTAGCCACAGGAAATTATTTTTCATTTTCTTATTTTTCAACATGATGTAGATCGGAGTCCGTAATAATAGGTAAACATTGTAAGGTCAGGAACCTGTGCAAAAACGTACCTACGATTCTATTCTCAACGTCTAAATATGCTTGAAAGACAGAGAAAGGTGTCATACGATCCCACTCTGACGCGCCCCACACACTCCCACAAAATACTACAATTATAAAGAAAAAGTTTATTACTTACGCAAATAATGCGTTATGCTACGTTTACATGTGGGTCCAGCTTCTAGCACTCGCAATTGTGTAGCCATTGTACAAACGGGGAAATCCCGTCAACACAATGACGACCGGCCGAGGCTGTGCCCACATGTAAACGTAGCATTAGTGGTGCATAGAAAATTGCGAGTGTGCGTGTGAGCGGAATTTTTTTTGGCAAAAAGTCCTTCCAGTCAGTGCATAGCGGCGCCCTTTGAGGAGAGCACACGCCTACTTTTTTATCACAAGACGAGCCGCGCGCGCATTGTCGTGATTTTATGAAAAGTGTGTTGTTATTGTGATGATAGTTGGATTAGTACATAGTGTGCGTTAGTGTGACTTACTGTTAAGTGTTAGTGTAATATTAGTTATTTAGGCATTTATTAGGTAGCTAGTTTTGTGATTTAGGTTAGGTTTGTAAGTTTTTTAGTTTAATTATGCCTCAAATAAGGTACACAGCTGCCGAGTACACCGACATGGTACTTACGTACGGAGAATGTCAACAAAATGCGGCTTTAGCATTGCGTACATATCGGGAGAGATATGGTAACACAAGAACGTGCCCTACCAACAGCCGTGTTTTTACCCTGGCCGTTCAGAGGTTACGAGAGAATCGGCCTTTGGTTCCTCAAAGAGATGGCGTGTCTTCAAATTCAAGTATCGAGGACCGGATATTACAATATTTTGAAAACTACCCGACTTGTAGCCTCCGGAGAGCAGCGCGGCGGTTTTAAGTGAGTCACAGATCTGTCCATAGAATTTTAAAACGGCATGCACGGCGTCCTTACAAGTTCAGAAAAGTTCAACAACTGTTATCCAGAGATACGCCAGTCAGAGTGTTATTTTGCCGATGGCTTCTCGACAAAATATCAGACGACCCTGACTTCCTATTTAATATTATGTGGACAGATGAGAGCACTTTTACAAGAAATGGAGTTTGGAATAGACAAAACCTGAGATATTGGAGTAACGAAAACCCACGCCTAAGTCGAGAGTCTTCATTCCAGTACCGGTTTTCACTAAATGTCTGGGCTGGAATTCATAGGCAGAAAATAATAGGTCCAGTGTTTATTGATGGGACATTAAATGCAGATAAGTTTTTAGAACTTCTTAGTGGCCCAGTGTCAGACTATACGGACGATTTACCTTTGGATGTGTATGGACGACTGTGGTATCAATTGGACGGTGCGTCCGCCCATTCCGTAATGCCTGTTAGACAGCGACTAACGGATATGTTTGAAAGTCAGTGGATTGGCCGTTTTGGACCTATTCGATGGCCAGCACGGTCACCGGACCTGACACCAATGGATTTCTTTTTGTGGGGTGCCGTAAAAAACAAGGTGTATGCACGAGAAGTGAACACTGTGGACGAGTTGAAAATTAAAATAATTAATGCCTTCGACAAACTTAAAAGAATGGCAGATGGGGACTTGTTAAGACGAGTCCGTGAAAATTTAATAAGACGATGTCGCTTGTGCATAATGAACAACGGGGGACACTTTGAAAATTTAAAAATTTGACTGTTAATGATTTAAATTCTGATTGTAATGTGATATTATGTGATTAATTATTCAATCAGTGATATTTTATTAATTAACAACTCACAACTTAGTGTGTTTATGCCGCTGATTTGTTGTTCTCCGACTAAAGTACCTACGCGCAACAACGCCGCCGCCCAATGCAGCCCGCACCAAGCCGCGCACTAGGTCAGTGACTTTTTGTAGTTAAAGCGTGTTTACTTTTTATGCAGTTGATTCTGCTATTTATTTTGTTTGAAAATTGCAATTTTTTAATTTTCCACTAACTAATAATCTTCGTGTTTTAAAATGTTTCGATAGACTAGTACTGTGCTCGTTTTAATTTAATGGCGTAGTTCCAGATCCACATTATATATGGATAAAAAGCAGCACAAAATTGTTACAACAAAAAAAAAACTACCAAAACAACAAAAACTGGAACTTTAAACGACCTACTACACAAATTTGAAGTCGATGTAAAAGTATTTAAAAAACATTATATTAATGAAAAGTATCAACAGCAGGAATATCAAAAAGGAGTTCGAGAATTACAAGAAAATGAAGCACTGATCATATGTGATTTCTCGGAAAATTACGAGACTAAAATGGCTGAAGAAATACAAAGCATGCACTTTGGCCCAGCCAAAGGCCAAATAACATTGCACACAGGAATAGTTTATTGGCAGAACAGGTCACAATCGTTCTGTTCAGTATCGCCTAATAATTCACATCAGCCGCCTGCCATTTGCGCTCATTTAAGACCGATTCTTCACCTAATCCGCGAAGAAACTCCAGAAGTATCAATCATACATTTTTATTCTGATGGACCTTCGTCACAATATCGCCAGAAGAATGATTTCTTTCTCCAGAGTTTTTTCACTCATAAACTTGGGTTACAATATTCATCTTGGTCGTATTTCGAAGCCGGGCACGGCAAGGGTGAGGCGGAAGGATCTATCAAAAGAATGCTCGACCGCCGAGTGTGTTTTGGTAACGATTGCACGAATGCTATAGATGGGTATGAGATTTTAAAAAGTGCTATGAAAGTAGTCAAAATTTTTTATATACAAGAATAGGAAATAGAAGAAATATCATCTGTACTGCCACAAAAGCTGTCCACTTTGAAAGGTACTATGCAGTTACATCAAATAATTGCAAAAGAGAAACATGTATTGAGCTACAGAGATGTAAGTTGTTTCTGCGGGCCAATTAGAGGACTATACACATGTTTTTCTCTTCAGAAACAATATTTTCACCCCACAGAAAGCACATCAACTCAAGAATCAGGTACCAAGGGAATAAACAGCAAGCAAGAAATAAATGAACCCCAAGAAGATGACTCCATATTTTACTCGTATGAGAACGGCGAAGCCATATTCTGCGAAATACCAGGAACAGAAATCGAACAACAGCATGAAGTGGCTATAGGACTCGTGGATATTTTGCATGACTCAGGAAATGACAGGAGAATGAACAGTAGACAAAAAAGTAATGAACCCCAAGATGATGACTCCATATTAGTTAACCGAGATAAAAATGACGATGACAAATATTGCGAAATATTAGGAGGAACAAATGAAATAGTGGATATAGGACCCTTAGAAATTTTCCATAAAATAGGAAATGAAGAAGAAGAAATTGAAAAAATTGACTTAACTGTATTTGAGGATAATTTCGGTGACATAGATGATTGTAACCCCAACAAGAAACTCAAGAATTCTGATGACCGTAGTGATATAGAGAACAATGCTTATTTTTGTAATAACTCGCTTAGCAGTACTTTAATCTGCGAACCATCAACTTCCAGGTTTTCTTCGCTGAAGCGTGATCGTATTATTAGTAAAAACCTACAACAAGCCTAAAAAGTCTTTAAAAACTATAATTAAGCGTACTTTTAAATGCGACAAGTGCATAGAACCGCTATTATTTAATCGTGCATGGTGTGCAAACGATGGTTTTGTTGGGACTGTAGCGCTGGACAATTGATCTCTGATTATATTTGAAGGGGTCAGGGGAAAAACAACTTTGGTCACATTTTTTTATTTTTTTCAACTGGCAATGCCGTCTGAATGGTTATATCTGTCGCTATGTTCTGTCAAAAAGACAGGGCAATAACATTCATAGTCACTGAGGAGTTCCTCCGCGCAACTCGTTACAGTGTGGACGTGTGTAACGAACATTTGCTGCTCGACTGTCGGTTTTGTTTGTGCTAATTTTTGTTATTGGTTCACGGCGCCAATTCATAATTCCTTGTCGCTCTTAGTGTATTTTAATGAAGAAGTCCCTCCCACTGGGCCGTCCTAGAAAGGGGCAAATAGATATTTGTGTGTTGTGACAAACTTTGTGTACCTGTGATTCGTCCTGCCCGGGCTGGTTTCGAACGCGCGACAGTGATCGTCCGAGTCGAGCGCTCGCCCACCGCGCCACAAGAGTTAGTCATCAAGCTGCAAAACCAGTGACTACAGTGCGCGCAGTCAAGCGACTGGTTGACGTCATCCAAACCGCAACGCTCCAGCCGTGTGTCGCCTGCGACTTTGCTCACAGCAACGTGTAGTACAACCTCGCTTCGGAAACTCTGCTATATCTGCCGGCAGCTGATCATTGCTTACTTGCTTGCAACCTCTTTTTAACTCAGCTTAGCAAACCTTGCTACCCTAAATTATACAATGTTTACTCACCGCACCCCTCCGTCTACCTCAAAACAAACTCCGAAACAAGCCAAATCGGAAACGGAACCGAAGATTAAGGCGGATGACACTGATAACGTTACCAATCTAGATCGATTGGTAGCGTCAACGCCTTGAAAACTCTCCAAACAGCCCGGAGTCAACGCCCCGCATATGTAAGGACCTTAAAGTTGAGCTTATGGAAATGCTGAACAACTGGAAAAATGAACACGACTTGCGCCTTACCAACTGGAAAACTGAACAGGATGCAATCTTGTCATCACTGGCCAAAGATGTGTCCGAACTTAAGCTACAATGCTCGGAAATACAAAAAACAACCCAAGAACTGGAAAACAGCATGGCCTATATGAATAAGGATTACGAGGATATGAAAAGTAAACTTTCTGAGCTGGAGATTCAGAACACTGAAAAAGAAAAATCCATTAGTCATCTACAGAAACAAATACAAGAACTGAACCTTCAATTCCGTCCAGCCACTATTGAACTCCGAAACGTTCCATCGAAAGATAATGAAACACCAGACGACCTCGTTGCGATCGTGTTGGGAGTAGGAAAAGCTGTAGACCTAGACATTAACAAGGCGAGTCTCCGGGATATCTATCTTATACCTGGAAAACCGGGAACATTGCGCTCCATTGTGGCAGAGTTTACGACGGTTTCCCGTAGAAATGATTTTTTTTCCAATATTAGACAATTCAACAAAGCGCGATCAATAGACGATAAGCTAAACACTCAATCAATTGGGCTGCCTGGAGTCAAATCACCTATATATGCTGCTGAACATCTCAGTCCATCCACGAGGAAACTATTTTATGAATGTCGTCAATATGCTAAGACACATAAATCCTACCTAATCCTATCCTGCTGGAGTGTAAATGGAAAAATTCTCATGAAAGTTCAGCCCGACGAAAAAGTCATCCAAATCACATCTGAAAAGGGCTTATCCGCGTTAAAAAATAAGGAATGACTTTTATCTCTTTTAGTTTCATCCTATATTTTATAGTGTTTAGTATGCATGTTCTATTCATGGTGCGTAGCATTTTTACTTGTATTCAAGTTTATTTTATTCTTACTTTTTTTGAACATTTTATTTTTTACCTTATTGTTTTATGAATATTGTTGTAACACTTAATCTAGTCCCTAACACTTACCACATAACTTTCGTATGCAAATGGTACAGGACACAACGAACACATCTCTCTTGCCCCAGATTTACGCTTGTAAGCCTACTTCTACCAATGGCTAATATAAATAACTTAAATACAGACATTGATAACATCACCATAGCTAATTCTCACCTATGCTCACCGGAACGTTCTTCGGGTTTTGTTAGATACCCTCACCTATATCTTAAATTAATCCACATCAATATCAGAAGTATTAATAAAAAATTTAATCAATTTATTACGATGCTAACTACGACTAAAATTGACTATGATGTAATTATTCTCACGGAGTGTTGGCTAAAAGTTACTGGACCACTTCCGACTCTTCAAGGTTATTCGTGTAATGCTAGCCAAAATAATGCTACCCAAAATGACGGCATTGCTATTTAAACAAAGAGCACCACTCAATGCTACATCATCGAACCCTCTTTTCAACATGCCAATTGTTTGGTATGTTACATAGGCAATACGGCTATAATTTGTGTTTATCGCTCCCCTTCTTTCTCAGATCTCAAAAATTTCTTCAATAGTCTAGATACCTTAGTTCGATCTTTAAAACGTTTCAAAAACATAACATTAGTCGGGGACATAAACATTGACATTAAACTGAACAATCATGACCGTCACTCGCATGCTTACCTCACCCTCAGTGCTTCGCTTGGGCTACTACCAGCTCACGTCCATCCCACTAGATCAGGAAATTAAACCGCTAGCGTAATTGTACTCGACACCCATATAACTGATCATCTTCCTATTATCTTGCATCTTAAAAATAACAAAACGATTTTAAAAACTCCAAATACGTTCACTTATTGTTTGAACTATTAAGCCATCAAAAGCGATCTAGACAGCACTGACTTCAGCCCCGTATGAATCTGATCCTAACCGGGCAGCTGATCTGTTCGTTGATATAATTAAACAAATATCCTCTAAAAATTCACAAACTGTAATAGTATCTAACAAAACCCGAGTCCTCAAACCATGGATGACAGCGGGTCTTGTCCGTTGTATCCAAAACCGCGATTGCCTTCACCAAAAATCGACATCATCACCCGATAAAACCACTTATACGCGCTATCGCAACTTTCTGAATAACTTATTGAAGAAACAAAAGCGCACACACGACAGGAACGAGTTGCTAGCGGCTACAGGTAATATTAAAGCTATTTGGAAAGTAGTCAAATCCATCAACTCACTCTAGTTTCCAGACTCAGTCAACAGATGAACTTATCCAAGGCTCTAGTGATGTAAATTCATCCATCAACCAAATTAATAGGTTCTTTGTGAGCGTTGGCGAGAACTTGGAAATAACAAAAGAAGATAAAAGTACAAAGTCATGGGATGGGAGAAAATTGTTATTGTAAGCGGTACAAGTGTTTTGATGTTGTAAATCTAGAACAAAGAAACAAAATTCTAAGAGAGTTTAATCTCATGAAGACCCGTGATGACAAAAATTTATATTTGTGTGGTCTCACCACAGTTTATGAGGTACAACGAAGGCGTCCAAGGAAAGCCGAAGACGATGCAAATTTACATTCAGCGACCTATGTATACCGGGTTAGAATAACTGACAACACTCAAACGAAAGATGTTCCAGATTGTTTTAAAGCATTCATGGCTATACATGGCATTTCTCAACAAAGGTTAAAAACTCTGAAGAAGTCTTTGCAAGAGACTGGAAACGCGCCATTAGATATAAGCAAGACAAGCACGCGAGGCAAGCACAACAACAGGCCAAGGAAGCTCACAGAAGATGTGAAAAATAAAGTAATGGAGCACATTGAACACACACACACACACA
Source organism: Aporophyla lueneburgensis (assembly GCA_932294355.1). Lineage (NCBI taxonomy): Eukaryota > Metazoa > Arthropoda > Insecta > Lepidoptera > Noctuidae > Aporophyla > Aporophyla lueneburgensis. The sequence continues at coordinate 26,472,375 of OW028735.1, forward strand.
CGCGCGCACGCACGCACATTGAATTAAATTGAATTGAATTAGGACCTTTCGCGGCCGTAAAAGCCATTAAAGCCTACACAATTCCTCAAAAATATATCTTCCTGCGGAATTAAATGTAAAAAAAAAATACGATTTCTGTGATTGCAGAATGCATGTATTTTGTGAACTTTCTGAATTGTCTGAATATGAAGACATCGGAGTTGATGCAAAATTTGACTCAAAATCAAATTTCCCCAAATCAGCATCGAACAGTATATTACACAAGTCAACAACATTTTTTTTTTTTGATGCAGAGTTAGTGGTAATGGATTTTATTAGCCATTGATAACACTAAAATAAAAAAATTATTTCTTTTTCCTACGTGTAGTTTTGGATTTTCCGTCATTTTTGTATATGGGCATTTTTGAGAAAAAGTGTACCAATAATGAAAATAAGCTTTCAATTTCAAAGTGTGTAATTTATTGGAGATTTAAGCTGTTTTTGCTTCTAAATATATTAAATTTTAAGGAAAATACAACAGATTACGTTGTTAATTTATTTTAATAGTATTTCAATAAAGTTTTGTGTGAAATAAACTCAATTTTCTGTCAGTTACATTACACAAACGTTACAGAGTTCTATTATGTTTACAAAGTAAATAAAACAATTTATATCTCAAAATCGCATTTATTCAGTATAATCTGCGCAAATATAAAAAATACACAAAAGAAATATAATACTTTGTAACTAACTATTCAAAATAGTGCGTATTTTATCGCATTTTGTTACGATATGAGCTAATCAGCCTGTTCATTTTTCGAGTAACTTTTGTAGTTTAGTCTAACTTATATAAATTTAGTATTAAAAAAAAGTAATCAATATTTACAGCCAAATTATATACTATAAAACAACATTAACATTCAATAATTCTTAAAAAACAGCAATATTCATAAAGAAAATCTGGATCAATTGAACGTATGACAGATTTGTAACTGACATAGTAAGGTTGAGATCACACTTAGTCTAAAATTACTCTTAAATCCCTAAACTTAGTTTTTGTGGGTAATGACAATTCAAACTTTAACCCGTTTAACACAGCTCGAGTTTTTAAGTAATATTATTACTTTGGTTTGAGAGTACAGTCTTATTCAATATTATCTAAAACGTTTTACTAACAACATTAAAATCAACAAAATATAACATAAAGAAAAATTCTGACAGTTGCAAAATAAAAACTGGTATTCATCTTAAAATATGTTAAGCCCCCAGGCAGACATCACGAATGAAGGGGTCAGGGAAAAAACAGCTTTTGTCACCTAATGAACAAACTGAGATATTACTAATTAAAAGATAAGATCTTAATAAAATACCTAGTCTTGCCATAAATATTGTAACGAAGAAAAAAAATTTTTTTTACATATAATATTTATTACTTTTACAGTGTGTTAGTTTAATACATAAATATAAAGCAATTTAAAATATAAAAAGCTTATTCGAAGTGGTCTCCATTGGCTGCAATACAGTCCTTTAAACGTTGAGGCCAGTTATCAATAGAAACACGCACTCTTTCCATGGGAAAATTCTTCACTGCCAATCGTATGGATTGTTTTAGGGACTCCAAATTATCATGGCGTTTAGAGCAAGCCACACTCTCTAAAGCTGACCATAAATCATAATCCAGCGGATTAAGATCGGGACTAGACGACGGCCAGTCTTCAGCTCTGATGAAGTCCGAAACGTTCACTTCCAACCAAGACTGCGTGGACCGAGCTTTATGACCCGGCGCCGAGTCTTGTTGGAAGGACCATACTTGGTTATTGAACATGGTGTTGTTAAGGGGCTTAACTACCTTCTCAAGAATGGTATCTTGATACACTTGTGCCGATGTTTTGATACCTTTTTCACAAAAATATGGCTCAGTCACTACTTCATAGCTAACACCCCACCAAACCATCACTGAAGTCGAATAATGCCCACGTTGCACTCTGTCGACTAATTGGGAAGCTTCCTTAGAGCTTTGAGCATAAATACGGTCATTTTGTTTGTTAAAATGTTGCTCAATTGTAAAGATTTTCTCATCCATAAACAAAATTTTTCTATGACCTCCCTTTGCGTACCGCTTCAGTAGTTGTTTCGATTTTACCACCCTATTCTTTTTTAAATTATCAGTTAAAAAATGACCAGTGCGTCTCTTATAGGCTGCAAGTCCTAAGTCATCTTTTAAAATACGTGACATGGTTCTGGGTGCTATCTTCATCTCCCGAGATAAAATCTTTTGCTTTCGGACAGGATTTCTTCGAATTCTTTCCCTTACTGCTTTGACCACCTTTTTCGTACGAACACTACGTGGACGGCCAGATCTTTTTCTGTCACATACAGAGGAGGTCTCATTGTACTTATTAATAGCCCGGTACACAAACATTTGACTAATACCAAGCGTATGGAGAGTTTTAAAAATTGCATTTGGCCCCATACCAACATTGTGTAATGCAATCACAACAATTCGGTTCTCTTGATCACCCCACTCCATTTTAATATCGCAAAATATTGTACAATGTATTGGCGCCAAAATTAGAAAACTCAATGAACAATCGTATAAAAATGACAGATTCCAAATTCAAATGTAATTTCTTTCTTATTTCTAACTGTAACAGTATTTATGGCCAGACTAAGTAGTGTAATTTATACCCAAATAAATAAAAAAGCTTTTTTTATTGAAAGTACGTTTATTGTTAATGTAATTATTTTATTTTTTTATTTTGAATTCACATCAGTTAAGGGTTATAATAAAAAATTGTGACTAAGTCAGAATAATCAGGTGACAATCATCCTATGTCCACCAACATCAGGGGAAAAACAATTGATGTCACAAGGCAATCTAATTATTGTATTTAAGTTCGGAAAAAAAACTTTTTTGCTGCTGGTCCACAATATTTTGATAAAGACTGTATATCCAGGAATTTTGCTTTACTGATCGGTAAAATGTCCTTGTAAGCTTGGTGAGGGAGAGTAAATTCTCCTGAATTAGGAATGTCTTCACAGGATGATGAGTTTACCCTTCTTCTCTTGGCATCCAGCATAACAGAGGAAGTCCAGTGTCCATTATAGGAATCTCTGTAGAAAATGAGACGGGGATGTGTAATCTCAACACTGATCTCACGGATAGGTCTAGAAAGAAATGGGTATGTCTTTTTTAGATGTACTTTGATATGATACATAAAAGTTCAAATTATTTATTGATTTTCATATTGTTAATTAACTTTTCCACTTGACGTGATCTTGCTCAGTTCAGAAAGTAATGTGAACATAGGCCAACAATTACACATTCCGGATGGTACCGCAACTGAAGAAACCAGAGGCTTTGCTGCATTTTATTAACAATTTTAAGTAACATTTCTTTTCTAGTTCCTTTTTGTGTACCTAAGTTCTCTGATTGTTTTTTTTTTTTTTTTAATAAATGCCTTAAAAATAAATTGATCGAGGTGAAGTGGGTGATCAGCCAGGTTGACACAGGCACAAAGAACGTCTACTGGCACAACACAAGAAAAACCAACGGAGACTCCGCGCCCCATATTTCAGACTACTCTGAAAATGACCGCAGCAAGTAACGAAAAGACAATTGATAAATATTTGACTATGATGATCGCCAGGGACTTTCAGCAGTACTCTATTGTTGAAGACAAGGGTTTTAGGAAGCTGGTTGAAGCATTGAATCCAAGCTATAAAGTACCAAGTCGACAGATCAGGTATAACCTAATGCCAGAACTTTACCAGTGTGCAAAGTTACAGCTTGCTAGCATGCTTGAAAACATTAAGAATGTTGCACTAACCGCTGATATGTTGCACTAACCGCCGATATGTGGTGGTGAATCAAAACATGGAAAGTTTCCTGACTGTCACAACACATTTTTTTAACCTAAACATTTTAAAAAGCTACGTATTAACTACATGTGACGTTCCAACTTCACATACAGGCGAAATTCTAGCTGAAATTATGACTAATTTACTAACGGAAAATATTAGGAAAAATTTCTGCAATTGTCACTGATAATGGGACTAACATGTTGAAGATGTGCGATTTGCTAGGAATACGGTACATGCCGTGTTTTTCCCCATACGCTTAATTTAACTTTAGACGACTCTGAAGCTTTCTCAGGTGGAGGAAATAACTAACAAATGTAAAGCCATTGTGAAATTTTTAAGAAATCATCTGGAGTGTGGCGAGCGCTTAACCCTTAATTTGGCATTGTATGTACTGTCATTCATCACCTTTAAAAAAAGATTTGTTAAAAAAAATCAACTTGCGTGTGATATTGTAAATTAACTGTTTCATATTGCAACACTAACTATATTTGGTAGAAAAACTAAAATACACAAAGGGCACAGGGAAAAAAGGGGCTCATCGACAATTTATACGAAATCAAACAAATGATCGCACTTGATAGATTTTGAACAGGCCTTTGATATGACATATTCAAAACAAACTAAAAAGGGCCCATTGCTTTGTAATCCTCAATATTAAAAAACACGTCAAGGAATAAAAAGAGCTCATTTCGTATCGAACTAGCTCAAAAGGTGCTCATTGCATCCCAATCAGAGTTAAAAGGAGCACATTTTACGTTTACAAAACAAGAACGCGCCTATACCCCCGCCATCTTGAAATAAATGACATAATGTGACCGATAAAAGTTAAACGTCAAGGCGTAATTTTTTGTGCGTGTGTGAATTGGTTTAGAATAATATAAAATGGACCACGATTACTGCGAAAGCGATGAAGAAAACCAGTTAAATTGTCACCCAAGAACTAAGAAAAGAAAGCGTTACGGGAGAATGAATGAAGTTATGAAAAAGATACGACTGTCTTGTCATGAGGAAGGACCGGCATATTCTTGCAAACAGTAGTGTTTTGAGAGAATTCCACCTCAGTCAAGACGTGAAGTTTTGCAGAACTTCAATATGCTACTATCTCATGATATGCAAAATACGTACTTATGTGGATTGATCTCAGTCTTGCCTATAAATAGATGCTCAAAAAACCCAACCGCAGTGCACTATGATGTTGTGTATAAATACAGAATTCGTGCTACGATTGAATCATCAGTTCAAGAAGTACAAGTATGCAAGTCAGCTTTTATGGCGATTCACGGAATAACAAAAAAGAAGGTCGAATACTTGGTGTCTAGTCTCAAGGCCTTTGGGTGTGCACCTGCAGATAAAAGGGGGAAACATGGACATCAGCCTAAATTGAATACTGCAATAACTAACCTAATAAGACAACACATAAATTCATTTAAAAGTAAAAATATAATGTAATTATTAATTTAATTTAACTCAAATACATATAAAACATATTTTAGGTCTTTTAAATTATAACAATTTGTATTTTCAGGTCGTACAAGCCACTACAGTCTTCATGATTCATCCCGAACATATTTATCAAAGGAGCTGAACATTAAAAAAATGCATAGCATGTTTATGGAGTTACACAAGGATGACGAAAGTGTGAAAGTTTGCTATGAGACATATCGAACTATATTTAATAATGATTTTAATATTGCATTCGGCTATCCTCGCACTGACACTTGTTGTGTATGCGATCAGTTCAAGGTAAATCTAGTAGCTATGGAAACTGAAAAAGCAATTGCTGATTCACAGCGTGTATCAGTCCTCAATAAGAATATTCTGAAACTTAACACTGAGAAGAAATTGCACTTACTAAAAGCTGAGACTTTTTATAACCGAAAACGGATAGCTCGAATCCATTGTAAAGCTTCTACTCATACTATGGAAGCGGTGTGCATAGATTATGGTAAAAACTTATCTTTGCTCAAATATACAGACGAATGATGTTTATTACAAAAGACAGCTGTCTACTAGGCATGCCTTTTAAGTTCTGTCGTTTCCATATTTCCCGGCAATTTTGAATTTGGCACTGTTCTATATTAGAATGTGTTTAAATTTTGAATTTCAAAACAGTTGAAAGTATTAGGATTAATACTATTGTTTAGTTACAGCGTCGATTGGAATCTGTCAGGTTACGTACGAAAATGAATCTTTCTAAGGAAAATGTTCATGCAATAATTTTCTACAACTTTAGAAGAGGCCTGACACGGCTTCAGTTTTTTGAAGAGCTCACATCTGTGTTCAGTGATGAAGCTCCATGTCTGCGGACTGTCGAACGCAAGTATTTAGAAGTCCAGCGTGGACATACTAGTGTTATTGACAAATCTCGCGAAGGACGCCCAAAATCCGCCTTCACTGAAGATAACATCATTGCTGTGAGACAACTAATTCTCGAAGATCGTCATGTGACATATCGAGAGATAGAAGCTCTATTAGGCATCTCAGGGACAACCATTAATAAGATCTTGCATGAAGCGCTTGGTGTGAGAAAGCTAGTTTGCCGTTGGATACCGCATCTGCTTTCCGACGATCACAAGGTGGCTTGCGTCAGATGGTGTAAGAAAACTCTGCAAAGGTTCAACCGAGGAGAGTCAAATCACGTCTACGAAATCATCAGTGGTGACGAATCTTGGATCTGTGCCTAAGATCCTGATTCCAAACAACAATCTACAATCTGGGTCTTTCAAGACGAGCCAAAGCCGACTAAAGTTGTTCGTTCGCGAAGCACTTCAAAGAAGATGGTGGCCACGTTCGTTGGAAAAACCGGCCATGTTGCGACTATTGCACTTGAAGATCGTAGAACGGTTAACGCAGAGTGGTATACCATAGTTTGTTTACCACAAGTCATCGCTGAACTTCGAAAATCTAACTCAAAGCGACGCATCATCCTGCACCACGACAACGCAAGCTCACACAGCGCTCGTCAAACGATTGAGTATTTGAAGCAGGAAACAATAGAAATTCTTGACCATCCTCCATACAGTCTTGACCAAAGCCCTAACGATTTCTTTACATTTCCTAAAATTAAGAAAAGTCTCCGTGGTCAAAGGTTCCAATCCGGTGAAGAAGCAGTCGACGCTTTCAAGTCAGCCATATTGAACACCCCCACTTTAGAGAGGAATAAATGTTATAATAACTGGTTTGAGCGAATGGAAAAGTGTATTAAGCTACGTGGTGAATACTTTGAAAAGCAATAAAAAGTACTATAAGGTTCTAGTTGCGTTTTTTCTTCAAACGAAAAAACTTGAAAAGCATGTCTCGTATGTATGCGTTTAATGTCCATGTTCTGAATTCAAGTAAAAGTGTTTTTTACCTTTATCCTGAGACAGTAGGAAAAAACGGGGGTGTGACGATGTTTGTTCCCTTATTCACCACTATGTTTACAATTTTGCAAAGAATAATAATACTAAAAATTTGCAGATCTTTTATGACTCTTGCAGTGGACAAAATAAAAACTTCACTGTGTTCCGTTTCTTATATCATACGGTGCGTATTGAGAGAAAACTTGAATCAGTTATGATTACTTTTCCAGTCCGAGGACATTCCTATATGGAATGTGACAAAAACATGGGATTAATTAATTCAAAATCCAGGGTAGAAGTTCCCGATGAGTGGATTGAAGTTTTTGAAAATGCCCGTCAAAAACCATTCATTCACAACAAGGCTCCCACCTCAGTTTGTTATCGATTCTTTGTTTGGAAGCACGCGTTGCGATATGGCTCCTTATTTAACTAAACTTCAAAAAGTTGGCGTGGCATTAGCATTTGTGTGCGCAAGTGAGGAGAAAAAGAAAAGAATTTGGATGAAGCGTTGGCTTAAGGAAAGAATAAAACTTAGTCATCTAAATTTTATGAATCTTCTTGATTTTGGTGACCTGCGCAACTTTCTCAGAATGGAAAAGGAAACATTCTATGAGTTAATAGAAATGGTGAGGCCATTTATAACTAAAAAAATACGCATCTGAGGAAGCTGTTTCTGCTGAAGAAAGACTATTAGTCACTCTCAGATACCTAGCCTCTGGATCATGTTATAGAGATCTGAGATACAGAATATCACATGAACTATTATCGGAAATCATTCCTGAAACTTGTTGGGCAATTTACAAAGTTTTAAAAGAAACAATAAAGGTAAGTTTAAAAAAATATTTAATTTTCTTTAAATCAACATTTCCTGCAAAATTTCACCAGCCGGACCCTCTGCATACATTACTACCTGATTATCAATTACGTTTATTGGCGAAGTCGTTAGTTTTGTGGAGGGCGTAGTAGTTTGTTCCAAGAATTGTGAGGAATGATGTACGGGTGATTGCTGAGGGTGTTGGGTACCGGGCGATTGAGGTGGAGGTAATTGAATATGAAGGGGAGTTTGCGGAAGGCAAAACATTCGGTTGAGTTATTTAGGAAGAATGGTGTAAAGGTGACTGCTGAGGACATTGCGAAAGAGAACTAGGTGGCTGTTCAATGCTAACAGAGGAGTTTGAGGAGGAGGAAGGATTCATAAAATTTAGATGACTAAGTTTTATTCTTTCCTTAAGCCAACGCTTCATCCAAATTCTTTTCTTTTTTCTCCTCACTTGCGCACACAAATGCTAATGCCACGCCAACTTTTTGAAGTTTAGTTAAATAAGGAGCCATATCGCAACGCGTGCTTCCAAACAAAGAATCGACAACAAACAGAGGTGGGAGCCTTGTTGTAAACCGTGTGGACGCAAACACCAACCGTGGGCACCACAAACCTCCCACCATGGTGACCCCTGTTGAAAGCTTGTTTAGAACAGTATGGCCCGGCCTTTAGGAGGAGCTTTAACTGTCACATGTTTTCCGTCTATAGAACCATAACATAAGGGGAAATTCCATCGTGTTTTAAACCCCTTTTCGATTTTTTCCATTCTTCTGCGTTTGGCACCTATAAAAAAAGGGTAGTAATTAAAGCGGCCTATTTAATACCATTTTTAGCCACAAAAAAACTATAACATTACAATTACATTAATTTATTTGGTTTAATTACAGAATAACCTGGATACCCAAAATAGCAATGAACCAGGATCATCGAATAGCAATGAACCAGGACCATCATTGGTTCCACGCTCTGAAAATGGGTTAGAAAATGAGTCTACAGAAGAGACACCACGATTTACTCCACCCACAAAACCTAAGCGGAGCAAGTTATCACAAAAATCTCTCTAACATGATAAATGACTTAAGAGAAATTAACGACAACACTTGCGACGAAGAAACAGATCAAGATCTATTTGGAAAAAGCGTGTCGGCACAACTGAAAAAATTGACAGAGGAACAGGCAGTCATTGCTAAGGAAAAGATACAGAGAATATTGACTCAATGCAGGCTTATGGTGGGTACAGATTGGTGCAATGCAACATGCAATGCAAGAATTTGAGGTCCACATTGCTGCAATGTATCATGTAATGTAACAGAATTCCCACAGTGTGGACGCCTCGCGCGCACGAACTTCGCCTGGGTCGCGCACGCTCCGAGCCTTACAACTCGTGCGCGGCTCGATCCGAGATTTGTCGGTTTTTAGTACGAACACAAAGGGGCGCGCAGTGTGCGCAGGACTCAGCCGTGGACGGTCGTTCGTTTCGTTCGCATGCGCAACGATCATGGCGGTGAAAGAGGGTGCGTGGAGTGATGACGAGTCACTTTTATTGATAGAGGAATACAGAACAAGGGAAGTTTTATGGAACCCTCAAAATGAAAACTTTAGTAAACAAAATTTAAAGAAAGATGCGTGGGACGAAATCGGAAATGTATTGAAAATAACAGCAGAAAAGTGCAATAACAAAATGACAAGTCTTCTCTCTTCTTACCGCCGTGAAAAAGGAAAGGAAAAAACTCCAAGGGGACTGGAAAAGGTAAGAATAACGCATTTTATTTGTTTTTATATAGGTATTTATTACAATTTAAGTCATCAAAAAATTAAGGTACCTACTTAGATAATAAAATCAAATTACAAAAAATGTACAATGGAGTTTATAAATCTAAAAATATTTTTTTTTGCATAAAATATTTATACCTAGTTACCTAGCGAATAAAAACATATGTATAGTCAATTTATACAGGATGTTTTAAGTCGATTAAATAATAAATAGTTGATAGTTAAACGTGGCTGCCAAGGGATTTATTTTTAATTCATTTGTTTAAATTCAATATTGACGACGTTTTGTAGGAGCTAGAATAGTATTGTTATTATGCATTAAATAACATAGTTTATTATTAAAAGAATTATGTGCAGTTGTTACGCATGGCCAACCTCAATAGATCGCTGCATCGGCATACCTGCATACACATTGCACACGGCACCTACGGGCACGAGACGCAAGCTCAGCATAACGTGACCAATTGACGTCAATCGAACTTTTCCATAGAAACCTAGAAACGTGGAGCGGCACTTTTGGATCTGACATCGACCAATTGACACTTCAGTATAATTAGTCGTAATTTCAATACTTTGTAATACAGTAATAAATTAGTTTATTAAAATAAATTTGCATTTTTTTGGATCCTCCGGCTGCACCCATCGTAATTGGCGCAGTCGGTAGGATAGTCCAGTAAATTCAGTGAATCGATCACCGACAACGGGCTATTCGAACCTACGGGTGTGCGGCTACGGGGGAGTATCCGAAAATCGATACCACAGAGAGATGCAGATTTGGTAAGTACCTAGATCTACTAGAGTTGCTCGCCTTCCTATGTTTTAGTATCCTTTGTGTAATTTCCTTTTTTTTTCCGTGTTTCCCTTGTGTTAATTTCCTCAAGTGTTTCTATTAAACTTTCAAAATTTTTCACCCACGTATATCACGGATTCCTAAGTCGAGTATTTCTAATAGGAACTCGCAAATCGATGCGAATAGGAATTTAGATACTATGTTAGAAGATAGTGAAAGTGTAGAATCTTACTTAGTTACAGAGAATAATTTAACTAACAAAATGAGTACCGATTTGGTAGATCAAGTTTACAAGGCCTTACGCCTCGTTCCCGAATTCGACGGGAACCCGAACGTGCTCACGCGGTTTGTACGTTTATGTGACCAACTTGTCGCGCAATTTGTTAAGGCAGAGCCAGGTTACGAACTAAGTAACTTATCCTTGTTGAACGGCATACTTAATAAAGTTACTGGGAACGCCGCTCGCACTATAAATTCAAACGGCATTCCCGAAACATGGCAGGGTATTAGAAACGCCCTGATTAATAACTTCTCGGACCAGCGGGACGAGACCGCCTTATACAATGATCTGGCCCTGTTAACACAAAAGAATTTATCACCACCGGAATTTTACGAAAAGTGCCAAACCTTATTTAGCACAATTATGACCTATGTGACCCTGCATGAGTCCATATCTACTACCATCGAAGCCAAACGGGCACTATATAAAAAATTAACCCTACAGGCATTCGTTCGTGGCCTAAAGGAACCTTTAGGCTCGCGTATTAGGTGCATGCGACCCGACACCATTGAAAAGGCTCTCGAGTTTGTGCACGAGGAAATTAACACCATGTACTTACAGCAGCGTAACGACCATTTGCCGGAGCGGAGACCTGTGCAGTCTGCGTCTTCATTTAATCCCAGTACGTATCAGATTAAGCCATTTAATTTGCATACTCCACAGCCAGTCACTTTTTCAGCGCCGTTTAATCAGCCCGGTCCCTCTAAAAGTTTCTATCAGCCACAACCGCCAAGGCCAATGCAAGCTTGGAGACCTCAGGTGCCTTTCAATCGCGGTCCCACGCGAACCCAACAAATGTTAAGCGCACCCCCGCCTAACTATAGGCCCCAGAGCAACGTGTTCCGATTGCCTCAACAAAGGCCTGGTTACACACCCATTAATAATGGCCCCAAGCCCATGAGTGGTGCAAGCCACTTTGTTCCCAAACCTATGCCGAGACCTTCGACAGGACATGACTGGACTCAACAAGGAAATCCACCTCCCAGTAACTACTTTAAGACTCGTGAGACGAATGTTAACGAAGTAGACTTTTACGACTATTACGAGTACCCTGACTATGCCTATAATGACTATTACGACCAGTTCTACCCCGTACCTTACAACTACGAACCTGTGTATGAGCCACTAGCTCATAGTGATTATGTTCCTGTGCACGTAGAGGAACATCAGAATGTGCCTGAAGGAACATCTGCCCAAGGAATGTCTGCTGAAAGCCAGGATTTTCATACAGCCCCGAAATCAGACAAACCAAAATAGAGATTAACTTGCAAACCCAGAGACAACTTCCATTCATTCAGATTGCTAATCCACCCATTAAACTATTAGTAGATACCGGTGCGAACCTATCTTTTATTAGCCCGGACGTTGTAGAAAGATTTTATCATCATATCCAGTGTAATTATGAGCCTTTCGAAGTCACTAACATCCACGCGACAACTCGTAATAATTATTCCATTACTATACCGTGCTTCCCGGAATTTAAAGAAACCCGTGACATTACCCTATACATTTACAAGTTCCACAATTATTTTGACGGCTTAATAGGCTTAGATTTACTAGAAAAGTTAGAGTCTAATATAGATTTAAAGAATAAGGTTCTTGTTACACGTAATTCATCTAATCCCCTGCGAATGTATGATTCACGTAATTGTAATCTTTACGAGGACATAGTACCTGCTAATTCATCCAAATTAGCTAGAGTCCCCATTAATCTTCATGATGGTGACGTAATAATATCAGAGCAGACTATTTCCAATTGCACTATTCGCGGCTGTGTTACTTCTGTTAAAAATAACCGTGGCATCATAGAAATAATTAATCCAACTAAACATGATGTAGTTTTCTCAATGGATAGGCCAGTTACCGCGGAACTTTTTAACGAGCAAAGCGCGACTATCTATCAGCCTAGCGATCGCGTATCCGAGGTATTATCAAGACTACGCACTGACCATCTGAATCCTGAAGAACGAGCTAACTTAGAATCTCTTTGTGCACAATATGCTGACGTTTTCTATATCGACGGTGAACCTCTAACTTTCACCAATAAGATAAAGCACAGCATTCATACCACCGACGAATTACCTGTCTATACTAAGACCTATAGATATCCCTTTGTTCACAGACAGGAAGTTCAGGATCAGATTAGCAAAATGTTAGACCAAGGGATAATCCGTCCCTCGCAGTCAGCCTGGAGCTCACCCATCTGGGTAGTTCCAAAAAAATCTGATGCGTCCGGAAGGACTAAATGGCGCATAGTCATTGATTTTCGCAAAGTCAATGAGAAAACCCTCGATGACAAGTACCCAATCCCCAATATTAATGACATCTTAGATAAACTTGGTAACTGTCATTACTTCACAACTCTAGACCTTGCAAGTGGATTTTACCAGGTAGAAATGGACCCAGCCGATATTCACAAAACGGCCTTCAATGTAGAACATGGGCACTTTGAATTTTTACGCATGCCCATGGGTCTCAAAAACTCTCCATCCACGTTTCAACGCGTGATGGATAATGTCCTCAGGGACCTCCAAAATGTTATATGTCTCGTATATCTTGATGACATAGTCGTTTTTAGTGTCTCCTTACAGGAACACATGATAAATCTAGAAAAAGTATTCAAGAGATTAAGGGAATCGAACTTTAAGATCCAGATGGATAAGTCGGAGTTTTTAAGGCTTGAAACTTCATACTTAGGTCATGTAATAAGTAAGGACGGTATTAAGCCTAACCCCGATAAGATCATTGCCATCCAGAAATTCCCTATTCCTAAGACAGCTACCGAGATCAAACGCTTTTTAGGCCTGTTAGGATACTATAGGAAGTTTATTCCTGACTTCGCGCGCATTACGAAACCCATGACGCAATGTCTCAAGAAAGGTTCTAAGATCACCTTCAATGACCCTAACTACATCGATTGTTTTGAAAAATGCAAGTTACTATTGACTAACGACCCTATACTGCAGTACCCTGACTTTTCTAAGGAATTCGTGCTTACGACTGACGCATCTAACTTTGCCATAGGAGCTGTCCTTTCTCAAGGGCCTATAGGGCAAGATAAGCCCTTAGCATACGCGTCTAGAACATTAAACTCCAGTGAGATTAACTATAGGGTAAAACTATACAACATGCCCCAGCGGGCAAGATGCCTCACCGCTCTCACACTCACACAAATAAAGATAGGCGATTTACGATGACGCACCAACATGGCCGCTAGTGCTCTTTCAACTTCTATGACGCGAACACGTGTTTCAAGCATTTATTTTTTAAATTATGGTTAAATCAGTGAATTAGACCGTGGAGCATATTGCGGTGAGTACTATACAATTTTCTCAATTTAAATTACTAATTTTTTTTTCAAAATTAAAGTTAGATATACAAAATCTGTGATAAATAACCTACGATTTAGTACGTTGCTCACAGTTGTTAACGTTTAGTGGCGCCGGGATTTGAGGTGGGGCATCTTGTAATAAAATATTTACAAGATGCCCCAGTTGTCACGGTGTAAGACGCCCCATTTTAAGTGTCACAAAGTAATAAGTGTTTTATATTTTTTCAGAAATGCCACGTAATTATGTTAGAGCTACATATACCCTTACGACCCAAATGCTATACCTGACCATTTTTTCGCTTTATCTGATGCCTTTCGTGAACAGGATTTGAATGCTAATGAACAACACGCAGGAACACCTTCAGACACGTCGGAAAATAGTTCAGAGCAGCAAAATGTGGACACTATGGAAGTATCGTTGATAGATACTTTGGATGAGGATGCTGTATATCATAATAGATATCATTAATCAACTTACTTCTGACGCAAACAAAGAAGAATCATTAGAACAGCTTTTGACACAGCCAATTCAAGCCAATCCTCAAAACAGGCCTTGCTTACCATCTACTTCCAAGACCCTTAAACAAACACCAACAAAGGTTTGGCTGAAATCTATTCTGTGCCAAAGCTACCTGCAATAGGTTTAAAGAAAAAACAAAGGGCTGTGATCCTGACATCGCAAGAAAATATACAAAAACGGAAATTTATTGAAGAAAAGAAGAAACCCGCAAAAACATGTAAATTATCTAAAAAAGAAATATAAAAAGAGCGTTATAAAGAAGGATATAGAAGGAAAAAGGCCAGCAAAGAATAAAACAAAGAAAATAAACCTTTGTTTCATCATCGGATAGCGACAGTGAAGACGAAAACAAGCAAGAAAATTGTGAAGAAGATATATCAGCAGAAGACAAAGACAACAGATGTGTAGAATGCACTGAAAATTATTATAAAACGACATCAACAGAAGACTGGATTAAGTGCTCTTCTTGCTCTTTTTGGCTGCATGAGTTCTGTACAATGTACAAACCGTTGTGTAATAACTGTGGGAAAAAAGCTAAGAAAGAGAAGATACCACGAAGAAACAAATAGAGTATAAGTTACAATATGTGATTTAAAAGTTGATCTCTAGCTAGACTGTTTTGTTATAATTATTTTTTAAATTTCTGAAGATTTCTTATTTCTATTTTATTGGGGCGTTTTGTAACAGAACTGAGGCATCTTGTCAAGCAATGTCAGTACAAAACGCCCCACCATAGGTTTAAAAATAAGCTAAAATTGAATGTTATTGATAAGTCTCAACTACCAAATAAATATGCCAAATGATTCTTAAATTATTGTTTTTTCATTAAGTACCATCAAATTGATCGAATACTTTAAAACTAAGGTTTTATTGAAGTCTAAAAAAAAGTGGGGCATCTTGTATAGTTTTACCCTAGTGTAATCGAGAAGGAGTTATTAGCCATAGTCTGGGCTACTAAATACTTTCGTCCATACCTGTTTGGGAGAAAGTTTAAGATAGTTACAGACCATAAACCCTTACAATGGGTTATGAGCCTTAAAGAACCGGGCTCCAGACTCACACGTTGGAGACTTAAGTTGAGTGAATACAATTTTACTACAGTATACAAGCAAGGCAAAAAGAACACTAACGCCGACGCATTGTCCCGCATTGAAATCAACAACGTGGACGCCATGTCTATAGCGGTAAATGTATCTGAAAAGCCTCACTCAACAGTAGGATCTGAAACACTGACAGCCCCTACAAACAACCTTGACATACTCGACAACTCTGACACAGCAACTGTTCACACTGGTAACGAAGCCCCTATTCTAGAAGTGCCAATATCAGACGAACCCTTAAATAAATTCAGTAGACAAATCTGTTTTGTACTTGTAGGCGATATTAAAAAACGACCGACAGTGAGTAAGCCATTTGAAACGCATACCCGAACTACCATTCAATTATCCGAGACTAACCTGGCTAACGACGTTATTAATGCAGTCAAAGAATATGTCAACCCTAAAGTCAAAACCGGTTTAATCATCCATCCTCCTCTGGCCATGTATAAAATAATCCCCATAATTCAAGCCAACTTCAAAAGCTCTTCAATGAACATGGTTCTAACTAAAGTTGAATTAGAGAATGTTAAAGACTACCTGCGTCAACAGGACATCATAAAGAAATACCACGAAGGTAAAACAAATCATCGCGGTATCACTGAATGTTACTTAGCCTTATCCTCTAAATTCTACTGGCCTAAGATGAAAGAACACATCTCCAAGTACATAAATGAGTGTACCATCTGTGGTCAGGCTAAGTACGACCGTCATCCCATCAAGCAAAGATTCAACATTGTACCACCCCCTAGTAAACCTTTTGAAATTATCCATCTAGATCTGTTCACAGCTCAAACAGAGAAATTCCTTACCATTGTAGACGCTTTCTCTAAGTATGCACAAGCTTATCACCTTCGAGATAGCACCGCTTTAAGTGTAGTACAAGCTCTACTTGTATTTTGCACCCACCATGGGGTCCCATTGACTATTGTCACGGACGGAGGCCCTGAATTCACAAATCAGATTTTCTTAGAATTCAGCCGAACTCATAAAATTATTCACCATAAAATATTAGCGCATTCCCCAAACGACAATGGCATAGTAGAAAGGCTCCATTCTACCATTTTAGAACATCTTAGGTTATTGAAATTAGAGAGACGAAATGAACCAGTCGTTAATCTTATGCCTTACGCCATCTTAGCGTACAATAGTTCGATCCATAGCTTCACAAAATGTAGACCTTTGGACTTGATAACTGGACACTTTGACCCTCGAGACCCAATAGATATTGACCTATCTGAACACCTACTGCAACAGTACTCACAAGACCATAGGAAACGAATGAGTCAAGTATACGACCTTATTAACCAGACATCCTTACATGACAGGACACAACTGACTGAAACCCGTAACAAGGACAGAGAACCCGAAAAGGACTATACCCCTGACCAGCAAATCTTTGTACGCAATCCCATGGCGTCTCGACAGAAGTTAGCCCCGCGTTATACGCAAGATACTGTACTCGCAGATCTTCCAATCCACATCTATACGAAGAAGAAACGCGGTCCAGTAGCAAAATCTCGCCTTAAGCGAAGTCCTAAAGATCCCACTTTGTTACAGGATAATACTATGGCTGATGACCCTACACCCGGCCCAAGGACAAGAGATAACAGTTGAATCACTTGACAATGGACCAGGACTACTTCCCTTCAAATTAGGAGCGGCAAAGATCGTTTCCCATTTCCACTCTTTCCTAAGTCATATAGACTTAGAGAATGTCCATCTTCAAATTGAAGTGGTAAAAACACAGATGGCTGAATTAAGTCCCCTAGTTAACAATAAAACCTTATCCCTATTCGACCCTCATCTGAAACATCTCAATAGTAAAATCAATTTAATTATTAGTAAAATTAGTATGTTTGAATCAACGCGTAGTAAAAGAGGCCTTATCGACGGTTTGGGTTCTGTAATAAAATCAATTTCTGGTAATTTAGATTACACCGATGCACTTAAATACGAAAACGCCATAAACACCTTACGTAATAATGAGCACAAATTAGAATTAGAAATTAATAACCATGTTAGTTTAAATAGTAAATTTATTTCACGTAGCTCTCAAATAATAGATAGTATAATTTCAAATCAAGATAAGATGAACAAAGCACTAAACTTAATTTTGGAAAGTAACGCTAATAGGGATAAAGATTTAATTAAATACGCCCATCTGGCCCAACATCTGTTAATCTTAGGAGATAATGTAGAAGATCTTTACGAAGAATTACGAAGTTTAGAGAACACCCTAACATTTATTCGTGCGTTGAGCACCCCGTACTCCCTATTTAATTCAGATGAAATTAAGTATATGTTAGGTAAACTAAGGATTTTATATGCTAATGACGAAATCCTTGACGTAGAAATTAGGCATTTTTATGAAATAATTAAACTAGGCTACTTCTATTCTAATAAGCAGATAGTGGTAGTTATAAAAGTCCCGATAGTTGTTTCCTCCACATACGATTTGTATAAACTTTCCCTTGTTCCTAACAGAAACCCCGAAACTCTTATACCACCCTCACCTTTCGTAGCACTCTCTAGCTCAGACTCTAGGTACATAGAGACAGAATGTCCGAAGGTAAACTCCATATATCTCTGTGAGTCAACAGCCAACCTACAAATCCAGAGCAAACCAGATTGTATCCAGCATCTCATAGTCCATCAAGAACTTCAACCCAGCTGCAAGCTGACACCCGTAGCTCTCACCACCGAAGCCCTGGAAACCCTGGACGACAAGCATTATACCTTAAGTTTTCCTGTACCAACAAAAGTGAAGATGTCTTGCGGTCAAGAACAATATCGGACCCTACGAGGCAGCTATTTGGCAATTATTCCCCTCAATTGTAACCTGAGAACACCCGCCTTCACTATCTCCAACACTGACGACCACATCAAAGGACATGTCGTGAAGATCATTGAGATGCCCCTATACAACGAGACGAAGCCTGAAAATTATCCGAAGCTCATCCTAAATTCGCCAAATCTACAAAAACTTCACACCCTTAGCAACGAGATAGCGACGCAACTGCCTGTACATTTAGATGACGTCACCGATCCCGTCATTTACCACACTACTATACCCATGTACCTCGCGCTATCCGGTACATGCGCACTTATCGCCACCCTAACCTATCGTCGGCTACGCATAAGAAAAGCATCCAGAGAAATCACAGAAAACTTCAACAGCAACCCTGAAGTCGCCCATGCAATCCCATCACCACGCACTATCAACCCAAGCCAAATAAGGATTGACCCTGGATGTCTACCAGCGACCATCTTGAACAAGTCCATCGATACTCGCTGTTCTACGGGGGGAGGTGTTACGCATGGCCAACCTCAATAGATCGCTGCATCGGCATACCTGCATACACATTGCACACGGCACCTACGGGCACGAGACGCAAGCTCAGCATAACGTGACCAATTGACGTCAATCGAACTTTTCCATAGAAACCTAGAAACGTGGAGCGGCACTTTTGGATCTGACATCGACCAATTGACACTTCAGTATAATTAGTCGTAATTTCAATACTTTGTAATACAGTAATAAATTAGTTTATTAAAATAAATTTGCATTTTTTTGGATCCTCCGGCTGCACCCATCGTAATTCAGTAACTAACTATAGGTCAATAATTAAAGTAAAGCTAGTAAATAAATAAAAGTGTATTAATGTATGTGTGTTTTATTGCAGGTACTTCGGACACATACACAAGTCGATGGTTTGCCTACAATGATTTAAAGTTCTTAGACGATAGAAACACACCAAGAAAGAGAAAAAATACGGTAAGATTTAAACTACGAGCATCTGTCTTGCCAAGAAACCTTTCCTTCATTCATAAAATAATCAGCTAATTCGTCTCTGATAGCATTAAGATGCGCAGGTGATCGTCTAGGGATATTTCTAAGGGTCGATTTATACTAGCGCAGAGTCGAAGCGCATCGAAGCGTCTATCCAAAACTGAACATAACAAATTCAACCTTAACTCCACATCGTAACGCACACATTACTTCGGAGATTTTAAAAAGACGCGCGCATTCGTCGGATATCGCGCGTCTGCGCGCGAACAACGCTGATTGGTGCGCGCGCGTGCGCGCGCATTCTCGTGTATCCACGCGCCCACTATCGAACCAACGCGTCATCAGTCGGAAATTGGCCTGCGTCGGTGTTAATCACAATGGACTCGGACGAAAAATTAATTTACCTGGTGCAAAAATATGAATGCCTATTTAATCCAAAAGCTAAAAATTATAGTGACAAACATTCCAAAAATAATGCTTGGGAAAAAGTTAGCGGGGAAATGAAATTAACTGGTAACCCCGCCATATTTTCGCTGTCGTGCGATGTTGCCGTTGTGGCGCGGGGTGGCGCCAAAAAAAACTTTTTGACAATTATCTCTTGCTTAACATCGTGTTATCATTTCATTTTGCCATGGTACTGCCCCATGTTCAGAAATGAAATAAGTTTTGAAGTTCTCTCTGATATTCATCGCGTCCACGTTTTGATTACCGGTTATGTCCATGTCTTGGCTGTCAAATGAATAATATTGTAAAATATTGTTATTAGACAGGGCAACGTCTTCAGACCCAAAATCTTCCAAAGTGTAATTATGCAGGCACGTGCATGCAAGAATCAGCGTATCTAAAAACTTTGGTTGCATTCTTATACGTTTTTGAAAAATTTCAAATTTCTGTTGTAATATTCCGAATGAACTTTCCACTAGAC
Organism: Aporophyla lueneburgensis; assembly: GCA_932294355.1. Classification (NCBI taxonomy): domain Eukaryota; kingdom Metazoa; phylum Arthropoda; class Insecta; order Lepidoptera; family Noctuidae; genus Aporophyla; species Aporophyla lueneburgensis. Next base: position 26,492,888 of record OW028735.1, read on the forward strand.
GCCTTGCTCAACTTAAACGATAATTAAAGATTTTCTTCTCGCTATCGTTTAATACCTGACTTCCAGGATAAGGTCTCATAATGTGTTCACACAGAGGGAATGCTTCGTCCCCAACAAAAACATGAGGAACTGGTATTGTCGTACCTGGCAAGCATTTATTAGGCGGTATACCAAGCATATTATTTTGTAATAGTTGTCCAAATTTGGAACTGCTTAATATGCCGCTATCGTTTTTACGCCCAAATGCACCAACATCTACTACAATGAATTTATATTTAGCGTCAGTAATAGCTAACAAGACAGTGCTGAAAAACTTTTTATAATTGTAGTAGAGACTTCCGCTGTTGCAGGGTGCCCTTATATTGACATGTTTGCCGTCAATCGCTCCTATACAATTAGGGTAATTCCATAATCTTCTAAAATCTTCCTTGATTTTAACCCATGACTCTGTCGTTGGTTTTGGCATAACAATGGGTCGTAAATATTTCCAAATTGCGGCACAAATTTCGTGTACAATCTTCCAAACTGTAGCATAGCCCATTGGAAAAGTATGAGCCAGTGCTTTGAAACTGATAGCAGTAGTTAGAAATCTGTAACAAATTAATGAAGTTTACTAGATACCTATTTTTATTCAACTGTTTTTTTTTTTTCTAGTTGCCGAATGTCAGAAACAATGGAAGAAACTTCGTGACTGTTACAAAAAGGCTCTTAGATTGAGACAATATAAAAGCGGTTCTGCCCGAAAAACTGAAAAACCAATTAAATTTGAGAAGGAGTTAGAATTTTTAAAGCCACACCTTCAGGACAGATCACAGACATCAAACCTTGATTTTCCTGATAATAGTTTAGACGTGGACACTGAAGACATCTCAATTATAAAGTCACAAACATCTGACGTCGGGGAAAGTTCACGCTCTGATTCGGCATTATCAAATCATACTACCAGAAATAAAACACTACCTCTATCGCAGAAATTATTCAGACAATATGTCGAGGCCAAAGGTGTAACGAATATGCTTAGTGAATGAAATGGATAAGGCAGATCTGATACAATTTATTAAATGAAAAAGAGTAAACTGGCTTCCAGAGTAGAACGCTTCAAGAGGGCTTCAGAGTAGACAGGCTTCAGAGTAGACGGGCTTCAGAGTAGACGGGCTTCAGAGTGTGAGCGCTTCAGAGTACACGGGCTTCAGAGTGAAAGCGCTTCAGAGTAGTTTCCCCAGAGTGCGGGCGCTTCAGAGTAGTTTCCCAGAGTGTGGGCGCTTCAGAGTAGTTTCCCAGAGTGTGGGCGCTTCAGAGTAGTTTCCGAGAGTCTACAGTCTTCCAGAGTCTGTCATCAGCAGTTCGGAAGCCCGTTTTTATATCCAAGGCGTCTTCTCTTTCCAAACATTTTTCAAAATATTAGTTTAGCCATCATCTCATCTGACAAGTGTAGTCGGCCAGGACATATCCATGAGTGCGTGTAGCTGGCCACATGAGTGCGTGTAGCTGGCCACATGAGTGCGTGTAGCTGGCCACATGAGTGCGTAAAGAATTTTATAAATATAATTTTAAGTTAAGTTATTTAGTAAATGGATAAGGCAGATCTGATACAATTTATTAAATGAAAAAGAGTAAACTGGCTTCCAGAGTAGAACGCTTCAAGAGGGCTTCAGAGTAGACGGGCTTCAGAGTGTGAGCGCTTCAGAGTACACGGGCTTCAGAGTGAAAGCGCTTCAGAGTAGTTTCCCCAGAGTGCGGGCGCTTCAGAGTAGTTTCCCAGAGTGTGGGCGCTTCAGAGTAGTTTCCCAGAGTGTGGGCGCTTCAGAGTAGTTTCCGAGAGTCTACAGTCTTCCAGAGTCTGTCATCAGCAGTTCGGAAGCCCGTTTTTATATCCAAGGCGTCTTCTCTTTCCAAACATTTTTCAAAATATTAGTTTAGCCATCATCTCATCTGACAAGTGTAGTCGGCCAGGACATATCCATGAGTGCGTGTAGCTGGCCACATGAGTGCGTAAAGAATTTTATAAATATAATTTTAAGTTAAGTTATTTAGTAAACAATCGTAATAATTAATAAAATCAAATAGCTAGACATATTGATAAACATAATTTAAAATTATATAAACCAAAAAGTAGCCATTCATAGACTAAGCAGTCACAACATGAAAATTTGAGTTAATATTTATTTCAGCTATTTTTAAGTTAATAAATCGTATTTAGATCGATTTGCTGAGTGTAGACATATAAACAAATAAAGATAAGTAAAGCATGAATAGTGTAAACATAGAAACAAATAAAAAGGATGATAAATAGGTATTAGGAATCATGAATTAAAGTGTAAGTATAGGATGAATACTATCCCAAGTAGCACAAAAGTGCTGTATAACAGCATTTTAACAGTGCACAGTGAATGCATTAGTTGCTGAATAATAGCGTAGACAGCGCATCCTCAGAGGATATAACTCTAATTTGGGCACAAATTATTCAGCACATAGCTGTATAAGAAATCCAATTGACAAATAATTGCATTGTAACAACATTATAGTAGCATTTATGTGTGTAACAGTCACCTAAAGAGCTGCATATTGCCTGATTAATGAGGCACGTGTTACTTATTATACAGCAAGGAAGACGAATGTGTACATTGTGTGTACTTTTATACAGTTGAAATTACACACTGAGCGAAATTGTGGAATGCAATAACTTAAATTATTTATTTTTCTTTGATATGAACTGTCAAATTGTAAAACATGAAGTGTATCGTTGTGTGCAAGATCTCAGGTGCCATTTGTGAGAATATACATACATAAAATTGAAGGTAAGTAAAACATCGATTTCCTCCTATTATATTTGAAATCTTATTAGGAAGGTAACTTTACTGTCAAATACCATACATATTTAGTTCAAAATTTTCACGCGCCCTCGGAATACCACTAAATACTAAAAGAAAAGCAACAAAATTAGAATGAAAATAAAATTAATATGTTCGTTTTTTTACAAAGTAACCAACAAAAAAACTGTTTTCGTGTAATTATTTTTTAATCCATATTTACAATTGATATCCTCTAAAATAAACAAAAATTAAAAGATAAAATTTTATAATAATACAAAGTAACGCAGTGAATATGGCGGATGGCAAGTGAACAGTTTTAATCTCAATTTAATGCTAAGGTCTGTACGGGTGTTCACATGTGGCCTGTAATTCAGCCAAGAGTAAAATAGTTTGGCACTTGTGAAATACAAATCAGACATGGATCGATTAGGAGAGTAGTATTGGTTCACATTTGCGTCAGTTACCTAGATAAGTACCTTTATGGATCCAAGCTTTTAGGGTTCCGCCGTGGTTCTTTTAAAGCCATTTTGTTCCCTTTTTTAGTTGTTATTCGACGATAAGTACTTAATTAAAATTGTAATGTAAGTAGCTGAGATTATAATTTAATTATATGTATAATACATAAGTTATTGATTTATTAAATATGCGACAAAATACCTATAAATTAGTCGGTACCTATCTAAAGATAATGTATTTTTCTGGCCTAATAATTTAATTACTTCCACATGAAATAGCATTATGTTACGTTAAGTTTAGGTATTTAATATGTTATTGTATCTTTTGTTTTTTTTTTCCTCAAAAACTGTATAGATAATGTTGTCATTAAGAAACTGATACTTCTATTATAATAAGTATATTTTTCTTGTTTTTACAGAACGAGACTTTCAAAATAGTTCAGACTATAGAGAGAGGTGTTGTCGATCTAACATTCGTTCCTGCACAGTGGAAAACTAAGGAAATTCTATGGTGGCCACCGAGAAGTACTTTTGTACTCCTTGAAATTATAAAAAGATGAAAATTCAAGGCCTGGACCAGTGTGGTACACCCTAAATTGTACTTTAAAAAGGGAACATTAAATAAACATAAAGAAAATTACGTTGTTTTTTTTAGATGCTAGCTGTACCGGTATTTCCTAACTGACTACCTCTGAGAAAAATTGTCGAAATCTGGAATCTTAATAAGTCTAGAAAGGTATTAATTTATTACTTTGGATTTCTCTTAATAAATTTTCTTCATTTTAAGGTAAGTACCAGAAACATATAAAACAACAATATTAATTTTGTCGCAACCATATTAGTCCTGAAAATGGGTAGGTTATAAGAAGATTTTTGTAGCAGTTGTTCATATGTGCAATTATTATTTATTGTTACTTTAATTTAAATCCGACGTAAATTTGAAATTTTATTTTATTTCAACTATGTGACGTATATTTTTATTTTGTTTATGACATTTTATTCTTTTCTGCTGCAGCATTGTTACTTTTATCTTAATTTTTGTAATATGGGTTATGTCTGAAATAAATTAATTTCATTTTATTTATTTATTTATTAATAAATATAACATACGGAACCCGTCGCGTCCAATATTCCATTCGCGCATGCCGACACTTGGATACATGCTGTTATTCGAGTGTATGGTAAACACCTGACTAATAGGGGAAAAGTGAATCTGTATGCAGCATAAAGCATTAAATTTTTGTTGAATAACTTCACAAAGTAACTGATGATTTTATAGTGGGTGATATGTTCTCTCTTAAAATGCAACGGTTGTATAGTACACGTGTGGGCTATTATTCAGAAAACTTACAGCTAATAGGGTACTGCACTACTAAGCGCTCAATAATAGTGACTTTGTGGCGTGTTTGTGGTGCTTAATAGAATTACTGTACAGAAAAAAGCATTATAGTTGGCCACGTTTTTTTCGAAACAGCTGTTGCAGCACAGGTGAATACTAATAAGTCTTTATAAATGCTTAGATTACCGCTGTGGGCCTTAAGTGACCATTTATAATGCAGTTCTGTGCTACTTGGGATATTTCCCCAACGACCCCGAGAAAATTTTTGGCCTAGAACAAAAATTTTGCCAAGTTAAAGTATTACAGCATTCACAAAACTTACAAAACTCATTCAAACACACCGACATCTTACGAAGTTAGGTCAGGTAGGATTCACATTCAATGATCACTACTCAACCTGATAAATCAATAACTTTAAGGCTTATTTTAGGAGTTGTAATCCGCTCGCGTCTAAAACCACTAATGAGATGAAATAGAAAGATTTTAACAAAGGCTTATTTTTAACGGAGTTGTCATCGGCTCCTAATCAACTTTTAGTTGATATTTAGACTTTTAGAGTCATTAGTTAACATGGGCTTATTTTTATGGAGTTGTTATCCGCTCCAATCAACTTTTAGGAGTCGATAGGTTGACTTTTAGAGTCGATCAACTTTTAGAAGTCGATAGATTGACTTATAGAGTCATTAGTTAACATGGGCTTATTTTTATGGAGTTGTTATCCGCTCCAATCAACTTTTAGGAGTCGATAGAAAGAAACAAGTTAGACAAACTAACTTGTAGAAGAGAAAAGATAAAGAAAGATTTAAAAAAAATGGTGGTTTAAGAACCGATGAATGAATAAAAAAAATTAATAGAGTTTTAATTAATCGAAAAGAACTCTATTATAGAGGAAGGAGAAAAGAAAGGGATGAGTTATGAGTATAATGTAAAGGACTCAAAAAAAAAACGTACACTAAGGAAGACTTATTTTTGGTGGTAAAATTTGGAACTAAAGCATAAAGGTTAGTACATATGATTGCCACCGCAAAGTTTGATAAGTAAACTTTAGTACCTAGTTTTGCCACAGTACAAAAGGACTAGTACTCCATGCCCATAATACTCTATGGCCTGGTTTGTTACCTAGCAACCGATGACAAATAAAAATATTATGAGAGCCTACGTATTTTGGTATGATTCCCAGATGATTTAAGTATAAATATATTATATAAATGTATAGTAGGATAGTGAAGTATTTGTAATAGGAGTTATGTAGATGTATAGGTTTGTAAAAACGTCCACAGGATATTCTCCTGTTTCTGTCGTGAAGTGTCTCAGTCCCCTAACTTGGTAGTGACCACAAGGGTTTTAAAAACACGCCAAGCGAAAACTGAGTACGATTACCAGTGGGTAAACGCAGTGGTGTGCAAGTATGTGGGATGCAGTGTAATGATGTATTGGTAGAGAGTTATGTGTAGGAGGAAACGTCTACGGGATATTCTCCAATAGAACGTCGTAGAGTAAGCCAAACCCCAACTTGTAAGTGACCAGGAATGGTTTTAAGAACACTCACAAGCGAAGAATGGATGCCAATTACCATTGGGTAAAGGTATGTCTGTGGGGATGTAGTGTTAGATGATGTTCAGTATGAAGTATGTTGAGTAGGTTGTAGGAGTCAGGAGAGCGGAAAAAAAAAATAAGTTAGTTATGTCATATAGGGAGTCCAAAAGGAAATGCTAGTGTTAGTTTTTTTAGAATTTTGAAAAAGAGTGGGTTCGTGTCTATTTGGGCGCCAAACTGTAACGAATCTGCTTAGTGAATGAAATGGATAAGGCAGATCTGATACAATTTATTAAATGAAAAAGAGTAGGCTGGCTTCAGAATAGACGGGCTTCAGAGTAGGCTGGCTTCAGAGTAGACGGGCTTCAGAGTAGACGGGCTACAGAGTGTGAGCGCTTCAGAGTACACGGGCTTCAGAGTGAAAGCGCTTCAGAGTAGTTTCCCCAGAGTGCGGGCGCTTCAGAGTAGTTTCCCAGAGTGTGGGCGCTTCAGAGTAGTTTCCCAGAGTGTGGGCGCTTCAGAGTAGTTTCCGAGAGTCTACAGTCTTCCAGAGTCTGTCATCAGCAGTTCGGACGCCCGTTTTTATATCCAAGGCGTCTTCTCTTTCCAAACATTTTTCAAAATATTAGTTTAGCCATCATCTCATCTGACAAGTGTAGTCGGCTAGGACATATCCATGAGTGCGTGTAGCTGGCCACATGAGTGCGTGTAGCTGGCCACATGAGTGCGTAAAGAATTTTATAAATATAATTTTAGTAAACAATCGTAAGAATTAATAAAATCAAATAGCTAGACATATTGATAAACATAATTGAAAATTATATAAACCAAAAAGTAGCCATTCATAGACTAAGCAGATAAGTAACTGACAGTTGACAATTTGGCTTGTCACAACATGAAAATTTGAGTTAATATTTATTTCAGCTATTTTTAAGTTAATAAATCGTATTTAGATCGATTTGCTGAGTGTAGACATATAAACAAATAAAGATAAGTAAAGCATGAATAGTGTAAACATAGAAAAAAATAAAAAGGATGATAAATAGGTATTAGGAATCATGAATTAAAGTGTAAGTATAGGATGAATACTATAAAGGAAAGGAAGAAGATCCATTAGATGCGTTTTTTCTATCTATGAGTAAATCAGTAAAAAAGATGCCTATACGAATTCAAGCTGAATTAAAACGGGCAATACGTGGCCTGGTTACTGACGCAGAAGTAAAACTTGCCTCCGAGGAAAGTAGCGATACTCCATCATCTATGACTAACTGCTATGGAACACAACAACAGCAAATTTATTCCTCACCATCAACTTCAACTTACATCCCATCCACTACTTATTGTCCACCACCTACTTCAACCACGCCACCCAGCCATACAAATTACGGCACTATATCCAACACAACATCATCTGCTCCACCATCGCCTTACATACCACAACCTATTTCGAGAACACAGCAACAGCGGCAATCGAAGTTTGACGATTTCGAAGAATTTACTTATTGTTCGGAACATTCTCGAACCGTGACGTATGCGGAGGCGGCAGCGGTGAGGACGACGGCGGGAGCACGGCGGGACGCGGGCGGAGAGGCGCCCGCGCCGGCCATCTCCGAATAAAACTGCGGACCAGCGGCGGGGAGACCACACACAACCATTTCTCTCGTGCACTGCACACACGTCCGCGTCTTGTACATAATTATTGTTAATTTCGGCAATATATATTATAACCAGCAACTAGTAGTCGTTATTGAAACAGTCCTCATAATATCCTCAACAAATTGGTCCTTCGCAAGAAAAATTCAAGACGAACGAGGCGTTTGCAGTGCAGAAAACCACGTGGCGCACACGGGTCTCCGCGAGAAGAAATCGACGAGAACGGAGAAACGTGGCTACAGATTGGTAATTAGTGTGTCGTTCCATTAAAACATTTCCTTCCCTTCATACTTGCTAAACTATCCAATTTTTTTTTTGGCCATTTAATCTGTACCATTTTCTATCCCATTTTTGTAGTCATGACATTCAATTTGATTCACATACCTATTACACGCCTAGTTAATGCTCGAACTCATTATATCGCTGCGTAATTAGTTGCAGAGCATACAATAAAAACTTGTTTTGCACGTGCACGCGGTAGCTTGACCGCTGAAGGTCAATAGCGGTCGCTTCTTCGCATTCCTATTGAATTTCTCACCGCGTGGCTTGCTTAGTTTTCCATCTACCCTATCTATTCTTTAATTAATAATGGAGACTAAAGTTAAGGAATTAATTAAGAAACGTGCAAGCTGTAAGGCTAAGGTTACGCTTTTTAGCAATTATTTCAATATAGTCATTTCTTGTGCTAGATTAAGCGAACTACAAGCAACGGAACTGGAAACCAGATTGGATAAATTGGATTTAGTACTTAATGATTATGATAAATTACAGGGGGAGATCGAGATGCTGATGGAGGACCCCAGCGAGGCATTGGCTGACCGCGAAGCCTTTCAAAACCAATACTTCTCTTTAGTGTCCACGGCGCGCGAGTTGTTGCGATGTCATAGCGAGCGAAGAGCTAGCGTTTTGGTGAGTTCCGTACATGCTTCAGACGATAACTATGCCACACAGTCTAAACATAGCGTTGTGAAATTACCTCAGATTAGTTTACCGCATTTTGATGGAAGCTATCAGCATTGGCTCGAGTTTAGAGACACATTTGATTCATTAATACACAAAAACACACTGTTGGACGATATTAGTAAATTTCACTACCTCAGGTCGTCGTTAAAGGGCGCTACTGCCTTAATTATTAGGAGTTTGGATTTCAATTCAGATAACTACAGCATTGCTTGGGATCTATTAAAGAAACGGTATAACAATAATCGTCTCTTGGTAAATAATCATGTTCAATCATTATTTAATGTCGAACAGTTAGAAAAGGAGTCTAGTAAAGCAGTTCGTAATTTAGTCGATAAAACCACAAAAAATCTGAGGGCCTTAACAATTTTAGGACAACCAACGCAGCATTGGGACATCTTGGTAATTTATATCGTGGCTCATAAGTTAGACACTAAAACTTATATTCATTGGGAAGAATTTAGAAATACGTTATCCGAGGCACCAAAATTATCACAATTCTTATAGTTTCTGAATAACAGGGCCGACTTATTGGAATCAGTTGAGGAATCAGACGTGAATAAAACCAAAACCTCAAACAATAAAATACAGAAACAAAAAACCTTTGCAGTAACATCAAACGATAATAGTGGTTATAATAAAGGTTCGAACTCAAGTTGTCCAATGTGTAAACAAGGTCATACTTTATTTAAATGTGATGATTTTAGCAAACTGTCGTCAGAAGTACGTAATCAGAAGGCTAAAGAATATAATGTTTGCCTTAATTGTTTACACCCGAGCCATGCCCAAAATAAATGTAAATTGTGGGCTCGGTGCAAGTATTGTAAGGCTAAACATAACACGCTGTTACACATGGACAAAGATAGTGAGCCGCCTGCCAGTAATCAGATGACGGATAATGTTAGTTTAACTGCGAAAGCCATACAGAATACTACTTCTTCCATCGTATTGCTTTCCACAGCGCGGGTGAAGGTGCGAGACAGCAAGGGCGGCCATAACCGTGTGGTAAGCTGGGTTCACTTAAACGTAACGTAAACTCCAAAATAACGGGTATTAACACGTTGCCTGCCATATGGAAATCCGAATACATTTGCGTTTTTCATCAGTCGTTTAAATGACGTGAAATGACTTATTTATAAGATTTCTATATTTAATATATGTTTTTATATATTTTTTTTGTATATTATGTGCTGTTTTTAATCCGCCGGTCACTTACACCCGGCGCGGCGCAAATGTAATTTTTTTTTCATTGGAGCCACGCCGGTCAAATCGTCGGTCATCCTTGTTAGTCGCGTAAGAATTCCTGCCAAAACGTCCATCCTGCGCCCGAGCGAGCGCGCTACTGATGAGTGAAAAATAAAGAAATATTAGGATAGTGCATGCTGCGTCCCTTCCCCGCTGCCCCGCATTACATTTCTTCCGCGTCCTGTGCGAATGTTTTTGTAATTGTAGGTAAACAACTCAGTGCAAAGTTTTATTTGTCACAGATCGGAGTGCGCGCTAAATGGTCACCTAACATTCTAGTTTATTGTTATTATTATATGTCAAAGCTATAAATGAACATGTTATTTGACGAATTGGATCTAACTTTAGACGATTTTCGTGAAATAGAATATATTGAATCCCAATTTCGTGAGACGGAGAGTCTTTCAAGTGATAATGAAGAGGTTATTCGGTTTTCTAATCGCCGTGCAAGGAAGCGCTGCATAGTGCCATCTGATACTGAAGACGAAGAAATCCTTGTACCCTCACCGTCAGAGTCTGGTTACACTCCAAATACGGAATGGCACGAACCACAAGGTAAACAACCTAATATAATACCTTACACTGAAATTTCTGGTTTGAAGCCGATGCATTTGCGACACGCTTTAGCTGGCGGTCAACCTGCTGATTTTTATAATTTGATGGTACCAGAGGCTCTGTTAGAAGATATAGCTAGACAGACCAATATTTTTGCCGCGCAAGTTTTATCTAAAAGTCGATTATCGCGCCAATCCAGGCTACACTTGTGGAAGGACACTGATAAAACTGAAATCAAGAAGTTTTTTGGTCTTATAATTTGGATGGGTTTGGTAAAATTACCAAAACTGGCACTTTATTGGTCTAATGACCCAATGTACGCTCAACCGTTCACTAAAAATATTATGAGCCGCAACAGGTTTGAAATATTACTAAGGATGTTGCATTTTTCTAATAACGAGGAGGCTCGAGAAAATGATCGTTTATCGAAAATAAGCAATCTTCTTTGTGCCTTGAATGCTAATTTTGCTTACCACTATACACCTAGTGAATTTCTTTGTGTGGATGAGAGCATGATTCCATTTCGTGGTAGAGTAATCTTTAGACAATATAATAAGCAAAAACGCCATAAATATGGTATCAAACTATTTAAATTATGTACTGTTCCCGGATACACTTGGAAAATTGAGGTTTATTCTGGAAAACAGCTCGATTCTGCTTTTTCTACACCGACAAATGTGGTGCTCAGGCTGTGTGAGGATTTACTAGGAAAGGGCTATTCTGTATTTGTAGACAATTGGTACACAAGTTTGGATTTGGCAGAAAAGTTAATTGACAATGAGACACATCTTATTGGTACTTTACGTAAAAACAGAAAGTACTTGCCGAAACAGGTGATGGAAGCCAAATTAAACCCTGGTGAGTTTGCAGCCAAAGAAAACAGCAAGGGAATTACAGTTATGAAATGGAAGGACAAACGTGACGTTTGTCTACTGTCAACTAAACACTCTATAGGATTTATAAAAACTAAAAATAAGAGAGGAATAGAGGTGATTAAGCCGAAGATAATTATGGATTATAATAAAGCTAAGGCAGCAGTAGACCTCTCGGATCAAATGACAGCGTATTCTTCTCCGCTTCGAAAATCTATCAAGTGGTACAAGAAGTTGGCCTTAGAACTGCTTCTAAACACAGCTGTAGTAAATGCTCGGGTTTTATATGAAGCTACCACAAAAAAGAAGATACCTATTATTGAATTTAGACGAAAACTGTCACAACAAATGATTGACTCAAACCCACGTGATGGAGCTAACATTCCATGTAGGCCAAAGAGAATAAAACATTATCTTGTAAAAGCAAACGGAAAGGCTGTGACGACAAGAAAATTTTGTGTAGGTTCTTACAAAAATAATTCACAAACGCATGGAAGAAAAATTGCCAAAAACAAAACCAAAAAGGTTACGACATTTTGTTCAGTTTGCCCAGACAAGCCATATTTGTGCAAACCGTGTTTTGATAAAAATCATTAATTTTCTGTTTGTTTTTTAATTTTAAATTACTTTGATCTCAACACAAAATAATGTGTCTCTAAATAACACTAGTCCTTGATTTGTAATAATAAAAATATTTTAAAAAGTATACTGTCTTTAATTTACATCATAATTTTGTTTGACTCGCTACAAAAACATTCATACAACCAAAAAATTATAAAAATATTTTGAGGCCAAGTCATCTAAAGTGATCATTGGGGCCGCGCCGCCACTTGTAATGGTATTTTGCGTTACACGCATGGCCGTCAGCGAGCAAAAGGTGTTCAAGTTCACCTTAGTTGTGCCGGTCATTTAAGCCCCCCATGGCCCAAACGCTTCTACCAAGTGCCGGTCATTTTGACCCCCCATGGCAGCTAACGTGTTAACCAGCAAACTTGCAAAAGCACACAGTCTTGTTCTCTAATCTTAGTCTTACTGAGGTAATTATAAAACAACTATTGATTGTTTAGTATTACCAGAAATAACTAAATCATTACCATCGACATTAATTGACATTAGTACTATTCCACTGCCATCAGGCATCTGTCTAGCTGATCCTCACTATTATAAACCGTCAAGCGTAGACATATTACTAGGTGCTGAACAGTTTTGGAATATTTTGGGTACTAACACCATCAATTTAGGTAAATGTCAACCTAGATTATATGAATCTAAATTAGGATGGCTTATCTCTGGGTATATCGCTCAACCTAGTCCATCCCGTAACCCACCAGTGTGCAATTTCATTCAGGACGTGAAAACTGAACTGACTCGCTTCTGGGAGCTGGATTCTATATCTGATAAACATGCGTTGTTGGCCGAGGAACGTGCATGTGAGGAACATTTTTTATGCACTACTACTCGTGGTAAAGATGGACGTTTCACTGTAGAAATGCCATTTAAACAATCACCCGAAGTATTAGGTGACTCATATCACATGGCGAAGGTTCGATTTCTTTCGCTAGAACGCAGGTTCGATCGTGATCCCGTATTTAAAAATAGGTATATTAATTTTATGCGCGAGTACCTAGAACTGGGTCACATGTCTGAAGATAATAATTCAAATGATACTAAAAGTTACTACTTACCTCATCACGGTGTTATGCGGGAGCAAAGTACCACAACTAAATTACGAGTCGTGTTTGATGCGTCCGCCGTGACAACCTCAGGTATTTCTTTAAATCATTTACAGATGATTGGTCCCACTGTGCAGGACGATCTTTATTCTATTTTATTACGCTTTCGGCAACATAGATACGTAGTATCCGCGGATATTGAAAAGATGTACAGAGCTATAGAATTAAACGAATCTCAACGTTCTTTACAAAAAATCCTATTTCGTTTTAATCAATATGAACCGCTAAAAACATATGTTCTTAACACAGTTACCTATGGCACGGCTTCGGCACCATATTTAGCGACAAAGTCACTCGTAAGTCTCGCTTCACAGGCGTCAAGCAACGTCGCAAAGCAAGCTATACAAAGAGACATGTACGTTGACGATTATCTTGGTGGCTGTGACACTGATTCCGGTACCATACAGCTATGCAAGGAGGTAAGCTCGATCCTAGCTTCAGCTCAATTCAAATTAAGAAAATGGCAATCCAATAGCCCACAAGTGATGAAGGAGATATTATCAAGTCTTGATTCTTATGACAATAACATACTAGACTTAAATCGAAACCAAGCTCCTAACACTTCTAAGACATTGGGTTTAAACTGAATTTGCGATTTAGATGTATTAACGTTTTTTATAAATATATCTCCGAGTAATAAAATAACTAAACGTCATATTTTATCTAGCATTAGCCAAATGTTTGACCCATTAGGCCTAGTGGGCCCATGTGTCGTGTTGGCGAAGGTAATAATGCAAAAATTGTGGTTAGAGAAATGTTCCTGGGACGACCCAGTTTCTCATGACACACAAGAACGTTGGTTGTCATTCGTTGCCACGTTATCGCGTCTAAATAATTTAAAGGTACCACGGCATGCTTTTGATGTTAATTATAAATTAATTGAGTTGCATATTTTTACAGATGCATCTGAATCTGCCTATGGGGCATGCGTCTATGTTCGATGCTTAAATAATGATGGCACAACGACCATTCATCTTTTAACTTCCAAAAATAAGGTCGCTCCCATTAAAAATACAACCATACCCCGTCTGGAACTATGTGGGGCTCTATTAGGAGCAAGACTGTGTGCTAAGGTGGTAGCCTCATTAACTATTAAAATAAATAAATTATATTACTGGTGTGATTCTACAATAGTTTTATGTTGGTTATCAACATCACCAAATAAATTAAAGCCTTTCGTCCGTAACCGTGTCAGTGAGATACAAGAAAGTACCGGGGACAATTCATGGAGATACGTGTCGTCGAAAGAGAACCCGGCGGACCTCGTATCCCGCGGTCTGAAGGCCGATCAAATCGGCACCTGTTCATTGTGGTGGTCAGGCCCACAGTTTTTAAAATTAAGTGAAGAATATTGGCCAAGAAGGCCAAATATAAGCTCAAATTCTAACATACCCGAAATTAAAGTTCATTTATTAGACAATTATCAATCAACTCAATCGGTAATCGGTCGTTTGATAAGTAATAAATCAAATATAAATAAATTGAAACGTATTATCGCTTTTATACTTAGGTTCATTTTTAACTTAAAAAATCCTAATAACAGGTTGTGTGGTCATTTGTCATGTGATGAATTGCAAGAAGCATGGATAGTCATGTTACGTATTAGTCAAATGGAAATGTTTCCTGACGAATACAAAACGCTTAGTCGACGCTTCCGAGGACGGTTACGCGACACCACGCAGCGAAACACGACGTCATTACGTGTTTAGAGACAGTTTTAGTTTAATTTAGTTTTATAGAATATGTATTAGTTTATAGTTATTGATTTTATATTATTTATGTATTGTTTTTATGGGCCTTAGTAGCCTGAAATAAAGGATTGATTGATTGATTGATTGATTGAAAAAAGGCCATTATCTGGGAAAAATAGGCTAGTTTCATTATCTCCATTCCTGGATAATCGGGGTGTCATTCGCGTAGGTGGCAGATTAGGTAACGCTAACTACAGTTATGATATTAAACATCCCATATTGTTAGATAGTAAACATCACATAGCAAAAATATTATTTCGTTGTGAACATGTTAAACTTATGCATGCAGGGCCACAACTTCTTTTGTCACACATTCGTCAAACTTACTGGCCTTTAGGAGGCAGAAATCTGTCTAAAGGTATATTCAAAAAATGTGTCAAATGTTTCAGATTTCGAACTCAGGCGGTGCAACCAGTCATGGGTCAGCTACCATGCACGAGGACACAGCTTGAATTTCCCTTTTATAATTGTAGTGTTGATTACGCTGGGCCAATGCTAATAGCCGACCGTAAAGGTAGAGGTACCAGACTTATTAAGTCATATATCTGTGTGTTTGTTTCTTTGGCAGTAAAAGCTGTCCATCTGGAACTAGTTACGGATCTCACCAAAGACGCTTACCTGGCCGCGTTAAAGAGATTCGTTGCTCGTCGGGGTAAACCACACAGCATCCTTTCAGATAATGGCACGGCATTTGTAGGAGCATTTAATGAGCTTGCACAATTCTTATATCATTCTAATTTATCTTGCACAAGAAGGTATAAAGTTCAGTTTTACACCTCCATATAGTCCACACTTCAATGGTATAACAGAGGCCGCTGTCAAATCTACAAAGAAACATTTAAAAACTATTGTTCATTCTTCTCATTTAACGTATGAAGGAATGAACACCTACTTAGTCCAAATTGAGGCTATATTAAACTCCCGTCCCCTTGTTGCCCTTTCTTCGTCACCTGACGACTTTACCGCTCTCACCCCCTCTCACTTCTTAATTGGACGACCGCTAATATCGATTTCTCAGCCACAGGTACACTCCATCAACATGAACCGATTAGATCGCTACAGAAGAATTGAGCATCTTCGACAGCACTTTTGGAACCGATTTAGCCATGAATATGTGGTCATGCTGCAGCAGAGAAACCGATGGCATGCTTCCACGGGTGAACTTAAAATTAACCAATTAGTTTTGATCAGAGAGAAGGCGCAACCACCACTACGGTGGTTAATGGGCCGTATCATCAAGGTGTTCCCTGGTCCTGACGGCGTCTCGAGAGTGGCAGAAATTAAAACCAAGAAGGGCAAGATTACAAAGGCTTTCAACAACATATGTCCGTTACCCATTGAAGATAACGCTTCAACCCGGGCAGGATGTTCGGAACATTCTCGAACCATGACGTCGGCGGAGGCGGTGAGGACGACGGCGGGAGCACGGCGGGACGTGGGCGGAGAGGCGCCCGCGCCGGCCATCTCCGAATAAAACTGCGGACCAGCGGCGGGGAGACCACACACAACCATTTCTCTCGTGCACTGCACACACGTCCGCGTCTTGTACATAATTATTGTTAATTTCGGCAATATATATTATAACCAGCAACTAGTAGTCGTTATTGAAACAGTCCTCATAATATCCTTAACACTTATAATGACTGATAATAATGATTAATGACCTTAATAACTGTGATTTCACATGGTGAATAATTATTTCAAATTTTTAAATAAAGAGTCTTGAAATACGAGCTAGTTTAATTATGCTATTCTATCTAAGGCATGAAAATATTGATTTTTGTGTTGAACAACCAAGAAGTGTTTAACACCTTGCGTGTAAGTTAATACAGTGCTACAATCGTAAGAAAGCATAAAACTCACCTTAAGCAGACTGATATTCGCTCTTCAACGGAAATGGGTATCGTTAAATTTGTTTCTTGTTTCTCAATGTGTGGTCTCAAAATATTGACTAACTTTGTAAATTGATCGTAGTCCATTTTATAATAGTCGTAAAAAAAACTCGGGTATCGATATAAATCAACGCAAAAAGTAGTAAATTCACCACAAATACGTCTTTTCTTCCACAAGTTGTGAACACTATAATTCCGCTTTCTTTTTCTTCTTTCTTCGTTTTCTTCTTCTTCAACTTCAGATATAAGTAATATCATAGCAAAATCAATGTCAACCATTTTACACACGTTTCAGCTACGAGAGTCAACTGGCAAGTGATTCAATAGCTCTGCTGTTGATGCCCATTACTACACGTGAGAGTGCGCGCGTATTCTGGCGAATACGCGCGGCTTCGCTTTAGTTGTAAAAAATTTGACGCTTCGATGCGCTTCGACTCTGCGCTAGTATAAATCGACCCTTAGGGCTATTACGCACTGTCGACTAGTCGCCGGCGACTCAGTTGTCGACGACTGTAATATTGTATAGTTTAAATAGGTGTTTACGCACTAGTCACCGGTTGCCCGGGCGACTCGGCGACTCGCCGCGCAGTGGCGACGCACAGGCAACTGCCGGTCGCCGGCGACCAATAGGAGCACGGTTTCAAATGAAAGCATTCACACTGCGAGCAACTGTCGTAACGACCGGACGGCCGCGCACAATGAGTTTTGACACGGATAAATTTATATCGGAAATACAATCCCGAAAAGCTATTTGGGATTTACAAAGTGAGGAATATGCTAATCGGGATTTGAAGAAAAAACAGTGGGAAGAAATAGTGGAGTTATTTGGAGGTGAAGAATTATCAGACGAAGAAAAAAAAAACTCAGGTAAGTAAGAAACGCCATTTATTTTTTATTAATTAATACTGCTCATCTGCCAAGATAATTGACCCTCAGTTGTAAAGTAATCAGCAAATACATCTCTGTATGATGCACCACGTCGCGTAGCTCTTTGGAAACCGTTTGGGACTTCTTCAAAGCCAGGAATGCTCAGGGTATCTTCAAATTTATATCCGTCTCTTTCTCGGACATAGTTGTGAAGAGCGCAACATGTTTTGATGATGCATGATACTAGATCTAAATTCACGTTGATAGGTCTGTGAAAAATCTGCCACTTGTTTGCTAATATGCCGAATGAACATTCAATATGGCGTCGTGCACGAGAAAGCCTATAATTAAATATTTTTTTCTTTGTTGTTAAATTTGATCCACCGAACGGTCGCATAATTTTGTCAGTTTGTCCAAATGCTTCGTCACCCACAATAACAAACGGTACTGGTATAGGGTTTGTCGATGAAATGGGCTTACGTTCGGGTATTTGCAAATCATTGTTCATTAGCTTTTGATAAAACGTTGAATTTGTAAATATAGTTGAATCGCAATCCTTTCCATAGGAACCAACGTCTATGTATATGAACTTATAGTCAGAGTCACAAATGGCAAGCAAAATTACAGAAAAGAAGTGTTTGTAATTATAACACAATGATCCACTGTTGTATGGTTTTATAATTCTTACATGCTTACCATCTACGGCACCTATGCAATTTGGAAAATTGGCCCGTAAATGAAAATCTTTTGCGATTTTTAACCAATTTTCTTTTGTCGGTTACGGTAAACACATGTCTTTTAGTACAACCCATATAAAATGACAAACTTCTCTTATTATTTCAGCTATAGTTGAAATCCCAAGTCTGTATGAGTAATGTGAATCTACAAATTTACAACCGCTTCCAAGATATCTGGAATTAAAAAATAATTTAAATATATACATTATTTACAGGTCATTCACTTCAAAAGAAATGGAAAAATATAAGAAGCTGCTTTTCGCGAGAAGTACGAAGATTAAAAAATACTAAAAGCGGATCTGCTGCTTCCCATAAAACTCCCTATATTTATTATAATCAGCTGTTATTTTTGAAGAATACCGTTGGTAATTTGAACACAGAGAGTAACATTGCTGAACAAGAACATTTGACAAATGATCAAGAACCTTTAGGACCTTACTCGAGAGAAAATATAGTCGGAAGAAAAAAGAAAAAAACGTCAGATGATGGCACAAGCGAACTGTTAACCACATTAAACAAGTGTATTGAAACTCACAAAAATAAGGAGGATATTTTGGAACAAGATGAGGACAGAATGTTCCTGATGTCCCTATTATCATCATTTAGGGCAATTCCGGAGCACAAAAAGTCAGCTGCGAAAATTCAATTAATCAGTGTAATCGAATCATTCCGATCCTCTACTCAAAATAATATATATCCAAACACAATGTGGCGAAATTTTAATGAGTACGAGTATGAGCGTGGTTACTCCACACCGGAGGCCGGGCGTTCAACAGCACCAAGTCAACAATCACGCCCTGAAGCACAACATTATTATACGCTACCAACTTCAACTCCTTCAGAACGTGAACGCCCAGAGTCGCGATTTTCTACTGTCACTTCAAATACCTCGCAAGATTCTGACATTTTGGATCTATTTTGAATATTTCCTTTTGTTGTGCGTTCGTTTATAATATTGATTTCATTAAGTACTTTTAAAAAATACATGTTTTATAATTGAATCGTTAATGTTAATGTTAATGTTTTTTAATTGTCATCGAAGAGTAGACTTACAGATAGTGCCATCCACGAAGACGCGCCCCACTCTTTGTTCAAATGCATGTGTGCTATCTTCCGCATGTGTTAAACATCTGTCGATACACGCTAATTATCGATGAATGCAAACGCACACTAATAGAAATTGACTAGTCAGGAAAGAGTATTATGAACAGCACGAAAGATGCTCTATTTAAATTTAATCGCGCGTCTTCGTGGATGGCATTATCTGTAACTCTAAACACACTCCCGGACACATCTATCGGCCCACCTTGAGTTTTAAGTTTTGACTGGAGACCAGCTAAAAATAAATGTTAGGAGGAGCAATAAGTTTTTGCAGGTGTGAAGCTGATTTACTGGCCATCGTTTTCGTAAAAAACTGCATAAAAACTTATTGCACCACTTAACATTTATTTTTAGCTAGGGATTGTCAACACTTTAAACACTAGGTTTGGCCGATAGATGTGTCCGGGAATGTAATGTAAATTGTGTTAAAATCCCGTAAAAAATAAATGTTAGGAATGAATTTTATTTGAATTGTCACTTACCTTAGTGTTATAAAAAGTTTTTCTTCCGGAGAAATACATGGTCGCATATTTGTATCTATGCCAGTTATATGTGGTTTTAGAAGACACAATAAGTCATCAAACGAACTCACAGACATTCTTGCATAATTACAAAAATTACGAGGATATTTTCTAACGTCTTCATAAAATATTTTAAACATTCCCTTTGACCTCCGTTCTTCTAACAAAGGATGCACCCAATACTCTTTTGATTTTTTTTTTTTTTCTTTCTTTTTATAATTAGTAGCGCCGCTACTATTGCAAGTTCTTCAACGTCCATTCTGCACGAATGTACTTGGAATACTGTCGCTCGGCTCGGTCTCCGGCCCTGTTTCCCATGTTTCGGTCGCCGAGGGACTGAGTCGCCGGCGACTAGTCGACAGTGCGTAATAGCCCTTACAGGCAGTATTGATGTGATGTTATTATTATTTTGCCTCCACGTACCTTCATTTAAATTTCCATCTTCCTCCCTATCAACTAACCCTGGAATCATGTACACGTTTGTAGAGTGACGTTTTAAATAATTGTGTAAAAGAGTGATTGCCATAACTACCAATTCAGCTTTATCGGGTTGTAAAAGCATTGGTTTTCTTAAAACTCTGAACACAGACTGCTTAATCTATAATTAAATATTCTCTTCGATGAACCCTTTGGATGTATCCCAGCATATGGCTTCATCAAGTATTCACTTAAAGCAAACGAACAATCGCCTAAAAAAAAATTGGTATAGAAACATTTCTATCGGATAGGGGACGTGACTCTGGCAGGTCTAATATTCGATTCTCTATCTTATCATATAATTGGGTATCTTCGAAAACTCCGCCATCAGAAATCCTCCCTTGACAACCTACGTCTACGAATAGAAAATTATAGTCTGCATCAACTAGAGCAAACAAAACGATGCTAAAATTTTGTT
Organism: Aporophyla lueneburgensis; assembly: GCA_932294355.1. Classification (NCBI taxonomy): domain Eukaryota; kingdom Metazoa; phylum Arthropoda; class Insecta; order Lepidoptera; family Noctuidae; genus Aporophyla; species Aporophyla lueneburgensis. The sequence goes on from OW028735.1 coordinate 26,513,813, forward strand.
TATAATTATAAAACTCGGTTCCGCTTTTAATAGGGGCTTGAAGTAAAACGTGCTTCCCGTCCAATGCCCCTATACAGTGTGGGAAGTTCCACAGGTCTTCAAACTCCTTGCTTATCTTCAACCAGGCGTTGGCAGTCGTGGGTACCTTAAAAAAAATACTTAAATTATTATAATTATTTCCAGGAGTCCATTCAACGCTCAGTCTCCAAAAACAATGCCACCGAAGCCACGTAACATGAGTTCACCCCTCCAGCACCACCAAATGAGCATGGTCTACAGGAAGCGAAACGATCCAGAAGAGACGGAAACAATGTTTTTACCGATGTAGTGGGGATATTGAAAACAACTGCACAGAAATTGGACAGTTCATCAAACATTCCTGACTTAACAAAAAGTTTTGTTTCATTTATAGGAGCTAAAATGAGTAACTATTCCTCACAGACGAGGACTTCGGTTGAACACGCAATATTTGAAATTATTATGAAAGTCGACAGGGGATATTATGAATCTTGGCAACATCAACCAAATGCATATACAGAACCATACTCCAATCGTCCCTCAACTTCAGTATCCTACGGTTATACCACAGCAGAAAATGTAGACGCTGCTAACTACTCAATCAACCAGCAGCCTTTGTCGGTCTCTTCACAAGACTCACAGCACTCTTCTATAGATGATTTTACTGATTTAATTTAGTTAACAAAGAAAAATAAAGATTTTGATTAAAAGATTAGGTACGTAACCTTCATGTTTTCTTTTAATTCTTCAATTATAGCAGAGCACACTTCAGGAACAATTCCACTTATACATTGTTTAGATACTCTAAATGTAAGCAGTTCTCTGCCTTCTCTCCGTTTATATAATTCTGTGCGCCACCAGCGTCGGGGTCTTTGGCGTTTTTAGGGTTCCGTTGCCAAATGGCAAAAAACGGAACCCTTATAGATTCGTCATGTCTGTCTGTCTGTCCGTCCGTCCGTATGTCACAGCCACTTTTTTCCGAAACTATAAGAGCTATGCTGTTGAAACTTGGTAAGTAGATGTATTCTGTGAACCGCAATAAGATTTTCACACTAAAATAGAAAAAAAAACAATAAATTTTGGGGTTCCCCATACATAGAACTGAAACTCATTTTTTTTTTTCAACGAACCCATACGTGTGGGGTATCTATGAATAGGTCTTCAAAAATGGTAATGAGGTTTCTATTATCATTTTTTTCTAAACTGAATAGTTTGCGCGAGAGACACTTCCAAAGTGGTAAAATGTGTGTCCCCACCCCCGTAACTTCTAAAATAAGAGAATGATAAAACTAAAAAAAAAATTTGATGTACATTACCATGTAAACTACCATCGAAAATTGGTTTGAACGTGATCGAGTGAGTACATTTTTTTTAAAACGTCATAAATCGTAAACCGCAATTTAGTTTACATTCAATCAACTGAAATATAAAATTAAAAAAAAAAACATTTATTTTTAAACCGAGAATACCTACAGGTTTGTACGGAACCCTCGGTGCGCGAGTCCGACTCGCACTTGGCCGGCTTTTTTTTTAAAGTTGATGAATGATTAACAATGAAGCACTGATAATCGTCAGAGCAAGAAGGCTGTCTTCAGACTCCATGATTCGTAAGTATATCGACTTAAATAGAGTGATGTGGGCAAAGAAAAGAACACGTGTGACGAGGGCTAGTGTTTGTAACGAAATGCGGGAACAGATGTTCTCGTTCTGATTCGTAGTCAATGCGCGTACCGCGCGCGCCACACGTCCAAGGCAGCAGGGAACATGCAATGTAAGGCAGAATATTACATTACAGGTTGCATTGCACCAATCTGTACCCACCTTTACAGATATACGAGCTAAGAATGCATATTCTTATCAAATGCAACAATCGGTTCAGCAATTGCAAAATACGCTACTACTAATTGTGATTCTACACAAGTTCTTCCGAGCTTCACAGTACCCCAATATTCTCTGCCAACATCTACAATCTGTCCTGCTACAGAGCCCAGTACATCGACATCTTCTTCTTCGCTTTCCCAGTATACCACTAATAGTGTATTATCCCCCAGAAACTCTATATAATTATGACAGTTACGGCGAAAGCGTAGACAACAGTGATGTCATTCAACAAGCCTTCAGTAACGCTTAATGTTACAAGTTTGTTATATTTTGAAAAAATGTGTGCCTTATTATTTCAATTTTAAGTAAATAAATAAACACTTACCTTAATAAACTGTTTTAATGCTTCATAAATTGTTCAACAAACTTCTGGTATGAATTGTGATATAGATGGTTTGGAAACACGGTAAAAATGACTCAGGCTTCGATAACTCATTCCAGTTGCTAAGAACGATAACGTTACTTATAATTTTATTTTTGCTGGTAATGCATCTCTCATCAGAGTGTCTTGGCGCTGAATCGAGCTCTGTACAAGTGTAAGTAACTCATCAAAGTTTTCAGCAGTAACCCGCAACGCCAACCTATACTCAGAAGGATCTTCTAATCTTAGTTGTTTCAGCCACAAGGCAGAAGCTCCAGTTATAGGTCTATCGCTTAACCATTTTCTTATCCAAAGTCGTTTCGCTTTCTTTTTTTCTAATATATCAATCAACACTTCTCTTAATAGTGCAGAGATGTTCCTTAAACATTTCTTTTTCAACAGACTTCGCCGCGAATTCATTATTTTTTAACTTCAAACGTGTGCACACCCGAAGAAAAATCCTTGAATGAATGGCCTCGCCTAAACAACAGGGGCCAGGCCAACGCTGGCTTCTCAGCAGGACTGGCGCCAGCATTACTGGCTTCGTATAACCTCTGCTTTAGTAAATTTTGCCTTTCAAGCGTCGATGTATTTTTGAATATTTCCATATCCACATAAATGTTTCTTACCTGTGTTACTGTGCAAGTAAAGATGAATGATTACGCTTGAATAAAATTTTATTTCGTGTGTTGAACGAAGCTCGAAACAAGACTGTTCGTAAAAATCTCGTAACAATGCCGTAATCGGCTCAATGCCGATAAGGAAACAAGCGATAGACGCATGGGAGCTATATCTATTACATCGGTCTCATGATTATCCCGAAATCATACATTTCTTTATAGAAACTTGCACCAGTCATTTTGATTGGTACAGGTATAAATGTTAACCGGTCAATTACCGTAATTACAGACACAATTAAAAAACAATTGTTTACATACCAAATGTGGTATCTCAGGGACTTAGAGGTTAATAACAAAAAATATATTTGTTACTAATATTTAACGTACCATTAAATTCATAAAATGTATTGTCTACTTATAGCTACAAAAATCATATCATCGTGTAACAGGACTTATCCATGAGAGGGTAGATTGATAGTAGTGTAACAGGACTTATCCATGTGAGGGTAGATTTATATTTGTAATCTTATACTGAACTGTCTATGGATGGGACATGCTACAGTCGAGTTACGTTTGTGTCATTTTTTTAGAAGTCACTGTCAGTGTCACTGTCAGTTATCAAATTATTTGTCATTGAAGTTAATTGTGAGTTTAAAAAGTGACATGATTCAGGCTTGAGCGAGGCATCAGAGTTGTAAGGTTAGTAAAATTGTATGTGAATTATGTTGGATAATTTATAATAAATATTGTAATTGCGTTGATGTATATGTTGTTTGAATCCTAAGACTCCCTTCTGAGATAAGTATTTACAATAATTTCGGAAAGCAAATGTTATATGTAATGGGAATTTTGAATAGAAATTGCACGACCAGTCAAAATGACTAGTCCGGTAAATCTAGTGTTAAAATATATTTATTATTACAATAAGTTAGCCTCGCGTATTTGCACTTTGGAGGCGACCTACATTTGGCAGTGCATTGACACGGACATATTGCATTGTTCTATGCATTTTATATTTATTACATTTTAGTGTTCAATCCAGAGGTGGTTTGAGTCGGACAACTTGCATTTTTATTTACATTCATCCCGTTGAGAATTCACTGACATCTTCTGCATTTAAGTTTGACATTTTACACCTGCATTGACATTACTTATGTTAGGGAAGCACCCTACATAGTTTTTTGGTCCTTCGTAACTATTGCAAGTACTATACAGTCCGATACATCGGTCGATAAGTCGCCGCGCGGGATCTGTGTCGTGTCGTGTCATAGCGTGCCACGTCTAGTGTGTTGCCGTGCAGGTGCATTCGGGGAGGTAGCAGCGGTCCGGTTCCAGAGCGTCACATTGCATTGCAATGCATTTGCACACAGGGAGAGTTCCTGAATTTCAAGTAAGATCGTTCATTTTTTTATCTAACGGCTTTACAATGGAGGGTTTCATCGTGCGTCAAGCGGAGATCCTCGAGGACGTGAAAGTGAGAATCCATTCCAATTTTAAGAAGGATTCAGCGAGCAGGAAGACCATCGATTACATTCGTAAAAGGCTGAGAGGTTAGATGTACTATGGGCGGAATGTGAAGAGAAGAACCGGGAGCTGAGTGCAGTAATGGAGAAAGATCATCAATATTTCACCGGTAACATTTATGAGGTCATTAAAAGCTGGTACCATTGTCCAAGCGTCAGGAGATTGAAGCGTTCGAGATTAAGACTTTTACTGGACCCAGTAACGCCGGCCATAGTAAGTTAAACATCGAGTTCGACAAAACCCTGTTTGAGACATTTGTAGGAGCAGAGGAAAAGCTACTCGAGTTACGGTACGTTCACACGGAGCCACGTTTTGCCGAATCTTATTTTCATAGGATCTGGAAAAACCGAATGTTGTATTCACACAGCACATCTTACATTGCCGTATCCAACGGCCTCGTATCGAAATCCCGTGTGAACACATCATCCGGCTTTTTCTAGCAAGAGCGGACACAGTTCCTCACGTTAATTTGGAAGCGATGGACGTGAACAGTCTTGCTATAATATACTGATACTATCGCCGTCAGCGTCGTGGAAAAAGATTGTGGTTAAACCCAATAAATACTACAAAGACGATCAACAGTTGGTGCCTTTACAACTCTAATGCAGCAGTTAAAAAATAATCCACATTTTTTTTTAACTACTTTAGAATGACTATACCTACATTTGATAATTTGACGACGTATTCGGTTTCAAGATCCAGCAAATAACCGAATCTACCCCTGCGTGTATCGTGTGAACGCATGTATTAAATGCGCTATACCACTGCAACGGATCTTACATTTTGCAGTAAGGCCGGAACGGTTTGTAGTCACAAAATCAAAAAGACGTCAACTTTAGCAAGATTCGGTTTTTTTGCCGTGTCTTGAAACTAAATGCATGTGTGAATTCATTCATTGAAATACTGTTGCCACTAAACCGAATCCTGCAAAAAACCGATTCGGTAGAAAAACACTCGACGCCGTGTGAACGTACCGTTACAGCAGTTGCAACAAGCTAACTTCCGTGCATTCACTAGGTTAGTAAATCGAAGCCTAAACGAGGTTAAGGAGAAATGGGAAAATGAGGATATGCTTAAGACCGTAGAGTTTCAGTGGACTGCGATTGACAAATTAAATTTACAAAATGATGGCATATTAGAGGGCAATTCACATGACTATTATGACGAGTTTCGTCGTCACGAAAATGCATTAACAAATATGAAACGGGCGCTGAACACGAAATTAAACGCTTCTATACATCAACAGCAAACATTGCCTAAAATTGACATACCTACCTATCTTAAAGGCAACTATACCTTATGGCCTACTTTTATGGATCTCTACGTAGAAGCGATTCAGAATAATTCGGCGATTGCAAAAACTCAGAAAATGCAGCATCTAAAGAGTAGACTTCGTAGTGAAGCGGAAAAGCTCGTGCAGCATTTACACATAGCACCCGAAAATGATGACCGTGTTGGAAAATTTTGAAACATATATAATAATAAGTTTCTGTTATTTACCACAAATTTCCAGGTATTTATGCGACAACCTAATTTGCAAAAACAATCTGCGTTCGACCTAAAGCAGTTATATGACACTATCAACGAAACCATAAACGCGACACACAACTTGGGCATTGATACAAGCTCATGGGATCCGATTCTAGTTTACGTGTTGTGCGAAAAATTAGACTCCGAAACGTATTCGGAATACATGCATACCAGATAGAATCCGCGCGAGATACCAACATAAAATCATTTTATGGATTTCGTCGAAAACAAGTTTATGGCATTAGAACCATTGCACAGAAAAAACCCAAAATACGGTGATAAACCTACATCAAAACCACATTTTAAGGATGGTAGCGAAATGACTGTAGAAAATTTTCTTGAAAAAATGCGCTAATAAATTCTTCAATTATTTGTTTAAAAGTACCATGTTGATTATACTGGAGTATAACTAAATTATTGCAACTTTTTTTGTAATTACATATAGACATTTTTTTATTTGTTTGTAGTGGGCAGCTTTACGTTGTCCACCTATAGTTTATTTTTACATACACAAAACTGTATCCCGCTCTCTGGTTAGTCTTAGTTTGTAAAGAAATTGGAATGTTAGGCATTTTATTACGACCGTTATTGTTTTAATTATACGATAAATTATAAACAAACATTTTAGTTTGGTTAGCAGTTCTTAGTTAGTAGCACTGTTCGTCCCATCAGAGATTATACCTCGCTGTTTCAATTAGAATCACGACATTCTAACATTTTATGATGTCATAAAAAGGAACGCAAAGCTCTCTTTCCATTTTTATGAATTAAGATTTAATCAGTGCTTTAAAATATAATGAAATAAATAATTTAGTAAATGGTATAAAAATTGGTCATGGTGGACAATTCGGCTGAGTTACGCAAATATTTTCAGAAGAGCTATCAAAATCTACTGCAATAGTATTATTTTGATAAACTAGCAACCCTAAAATTTGGTTCACAACAAGTCAGTCATTTTGCTTTCATTAGCCGCGTCCACACCGACCGAGCACGGCTCGCGCGAGCCAATGCCTCAGTCGGTGTGGACGTGGTTCGGGCTACCTCGGGCCATTAGTTGTCGGTTTTTGTTGATGCTCAAAGGCGCCTCAGTCTGAGTTGCTCGCATGGTGTGGACGGACGTGACGACGTTCGCGAGCCAGTGCAACATTAAAATGGATAAAGAAGACAGTATTCGTTCAATTCAACTATATGGAAGTTTTAAAATGTTGTGGGATTCAAAAGATCCCGATCATTTAAATAAAAACAAACGGGAAGATTGTTGAGGAAAGATCGCTAAGGAATTCAACTTACCTGTACCGGAGTTGAAAAAAAAACCTGACTCGTTGACAGGTTCATATCGACGCGAAAAGTCAATAGAGAAAAGAAGTAATATCACTGGTTCAGGTAGGTAAGGATTCTTTTATTTAACTACTAGCTTTTGCCCGCGGCTTCGCCCGCGTGGATGTCGGAAATTAACGCAGGTATTTTTCTTAAATAAAAGATTTTTTCTAAAATAAAAGTAGCATAAGTTACTCCTTGTTACATCAGCTATCTGCCAGTGTAAGTCTCGTCAAAATCGGTCCAGCCATTTCAGAGATTAGCCGGAACAAACAGGCAGACAGACAGACATACAAAAATTGTAAAAAATGTTGTTTTATTATATGTACCGTGTATACATCCATATACATTTAGTAAAAAATGGTTATTTATATAGATGTATAGATAAGAGAGCAGTGGTGGCTAAGTGGTATCAGCCCCGACTTATGAATTGTAGGTCGTGGGTTCGAACCCAGGCAGGCTCTTTACTTTGTGTAAACATTTTCATCAACACTGCTCTCAAAACGGTAAAGGATAGCATCGCGAGGAAACCTGCATGTCCTAGAACCAAAAATTCGAAGACATGTGACATCTACGTACCAACCCGCACTGGGCTCCCGTGGTAGATTACGGCCCACTCCCTCTCACCGACAGGAAGCCTGTGTCTCAGCAGTGGGAATTATATAGGCTAATTATATAGAGGTAATAAATACTATCTGTGTGCCATTTTCGACCAAGATCCATTGAGCCGCTTTTGCATGATTGTGAAACAAACATCCAATCATACAAATGTTCACATTTATAATATTAGTAATAAGTAGGTTTATAATTCATATTACTTCGGATTCATAGTTTATGGGAATATCATGTGTGTTTGATGAATAGTATTCAGAGTAAGAAGACTGTCAAATAGGGTTGGGTTGAATTGATATAAGTCATCCTGGTTTTTCTTAACGCTCGTATTCTACCTATACAGAAACTCAATTATTTACCAGACACCAAATTAAACATAGTTATAAGAATAGTACTTTTGCCAGTGGCTTCGCCCGTATAGCTTTCGGAAAATATCACTCGGAAACCTACTACCGGGATAAAGTATCCTATGTATATGGTAACTATCCAGGATAACCAAAAATCCAAATCCATCCAAAAATCTAAACATCTAAGCAATATTTCGCGGTCTCTTACTTGGAATAATACAATTAGGTTTATTTTGAGTACTTCGAACACACATGATATTCGCATTTACTATGAAGCCAAAGTAATATGAATTACACCGCTACCAACCGGGACGGCCGGACGCGCGAAGGCCCGCTAGCCGCTCTGCGGCGATTTTATTATAATCTCTGTATCTTCTAAAATATTAATTTTAATGATATGCTGTAAAGGGCAATTTTTATCTACATGAAATGCACAATTTATTTAAGGTACTTAATTGGAAAAGGATTAATGCTGTATTGCTTAAAATCGCATTCATAAATAAGCCATTATTTCTCGTAAAAAGTAAAGGATAAAAATGGTTATTATGGGTTATCCCTAAGAGTTAGACATATACCATCGCGGACTTTTTTGTAGAACTTTTTAAGGTGTACAATACTGTAGTACATTATTTTGAGCTATTTCGTAGGGTTCAGCCAGCGTTCGCAATGTAAGCGCAAAAAAATGTGTTTATTTATGACATCACATTAGAAACCTCTAAAATTATCAGCGTTTCTTTACTATATTATGCATGTTATATACATATAAACCTTCCTCTTGAATCACTCTATCTATTTAAAAAACCCGCATCAATTTCCGTGGCGTAGTTTTAAAGATATAAGCATACATAGGGACAGACAGACAGCGAAGTGACTTTATTTTATAATATGTAAAGATAAAGATGATTATACATAGTTAGTGTCAAATTAATCAATCAAATTATTAATTGGGTAACATTATTTATAAAATAATTACAGTCTTTTATAGCAGGTATTTATTAGCAATATGTAAGTAAGTATTCATTTTATTGTTACAGGTGCCGACGAAATTTATGTATCGAAGTGGTTTGGATATAAATATTTTGACTTTATGTCAAATAAAAATGATACTGGAATTACACGCGAAGGCGGAATACAGAATGTAAGTTTTTTATTTATGTTTTTCGTTTTTCAAATTAATATTGATGCTGCCATGGAATTATATCACTTCTTACAAAATGTTTTGCTAAATGAAGACGAATATCTTTAGCGCTAGCAGATCCCCTGCGCGGAATGGCCGTTAGAGGTAATAGTGTCGTAGACGGGATATTGTTTCTCCATTGACCAGAAATAAATAAGCCATCAATTTCTCTATCATAACATTCTGGTGGAATAGAATGGTTATTTCTTCTTAAGTCATTATATAAATACACACTTGCTAAGACAACCTTTGTAGCTTTTTCTGGCTCTAACAGAATAGGTTTCCTAAGGACTCTGTATACTGAACTTAAAATACCAAAGGCATTTTCAACGACTCTTCGTGCTCGATAGTTAAACACTCTTTCCTTGGAACCTGCTTCTGGATTACCTTCAAATGGTTTCATAGTATATTTGTTAAGCATAAAAACTTTGTCACCCAATATGAAATATGGTATTTGCATTATGTACGGTATTTGTAGTATTTGTGCTTTTGGAATGTTCGGTTGACAGTTTTCTAATTTTCGATAACTCGTATTTTTAAAAACTCCGCCATCGGAAATACGCCCTTTACTTCGGACATTAACAAACAAGAATTTGTAATTAGCATCGACCACGGCAAAGAGCACTATACTAGCAAAATTCTTATAATTATCGTAATCCGTACTTATATTGATGGGTCTTTGAAGAGCAACGTGTTTTCCGTCCATAGCACCTATAACATGCGGGAAGTTCCATTTCATCTCAAATTCATTTGACACCGCAAGCCATTCTTCTTCTGTAGACGGTGTCTGCAAATAACATAAAATACATTATTTTTACAGAGCGAACCTTTCACTCCGGCAGAGAATACGGCTTTTATTCAGACAACATCAATTTCTCACAATCAAGAAGCCATTCCCAATGAGCAAGAAATAGAGCAAGTCTCACAGTTGTCATAGCAATACGCGCCATCACCACAACAACTAGGACCATCACAACAACCGGCGTAATCGCCACAACCACCAGGATCATCACAACAACCCGCGCAATCGCCACAACCACCAGGATCATCACAACAATCCGCGCCATCGCCATCACAACCACCGCGAAAGAAAAAACGTTCAGTGAATACGAACGTACAAAATGATTCTCTTGACAGTATGTTGAAGGCAACATCTGGAATTCTTGCGAAAATTTCAAATACTATGAATGATTCATGTACAGTATTATGTACATGGCTCACCTTGGCTCGTGAGGCCCGCTCGCAGCTTTTCAAATTTGCCTCGGGTATTACGGCTCGCGAGCAGGAAGCCCGAGCGTGGCTCGCCGAGCTCGGTCGGTCTGGACGCGGCTATTCACAGTTCGGTAATATCGATAGGAAAGGTACACGAGATTACACCTCGCTGTTTCAATTAGAATCAAGATATTCTAACATTTATGATGTCATGACCATAATGCACTTGAAGGTAGGCAGGCCTCTGGTGTGGGACGCAACATGTGTCGACACCCTTGCGCCATCCCACCTACCCTGTACGATGCGCTGGGGCGGACCTCAAACGGCGAAAATATTCCAATCTCATTGGAAGTTACATATTTGAGCAAACGGCTCAAATATGTGGGGTGGGGTGGAAACATTAGGGCCATGGGGTCCGAGTGACCACTTGGTTTTCCGAGACATAGCCATGCGGTTGGTCGACACTTCACGTGACCAGAGGGCTGGCCTATTTTTTGGCCAAAGAATTAGCATTGCCATACAACGTGGCAATGCTGCCTGCCTTTTGGGAACTTTTCCCATTGACAGCGATGCAGATGAGTTTTTTGAAGCCCTCTGATTTTTTTCTGTTTTTATAAACTTTATATACTTGTGCCTACATAATATATTAATTTTAGTGTTAAATAAGGCATTGTTGTTCTTGAATAGCCTATTTTAAATAAACCATACAATTAAAAAAAATGTCATCAAAAGAAACGCAAAGCTCTCTTTCCATTTTTATGAATAAAGATTTAATCAGTGCTCTAAAAATATAATGAAATAAATAATTTAGTAAATGGTATAAAAATTGGTCATGGTCGACAATTCGGCTGAGTTACGCAAATATTTTCAGAAAAGCTATCAAAATCTACTACAATAGTATTATTTTGATAATCTAGCAACCCTACAATTTGGTTCACAACAAGTCAGTCATTTTGCTTTCATTCACAGTTCGGTAACATCGATAGGAAAGGTACACCGGTTAAAAGTGCAGGTTAAAAATTCCGCTGATTTACGAGTATTACACATAGTAAGGTCCGGTTGTTCGTATATTACAGTAAAGTAAAAGTTATAATTTATCTGTTGTCAGTTTTGACCACGGTTAAAAAAAAATACGTCGGTTATCTTCGCATTCAGTTGCCCAGAAATATTTTACGCAGCGGTTATATTTGACGAGGGTTAGAAGTGTTGTCAGTACAATTTCGTGTACCTTCCCTTATTTTTGATGGGTAATATTTTTTCGACTGCCAACATTGTGTTAGCTGTCAACTTGTCCTTATTGTTTTGAAAGAAATATTATTTTGTTGGTGATTTAAGTTTCAGTATTTTTGTAATCCTCTTGCGATTTCTTATCAATCGACATAGATTTTTGTTAATACGGAAGCAAAATACCATTTCACACCTACTGACTACAAGTGTATTCGCCAGAATGGACGTTAAATCAAAGTAAGTGCATATTATTTTTAGCAACCGTGGTGTTTTTTAACATGGCTTTTTGTGTCTAAAATAATTATTATAACACATGTTTTGTTCCAGGGAAAGAGGATCTAACTTTTCAAGTAATGAACTTGAACTGTTTAACCGTTAAATTGATGAAAACAAACACATTACTGTGTAAGAAAACAGATGCAGTTTCTCAGGCACAGAAAGAAAAAATATGGGTTAACCTTCACCTGAAATTTAACGCAAGTAGCTCGAGACACAGAACACTAAAACAATTAAATTATAAATTTGATAATATGAAAAAGTGTGCACGGAAAGTAAGTACCTAAAGTAATTATAGTATTTTTATGTGGTGGTGTTGTTAAAATTACCAGTTCTACATGCCCAGTTGATTTACTTACACAAGTTTTACCAGAAACCTCCCTCTAAGCAAGTTGAATGCCAAAGCATTGAGTATATGCATTGAATTATTTGTAGGAAGCAAGTAAGGAACGTCAAGAAAGACGAAGGACTGGTGGAGGTCAAATACCAGGCACATCAAACAGTGACCACCCCGATAAAGACTTGATGAGGTCTTTGATGGTTTTATCTGCAGAAGGTCTGGAATCAACATGTGATGATGACGCCCTACCTGTGGTATGCACCTCTATCTGTACTAAATGTGTGAATATTTTTAGTTTTTCAATCTGTATTAATATCAAAAGAAAGCAAAAAAATACAATTATTTTCCTATGTATGTTGGACGGATGTAGACATTGGAAACTCATCATAACTAATAATCAATTAACATATTATGTTTTACTATTTATTTGAATCTTAAACCTACTGGTGGTAAAGGAAACCTGGCACCCCTAGCTCATATGGTAAAGTTGACTTATTCTGTACCTTTGCTGGTACAAAAACCTTTGCTCAAATCTTTGTGAATTATGCAATGTTCATTTTGTTTTATTTTGTAGAATGTTAATGAAATAATAGGATGATGACATCGCCAGCAAAAAAGAAATTGGAGTGCATAGAAAACATTCACATAACAATTTATTTGTGTATGCAATGTTGAAGTATTACACAAAATAATATTTGTTTGTATGACAATCCACTTTTGTAGAAAAAATAGAACATTAATTTATTATTCAAATATGTGCTTTCCTTTTTTGTGTAATAAAGGGATATTTAAGCTTTTATTTATTTGTTTTAGGATATGCTGCTACTGTCTCATGATATGATTGTCACACAACCATCCCGTACACCAAGCCCATCAAGCCAATTTAAAATGCCTAATACCGATGTGGTGACATTAATCCCATCTGGTGAATTGGAGAATGTTGTGAGTATCAAGGTGATTAATTTATTGCGTGCTTAATGGAAGATCTCTGCATTTTATATTATATCACAAATTTATTTATTCCTGATGGGGCTCCGACGGAAGGCGAATTAGGTACCTTCGACGCGGACCGAAAAACTGATGAACGCAAGTGTCTCGCCTAGGGCCAGGGGTGAGGGAATCGTGCACCTACCTCCTCGGGAAGCCGCTCGATCTGCCAGCAGAATCTGGGAGCTCCGGAGTCCTCACAGTTCGCCTCACCACGTGTCGGCAAAGTCCAGAGGCACAACACAGCACTTCAGTTCAACCGTCGAAGCCACAAATATCACCACTATAGAAACAGCGGGACTGCTATGAACTTATAATATTCAAATTATATCGTTCTGCGATAAAAAAGTACAGCGGAGTTGCGATCACGGCGGAATCCATATTTGGACTGTTATAATGTCTTTCTCGAGCGAGCCATAAAGAGGGCGACACTCGTCAAGGAGAAATTCAAGAGGTGCACGATATAATTGGCGGGAAAAGGACTAGCTTGACATCTTGCGTAATAGTTTAACAAAACAAAAACAGATGGCGCTAACAATTCCGTTTCAGAAATCCTTAATAAAAGATACCGGTGCACCTGGGTGTTTATTAAGACAGCCAGTGTCATCACCCTTAAAATGTAAGTAGATATAGTAGAGAGTGTTAGTTAGCTGTCAAGTGTCAGTTGTGATGGGATGATGAATATTAAATTGTTTATTTTTAGGTCAGAAAAGAAATTTCGGAGCTACTCCTGTGTCAGTGAGGAGATCTATAAAGATGCTGAGTGAAGAGAAACTTTACTGCACAAAAGAAAAGGAAAGAGTCATTGATGAATCTAATAGACGTGCAGAAGTCGAGCACAGGGAAAAATTAAGACAGTCACAAGAACTGCATGAACAAGTCATAAAACACAATGAGGATCGCCACCAAAAAGAAATACAACTACTAGATTTAAAAATAAAAATTCAAGAGGCACAGCTAAAAAGATTGGTTTAAGATTTATTTATTTATAATGTAGCATTCCGGATCCCTGTTACAAAACATCTTTTGTATTTTAATTAACCCTAAATATAAGTAATTAGTATAAGTTTAGTACTTTGTGATTTAAAATTTTTTGGCCTTTTCAAGCTCAATAATTTTAGTACAAAATAAAAGAGTCGGATACCTAAATGAATATATTTTATTTCAAATTTTGTTTAGGTACATAGTAAGAAAACATTTGTCATGTATAAATAAGTAGCAGCTAATCTGTCAAAATATGTCGATATTAATTCTCCTCTAGTACTATCTTGATAGTTCGGAGCAGTTTCATGAACTATGTCCATCTCCTCGTATAGATCTACTAAATCTTGAGGTTGTTCCTCATTCATCTTACGACAGATGTTGTGTAGAACAGCCGTTGCAACTATTATTGCTTGCATATATTTCAAATTTCAACTTGGATCCGATTGCAGGAAATCTTCGTTTCCAACAACCAAATGTCCTCTCAACCACATTTCTAGTTCTTATTCGGCTTTCATTATAAAGATGCTCTCCTGCTGTAATAGGGTTTGCTAGTGGCGTCAAAAGAAATGACCTCAAGGCATATCCTCTATCACCTAATAGCCATGTATCACCAAATTCTCCATCTTCCATTCTGCCTTTGATGTTGCTTGAGTCAAATATGTGACTATCGTGACTTCTTCCGGGCCATCTTGCAACAATATTTTTGATATAAAAATAAGCATCAGCAACAACTTGGACATTCAATGAAAATGAGTCCTTTCTATTGCGGTAATACTCCGTATTATTGCCATCAGGTGATTGTATATATACATGTGTGCAACCTATAGCACCTATAACTTTTGGAAAGCGGCTAATAGTGTAAAAGTTGTTAACAGTGGCCAAATTCCTCAACACTCTGTAGCGTGCTCTAAAATCTGTTTCCTCCCATAAAATAAATCAGTTCGTGGCCGAAAATTTCTCTGTCTTTGTTGGACTACTTGTCCAAATATGAATTCGTCATCAGAAGATCCATTGATTAAATCCAAAAGAAAACGCTCCGATCCCATTTTAAACGGTATTCGCAAAGAAATATTTTGTGAATAACCTAAAAATTGTTGCCATTAACTTCAAATTCTACTAACGTCAAAATTTAAACCACTCCCACCCTGTCGGTAATTTTGACCGCCGTGAAATCGATAATTTGACCGCTTGTTAAAGTAACCGCTCCTTCAACAACGCTTTTTAAATTTGTCCCCCGGTAAATTTTACTTTAGCCTCTAAGTCCCTGAGATACATTTGGTATAGACACAATGGTTTTTAATTGTGTCTGTAATTAGGGTAATTGACTGGTTAACCAAAACTTAACCCTAAAGGTGCTCCCACACAGCAGTTATATAACGTTAGAGACTGACTTATAACATTTGTTTTTAAACAAATTATAACAAAAGTTATAAATTGTTATTGATTTTATACAACTTCATTTAACAAACTGTTTACAACTAATTACAATATGATATAACAAAATATAAGTTTTGTTATATAACATCATCAGAGCCTCAGCGGGACGTTAGCGGAAGGGCGCGGGGGTTGCGCGAGCGTTCGTCTCCGTCACGTAACTCACGTACACAGCTTTAGTCGGTTCATTTGGTGCAATGGTGAAGCACGTGTTATATGTGATTTGTTGAAATGTCTCGTTTTACTTGGAGTAATGAAAATGTGATCAAATTGATTGAACTATTTCAAGAGAAACAAGTCTTGTGGAATACGCAGATGGATGAATACAAAGATCGGAACAAAAAACATGACGCATGGATGCAAATTGCGGCTGAATTTAATTTGGATAAACAGTCGATTGAAAAAAAAATGCGGTCACTTATAGGTCAATTTCAGAGAGAGAGTAAGAAGCCTAAATCAGGTGCAGGGGCTGACGATATACCAAAATGGTTTGCGTATAAAAATCTTTTATTTTTAAAGGATCGAAACAAGCCAGAAGAAACTGTTGATGCTGGATTGTCGGTGAGTAATAATTTTGACTATGGTTAATAATAGCTAGATGCCCAATCCAGTAAACCTCCATGTGAAAAATAATCAGCAAACTCATTTCTTATCACTTTCCCATCTTCTGTCTGTGTTTCAACTGGTTCCAGAGATGTTAACTGCTGCGTTTCTGATCTCCATTCTCCAGAAGTATGCGCAGCACCTGAATTTTCTCTATCATAATATTGAGGTGGGGCGTAAATAGTGCTTGATTTGGTTTTCCTCAAAAAATTATGTAGAAGCACACATGTCATAATTAAAGTAGTAGTTTTTTGTGGATCTAATAAAATTATACTTCGTAATACTCTAAATCTGGCTGACAAAATTCCAAATGCATTCTCTACCGTTCTTCTTGCGCGGCTCGTTCTATAATTAAATGTTCTCTCTTTAGTATTTTTATCCTGGGGTCCTGCAAAAGGTTTTAGCAAATGCTTTTCTAACGGAAATGCGTCATCTGTTACAAATACATAAGGAACAGGTGTGGTTCTTCCTGGAAGTGGACAATCTCTTGGTAAATTCAAATTACGTTCAATTATATTTTTTCGAAAGGGTGTGTTTGCAAATACTCCGCCATCACTTATACGTCCTTGGCACCCAATGTTTACGTATAAAAAATTATATTCTGCGTCAACCAATGCTAAAAGAACAACACTATAAAATCCTTTGTAATTGTAATATTCGCTTCCGCTTCCTATTGGTTTTTGTATGGCTACGTGTTTTCCGTCGATACTTCCCAGGCAATGGGGAAAATTCCACTGATTAAAAAACTTATTTGCAACCTGTAACCATTCTTGAGCAGAAGTTGGCATCTGAAATAAAATAAAACATGTAATATAAGTTTAAATTGTTTCATAGTAAACATTCCACACTAGCTTTATTTATTAAATTAGCCACTGATGTGACACGTATAACAAGAATAATGCAGCAGTACCTGCAGTAAAAGGTACGAATTGTAGCGGCAACGCATGTGAGATAATATTTTTTGGAATTGAAAGCGATAACTGCCAGGTAGTACTAGTTACAGAATAAATTATAAACTCAATTTCGTTGCCACTACAATTTGAACCTTCTATTGTAGGTAGTAAAGTTGCTATTCCTGTAAATTCTTTTAATTATTATTCATTTCAGGTCAACGAAACGGACGGTCAGCGGAAATCAAATGAGTGACTCAAATACTGAATCCGACATACCAAATGTGAAGACATTCACTGTCCCGAAAACATTTCGTAAAAGATTCAGGACACAAGTTACACAAGACAGAACATCAGAGGAAGCTTTGAAACTCTTGAAAGACATGTATGAGAGTCGACGCGACAGAGATGAAACTGATATTTTTGGAGAATATGTCGCAAGCAAACTTAAAGAAATCAAAAATTCTTATGCCAGAAATACCGCGCAATATCATATTAATAATATTTTATTCAATGCTTCCATGGGAGAATATGATTGGCCAACCAATACGATGGAAACACCCAGTAATGCTGCTGGTGCTTTCAAAGGATACAACAGTGCACCAAGTCCATCCACTTCCGCAGTTAATATTAGCACTGGTGGCAGAGAACACATCAATACACCAAGTCCATCCACTTTATCGGATAATTGTTCAATTACTAACGCCACACAATTCAGTGAAGATTCTACGCAATCATTAGATGATTTGTTGCAATCAATCCAAAACAAATGATAACTTTGGATCAACATTGATTTTTAGTTTGCTTGCTGTATTTGTCATTAAAAATACTGCAAAAATTAATTTTTAGCTTACTGTATTTTCATTGAACATTTCTGAAAAAATATTATTAATGTTAACATTGAAATAAAAGAACTGATATGTAACGCAATCATTAGATGATTTGTTGCAATCAATCCAAAACAAATGATAACTTTGGATCAACATTGATTTTTAGTTTGCTTGCTGTATTTGTCATTAAAAATACTGCAAAAATTAATTTTTAGCTTACTGTATTTTCATTGAACATTTCTGAAAAAATATTATTAATGTTAACATTGAAATAAAAGAACTGATTTGTACATGCAGCAACAAGGTATTCTCACCCCCTAGAAATATATAAAAGCGCGCTATCTCTGTAAAATCAACGAAACTGCTAAGATATTCAAACTAGAAAAAAAAAATGGTGGCAAGCGACCGTAGCCTAATAACTATCGCATCGGTTTTTTTTTTATATCAATGATCGCCTCCTACTTATTGCCAGTTTTAAACTTCCAAATGTGTTACTCAAACATTATATTTTTTACAAGTATCTAAAAACTCACAACAGAATTTTAAAATTTAACAAAATCTTTAAAGACCGCCGTAAGTATCGAACCTGCACCCCTAGCCAAGTTGATAATCTGCAATCGTTAACGCTAGTCACTCAACGTTAAGTCACGTGGTTAGAACAAACGAATAGAAAATTCGTAGTCAAATTCACATCGTTCAAAATGATAGAATGATTTTTTATCGTTTCTACAATGTTCAACGCTACATCCTTTGTTATAATGTGTCGTCTTTCTAAAGACATTGTAGAACGAGCGGCCAACTCAGGCGCGTCAACATGGCTACCAACTTATCGTTTTCTACAATTGCTGATACCGAGGCGCTACCGATTAGAGAACGGAGTTCGACACGAAACGGTTGTAACTTGGCTAGGGGGGCTGGACCCTATCACTGACGAGTCGAGCTGTCACACCGCTGCGCCAATCAGTTCCTTAGCAGAAGATGTGAAAATATCGATAAGTTTATGAATCATCTTAGTTGGCCGTATCGTATAAACATAACGAAGAAGATTGAGGGTAATGTATGAAGCAAACATAATAATTTCACTCGTTCCGTTCAGGTGAACGAGATTAGCTCAGTCACATCCAAAACACTGCCGGTGTAACACATTGCTATTTGTACCTTGTGCATAATTTTAAATACAGTCCATTTAATCAACTTACATTTATGTGGTTTCATTACCAGCGATTGCCACATAAAATGGTCCTTCGAGCCGTAATAGTACTATAACGTAATAGTACTCCATTGTGTACTGAGTGGCTCAATTTCGTCAGCGTGGTCAAGCCGCGGCCATCATTCGAATCGTCGCGTTGTCATCCATCGTGCGTCTCAACTTTCGCGTCGTGTGCGAGGAGGACGCAGTCAGCAGCGTCACAGGGTGCAGTACAGCGCGCCTGCGCGGACGAGCGAGAAGCACGTACGCGTGCGAGAGAGAAACGTGATCAAGTCGGACGCCGATTGGTCGGCAACGTCAACGTCGAGTTCTAGAAACTTCCAGCAAGCTCCATTGCTGCCGGGGGCCGAGGGTTGCCCGCCAAATTTTTCACCATTGACCGACGCTATCCACCATTTTGGTGGTGTTCTATCAAATAATCAAGTGAAAAGTGATACAAAAGTACTATTTTATAGTGAAACACGTCTCACTATTTTAGCATTGTGCAATTATTGCATTCTGCATAATTAACTAACATCTATATATGCGTAAAATAGCTAATTGCAAAGTTTTTTATTTGTGTAGTTTCACAGCATTTCATTAGCCATCATGGCAAACAATTTAAAATGCCTAATACTGGCCAGGGGCCAGACAAAAGGGACTATAACCACACTATGTAAGTTTGCCGAGTCCGAGGACATCGACAAAGCCTCTATAAAGGCGCTTATGGTTAAAAAGGACAGGCTGGTCACTGCCTTTTCAGAATACAGCTCATTCAATATAGATGTATCTATTCTAGATGAAAATAACGATGAAGATTTTGGTCACTATGAATCCATATATTTAAGTGCCCTAGCCGCTTTCGAAGATGCCATCGAACTAAAATCCAGCCCAGGTAAATCTCCAGACCCCGGAGCGGGAGCATGATGAGGGAGGCAGAGAGAGAGACGCTATGAAACGCCTCCCACCTATAAGTATTCCTAAATTTGGAGGTGAGGTAGGTGACTTCCACGACTTCATCAGCCTTTATAAAAGTGTCATCGATAAAAACACTAAACTGTCACAATGTGATAAATTCTATTATCTAAAAACCTATTTAACTGGCGAAGCCGCCGAATTAATTAAACATTTATAGCTTACTGCACATAACTATGTAATAGCACTGCAGTTGCTCAGCGAGCGCTATGATAACAAAAATAAGGTCATTAATTATCATGTTAATTCATTATTAGACCTAAAACCGATTTCTAAATGCACGGCTTTAGCTATAAGAGAAATCATTTCTCAAACCAGACAGCATGTAGCTGCCCTAAAAAATATGAATGTACCCGTACAATATTGGGATGCAATTATTATATGCATTTTGCAACGCAAGCTTGACATGCACACATTAAGGTGCTTTCACCTAGAAATGAAATCAGATGCTGATTCTGACTTAAACTCACTTCTTAAATTTTTAGAACAACGGGCAGCAGCACTTGAAACCGTGGCAGACAGCCAAGCATCCTCAAATAGTGCAGTGAACAGCAGTCGCAGGACAGGTTTAGTAGCCACAACAACAGAGGATAAAAAAGTGACACAAGTATGCAAATTTTGTAAGTCTAATCACCACCAACTATATAAATGTGAAAAATTTAAACTTGCCTCGCTATCTGATCGTGTCGACTATGTAAAGACAAATGAGTTGTGTACCCTATGCTTAAACAAACACCTGTCAAAGTGTAAATTTACTTTTAAGTGTTCAATTTGCAAACAAAAGCATAATAGTTTACTGCATGAAAATAAGCCTGAACATGAGGAAAGGCAAGTGTCATTATCTATGAATAAGTGCAATGATGTTTTATTGCCTACTATAAAGGTAAACATAACTGACAAGTGAGGTCAACAATTTCAAGTTAGGGCTCTTTGTGACTCGCGTAGTCAGGTTTCCTTTGTGTTATCAGACCTAACAGAAAAAATTGATTGCAGGTTAGTCAAAAACTATACTTATATCAAAGGAATATGTGGTCAATCTAATACCGTTCCTTTCACTGCTACATTTAATATTTCTTCTACTACCAACACTTACAATGCTCAAATAGCATGCTGTGTAGTGCCAAACATCACTAGTGATTTACCTCAGTGTGAGATAGATACAGATAATTTAAAAATTTCTTCATATGTCAAGTTAGCTGACAAAGAATTTTACAAAACTGGAAAAATAAGCATCTTATTAGGTTGTGATGTTTTCTTTAAAATTTTATTGCGTGAACAAATACGTATTATCCCTAAAGGTTTGTATTTACACAATACCCACTTTGGGTATATAGTGGCAGGAAGGGTGAAGACTAAAAGTTGTTCCCCGGTAAGTAAGTATACCGCACATATTTTACAGAACAGTGAATGTGATAGCATTAAAAATATAGAGAAGGCTTTCGAGCAGTTTTGGAAGTGTGAGCAAGTGACAGAAGTTTTCACTGAGTCGGTTTCTGAAGAAGCTCTTGCTGAAAAAATCTTTTCTGAATCTGTAATGTTGAAAGATAATCAATTTCAAGTTGACTTACCTTTGAAACAAAAGTTAGATCAGTTAAACTTTTTTTTCCTTTGTGGGTAGACATAGAACTAACATACATTTTTGTGTGCTCTTGATAAAATAAATTTAAAATATAGTAATTTATATTATTTAATGAAATAAATCAGTTCATTTTATATTAGACCCCCCCACACACGCTGTCTATTGTTATCAAGTCTGTGGCACCTGTTCCTCGTTCACTTTCACACACACAATATGGACACTAAACTTGCTGCCAGCATGGAGGATCTCGAGCAGTTGTTTTGCTCCCGGATGAAGGAATACGAAGCAAAATTGCAGCAGGCTACCACTGGTACCACTTCACCTTCACCAGATATTGCTTCCATTGCACGTGAGTTCTCCGAGTTTAAGCTGTTTGTCTGTCAAGCACTCTCCATGTTAAAAACTCAAATTGATGTACTGGCTGCTGGGTTTGATAGGCATGAAACCATCATGCGAAGAAAAGTCCTGCTGTTCCATGGTGTCCCAGAGAAGGACAATGAAAAGTTACTCGACGTGGTCCACAACATCATATCCAACCAAATTAAGTTGACAAAGGTATGTAAGGACAAGAATGTTATCCATGTTTGTCATAGACTCGGATTCTCACAGCAAAAGGCCCGACCCATACTAGTACGATTCTTCAAAATGGAGCACCGGCAACTGGTGTGGGAAAGCAAGAAAGCTCTCAAGGGTACCGGGATCACCGTCTCCGAGTTCTTGACACAAATTCGGCATCGTGTGTTTGCAGCAGCTCGTAAGCATTTCGGTATGCCAAATTGTTGGTCCATGGAAGGCAAGATTGTTGTTATTTGCCCAGACAAATCCCGCCGAAAGGCATCGAAACGGCAGGCGAACTTCACAATCTGATAGCCAAATTCCCGTCTTGTTCAGTCGACACCGAGGATTCTGCACAATCTGAAGAACCCGTATCTCCCAAAGCGGCAACTTTGGATACTCCTGCTAAGAGAACGAGAAAGACGCGTCTGCGCAAGTAACACTTTCGTCATTGTTTTTGTTAGTCCATTTACTGCACAACTTCTCAACTTGGCCGTTTTGCATGTCAATAATCTTCATGGGCCGGTATTTAAAAAGTAATATAATAAGCGTCTCACTTTTAATCATTTTACTTTTCACTTTTATTAGTGCCGGGTATGTACGTAAACTTTTATTAGAGGAGTCTAAAGATCTTATGTCAAAATTGACAGTATGAGGGATGTTAATGTCAGTTTCACAACTCCTACCTATTCGCCTATGTGTCGCGTTCCATTCTACGTACATACAGTGCGATGTTTACATTACATTTTTTTTTTTTTTCATTCTGTTGTGTAACTTGGTTTACTATTGTAAAATTTCTACCAATATACCAGCGAGTGGGGGAGGTTTTTCTCAAAGGAAAATCTATAGTAATTAGTGTAATTTGTTTTGTATTTAAGTTATTATATTACTCTTGTAGTTTAAATATTTATATTATTTTTATATTAATATTATAATTTTGGTATATTTATGGATGACGTAGCTGATCTTAACGATAGCTTCTTCTCGTGCTCTTCATCTACTAGTTTCGTTAGTGCGGACAGTGACCCTTCCTTACCTCTTACTTTGAATGATAAAATCTCTTCTCTTTTCTCCAATGACCCTAAGAATCTGCATATTGCTCATATAAATGCTCAGAGTGTTCCTGGTCACTATTCTGAACTTCTGGCATCCTTTAGTAGTGTTCACCTGGACGCGCTTTTGATATCGGAATCCTTTTTGAAGCCATCTCTACCCTCTAATCAATATTCACTCCCCGGCTTCGTCTTGATCCGCAATGATAGGACCGGCAAAGGTGGAGGAGGTATTGCTATGTATTTGCGTGCTGATTTACCTTACAAGGTGGTTAGTTCATCTCCTTCTCTGTATTCTGAGTCGGCTGAATACTTGTTTCTTGAAGTTACTGTTCATCACACAAAAGTTTTGCTAGCAGTGCTCTACAGTCCTAATCTTCACATTGACTACTTCAGTTCCCTCGATTCAACTCTCAGCGATCTTTGCCCCATGTACGAGCACGTTATTTTAATGGGTGATTTTAATACTTGCTTGATTAAAAATGACTCTCGCTCCCTCAAGCTCCTTTCACTCTTGTCTTCTTACAATCTTCAAGTTTTGCCTCTTTCTGCAACTCACTATTTTCCTAACTGTACACCTTCTTTCCTAGATCTTATGATCGTCTCCTCTCCTAATAATGTTTCTTACCATGGTCAACTTACGGCTACTTTTTCATACCATGATCTCATTTATCTCTCATATCGCATCCGTGTTCCCAAGCGTAAATCTCAGCTTTTATATCTCCGTAACTACAAAGGCATAGATCTGGAGGCTTTGCAGCGGGATGCCGCAAACATTGATTGGACCCCTCTGATCGAGAGCGAAAACATCGAGGATAAGGTCAAATGTTTTAATGCAACCGTCCTCGCCTTATTTGATCAGCATGCCCCTATCCGACGTATCAAAGTAAAACATAACCCAGCACCATGGATAACGCAACAAATTAAAGTGCTTATGGGGCGTAGGGATAAAGCCAAGAGCAGATATAAGCGCAGACCTTCAGAACTGAATCTCTCTTATTACAAGTCCTTGCGTAATCGCTGCAGTCATTTGTGTCAAGACGCTAAGAGACGCTATTTCCACGATCAACTCAAAAACCGCAATTCTTCCGATGTTTGGAAATTCCTCAAATCTGTAGGCATAGGCAAGTCACCGGCTAACCAGTGTAAGGATGTGAACCTTAATGATCTTAATAAACATTTCTCTCTCCTTCCCTTTTCTCTAGATCCGTCTGTCAAAGCTACGACACTACAGAGTCTAGCTAGTTTGCCGTTACCTCAATGTTCTCCCTTTGAGCTTAGCAATGTTACTGAGGATGACGTTAAGAAATCTATTCTTGCGATTACTTCTTCAGCAGTCGGTAATGATAAGTTGTGTTCAAGAATGATAACTCTTATCCTTTCCTCGTTACTTCCTGTTCTCACTCACATATTCAATCACTCATTTACCTCTTGCTATTTTCCGCCAGTCTGGAAACAGGCTCATATTATACCTTTACCTAAAACTAATAACCCTACTTTATTAACCCACTTTAGACCTATTTCTATTCTTCCATTTCTCTCTAAAGTTCTTGAGCACATAGTTCATAGACAAGTATCATTTTTCTTGGCGTCAAACTCGTTAATTTCCCCTTTCCAATCCGGTTTCCGCTCAGGTCATAGTACTGTAACCGCGCTTCTTAAGGTAACTGACGACATCCGCTGGGCAATGGAGAATAAGTCCCTGACTGTTCTCGTATTGCTTGATTTTAGTAGCGCCTTCAACTCTGTGGATTTCGACATTTTACTAGGTATCCTCCAATCTATAAATTTTTCTTCTCCCTCCTTAGCCTGGTTCAGTTCTTATCTCCGGGGACGCTCTCAGTGTGTTCGCCTGGAGGACTCCTTCTCTGATTGGTGTTGTCTCACTGAGGGTGTTCCCCAGGGTAGCGTTCTCTCTCCTCTTCTTTTTTCAATTTTCATAAACCTTGTTACCACGGTTATTTCCTCTAATTTTCATCTCTACGCAGATGGCTTGCAGCTTTACCGGCATTTTACTGTAGCTGACGCGGGCTCTGCACTTGCTGCAATGAATCGTGACTTGGCTTGCATCAGTGTTTGGGCTAAGTCATTTGGTTTGCAAATTAACCCATCTAAATCTCAGGCCATGATCATAGGCAGTCGATTTGTTCGCAATGCGGCTGATGTTGCATCTCTGATGCCTTTGTATCTAGATGGTGTTCGTATTGAGTATACTGAAACCGCTAAAGATCTGGGTGTAGTTATTGACTCCAATCTTTCGTGGCGTGCTCAGGTCAATGAGGTCAGTCGAAAGGTACATTTCTCCTTTCATTCGCTGAAATGCCTTCAAAGTCTCTTGCCCTTGAAGACTAAAATTTCTTTGGCACAAACACTTATGTAGCCGATTATAGATTATGCTGACGCCTGCTACTTGGATGCTACTGAGGAGCTATTAAACAAGCTTGAGCGCCTGCAAAACCTGTGCATTCGCTTTGTTTTCGGTCTTCGAAAGTATGACCATGTTTCTCACCTTCGCAAGGAACTCAAGTGGCTCCCAATCCGCCTTCGCAGGAACACTCGGATTTTATGTCTCCTCTTCAACCTCCTACACAACCCGTCTTACCCTTCCTATCTGCGTGAACGTTTTTCTTACGCTCGCCCTAGCGATGCACCGTGCAGATCACCCCTTAGATCCCTCCTTAAATCCCAACCTCATAAAACCAGTTATTATTCCTATTCCTTCTCTGTTCATGCTGTTAGATTGTGGAACTCACTTCCGCCTAGCATTCGAGATCTAAAAACTATTTCCCTTTTCAAATCCCGAGTAAAAGAGCACTACCTTTCCTCATAATTGTGTGTATTTATATATATATATGTATACGTATTTATTTGTATATTTTAGCTTTATGTATTTATTTAAGTATATGTTAATTTCTTGCATTATATATGTATAAGTATATTTTAGTTTAAGACTTCACATATTCATATCTTCTCTTCTTGTTTTCACACACTATTGTCTACATTTCTTTTTCATTTGTCCTTTCGCAGGTCTGCTGGAAGAAATTTCTTAAGAAATAAGCAGTACCTTTGTACTCAATTGTATTAATATGCCTTATCACTCTGTTTTTCTACTGTGTGTACATAAATAATAAAATAAAAATAAATAAATAAATAAACATGGGAGACTCTTTCATAAGAGCTTTAAAACGTTTTAACAATTTAGAAAAAAAACTTCACAAAGATTCTGAACTTTTCAGAGGTTATAAAAATTTCATTGACACTTACATTTCAATGGGTCATGCTAGCTACATTGATATTCAAAGTTATGATTTAAAAGCTGGTCAGGTATACTTCCTGCCACACCATCCAGTAATAAACGAAAACAGCAAAACTACAAAACTGAGAGTGGTTTTTGATGGCTCAATGCTTACAAATCTAGGTTTTTCTTTAAATGATATGTTGCTCAATTGGCCCAACACCCAAAATGAGTTATTTAATATATTAGTTTTGTTCAGATTACATAGGTATGTGTTATTTTCTGACATTCAAAAAATGTTTAGAGAAGTTATTCTCAACCCTAAACACTGTGCTCTTCAAAACATATTGTGGAGAGATGCACCACACAAGGAAATACAGTGTGCTCAATTGCAAACTGTCACTTATGGTCTTAAAAGCAACATTTTTAGCTACAAGATGTTTATATGAGTTAGCATCTAGATTTGCACACATTTACCCTGAAGGTGCACATATATTACTGAATCACTGTTATGTAGATGATATTTGTACTGGTAATAACGATTTACAAAAATTATTAGATATGAAAAACCAATTAATTGCCATTTTAAAACTTGGTGGATTTAAACTTCATAAATGGAGTTCTAATAGCGAATATATATTAAGTAAGATTCCTTGTGCCTTACAGATTTCAAATGAAATTGATTTATGCAAAGGTGATGATCAATATGTGAAGACTTTAGGTATCAAATATAACACACAAACAGATACATTGAACATTTCATGTCCACAAACCGAGTTGTTAGATGTCTACACCAAACGTCAGACATTAAGTTTCATTGGAAAACTCTTTGATCCACTTGGTCTAGTAGGTCCAATTATTGTACTTGCAAAAATAATCATGCAACAAACATGGTTAGAGAAGATCTCATGGGACTCACCATTGCCATACAACTTAAATAAAAAATTTAGAGATTTTGTTGAGAATTTATCAAAAACAGGAAGCATTTCAGTAAAAAGAAATATTGACACACAAAACTCAACATGTATTGAACTAATAGGTTTTGCAGATGCCTCTCAGAAGGCTCATGGTTGTTGTGTTTATTTAAGGACCATTAACAGCAATGGTCAAGTAAAGTTTGAGTTGTTATGCTCAAAAAGGGTAAATCCCATAAAATCATTAACCACACCAAGATTAGAGTTAAATAGCGCTTTGATACTAGCAAAGCTATCAAAAAAGTTGTATGATCAACTAATGAAAAACTATTTTACTATTCAGGTACATTTATACGTAGATTCTCAAATTGTTCTAGCCTGGCTCAACACAGAGCCCACAAAGTTGTCTGTATATGTTGCAAACAGAGTCAAAACAATTCGTGATCTCACCCAAAATGCCTCATGGTCATATATCACTACCAATGAGAATCCTGCAGACTGTTTGTCTAGGGGTATAGAACCTCACTTACTTAAAAACAACCAGTTATGGTGGCATGGGCCGCAAATTTTACATAGTAAGAATTACACACATGAATCTACAAATATCAACATTTCCATGGAAATACCTGAGCTTAAACTTTGTAATATTGCACTGACTTCTGAGTCAAATGCAGGTTTCAGTTTATATTCAAATTATTCTGATATTAACAAATTAAAAAGAATTATTGCATATATTTACAGATTTTTTAATAATTGCAAAACAAAGAAAGAAGATAGGGTATATGGACATCTAAAAATAAAAGAACTTGAATTTGCACTCAAAAATATAATTAGACAAGATCGAACACAACATTTTAGTGAAGAAATAACTAGTATCATGTCCAAGAAACCAATTAAATCCAATTTAAAAATTTCAAGTCCATTTTTTGATGGAATAGGTATCCTCAGAGTAGGAGGTAGGTTACACAATGCCAACATACCATATGATCAGAAATATCCTATCATATTACCCAAAAAATCATTCATTACACGTTTAGTAATTAGTAATGAACACAAATGTTTGTTACATGCTGGAAAAAAATTGACCCTAGCTAGTTTATGTCAAAGGTTTTACCTAATTAATGGACTTAGGGAAGTCAAAGGGGTAATTCACAAATGTTTAGTGTGTTTCAAGCTAAAAGCCAAGGCATCAGAGCAAATGATGGGATCTCTTCCCTCAGACCGGGTGAACCCCAGCAGGCCTTTTGAAAAGGTAGGAATCGATTATGGCGGTCCATTTTCAATAAAACTACACCGTGTTAGAAAGCCACAAATTTTAAAAGCATACATACTGTTATTTATTCGTTTCACAACAAAAACCATTCACATTGAGTTGGTATCAAATCTAACAACTGAATGTTTCATACAGGCATTAAAAAGATTTATTTTTCGTCGCAATAAGCCTTCTATTATTTATTGTGATAATGGTTCTACTTTCAAAGGTGCCAATAATCAGTTACACGAGCTATACTCATTACATTTTAATCAGGTACATACATCAGGAATAAATTACAAATTTTACTTCAGATCTTGGTATTGAATTCAGTTTTATTCCTTCTTATTCACCAGTGTTTGGAGGCCTGTGGGAAGCAGGGATTAAAAGTGCAAAATATCACTTGAAAAGAGTTGTAGGCCAACAGGTACTAACATATGAAGAGTTAAATACCATAATAATTCAAATAGAAGGTCTTTTGAACTCCAGGCCTTTACTTTCTTTGCCAAGTATTGACCCAAACGACATGTCTTATTTAACTCCTGCTATTTTTTTGACAGGTGCTTCTATTACATCATTCCCTGAACCTGATGTCACAAATGTGCCCATAAACCGTTTATCATTCTGGCAACAATGTACTAACATGGCGCAATCCTTCAGGAAAACTTGGTCAAAACAATATTTGACTCAATTACAAAACAGGCCAAAGTGGCATAGCAGTGTTCCAAATATTGAAAAAGGGGTCTTGGTGTTACTGAGAGTTGGTAACACCCCTCCATTAACATGGCCAGTGACCAGAGTGGAACAAACTTTCCCTGGATCAGATGGCAAGGTCAGGGCATTATATGTAAGAACTAAAAGTGGTAAAATCATGCGTACTAGTGTGATGAAAGTTTGTGTACTTCCTATCTATGAATAAGTTGTTCTTACTAATATACCTCATACCTCTGTGTGGCTACGGGGCCTGTCATGTGGTCTTGCTCATTTATAATTGGTTTGATAGTTTATTAAAACTAATCTCATCTATAATATTAAATAGTTAAGTACATAATAGTTATAAGATTCATTAAGAATATTTTTATAGTGTACCCACCCATAGATTATATTCAAAACTAGCAAAATACAATAATTTCATAGAAAACAATAATAGCAAGCTATTGTTAACTAGGCTAAATACATAGATAAGCTTT
Source organism: Aporophyla lueneburgensis (assembly GCA_932294355.1). Lineage (NCBI taxonomy): Eukaryota > Metazoa > Arthropoda > Insecta > Lepidoptera > Noctuidae > Aporophyla > Aporophyla lueneburgensis. Next base: position 26,543,924 of record OW028735.1, read on the forward strand.
AGAATTTAAGATATTTTATTGTGCAAGCTTGTTATTTTTAGCTTAGATTTAAATAAATTATAGTTGAACTTAAGATGTAAACAGATTTAAGACATGTATAATAGATACATAATTATGCTTTATGAAGGTAAAATGTAATATATGTGAACATCTGTCTTCTATTACACACGCATAGAATGCATAGTACATACTTTTATAAGTGTAACAAGTATGTACCTGTGGGTACAATAGGTTTTTAATCACTTCTTCCAGGGTAAAGTAGTTTTCAATTTTATAAGTAGTTTATAATTTGTTTAATTTAAGGTAACTTTGTTAGTTTACCTCTCAGTAGGACAGCATCAATTTAAACGATTTCAAAGGTATTGAAGCATTCAACAAGTTCCTAAATAGTAAACATTTCGTTTATATTATTTAGTAATAAATTTATATAGTAGGCCTGTAAGAACTCGGGGTTCCTATTTTTCTAATGTTATGCCAATTTAAGATTAAGTTTTTGTTTTGTATTCAAGGATAGCCTTTAGTTTCTTTGTCGGCGTTGCCAATTTATGTATGAGGCAAACATAATAATTTCACTCGTTCCGTTCAGGTGAACGAGACTAGCTCAGTCACATCCAAAACACTGCCGGTGTAACACATTGCTATTTGTACCTTGTGCATAATTTTAAATACAGTCCATTTAATCAACTTAAATTTATGTGGTTTCATTACCAGCGATTGCCACAGGTAAGCTTATCATTTTTTGTAACTTGACTTCGCTTCGTAGCATAATTACTCGTTTGCTGGTGTTGTTCGAATAACTACTTATAATTACGATAAAATCATGCCTCGATTGAGTAACTTTCAAAAAGTGAAAATAATCGTCCTTTGGGAACAAAATCAAAGTTTAAAGAGTATTGCTCGTGAATTAAATGTCGACGTAAGTGCAATCTATAATAAAATCCGTTAAAATTTTCATATATTTTTCCATTCGAAATCTAACTTTTTAATTTACTTCCTTAGAGAAACACAGTTCGTTTATGGGTGCGACGATATCAAGAAACTGGTGAATAATATCGATCAGTCGTTCAAGGACTGCGTTGTGAGAATATAGGATGTTATGGAGGCGATTTGATTATTATAAATAAATATTTAAAATGCATAATGCAAATATGCAAAAAGCCTATTCGCTGTATGGTACGGAGATAATAAATTAAAAATTTAAGTACTGGAAAAAGATGACGAATTTTGGAGAAAGAAGATGGAACCCAAATTAGTCTCTTTTTATATGGATTGTTTGCTGCCTGAATTGGTAGATAAATTGTATCCAAAAAAAAAAATTATACGAGATCCTGAATATGTCATCAAACGAACAGGATTGGAACGATGAGAATTGCTTTGAAACTTCAAATATTTCTGATGCGCCAATACCAAAGTCAAGAAGGCTACATTTTAGTAAATTATAAATTATTTATGAAATTGCCGTTTGCGTTAAGAATTTTATCATTACAAAGTAATTTTATTTTAAACTGTTTACCTCTAACTTTTTATCACTCTTTTTTTTGTAAAGGGTACCTTTTATAAACAATGGTGTACAATAACTAGATATTTAATATAGTGTGTAGTAGTTAGTGTTTATTTAAAAACCTAATTGCAAAAACTATTTTATTTCTTAAAATAAATAAGGCATCTCTATTCCATCTATGTTCGGTAGGCTCAAAGCTTGGATCCACGGAATTATTGTTCTGTGCTTGGATCGCTCGCGGGACAAGAGTGCGGGGAGTGGAGGGGTGCATGTGGGCGGAGCTTGCGTGGAAATGATTTTAGAGTGCCTGGTCTTAACCGACCAATGTAAACAACTCAATTTAGGTAAGCGTTTCAGTTAAACCAAATGCGGCCGCCGTCTTCGGTGACCAACTTAATGTAAATGCGCCACACATTTGCTATTTTAGTCGTTTTGTTACTAGTTGGTGGGATAAACACGACGAATATGGAAGGTCAAGGTATGTAACAACATAAATAATATCATTTTATTTAAGTATAGACTCACAAATGATTTTTTTTTTAATTTTGCAAATGGTACTTAAATAATCTCTTTGTCTATTAAAAAAAGAAATCAGAAGCGGTTTTGTATGTGTTCCGAGCATTTCCGAGTAATGATCTATTGTTTTAAATAAAGTTTAGACTTTCCTAAAGATAATCGTGAAAGAAAATATTCCGCTTTGTTCAGCCATTTTGTTTAGCACACATTAAAACGAAATGGACAATTAATTTAAAACAAGATTACAGCAAATTCTCTTTTTATTTTTAGATTTCAAGAACATGTAAAATTAGTATTTATAATAGGTCTTTAACTACGAAAATGCCGTTTTTTATGAAAAAAATTAAACGAATTTTTTTCATGTATTTTTTATTTGTATTGATCGAAATAATCACCCATGCAATCAATGCATCTTTGCAAACGCAGTGGCAGAATATTGATGCCCTTCTTAAAAAAATCAGCTGGACGGGAGGCAACAAATTCTTCAAAGGCATTTTATACTGCCTCTCGGGTATTGAATTCCCGCCAAGAAGTTATCCAAATTCTGGAAAAAGTAGTAGTCTGTAGGTGCAAGGTCTGGTGAGTACGGCGGATGACGGAGAGCTTCCAACCCCAGTTCTTGCAACTTGGAGACCGTCTGCTGTGCAGTATGAGGTCGCGCGTTTTCGTGTTGGAGCAGCGGAGACGAGCGATTGACCAATGCTTGTTGGAGATGTGCCAGCTTCTCCATCATTGAGTTCAGTTCTTCACAGTACACATCTGCAGTTTGCTCACCCCGTTTGGTAAGAAGCTGTGATGAATCACACCGGCGCTAGACCACCAAACAGTGACCATCACTTTTCTAGGGGTAAGTTTTCGTTTAAGGCATTGTTTAGGTGCTGAACCAGGATCCAACCAACTTGCTGAGCGCTTGCGGTTATCAAACAGAATCCATTTTTCATCGCAGGTAACAATGCGGTTCAAAATTCCTTCATTTGTGTGTCTGTTGAGCAGTGCAAGGCACGTCTCGACGCGTACTTCGCGCTGGCGATCATTGAGTTCGTGGGGCACCCATTTGTCAAGCTTTTTTACCTTGCCAATTTGACGCAAATGGACCAATATTGTTTTGACGCTAACGTCGAAAGCTGCTGCTAATTCAGCCGTAGATTGTGTATCATCAACTTCCACAATCGCCTTTAATTAGTCATTGTCGACCAAAGTCTTCGGACGACCGCGAGGTTCATTTTTCAGGTCGAAATTTCCACAACGGAAGCAAGCAAACCAATAACAGGCGGTGCGTTGGTTTGTAGTGTTAGCTCCGTAAACGTCGTTGATGTTGCGTGCAGCTTGTGCCGCGTTGCTGCCACGACGGTACTCATATTCCATACTTACTCGAATTTTTAACGTATCCATGATGACGAAAAAGATTGAAATGCGATGAAAATGTAACACTAATCAATAAACAAATGACTACTTTTGGAAAAAGAATTCCATGTTTTTAAAATAAAATTAATTTGAAATTAGAATTGTTAGACAAACAAAAATTATTTTGATTTGAAATGGCCAGTACTGCACAATGGCAATTTCATAGGTGTTGAAAATAGAAAATTGAACCCTAATTTAAATATTCATAATGAGGTTTTACTTCATACTTACAAAGAAGAAAACTTTAAATGACATCAAGCTGTCATTCCTGTGTCTTGATAATCTCTCAAAATAAAACCACGCTCTGCTCCAAAAGCTTTTTATTTTCATTTAATACAACAGGTTATGAGCCCAGGCCGCCTGTTTTTCGCTTAAAACTTGAAAGAAAGTGAAAAGTGCTAAATTGCTAAAATCAATAAAAAACAAAAGCAGTTCAGTATTACCCCAAAACTCGGCACGCGTTTTCAGTATTCTTCATCAGCAATAATGTCGTCAAATAATACGATGGCACTGATTGAAAAGCTGACTGGAAGAGAAAACTATCCTACGTGGAGATTTGCAGTGCAAACCTATCTCGAACATGAAGAATTATGGAGTTGTGTCACCGCGAAAGACAATGAAACAATTGAATCCAAACTCGATACAAAAGCTAAGTCCAAAATTATTTTGTTAGTACATTCTATCAATTATGTACATATACAAGAAGCCAGAACAGCTAAAGAAGTTTGGAATAATTTAGCCAAAGCTTTCGATGACAAAGGTTTGACACGCCGAGTTGGTCTGTTGAGAGATCTGATCAATACATCGCTTGAAAATTGTCTGAACATTGAAGAATATGTTAACAAGATCATGACCACTGCTCATAAGTTAAGGAACATTGGTTTTGAAGTCAATGACGAATGGCTCGGGACTTTATTACTTGCCGGTTTACCAGAAATGTATCACCCAATGATCATGGCACTTGAAAGTTCCGGTGTGACAATAACAGCTGATTCCATGAAGACTAAGCTTCTGCAAGATGTAAGAAACTCTGAGTCTAGTGCTTTGTACGTTAAAAGCACGGGGAATCATATTGTCAAACAAGCTCAAGGTAAAAATAAAACTGGTAAAGGTCCAAGGTGCTACGTGTGCAATAAATATGGGCACATAAGTAAAAATTGCCGCAAGAAGAAAAAGGAACAAAAGTCTAATGAGAACACAGATACTGGTTATGTCGCGGTGTTTTCTGCAACAAAAAACAACGACAACAATTGGTACATGTATTCTGGAGTGTCAATGCATATGATAATGAACCACGACTTGCTTTATGATAAAATTACACCTCCAATTTCCACCATAAGAAGAAAAAGAAAGAAAGAAAAGAAAGAAAATACGTTTATTTGCGGTAAATAAGACGCAAAAACAAACTGAACACAACAAAAATATAAAAAAATAGCTGGGGAAAATATGCGTCAAATCCACGCAAAACGGCCATCGCTCAGCATAATACTGCGACTCTATGCGAGACAGAGCCCCAGCGCTGGTTTTCAGCGACAGCCGGCGCTGACGTGAGACGTCGGACGGTGCAGCAAATCATAATTAAAAGAAGTAACAATACTAAATCTTAAATAATAAATAACACAATATTAAAAGGCAAATAAAGAGCGAAATACAATTTTAAAACTTAAGCATTAAGAAACACACTACAATAAAGTGGCAACATAATAATCGTTGCAACAGCAATATGACGCACGCGCCGCAGGATATTATTTATCTGTGCCATTCTTGACAAAGTCCATGCATAATGTTTGTTTTGACTGTGTCTGTGGGTTACATAATAAAAAAAAACATCATGGCGGCGCTTAGTTGGCATTACGTAATTAACAATATTGAATTCGAGAATGCTATACGATGCTATCTTAGGAAATTGTTAAGTGTTATTGATTATGGAAAAGGTGTGTATGAAAGTGTGGGATGGTGTAGATCACTGACTCGGTGAATTAAAACTAGGAGATCGAACACAGTTCGGTAACAAGTTGGTAAGTAAAGTTACAAAATAGAATTAGTTAGGCACAAATGCAGTAGTGAAATACTTAACTATAAATACGTCATGTGATTCAAAATAAATGAATATTATTATTAAAAAACAAATTAAAATGGATAATTAATTAAAATAAATTAGGATTAATTTAATGTATGTTATATGAATTTTTCTTATTTTAAATTAACAGGGAAGTAGGGTAATATTGGGCATTCTATGCCACTGTCGGCAAGTAGCTCAGCTAGTGCGCCTCGCTACGCGCCAGTGGCATAGTATGCCCAATATTGAACGATCGACTCGACTGTGTAGTATATTACTGTACTCGCCTGGAGATCATGTGAGTTATACCACTGGCCGTCAGTAGCTGGGCGAGTTCACCTCGCTGCGGACGATGATATAGATCATTGTGCCATGCGTTTCGTTGTTAGAAACGACTTGATGATAAGTGATATGCGCTTCAAATGGTGGAAACGACTTGCTGGTTTTTTGTAATGCGCTTCAGCAATGGAAACGACTTGATGAATTAGGCACATTCAGTATTAGAAATAACTGGTATTACTGTACTCATACAAAGATCATGCGAGTTATACGACTGGCCTACAGTAGCTAGGCGAGTTTGCTTTGCTTCGGACAGTATTGACAACTATCGACACGATCAATGATTAAGATTTAATTTAGTGATTATGAAATGCGTTTCATAGTTAGAAACTACTTGTTGGTTTTGCGCTTCATCAATGGAAACGACTTGTTGGTTTTTGTAATGCGCTTCAACAATGGAAACGACTTGGTGATTTTGTCATACATTTCAGTTTTCAGTATTAGAAACGACTTGGTTTTTGTAATGCGCTTCGTGGGTGGAAACGACTTGGTGTTTTTGACATGCGTCTCAATATTAGAAACGACTTGTTGGTTTTTGTAATGCGCTTCAACAATGGAAACGACTTGGTGATTTGGTCATGCATTTCAGTATAAGAAACGACTTGGTTTTTGTAATGCGCTTCGTGGGTGGAAACGACTTGGTGTTTTTGACATGCGTCTCAATATTAGAAACGACTTGTTGTTTTTTGTAATGCGCTTCAACAATGGAAACGACTTGGTGATTTTGTCATGCATTTCAGTATTAGAAACGACTTGGTTTTTGTAATGCGCTTCGTGGGTGGAAACGACTTGGTGTTTTTGACATGCGTCTCAATATTAGAAACGACTTGTTGGTTTTTGTAATGCGCTTCAACAATGGAAACGACTTGGTGATTTGGTCATGCATTTCAGTATAAGAAACGACTTGGTTTTTGTAATGCGCTTCGTGGGTGGAAACGACTTGGTGTTTTTGACATGCGTCTCAATATTAGAAACGACTTGTTGGTTTTTGTAATGCGCTTCAACAATGGAAACGACTTGGTGATTTTGTCATGCATTTCAGTATTAGAAACGACTTGGTTTTTGTAATGCGCTTCGTGGGTGGAAACGGCTTGGTGTTTTTGACATGCGTCTCAATATTAGAAACGACTTGTTGGTTTTTGTAATGCGCTTCGTGTGTCGAAACGACTTATTAACTCGCTGCTTTGAAGTGGATCTGCATAATAAACAAGGTACATATTATATTAGGTTTATTTTTCGTAAAACATTGGTTTTTCAAGGAATAAAGTATCTACCGAGCGCACGAACTCTTGTAGTTTACGCCACTGACACGAATCCGCGTCAGTCTGGAACTTGAGTCGCAAAAGCGCCTTCTTCCACAGCTCCAGGGAGTCGGTGTGGCGAGCGTCGTCAGCCTTGTACACCTTGCAGTCGATGTAGTACTCTCCGTTGATGCTCGCTGCTCGCCGCTCGCAGCCGTTGGCGACTCGGTTAACGAAGAATGATGATAAACATGTACTCGATGAGTCGTCTTTTGGCGCGGTGTCAGACCCGTAGTTGTTACTGATACCAAATACATCATTATCAGTATTGGTTTTTTTACTGAAACAACAACGAAAGCTTCTATTAGTTCATCATACACTTACAGGTTACGTTTACTGTTTAGATACGCATAGGGGAAAAAAAATACACTCGGTCAAAAAAGGGACTTGCAGAACATGAGAGACGTACTTACGAATAAAAATGACAGATGATTTAAACTGGTATGGCGAACTAAATTATTGAATAGTTTGTTTACCTCGTACGAATTAAATTCGTTGATGGTGGATGCGACTTGCGTTTCCTAACGTTGTCTGCAGACGGTTTGCGGCTGCGTTTGGTTTTCTGATCGGTGATCGGAGCTTGTTGAAAGTATTCGCACTCAGACTCAGACCTGAAATAAAGATACAACAAAATAATAGTTAAACATAAGGATTACGATTAGTACATCGGGTCAGATCTCCGAACTATGTACTGAGTGGAAAGTTTTATACTTACATTTTCCAATTATGTCCAAACGGTATGGCAGGCTGGCAGGTGTAGTGACTGGCGACCGTAGGCAGCGGTTAGCTATCAAAACTGATATTGATGGGATAACGCAGCAGGATCGCAGAACACTTCTTGAAGATTACTTCCACACTTGTAGACTTCAGTTAGCTTGTACCGAGTACTTCGAAAACATGTAGCTTATAAATCGGAAAACGAATGATAATTCACTATATTAAAAATGACTACAACCGTTCATATAATGGTGTGTAAAACAACTTTTTTCCTTAGACGCATTATAGTTACTATCGAAGAACTTCATATGTAAGCAGTTTGAAAACAAAATCCTCTGAGCACGATGCGCAGCAAGCAGAAATAGTCTTTACGATGTATAGATATAAAGTTCTTCGACGGTACTTCACCAAAAAGTGAAGACTAAGGATGTTTCAGGTAGCATCGAATGACGACACAGCGAAACGACTTAGGGTTGACAAAACGTTAACCAGTAGATAAGTTATCAACAACACTAATAGGGAATATTCTTGTAAGTAATTTAATTATTTGGCAATCCAGAGACAATCATAAGATTAGTATTTATTATGTTATAGATCCAAGTTTTACTTGTAATACTTACTTTTATGTTCGAATGAAGTAGCTACAAGAAATAAGTTAACTTATAACAGTAACAAATTTTAAATGAACTTAATTTTTAATTCTATTCTTAAGGGTAGAAGCCAAAGTACTACATTTTATTTATTTTATGATAGTGTACCTAGTTTCTGATACTTATCCATACCTTAATATGTATGCGTGACAACCTTGACTAAAATAGCTTACTGTTGTGAATGCAACTTAGCTAACGAAAAAAGAAACAAGGTCACACGTGTAATGTTTTACGCAATAACAATTATTTCAATCAAATATTTTATTGATTGTTCGAAAATTGATAGTATGAATAGGTACTCAATAACGAATACTTCGTTAGTTAGTAACGTTTAAAAGTCAAAAACTAAAAATAAATTTTACATTATCTCAAAGCTACGCCGCGTGACGGAGTGACCTTTAATCATTTAAAAAATATATGGATTCATGGCGAATGTCGAAACACATACAGTATTATAATCTCCCGAAGCAGCTAGTACCTGATGTTTAGTATGGTGATCTGAATACAGCCACACATTTGAACTAAGTACATAAAATTGAAACATTTATGTACAACATTAAGTAATTTGCGAGAAGGTAACTATTGAAAATGTTTGGTATTTTCGTTTCAAATGTTGTTGATTTTAATAAAAAATAGGTACTAACCGATCTTTCTTTTTTTCAGAAACATATTGATACCTACAGTATTATAATCTCCCGAAGCAGCTAGTACCTATCGATTAGTATTGTGATCTGAATACACCCATACATTTGAACTACATAAAATTGGAACATTTATGTACAACATTAAGTAATTTGCCAGAAGGTAACTATTGAATAAGTTTGGTATTTTCGTTTAAAACGTTGTTGATTTTAACAAAAAAAAGGTACTAACCGAAGTTATGTTTCGGCGATCGGGAATTAAGTTAAAAAAAACTTTATTTATTACAATTACTTTAATTATAGAAAAACAGTGTATTACGTTGAAGGCTGATGTCAAGACTGATTTTACAAACAATAAAATGGAATAACATGAATTTGATCTTATTACTAGGTTGCACTTTATTACGTAGGTTGGCGGCTGCGTACTCAGCGTAAACGGTTGTTAGGCTGAGTTAACTCCTCCCTCCATAAGATAGAAGCAACTCTTGCTTCTGGCGGCGTCCACGCTGCCTTTGGTTTTCTCGCTGCCTTTGATGTCCTCTGAAGTCTTAGCTGTCTTCCATTTGTACAGCTTCCAGAATGCTGCTGCTACTAATAAGATGTAGAGGAGTACTGTAGTCCAGCTTGGCGTGGCCATCATCATTGGCCAATTGATGTCATCTGGTACGGAGAGGTCGCTTGCTTTGTTGATTAGTTCATGGATGCTGTCTAGTGAGATGTCTTCTAATTGTAATTCATATTGAACTGTTTCTTCTACGACTTGATGTTGCTCTGGTAGCGGTATGATTTCATTGATGACGAGTGTGTCTGTGTGTGCTCGTAATGTTCTGTTCATGACGTTAATTTGACAATCTTCTGTTAGTGTGACGAGATAAATCCCAGTGAGCCTTTTGTATTCTGTCTTAGTATTGCACTGTGTTTTGACAATTTCATCGTCCTTCAGGACAAGTAGCCAAGTGTTATCCGCGATCTTTTGAATTTTTCCTCTTTTTAGGCTCATTTTGGCATGTGTACAGTTTGCTTGACGATGCTGAATGAGGGATGGGATGCAATCTTCGGTGTCTTCAATTCTTCTAGTGTCCAGGGTCTTGCAAAGGTGGATGTCATCGGTGAGGGGTTGACAGTCTTCTTCTAGGTATGCGTACTCATCGTTTCCAAGTGCAAGGTATTTGGATTTAGGGATAATAGTTAGGTTATTTTTATTGGGAATGGAGTAGAGATGGATAAGGTCATAGGTTTGTGGGGCTACTGATGGGATTTCTAGGATAAAGTTTATAGAGTGTACTGTACTATAAGCCTTAACTTTAATTGATTTTTCTATCCTATGAATATTACTAAGATTAATTACAGCTACTGGTTTAAACGAATAAATGTTACCTAAGTTAATTAATTCCCTTATTAGATTTTGGGGACTTATTATACTAGGATGCATGGTGCCCAGTTGTGCAAACGTCATGGCATCTTCTAACAACATTAACTTATCTAAGATAATCTGCAAACTAAAATCTATCTGTACGTATAAATCTAGAAAATGTATATGATTAGTTACGTCGTTACGATTACGTGTAATGTTTTGCAGTATATTAGCCAAATTTTTCTGATTCCTATCCAATTTACTTAATTGATTTCCAAACTCATTTATTGTATTTTGTGCTAGAACTAAGGACTTCCTTTGCATATTTTGAACATTATTAATATTATTCCTTATGTTTAATATTTCTTCTTCGAATTTTGCTGCGTCATCATGATCGAGATTTCCAGTTATGGATTTAACAACAGTACCTAACCCATTAATCAAGCCGCGCCTTTTTCTAACTTGCGGGCTTAAAAACTTCATCTTTTTACCTATTTGATCTAAGCTATACTCTATTTGATTTCTATATGTTTGATGTAACTCTCCTGATTTTACACTTTCCGCTGCTTTAGTGCTTGCATATAACGACATTAATTGGATGGAAGTTAAATGAAGATTAGTAGTATTGTAAATGCAAGCGAGACTAAAGTAGTTATCTTGTTTAAGGAGCTGTCCTTGTTTTAGGAGAAGGATACCATTTTCATTATTAACGGGGTCAAAGGTTATGATTCCTGTTGCGTTGAGCACGACGGCTCCTGAGATGAGGGTCCTGCAACAAGATGAGGCCTCCGTAGTAACTTGAAGTGTACCCTGATGGACTTAGAATTTGGGTGGTTACCTATGATTTCAGCCACATTATTTGGATGAAGGTGGATGATCTTGTAGGGTCCTTTGAAGACAGGCTTAGTTTTATCGCTGCGTGCTGACTTTGCAATCTGCTTATAAACGGTCTCACCTACCTTGAACATGATTTCTTCTGCTGCTTGGTTTCGTTTAGAAATCACGTGCTCCTTATTTTTAGACATAAGTGCTGCGATACATTCTTGAACTGCTTCGGCATTAGCGCGGTGTTTAATAACGTAATCCTGATAAAATTCTTTGGGATAGTATAGTTCTAGCGGATTTCTAGATGCTGTGTGTCCAAATAATAGCTCATGAGGTGTATAATCTGTTGCTGAATGGATAGAGTTATTATATGCAATAATTGAATACTTCATGATGAGCTGCATGGGGTCGTCTTTATTGGTCATTCTTTGAATTCTAATTATTTCAGCTAATGTGGAATGTAAACGTTCGATGGGTGAATTCGAGTTCGGGTTATACGGTGTCGTGAAATGTATATGAATATTATGTAAGGCACAGATATCTTTTATGACATCATTATCAAACTTAGTATCTGAGTCCGTGGTTATTTTGTTTGGTAAACCTAGAACCGAGAAAACGTCTAGCAATGCTTCTGCTACATGCACACTACTACACGCATTTAAAGGGACTGCTTGAGCGTATTTGGAGAAATTATCAATAATTGTGAGGAAAGTTACTCCTCCTGTTGAATAAAGGTCCATAAATATGTGTTCCAATGGCTTCCGCGGTGTATTGGTAATGGCCAGAGGTGGTCTTAGAGGATTGCGCTCGTATTTTGACTGCAAGCAAATCTCGCACTGATTAACAAATCTCTGAATGGTAAGTAACATGTTAGGCCAGTGATAATTTCTGTGCAACTGTTTATAGGTCTCTTGAATACCGCGATGGACTGTCTTTCCTTCGTGATATTTCTTTATTAACTCTTGCTGTTCCGTCTTGTTCTCTACTAGGGTCACCCGCGTAGTGCATTTAAGTAATTTTGGGCCACGCTCGTTAAATATAGTAGTATAGACTCTAGAGAAGGCATGATATAGTTCTTCACTATGGAAATAACAATGAAAAACTCGGTCGGCAATTGTGTGTTCCTTTAAAAATCTGACTATCTCTGATTCTGTATTATTAATTGGAATAAAAACATCTTTAATGACTACTTTTGCGTTAGTGGATCTGTTATCTACTCTATAAGTTGAGCCTGGTGTTGATCTAATGTGAAATTGTTTCAGTTGGCGATCTATAGCGTCCGATATTATAGGTATGCCCTTGTTTTCATTATCCGGTTGTGTGTGTCGTGTAGAGACTAATTCAGGTTCGGCTGACACTATGCTCATGCTATCTGATTCTGTCTCTATGTGAGATGGGGGAACGCTAGGGTTTAATGATGGAATATTGTCATTATATTGGGGCAGGGGTGCCTCTGTTTCATTTTCGGCTTCTCTACGAGCGTTCTCAAATATTCTGTTGATTATTTCATCATCCTCATTATCATCTAAGTTGACTGCTAATGAATCCATACTACCGTGAAATATTTTAACGCGAGATAAGGCATCGGCGTTAGTATTCTGACGACCCTTTTTGTATACTACTTTATAGTCGTATTCTGCGAGCTTTAAACGCCATCTAGTTAATTTGGAGTTAGGATCTTTCAGTGACATTAACCAAGTAAGGGGCCTGTGGTCTGTGTAAATAACGAACTTCCTGCCATAAAGATAGGGACGAAAATACTTGATTGCCCACACTATTGCTAGTAACTCTTTCTCTATCGTAGAGTACCGAGATTCGGTGTCTGACAGTGTCCGAGATGCATAAGCTATTGGCTTATCGGAACCTACAATGCCCTGTGACAATACAGCACCTAATGCTACATCCGATGCATCGGTGGTGAGCACGAAAGGTTCATCAAAATTAGGATATTGTAGTATTGGGGCATTTGTTAAGATTTGTTTACATTTATTAAAAGCTTCTAAAAAGTCTGGGGAATGAAAAACTTTACTATTTTTCTTAAGACACAAGGTCATTGGTTTAGTTAACTTCGCGAAATCTTTAATAAATTTCCTGTAGTACCCCACGAGGCCTAGAAAAGCCTTTATGTCTTTCTGAGTCTTAGGCAACGGGAAATTTAATACTGCCTTAATTTTATCCTTATTAGGTTTCAAGCCCTCATTTGTAAGTTCGTGTCCTAAAAAGCTAACCTGCTTTTGTAAGAAGTCTGATTTATCCAACTGAATTTTCAAATTGTGAATTTTAAACCGGTCAAATACTTGTTTTAATTTTTCCATGTGTTGTTGTAAGGATGTTGATATAATAATTACGTCGTCTAAATAAGTATAAACGTTATCTATTCCTCTCAGAATATGGTCCATTAAGCGTTGAAAAGTGCTTGGTGCATTTTTGAGACCAAAGGGCATTCTTAGGAACTCATAATGCCCTCGTTCAGTTGTGAATGCTGTCTTTTCGACATCATTAGGGTGCATTTCCACTTGGTGGTAGCCGCTGGCGAGATCCAGGGTTGTAAAATACTGGGCACGCCCTAATCTATCTAAGATGTCGTGAATGTTAGGTAAAGGATACTTGTCTTCGACTATACGGTCATTTAGTCGTCTGTAGTCGATTACAAGTCTCCATTTTACTTCCCCTGATGCATCAGGTTTCTTTGGGACAATATGCACGGGACATGACCAAGGAGATATGCTCTCTCTGACAATGCCTTGCTTTAAAAGTTTGTCTACCTGCTTACGGATCTCATCGCGTTGTTGCGGGGCTTGCCTGTAACTACGTACAAAAATTGGCGTATCATCGCTTATTCTAAGTTCATGTTTGACTGCGTGTGTAAACGTCAACGGAATATCTTCTGAATAGAATAGGTCCCTATACTGATAGCATAGCCTAGTAACTTCACGCTTTTCTTCCTCATTCATATGCCCTGTACGAATTTTCTTCAAGTTCTCGTTTAATATACTATCAATGTCTGATTGCACTTGTACGGCATTAATGTTATGACTTTGAATATTATTATCCTCGTTATAAGACTCTAATTCCATTGAACTCTTATCTAGAATATATTTTTTATCATCACTATAATTAATTACTGAAGTTTTAAAACAACCATTACTAACGTTAACTATAGCTGCCGGAGATTTTAAGTTATCTGACCAAAAAAAATCATCGTGTAAGTATTGCCCATCCACGTAGTTAGTTTTAACAGTGACTAGCTTTTCACACTTAGGATCGATTTTTATCTTGTGCGGTGGAGAGCTGAAGTGAATAGGTACTTGTGCCGTTGATGTTCGTAACACGTTATTGTTCAAATCAATATTGCTTTTCAGCTTCTTTAAAAGATCGAATCCTATTAGACCCTTGTACTTTGGATCAAAATCAAATATTAGGAATTTATGGATTATATCGCTATTGAACGCAGGGGGTAAGGGCAGGTACACAACTTTGTCGTGCACTGATGAACTATGAGCCGTAACTATTTGATATGGCTCTGTTTCTACACAGTATTCAAAAATAGTACCAAAAATTTCCTCAGATGCAATAACAGAATGACTCGCTCCTGTATCTATTAAAAACTTACCGTTAAATTCTGGCAACTCAATATATGGTAGAAATTGTTTAGTTTGTAAGTTAATGGAAACTATGTCCGGTTGTCTTGATTGGGGTCCAAAGTAAAATCCTGTTCTTGACTTACCTGTTGCTCGTTTATATCTACTTTGGGTTCAGAGACATCGCTATTTATGTCTAACAACTGACTGAAAAACTCACTATCAATAGGTATTGGTTGCACCTGACCTTCCATTTGGCTCGGGATATAGAATAGCTGTCCCGACGCAAACTGTGGTTTTTCTGGCTTACCTGCCGTACGCATAGTGACGTCCGATGACACCTCAGGTGGATTAATCTGCTGTTTAGGGACGTTCGGTTGGTTCCTAAAGTTTCCGCTTCTAACATTACCTGAGCCACCTGGTCTGAAGTTACCTGATGCTGGTCGGTTTTTCCAGGGCAACATAGACTGAATCCATTGTTGTCGTTGTTCTGGGGTCATGTTATTCTGCTGGGGCTTATATGGCAAAATTGTTGGATTTACTAGATTAGGATGAAAAGGACTATTGATAAGCTGCTGCTTAGGCAACTCCTTTGGTTTCGCTTGAGATGTTGAAGGGCTATTAAAATTATTAGACCTATTATATGCAAGCCTAGCCTCTTCTTGCCTAGCTGCAATAATAGCTTCTTCAAATGTTTCCGGTTTCGCAATTCTCACACCTAATGACACATGAAAATCTAACTGATTTATGTACTGTTCAATTACCATCTTTTCATAGTACGATTTAGTAAGATGTTCCCCTACAGAGTATAACGTATCTAATAGTTCGCGGAGCCGCTTGCCAAAGGTTTCCGCGTCTTCATTCTTTGACTTACGTACCCGTGTGAGCTCCTGCATTACTTGGATCTCATTCCGTGGCTCTCCAAGGCGTCTAGTTAAAGCGATTTTAATTGACTCCCAGGAAGTAAGATATTCCTCAAATGCTATGGCATCGATAGCTGGGCCACTTAGCCTACTTTTAATCAGACAGATAAATGCCGGATGCGACCGATCTGCTTCACTAGTTAGCGTTAATAGGCTTTCTACCTCTCTAATATAATATCTAAGTAATTTGGGATTGCCATCATATCTTGGCATCAAATCTGCAATTAGCTTGTATGGTTTATAGTTAGCATCATAATCTCTGAGCGACATTGTTTTACTGTAAGTTACCTGTCTAATGGCACTCAAACAGAACAATAGAAGTGTAATATTTCACGTGGAATTTCACGGAATATCTTAACGCTATAACAAATGGGTGCCTACCGCGATTTTAGCTTATAGACAGACACACATTTACTACAAATAAAATACAAAAATTACATTAAGGCAGGAAATAGAGCAAGGACACTTGGTGGTACGAGAGCACTTACCAAAGCAGCCACTGCATCTCCTGTCGAGTCTTGTATCTGCCAACAGCTTCCTCCAATTCTCCGGAGAAACACGTTCTTGCTTCTATACAGGTGCCCGACCGCAAGATAGGTTCTTTGCGGATCGCGAAGGAACGATTTGAGAACCGTCACTCTTATACCGAAGAGTTGTATTCGAACGAAGAGCGTCGCGATCCTACCGACTGCGCCAGTTATGTTTCGGCGATCGGGAATTAAGTTAAAAAAAACTTTATTTATTACAATTACTTTAATTATAGAAAAACAGTGTATTACGTTGAAGGCTGATGTCAAGACTGATTTTACAAACAATAAAATGGAATAACATGAATTTGATCTTATTACTAGGTTGCACTTTATTACGTAGGTTGGCGGCTGCGTACTCAGCGTAAACGGTTGTTAGGCTGAGTTAACTCCGATCTTTCTTTTTTTTTTTCAGAAACATTGATACCTAATCAGATGCACTGGTTGACGAATAAGTAATCATCAAACTTGAAGACGTATGCAGACCTGGTCCAGATTAAATAATTTAACAATTCTATCACACTATATTTACTTCGATTCTTCATTAGTTGGTATACGTGGGTAAGATCGTTTCATTTCGAGTTTAGCGTCTGTATTGGGAGATAATTAATTTCAATTTGTAAAATAATGCCCCACTGTTCGGTTTGCAACTTATTTGTAGATAATCGTAGATGGTCTGGTCATTTACGTAGTAATGTTCATAAAAATAATAGTGCGACCACTGTTTTTGACAATGTCGCAATTATTAATTCTGCGTTTAAAAAACGAATCGTTAGTTACAAAATCATCGCAACTGGCGAAGAAATAAATAATTTTCCTGAAATGTTTCTCATTAATATTAGTGATCAAGTTAAAACTCTAATAAACCAATCATTATTGAAACATAAAGCTGTGAAAATAAATTTCGAACTTTTTTCTTTTTTTCTTTTGTTTAAAAATGATCAAAAGGAAATGAAATCGTTCGCCACAAAAAACATTATTATTACTTTTAATTACGATTTTGATTCAATATATAAAGCAACGGTTGATTTACTGTTAAAGAAAATTGAAGAGTTTCAGGAGAGAGATAGTGGCTGGACATTTTCGAACAATTCCCATGTAGAAATAAATATTAACAAATATCAACCTCTCGGCGGATCTAAATTTATAACTTTACCGAAATGTATAAAACATAAAAAAGCTTGTTTGAATATTCGTAACAATGATGAGTATTGCTTTTTATGGTGCGTAGTGGCGGCTCTGTACCCCACTAACCAACATCCCGACAGAGTTTCATCTTATCCCTACTTCCAGGATGTTTTGAATGTTGATGGTTTAACATTTCCGATAACATTTTCGGACATAGCTGTCTTTGAGAAGAATAATCCGTTTTTGAATATTTACGTGTATGGTTTAAAAAATGATAAGACTATCATTGGACCTTTGTATTCAACATCGAATCATAAATCTTTTTTTTTTTTTTTTTTATACTTTATTAGTAAGAACAAAATTCTTAGTAATTAATTACGATCTAGCCAAAAAGGCTAATAAGCAATTTAACTTTAACTTAATATGTTACGTAATAGATTATGTTAAAACTAAGAATAGTGTCCAATTGCACTTATATACAAGTCCGTAGCACTTTCTTAGAGTCTAATACAATTTTTAAAACACTATGTTCATGTGTTATATGTATAGCACAATACTGTTACTATTTTAACTCACTTTGTACACTACACTAATTCAAAAGGTTTAGTTCTTTTTAGCCTTCGCACTAAGTCTGTGTTGTCTAGCAGCTGGATTGCCTCAACATTCACGTGTCGGTGAAGTCTGTTTTCGTGGGCTTCAGCAAATTTTTGGATAATGGTGGTGACGAATTCCATTTTTAGGTCACGGTGAAGGTCGTCATTTCTTATGTACCAGGGTGCATTGACAGCATCCCTGAGTACTTTATTTTGGAATTGTTGGATTATTTTGACGTTGCTTTGTTTAGTACAGCCCCAAAGTTGGATACCATACGTCCATATTGGCATCAGAATATGCTTGTATAGGGTTATTTTATTATGTAATGATAGACAGGATTTCCTTCCGAGTAACCAATACATACTTTTATAACGTATATCGAGCTCCTGCCTTTTCTTTTTGACATGAGCTTTCCAACGCAGCTTGGCGTCGAGAGTTATGCCAAGGTATTTGGCTGTATTAGCATAAGGCACTTGCTTGCCATTTATGTAGATTGGATGATAGTCCAAGTGTTTGTTTGTGAAGTCAATGTGAATTGATTTTGACTCATTCAGTTTGATCTTCCATTTTTGTGTCCAGTCATAAACTTTGTTTACAGCTAGTTGAACTTTTTCTACTGCTTCTCTGTGGCTTGACCCAGTAGCCATAATTGCAGTATCATCTGCAAAGGTCGCAATGGTGTTGTTTTCCAGTTCTGGGATGTCACATGTGTATAACAAGTACAAAATTGGGCCTAGGACACTTCCTTGAGGCACACCAGCTTTTATAGCTTTAAGCTCGGAATAAGCATCATCCTGCCGTACTCTAAACATTCTATTAGTTATATATGACTCTAGGATATCTGCAAATTCTGGCAGCATGCGTCTGAGCTTGAATATTAGACCTTTATGCCAAACTTTGTCAAAAGCTTGCGCGACATCTAAAAATACGGTGGCGCAAACTTCCTTATTTTCAAGCGTTTTTTCAATTATGTTAGTTATTCTATGTACCTGATCAATAGTTGAGTGTTTTTCCCTGAAGCCAAATTGATGGTTTGGTATAAGGTCTTTATCTTCTATTAATGGTTTTAACCGTTTCAATAACAGTTTTTCAAATAGTTTTGATAACACCGGCAACAGAGAAATAGGTCTGTATGATGATGCTTCATGGGGTGGTTTCCCAGGCTTCGCAATCATGATGACTTCAGCAACCTTCCATGATTCAGGTACATGTTTTAAAATAAATGCAGCATTGATTAGCTTGGTCAGCTTTACTATGGCTTTGCGCGGGAGGTGTTTTAGAATTTCACCTGTAATGAGGTCGTAACCCGGAGACTTTTTCGAGCTGATGTTATTTTGAATTTCTCTCATTACTTCGTTAGGAGTCACAAGCTTAATTCTTTTATTTTGTGCTAATCTTTCACTCTCAATTATTTCTATCGAGCTTAAATTGGGTTGAAAAGTATCTTCCAAGTGTTGAGCAAACCTTAACGCTTTTTGGTCATTGCTTATGGCCCATTTTCCGTCGCTATCTCTGATGGGTGGTATTTGTATAATCGGCCTTTTTAGATTTCTTGTCGCTTTCCATAGGGAGTAATCCGTTGATTTGTCATTGGTTAGATGCAAAAGGTTGGTATTCAGAGATTCATCCTCAAATTGTAGAATTTTCCTCTTTAATCGTTTAGTTAGGTTATTTAGTACTGTTTTATCTCGCGGGCACCTTGTTTGCTGCCACCGTTTCCTTTGTTTCCTTTTCGCAGTTAGTAAATCCACAATTTCTCTAGGATAGATAAATCCCTTATATTTACGTTTTAATTGCGGTGTGTTGTTCCACGCACATTGTTGGATGTCAACAATAAATTTATTTACTTCTGAGTCAAGCTGATCTTGCTTTTTTATCGGAGTTTTAAGGTCGATAATATTATCTAGATCAAGGGCAAAACTTTCCCAATCTGTGAACTTATTAACCAGCGTTAAATGGCTTTCTTTGAGTAAGATTTTTTGACTGAGCATTAGTATAATTGAAGAGTGGTCCGAGTTCATATGAAAACCTTCCTCTAGACTGACGTAATTGGCGGATATATTTTTGCATATGAAAAAATCTATAAGATCCGGTATTTTCTGGTGGTCAGTGGGCCAGTACGTTGGTTTACCTGTGCTCATGACTTCGGAATGTGTATCTTTAACTGCACTTAAGAGCTGCCTTCCCTTAGTTGTAGTAAGTCTTGATCCCCAATGCGTATGTTTAGCATTAAAATCGCCGCCTAGGATAAATCTCTGGCCTAATAGTTCAAAGAGATGTAAATATCTCTCTTTTCTTATCATGTGCCGTGGAGGACAGTATACGGCTGCAATGGATACGTGACAATATTTGGTTTTAACAGAAACTGCCACGGATTGAATGTCTTGTTCTTCATATTTACACTGCACGTAGTGACTAATGTTGTCTTTGATTATAACCGCGCTACCTCCCCTGGCAGAGTTGTCAGGGTGGAGCGAATTATATATCACGTATCCTCTAAATTTGACAAAAGATTGTTTAGTGAAGTGTGTTTCAGAGACCAAACACACGTCTATATTTTCTGTGTCCAGGACTGCCTGCAACTCATTTTGATGTTTGAGGAGCCCATTAGAGTTCCACGCCATTATTTTAAGGGTGTTATTCATTTTTTATTATTTAAAACAGCTGTTTTAGTGCCGAATTCTAATTTTTCTAATCTCTTGTCAAATGAGGTAATACACATTAAGATCTGATTGATCTTATCCTCTAGATTCAAAGGCTGTGATCTTTGTTTTATTGCTTGCGCATATGAACTTGTGTTGGTTACTGGCATGGGTTTTGCAGTTGACTGGACACTTGCTTTCTGTGCCTGTTTGTCAAGATCTCGTAAGGGATGAGATTGTTGGGTAGTTGGTACTACAGGTTTCTTTTTGATATTTTTATTTTTCATCATTTGCATCTGTTTAGCTACTTCACATCCTCTATAGTTGGCAGGGTGGGGTAGGCCACAGTGAACACATTTTGGCTTCTCTTGTGGAGATTTGGTACAGTTGGCAGTAAGATGCTTGCCAGTGCATTTTACACACCTTGGCTCTTTTCTGCAGTACTTATGAGTATGCCCATATGCCTGGCATCTCTTGCATTGAGGAATTAGTTTAGGATTTTTAAGTGGGTGTATTTCAATTTTACACCCTAAAATGTACTTTATGCCATAGATTTTGTTGACATCTTCGTCATTATTAAATGATAGAACGAACATGTTAAGTGGTTCTTTATTCTTCCAGCTCAATTTGTTGTCTACTTTTTCTATTTTCAGTCCTTGCGTTGTTAGATCGTCTTTGATTCGGTCAGGTTGGCACGAAGAATGTAACTTCTTCACAACAACTCTAATTGGTCTAGCTTGCTTATTCTCGTACGAATGCCAATGGTAGTCTTTTTCTGTTAATAGCCTGGCAATTAATCTATAAGAGTCTTCTGTTTTAGCGTTAACCTTCACACAATCCCCATTCATCATTTTTGCGTTAAATGATTCAGCTGGTATTGTTTCAGTTAACGAGTCATAGAACGTTTGGTAGTTCTTAACTCCGTCTATTATGATTGGCGGTGGTGGGGGCACTTTTTTGACAGAAGTCTCTTTCGCGTTCTTTTGTTGTTTATATTGTTGGGCACTTATTCCAGGTTGTTGTTTTGGAGAGAGGGAGGTGTTAAGCTTCCTCTTCTTCCTGTTCTTGACCCTAATCCACTCAGTCTCTTTAGCGAGCTCATCCTCGTCCGTGCAATATTCAACGTCACTTTTAGTACGCTGGGCAAATATTGGTTTCTCGCTTTCCTGTTTTTCTAAGGGTTCTTTAGTTTCATTTTTTTCCTTCAAGCAATTTAATTCTCCTTGAAGGGCTAGAACTTGTTCCTGCAAGCTATTAATGTGATCATTCAGATTA
Organism: Aporophyla lueneburgensis; assembly: GCA_932294355.1. Taxonomy (NCBI): domain Eukaryota; kingdom Metazoa; phylum Arthropoda; class Insecta; order Lepidoptera; family Noctuidae; genus Aporophyla; species Aporophyla lueneburgensis. The sequence goes on from OW028735.1 coordinate 26,565,901, forward strand.
CGTACCATACATTGCAGTTTTTCCTTGTCCGTTTTCTCCTGGATGTAACAGTCATACAACCGCTTTTCCAGGTCAGTTTTTATCTTAATAGACTCTTTAGCCATTATTTTGTTGTAAGGCGAGTTTAACACCTAAACAATATATTATTGTAAACACTTCATGATTTCCGCACTTGTAACTAGGTCATGGCAATGACACCGATAGATTGACCGACGTAGGTACACCGCGACGACGGTGTTGTGCTGCGTCTGCAGAATACTCTTAACTAGAGCACGCGCGCGCGATCGTACGTCGGTTCACTATTGTAGCAAAACAACAACTGTAAATCTGTGAATCATAAATCTAAGAGCATCCATCTATTGTTCATTGAAAATAAAACTAATACTCATTATTGTCTTATCAATGATTTACCGCGTCTAGTCAGAAATCAGATGACCAAACATCATGGTAAACTGTACTTCTGCGAAACGTGCTTATTGTTTTTTCCAACGCGCAGCCGAATTGAATCACATCTATGTGGAGGGATTGCCACAGTATTACCAGAAAAAGGAACATTTTTAAAATTCAAAAATTATGATAGAAAACAAAACATTCCTTTCGTCATATATGCCGATTTCGAAACGATACTCAAACCAATTTCCGGCGATGAATTCAACACCGCTAACACGTCATACTCACATCGTCACGTGGCGGCCGCGTTCGCCTATAATGTAGTGTCATCATTTAACGATAGGGTTGATGGCTATAGAAGTTATCGCGGAAAAGATTGTGTTTCAAAATTTATACATTTACTGACTGAAGATGCTAAAACAATACACAGAATTCTAACTAAAAGCGAGCCTATGATATTCACAGAAATAGATGCTCTTGATTTCAAACGCGCTGTTAAGTGCTACCTTTGTGAAAGTTTACTGTTGACCGATAGAGTAAGGGATCACTGTCATATTACAGGCCGGTACCGAGGTGCAGCACATCGACACTGCAACCTACAACACAAAGTACCAAAATTCATCCCAATATTTTTTCATAACTTAACCGGGTACGATTGTCATTTATTTATTAAAAAGTTAGGCGAAATTCCAGGACAAATTAAAATAATACCCAAGACTAAGGAAAAATATATATCGTTTACAAAGTTTATTCCTATTGCTGATAACGAGTTTATACAACTAAGGTTTTTAGATTCATTCAACTTTTTAGGAACTAGTTTAGACAAACTTGCTAAAACATTGCAAGTAGATGATTTTGTTAACCTTAAATTATTTTTTACTGATGAAACACAATTTAGTTTGCTGACTCGTAAAGGTGTGTACCCATATGACTATATGAAAGATTGGAAATGTTACGATCAAAAGTCATTACCATCTAAATATTATTTTCATAATTCTTTGACTAACGAATGTATTAGCGATGAAGATTATAATCATGCTCAGAATGTGTGGGCTGAATTCAATATTAATGACCTAGGCGAGTATACAGATCTATACTTAAAAACAGACGTGCTTTTGTTAACAGACATATTTCAAAAGTTTCGGAAAACATGTAAACAACATTACAAACTCGATCCTGCCTTTTACATAACTGCACCCAGTTTATCGTTCGATGCAATGTTGCTAAAAACAGGTGTTCAGTTAGAACTGATTTCGGATTTAGCTATCGTTAGAATGATTCAAAGCGGTATACGAGGAGGTTTGTGCATGTGTTCCCATCGGTATGCAAAAGCAAATCACAAATACATGCCGGAACATAATGCATCACAGCCTCAGAGTTTCATAGTATATCTAGACTGTAATAACCTATACGGCTTTAGCATGTGTCAGTATTTACCGTATTCTAGTTTTAGATTTCTTGATGAAAATGAATTAACTAATTTTCGTGTTGAAAATGTCGAGCATAACTCTGAGTGGGGCTTTATATTAGAGGTCGATCTTTTGTATCCTGAACATTTACACAAACACCACAATGATTTACCATTTTGTCCTGAGAAATGTATACCTCCAGGAGGTAAAACGAAGAAACTAGTTGCAAATTTGCATAATAAGTACAACTACGTAATACATTACGTTCATTTAAAAAAGTGTTTAGAACACGGTTTAATATTACGTAAAGTTCACAAAGCTATTACTTTCAGACAAAGTCCCTATTTAAAACAGTACATAGAATTAAACACTCGATTAAGACAAAAGGCAAAAAGTTCTTTCGAACAAGACTTCTTTAAATTGTTAAACAACAGTGTTTTTGGTAAGACATTAGAAAATACTGAAAATAGAGTAACTGTTCATTTAGTTAATCAATGGTGCGATCAATCTAATCGAACTAAGAAATTTACATCCGCTGAGAGACTTGTAGCCAACCCCTATTTCCATAGCGCTTCTATTCTTACTGAAAACTTAGTTGCAATACAAATGAAACCCGACCAAATTATTTTAGATAAACCTATTTATATCGGATTCACTGTATTAGAACTTTCTAAGACACATATGTATGACTTTCATTACAATATTGTAAAACCTTTTTATGCAGACCGAGTACAGTTGTGTTATACAGATACCGATTCGTTTGTCTATAAAATATTCACGTTTGATTTTTATCGTGACATGAAGTTAAATTTTTTACAATATTTCGACACCAGTAACTATGATGTTAAAAATGATTTTAACATACCAATTATGAACAAAAAAGTTCCAGGTTTGTTTAAAGACGAAATGGGGGGAAAATATATCTCAGATTTTGTTGGTTTGAGATCAAAACTTTACTCGATAAAAACAGTCGATAAAATCATTAAAAAAGCAAAAGGAGTAAAATCAAGTGTAGTAAGAGACTTAAATATATCAGATTATGAAAATATTTTGTTAGATGGTGGAATTATTCGTAGAAAAAATGTTATGTTTAAATCCATAAAGCACGAAATATTTACTAAGAGTGTCAACAAAATTGCCTTATCTCGAAATGATGATAAACGTTCAATATCTGTAGATCGAATATCAACGCGAGCCTGGGGTCACTCACTTATTTTAAAGAGCGAAAATTAATTTTAAGATTAAGCTAATTAGTAATAGAGTTCGAATATAATAGATGTAACCTATGTAATATAATTTTAAAATATACCTAGATAACTTTTTAATGTTTGTTATATATAATTCATAGTTTTAAAAACCTAAGTTAATGTAAAACATTTAAATAAAATGTGGATAATTATGACTACTTATTTAATTTATGTTTTAAAACATCATCCTCCTTTTTGTAGTCGGTTAAATAAAATGAAACCTGACCAAGATTCAATTTTCAACATGAAGTGCATGTTGAAACTTGAATCGTTCATTTGTCAGAGGTAAAATGTATTTTGTATGTAATACAATAATACTGATTATACAATTTTCGAAGAGCTATGTTTGCGTCAACTGCATAACGCTGATCATACAAAATACCTACTACAAACACACAACAGTGCATTGTCCTCACAAATGCTTAGTTAACATTCTAATCTAAAAATAGAGTTCGAATATAATTTATGTAACCTATGTAATATAATCTTAAAATAGTTCTTAAAATATACCTAGATAACTTTTTAATGTTTGTTATATATAATTCATAGTTTTAAAAACCTAAGTTAATGTAAAACATTTAAATAAAATGTGAATGATTATGACTACTTATTTAATTTATGTTTTAAAACATCATCCTCCTTTTTTGTAGTCGGTTAAATAAAATGAAACCTGACCAAGATTCAATTTTCAACATGAAGTGCATGTTGAAACTTGAATCGTTCATTTGTCAGAGGTAAAATGTATTTTGTACGTAATACAATAAGACTGATTATACTTTCGAAGAGCTATGTTTGCGTCAACTACATAACGCTGATCATACAAAATACCTACTACAAACACACAACAGTGCATTGCCCTCACAAATGCTTAGTTAACATTCAAATCTAAAATGTGAATTATTGCGAAGGTATATTTTTTTTTTGTCATTTACGAAATAATACTCATCTTGAGTACTTGTACTAAGCACACAGTGTTGTACTTTTTGCGAGCATGTCATCGGTAAGTTTCCCAATTTATTTTTATATTGTTTAGTAACTATCGATTGAACTCGCAGCAATTTTGCTCACAGTTTTGAGTGAATCTGCTATGAATATTTTAACCCGCTGAAAATTCGTTTATGCATCACTATATCAACATCTACGTTTAAGTTTAAAATTAATGAGTGTCTCTTTCTTTCCAGATTACAGAATCAGATATTATGTTTAGCCAGTACGCCCAAAATCCTTATGAAGGATTCTCTGAAATGCTTCACAACGAACCCGACCACAGCAAACAAGTGACGAAAGAAAAGAAATCAAAACAACGATGCAGGGAAAAGTCGAAGAAGCAAAATCCAACTAAATCTTTTGTGATGAGCCGATTACAGCGACGAGGGATCAAATTAATTAAAATATCGGTCGTAGATCTGTGCAATAACACTCCGCAAACCATTGACAGTGACAGTGATAGTGAAAACGTTATTATAAGTGCTCAATACATCGTTAAAGACGCTATCGATAATGTTATGGACGAAACAGAATCTTTGGTTAAAAAAATATCTAAATCTTTAATAGATAGTGATTTTTAGTACTTAACTGTTTGCGTAAGCAATTGTTTAGGTAAATTCTTAGTACTTATTACGTTGTTTTATTTAATTTTAAAGTAGATTGTTTTATTTGAAGATGTGTTGGGTGTTTAACAAAATAAAAGCAGATTTAATATGCAAATTATTTTTTATTCATGAAACCAATAACCTTAAAAGTAGGTACACATTTATAACTGTAAATACTTTCTTATACATAACACATTTTTAAGAGCACAATGCTTTAAATGATTATTACAATTTAAATTAGTTTTTCCTTCACAGTATCTTTTATGTAAAATAAAGAAGTTAGGACATTTTTCGGTCCCCAGGTCTGATACTTTACAGTTCTCACAAAGTTCCTTTATCCACTTTACTTTCTCCAAACCATTAACAACGATTTCCTTATTTGCTAGATAGAGAGCGATTATACGACGAAATTCTCTATAGTCGATATACCCTTCGTTCCAATAAATACCTCTGTTTCTTTCCAGCCATTTAACTTGCCTCTTTTCGTCACTCGTTAAGTGTTTAAACAAGTATGGTGGTTTTATTAAAAATGTTTGGGTATAATCATGGCTAGCAAAAGCTAACTCTTTTATTATAAAATTATTGTACAGGTCTTTAAACCCTTGAACATCTACTATAACAGTATTCGGATTCATGATATTTTTCTCACAGTATTACTTAAAGGTTTATATTCAATAATACAGTCGCTCAATATAAGACAATACGCAGAAGTTTGATCTGGTATTTCCGAATCACTCTCAATTTCCACTCTTACGTCCACAATAGGGCCTGTCTTTACATTATCAGCTTGTCTAGAGCAATCGATGACAAATAGTGGCGCCAAATCTTTAAATTGTTTTTCACTTAATAAGGGCTCCGGTCGGCGACCGTGATAAGACTGTTGAAATCTGACGTATTGCTCGTATAATAAAGCGATTCTGTTATTCGCGAAACTCACATTTAGGTTTTCATACGGGAAATAAGTAGAGTTGAGGTACACTCTAACATCACGAACATGACAATGATCGAATTGAGACATATCAGAACTGCTATTGTTTTTTCTATTTGTCTGTAGTCCCATAATAATATATCTTGGTTTCTCTATTTGCGAGGATGTTTTGATTGACCAGGTATGTTTCGTTGTTTTAGGTAAAGTAGGATATTCGTACAAATCCCAATTTCTAAAAATCATCTGGAGCGGTCGATCTTTCTCTAGCAGTTTTAACAAACTTATTTTCTCTTTATCTGACACTTTAACATGCGGTACACGCCAAACAATTTTATTTATCTGAACATCATCTACGACTTCACCAGTATTCAGTTTTACAGCGTTGAGGTTAGTATTGCTTCGTAACAATATCAATTCGTGTCTACTATTTATCACTACTTTCTTAAAATCTTCTGCAAATCCGAGAATGTTACAAAGTGGTATTGAAGCAGAAAAATTACCTCCATTAATATTTTTTATGCCATCGATATTCCAACCCCATGCATAAGATATCTTCGATTCACTCTCATTCATAGACACTAATGATTTCATCGTAGTAGTCACACCAGCGTTTTTTATTTTATCAATTTCCACTCCATTTAATTCGTATCTTATATCTTGAAACAAGTAGAGTAGAAAATTATTTGTTAAAGAAACACTACTCGCTTTATCTTTTGAATCTTTTTTGCTAACGATTATTGTTCCTTCCAAATACAAAGTGCTCGCTGACGGTAGTATATACAGATCCTGTTGATTAATAGGTATGCGGATTTCATCGTTCCTGTTGAAGCTTGTTACGTAGGGTTTGTAAGAATGAAATTCAATTCCTTCAACAGTGTTGTTGTAAGTTGGAGCAGATAAAACATCTAAGATATTCATTTTAGCAAACCAATTGCTTTAAGAAATTCCTTATTGTCTCTTGTTAATTTAATTTTTTTCTTAGACCGAGGTCTTATTTGTTTGATCACTTTAGTTGAACTGACGTTCCCACTTTGTTGATGCACATATTTATTGTAGTCAATCATTTTTTCTTCTAAGATGTAAATATAGCTGCACTTCTTCACCACGTAAGTTTATTAATCGATTGTTTATATCTAATAGCCTGATATGTATACAGCTTATGTTGTTTTGATTGATTGGAAAGTATATGGCGTTTTTCGGAATTTCTATAATTCTATATCCAGGTGGCACATTGAGTGCGAATTCGTGTACAATGTGACTGGGTTTTCCGTTTATGTACGAACCACTTACAATATCACATTCTATCCTGATCACAGTCGTAGGCAAAATGTTGACTGGTAACTCAGACACATGCCATTTATTGGCTTTTAAAATCTGTTTATTAAACCCTAATAATCTCCTAAAAGTTCCTTCTTTAGTAAAATTGATATCTTTGGTACAGTATATCAAAGTTTTTAGAGTATTGTTATTACACTGTACTTTTATTGAACAATCTTTTATTTCTGATTTTAAATAATCGCTGATATCTTGTAATTCATAAGTGCCTTCAGGTATTTCCAGCACTTCGTTAGAGCCGTAATATAACTTATTATTCGTTTTGTCAATGTTTGGAATTGAATTAAATGTTGAGAAATGCAATAAGGCACACTCATAAGGACCATAAAGTTGTAATGTATTAGGATAATATGTACATAAATCGGACGAATTTGCAGTTATCGACAAGGTGAGTGACATGATGAAAATGATTGAAATAAAAGAAATACATAATATTTATACGTATTTATTCCAAAATTTCCGTAGATATTCTAAACATAAATGTCCACAGTTTACTGTATTAAATTGTTGAAATCTAGTATAGTTATAAAAAACATTACAATTTTTAAAGTACTGCATTAATTCCATCGGTGGTTTCAAATCCCCAAAGCTATCAAAGTATTCACAACAATTGTTTATTTTAGCATAAGCTACCCAATGCGTTCCCTCATTTCGTGAATCATCTAAGTTGACGATAGCACATTCAATACGTTTTGGTGTTCTTGGCAACCGATCCTTCATATAGACTCCTCGAAAGTATGGGATGTCACGTGCATGCTCTCTGATATCGATATTAGTTAAAGGACGATTAGGTAGCTTTTTATTTAGTTTTTTGAAGACTTTATAAACAGTCCTTTACCGTTTTTATGAGGCTTGATATACAACCCTTTGCCCAACGCTAAAGCTTCCATGGTCTTATTGTGTCGTTCTGATTCTTGCAAGCTTTTTTGGCCTGCTTTGTATTCGTTTACGGTTTTTGCAATACCAGCTGCACCGCCAGCTAAACTTCCTAAAGCAGATAATCCAGCGAAAATTGGAATTAAAGGTAAGACTCCTCCTGTCTTTGGTATGGGTATAACTCGTGGTATGCGAATCTTCTGAATGTCTGGAAATATCTTTTTCGCAGCTGAGTAAGCAATGTTGATTAATGTTCTACTATTTTTAGGTTTAAGTTTCTTAATTTTTGACTTAATTTTTGACACAAAAGCATTGAATATTTTAATGCCAGCACCCGACTTTAGTTTGGCTTTCATAACTTTACTCACTAACCATGAGCTAAGTTTTTCACCTTTCCCTGCATCTTTTGATTTTAGTCTTTGTTTAGCCATGTTTAAAAGTTGTAAATCCGCTTTATGACGATTAGTTAAGTCTGTGTGATTTGCATATGCAATGTCGTGATGCATACAAGCTTCGTCTAGTTTATTCACACCTCTATCGCCTCGCAGCAATCGCTTCTCAAGTTTTGTTCCCGGTCCACAATAGTTATAACCAGGCAAATGAAGTTCGAACGGAAGATTATTAATCACACTATTGACTAGTCCACCGCCTTGCATAGTGAAAAGTGTAATGAATGAAAAATCCTTACAAACATGGTTATATTCATAATCCTAATCCACAATTGCATCTTTATCAATCCAACTGTTTTCTTCGTTGCTTAAGCCCAGCCATTTCACGTAAACTTTCTTTCCTTTCCTTCTAAGAACCTTTTCTATCAAATAGACGCCTGGATAGCTAGTTTTTTGAAGTTCTTGTTCATAGAAACATCCTCTAATGGTTTGCTTTCGATGATCTTCTAAATGATATGTTACTGGTATGGTTTTATTAATCTTTTTTACAGTAAATATTTCAGTTGACCAATTAGGAGTGTAACCTTTATCAAAAATATGTTTGTATTTACTGATCCGAACATTTTCACCTACTTTGAACTTAGGTTGACATCGACGTGATGTAAGTTCCTGAGTTTTTTGAATATTTTCTCTTATCTTTGACTCGTTCAACTTATTTACCTCGAATGGTTTAAATTTAATTGTACGATGTTTTGTACTATTATAGGTTTTTAGAATAACTTCTAATGGTAAACCTAACCATTTGTAATTCCCAATGAAACTGAAGTGCTTATACAATTTATTTTTAATCGTTTTAATAACCCGTTCTACAATCGAAGCTTTCTTGGTAGAATACGAAGAGTAGTGGTTAATATTGTAGCTCTTCATAAGCTTTTGGAATGTTACGTTATAGAATTCTGTCCCAGAATCTGTTTGTAAATGGTTAGGTTTTCGATTGCTGGTAGTTAATATTCGCTCAAATGCACGACTAACATCAAGTTTACATTTGGATTTTATTGGTTCTGTCCAGGTATACTTCGAGAAACAATCAATTACCACTAAAATATAATTATATCCTTTATTAAACTTTTTTAGATTTTGCATATCTATCAGATCAGCTTGCCATAAGTCATCTATGCCTTTTAAAATAACTGAACGTCTCACAAAGTTCCTTCGTGCTGCTTTGTGTAGTTCATTAACAATTTGTTGCTTCGCCATCACGGAATTTTTTCAAGTAATTTTTGGACTTCTGCTTTGTTATAAAACTTATCTTCCAACTGAACTAAAACTTCAGGTATCTTCGCTTTTAAAGTGGCTTGGACTGTTATTTGTGCATCTTTTATGATTTGAGCACGCAACAGTCCAATCATTCTATTCTGTTCCTTTATTATCTGATCGTACAATCGATCGACGTAATCCTTGTTAACAACATCATCTGTGTCTACAGGAGATCTAATTCCTCTCAATCTACATTTTTTCAAGTCAAAATCGCCACTTTCAGATTTTAGCAATGCATTTTCATTGACCTCTAATAATTCAGAGAAACGCATTCTCTTATGAATGTGGTGTCCAAATTTATCTACATTCATATTTAAGGTGTATTATATTTAAAGGTTGATATTAAAATGAACGGTGAAAATTTCATACCATTTATTTATTACTTAATAATTTTACTTTCACGCAGTTCTTCAATAATAGATATAATTTCGTTGTCTAATCCAGTGTTACCAGCGTCTCGAGATGCAATTAATAATTTTAACCTATCCACAAGTTCATTAGGATTATCCCAATATATAAAATCCATATTTTTTTTCCACATTTTTGTCAAGGGTAGCCCTTTCCCCTTTGCTTGGCTGTTTTGAATAGTATTCGGCAGTTTGAAAAGTGGTTTTATAACTTGCAAGTATTTTTGACCTTTATTACTTTTTATTGGTTTGTTTGAATCAAAGTCTCGACGATGTGCGTTTGTGGCAATCAACATCATTTTATAATTCTGCATATCAGACTCTGTAACTGTGCTTAAGTCTACGTCCTTTTTCAATAATAATTGTTTCAGTCCTGCAGTACTTCGATATTTCCGTCCAGTAACGGTGATGTAATCATCGCTGATCGTTATGATAGCAGAACCTAACATCAATTGTCCTCGCTCCGCTCGAACACCAAATGGAATATCTGTGAGTGCTTCTGCAGATACTGACCAGGATGATGTATTACGCTCTTGATTATTGTCTCCTAATGATTTGTACGACTCATCACTGTCAATATCACATTCATTTTCTTCTACATCACTATCTTCTTCGTTATTAGAACTGTCTTTCTGTAAAGTATTGTTTTTAAATGGAACTTTTGTTTCTTCAAGTTCTTTAGATCGCAAGAGGTCAGTTTGCTTATTGGTGTTAGCTATAAAATTAAGAGACTCTGTTACAGGTCTAAAAACTGATTCCAATGCTTGCTTATTTTCAGTCTCCAAATCTCGCATCTTTCGTACTTTTTTCTTTACAGCTTCTGCAGCATCAACAATTTGCTTTTTCAGTGATTTTTCCATTACTATGATTTTGCGGACTATAATAGTTATCGATGAAGAGTTAGCCAAGGAATAATGATATCATGTAAGTACCATGTCTTAAATATTTGTATTTCTAATCAAAGACTACGAAAGTGTCAAATTTATTTCTATAGCATCCGTTATTTTTGGTGCAATCCTTATTAATTACAACATAATTAAAGGGCTCACTCCATATTTTAGAACACATTTCACGAAATTCAAGCCATGTCATATCAGTGTTAACATGTTCTTCATAAACATGTCTCAAGTTAATATCATCTTGTTTGAATAATATAATTAAGTTAGCATTATCTCTTACTAACTGTTTAGGGATTTTGCTGTATGTTTGATTGAGATAAAAACAGTCGATGTGTTTGTGCCTACCCATTGCGAAATAATCACGCATGTTAGTTTGATTCTCGCAAGCAACGTCATCAAATATAATCACAGAGTTGGGTTCTGCGTCTTGAACGCTTATAACTTCCACATTCCCTTGATATTTCTGGAATGAGATAATTGGTACCTGTTGTAAAACTCTTTCTAAAAAAATGTACTTTGGTTGGTGTAAGGTTTTTGAATAGACATAAACATTTTGAAACCGTAATCCATTTTCATGTATAAGAAGACCAATAAGTAAATTTGTTTTTCCACAATTCGATGGTCCGCAAATGATACATCGTATTGAATTAGGTAACAATTCTCCATGACGAGAACTAGTTTTACAAAAATCATCGCAAATAGTGCTTACATGCAGGGATTGTGGTTGTTTTACAAATTTCATGATAACTGTTGTCAACAAACTGATTAACAATGAGTGTATGTGTATATTACAACATTATTTATAAACTTAAACAGTAACAGATTTCGCGTTCGTTTATCCGAAGTGAGAAAAAAAAAACTCGATCGATCATCGGTTGATTATAGAGCGTTTTATACCACTGTTTACTTCGCCGAGCGGTAGACGGCGGTGTATTCAGAATGCTTAAATGTATCCGAACGTGTCGTCCTCGCCCAGCTACTGACGGCCAGTGGTATAACTCACATGATCTCCAGGCGAGTACAGTAATATACTACACAGTCGAGTCGATCGTTCAATATTGGGCATACTATGCTACTGGCGCGTAGCGAGGCGCACTAGCCGAGCTACTTGCCGACAGTGGCATAGAATGCCCAATATTACCCTACTCAGGGACAAAGGATAAAACAAGAAATAAGGAGACAAAACAGCTCCACTTTCAGATGAGCAAAATACGAATTCACACAGCTCACGCCATAGACAAAGAACTCAGACGTACATAGAAGCACAGTTCTTAAGGATTATTCGTGCCGATTCTACTGGGGACATGTCCCCACGGTTAGTTCTCGCTTAGTGGCGCTGACGGCAGAATCATTCTCGCGCTCACTCACTCTCGTATTCTCGCGCTCACTCACTCTCGTAGGCTCAAGCAACGAATTCAGATGCCGACCCGCACCCCGCACCGCAGCGCGACTGCAGCGCTGCCCAAGCGGCTGTTTGGGTCGCCTTAAGTTTGTCTTCAAACCGGCCATAAGAACTGTGCTTCTATGTACGTCTGAGTTCTTTGCCATAGATGATCCCAAACCAGAGCCTGCGGGCCATGACACCTGAGGTATGAAACAACACATAAAGTTTATTGTTAGGAGTTCAGTGAAATTTGCTTATGTATAAGTAACTTTTTGTGTTGAAATTTGAAAGACAAGACAAGAAGCTAGTTGTGAAGGCCTGTGGAAAGGTAAATCTTAATGTTGTCAACATGCAAGGCCAGTTGGAAACTATCAAGGTACAGAATGTTCTCTATGTTCCTGAGTTGGCTACCAACCTCCTCTCTGTCAGTCAAAAAATAAATAGTGGCTGTCAAGTACAATTTGACAAGCAAGGCTGTAAAATCTTGAATAAAACAAACAAGCAAGATGCAGCTGCTAAAAAGATAAATAATATGTACAGGCTAGTTACACACAGTACTCTAGCATACATATCTGCTTCAACAGAGAATGATTCTTATTTATGGCATCAGAGAATGGCACATTTAAATTTTGAAGACTTGAATAAACTGTCAGAAAGTGCAGGAGTCAAACTAGAAAATACAGACAAAGTGATATGCATCTCATGTTTGGAAGGGAAGCAAACAAGATTACCATTCCCTTCAGAAGGTTCCCGTGCACAAGCAAAGCTAGAACTTATCCACTCCGATGTCTGTGGTCCAATGGAGATACCATCTCTTGGAGGAGCTCGCTACTTTCTTACTTTCATTAATGATTTTACCAGGAAAGTATTTGTGTACTTAATAAAAAGAAGATCTGAAGTATTCCAAAAGTTTCAAGAATTTAAAGTATTAGTTGAAAATCAACTTGATTTGACAATAAAAACTCTCCGCACAGATAATGGGACTGAGTATTTAAGCAATGAATTTCAAGCTTTTCTTAAGAAATCTGGAATTGTACACCAAACCTCCACTCCGTACACGCCACAACAAAATGGCTTAGCGGAAAGGATGAACCGTACATTGTTAGAAAGAGCCAGATGTATGCTGTTAAATGCAAAACTACAGAAGCATTATTGGGCTGAAACTGTGTCAACTGCAGCTTACATCACAAATAGATGTCCAACAAGGGCTTTAGCCATTTTAACACCGGAAGAGATGTGGAGTGGTAAAAAGCCAGATATCAAACATATGAAAATCTTTGGTTGTGAAGCATTGGTACATGTTCCAAAAGAAAAAGCTAAGAAGTGGGACTCAAAGACAAATAAAATGATATTCATTGGATACAGTGAACAAACCAAAGGATACAGGCTTATTGATCCCAAAAGAAGAAAAGTCATTATAAGTAGAGACGTGAGTTTTCTTGAAAGCACGGTAAAAAGAAATTATGCTGTGGTACCATTATCAGAGTCAGCCCCAACTACCTGTGAAAATACTTCTAAATGTATAGAAAGTATTTCGGACAGCGATACAACTTCGCAGAATTTATCTGAAAGCATTGAAGATACTAAAGATGAATCCAGTGATGATTTTTACTCAGATGAAGGATCTTTGTATGTACCAGAGGTTAACATAGATCATACAGAATTAATGTCAAATGTAACTACAAGATCTAAAGCAAGATTGTGTAAAATGCAAGAAAATACCTATATGTGTACAGAAGAAATTGTAGGCCAGGAAAATGTCCCACAAACATATGATGAAGCAATATCTAATGAAAATGTTAATGGTACAAATGGAAGCAATCAATTGAGGAAGAGCTACAGGCACATTAAAAGAATAAAACTTGGCAATTGATTGAGAAACCTGAACGGGAGCGGGTGATTGGCTGTAAATGGGTCTTCAGAATAAAAGATGAGCCATCTGGTCCGCGTTATAAGTCAAGATTATGTGCAAAAGGATGTAGTCAGAAACAAGGCATTGATTATAAGGAGATTTATTCTCCTACAGTGAGGTACGATTCAGTACGAGTTTTACTTTCAGAAGCAGCGCAACATAATCTGAATATTATTCAGTTTGATGTCAAAACTGCATTCTTATATGGTGATGTCAAAGAAGACATATTTATGTCACCGCCTGAAGGTTTGGATGCTAATCCAAATATGGTTTGTAAACTCAATCGTTCTCTTTATGGCCTTAAACAAGCACCACGGTGTTGGAACCAAAAGTTTGACACAACACTGAAGAAATTTGGTTTCAACAATAGTCATGCAGATAGGTGTTTGTATGTTGGAAATGTAAAAAACAACAAAGTTTATTTATTATTGTATGTTGATGATGGGCTTCTGCTTTCGAAGTCAAAGGATTCATTGAATACAGTAATGCATGAATTAAAGCAACATTTCGAAATGAAACAGTGTGATCCGAAGAACTTTGTAGGATTACAATTTGAAAAATCTAAAGAACAATATGCTGATATATTTACTAAAGCTCTGCCTAGGATAAGTTTCAGTATCTTAGACGTAAAATTGGTATTAAGAAATTAAAATAGTTTTGTGACTACTGTATTAAACTTAATATTAATTTTGGTCAGAGTTTGGTAACTTAGCTGTGTTTTAAGATTTTTGAGTTCAGATTGTTTATGTTATAAAGTTAAGTATGTATTTAAGTCAAAGGGTTCAAATTTGGTGAGAGTGTTGAAAATAGAAAATTGAACCCTAATTTAAATATTCATAATGAGGTTTTACTTCATACTTACAAAGAAGAAAACTTTAAATGACATCAAGCTGTCATTCCTGTGTCTTGATAATCTCTCAAAATAAAACCACGCTCTGCTCCAAAAGCTTTTTATTTTCATTTAATACAACAATCGGTAAAGACACTATAGGAAAACCGGGTCGTCCTTTAACAGGGGTTAAAGGACGACCCGGTGCAAGCGTCCTTATGAGCCCCCGGGGGATCATAAGAAAAAATGCTCCAAATGTCGCGTGTGCACCCGTTGGATCATAAGGAATCGGTTGCCATTGGATGTAATTTTTTGACGTACAGACGCCAGCAGGTCAAGCCACCCCAATCTGTCAAATTTTACCAATCGAAAATTAACCTTCCATTATTGTGATATAAGGTTGAAATTCTATTAAATAAATTTTACAGATTGAGGTAACTTGATGTGCTGGCGTCTGTACATTCGCATGTAGCAACATAATATGGCTATATTTAAAGTAATAGAGTCCTTGTTAACCGATTTTAGTAACATTTATTTGATCACAACCCTATTCGGTACCATAAATAAAAAAATAAAATCGTCCGACATTTTGCGGCGTTAACAGTTTTTGTTGTGAATTGGTGCCTCTCTCCAGGAGAAAATAAAATGAAATCACAAAGGAAACGGTGAGCATTGTTAAAAACAAATTATGTAGAATTACTGAGAAATAAGTGTAGATTCCGTATTGAGTTATAGTTTTTCGAAAAGTAATAAATAAATATATCAGTGAAAAAGGAACGAAACTTTTGGAACGTACTCATTTCGTGCACAATGGCTGCCGGCTTACGTAATATTTTATAATAAATATTCTTTTATATAGTTTTAAATACACATAAGTTGCTAGCTTATTTATCTATGAACATATTTAGGCTTCTAAATCATAATATGGTTGCGTATTTACATCGTAATCGTTTTTCAAAGAGTATAAGTCCGCAGATATTTCCGCCATGACGATCAAAGTACAGTATGCAAAAAAAATTTAACGATTTTTTTATTTTTGTCATTTGAATTTTTTTTTAGGTATATAATAAAATGAAATCACTTTCTAATCAGTCATATCTATGAATTTTTGAAGTGGAGTTTTTGACTTTTACCAAAAAAGAACCATTCTCAAATAAAATTATTTTAGAATCATGGGATTTACAAATACAGCGGCTTGAGGGTTGTTATATAGAGTTTACACTGTAGTTATGGCTGATTACCGGGCATGATACAAATAATGAAGTTTTATAATCTTTTTAGCATGGCGAGACTAGCCGAATCGCGGTCGCGAAGTGTGACCCCGGTTGCGACCGACAGGGTGGCTATACGGAGCAGTGCTGCCCGGCGGGCACTTTATTTGAATTTGCTGCACGAGGTCCCCGTTCGCGGTCCAGAAGAACCTCAGTCCCCCCAGCTGCGGTGAGTCTTTTTCATAGCGTAAATAACGTATTAGATTTCATTTGTTTCAGTGCAGTAATTTGTATTTCTTATCTTTGTAGCCACTACGCCTACCCAATCCAAGCGACCCCTGTGGTTCACTTCATGTGCAGGACAAGCCTGTGTCCGTGGAGCAGACCCCAGGTGGTCGCGTCCGCACTGGCCAAGACAAGCCAGCCTTGCCTTTGTTGTAAGTTGCATTTCTTCATAGAGTATCACCACGGTACGTTTTCAAATTAGGTTAAATTTTTACGATATTATATTTGCTTACAGGTCTAGTGTGGTCGAGCGGGTGGAGGAACTAGATATGTCAGAGGAGGAGACTGAGGACCTCTTGGCATCGAATGCCTGGCACGTGCAGCAGTGGATGGAGGACCTGCCGGGCGCCAGCAGTTTGGCTCGTTCTTCTCCTCTCAGGCCTAGCTCCACATCTGAGGAGGCTGTCACCACCGAAATTGATGTTGTTCCATCAACTTCGGGAATGACAGCAATTTCAAAGAGTTTGCCTAGGCGTGATGGCAGTGAACTCGATAGCGAATTCGATGACGAATTCAATATCGAAGTCACGCCAAGTGCCAGGAACATTCCTGACACTGAGGAGTTGGACGAACGACAGCAACGTATAGTAAACGAGATCGATACGGGGATGGATGACGCTGCCGATCGCTTATTGGGTACTTCGGCTAGTTTCGAGTGGGTATCAGACTTTGACTCGTTCAGGGGTGTTCGTGAAGAGTTTTCAGGTCCTACCCCAGGGCCAGTCAAAGACTACGATTCGCCGTATGATGCCTTTACCGATATATGGGATAAAGACATCATACAGTTGATCGCCTCCGAGACTAACCGTTATGCCTAGCAGACGATCGATGCTATGCGTGCGCGAGGATCATTGAAACCATCGCGCCTTCCGCCGAAAAAAAAAAACATTATTTCGTTTTCATTTGTGTCAGTCCACAAATGAAAACGAAATAATGTTTTTTTTTTTTCAGAATGTTCAAGTACATGGCTATCGACGCGCGGACGTCGTTATCTGAATATTGGACATCAGACGAAGTTCTCCAAATGCCGGGGTTCAGGCGACTGATGTCCTATAATCGGTATGTTTTGCTGAATAACTTTCTTCATTTTGTAGACAATGACGCTGTTGAGAGTCAATTGTCGCAAAATGAAGAAGCCCCTTCAACGAGGCAGTCGGCTAAGTTGCGTAAGTTGGCACCTGTTATTGAACATCTCGGGAAAAATTCAATTCCTTGTATCACCTAGGGTCTGACATTAGCATCGATGAGTCTTTGACCTTACAATAAGATCAAAGGCTGCATGATTTGGAATCAAGTCATATGAACTTTGTGAGGCCAGGACGGGTTATATGGCTAGATTCCAAATCTACACGGGCAAGAATGACAGTCCCGACGGTGATCCATCACTTGGCGTCAATTTGGGGGGCAAAAGTACGAAAGTAGTCCTTGATCTATTGCAAGGTCTTGAACGTCGGGGGTATTGTGTGGTAATGGATAATTATTACAATTGTCCATTATTAGCACGATACCTCAAGAGTTTGGGCTTTGATTGCTTAGGGACTCTTCGTCCAAACCGTCGAAACGTCCCTAGTGACATTGCTAAGATGTCGAAGAAAGTGAGTAAGGGGACAATAATATCTCGCCATTGTGGAGATGTTTCCATAATTGCATGGAAGGACTCCAAAATAGGGAATATTATTTCCATCTATCACAACTCCGATACCTAGATTGGAACTAGGGCGGGTAAAAGAGTTGTAAAACCTGTGTGTGTAAGGGACTACAACACGACCATGGGGGGAGTTGATCTAAAAGATCAAAAGCTCTCCATGTATCTGTTGGAGCGAAAGAGAGGTGTGAAGTGGTATATGAAAATGTTTAAAAGGTTGCTGAATGTGAGCATTCACAATGCTCTTGTTTTGTATGCGGGTTCACTGGAGCGGCGCGGTAAACTGCCCATAACGCATCGTGAGTTACGCTATGAGCTTGCTCAATCTCTGATTAAACGGCATCCCCCCTGTTCACTCGAGATTAGCACGCCAGTAGCTGACCTCATGAGGCTGAGGAAGAATATCGTGCACGAGCCAGAGTATTTGTCAGGTCGTCAGCATAGAAGTCGATGTGTGTTTTGCTACCGAAAGAAAGAAAACAAATTTATTCACTCGAAGTGTGTCACTTGTGACGTATATCTTTGTTTTGGGGATTGCTGGAGAATTTGGCATTCTGCAGCAAAACTCTCAGGCGAAGATGTACGTGGGCGGAAAAGGATGCGTCGAGAGTAAATATTCTTGTTGTGTGGATGTGGAGTATTTTGTTCGTTTCGATGTTTTGGGATGCCTAACCGTTTATTAGATCACGTTTACTACCGCTGCTGCTAACTGCTACGGTACTTTCACAGTTATTATGTCTTGTGACTGGGACTGTAGCATCATAATTTTGTGATATTTTATGTTGCCTTTTGACAATTCAAAAGTGCCTGTACTTGGCCTACTTGAAATAAATGCTTTGATTTGATTTGCTAGCTGTAGGGAACGACACTGTGGCATACTAATTTCCCAGCTATAACACTAGGAACTGGCAACGGGGTGGGCGTTTTGGGGGCTGTCTCATGTAACTTCTTTTGACGTTCAAAAAGTGCTGATTTGAATAAATGGTTTTTGAATTTGAATTTAAATTTGCCTTCTGCGATACTATAATCACAAAACTGACACAGGACATTAGTCTAGTTTTGTGCATTGTGATTTTTAATATTTGTAAAAGATAGCCACGATACATGATGAAACCCTAGTATACTTGCTAGCTATGTTACAATTACCACTGTACAAAAAAGTATACACTCTGTTTAATTTTTTACAGTTAGTATTCATAAATCTACGAACATGGTTTGTTTATCACGTGTGTACATTTGACTAAATATTATATATTTTTCTTGTTCCCATAAATAACATGTGGTTTATACCAATTTTCTTTGTTAACCTTGAATAATGTAACATAATAAAGAGCGAACTATACTACAATTATTGTGTACAATAAAGTATATTCTATTCTATTATTTCGCATTTTCAGTTCGTTTCAGTTCATTCATTTTCAGTTCGACGGTAGTCGGTGTACCGATCGCACGAGTACACGGCCTTGCTAATTACTTATTTATTTCTCTAAACGGTCGCTCGCAGTGTTTCTCAAACTTTCTATCGATACCAATCAAAATGTTTACCTGTAAACGTTGTGACACTGAATCGAGGGATGGTGCTACGGGTGTTGCCTGTAAGGCGAAATTCGACTTTCCCTGTGCTGGGATAACAGAGGCTGGATGGAGAAAACTTGGCGAGCGTAAATCGACATGGAAATGTCAAAGCTGCAAGAGTACCCCGGTTGCCAGTCCTCAAACGGGCTGTTTGAAGGCATCACCAGCTAACTCAGAGACCATTATGATTGAGCTGCAGTGTTTGTCAGCAAAAATGGAAGCGTTGCCTGCGTTGATAGAGAGTGTGCAGGCTATCCAGAGTGAGCTGGCGGAATTAAAAACCATGCGGCAAGAAGTCTCGGAAATGAAATCATCATTCGAATCCTACGGTCTGAAAATAAAAGCTTTGGCAAGTAAAGTGTCAGGTCTGGAAGATGAAATCGAAACAATGAAGAAAACCAAAGAGGTGATCATTAATTTGCAGGATCGAATTACCCAGCTTGAGAGTCGCCAGTCTGAGAATGAACAGAGGTCTCGCATGAATAATATCGAGATAAAAGGAGTACCATTATCTAAGGATGAAGACCTGTTCGCAATAATGGCCAAGATTGGGGATGCAATTGATTTTCATGTACAAAAGGAACAGATCAACTACATAGCAAGGGTGCCGACACGTAATGATGCACTCAATCAAAACATTATTTGCTCTGTACACAACAGCTACTGTTTCATCCCGTTTAAAGTAGTTACTCTATGCGCCTTCGGAACGCGCCCGAACGGAATGACATCTGACTTGTCAGTTTGACTTTGACACTTCTCTTTGATTTTGTTCTGGAAAGGGTCCGTCGCCGTTTTGGGACCTCGCGACGCGTTTGTTGAAATTAATCCCTTTAAATCGATCCGTTTGTGACAATTAGTCGTGATCCAATTGCTTTGATTGTAAATAACCCCCCTTTGACGTAATAATACGGGGTTGAGTTTAGGATATATCTTTGTTGAAACTTTGAAGGTTAAGTGTTGAAGACCGCATGTCTGGAAGGCAGACCTCTTGGAGCGGCGGATTGTAACCTGTTCCTGAGAATACTTACTCATAACGTCACTACACGATACATACACACTCACTTACATACATAGATCCAGGTAACCCCAAGAGGAAGGTGTTCGTCTACCACAGGTGAGTTATTTGAATTATATTGTCTGCTCCGCGTACGGCGGACTAGTTTGCTAGCCACTCTTGACCCAGGGCCCACGATTATCACGCTTCCACATAATAATTGAAATCCTATGGTCGGGGCTCTGGCCTGGCAGCAAACAGCTACCTTAAGAACGATTTTATAGCGGCGTCAAGGAAATATAAAAAACTGAATGCTGGAGATCTGGGCTTACAGGGTAATAACAGGGTGTACATCAACGACCACCTAACACTAGAAAATAAACTCCTACTCAACAGAACTAAAGCACAAGCCAAAGAACGTGGCTTTGAACATGTGTGGGTTAGAGGACGCAAAATACTTGTTAGAAAAAACACCACGTCTCCAAAGCACTGCATCAAAACAGTTCAAGATTTAAAAAAGTTCGTTTGTTAATTGAAACGTTTCATCTAACCTGTAATTTGTTTGTGGACACATTATTCTTTAGAGTAAACTCGTTTGACCTAAGTTTGAGAAACATAGGTACGTATTTTTTGCACACATTCCATTCTCGCCTGCCTTTTGTTCTCTTATCGCTTAGTGACACCTATTCATTCAACTCATTAGGCTTTGTTTATTGTAATTTTATACTTTATATGTGTACGGTTAAAGGTGAGATCTGCTTACACTTAAAATTTATTACTCATACCCTATACAATTTTAAAACTAAATGTTTCTACACTTTTAATACAGTTTCTTTCGCGTATTCTATTGAATCATTCATAATTAATATAGTTCTCGTTTTATTTTGCCATCACTTGCTTTTTAAGCCGACTTTTATTAGCTATAGCTTTTACCTAACGCTAAGTCTGAGTGTACCTTATATCTCTTCAAATATTTTTCTGATGTTACTTTTGAATTGTTATGGCACCTATTAGTATTTTCTACCAAAATGTTCGAGGGCTACGGACGAAAACATCTGTGTTCTACAGTAATGTGTGTGTAAATTCTTTTGATGTAATTTGTCTGACGGAAACATGGCTTACTGATGTTATATCAAATAGCGAATTGTTTGACGATGGATATTTTGTATGGAGGCGTGATCGTAATTACTCGCAAACGAATCAAACAAAGGGTGGGGGTGTTTTAATAGCCATACGTCGAGAACTAGTTGCCGATGTCCGCAATGATTGGTGCTCGTCTGCCGAGGATCTGTGGGTTACCTTAACTTTACACCAAAAAAAACCTAAAATAACCTATAAAATACATCTATGTGTTGTGTATATATGTAGCCAGCAATCTGGCAACTCTTTGATGATCCAACTCAATAATTTTTCTAGTAATTTAGCTGATATCATTCTGAAACATCCCGCAGATAAGTTTTTAGTGCTCGGCGATTTTAACCAACCGAATATTGATTGGCACGCTGCGGCGGACTGTGATCATCTGTGTCCTAGTAACTTGCATGATCCCATTCAAACCGGCTTTTGTGATACCCTCACCGCTTGCAATTTACTACAATACAACTCAAACCGTAATGTAAACAATAGGATCCTTGATCTCGTCTTCTCTAACAGTGAAGTAGCTGTCACGGGCAGCCTGGATCCCCTAGTGCACGAGGACTCACACCATAAGGCACTCTGCATCTCTGCCGACTTCGTGCAACTTCACCAGCTGCATTCTCAGCCACGAGTCAAGTTCCTGTATGCTCAGGCGAATTATGACGCCATTATTGTAGAAATGATGGCAATCGACTGGCCCTTTGAGCTAAATTGTAGGCCTCTTGAAGACGCTGTTAAATTCTTTTATGACACGATCTACTTGCTTCACAATACACATATTCCATCTAAAACTATCACTCCAAGGGGTAAGTATCCTCCCTGGTACAAAAGCCCTCTTATTAAAATAATTAAAGAAAAATCAAAATTTCACTCAAAATTTAAAACCTATGGTAATCTCTCGGACTATCAATCTTTTGTTACCTTACGTAAACGGGTTAAAGAGCTGGAGAAGGAAATGTTTGACGACTATATAGCTAACATAGAACTAGCCATTTCTAAAAATCCTAGGGCTTTTTGGCAATATGTTAAATGAAAGAAACAAGTCAACTGTTACCCATCTGTTTTGAAACTTGGTGAAGTGTCGTCTGGTCACGGCGAGGAAATTTGCAATATGTTCGGCGATTATTTCCTTTCGAATTTCCAAGAGCGACGCGACGCAAAAGAATTCTTACCCTCTGCGAGTATGGATAATTCTACTGGTGGCGTATCAGATATCTGTTGTATTGATGTGCGGGAGGATGAGGTATTTCGCTTACTAAAGCAAGTAGATATTAACAAATCTGCTGGTCCGGATAATATTTCACCGATTTTTATAACCAGATGTGCCAGATGTCTATCCTTTCCATTGACATTATTATTCAAACAGTAATTTGACTTGGGAGTGGTACCTACAGTCTGGAAGTCAGCGTATATAACGCCGATTCATAAAAAAGGATGTTAGCGCCATCTATTTTATTTGTTAAACTATTACGCAAGATGTCAAGCTAGTCCCTTCCAGCCAATCAACATCGTGCACCTCACTAATGAGTATCGCCGTCTTTATCGCTCGCTCGAGAAAGACATTATAACAGTTCAAATATGAATTCCATCGTGATCGCATTCCCGCTGTGTTTTTTTTAACCGCTGTACTATTTTATCGCAGAACGATATAATTGAATGTTATATATAAGTTCATAGCAGTCCCGCTGTTTCTTTAGTGGTGTTTTTGTGGCTTCGACGGTTGTACTGAAGTGCTGTGTAGTGCCTCTGGACTTGGTTCGACACGTGGTAGCCGAACTCTGCG
This sequence comes from Aporophyla lueneburgensis, assembly GCA_932294355.1. Taxonomy (NCBI): domain Eukaryota; kingdom Metazoa; phylum Arthropoda; class Insecta; order Lepidoptera; family Noctuidae; genus Aporophyla; species Aporophyla lueneburgensis. Next base: position 26,589,445 of record OW028735.1, read on the forward strand.
AAGACTCCGGAGCTCCGAGATTCTGCTGGAGGATCGAGCGGTTTCACGAGGAGGTAGGTGCACGGTTTCCCTCATCCCTTAACCCGTAGGCGAGACACTTGCGTACATCAGTTTTTCTGTCCGCGTCGAAGGTTTCTAATTTCGCCTTCCGTCGGAGCTCCACCATTATTGTGGTCCTTCGAGCCGGATCGATACAGTTTCCGCCCCTTTTAGGTCACCTAATAGGAGTTTTAGTGTTAAAACCCGCGTTTTAGGTTTTCGTTAGCCTAGAAAACGTACCGACGCCATTACGCACGCAGCGTAGTGCGAAGGAATTTATTTCATTTTGTTACCGCTTAACACTAAATACTTATTTTACCGCTGTCATACTAATATTTCATCTTATTATTCGCTGTAATATTCATATTCTCAGTGGTATTCGCGAAATAAGGTTCTATTTCGATAATTTTCGCTGAGATTTACCTTTTTAGAAGTACCCACTTGTACTTTTATATTATTCGCAAACTCACAAATAAATTATTTTTGTATACCTTCAATTTAAAATTCTCATTTCATAATGAAGAAAGCTATTAAGTCTAATAGTACGGAGTTATCATTGTTGGCGTTGGAAGCCAAACGGAATGCTTTATTCGAGTGTCTGCCTACGATTTATCTAAAGACATAGGCACGGGAGATGATGCGAAAGAGGCTTTTCTGGACGCTAGCTCAAACATTGACGCTATTCGTTCCGAATTTCATAAAGTTATGTATCAGTATAATAACTGTCTACTGACAGCCGATCCCACCGCGCGCGCTGATTACAAGGCGCTGGTTTCGTTTGAACAGTTATATAGTCGCTTAAAACGTTTGGTTGCTTCTACCAATGCAGACGTCATTCCGTCCATCTTAGAGAAAAAATCTTCTTTCATTAAGTTACCGCCGATTGAATTAATGAGTTTTAATGGTGACATTCGTTCATGGCCATTGTTTTACTCAAATTATAAATCCGCTGTTCATGATAATCCATCTCTCTCGGATCATCAAAAATTACATTATTTACAGGGCAAATTGACCGGTAAAGCGCTAGCCGCATGCGCCGGCATTGTACCTACCGCTGAAAATTACGAACTCATTTTCAATACGCTAGTGAATAGGTATGAAGACAAACGCACACTAGCGGCCACTTATATAAAACAGATCATAGATTTTAAACCGTTAACTTCCGTTACTTCCGATAACTTGGAAATCTTTAATGATAAGTTTGTTAACGCCGTCCATGCCTTACAACACTTAAAAATTCCAGATTTATTGAATTTAATTTTCGTACAAATAGCTATTACCAAGTTAGATAGTGAAACTATTCGTAACTTTGAAAACAGTCAGGATCAGTCTGATATTCCTTTATTTAATGATTTAGTCGATTTCGTTAATAAACAGAGTAAAATATTGTATCGCACTCACGCTTTAACAGCCGGCGCGCAAGTACATAATTCCGCAAAATCAGCTGATCGCTCCCGCAGTTCTAATGATAGTAAAAAACCGCAGTCCTCCCCGCGTTATAACGCGTATGTAAGCACGGTCGAATCTGATTCAACAGATAAATGTTTGTGTACTAATGTCACACATGAACACTTATTTAAAATGTCCTGATTTTCATAAATCAACTCCGTATGAACGCTTACAGGTTGTTAGGAAAATTAACGGTTGCGTTAATTGTTTAAGTATTAAACATAAATTATCGAGTTGTCAATCCGCATCTGGCTGCAGAACGTGTAAACAACGTCACCATTCACTATTACATTTTACTCGGGATTCGAACCCACAGACCGCGGAAGCGGCGAGTACCTCTATGCCTGCGCCGCAGCGCGAAGCGCCCGATCCGGTGACGTCAACGCAAGCGAACGCTGCTGTCGTCCCAATCGCACCCGTGCCCGCGTCCGAGCCGGTGCGCTCCGCCACGTAGCCTGATGTAGCTTTGTGTTCGATGTCCGTTGACGCTCCGCGTTCTGTTTCCTCTAATGCCGCTTGCAGCGAGACGCCGCAATGTGATTCGCATACTACCGTTTTGCTCGCGACTGCTCAAGTCGTGGCGTACGATAGTGCTGGGCGTGAGCATTTAATAAGAATTTTACTCGATTCCGCCTCGCAAAGTCACTTCATTACTAGGGAATGTTGTGAACTTTTACGTTTACGTCAAAACAATACACGCTCTACGACTGTAAGAGGTTTTGGAGGCACAGAGAGGACGTCGTTCGGGACAGTAAATTTACGTATATTTTCACGCTTTAATAAAAATATCCGATTTGATATTGACTCGTTAGTAGTTGATCAAATTACGGACAAATTACCTTCCACTTTTGTTGGTATTAAGGCCCTACCTTACTCGAATAAACTTCAGTTCGCTGATGATAGTTTCGCTATTCCAAGTAAAATTGATATTTTAATTGGAGCATCACTGTTTCCGCATTTACTTTTGCCTGACGTGGTTCCTGGTGGCCCGTCAGTGCCCGCTGCTGTCAATACGGTGTTAGGCTACGTACTCATGGGGGTCGAACCTACACTCAGTAACCGCCCAGCATGTGTCACATCGTGCTGCGCCATAGTCCCTTCGCCTATGGATAACAATTTGATTTCCCGGTTCTGGGAACTTGAAGAAGTTCCTGGCCCGCCCGTTCAGCATCCTGCTGATGCTGAATGTGAATATTTTTATCATTCAACTACGCAACGGGACCCAGTTACTGGTCGCTATACCGTGGGTCTACCGTTTGATGAGGATGTGTTCACACTGGGTGACTCATTCAATATCGCTCGTAGACGTTTTTTATGCTTAGAGAGGAAGCTTGAAGCTTCACCTGAGCTACGCGCCGCTTATGACGAAGTTTTAAATGATTACCTTTCTAAAGGTTATATCTCGCCCGTCTCAGTTCTCCCGCATGAAACTGCAGATGTGTACCCTACTTATATAATCCCACATCATGGGGTTCTCCGCCCAGACAAGTCTTCGTCTAGGTTGCGTCCCGTGCTGGATGGCAGCTGCAAAACATCGTCCGGTGTTTCGTTAAATGATTTGCTGCACAGTGGGCCCAACCTACAGGGTAATTTATTCAAAATTATTTTAAATTTTCGTCTACACTCTGTAGCGATGACCGCTGATTGTAAACAAATGTTTTTACAAATTATGATTCGCGAATCTGATCGACGTTCTCAGAGAATTCTTTATCGTTTTAATCCTAAAGACCACCCTCCGTGGTCCCAATGGCCCCCCTGGCTAACGTTACATCCGTCGCAGTGGCCTATTACTGAAGGTACGGAACCACTCACGTTGGACGAGATACCTGAACAAAAGATACTCGTTCACGCTGTTTTAATTCCCGCTAACGCTTCTTATGTTTATGATACTCTTTGCCGCCTTTCGCCATGGAGTAAAATACTCCGTACGATTGTTTACATTTATAGACTCGCTAATTTGTTACCACGTCGCGATTCCGTACATATAACCGCAGCTGATTTGAGTTTTGCAGAAAACAAATTGCTGAAACTCATCCAAAATAAACGTTTCAATAAAGAAATTTTAAATTTAAAACTGAACACGCAGGTTTCATCATCTCTTAATAAATTAAGACGATTTAAAAGGATTAATTTCAACAAAAGCGTCGCGGGGGTTCCAAAACGCGACGGACCCATTTTAGCGGCAAATCAACAAGAAGTGTCAACGTCAAATTGACAAGTCAGATGTCACTTCGTTACACGCGCATTCCGTTAGGCGCACAGATAATAAACGGGACAGAACATCCTGTTTAATAAATACTGTACTGTTTGTTAACTTTATTTGAATAAAATGCGGATACCAAACTATATCGAACTTTTATTTTAAATTTATAACAGATAGATACAGATACTATGGGTATACAGGGTGTCCGGTAATTAATGGATAACCTTAAAATGGGTCATGGTAAAACTAATGGCCATTCAGAAAAAAAATACAAATAAAAAAAAAATACAGTTGGTACCAAAGATATTATTTTTTTAATAATAATCGGTGTTTTTTGTTACCATATTTCACATTTTTATACACCACGGCCACAAATTAAGGAATTCTATCGGTTTTTTTTTGTTATAGTAATTTACGTTAACTAAGCTGATAGATAGGCAATAAATAGTATGACTATTATTACACGGTTTTTTTTTAAAACAATTTGAATGTTTGTTCTGGGGAAAATTTGTGAAAAATATTCAATTTGACAAAGTTTGAGCAACCGTAACTTTAAAAAAAAGTATCCAGACACAAGTGACCAATTATTTTAAAATATTATGTGCTTCAAGCCAATTTCAAAATGGTATCATTCATTATTGTATCTAATGTAAATTCTGAATTATTGCTATTAGTGTAGAAAATGTGTGAATTTTGGATAAACAACAAAATTTGCAATATTGGAATATTTATTTACATTGAATGTACCTGACCATTCGGGGTTAATAAAAACATTAATAGACGTAAGTAATGAATAGTAATAATTAAATAAAGTCTCTTTAAAACCAGAAATATTTTAACAAATACAAATTGGCTTTGCAATAAATGTCGTGTGTGTAAGTCGTGTGACCGCCATACTAGCTACCTGCGCGCACCCTGCACCACCCGTCTTTTGTTCATGTTAGACAAAGAGGATATGAGTTGGATGAGTGCGAGCGAGATAGTAAATGTAAAAAAACCGGTAGGGGACTAACAGAACTTACAGGAACAGGGACTTAGACTTAGTGCGTCACTCGACTTGCTCGACTTCGCATGTGTTTATTTCGTTTCCGGTTGCAATTGTTGCTAGTTACTGTGAATCAGTGTTAAAACGACGACCTGGCTATTTTACTGGACTATTCGTTTTGTTTACCGATTTGGACTTGTTTTGTGTGGTGATATTTGCGACGACTTGGCTTGTAACTGGATTGTTTATTTTGTGAATCAACATGCCACGTGTTGAGTATACGCCACAAGAATATGCAAACATGCATTTTATTTATGGGGAATGCAGAGGCAATGGAAACGCAGCCGCAGCTCTTTATAGGGAAAGATACCCTAATGCGCGTCATCCAGATTACCGCGTATTTATAAGAGTCCACGGTTGTTACTCAGAAGGAAGAATCCCTGGTACTGGTGTTGGTGGTACTAGTGGTGGAAGAAGCGCTCGTGCTGATGTAGAAGACGTGGTACTTGAGGAAATTGCGCAAGATCCTTCAATTTCTACGCGATCAATAGCTCAACGCACGGGTATAGGGAAATCGACTGTGCATGATATCTTAAAAAAGAACAAATTTCACCCGTTCCACGTTACGCGCGTGCAGACCCTTCAACCAAGAGATTATAATGCAAGATTGCGTTTCTGCCGAAAAATGCTGGGGAAGATGGAAGCAGACCCGCAGTTTTTTAATAAAATTCTATGGAGTGATGAATCAACATTGAAAAGAGATGGCTACATGAATTTACACAATCTCCATAGCTGGCAACTAACGAACCCTCGTGCTATGCGTGAAGACAGGTCACAGTACCAATTTAAAATAAATTATTGGACTGGAATATTAAACGGAAAAATAATAGGCCCATTTGAATTACCGGGGAACCTAACTGGCCAAAGTTATTTAGAATTCCTTGAAAATGATCTTCCAAACTTATTGCAAGAGGTGCCCGAGGTGGAGAGAGAATCATATTGGTTGCAAAATGACGGCTGTCCTGCGCATTATGCTGTATCTGTTCGTGCATACTTAAATAGAACATACCCAAACAGATGGATTGGCCGCCTGGGGCCAATTTTGTGGCCCCCACGTTCACCAGATCTAAATCCACTTGATTTTTTTTACTGGGGCTGTCTTAAGGAAGAAGTTTACGCAAAGCCGATCCGTTCCTTGGAAGATTTACGTAGCCGTGTCCGGGCAGCCGCATCGAAAATAAGCGATCGACGCTATACGCGACTGCTCAGGAGAGCATTCACTCGTAGATGTAGAGCCTGTATCAGAGTGGGTGGCAGACAATTTGAACATTTATTGTAATTAATAACGAATACAGTTTTACTAATGTCAAATGTTGTTTTTTATTAAACTCCAATGGTCAGGTACATTCAATGTAAATAAATATTCCAATATTGCAAATTTTGATGTTTATCCAAAATTCACACCTTTTCTACACAAATAGCCATAATTCAGAATTTACATTAGATACAATAATGAATGATACCATTTTGAAATTGGCTTGAAGCACATAATATTTTAAAATAATTGGTCACTTGTGTCTGGATACTTTTTTTTTAAGTTACGGTTGCTCAAACTTTGTCAAATTGAATATTTTTCACAAATTTTCCCCAGAACAAACATTCAAGTTGTTTAAAAAAAAAACCGTGTAATAGTAGTCATACTATTTATTACCTATCTATCAGATCAGTTAACGTAAATTACTATAACAAAAAAACCGATAGAATTCCTTAATTTGTGGCCGTGGTGTATAAAAATGTGAAATAAGGTAACAAAAAACACCGCTTATTATTAAAAAAATCATATCTTTGGTACCAACTGTATTTTTTTTTTATTTGTATTTTTTTTCTGAATGGTCATTAGTTTTACCATTACCCATTTTAAGGTTATCCATTAATTATCGGACACCCTGTATATCTTCGCTCCGAAGTTCCGATCGTGAAAGAGACCGCTCCGCCTGTGCCTCGCCGTTTTAACACTTCTGTTGGCCCCACTTCCGCAACGTCAGTGTAGCGCTGTCGACTATAGAGGGCATTGCCGTTTGAGTGTTGCCAACACGGCCATGCTGCACGGTGCCTGCCCCAGGCACCCCTCATGTCTGGATAGGTCTCTGAAAACGCAATAGGTACATTTTAGGACACACAGATATATGTTTCTTCGGGCACCTGAGCAAAGTGACCAGTACTACACATATTACATCTATCTATGCATTGCAATGCCATCACCTGTACCTAAAGGGTCTATGCCACACTTAGGAGACCAGGATTATGACTGACAGACCACTTGCACCCGAAGAGCATTTCACTCACTCAAGCGTACCAAGTTGATCTACACCTCAAAGCGAAACAAAGCAATACATTTTATCGTACATAATGTGTAATACCACTAATAATGAAGTGTACAATATTGATCTATAAAGATCAACATATTATGACGGGAAAATATTCATATGATATATGGGCTTTAGGAATAAAACTGATAATTGTAAAGGTGATTTAAATATTGTGTATCTAGCTTTATGTATTAATATTTAATAAACGAAACAAAAGATAAAAATAGTATACCTATATCACTAATAAATAACACAAATATGGGTACCTTGCCAATACGGTTTTGATGACTTTATATTTTATTCAGTATTCCAATCATCAATATTTATCCATGGTTTCATATTTTCCACTACAGCTACTCCATTATACATTTTAGAGCTTCTTTGACTACCCCTTAGATCTGCTATTTCGTATCTATCATTATCTAGTACCTTCTTGATTTGAAATGGACCTTTGAAAACTGGTAATAGTTTTCGGCTTTGACCATCATTGCTTTGACTTTGTATTTTGACCAATACCAGATCTCCTTCTTCGTATTGTGTTGCCTTGGTTCGAGATTTGTCGAATCTTTTCTTTTGATACTCTGCACTAGCCTTCATATTTTCGTCTACTCTTTCACGTAACTTTGACACGTCTACCAATGCTTCGCTATCAAGATCTGGAGCGAGACTATCACTGTCCGTACGTAGTCTGTAGCCGAACATTACTTCACTTGGAACGGCTTGAATAGTTTTATGAACTGTACTATTGAGTCCCTGCTGTAATGCTTTAATACACTGATCCCACCTATCATCTGTGCTATCAGCACCCATTGTTTTTAAGGCTTCTAATATTGTTTTATTAAAGCGTTCTACCTGCCCGTTAGCCCGAGGTACGCCTGTCGCTACTGTATGTAACCTAATATTTCTGTTTGCACAATATTGAGTAAATTTGCTTGAAGTGAAACAAGAGCCCGCGTCACTAATTATTCTTTTAGGGTTTCCAAATGTCTTAGTTAAGCATTCTAATTCTTTAATTACGCCGGCCGTATTCGTTTTGCGTACTGGGGATATAAATACAAACTTTTTGAAGGAATCTACAATTATTAATAAGTATTTATTTTTGTTTTTAGTTGTTACGAATGGTCCTAAATGATCAATATGTAAGGTGTGAAAAGGTTCTGCATATTTTGGAAGAGGGTACAGATCCCTCTTTTGGACCTCCCTTATTTTTAAAATATATACAATTCAAACAATTTTTGATATACTTCTTCACCATATTACGCATCCGTGGAAACCAATATCGTGTACATATACGCTCAACACATTTGTCAACGGAAAAATGACCTAAATCATCGTGGTTACATTTTATAATTTGCCAAATACATTTTTTTGGAACGACCCACCTACGTCCTACACTTGTTCTCCTGTAAACCTTTCCACCTAAAAGTTCATAGTTGTTAAAAATATCTTTATTTTGGTCGGCCTCTCCTGATTCTAAAATGTTTCGAATATTAACTATCTCAAGGTCTTGTACTTGTACAGCTAACAACCAATCTGCCTCTGTAATTGACATAATTATTTCAGATTCCAATTTTTCTCCGGATGGCACAGGATTGCGGCTTAAGGCATCCACATGTTGCATCCGGGAACCTTCTCTGTGTATTATATCAAAGGAAAATTCTTGAGTGGACAAAACCCAACGAGCTATTCGTGGGATAATGTCTTTCTTTGTTAACGCGTATCTAACCGCACTACAATCAGTAATTATTTTAAACTGTATACCTAACAGATATAACCGGAATTTTTGAAGAGAACATACAATAGCTAATAGCTCCAATTCAAACGAATGATATTTTTTTTCATCGTCCTTAGTTTGCCTACTATAATAATGCACGACCTTTTCGCTTCCGTCTTCTATCTGAGTCAGTATTCCAGCAATACCATCCCTACTTGCGTCTGTATACAAGATTTTATCCTTGTTTGGATCAAAAATAGCTAAAATGCTTTGAGACGTTAATTTATCCCTTAAAATATGAAATGCTCGATTTTGTACGTCATCCCACACCCAAACGGCATCTTTCTTCAACAATTTTGTGAGGGGAGCTGATAAAATTGCACAGTTTCGTATAAATTTGCGAAAATAACTAATTGAACCTAAAAATTGTCGAAGTTGATGTACCGTTTTGGGTATTGGGAAGCACCGAACAGCTTCTAATTTTGAATCATTAGGCATAACGTAACCTGGTTTAATTTTATAACCTAGGAATTCGATTTCCTCTTTAAAGAAATGACACTTTTTTAGGTTTAATGTTAAACCATTCGTCCTGAATATTTTCAATACCTGTTCCAATAACAATGTTTTCTGATATTGTTTCAGTAACTAAATAAACGTCATCTAAATAAACAATAACGTTGCCAAATCTCAAGTTTCCCAGTACTTTATTCATCATTTGTTGGAAACAAGATGGGGCATTTGCCAAACCGAATGGCATTCTCAAAAATTCATAATGCCCGTCTTCTGTTATGAAAGCCGTTTTATTTATAGAGTCCTTATGTAAACAAATCTGATAATAACCACTTTTTAAGTCTAGACTAGTGAAACACTTGTGTCCCTGAAGCCTGTCTATCAAGTCCTCAATACGTGGCATAGGGTATTTATCTTTGATAGTTATTTTATTTAGCGCCCTATAGTCAATGCAGAGCCTTTTTTCACCATTTTTCTTATCTACTAATAAGGCTGGACTGGCATAAGGAGAATTACTATCGCGAATAATTTGATTTTCTAGTAAATCTTTTACTATCTCTCTAATTGTCTGCCTGTGCGGATACGAAGTCCTAAAGGGTCTGCATTGTACCGGTTGAGAACTTGATAAGCTAATTGTCATTTCGTGGCTACTAACCTTTCCAAGATCTTTAATACTAAAAGCAACACAATCACTATACTGATTAAACATAGTCAATAACTCACTTTGATGTGTACTTGTATCCAGATCTATCGCAGCTATATTACTACAAAATTCCTTAAGTTCGCTCGCGTATTGAAATTTAAGTTTGTCGCCTACACGAGAATACACTAAATCAGATCGCTCAGTAACATTTCTTCCAATTAGAATGTCGCACCCTACCATATCATCCAAGACATACATATCTACCTCACGCAAAAAGATAGAATCCAAAGTAAGACTTATTGTAATCTTTTTAGTTACATATTTATAATTATCTTTCGAAAATCCTTGCAAAACAACTGGTGAGGGTAGTTCGATATACGACAGTGAAAGTTTATTTGCTAAATTTTCTGACATTAATGAACAACTACTGCCAGTGTCAATAAATGCCTCGTAACATTTTTTTGATATATAAACATTTTTAATAAATTTATTTCGTGGATTTGTAGAAACAAATTTAGTTTCTTGTTGTTCAGGTTTTACCAACGATTTTGTTGAATTTTTCTTATGGTGTCAAACAGATTCTACGTGCCCCCTCTTCCCACAGAATTCACATTTATTTGCCTCGCATTGGTTTCGTTTGTGGTTACCCCCGCAATTGTAACATTTAATTATTTTACGACTACCATCTTGGCTAACATTGGAAGACTGAGTTTGATTTATTACGGTTGAATTCGTGGGAGCGGGAGTTCGATTTACAGATGTTGAAGGAGTAACTGACTTAGCTTGAACATCACGTGAACTACTACTTTCCTGTTTTACAGCTTTCTTGTAGACACGACTATGTAAATAGCTAGCTAAATCGTCACTTGATTTAAAATTACTAGCCTCTATAGATGCGCCAATATTATTATCTCCAATGTTTCCTACTATAATTGAAATAATATCTTGTTCCGAAAAATTCAAACATAAACGATCAATCTTGCATTTCTGCTCAAAATAAAATTCATACAGGGATTGGTTATCAACGGGGTTTTTTTCAATGATTTCTTTTAAAAGGTCAAACATATTTCTACGTATTTGGAAACTATTCGACAATTTTAACCTCCAGTCGTCCCATTTCCACGTAGGCCACTGCTTTTCTGTACGTAATAATGAATCGTACCATACTTTCGCAGATCCTTTTAGTTTATTTAAAGCTTGATAGCGAATCATTGTATCAGGCCATGAAAAAGTGCTTGCATAAGAACGAATAATGCTCAGCCAGGTATCTATATCGTCTTTTAATGGGTCAAAATCAGGTATAAAATTGTTCAAAGCAATAGAATTTGAATTACTCACAGTTTCGATATCTTTACGTGATACTCCGTCTTGGTGACGTGGATGGTGTCCTTCCACTGGAGCTTGATGAAGAGGAGGTGGAACGAGCTCGCTTTCGCCTTGAATGCTTACCAACTCGCTTGCCCATGGCGTGGTTTTCTTGTCACTTCTGATGTTAACTTTATTTGAAAAAAATGCGGATACCAAACTATAACGAACTTTTATTTTAAATTTATAACAGATAGATACAGATACTATGGGTATATATCTTCGCTCCGAAGTTCCGATCGTGAAAGAGACCGCTCCGCCTGTGCCTCGCCGTTTTAACACTTCTGTTGGCCCCACTTCCGCAACGTCAGTGTAGCGCTGTCGACTATAGAGGGCGTTGCCGTTTGAGTGTTGCCAACATGTTAATTACACGATATAAAAAGAAACACAATAAAAAAGTAACAGATGATAAAGTAGGTTAAAACAATACAGTTCGACGAACAAAAGGTTACAGTTCGTATAGAGGCCTAAGCCACCCAAATACAAAGTGTATCTTTCGCTATTTAGCTAGTCAATACAGCTATGTGAATATACAGCAGCGCTGTACCAGGTAAACCGACAGTTTTGTCGGGAGCAGAGGCTCTGTAATAAGTCTAATCCGAAGATAGACTGACTTGCTCACTGAGTGCCAGCTCTTTTATAGGACAATGTCTCGCCTTAATATCCACGACAACTCTGTCCGATGGTGCGCGGAAGTACGTCACGTGTTTACTTAATACAAAACGCTAAAGTATGCTTAATCTAATAAGACTTACATTATTAAGTAATCAAATATTACAAGAATAATTGTCATAAATAAACAACGGTGAATTTTGGAACGCTAATAATTTTAAAATTAAAGTAACAAGTCATTTGTGGTTTTGAACAAAAGTATTGGTTACAATTATCGAAATAAGTAGCCAAAAATCAATTAGTGCGTACACCAAGTACTCAATAAATTATGCTCTGATTTATAAGACAATGGTACCGATTCCCTTGTTCACAAACTAAACTAAATTTAAGTTCAGTGCATCTCTTTCTTTGTATTTCATTAAGAAAAGGACAAAAGAAATTTTTTAGTTTAGTCCTTTCAAATTAATCAGCGCCTGTCACTACTCCATACAAGTTTAGACGTGATTAAAAACTTGCCTACTAAAATTACGTCAATTTACGTCAAGCGTTGATTAATTTGACAGGACTAAACTAAAATTTATCTTCTGTCCTTTCCTTAATGAAATAGAAAGAAAAAGATGCACTGAACTTAAATTTAGTTTAGTTTGTGAACAAGGGAATCGGCACCAATATCTGATAGAAACATCACCTAAATGAATGATAATAAGAACAATTCACAACAAAATATGCGGACTACCCACAATTTGTAATTGTTAACAAACTCCGACAAATATATGAAATTACTTTTAGAAAAAAAAAAGATGCTAAAAACGTCATAATGTTGACTAATTGTTTTCTGCATTTTTAATTATTGTCTTAATCTGCGTTTGCTATTTAATTTTCAAACATGTAAACAAATTAGTTCAAAAATAATAATCTTGATACCTACACGTAAAGCTAAATAGATATTCAAGTTTTTATAAAATAAAGGACTATGGGCGGAATCGTCCCCACTCATCAACAAAACTGAAATGAAACTCAATTGACATATCTTGGCAAGATGAAATATTTTTAGTATGGGGACGTTGCCCAAATGCATTGGGTTCTCGTAGTAACCAACCTTTATACAGATATTCCGTTTCAGTATTAGCGACAAGTAATTGTAAAACACCTACCCATTTATCTATTCATTAGTGCACAATGGCGGCGCATGCACACAAAGATAAGTTCTTAGAAAATACCCCCACCCTCGTACCTGCGCTCACGACCCTATTTGCAGGCAGGTAAGGTAGTCGCCCAAACGTTTGTCACAGTCAGTTCGCTGCAGTGTTCACGTATTTATTTATCTCTGTGTTATCGGTTTTTACTTTATAACTACGACCCCTGCTTGTTTACTGGACTATTTGATAGCTTTTCGACGGCCCCTGGCACGACAAAGGACTTGTGATAACTGGATCGGATACTGTGTATTATGGAAACTGGAAGGCGGTGTATAATGTGTCTGCGATCTGTCTTGCGGCAAAGGCGGTACGTTTTGCAAGAGGCGTTAATTGAAAATGAACCTGAATTAGTCCACTATATTTCACAACATGCACTAATACAGGTAAGAATAACATCTTAACTAATATGTAAACTATGTATCTAATTCTTAATAATATGTGTGTTTTCACTACAAAATATTTATATGTAGACCTTCCTGTAGCACACCTTCATTTTTTTTATATTTGTTTCATATTAGATGGCCATTTGGCAATGGCAAGGACATTAATAAATACTTACACCAATTATCTCGACCCAAACTAAACCGAGTATATACTATGAGTTCTACGTAACGAAACACTTATATAAATACATATTTTTATATATTTTATAAACACGACGTAACGCGGAAAACACGACATATTCATTATACATATACTTGTGCCCTACGAGATTTGACCACGCGAAAAGGTTCTGATCTGATACTCATCGAGTTTTTTATGTTTTAGGTTTTATTCAATAACATTATGGCAGTGTGCAATAGATGCTGGGAAAGAGCTACCAATGCTGCGCGACAAGATCGCATCGGAAATGCAGACGATGACGTCCCAGGTCTAGAAATTCAAAGAAACGCAGATGATGTTAATGCACAAAACGTCGTTGTGGAAGATCATGGCGTTGATGACCAAGATCAAGTGTTAAACGACGAAGCAAATCAAGAACAGGACTTTTACGTTCGAGATTATGTGAGGGCATCAAATTCTTCTCGCAGCTGCTGTTACAGACAGTGCACAAACGAAAGCCTAAGGCGAATCCCAACTTCAATGAAAGTGTATTTGGTATGTAACTATCGCCTGTATATTCCACCGAGTGCACGATTATGCCAAGATCATGCAAGAAATACTAACATCGACGAAATATTAGACAACATCAACGTTACGAATTATTTCAATTCTTATCATATTTTGCACTGTAATATATCGATGATGTTAAAATAACTTTCCAAGTGTAAATTAAAATATACGTTAATTAATAATTACAAATTGTTTTTTTTTTATTGAAATATCCCACTGATTTATGTAAAAAAAAGGGTTTTAATCAAATAGTGGATACTTTAGGAACACATTGGCATCAGTTTCATGTGTGTTGGTAGGTGGGGACGGAGCCCATACATTGTTGCCCATAGTCCTTTGTTATTAGGATTTGAATACACTATAGATAGACTTATTTCTCCGACATAAGATATATTTTAAGTGTTGATTCTTCACAGCTTGTTCATTATTAGCTTCGGAAAATGTCGCTGACGGTGTATGCCCAAGGTAGTTCTAGCATTTTGAAATCAATCGATTAACGGAGTAAATATGAAAAAATATTTGAGGTGGTAGTAAACGCAGAATTCAAGGATCAGATAACACTTTGTTTAATTATAAAAGTGATTATGTAGAATTCTTTTGAGGGTTAGGTATATTATTTTAAGATATTTAGAATTAGCTTGTGAGCTTTTTATTAAAGGGACATACTCACAGGGATGAGACCTGAGACAAAACCTTATTATTTAGGTTTGGTTAAACTGAAATGACCGGATTTATAAAACAACACTATAAAAGAAAAATAAACTACACAATTCGAGGAATTTAATTGTGAAATAAATGAAAATTAACCGCTGGAGTCTTAGGCCTAGTGTTAGGGGACTCACGTGCAGCGGGTGAGGCCATAACATCACTTGGTTCATAGACCAATGAAAACATTATAAATTTTCCTCTTATCGCTTTTGACACTAGTACTTCGAGATGACGTACAGTTCGGCATGGTCGTAAAAGGTTATTTTCAAATTCTAAGTATTTTTGTCCATTTCAATTGAACTGAACGTTCAAACGATATATTGACAAGATTAGATTTATTATGATTTATTGGATAATTATTTTGGAAGATTAAGAAAAAGGTATTGTGAATACTGATGTAATAACACGATGTAACAATTGGAATGGGCATTTACCATTTTTTTGTAGTTATGGTCTCAAATTATTTCCTTTATCAAGCTCACCTCATTAAGCTACGATACTGAGCAGATTATCACATAGAAAATTAAATTAAATTGGATTACAGCGATTACCGATAAAGCAACCCAAAACTTTCATTTTCAATGGCCTGACCATTTCATGAAAAATAAATAAAATAAAAACAACAGAAAATAATGATGCTGTTAGTGTCACACTATTGATTCGGTTAAACATATTAAGATGATAGCTGAATGTCATTCTGTGCTAATTGACGTTACAAACATTTACAAACTGTTGAGTCGGTGAAGCTG
The DNA here is from genome assembly GCA_932294355.1 of Aporophyla lueneburgensis. Taxonomy (NCBI): domain Eukaryota; kingdom Metazoa; phylum Arthropoda; class Insecta; order Lepidoptera; family Noctuidae; genus Aporophyla; species Aporophyla lueneburgensis. The sequence continues at coordinate 26,605,103 of OW028735.1, forward strand.
TACGAATATATTTTGGTTGACTGTACAAGTACTTTAAAAACGATGTTATTTGAGAGATATTTAAATGCCATTCAAATGTTCATGGTAATTTAAAATTACTTGTTTAGGTTCTGATGTTTATAAATTGTTTCGGAGATAATTTTACGAAGAAAACAACACATAGTTAGTAGTAGTTTAACGTCCTGAAAATTCAATTTATACTTCGGTATGATCCTCCATTTTCTCTTCAATCGGTCTTTCGTTGCTGGGGACCGTGGTCACTGGACCCATTTAAGCGGACAGTCAGTTCAGTCAGTCAGAGACAGCTCCGTTGAATCTGTGAGGAAGTAGCTAACACCACCTACTGAAATTAATTTGAGGATGTGGCTTCTTTTACTTGGATTAATTCTTTATTTTTTACAAAGTAGTGAGCATCACATAGTACAGAAAATAAATAGCTTTTCTCAAGATTAATCTCTGTGAAATAATTGTTTTTACTTTGGTTTGATAAGTATTAGTTACAGTTATTACTTCCAAAGTGAAGTGGAAATGTTGTGGTCGGAGTGGCCATGTCAAAAATTTGTGGAAATGTTAATAGTAAATGTTTATTGAACACGGTTTTCGGTAATATTGTCAGATTGACCGAGCGATGAATTATTCGAATCATTTTCATGATCACTGGCTACTGTTTTGATACAACAGTTAATTTTTAATTTCAATAGTTAAAAGTTAATCAATAGGAATGGCTTTTTCAATTATTTCTATAATGATTGTTTTGTAAACTAAATTAAACCGATAAACGATTCATTATTTGTCAAAATTGTTAAAGTACTTAACCTGTTTCTATTACATTAAGGTGGTAATTAAAAAAAAACAAAAGGTTTCGATACATAGGTAGAAAAGTTTTATTACGCTTAGAGAACCTGAAATGATAATCAAATGAAAAATAAAAAAAAAGCAAAGATTCGCTGGGCGATCGTTTACTTAGTGCTTGTCTTTCTCACCAGCAGCGGGTGAATGGGACTTGCATGACGAAGTAACCGATAAAATTTGTTTCCGCTGGTCGGTCATTTGCTTGGTGCAAGTCTACACCACTAGCAGCGGGTGGAGGGGACTTGGCATGTCTAGGCACTTGGCAAAACAAAAGGAGAAAAAACAAAAGGTAAATAAACAAAAGGAGAAAAAAACATAAGGGAAAAAAAGAACAATTGTAGAAAAGAAAAGAATCTAATGTACTTCGAGAGCGAAGTACTTGTCAGTATGACAGTGATATATGTAATTATTATGTGCCTAATATTGAATTATGGAATTAGTAAATGATTTTTATTATAAACTTATTTTTGTAAAACTTAAACACTGATTTGACTCAAGCTGTCAGTTTTTTTTAATCATACTTGTTTGTTAACGGGTATAAAAGGCCAGAGCCGCAGTGAAACAGTCACATATCCCAGATCAGTTCGACTCTGTCGCCGACACAACGGCCGCGATCGACTCTCTCACGGAGCACGTACAATCGATCGTGAACGAAAGTTCACGGGAGGTTCCAGATACGGGTGACCGTAAATGGAAGCTCCCCGACGATGTACGTGATCTGCTGACAGAGAAGAACGCGGCCGTTCGTGCCTACAGCAACTTTCCCTGTGACGCTAACAAAGCTCACATGCGTTACTTACAGCGTGCTGTAAGGACACGTGTGACTGAGCTGCGTGACGCTAACTGGGACAAGATGGTGGGCGAACTAGAGCCGACTCATCTCGCATTCTGGGAACTTCAGAGGAAACTGAAATCCTCTGAGTTTTCCACTATGCCCCCCCTGACCCGCCCCGATGCGACCATTGCATTCGAGGATATCGACAGGGCTGAATGCCTAGCCGATAGCCTCGAAGCCCAATGCACACCCAGTTCGCAGCCAGTAGACCAAGCGTTTGTCGATAAGGTAAACGCGGAAGTCGAACGCAAAGCCTCACTCCCGCCCGTTGAAGACCCTGATGATCCCCAGCCCCCTGTCACACCTGACGAGGAGCACGAGATCATCAAGGGTCTGAAATCTCGTAAAGCCCCCGGATCAGACGGCATCACCAACTGAGTGATCAGGCTGTTCCCCGCGCACCTGATTATGCTCATGTGTACCATCTTCAATGGTGCCTTGAGTAATAACATTTTCCCCCAAGCGTGGAAGGAAGCCACCGTTATTGGCATCCCTAAGCCCGGTAAGCCCAAAACCGAGCCCACGAGCTATCGCCCCATTAGTTTGCTCAAAGTTCTCGGCAAAATCTATGAGAGACTTATTTATAAGCGACTCAGAGATTATGCCGAAACCAAGAGCCTCATTCCCAACGAGCAGTTTGGTTTTCGAACCCAAAACTCGTGTGTCCATCAGGTACACCGTATCGTCGAACATATCAATGCTGGTTTTCAGCGTGGTATGTTCACGGGCGCTGTATACTTCGATATAGCGAAAGCGTTCGACAAAGTCTGGCACAACGGCTTATTATATAAGCTGTACCAACTCGGAGTGCCAGACCGTCTCGTGCTCATCTTACGAGACTTTCTTGCGAACCGTATCTTTCGCTATCGCATCGAAGGGGCACTTTCCTCCCCTCACCCGATCCGTGCAGGAGTCCCTCAAGGCTCTGTACTAGCCCCCCTCATTTTCACGCTGTTCACTAGCGATATCCCCAGAAGCAAGAAGGCAAGGTTAGCTCTGTTCGCAGACGACACTGCCATCTTTTTCTCGGGATTTAGTGACACAGCGCTGGTTCGCTACCTCCAAACCGCAGTCGACGAGCTCGGCGAATGGTTCAGGAAGTGGCGAATCGAAGTCAATCCCGATAAAAGTCAGGCGGTCTTTTACACCCGACCTCGACGTAATCACCCCCCTCCCCGACCCATCTCAATGTTCGGCAAGCAGATCCCTTGGGCGAAGCAAGCCAAATATCTAGGTGTCATCCTCGACGAACACCTCACCTTTTCTGAGCACATAAAGCAGGCTCGCTTGCGGGCCGCTTTCGCTCTGGGTAGGCTCCATTGCGTCCTGAACAAGCGGAGTAAATTGTCTCTTCTGTGTAAGAAGCGGCTTTACACCGCTTGTATCAGGCCGATTATGACATACGCAAGCCCAGTCTGGGCACATGCTAAGCCCCTATTCATCCATAGGATGCAGACTCTCCAGAACCGTTTTCTCCGTCAAGCCACAGGCTCGCCTTGGTTTGTTCGGAATATCAATCCTCATTTAGACATGAAACTCCCGACTATCCATCAATTCATAAAACGCGCTTCGAAGCGTTTCTTCGATAGGGCCGTAGCCCACCGCAACCCTCTGGTTGTGGCGGCAGCTACTTACACCCCCTCCCGTATTAGCAAAGTCCGCCGCTCGCGGCACGTTCTTACCGATCCTGATGATCCCACTACTCTCCTCCAGGAGAGTCGAAAAGAGACCAGTACAGCTAGACCAGCACACAGACACAAACCGTACCGACCTCGCCGCCGAGGTCCGTCGTCGCGACCCCGACTTAACAGTCCCTCCCGACCCTTGCAAGAGCCAGCCCGCGATGCTGAGCCGTTAGCTTTAAATTAGTCCCAAAATAATTTAACTCAGATCCAGCCAGTCCCTTGCTGCCCCCCCTATCAGCGATTGCCTAAGCCGAGGTTCGTACCCCCCTCGGGGTAACCCTTAGAGCTTTCGCTTTAGTTTTTAAGTATAATAAGCCCCGGCTGGAGGCCTAAAAAGGTAACTTTTTAGAACTCGCCGGTCCCCAATCCGTTTAAGTAGTAACAATCTTTTCAGGATTAACTACGAGATGCCCCACAAAAAAAAAAAAAAAAATTAAACAGTCACACGTCCGGTGACTATCGTGATCTAACCAGGCTCCTCTCAGCAAGAAACGTGTCCTTCCACACGTATTCCTTGCCCGAGGAGCGACTGACCAGGGTGGTGATTCGCAGGATCCCCTGCGAAATCGCCACCAGCGATATTAAGGCAGACCTCGGAAGGCAGAACGTGCCTGTCCTAGAGGTCCACAGGATGCACAGATCCAGGCAAGGCATTGCCTTTGATATGGTCCTGGTGGTGTGCCCTCCCACGGAGGGTCACCACCCCATTTTCAAGGTCAAGGCAGTCTGCAATCTGTCTGGCCTTATTATTGAAAAGCCCCGTAAGTCGGGCATCATTGGCCAGTGCCACAGATGCCAACTGTACGGGCACTCAGCATATAATTGCTTCGCCACTCCCAGGTGCGTCAAGTGCCTGGGAGATCACGGTACAGCCGACTGTACCCGGCCTAAAGATCGCACTCTTTGCACCGAGCCACCCAGTTGTGTGCTCTGCAAAGAGTCCGGTCATCCGGCAAATTACCGGGGCTGCCCGAAAGCCCCCAAGTCCTCTTCCCCTAAATTGGCACAACGTTTCGACGCTCGCCAGACTAGGGAATCCCCCTCGGCCAAACTCCCCGTGAGGCTGGCCCCACAGCGTCCCTCCCAATGGCCTCTCTTGAGTTCCCAGAAGGAATTTCCCGCACTGGCCTCTTCCAGGCCTAAGCCCGCTCCCATCCCTCCCTTAATGGACCCGTGTACCCGAGCCCCCGCGCCCCTCACGCCCCCCGGTTTTCCCGCGACCGCAACCCCCGCCCGCGCCGCGGCCCCCCCTCTGAACCTATGGCAGGACCAGTCCCAGTACAGAGGAAAGGTCAGGCTCCGCATGATGCGTTTAACGTCATCGCCGGGACCTATAACACCTATAGCACGTTCCTCTCCCCGCGTGTCGAACAGATGGCCCAGGAACTAGTTGCCGCCGGCGGTAACTTGTTCCGCATCCAATCAATATATGCTGCGTATCCCGAGATCACGCAAGCAATTCACGTCATGAACTCCCAACGCCCCCATTATGGATAGTCGAGGAATATTAACTAGACTGAAACCCCGTTCCCGAAAGCTAGGCTTCTTCAATGCCAACGGCATTCACGGCCAACGTGATGAGATCCCCACGTTCCTCGCGACCATCACGTAGACATTTTACTCATTCAAGAGTCGTTTCTAAAGCCTCATCATCGCGACCCGAAAATTGCAAACTATCGTTTAGTTCGCAACGACAGGTCACGTTGTCATAGAGGCGGCACCCTCATATACTATAGGAAGTCCCTGTACTGCATACATATGGATCCCCCCGAACTCTCCCGATTAGAAGTTTCGGCCTGTCGGTTAGCACTGACAGGTCACCAGCCGATCACTATTGTGTCGGTTTACCTTCCTCCCCAACATGAGTCAGAGGACCCTCAACTCCTCGCTAATGACCTTTCCGAACTCTTCGGCATGAGTGACTCCGTTATCATAGCGGGCGATCTCAACGCCAAACATCCCGCCTGGAATAGCACCAGGACCTCGACTAGAGGTAGGCAACTTTTCAACCTCTGTTCTACCATGAACTTTGATGTCATCGCCCCGATGACTCCCACTCACTTCCCCTTCGATACCGATCAGTTACCCGACGTTCTTGATATAGCACTCCTTAAGAATATCAACTTAAGGTTGGATTCTATAGAGGCTATTCACGAACTCGACTCTGATCATCGACCAGTAGTCATGAACCTGGCCCCCCGATTAGGTACCCGCGACCCCTCTCAACCCCCCGCCACTAAAGTGATCACTGACTGGAAGAAAGTAAGCGAACGCTTACAATCTAACACGTCACATCACTTAGACGCTATCCCAGATCAGTTTGACTCTGTCGCCGACACAACGGCCGCGATCGACTCTCTCACGGAGCACGTACAATCGATCGTGAACGAAAGTTCACGGGAGGTTCCAGATACGGTTGACCGTAAATGGAGGCTCCCCGACGATGTACGTGATCTGCTGACAGAGAAGAACGCGGCCGTTCATGCCTACAGCAACTTTCCCTGTGACGCTAACAAAGCTCACATGCGTTACTTACAGCGTGCTGTAAGGACACGTGTGACTGAGCTGCGTGATGCTAACTGGGGCAAGATGGTGGGCGAACTAGAGCCAACTCATCTCGCATTCTGGGAACTTCAGAGGAAACTCAAATCCTCTGAGTTTTCCACAATGCCCCCCCCCTGACCCGCCCCGATGCGACCATTGCATTCGAGGATATCGACAGGGCTGATTGCCTAGCCGATAGCCTCGAAGCCCAATGCACACCCAGTTCGCAGCCAGTAGACCAAGCGTTTGTCGATAAGGTAAACGCGGAAGTCGAACGCAAAGCCTCACTCCCGCCCGTGGAAGACCCTGATGATCCCCTGCCCCATGTCACACCTGACGAGGTGCACGAGATCATCAAGGGTCTGAAATCCCGTAAAGCCCCCGGATCAGACGGCATCACTAACAGAGTGATCAAGCTGTTCCCCGCTCACCTGATTATGCTCATGTGTACCATCTTCAATGGTGCCTTGAGTAATAACATTTTCCCCCAAGCGTGGAAGGAAGCCACCGTCATTGGCATCCCTAAGCCCGGTAAGCCCAAAACCGAGCCCACGAGCTATCGCCCCATTTAGTTTGCTCAAAGTTCTCGGCAAAATCTACGAGAGACTTATTTATAAGCGACTCAGAGATTATGCCGAAACCAAGGGCCTCATCCCCAACGGGCAGTTTGGTTTTCGAACCCAACACTCGTGTGTCCATCAGGTACACCGCATCGTTGAGCATATCAATGCTGGTTTTCAGCGTGGTATGTTCACGGGCGCTGTATTCTTCGATATAGCGAAAGCGTTCGACAAAGTCTGGCACAACGGCTTATTATATAAGCTGTATCAACTCGGAGTGCCAGACCGTCTCGTGCTCATCTTACGAGACTTTCTTGCGAACCGTACCTTTCGCTATCGCATCGAAGGGGCACTTTCCTCCCCTCACCCGATCCGTGCAGGAGTCCCTCAAGGCTCTGTACTAGCCCCCCTCATTTTCACGCTGTTCACTAGCGATATCCCCAGAAGTAAGAAAGCAAGGTTAGCTCTGTTCGCAGACGACACTGCCATCTTTTTCTCGGGATTCAGTGACACAGCGCTGGTTCGCTACCTCCAAACCGCAGTCGACGAGCTCGGCGAATGGTTCAGGAAGTGGCGAATCGAGGTCAATCCCGATAAAAGTCAGGCGGTCTTTTACACCCGACCGCGACGTAATCACCCCCCTCCCCGACCCATCTCAATGTTCGGCAAGCAGATCCCTTGGGCGAAGCAAGCCAAATATCTAGGTGTCATCCTCGACGAACACCTCACCTTTTCTGAGCACATAAAGCAGGCCCGCTCGCGGGCCGCTTTCGCTCTCGGTAGGCTCCATTGCTTCCTGAACAAGCGGAGTAAAATGTAGAAGACATTTAAGAAGCGACTTTACACCGCTTGTATCAGGCCCATTATGACATATGCAAGCCCAGTCTTTGCACATGCTAAGCCCCTATTCATCCATAGGATGCAGACTCTCCAGAACCGTTTTCTCCGTCAAGCCACAGGCTCGCCTTGGTTTGTTCGGAATATCAATCTTCATTTAGATATGAAGCTCCCGACTATCCATCAATATATGAAACGCGCTTCGAAGTGTTTCTTCGATAGGGCCGTAGCCCACCGCAACCCTCTGGTTGTGGCGGCAGCTACTTACACCCCCTCCCGTATTAGTAAAGTCCGCCGATCGCGGCACGTTCTATCCGATCCTGACGATCGCACTACTCTCCTCCAGGAGAGTCGAAAAGAGACCAGTACAGTGAGCAAATCACACAAACACAAATCGTACCGACCTCGCCGCCGAGGTCCGTCGTCGCGACCCCGACTTAACAGTCCCTCCCGACCCTTGCAAGAGCCAGCCCGCGATGCTGTGCCGTTAGCTTTAAATTAGTCCCTAAATTATTTAACCCAGATCCAGCCAGTCCCTTGCTGTCCCCCTACCAGTGATTGCCTAAGCCGAGGTTCGTACCCCCCTCGGGGTAACCCTTAGAGCTTTCGCTTTAGTTTTTAAGTATAATAAGCCCCGGCTGGAGGCCTAAAAAGGTAACTTTTTAGAACTCGCCGGGCCACAATCCGTTTAAGTAGTAAGAATCTTTTCAGATTAACTACGAGATGTCCTTTAAAAAAAAAAAAAAATGAAACAGTTGCTTGGCAGATGTTCAGTTGGCTAGTTCTAGTGCTGTCGTTGTGTGGAAGGATCGTCCAGAGGTCACGTAAGTTAAGTAATTGATATTATATCCTAATTATTTCCTATTATGACAATGTTGTTGTACTGTTTATAGTGTTGCCAATATTGCTAATGTTTTAAATCCTATAAATGGAATATTCATATTCTTTTCCTAGATAATATTGTTATATTTTGATTATATTGATATTATTCTGATTTCTCTTGGACAATGGTCCAAGAGATAGAATTAATGTATTTAAGATAATGATAATGTATGACAATGTAAGAAATGTGTTGATATAATACTTCAATACTGTTTCCATGGAGTTTCTTGTCGAAGGACAAGAAACTCCATGAAGACCTAGTTTTGGAACGGACGACTAGCTTTCTGATTAATTGCTGACAAGCGCAATTGAAATAAATGTCTATTCTTGTCTTTCTGTGCTTTACTTAATGAAACCCTTTCCTATACACAGTAAATAAGCCGTTACCATTCTGACATTCAAAGCTTGATAATTAGTACATATATATACACTTATAGTTATATACTGCTTAATATAACAAGTGCATTACGGACCAGCTACCTTCGCACCATATTAAGTGGGATAGTCTTGTGGACTTCCGCTCGCTTCCGCTCGCTGATTAAGCTGGAATATTCCAGGAGATATTGATATAGTGTTAGGCGCTCAACTGTTTCCGTATGTCTATTTGGGGAACAGGGCGGACTTAGGTTCACATGCGCCACCCGCATTATTGACCACATTAGGGTATGTCCTTATGGGTGATTTTCCGCATAGTAAAGATAAGTCAAAGGACATTGAGTAATTTTGGTCCAATCCCTCAACAACGTTGGATGTGATACCAAATGAACGGTTTTGGTGTACACTTTATTTTATACTATGACGCCTAAGTCAATATCCGACGCGAACTTGGTGTTTTGATACATTTAGTAAACAAAAAAGCATAAAAATTCTTAGCATCATAAACTATACAAAAGCTTTTTGTTCTATTATTTCTGTACCTGCGCGTACGTCGCGTCGGTATGCACACATTTCCCCCTCTCTCATACCCCTCACCCGCCCGCAATTTGTGCGGTCCGAACAAAGCAATGTGAAGTCAGTCCTTGCTCGCACCTTGTTTACGCTCCTTGTTTTTGTGTTACTATCGGCTTGTTTTGCGACTTTCTGACCCCGGCCCGTTTTATTTGACTTCGATATTGCTTACCTACATGTGACTATCGGACTTCTAATTGAACACGATTTTAGCAAACGCTCTTGGTGAATAGTGTAATGGCAGATAGCCGCTGTGTATTATGCCTGCGCTCGCGCGTAGTACGAACAAGAAGGCATATTTTGGGAGCAAATATTCCACAACGTCGACCTCAGTTTGCAGAATATGTACGACAAAACGCCTTGCTCGAGGTATGGGCTTATTTATATATTTTTAGATATTATATTAAAAATCTGTGTATTTTTTATATGTCATTGCTGTCATAAAACATAGAAACACACTCTTATTCAGTCAGGAGCAAATTGACTACTATGCCATATAGCAAATTGTCTTTATAACGAAAGAAAACACTATCCACTATGACTATGTTATGTTATAATAAGAATACTACGCTCTAACTACTATCCGTTTAAGCAAGCCTATTAAACAAAAACCACAGTGGGATAAATGTCATATTTCAGTAGCCTTTAACTATTGTCATATTGGCATATTTATTTTCAGGTTGTGTATAATAATACACAAAATGTATGCCATCGTTGCTGGCAAAGGATTAATGCTGCTTTTGCAGCAATGCAAAATGCAGAAGAAAACTTTGAAGAGCCTCCGGTGGAGGACGTGGAACCTGCGGTGGCTGACGTGGAACCTGCGGCGGAGAACATTTCTGTTGAACAAATGTTTTATTCCCCCGAATATATTAGAGCACCAAACACAGCAAATCATTGCATTTTCAACTATTGTCACAACATTGAACGAAAAAGAATACCCACCACAATAAATTATATGTTCTACGTACACAGCGTTTGTACATTCCGATTAGTGCAAGAGTCTGTCAAGAGCATTTGGAAGGTAACGTGTGGGATTCATTACTTGAGCACTGTAACGTGTCGCACGATTTTTCGGTTGACTTAATCTTAACTTAATCGAATTTGAATTGTTGGGATCGTTAAGTGTCAATGACATGGTCTTTTGGACTGGACTCACTACTGGGCAATTTGATGTGCTTTTACAAGAAACTCCTTCATTGACACCAGTGACTAATCATCCTCGTACTATAATTGGCGTATATTTATCGAAATTGCGTACAGGTGAGTCAAATGAAAGACTATCAAGCCTGTTTAATATGTCACGCAGAACCCTGGAAAGGAAACTAGCACTAGCCAGACAACATTTAACGGCCGATTTTGTAAGTACTCACTTAGGCATGGACAATATTTCGAGACAGAATATGTTGGATAGGAATTTGTTTTTACCGAGGAGTATTTTTGGTAATGACAACAACACATCAGCCATAGTCATTTGTGATGGAACATATGTCTACATTGAGAAAAGTAGCAACTTTCTTTTTCAAAAGTTAACATACAGTCACGACAAGTTTCAAAACTTGTTGAAACCCTTTTTAATTGTTTGCAGTGACGGTTACATAATAGATGTCCTTGGTCCATACGCCGCAACAACCAGTGATGCAACAATTATAACCAACTTGTGTGTAGACGAGACTCATGCATTTCATATGTTCTTTGAACCAAATGATGTATTCATTTTGGATCGAGGCTTCAGAGACTGTATCATGGACCTGGAATCGCTAGGATATGAAACCCATTTTCCTCCAACAAAGGATAGGAATGAAAGCCAATTGACGACAGAGCAGGCCAATAAATCTAGATTAGTGACTATCATTCGTTGGGTGGTGGAAGTGGTTAATGGCAAGTTTAAGAACCGATTCAAATTGTTACGGCAAGATTATTTTAATAGAGCGTTGCCTCACATGTTTGTTGATTTTAAAATTGCAGCTGCGCTTATTAATGCGTTTTATAAAGTAGCTACTGATAATAGACTTGCTCGTGACATTTTGAGCATAATAAACATAAAGATGAACTCTCCAAACCTTTTATATGAGTACGTAACATTAAAAAATCTTAATAGACAGCGAGTCGCGTTTGAAACAATGGAAGCAAATCTTCCCCAGTTGCAAGACTTTCCCGTATTAACCGTAGATGATTTGATTCTCATTTCTCTTGGCACTTATCAGCTTAAGCTTGCACGATTGTACGCTAGCGAACACTTGCGTCAAAGCGGTCTCTATACAATAGAAATATATCGGCAGAGTAACTTGCACGACTTGCAGCAATGTAATATTATGCAAACTAACGTATGGCTACTCAGGGGACGAGTACAATCTCGACACGTTAGATCAAAAACATATTACACTTACACATTAATTGACCGCGATCAAGTAGGCCGAGAAGCGATAATACATTATTATTGTACATGTCTTACGGGTAGACGCACTATAGGGAGCTGTGCGCATGTAATCTCTATAATATGGTACTTGGGACTGGGTAGACTGGAAGGATTTCATAGACCGGCACTACATTTAGATGAGATTATTGTTGAATAATTATTTAGTTATAATATTATATTAAGCTATTTTTGTAATTATTTTAAGAGATAACACTGATAATACAGAACTATTAATAAAGCTACAATATAACATTTGTTGTTTCTTTTTACTTTAAGTTATACCCATCTGCTTTGCTGGAAATACCGAACCCTAAAAATTATGTAATATATAAGTAATCTTGAAAATACCGACACTAACCACCAGGCGAAACTGTGATCAAATACTTGACCATTTTTATTAAAATATTTAAATAAAGTTAGGTTTTAAACGCCAAGCCGAAATTGAGCGCGATCATGGGATCGCGCTCAATTTCGGCTTGGCGCTATAGCATGAAATATTTTACTCTTCAAATCCTTTCATTTGGCATAGGTTGTAACACTGTTGGTATATTGGACCAGGGTCCATACATTTTTGCCCATGGTCCTTTACATAGCTCTTCTTTTACAGCATTAGCCCTTAATGATTTATTGCAAAAATTTTAGGAATTGGAAGAAGTTGAAAATAAACGTTTTTTATCTCCTGAGGAAACCGAATGTGAGAATATTTTTTCCTCGACCGTGTCGCGTGACGATGTGGGACGTTATACTGTTGCGTTACTCTTTAGTAAGGATCCTGCTGAGTTAGGTAACTCCCGCAGCGCCGCGTACCGTCGATTGATTGCTCTGGAGAGAAAATTCCGCCAATCGCCGATGTTGCGGGAAAATTATAACGCTGTGATCAAAGAGTACATAGATAATAGTTACCGCAGTAAAGTCGACGAATCTGCCATTTTAGATGACGGGTATTACATCCCTCATCACGCTGTCGTTCAGCCAGACAAACCGATGCCGCGCATTGTATTGGATGCTAGTGCTAGAACTCATACAGGGTTATCTTTAAATGATGTACTCCATATTGGTCCAAATTTACAAACAGATTTGTTTATTCTTTTAGTAAATTTTAGATTATTTCCCGTCGCTCTAAATGCTGACATTAAACAAATATATTTACGCGTTGGTGTACCCGTTGACCAGCCTAAATACCTACGCATTTTGTTTCGATTCAATTTGAACGAAACTGTGTTAACTTTTGCTTTTAATCGGCGACCTTTCGGATTTAAGTCGAGTCCTTACATAGCTATGTGAACTGTGCGGCTGGCCTCTGACAGTCCGCATTATCCCGAAGCTGCTAAGGTAGCAGAGACCAGTCTCTCTATGGACGATCTGGTGTATTCGGTGAATAATGAAGACATCGCCATGCAGCTATCACATGATCTTATAAAGATGTTTAAATCGGGCGATTTTGACCTTGTTAAATGGTGTAGCAATTCACCCGTTCCTTTAAACAGTCTTCCCGACTCATGTCAACTTGCGCAGCGTACCTCATCATGGGATAAACTGTTGCGCATCGTTTCTTATATACTTAAATCCGCTAGACAAAAGGTTCATTGTGAACCCCGGTCTCCTCAGGGGTTGTCAGCCGCGGAACGAGTTATGGTCCGTGCTGTGCAATCTGTTCATTTCGCAGATGACATTAAGCTCATGAAATGTGGTAAATTGCTACCAAAGAAACTTCAAAGTTTTTCTGTCTTTTTAGATGAAGAAGGCATATTACGCATTGGGGGAAAACTTTTAAAGTCATGCCTTCCATTTAACCCTACCAATTTCGTTGGTGCTAAAGCCCAACTAGATGAACTTTATAATTTCTTAATAAGTTTAAATCTCAATTCATCTCTTTTAAACGAGTTATCAGCTCGCCGCATTAAGTGGAAAATGATTCCACCTCGCTCCCCACATTTTGGCGCCATGTGGGAAGCCAATACTAAAACATTAAAAACGCACCTTTATCGCGTGATCGGTAATCAACTCCTCACTTATGAAGAGTTACAAACTGTACTCATTCAAATAGAGTGCCTTTTGAACTCGCGCCCTCTGAGCGTGTTGTTTTCTGATCCGCATACTGAAGTTATTACTCCCGCTCATTTTTTAATGTCGACTCCATTGCAGTACTTGCCAGCAGCCGATTTGCCTGGTCAGTGTATACATCTGTCCCAACGTAAACAGTTGTTAGATAGTATGGTCCAATCTTTTTGGAAGAAATGGCACTTAGAGTACCTGCATACGCTGCAAGTTAGGCAAAAATGGGCAACTCCGGACAAGCCTGTTGAAGTTGGAACTGTCGTACTCGTGAGACAGGATAACTCGCCTCCTTTGAGTTGGCCATTAGGAGTTATAACTGAGGTTTATAAAGGAACCGACAATGTCACTTGCGTTGCAATGGTGAGGACAAAGTTCGGTAATTTTAAACGCTCTGTCACTAAATTATATCTTATTCCAACTCAAGAAAGTTGATTGTAACTATGCTAGTAGTTTTTAAGGTTTAGGATTAGTATTAAATAACTTGTATCTTTCTGTTTTTCGCAATTCCGCATCCAGTCATAAAGCTTAGACTTTTTCTGATCATGATCTAGGTCAGTAAATCTTTAGAATTTTTAGAACGTAATAGTTTATCATTTCAAATTAAATATTTTAGTTTCTCAGTTGATGAATCCTCGCACCAATATTTGCTATTGCAACGACCATGTATCGAAACGTTCTTGAGTATTCTCGATCATCGATCTCTAACGTTGCCGATAGATGGCGTTTGCGAGGGAAAAAGTGAGTCCTCTTGACGCCGCCCGCGCTCCGGTAAGCGAGCGCGTCACTCCGTCTTTAAAAATTCCATTTTTGGTGAAATCTTGAAGATATTCGTAAAATAAATAGACCTACATCTGTGCTTCATTGAGAACTTATAGTGCAGTGTTGATTTTTTGGAATCTGAACCATTCTACCGGTGGATTTATCAAAATTGAGCTAGCCGGCCGGCAGCATAACCACGCCATCAAGCACAAGAACGAGCCCTGGATCTCTGGATGGTTAAGGTATATGGTTGCGTTGCTATTTTTAATTCCTTTATATTGGTTTCACGAGGATTCATCAAATGTGGAAATAGGCTCCCGCCATGACTTATATTCTTAATTTCAAATTGAGATTAGTTCCTAAAAGCAATCTCGTAGAAGGTGTAAGCTATTAACACGCCTATCACCAGTAATAAATGTGTTGATATAATACTTCAATACTGTTTCCATGGCGTTTCTTGTCCTTCTTCTCCATGAAGACCTAGTTTTGGAACGGACGACTAGCTTTCTGATTAATTGCTGACAAGCTTAATTGAAATAAATGTCTAGTCTTGTCTTTCTGTGCTTTACTTATTGAAACCCTTTCCTATACACAGTAAATAAGCCGTTACCATTCAAGCTTGACAATTAGTATATATATATACACGTATAGTTATATTTTGCTTAATATAACACGCGCACAATGCAGGCCTTCGCCCGCCGCGCCACCTGCCGGCTTTGCTGAGTCCGCCGCCGCCGTCATCGTTGAGCCGCTGACCTCGGCATGTTTCTTCGCAGCCTCTAGAGCCAACGCTAACTCCACAGCTTCTTTGTATTGAACTTCCTTTTCTACGAAGATTCTCGATCGCATTACGTCACTTGTCAGCCCTGACACGAACTGATCACGCAAATTATCTTCCAACGTCGAACATGACTTGTACTTTCTGAAACTGCACGTAGACGCCTGCACCCCTAGCCAAGTTGACAATCTGCAATCGTTAACGCTAGTCGCTCAACGTTAAGTCACGTGGTTAGAACAAACGAACAGAAAATTCGTAGCCAAATTCACATCGTTCAAAGTGATAGAATGATTTTTTATCGTTTCTATAATGTTCAACGCTAAATCCTTTGTTATAATGTGTCGTTTTTCTATAGACATTGTAGAGCGAGCGGCCGACTCAGGCGCTTCAACATGGCTACCAACTTATCGTTTTCTACAATTGCTGACACTGAGGCATTACCGATTGTAGAACGGTAAACGTTTGTGACTTGGCTAGGGGGGCAGATGTTTCAACGCGCCTGCAGGTATTCCGTAAAGGACTCACCCGCACGCTGTCGGCCCACCCTGAACACGTGGCGTTCGGCGATCTCCGATCGTTAATACACGCGAGACCAGTAAATTCAAAAGAAATTTCAAAAAACCCGTTCTCGTCGCCAATGGAGCGTTAATGAAAGACGCAGGTTATCGACAGACTGGTATTTTAACAAACTACCCACCACCATACAATTATCCGTATCGACCGATGTCAGTGTTTGCATCCGGCATCACACAGACTGTGCAGTGCTAGTAGGACACATCCGCACCTACACACTACTCGACACAGAATAGCCGAGAAGCCCCGAGCCCAACGCGGACGCGACAGACGAGGCGGCGCGGGCCCAAGCCACCTCTAGCGAGTCATTCATAGAATAGAACGTAATTTAATGCAAAATGTGTCAAGCAGTTTAAAAATGAAAATAATTACGTAAAATAAAAAACATTTAGATTTAAAAAAAATCGGTTCTATGGCTTTGTTACCAGCTATAGATATATGTCTTAAAATATTTCGTGTATGAATAGATACACCTTACATAGAGGTTGTAAAACATTCCAAATTGCTTTTAATACTTCTTCAATAGTAGCAGATACAGTGCTTCGTCCTAATCGAAACGAAAATGAGATTGTCAAAAACGAGTCTCCAGTTCGTATATATCTGAAAAGAAGAAAAAGTCATAGAGTCCCTTCTTACAGTTGTGTCGTGGTCATTGGTTACATAGCAGTTTATTTAATTAAGTGACTTTAATAATTTCAGGTAACAAAGCAAAAGAAATATGGCGAACACTGCGAGACGGATACGTTCGATATAAAAAAAAAACGGAAAACCGGCTCCGGTAGACAATATCATAATTATACGTGGAGCGTTCAAATGGCATTTTTAGATGGTACGTTAGAATTAAGGCCAACGAGCACCAACATAACAGCACCACAGGAGGCTGGATTTCAATCGCCAGAGTCACGAATCTCACGACACGTTTCGTCATCATTACCACCATTGTCTCCACAACCAGGACCTTCCTGCACAGTGACACCTCCATCGCCAGGGACACTTAGTACTGCATCTTCCATACAATTACCGCTGTCTAGTTCCATGCACACCAACGTATCGTCATCACCACCAGTTTCTTCACAACCATCACCTTCCTAAGCAGATACACCTACATCGCCAGAGACACCCAATACTGCATCTTCCATACATTTACCGCTATCTAATTCCAGGCATGCCAACAAACAATCACTGCCACCTTCAGCACAAAGATCTGTTAAAAAAAGAACCATTTCAACCAACCTTTCTTCCGAGGGGAGAACAGACAAGGTTATAGAATATCTGCAGAACAAAAATAGGATCAGACATGAATATGACGATGTGGACCATTTATTCGCAAGTTATGCAAAAACATTAAAAAAGTTGTCACAAAGAACCCAAGCTGAATTAAAAGTTAATCTGGCAAAACTTTTCGCAGAGGCAGAAATAACTGAATTAGATAGCAAAACTCAAATTAATGAATCCCCACAGTCACAATTGGTATACTTGTCACCCGCGTATTCAATAATTTCTGATGAATCAACACAACCTATTATATTAGCTCCGGGAATATCAGACGTACAAGTACAGCAACCTGTTATTGCTATAGACCTTTCACAACCGGGACAGTCTACCACCGAAGACCTATCACAAGAATCAGCAGAACCTATGTCTGAAGCCGAAGAAGTCTATCTTTACTAGTTAACTAAAGAGGCAAAATTAATGATAAACAAAAATTGTTAAAATTACACAGGCACACAAAAAAAAATCTGTCCTAGAGGTCGTACTATGTGTACTATATGTTTTTGGGGTCGCTGAATCCGAATCTGGTGTCAGTTTTATTCCAGCACATCTGGGTTCGGCCATAGCCTCAAAATAAACCCTCAAATTTGCTAAATTTGAGGTAAAAGGTAATTGTTGATTAAGTAGATTTATACTCATTAGAAAAAAAATAAAAATTTGTTGATTATGATAATGATTATGGTAAAAGATTTTTTTGGTAAGTAAAGCTAGTGAAAGTGAGCAGTGTTAATCTTAAGATAATAGCTTGTTAATTACCTATCTGTGATTGAAGACTGATTGTAATAAACAAACCTTAAACAAATTACCAATCTTTCTCTGGTTCCAATAGCCTTCCTGTAGTTGGTGTCCAATTTACAGATGTGAGGTTTCACCAAATCACGTAATTCCTCAAAAGAGCTTCTTGACATATGAAAATACCAATAAAAACGATCTTCATAAGACTCCAACTCCCGGCATAATTTATAATATTCACTGCATTCCTCTCTTCTATTATTAATATCATGGACCCAAAGTCTCTTTGTAGCAGCAGAAGATTCTTGGCATAATAGCAGCAATAAAGCTTCTTCATCAGAAGAACTGCTGTTGTCTAACATCTTTTCGCTAAATGATCTCAACTTCAAATGCCTGCTGGCAAGGTAGCTCACACGTGCGTGCAGCAGTTCTGCGTAACGTGATGCGTGCGCGCGCGACGTGTGCTGCACCGGTTTTGGCCGGTGTGACAGTGCTCGCACGCGCGTGTGCACGTCACGTCACGCGTCATGTCACGCCACGCATCCGGTGTGACCCGGCCTTAAATCCGCCGAGTACCGACGCAGGATCTTCTGGAATGTTCGGCAAGTAACTGTTTACAACTAATAAATATAATCTCAATTTACCTAGGAACCAAAAACGATGAATTATTATTTTTATGTATTAGTATTTTCGTGCCGCGTGCTCCTCACACCTAGCAGAATATGGCATGCGTTTTAGCTATAGCCAATCATTAAAACACGCAGCTAGGCACCTCTCCCCACAGCCTCAAATTAGCATGGCATTTACACGCAACCAAAAGCTGGGAAATAGGGATATGGATAGAAAAAGGAACGGGCTTACATCCTTTTTAGAGCTGTTGAGACGCCGGCGCCGGCGCCATCTTCGTTGCACATGGAATTCTTCCTCCGATCGACGACAGCATGGGTTTTTTCTCGTAGCAGCTTCGAATCTTCGATTGTTTACGGTCGCCACATGAAGGGGCTTGCATTAAACTCCTCTTCTTTTATCAACGTTTTATTAATATTCTTACATTTACAATAATTATGTTTTTAATGAATTTGGTTCTCGTCGCATGCGCCGGATGTTCGCATCATAATAGTGACGGGCGGCGCGCAGTGTTGCCAGATGAGTCGCCCCCGCAGATAATGATGTGCCGCGTTCGGTTTTTAGTATTAGTGCGGCTGGTGCACACTGTGAGTTGCACAATGTATTTACTTATGTTTTATTTTAAAGAAAATAATAAATAATGTATACCAACAACCCGCCTATCATTTAAATATGTATAATGATTGAAAATCTACAAATATTTTACTCTTTCACCCATATTATAAAGTTCAACTTGCTTTTTTGTACATTTTACGATAAGAGTTATAATATAGTTTTCACATATTTTGATTCCTTATAATGTCAGCTCTATACAGTAATTTTTAATTTGATATAACAGTAGTGGTTTGTTAGAAAATAGGCTTTAAATCGGTGATGGCATGGGGCGCTCGACCGCTTAGTATGTCCGTACGCGCGCGGACGTACTAAGCGGTGGCAGCTGTCAAACTCGAACCTTTCAGTGGGTAGGAGTTACATTGTCGATTAATGCCAGAAAAGCCCAGGCAGCTATGAGAATTATGAATGCATGAGCGAGCGAAGCGACCTCGAAAATTCATAACCTCTAGGACCCTCTCGGACCGCGCCTGACACTGGTTTTATTAATTAACTAGCAAAACAAATTTTATATCTATTTATTTAGGATCTCCAACAAAAGATTTACACAATATATAAATATGTATATAATACCAGCCGACCGTACAGACTTTGTCCTGTTTCCTAGACCTCGATAGCAGCGCCACCTACCGGGTCTAATAGTGAATCTAAAACATCCAGGGTGCCACCCAAACACATTAAAAAAATTCACTCAAATCGGTCCAGCCGTTTAGGAGGAGTTCAGTGACATACACGCGTACAGTAGAATTATATATATATAATATATGAATTTTATTATATTTGAACGTTATTTTTTCATATTTTAGTATATAGCCTGCCAGTCGGGCTTCAAGTGACATGTTTAAAAAAAAAATTATAATACAAACATAATTTGCGACATGCGGTTGTTTTGGGATAAACAAGTGATGTTGCTGTTTGTTTTAAAGCTGAAAAAATAAGTAATACTGTTAACACTATCCGTAATGTAATTTTTGTATTGCATACTTTAGTTGACATCGTCACCAGGCGATCGCTAGACAGTAATTTGAATTAAACTTAAATATAACTAGCGACGGCCTGCGGCTTCGCACGCTTGATGTTTGGCTTATCACAGAAAGTCTTTATCGCGCTTCCCAGGGAACACTTCAACAAGTAGCCTATGTGTTAATCCACGATATACAGCTCTTTTTGTGTGCTAAATGTCATCTAAATCTGTCCATCCGTTTCAGCGTGATAGAGTAACAAACAAACATCCATACTTTTGCATTTGTAATGATAAAAGGATGAATAATTTTATG
This sequence comes from Aporophyla lueneburgensis, assembly GCA_932294355.1. Classification (NCBI taxonomy): domain Eukaryota; kingdom Metazoa; phylum Arthropoda; class Insecta; order Lepidoptera; family Noctuidae; genus Aporophyla; species Aporophyla lueneburgensis. The sequence continues at coordinate 26,625,353 of OW028735.1, forward strand.
TTGGTTTCCTAAGTGTCAAAATGGCTCTCACTCCTGCAGAACGCATGAAAAAATATAGAGATAAGTTGAAAGCAGATCCACAGAAATACGAGTTAAAAATAAAAGTAAAAAAATATCTGAACTAACAAAACATGACAAAGAAAAAAGACGGAAAAATGGAGGGAGCAGAAACGGAAGCAGAAGAAAAATAAAACTACGGGTAAAAATTAAAAAACTCTTAACCAGTCAAAACCACTTTTGACCAACCTGTTAAGTCAAAAGTACTTTTGACTGATTTTACTAGTCAATAGTACTTTTGACTGGTTAATAGTTTTGACTGCACCATATATAAGATATATCGAGCAGATGGTGGAACAAAATCGTTTACCACATTTTATAAATATCGACCTTTTTATGTTATATCGCGTACTGTACAGAAAAGAGATACTTGCATCTGTATCAAACATAGCAACTTTGAAAAAAAATTTTCTTCCCTGCAAAAACTTGGAGTTTTGACAAAATATAAAGTACTCGAACATCTTTTGGCTCATTTCACCTGTAACATTAAGTACAAAAAATGTATGTATGGTGAATGTGATCTATGTAAAGGACAAGGTTTGGAGTACGATATAAAATACAGACATATAAATGAAGATATAGAATGGGAACAGTGGGAGAACATAACTCATGAATACAAAGACACTAAAAATGGAAATAATAAAACTGTAAAAGCAAAGCGAATGGCGAAAGTAAAAAAAAAACAGGAAACGTGGAAACATTAATTCAGAATTTTAAAAGTAACATACCGCATTTCAAAAAACATTATTACAATTGGAAACATCAGCAACACCAATACCGAAAATGTATAACCGAAATACAGGATGTTAGTGTAAACACCGTTATCCTTGAAACCAGTGATTTGGTTTCGTTAATAGAACGTAAAATCAATGAAAAAAAACAACTTTTTTTTTTAAAGAAAATCTGCATTTTTCCACGAGAACATTTCACCCTATGCGCGAGGGCAATAAACTTCGGGAACTACGCCGCGTTGTACGACGCCGACGCACGGGTCGCGACCCCAGCCAGTCAGTCAGCTGTCAGTCTCGCTAGCGATCGCACGTAACGCCGCACAGACGGGTATTAGACCCTAAAACGTGGCCAAAAGTCACGTTTTAAAAAGGTCCCGCTTCCTAGCAATTACCCTTACCTGCCGATACTCAAGGGATTAAGGCACAATGGGCGGCCATATTTTTTACCTGATTTTTGTCAGAACACACTTAGTCAGACGTGTTTCGACTGCGCTGTTGGTTGCACGTTTATTTTTGCAGTGAGTGTTTGCAAAGTTTCTAGTTTTCATTAATTGATAAAATTGATGAATGCAGTTTCCACCGAAGATTTTCAACATGGATATTGCAGAACCAGGTATGTATTGTTCCAATAAATTGTTATTTCTAGAATAATTTGTTTTTATCTAGAGTTGTGGTGTTTTTCTAAAACTGCATTATTTTTCAATAATCATTTTCTCAATCAAATTTAGAAAAGAGTAAAAGTAAGATAATCGGGCGTTATCGGATAATATCTAGTTTATTGTTTGGTAGGACAGATATTTGTGATATATTATATAGAAAGAAAAATTGCCACTTTTTGCCCGTTATATGGATTTCTCTTATTTTTATGTTTTAAGATCTCCATAAAACAAACTTTGTTTTGCAGCTGTGATTATATTTTTGGATATTAATTATTCTAGGAACGTCAGGGGCTCGAGTGTTGACGCGAATATCCATTTTCAACATGATCCATAGTTTTTCTGATGGATTTACAACTAAAAAACTTGATGAAGTTGAAGAAGAGTTAATAAATGACTCTTCTTTTAATGCCGAAAAAAAAGAAGCTTTTCGTCGTAAATTTGCGACATTCAAGCATGATTTTAAGTCAAGATGGCAAGCAGCAAACAGAACTAAACAGATTTTTTTTAAAAACAACGAACAATGGCTTCAAGGCACTCTTGAAATACCTCGGAAAAGACTCTCTAGCGGTAATACAGGGCGCCCAGAAAAAAATTTCGACGATTTGTCTGAACGAAGCAAACGCAGAAAAACTGAAAATCTCCGTGAAAACCACGAAGCTCGAGAGCTATTATATGCAGGTCAAATGGCACTTCGAGAGCGTGGAGATACTGATGGAGCAAATGTTGTGAAGGAAATTACAGAATCATCGACACGTGGCCGTGGACATGAGAACCGCACCGCCTTGCACAAAAGTGACACGTCATCATTACCAGCAACACAAATAACACCAACTGCAGCGTTATCCATGTTCGTCGAAGCTAATTTAACAAGGAGACAGTACGATATAGTGCGTGAGACAAATAAAAAGTTCTATCCTTGCTATACCATACTCCAAAAAGAAAAAAAGCAATGCTATCCAGACCCTGAAAGCATTACTATATCTGAGACCTGTGCTGAAATAAAACTGCAAGCACTACTGGACCACACAGCTAAGCGATTGTTACTGTATTTAGAGGAAGTTATTTCTACTTTATCAGTAGAGGAGTTGTCAACACTTGAACTTATATATAAGTGGGGATGTGATGGATCACAACAAGCTGAATATAATCAAAAGTTTGAAAACTCAAGCAGTACAGATGCTAATATATTCCAGTCAAGTTTGGTCCCTGTTCAATTGGTTTGCAAACGCAACAATAACCCTAGTTCTGACAAGACAAATGCAAACGTCATTTGGCGCAACAACTCTCCATCTTCACACAGATTTTGCAGACCCATGAGGATAAGATTTATCAAAAAAACTCCCGAAATAACGAAAGAAGAAATTAAGCATTTCGAAGACCAAATTGAAGATTTGGATATTACCAAATTAACAAGTGCTGGACTCGAAGTTTCTGTCAAACACACCTTATTATTCACAATGATTGATGGTAAGGTGTGTAATGCTGCCACAAATACTAAATCTACAATGAGGTGTTATATCTGCAAATTAACTTCAACAGATTTTAACAATCTCGATAAAGTGAGGAGCTCAGAGGTAGCCAAAGAAAATATTAAATTTGGACTTTCAATTCTTCATGCAAGAATCAGATTCTTCGAAAGCCTTCTTCATGTCGCATATAAGATTCCTGTAGGAAAATGGCAAATTAGGTCGCAAATGGAAAAAGATATCGTAAAAACTAAAAAGCAAGAAATCCAAGAAAGGTTTCGAAAAGAACTTGGTCTTTTGGTTGATATTCCAAAAGCTGGTTTTGGAAATAACAATAACGGAAATACGAGTAGGAGATTTTTTGAAAGTTCTGCGGAATCTTTCGCTGTAACTGGCATCAATGAAGAATTGATAAAAAGGTTCGCAACAATTTTAGAAGTTATTTCAAGTGGATATGATATAAATTTTGAAAAGTTTTCTTCATATTGTGACAATACAGCAGAACTTTATGTTAGCTTATATAGCTGGCATCCAATGACACCCACTGTACACAAAGTGCTGATGCACGGGCCACTCATTGTGAAAAACGCTCTGATCCCAATCGGAACTTTGTCAGAAGAAGCAGCTGAAGTTAGGAACAAGCATTTTCGAGATTATAGGGAAAATTATTCGCGAAAGTTTTCCCGTGAAGATTGTAATAGGGATATTCTGTATAGGCTACTGCTCACATCAGACCCGTATCTTAGTTCTATTAGGCTTAGACCTAAGAAAAGTTCTAAGCCTTTTTCCTCTTCGGCAAAAGAAATGTTACTGCCATTTCATGACAGTTGTGACTCGGACAAGGAAAATAAAGAAGATTAAGAGTACTTAACATACCGTTTTATAGTTGTTTTTTAAAGTTTAATAAAATAAAAATGTAAGAATTTGACATATTTTTTTTTTACCTTTTTGCAAATGTTAGGTTCCTTTCCAATTGATATTTTACCATCAACTAGGCTTTGAATAATGATTTTTCAATAAATTAGGCAATATAAGCACCGAAATATTCAAAAAATATTGTTTAATAGTTTTGGCCACGTTTTAGGGTCTAATACCCGTCTGTGCGCCGCGTCGTAGCGTCGCTCATTTCTTGCGCGTGAATTGAGTGTGTTACAATGTCTTACACAAATGAACAGTGAACCGAAATGGTTCGGCTTTACGCCATTGCGGGTAATAATCTGAACGGGGCGCGTAGGATGTACGCAGAATTGTTCCCTGGACAACCTGTGCCAAACCGTGAAACGATGTTAGCGGCGACACAAAGACTACGTACCCAGGCGGTTCAATTTTCAATGTTTCCCACTGGATACTATGGACAATTCTCCCTCATCGATCGTCAACATCCATATCATTTCAGCCGGTCCAAGAACTAAATGATAACGATCGCATACCACGGATGGTATTTTCGCAGTAGCTTATCAATAACCTCGATAACATTTCCATTTTGTTTACGGACGAAGCAATGTTTACGAGGGCGGCGTTTTACAATGTTCATAATGAACATTACTGGAGCCATGTAAATGAACACCGAATACAGGAAAATAATTTTCAACATCGTTTTTCCGTAAACGTGTGGGTGGGAATGTTGGACGGAACCCATTTTGAACACGTGTTGAGGTTAATGTACGTCGGTAAGTGTTGATATTTTATTCAATCAGTGTAAATTTAATTTAATTTTTAATTGAACTGTACATAAAATTGTGACTAACTTTTTAAATACGCCAAAAGTACCTACCCAATGGTTTGGTTTATTAAAAAAAAATGTTTTCAAATCATTTAGAATCCAAAGCCATTTCGAATCAAAACATTTAGACTCGTCACGCAAAACCTAAGGTAGGTATTTGTCCTAAGCCAGGAAAAGTATGATGGGAAAGTTACTGTCTACAATCATCGATTAAAACACAACGCCATCTAGCGGCCGCGCTCCGTGTCAACACCCAAAACGCCATTGAGTGAGGATGCGAGAGTGGCGGTTGGTTGGACGCGTCGCGACACTAGCGAAGCGCATCGGATTTTCACCGACACTAATTCTCACACGCAACGTGCACAACGTGACTGTAAATTTTCTAAATAAAAGCTGGTAATCAGATTTTCAAGTTATAATTTTGCATTTGCATTAACAGTTACATCACAGGTAATGTGTATTTATGTGTTGTTTGGGTGGCAGGACGGCCGGTGATCGTTGTGGTGATTACGTCACTTGTGCGCATATCCATGAATTTGCGGGCGGTGTGGGATAAAATCCGTTCTAAACCTTTTTAGGAAAATATTTTTTTTATTTTTTTAACTCGCTCTGTTATTTTATATTTAAGTCAAATTACCCATGGGTTAAGTGACAACGGTGTTTACCCTTACATCCTGTACAAGAAAATGAAGCCGTTCTTCTGTGACTTTTCAGAGAATTACTGTGGTAAACTAGCCGAGGAGGTGCAATCTATGCACTTCGGTGCCTTGAAACAACAATTTACCCGACATACAGGAATGATTTACTGGGCCGGAGGTTCACAATCATTCTGCAGTATTGCTGATAAAAACGACCATGATCCAGCAGCTATAAAAGTTACCCAAAGAGCACAATTCTTTGCTTAAGGTTATTCACTTTTACTCAGATGGTCCGTGTACGCAGTACCGGCAAAACCAAAAAACTTTTTTACACACAATTTATTTACCTTTATATTAGGCCTTGAGTACTCAACATGGTCATTCACCGAGAGCGGCCACGGAAAATCAGCGGCACAGTAAAGAGGTCCTTGGACAAACAGGTTGCTTATGGAAATGATGTTTCCTGTGGTGAGCAAGCTGTGGAGCTATTGTGAAAATGCATGAAGTCTGTGAAATGTCTTTACATAATCGACAGTGATATCGACAATATAAATAAACTGGTTCCAGAAGACTTGAAACCTTTAACAGGCACTATTCAGACACACCAAGTTATTGCTAAATCACCTGGCGAAATTGAATATCGCTCACTATCTTGTTTTTGTGGCTTCAACAGAGGATTGTGTGATTGCTTTGGCTTACGTATTCATACCTACGGAAAGCCTACCCAACAAACTGAACTGAGTTTCTCTAATCTTCCTAGCAAAGTTACAGTAACAGCAATGAAATTCATGCAATGCTTGTGTGTTGTGTTGTTCAAAAAAAGTTGTATCTGTGCCATCCAAAAAAAAAAATTGCTGGAAGTTAGGAGGCAAAGGATAGGAAAGGGAAAAACAAGAGAGAGTGGAGATACTTATTTTGCGACATTTAATTGTAGAGAAAATGAGAAAGAAAAGATAGGCAAAGAAGTCTGTGGTGACATAATAGGATCCGAAGAAAAAGAACAACAAGACAAAGGATACGGGGTCAATGGTGTAGCATTAGATTCAATTATAATTCCTTTAGAAGATTTGTTATTTAATTTAAATAATTTTGTAGAAATGTGTGATTTAAGTGATAATCTAGAAGTTTTAGGCGAGACAGACGTCATTGTCGAAGACAGAAAACTTAAAATAACTGATAGAAAGCGACATTATATTCAAGAAGAAAAGTCGGACTTTCAAGCACAAAAGATACCTAAATTAAGTAAAGTAATTAATTTTCCAAAAAAAAACAAAAGTCTATCAGAAATGTCGTTGCCGTCACTCTGAGTGCGATAAATGTAAAACTCGCACATCATTGCAATTAATGAAAAAATGTAGTGTGTAAAAATTTTGTTTGTTTTCCTTGCCAGTGGGATTATAGGTACCTAAAGATTGTTATAACGATTTTATTTGCGAAATTTGTTTTGGTGGTTAGACCTTTAAATTTTGTACGTAATCTCTTTGTTTTTATGGTTTAGTATTTGTTGTAAATTATGCCTTACTACTTCCACACACTTCCGCTGAGTGACAGTCCCCCTGCTGAGGCAAATCATTTAACATAATATTTTGATTGGTAAATAAAGAAGATCTGATATATTTAATTAAGATTGACCTAATCGATACTGGTATTTCATTACTTGTGTAAGTTTTAATTCAGATCTCGTTTTTTGCCAAATAAACAAAACTGTAGCACCACCGACCGGGCGAGCCCTATATCAAGATTACGAAGAAGAATGAAGGAGGAACCGCAAACGAACATGAATTTGACAACTGAGCAATTCGAGAAGTTACTGTCAGTGATTGGTAACCAACAGCGACGAGGCTCTTTCACCACTTGCAAGGTTAGTTTTAATGGTGCCAGAGACACCGAATCAGTGGAATCTTTTCATGCTGCGGCTTCAGTGTTCAAGTCCGTAGAACAGATCTCTGACGAAGATGCGATCATGAGCATTCCCTTAATCTTGAGGGAAGAGGCAGCCACCTGGTGGAATGGGATCAAGGAACAGGTGAAAACATGGAACGAGTTTGTGACAAGAGTTCGCCACGCCTTTGCTCCTAAAAGACCTGCCTACCAGCTGTACCAGAACGTTGTCAACATCAAACAAGGTGAGGATGAGCTTACGGAAGTGTTTGTAGCTAAGAAGAGGGCTCTTATTGCACAAATGCCAGAGCCACACACAGAGACCCAATAAATTGACATGATCTACGGGCAATTGAGGTACAGAATAAGGGTAAAATTGCCACGCGAGACTGTCGATACCTTTGATGCCCTAGTGAAGGCAGCCAGAGGAGTGGAAGAGCTCCTGGTTGAAAAGGAGATGCCAGAAAAAGAGACGGACAGGGGAAAAGAGACAGAAAAAGTGTCATTCAAAAAGAAGCGTTGCACTTACTGTCGATTGCCTGGGCACTCAATTGAGACATGTCGGAAAAAGGAAAAGAAGGATCTCGCTTCTGGTAGTGGCACTTCCGCCGCGAAACCTGCGCCTGCAAATGCCGTTATAGGCACCCAAGCGCCATCACCTTCTACACCAAAGTTTTCGTGTAACGGATGTGGTAAGCCGGGAGTGGTCCGGTCAAAGTGCACAACCTGCGCCAAGGCTGTGCCAAAAGAGGGAAAGACCGAAGTAAGTTTTTGTTCTTTTAATCCTCAAGCAGATGTACGCTCTAGGCCGGTTATGGGTATTGCCATAGGCAAAATAACCGGCAGCGCCTATGTGGATACTTGCACAAAGGCCAGCGTTGCATCATACACGCTGTACAAATGCCTACGAAGACTCGGTTTTGCATTTCACACACAACAGTTTGTGGTGAAACTGGCTGACGGCACAAAGACGACGAGAGACGTTTTGACAGAAAATGCACCTGTCAGTATCTGTTACCGTGTTGTGCAAACGAATTTTATCGTGTTTCCGGAAGCTCGAGAGTTTCGCACACTGTTGGGTGTCGGCTTTATAGAAGATGCCAAGATGGTACTTAATGTTCCGCAGAAGACATGGTATTTCGAGGATTACCCTGATGATATCTTCGACCTCCAAGACGAAGATGATGAGGAAATATCAATACCCAAAGTGGAGACTACGCCCGTCTATTCTGATCCTCAGTTACGGTCTATGTTAAAAGATGTCGAGCTGCCTGAATTTATTTCTCCTCTGTCGATAACTCCACGAGACGAAGGCGTACTGATACCGGCGCTGCCACAGTCCAGTGCATGTAACCCAGCAACTGGCAGTCTGTTATCCAGCGGAGAACCAGCACTCCCGACAACGAGTGCCTGCACTACAACCACGATGCCATAACGCGTAGTGCCAATTGAGTTGTCCCCTATTCCAAGGAAGCGATCCCGACCATTATTCGATGGGTATTCTCCAAGGTTCGTCGACTTTATGGTCCGTGATGCCCAAATGCAGCTTCACGATGCTACGTGTGAACTATCTCCACACTCCAAGGCGCTCTTCCCTAGTGACCAAAGTAATAGCAGCAATGATGTTGAAATTGGATCATTGGAAGTTGAAGAGGTCTCATCTAATACGCTAGACGCAAATCAAAAGTCACAGCTGATGGAAGTGCTATGGGATTATCAAGAAGTTTTCAGTGAAGGTGGAGAACCGACTACCCTCGCTGAGCACTGCATCGACACAGATGAGCATAACCCCGTCTCTGTACCTCCATACCGCCTCTCACCGCCACGCATGGCTGTGTTGAAGAATGAGGTGAAGAAGATGTTGGACAGTGGAGTAATTGAAGCATGCTCATCACCCTGGTCTGCACCCGTTGTCATGGTACCAAAGAAGGACGGTTCAGTAAGAGTTTGCATTGATTACCGTAGACTTAATGCCATAACGGTCCCCGACAAGTATCCTATCCCTCGCATTGATGATCTGCTTCATGCTGCTAAGCCAACGCCTTTCATATCGATCCTGGATTTACGCGCTGGCTACTGGCAAGTGAAAGTATAGCTCGAGGATCAGAATAAGACGCCATTTATAACTCCATTCGGTATGTACCGTTTTAAGAGGATGCCTTTTGGACTTCGCAACGCAGGGTGCGTTGCGAAGTCCAAAAGGCATCCTACATTCCAGCGTCTGATAGACAGGATTCGAGTAAGCTTGGAGAATATAAAGATGCTGGCGTACCTAGACGATCTGATAATTTTTTCGTCTACTTATCAAGCACACCTAACGGATTTAGGTAAGGTGCTAAGCAAGCTGAAAGAAAGCAACCTTCATGTAAATTATAGTAAGTGCCGATTTTGTTGCTCAACAATTAAGTATTTAGGGCACCTTATTACTCCAGAGGGTCTGATGGCTGATCCTGAGAAGGTAGCAGCAATACTAGCGTATCCAGCACTAGCAGCAATACTAGCGTATCCAGCACCCAAGAATTTGAAGCATCTGTTCCTGGTACAGGCGATTCATACCAAACTTTGCCGGAATCAGTGAACCACTCTCCCGTTTAACTAAGAAAAACGTGGTATGGACTTGGTCAGCGGAACAGGAGCAGTCTTATCAAGAGCTCAAAATACGTCTTACCTCCACTCCTGTGCTACGTCAAGCCGACGAGACGAGAGGCTACATTATCAAAAGTGATGCAAGCAACTATGCATTTGGAGCAGTTCTAGTGCAGGGGGAGGGACAGGACGAGCATCCCATCGAATACGCCAATAGGCTGATGATCCCTGCAGAACGCAATTATTCGACAACCGAGAGGGAGGCTCTCGCAGTAGTTTGGGCGATCAAAAAATTTCGTGGATACATCGAAGGTCTCCCAGTAACAGTGGTTACGGAGCATCAAGCCTTGAGGTGGTTGATGTCGTTACGGTCTCCGACTGGTCGATTAGCTAGATGGGCTTTGCAGATACAGGCGTATGATATTACTATCAAGTATACACCCGGTAGGACGAATGTAGTTGCAGCCACGCTGTCCAGACCTATTTGCGATGAAAGCACTGAAAACACCTGTGGAGTGTGTAGTATAGCCGTGGATATGCCGCAGAGACCAACATCTGAAATTACGGCAGAACAGCTAAAGGATGAACGCATCACTAGCATCGTAACTGCCTTAGAGGATGCAGATCGTAAAGATAATGCCGTGTACTGGAGCAACAAAGGGTACGTCATGAACAACGGGTTGTTGTACCGATATCACCCGTCGGATGACTCAGATGAGGCTCAACTCGTAGTTCCTCAACAGGAATGGGCAAACGTTCTTTTAGTATACCACGATGACCCTTTGGCGGGGCATTACGGCGCTGATAAGACATATCAACGCATCTATCTCGAAGCGATATCATTGGAAGGGTATGAGAAAATATATCGAAGCATATGTTAAGAACTGTGTTGCATGCCAGAGATTTAAGCCGTCCAACCTGAAACCAGCTGGTTTGCTCCAAACCACGCCCGTCAACCAACGATTCGAAACCCTCGCCTTTGACTTGTTTGGACCTTTGCCGTCAACGGCTAGCGGCAAGACATGGATACTGATCGCTGAAGATATTGCTTCTGGATGGATAGAACTATTTGCTTTGGAAACTGCCAGCGCTGAACATTGTGCGACAGTTTTGATGAACGAGGTTTTCCTTCGATCCGGTGTGCCCAGACGCCTGATAAGCGACAATGGACCCCAATTTGTGAGTGCTGTAATGCAACAATTAACCTTTTGTCTGCGAATAAAGCACACATTCACATCAGTGTATCACCCGGCAGCAAACCCGGTGGAAAGGAAAAACAGAGATTTGAAGACACAACTGGCCATTTTAGTAGGAGATGAACATGGAAAACAGAGATTTGAAGACACAACTGGCCATTTTAGTAGGAGATGAACATGGAAGTTGGAGTGATATGTTACCCAGCATACGGTTTGCGATGAATACCGCAACCTGCCTCACTACAGGACAAACACCAGCGTATTTGACATTTGCACGAGAACTGCGTACTCCGGATGACAATGCTCACGACTTTCGTCAGATTTTGCCGTCTGAGAACTTTGTGCCTGAAATTACACCGAAGTTACTACTTCTCGCCAATACGCTGGCCAAGGCTAGAGATGTCAGGGAGAATTTAGAAGAACGCAGGAATAAGATGGCAGACCAAGGACGTAGAGAAGATCCCGGTTACACTCCCGGTGACCTGGTATTAGCAACTTCACATCCAATCAGTAATGCAGCTCGAGGAATAAGTGCTAAATTCTGTCCTCGCAGGGATGGTCCCTATCTAATCCTAGCACGCCATGGTGCTTCATCTTATCTGATTTCAGATCCCACTGCTCCAGATAAACCTCTTGGAGTGTATCATACATCTGCCTTGACCCCGTTCCAAGGCGATGCGGCAAGCCCACTTCCTCCGCCGGTGCGCCCACTGAAGAAACGCGGGCGTCCGCCTAAACCTAGGCCTAACCCTGAGGGCGCCTCTCCGCCCTCTCGTGGACGAGGACGACCACGGCGCCTCGGGTGTCGCCCAGCTTCGTTGGTGGAACATTCATCTTGACTGGCTACTCGTCGGGGCGACTTCGCATCCAGAGGGGGAGCCTGTAGCACCACCGACCGCGGAACGCCTACAGCTGCGAGCCACACAACACTACTGTGTCGGGACGTGAGTCACGCACACAACGTTAGGCCGCTGCCTCGCCTATATAAACGGACGCCGCGGCCTCGAGCCCTCCTAAGCCCCGCTTCATCCATAGGGTGCAGACTCTCCAGAACCGTTTTCTCCGTCAAGCCACAGGCTCGCCTTGGTTTGTTCGGAATATCAATCTTCATTTAGATATGAAGCTCCCGACTATCCATCAATATATGAAACGCGCTTCGAAGCGTTTCTTCGATAGGGCCATAGCCCACCGCAACCCTCTGGTTGTGGCGGCAGCTACTTACACCCCCTCCCGTATTAGTAAAGTCCGCCGATCGCGGCACGTTCTATCCGATCCTGACGATCCCACTACTCTCCTCCAGGAGAGTCGAAAAGAAACCAGTACAGTCAGCAAAACACACAAACACAAATCGTACCGACCTCGCCGCCGAGGTCCGTCGTCGCGACCCCGACTTAACAGTCCCTCCCGACCCTTGCAAGAGCCAGCCCGCGATGCTGTGCCGTTAGCTTTAAATTAGTCCCTAAATAATTTAACCCAGATCCAGCCAGTCCCTTGCTGTCCCCCTACCAGTGATTGCCTAAGCCGAGGTTCGTACCCCCCTCGGGATAACCCTTAAAGCTTTCGCTTTAGTTTTGAAGTATAATAAGCCCCGGCTGGAGGCCTAAAAAGGTAACTTTTTAGAACTCGCCGGGCCACAATCCGTTTAAGTAGTAAGAATCTTTTCAGATTAACTACGAGATGTCCTTAAAAAAAAAAAAAAAAACTCGAGCCCTCAGTCTACGTTAGCGCGCCGCTGTTTCCACGCATTGGAAGAGCTCGCCTAGCCTAGACGCTCCTCTCCCCCCGCGCCCCCACGGTGACGTATCCTTCTTGTTTCGTGACGCACCTCGCGTCACGAACTGGCCGGGAACGTATCGTGTAGTTTTATAATCGTCGTACCTAGATAAGCCACTATTTGTAAACAACAATGTTCGTGGAATAAACTAATTGTTTATACTGAGCCTACGTTTTTATCATACCCGCTACACAACTACAAACAATATTATGAACAACATACAATCAAAATAAAAAGTCATTCATTCAAACCAGGCCTCAGCCTGGTTTGAATGAATGACTTTTGATTTTGATGTGTTGTGTTTTTGTGGCTTTGACGTTCAAGGGTGCTGGCTCTCAAGCCAGCACCCTTGAACGTCAAAGCCACACAAGACAGTCCCCCCAAAACGCCCGCCCTTCGACACTTCCTAGTGCTATAGCTGGGAAGAAGAAGTGGCGGAGCAAACTCCCCAGCAGCACAGCTGTCTGTTAAGTTAGAAGAACTTGAATAAAACGGTTACAAGATAAAGTAGGTAATAAAAATACAGTACAACGAACAAACCCCTAAGGTTACAGTTCGTATAGAGGCCTAAGCCACCCAAATACAAAGTGTATCTTTCGCTATCAGCTAGTCAATACAGCTATGTAAATATACAGCAGCGCTGTACCAGGTAAACAGACAGTTTTGTCGGGAGCAGGGGCTCTGTAATGAGTCTAATCCAGGGGGGGGACAGTTGCCTACATCAAGCTTGGCGATAAATGAAGCAGCGCCATCTTTATTTCTGAGCACTGAAACATATGTTTAGTTTTGTCTAGTCAGCAATGGATGTCTCTGTAATAAAATTCTAAAAACAACATGTTTTATTTTTAACTAATTTAACATTAGTTCAAATATATTCAACTCTTCATATAATCAATTAATTATGTCTATCTTTAATAGATTATAAATTAATTAATTATTATGGAAAAAAATTGCAACACTGCCTTTATATTCACTCGTCTCAACATTGGAGTCTAATGTCAATAACACGTAAAATGGTCGCCATAGCCTGCGCGTACGCCAGATTATGATTTGCGGTTCTTTTATGTGTATATCCTAGTTTTTGCGATAACGTCTTCGTTATAAACGTCGAGTCGAGATTACTCCTCCGTTTCGGTACAAAGATAAATATCCAGGAACTTTGTGTTCGCGCTAAAGACGCTATTTTGTGTTGTGTTGTGACTGCAGTGAATGTTCATCTGTTCATCATTGCTACAATGCCGCACCGATGTACACTCGGCTGTAAACGCACAGGTAAATTCAAATCTATCTAAGTTAAAGTCTTACTTGTTTTGCAATATTGAACCCTACAGTGGAAACAGCATTTTAGATTTTTGTACACACAATAGTAGATCTCCTCTCAAAACAATTTAATTTTTCTCTATTTTATGGTACGGTACGTTATTTAAGTACCTATCTCAAATTTATTCGCCATCTGTCATCATAATTATACTAAGGTACATAGTTGTGATAATTGCAATGTAATTCATCAAAGTTATAAGATACCTATTTATTTATATCATATTATAATTATCTACATGAATAACGATAGAAGATTTTTTCTTTAGAATAATCATATATTTTGCTTGTTTCAGATGTGCCTGTGCATATCTTTCCAAATCCTAACAAGTTTCCTGAGCGTTTTAAAACTTGGGTGAATCTTGTTGGAGGAAAGCTTGAAACACCATCTGACTATGAATTTTATAAGAAGCAGCGGTTATGTGACAACCATTTTTCAATTGATCATAAAAATCGCTTTAAACGCCTAAATGCATTGGCAGTACCAAGTCTTCATTTACCAGGTGAGTTCCCTTTTTCCACCTTTGCAGATATAATTGTTAAGTACATATTATATTAAGTACCCATGTGTATTAATTTTTTAAATTATATTTTCATAATATTCTTGTTAGGCATTGTTTTTTGTTTGTTTGCGTTTTCTCCATATTCTTGCAGGACACTACTGCTCCAATCTTATGCCTCGCAGTATAAATGATATTTATTTTGCAAGTAGGTTATAAAAACACTTTTACACATAAATTTTTTTTTGGTCATTTTAAATTAGATGAGGCAGATGTTTCCTAGCTGACTGCTCTGAGAAAAAAAACCGAAACAAAATCAGAGTTCAAAGTCTCTTTTAAAGCCCTACATTCGTACTGGTCAAATCATATAAGAACCATGTAAGTTAATGTCTGAAGTGGCATTTTGAGGAAAGTACCACACAGATTTGAGTGGACCTGACCAGTCAATGCAAGCCTTGGTCAGTTGTTGATAAGCTCAACTTAGAACCAATAAGGAGCTCAACTACCCGATGAACAATTGTTTTCTTTTTGAAGGTCAACATTTGTGCGAATATCCAAAATTGAACATTCATAACATCACTAAGTAATAGCTATTGATGAAAGAATTTTTTAAATTGTTCCAGTTGTTTTTGAGTTTATCCATTACAAACAAACAAATATTTGCTTTTCATAGTAATAATATCAGTGTACATTCATAATTTTTTTTATTTTGTTATAGGCACATCTAGAATTTTACAGCCTGTTGTTACCAGTGATGGTCAACCCGCTGCTTTCCTGACGAATCCTGTTGGTTTAGGTATAAAACAAATTTATTTATGAAATATCATATCACAATCTATTCCATTATAATGTATGTGTAAATGCAATATTTATTATGTTATAAACAAATTTTTTATAAATATCTCCACTAAGGCTGCATGTATAATGCAGTCCTCTTGTTTCTTATGTCATTTTTTATGGATTATAATTTAGCACATTATAATATCTAGATTTTAATGGTGATTCTAGTACTTAATTTGTATATCTATTCTGTTATGGTGAGTACCAAAACAGAATTATAATAATATTGGTATTTATATTTCAGAGGTATCTAGAAGTCCTCCGATGGAGACTACTGATGATGATCAGCTAACTGCTACACAGCCTACTGCTACTCAACCTTCTACTGATTTAATAGGTATGTAATTTTATTACAACAGTTTTATATGAACTGTTTTGTTACAGGCAGATAAATTGTTGGCTTGGTTAAATGGAGACTCTAGTACTTAATTTTTAAATAAAAATATATCTATTCTATTATGGCGAGTACCACAATAGAATTGTTACAATATTGATATTTATATTTCAGAGGCATCTGGAAGTCTCCCGATGAAGACTACTGATAATGATCAGCCTACTGCTACTCAACCTTCTACTGATGTATTAGGTATGTAATTTTATTGCATTAGTTATACATAAACTGTTTTGTAACAGATGGATAGATTATTGGCTTGGTTGTGGGAACAAATATATTAACATTATGCAATTTTATATTTTTCAGGTGTGATTAACAGTGTTGCTGTATGTCATGTGTTAGCAGAACATAACTACTGCGCAATAAGTGAAGACAAATCAAAAAGAGCTGCTTGTGGTAAGCTTTTAATTTATATGTATATGATACTTATTGAGTTAATATGTTCATTGTCTTTGGTTTAAATAACAACTTCTGTTTGTTTTTAGTTAAAGGGTTGAATACAGTGTTGCTATGACTTTTTTAATTATCTTGCTCTATTTTAGTACTCGAAAATGTCTAATTTTTTTTATTGTTTAGAGAGAGTCCAAATATATGATTTAGTAAAAAAATTGCAGATTTCTCATTCCTTTCAATATGGTTCAAAATGTACCAACTCTCTACTTATTAGTATTGTTCCTCAAAATCACTTACACCAACCAACATTAATTATAATAAGACTGGTGTACAATATAATGATAACCATATAGGTAATTGTGTTCATTTCTCTGTTTTCAGTTGTTTCTGGAATATCCTTCCACACCAGATCGAATGCTGTGCGACCATTCCAGAAGAAAATTAAGTATCTGCAAACGGAGATAAGTGTTTTGCGAAAAAGGGGCCAACAGTATAAGGAACGACTGAGTAATGCTCGAAAGTTGTCACAAAATATCATATTTAAGCAAGTCACACAACATATGACTAAACCAGCTCAATTGTTTGTACATATGCAACAACAAGCTAAAAATAAACCAAAAGGAAGACGGTTTACAATTGAGGAGAAAATCCTAAGTTTGTCTTTGTACAAAAAAAGCCCTAAGTGCTACAGGCTATTATATAAATATTTTGCCCTCCCTTCATGCAAAGCTATGAAACGATTACTGAGCCAAATAAAATTAGCACCTGGGATTAATAATATAATATTTGAAAAAATAAATAAAACTTTGCTCAAAAAACAGATCCCAGATAGGCTGTGTAGCCTTATTTTTGATGAGATGTCAATCACGCCGCAAATTTTTTACTCAGCTCAAAAAGACAAATTAGAAGGTTTTACTTCGGACTCGAAGGAACTATTTGCTGACCACGTACTGGTTTTCATGGTGAAGGGAGTGAAAAATAATTATAAGCAGCCAATTGCGTATTATTTTACGAATTGTTTGAGTAAATTACAATTAAAAACAAAATTAAAATCGGTAATCGAACAATGTTTTAAATGTGGTCTTATAGTGTTAAACACTGTTTGTGACCAAAGTCCCGTTAATGTCAGTGCTATAACAGAATTGGTTCAGGAAACCAAGGCAAATTATTTACGCCAAGGTAAAGAATGGCGTCATGAAGTGATGCGTTTTAAAGGTCACGTCGTAGTCCCAATTTATGACACTCCTCATCTAATAAAAGGCATTAGAAACAATTTGTTAACAAAGGATCTGAGCTATGTTATCAATAATGAGGAGAAAATCGTAAAGTGGGACTACTTCAAAATGGTGTATGATGCCGATAAATCGTATGGAGAGCTCAGACTATTACATAAGCTCACAGAGGAACATATAAATCCAGAAAAAATAAAAAAAATGAGGGTCAAGTCGGCAACACAATTGTTCAGTCACAGCGTTGCTGTTGTGACTGAACATTTGACAGCAAGGGGCGATCTGCCTATAGAATGCCGACAACTAGTTGACTTGACCCTTCTAATCGACGATCTGTTCGACTCTTTGAATGTTAACAGTTTCTCCATACCGAATGGCAAAGTTTTTAAAGGACCTGTAAAACGTAACACGCCTCATCATGAGTTGTGGAAAAAAGCCAAAACAGTGCTAAGGACCGTCAAATTTGTAAAAAAAAATACTGTTGGAAACAAAGTCCGATTGGTTGAGAAAGTGGTGCCGTCTGTTACAAATTTGATTAAAACGATAGAGGGTATGGAACTCCTTTGGCAAGTGTTGTCTTGTAATTATAGACTCGATGCTATGATGACCAGGAACTTTAATCAAGACCCTTTAGAAAATTTCTTTGGAAACATTAGGAGTTATGGAGTGAGAAATGTAGCCCCTAATACAGTAGGTTTTGAGGGGGCGTTTAAAGCGCTTCTTTTAAATAATTATAGCTCTGATCATTCGGGGAGAGGTAATTGCGAGGAGGACTTCAACGAATGCCTGCAAAATTTAGATTTTTTTTTAAAAGAAAAAAATGTTACTCCTAATGTTTCCGAAGAAAAAAATACAATTAATTTCAACAATGAAGTTTGCTTTGACCAGCAACATGAAAATGATGCTGGTCAAAGCAACTATGTCTGTGGTTGGGTCTTGACTAAATGTCTAAGAAAAGTTGTCAAAGAATGCACAAATTGTAAGAGTGAATTATTAGACAACACTTCAAATAAAAACAATTCTTTTATTACAGCCAAAGAGTACCAAAAAAAGCAATGGCTTTGCTATCCCAGTAAGACAACCGAAAATTTCTTTAAAGAAATACAAAGCATGGCCATTGCTTTTCTGAAAAGAAATGTGCCCAAATTGTTTTTAAAGTCGAATATAACTTCTCTAACAGACTTGCTCATCACTAATTTATTTAAATGTCCCAGTCACAAAGACGAACTTTATAAAATGTTTACCGACACAACATTAAATATAATTATTTACAGTTGGTGTCGGTCTGTCAATCGGATTTTGTCCGGGAAAATAAAATATGAAGGCGATGATGAAGTAAAATTAGCTGCTGTTAATTATTATAATAAGCACAAAAATTATAAAAATAGAAAATAAAGAAAATTAACTTAAAGTACATACTTAGTTGTTTTATTAAAACCCATTTTTTTGCATTTAGCCAGTATTTCCTAAATGGTCCTTGTATTTCCCAGTACCGAACTATTTTGTTCTAATTTTCTTAGACATAACACTATTCTGTAATATGGTATTATTACAAAATAATGTTCCGCCAGAAAATTAGAACAAAATAGTTCGGTACTGGGAAATACAAGGCTCAATGTAATATCAATTACATTAGTGTGTAGGTATACGTGTGGGTTGTGAGTGTGTGTGTGTATAGATCTAGTTCTTGTTCAGAAATGCAGGTGGCGCTTCAAACATGTCATGGCTAAAAGTCACGATAGAGGGCACTCTTTTCCTATTTATATTAAAGTACTCTGTGGTCTAATCCGAAGATAGACTGACTTGTTCACTGAGTGCAAGCTCCTTTATAGGACAATGTCCCGCCATAATATCTATGACAACTCTGTCCGATGGCGCGCGGAAGTACGCCACGTGTTTACTTGATACAAGACACTAAAGTATGCTAAACTAAATAAGACTTACATTGTATAATAATCAAACAATATGAGAATAATTGTCGTAAATAAACAAATGGTAAATTCACAACGTAAACCATTTTAAAATTTAAAGTGACAGTTATTTATTGTTTTGAACAAAACTACCGGTCACAATTATCGAAATAAGTTGCAAAAATGAATAAGTGAGTACACCAAGTACTCAATAAATTATGTTCCGATTTATTAGACACTATCTGATAGAAAAATCACGCAAATTAAAGATAATAAAAACAAAGCATAGCAAATTATGCGGACTACCCACAATTTGTATTTCACAACCAACTCCGACATATGGGAGCGTCCAAGCCAAGCGGGCCACTCGGCGCTGGCAGCGGGTTTTTTGCATAAAACGCGTTCTGTTCAACTCGCTCACTAACTTTGGGAAATAGCTAAAAAAAAAATTGAAACCCATAATTCGATAGATTTTAAGCTGTTCTTTCGAATGGTGCTATTTGTTTTTAGCAAAATAATTCTTTTTAGTGAAAATTGAGTTTCAATTTGAAGTTAGATTGCCTTGAAAAATGTATTTTTTTTAATTATTTTTTTCACATCCATCTAAAGTTTAACCCTTGAACAACATCTCTGTAAAATTTCAAGTTGGGAGGGGCAAAGGTTTGCAAATGACAAGCAAATCAAGTCGTCGCACAGTGATTCGTCTAGTACAAGCTAGCGAGACAAAATTATTTTTTTACTTATTCTAATTGTTTACGTATATTTAAGGTGTCTTAAGCCGTTCTGTGTTCTCTAAGTCCAAAGGTTGCAAGATGGCAGAAGTCACCAAATGTTCTACTTTTGTCTACTGTTTTGTTTATTTGTTTATCGGTTTAGCTGCGTCTGCCTTCTTATTATGCAGGCAAGGCACTATACATACATGTAGTATATAAAAAAAAGACTAAAATGACAAAAATGTTGTGGACATAAATGTCTCGCGGTATTTCAAAATTAAAATCAGAAATATGTGCAAAATAGGGTTTTATTTATTCACTTTATCAAATAAAATGCAATAATAGTCCAAAACAACAACAATTATCCATACATATAAAATAACTCTTGATACAAAATCGTACAAAATTAGTATTATCCGTCTACTATAATGTTTTATCTAATATATAAAATTTAAAACTAATACATTGTCAAAATTACTACAAAATAAAATAGGTAAACATATTAACAATAAAAGAAAAATCTACCAAGCCGAATCTAATACTCATCATCAGAAGATTCCTCATCACCACTCTCCATTTCGCTAGAATCTTCCGATAATGAATAATCCGCTTCACTAAATTCGCAAACTGATGTTGATTGGGATGGTAATGAAGGTGGGACAATCAACTGCAGAACTTCTGGTGGTAATGTAGTGAATTTTTTTCGCGGTAATTCTCTGAATGTATTTATTACAGGATCGGACGTAATCAAAAGCATTCTCAGAAGATCCGTATTAGTGGCACAGCGTGATCGTTTTCTGGTATGTCGTTCCCGAAATCTACGACAGTCTTTATTTCTTGCTTCTTGGGCTTCTTCGGAAAGCTGTCCAATAGGAAAAAGGCAAGATTTAATGACTTCTGCACTGTGTACAAGAATTTTATGCACAGTAACGGGCATCAAGTACCACGAATACAGATCAAGATATAACTTTCTTGTATCACTACAATACTTTTCGAAATCTACACAGTTAATGTCATATCCCGATGACAAAGTTCTTAAAATTACATGAAATCTTCGCATAAGACTAACGTCTAATCCTGTAATTTCACTGCTTAATTCTGCATTAGAAAAAAATCTACGTGCTGTGTTTCCATCGTTCGTATTGCCATACCCAGGTTTTGGTTTATCCACAATAAGGCCCATGCGCTCTTTAAACGCTTTTTGGATCTCTTGTGAGCGTTGCTTAACAATAGCTTTATCGTTGTCTCCCCTAACTTGCCACTTTTTTATTTGTAAACGATAGCTGATATGAAGTAAACATTCAAAAGTGCGGATCCATGCATGTAAAGTAGATAAACCAAATCCAAAGCGTTCTTGGTTGCTGGGATAGTCCTTTGACTCCTCGTTCATAGTAGACGGAGTGGCACCACAAATATAACACTTCTGTGTTGAACGCGTGTCTGTTAAAGCATTACATACTTTGCCGTCAATCATGGTCAACAACAAATCGTGTTTAACAGAGATCTGAGTTCCATCAACGTTACATAAAGTGGGAAGAAGCTGACTTATTTCATCCAAAATTTTACTAGTTTCTTCTTTCGTAAACTCATTTGGCTCCTTGCTAAAAATGAATTTAATAGGACGACAATATAAGGTAGAAGAAGGTCGTGGATTTTGCCAAATAACAGTTTCGCCGTCAAGTAGTCTCAAGGGGACAAATGAGTACACGAACAGAAATTCGTCTGTAGCGTTGATGTTCTCAAATCTCTGCTTATATGTACTATGCCCTGAACTCCCATCACAACCCCATTTGCTTATTAACGTATAATATGAACGAGGTAACACACTTGTAATGACTTTCGACTGAGCTTCAACTAATCGTTCAGCCGTTTTATCTAAAATCGCCTGAAGTTTCATCTCAGCTCGAGATTCAGTCACAGAAATATGTTCGTCAGAAGGACAGCAAGAAGCTTTGGACTTACCTAGGCTATAGAAGGATGGATACACTTGATGTCCCGCTTTCATTGACCACTTTCTCGTCTGTTTGTACGAGTGAGAAGTAGATTTAGAGTCTACATAATAAGCTAAAGCTTCGTCTGGACTCAATCGCCTACTCGCTTCAGAACACTTATTTATTTTTAAACTTTCACCGGCCGCGACACTTTCAATTTGTTTGGCAACACTTCGATGCCCTTCTTTCCGTGTTGCCAATTGTGCTGCAGTAATTAGTTCATTTGCACTTCGCGATTCTAAAAGATCGTCTACTCTCCGTCTTTTTGTTTTTATTGATGACTCATCAAAGGTTTTCTGGGGTCGCCCTACAGAACGAACTCCCGATGATGTTGAAGGGCACGGCTTATTCACACACACTAACATTTCGATTCCGCATCCTTCTAACCAATTTTTATGTTTGATGAGAAATTCATCCTTATTACACTTAGAAGATGTCCACTTTTCGTTTAATTTTGATGATAGGCTCGAAATTTTCATTTTGAGTTTCCTCAGTGAATCTTCAGAAGCATCTAGTAGATTATGTTTTGTACACATAAATGATCAAAAATGTGACTTGCTCTTTCAGTTTTACTATGTTTTAACCATTCTTCGAAAAACTCTAATTTTCTCATAGCTATGGCTCGTTCTGAAAGAAAGTAAATTACTTTATCTACGGGCGGTTTCGGGAGCCAAAAAATAAATTAAACTACGCCTGAATGTTTTAATTATAACATACAGAAGAATCTAGCCGGATACATTGGGATAAAAAAAGTTGCAATCCTTTAAAGTTTTGAAGTTAAGAAAAAATATGTGGGATTATTTCAACATACTTATAAACTCTAATTACGGCAAAAAAGTACATGTATTATTTTAAAATCAAGTCAAAATAGTAAGTACATACCTTCAATAGTAGAATCCATCACAAGAAAATCGTTTCACTTTAATATCAATTATTTGATATGGTGTCACAAGTGTGTTAAAAATGCAACTTATTTACAAATGAAAATTGCGCTTCCTTTATAATTAACATTAACCCATCCACAAAATTACTTGTTGAAGTAACAAACAAATGATTTCTTAGAATTCCTAACCTGGGAAGGGTTGTTTACAAGTTGTTGTCACGAATTCCTGGAAATGACGTCATGAATTTTGTCCCGCTAGCTTGTACTAGACGAATCACTGTGCGTCGCCGCGTCGCGCGTCGTTTTGCGCGGCCGCGCGCCTACTGCACTGTATTGCAGACGACGATCGTTGTAAGTGGGTGGTGAAAAACATCGCATCACTCGACGTTGCGGACTTGATTTGCTTGTCATTTGCAAACCGTTGCCCCTCCCAACTTGAAATTTTACAGAGATGTTGATGAAGGGTTCCCTGCCAGGGTCGCGTGATTGTTCGAAAGAGATACCGTGACCCTGGCACATGGGCAACTGATGGAACACGGGTGGGTTTTAGTCAGTAAAAGTCTGACACGCCCTCCCGCTCCGCCCAGAGCGGGAAAAGTCATTTGATGATTTCCCATCCTGAAAAAAAAAAAAAAAAAAAAAAAAAAAAAAAAAAGGGTTAAACTTTTGAACGATGTCAGATTTTTTTTTTTTTTTAAATATATTTTTCGAGGCAATCTAACTTCAAAATGAAACTCAATTTTCACTAAAAAGAAAATTATTTTGGTAAAAACGAATAACATCATTCAAAAGAACAGCTTAAAATCTATCGAATTATGTATTTCAATTTTTTTTTAGCTATTTCCCAAAGTTTGTGAGCGAGTTGAACAGAACGAGTTTTATGCAAAGAAGTCGGTTAAAAAGCCGCTGCCAGCGCCGAGTGGCCCGCTTGGCTTGGACGCTCCCATATACATATTACCGTCAAATTGTAAATACTGTTAGATTACAATCTAACTGGAGAGATATTCTGACAATTCACAATCTTTTGGATGATTATAATCTCACTAGTTAGATTGTAATATGACCGTATTTACAATTTCAAATTGTCATCTATACTAATATTATAAAGCTAAAGAGTTTGTTTGTTTGTATGTTTGTTTGATTGAACGCGCTAATCTCAGGAACTACTGGTCCAAATTGAAAAAATCTTTTTTGTTGCGTAGCCTATTTATCGAGGAAAGCTATAGGCTATATAACATCACGCTACAACCAAGAGGAGCGGAGCAGTACCGTAAATGCGGGTTACTTTAGCTCTGGGGGGGAACTTTGGCTCAAAACGGAAAAAAGTTTGAACTTCCCACCTGTCGGTAAAATGACAGCAAACGGTCTAGTTCGAGTCATAAATACTAGATGGCAATAGAGGTACCTGTTTCTGATTGGTCAAGCAAACTTTAAGCAAGTTTCAACCTGTCGGTTGAATTCGGAATTACCAGCATAAAAAAGGTGCATATTTTACCGCTGCAAACTTTGTAGTGTTACCGTGAGTTTCGGTAAGTTTCCTATATTATATGAAATTGTTTGTGTCAGAAATGTGTTAGCAAGTAAAGTCATTGTAAAAATTATACTTTTTTTTACGATCCTTAGTACCAAAATCTTAAAAATAAATTGTGGCTTTACTTTGTCCCATACTTTTGGGTAACTTTGGCTCATGAGCCAAAGTAACCCGAAACCTTAGCCATATACCGAACCTGATTTCATTTCGATAAAATAATGGTGTTCCCTGACTTTCAGCCATCACTTATGCCGTCAAAATATCAGTGGAAGCCTGGCATCCGTCGATATATTGACTACACGAAGGCAAAATTAGAAGAATGTTTGAATGCCGTGCGGTCCAAACTCCTTACCCAACGTGCTGCTTCGGAGCAGTACGGAATTCCCTGGAGCACTATAAAAAATAACTAATAAATTTACTAATAAACGAGGCCGACCAACAGTATTTACAGAAACTGAGGAAAAGTCGTTTGTCGCACATACAACGTGCAGCAGGACGATTGACATTCCTCTAAGCCACGTAAAGAATGGCATGCTCTTTACCCGTATACAAAAAATCAATCTAATCCAATGAATACTTTAGCCACAGGAAATTATTTTTCATTTTCTTATTTTTCAACATGATGTAGATCGGAGTCCGTAATAATAGGTAAATATTGTAAGGTCAGGAACCTGTGCAAAAACGTACCTACGATTCTATTCTCAACGTCTAAATATGCTTGAAAGGCAGAGAAAGGTGTCATACGATCTCACTCTGACGCGCCCCACACACTCCCACAAAATACTACAATTATAAAGAAAAAGTTTATTACTTACGCAAATAATGCGTTATGCTACGTTTACATGTGGGCCCAGCTTCTAGCACTCGCAATTGTGTAGCCATTGTACAAACGGGGAAATCCCGTCAACACAATGACGACCGGCCGAGGCTGTGCCCACATGTAAACGTAGCATTAGTGGTGCATAGAAAATTGCGAGTGTGTGTGTGTGAGCGGAATTTTTTTGGCAAAAAGTCCTTCCAGTCAGTGCATAGCGGCGCCCTTTGAGAAGAGCACACGCCTACTTTTTTATCACAAGACGAGCATTGTCGTGATTTTATGAAAAGTGTGTTGTTATTGTGATGATAGTTGGATTAGTACATAGTGTGCGTTAGTGTGACTTACTGTTAAGTGTTAGTGTAATATTAGTTATATAGGCATTTATTAGGTAGCTAGTTTTGTGATTTAGGTTAGGTTTGTAAGTTTTTTAGTTTAATTATGCCTCAAATAAGGTACACAGCTGCCGAGTACACCGACATGGTACTTACGTAAGGAGAATGTCAACAAAATGCGGCTTTAGCATTGCGTACATATCGGGAGAGATATGGTAACTAGTCTTGTGAAGTTCACGAACGAACTAGTTCGTAAGAGCGCTCCCATAGATGAACTACCCGAACTAGTTCGCTCATTTCCCGATCCATAGTTCGTTAGTTCATCAGTTCGCGACCGAATGAGCGAGGATGGCGTCAACCGAACTGATACACGGGACAAAATACAAAAAGGATTTTGTAATCACTAAACTAGTTATTTATTGCAACAATAAACCTTGGTATTTTTTACAATCATGATCTTTTTATGAATTATCACTCAATGGTTTTTGCTGTTTTTAGAGTCCAAAAATTGTAGGTAAAAGTAGAACATTCCATAATCTTGTCACATGCAGTACGTGCAAAATCTAAACGAGCGAAGGAGCGAACGATCTGCCTCTCTTTGATTCGAGCTGGGAGCGGATGAACTAGAAGAGCGGATGAACTTGAAGAGCGGATGAACTAGAAGAGCGGATGAACTAGAAGAGCGAACTAGTTCGTTAAGGAGCGGTGAACTAAACTGAGCGATCTCAGTCGCGAACTACTATGCCCAAGCCTAATGGTAACACAAGAACGTGCCCTACCAACAGCCGTGTTTTTACCCTGGCCGTTCAGAGGTTACGAGAGAATCGGCCTTTGGTTCCTCAAGGAGATGGCGTGTCTTTAAATTCAAGTATCGAGGACCGGATATTACAATATTTTGAAAACTACCCGACTTGTAGCCTCCGGAGAGCAGCGCGGCGGTTTCAAGTGAGTCACATAACTGTCCATAGAATTTTGAAACGGCATGCACGGCGTCCTTACAAGTTCAGAAAAGTTCAACAACTGTTATCCAGAGATATGCCAATCAGAGTGTTATTTTGCCGATGGCTTCTCGACAAAATATCAGACGACCCTGACTTCCTATTTAATATTATGTGGACAGATGAGAGCACTTTTACAAGAAATGGAGTTTGGAATAGACAAAACCTGATATATTGGAGTAACGAAAACCCACGCCTAAGTCGAGAGTCTTCATTCCAGTACCGGTTTTCACTAAATGTCTGGGCTGGAATTCATAGGCACAAAATAATAAGTCCAGTGTTTATTGATGGGACATTAAATGCAGAGAAATTTTTAGAACTTCTTAGTGGCCCAGTGTCAGACTATACGGACGATTTACCTTTGGACGTGTATGGACGACTGTGGTATCAATTGGACGGTGCGCCCGCCCATTCCGTAATGCCTGTTAGACAGCGACTAACGGATATGTTTGAAAGTCAGTGGATTGGCCGTTTTGGACCTATTCGATGGCCAGCACGGTCACCGGACCTGACACCAATGGATTTCTTTTTGTGAGGTGCCGTAAAAAACAAGGTGTATGCACGAGAAGTGAACACTGTGGACGAGTTAAAAATTAAAATAATTAATGCCTTCGACAAACTTAAAAGAATGGCAGATGGGGACTTGTTAAGACGAGTCCGTGAAAATTTAATAAGACGATGTCGCTTGTGCATAATGAACAACGGGGACACTTTGAAAATTTAAAAATTTGACTGTTAATGATTTAAATTCTGATTGTAATGTGATATTATGTGATTAATTATTCAATCAGTGATATTTTATTAATTAACAACTCACAACTTAGTGAGTTTATGCCGCTGATTTGTTGTTCTCCGACTAAAGTACCTACGCGCAACAACGCCGCCGCCCAATGCAGCCCGCACCAGGGGGGAGACAGTTAGAACAAGCACAACTTCAGTAAAGAAAGAGTCGCCATCTACTTTCCTTAACAGAGAAACGAATAGTTTCATAATTATCGATAGGTGTCTCTGTAATGAGAAATGAAAAACTCAAATAATTAAGATATATAATTTAATTTTCAGCATATTTTTTTGAGAATAATTTTAATATTTTTCATAAAATTATCACATTATTATATGTCATGCCTGTCTAGCATTATCGATTATGGCAACCTTGTCACGGAAATCTTTATTGTGATATATTCTGGCAACATTAACTCAAAGTGGCCGCCGCAACTTGAACCTGCGTCCGCGCTTGTTTGTGTTTCGTGTGCTCATTTTGTGTTTAATTATTGGTTTTTGAGTGTTTTAACTACATCAGACGTCGAGTTGAGTTTCTCCTCCGTCCTGTTAGTGGATTACTACCCATAAACTAATATTTGTCACTCGCTACGTTGTGCCAAGTAATTTTCACAAAAGTTGTGAAAAACTGTTGTTACATCTGTTTAGTGATATTCTTGCGAAAAGACGCTTATTTTGTGCTGTGTGTGTCTATCAAAATAGATAGAATGCCTCACCGTTGCGCTTTCGGATGTAAGGATACTGGTAAGTCATTTTTTTACACACTGCTCAAAAAAGATGTGTTTTTATACTCTTCTTTTTCGGCTCGCCTAATCAGTATTCTTCTAATAACCATTTAAAAAACCTTTTGTTCTCTTAATTGTTATCCCTCTAAATAGACATCTTAAAAATATGCTGTTCTCAAAGCTTCAAAATACTAGATTTCGTTTATATTTCTTAAATTAATCTTTTGACCACCATCATTTTAATATTATCCACTGGTGCCATCTGCCAGGCGAGATAACATTCAATCGTCTGCCTTTTCCAACTGAGATTTGAATGAATAATATTGTGCATAGAGGCCCATTAAGTTCCCGCTAATGTAAAACTCAGTTAAAGTAACTTTACAATTTACATCATTTTTAGGAAATATGGTACAATCGACAGTCTTTACATGCAGCAATCTGATAAAGACAGCCTTATGATGGACAAAATTGTGATTAAAAGACAAAAAATAATATTATCATTTTCTTTGGTTTCAGGCAATGTGATGCATTCATTTCCGAATCCTGGCAAATTTCCTGAGCGTTTCAAAGCTTGGGTTAATCTTGTTGGATACCATCTGGATACACTAACTGACTATGACATTTATAAGAAGAAGAGAATATGTGATATTCACTTCACTCATGAGGACCATAATCGCTTTAAGCGTCTAAATGCATTGGCAATGCCAACTCTACATTTGCCTGGTGAGTTGAATATTAAATTACTTCATACAAAACCCAATGCAAGGTCAAGATCAGCGGAGAAATTACATAACACATTAACAGTAGTAAAGGGTTGCATTTGGATAGTTCACCTATGATCATTCCGTTGTTCATGTCGTAAAACAAATAAATTTTTGAACAAATGAATCAACGGATTAGCAATATCCTGCAGAATGATTCAGATTTCGATTGATAATGATTTGCTTAGCCAGCCTGGTTAGGGAGTCACTCTTGTTTATGTTTTTATAATCTATCAATAAACTCTATGTTTAATTTTGCATTTTTTTTTCAGTGCCAGCTGCGCAATCTGTGTCTAGCCTAAGTGTTACTCATCCTACCACAAGCACCTCTCTTCCTTCTACCTCCACGCCAGGTATGTTTTTATAAAATATTAGTTAGATACATGTCTTTGATATTACTGCATTTGGTGTGCTTCTACTTGTGTGCTGTCCTTTTGGTGTCACATGCAAATATCACTACCCTGTCTCTTCTGGTGGGTGTCATAAAATGGACATCAACAGATTTATAAAATTATATTGAACATTATAGTGTGTTCTCCTAGCCATCTTTCTGGAATAACCATCCTTTAATCATTTAATTTTCATTAAGGCCCATCAGCCTTGAGAGGAATAGGATTTCTGTTAATTGCCAGTCAGAAGCATTAAAGTTTTTATTTAACTCGAAACCGGTGTGCGTGTATAACCAGATATATGAATGTCAACGGGACAAAAGTATGCAAGAATTGTAGCAGGTGGTGTTCTGTGATTTGTCCCTACCCCTTTGGAGAGAAGGCGTGAGTTTATGTATGTATGTTGATCAAAAATTAATTAGTTTTGTATGTAATTTTTCAGGTGTATGTCATGGTATCGCTGCTACGACCCAGCAGTTTGAGGCTGTCACTTTTAGTCAACCTTCCACTAATACCTCCCTGCTTACTACTTCAACTTCAGGTATTATAATTTATTAGTTTATATTCTATCAGCATAGTGCATTCTCTTGCATATTAAATTATTCATGTATTGTATATGTTTTCAGATAAAAGTCACTGCACCGCTGCAAAAAATTATGTGGTAATGGAACATAATTATAGCGTGATAAGCAGATCAAAAGGAGAAAAAAAACACAAAGGTAATAAATTTGTAATCAACATTATAATTAAAGCCTATTACTCCTGCTGGAACACAGGCCTCCTCTCGGTGAGAGGGAGCGGGCCATAATCCACCACGCGGGCCCAGTGCGGGTTGGTAGATGTCACATGTCTTCGAATTTTTAATTGTAAGACATGCCGGTTTCCTCACGATGTTTTCCTTCACCGTTTTGAGAGCAGTGGTAATGAAATAATTTACATAAAGTAAAGCGCCTGCTTGGGTTCGAACTTACGACCTACTACTAGTAAATCGCGGCCGTTACCACTCGGCCACCACTGCTCTCTATTATTACTGTGGTACTGTTGAGCTTTTGGCCTGCG
Organism: Aporophyla lueneburgensis; assembly: GCA_932294355.1. Lineage (NCBI taxonomy): Eukaryota > Metazoa > Arthropoda > Insecta > Lepidoptera > Noctuidae > Aporophyla > Aporophyla lueneburgensis. The sequence continues at coordinate 26,655,626 of OW028735.1, forward strand.
GGAATATTGAAATTCCACATGAGTGATGTTGCAAATAGAGCTTGTTTTAAGTAATTAACGAACTAAATAATTGATTTGTGAAGAAACAGTTTTAAGTTAGAATGTTTGAAACGAAATATATGTGTAAGTACCTAATCATTATTTTTTTTGCATTTTTCAGATGCTCGTTGGGGTGGGTTCAATAGCATACCAGTGAGATCACTCCAGACAAAAGTAAAGTATCTTCAAAATGAAATACGTCGTTTACGCAAAAAGGACAGTCATTCAAATCACGATTGGCTAATGCAGAAAAATTGTCCAGTGAAGTTGCATTTCAGCAAGTGACAAAAAATATGTCAAAACCAGCACAATTGTTTCTTCACATGCAACTCCAATCTGAAAAGAAATCCAAGGGAAGACGGTTTTCAATTGAGGAAAAAGTGATGTCCTTGTCACTTTTCAAAAAAAGTCCCAAGTGCTACAGGCTGTTATGCAAATATTTTGCGTTGCCATCAGCAAAAGCTATGAAGCGATTGCTAAGCCAAATTAAATTAGTACCAGGTGTAAACCCCATCATATTTGAAAAAATTAAAATAGTGTTAGCTGAAAAGGATGTGACAGATCGACTCTGCAGTCTCATGTTCGACGAAATGTCAATTACGCCACAAATTCTTTTTAATGCTCATAAGGATGAACTGGAAGGGTTTGCATCAAATCAAGACGGATTATTTGCTGACCATGCCCTTGTTTTTATGGTGAAGGGGGTGAAAAATAATTTTAAGCAACCAATTGCGTACTATTTCACAACAGGATTAAAAAAAATGAACTGAAAGTTTTAATAAAATCCGTGATCCAACATGCATTGGAAAATAGCCTCATCGTGGTTAACACAGTATGTGACCAAAGTCCCGTTAATGTTGGCGCTATAACTGAATTGGTTAATAAAACTAAAGCCGCCTATCTTCGTAAAGGCATAGAGTGGCGTCATGAAATGTTCCGGGTTAATGGTCAGAGTATAATCCCTCTGTACGATACTCCACATTTAATAAAAGGTCTTAGAAATAATTTGCTGACCAAAGATATGACCTACGTCATATGTAATCAGAAAAAAAACCATTAAATGGGAATATTACCAAATGGTATATGCTGCCGACAAGTCTTATGGGGAATTACGTCTTCTTGACAAAATTACAGAAGAACACGTAAATCCCGATAAAATAAATAAAATGCGTGTGAAATCGGCAACACAAATATTTAGTCACAGTGTTGCCGTTGTAACAGAACACTTGACGGCAAGGAAAGATCTTCCCGAGGAATGTCGTCAAATAATAGACATGACTATATTAATAGATAATTTATTTGACACATTGAATGTGAGCAGTATGTTCATACCAAATGGAAAAATTTATAAAGGGCCTGTCAAACGCAATTCGCCTCATCATGAACTGTGGCAGAAAGCAAAAAAAAAATTTAAAACTGTAAAATATATTTAAAAAATCAAAGTTGGGAACAAAATTCGTCTGACTGAAACAACTATACCATCTGTGACAAATCTTATTAAAACTATAGAGGGTATGGAACGTCTTTGGCAAGTGTTGTCTAATAAATATGGTTTAGATGCAATGTTGACACGGAACTTCAACCAAGACCCTGTCGAAAATTTCTTTGGGAACATCAGGAGTGACGGGGCAAGGAATAATGCGCCCAATACAGTAGCTTTTGAAGGAGCATTCAAAGCTCTCTTATTAAATAATTTTAACTCTCCTCATTCAAGGAGGGCAAACTGTGAGGAAGATGCGAATGAGTGCCTTCAGACACTAGATTTTTTTTAAGAGAGAAGTTTGGTACTCCTGACGTTCCTGAAGAAAGTGAAACAATTCATTTTAACAGTGAAATTTGCTTTGACCAGTCAAATACTACAGATGCTGGTCAAAGCAATTATGTCTGTGGTTGGGTTCTAAAAAAATGTCTGAAAAATGTTGTAAAAAGTTGTCAAACTTGTAAAAATACTTTACTAGAGAACACAATTAGCAATAAAAATAATGTATTCATTAAAGCTAAAGAATATCAAAACAAAAAATGGCTTTGCTATCCCAGTAAAGAAATTGAAAATTATTTCAAAGAAATTCAAAATATAGCAACGTCATGTCTAAAAAGAAACATACCTAAAAACGTGTGAAACACACAATAATTTCTTTTACGGATATGTTTATAGATTGTCCAAATAAATGTCCAGCCCATAGTGATACATTTAAGAAATACTTTTTGAATGTGTCATTAAATGTACTCATAGTTGGTGTCGATCAGTCAACCGAATTTTGGTCGGAAAATTAATGTATGATGGTGAAGATGAGACGAAAACTGCTGCCCAAAAATATTATAATAAGAATTAAAATCATAAAAACAGAAAATAATAAGAACAAATGTAATGAGATTGTAACACAGGCAATAAAATTTAAAAATAATATTTCTTCTGTTTAATTTCTTAAGAGTTAATCATGAGTAATGAGCAATTTTTTTTTAAATTTAGTGACTTATTGTAATTTGTAAAAAAATATGTTAATTTTTAAAAGAGTTTTTGTCTACAGTGTGTCTTTTCTGAAAAACAAAGGTACCTAGATAATATTTGCCAGTTACTTTTCTTGTTTTCGTATACTTGATGTAAAATATAACAAAATTGTTACAAATTACAATGAATTACTAGACCCAAATAGTAAATGGGTAAATAGTTTCAATGCAGTCTTCCAAAATTCATTTCTTTTTTGCTTTTATCTTGCAGCCGTTTTTACGTCGTATTTTGATCAAAATGCGATTTATGAAAATCGCATTTTGATCAAAATACGACGTAAAAACAGCTAAAAACAAAAGAAAATTTGAATTTCGCGGGCTACGTATAAAGCCTTAGTTCCTGTTACGAAACGCAGATGGCGTTTTGAATCGAAATGCTTCGAAATTCCACAAGAGGGCTCTCTTCTCCCATATTATTATTATACTCTTTGGCCCGCACCACGCCGCGCACTAGGTCAGTGACTTTTTGTAGTTAAAGCGTTTTTTTACTTTTTATGCAGTTGATTCTGCTATTTATTTTGTTTGAAAATTGCAATTTTGTAATTTTCCACTAACTAATAATTTTCGTATTTTAAAATGTTTCGATAGAGTAGTACTGTGCTCGTTTTAATTTAATGTCGTAGTTCCAGATCCACATTGTATAACAGCCCTTTCCGAATTTGGCTTTGGCTTTCCTGTGACCGATTTTGACTTAAAAATGGTAATAAAAGACTATCTCGTGGCACAAGGTAGAAATGCGCCACAATTCAAAAATAATGTCCCTGGCAGAGATTGGATCCGTAGTTTCCTCACAAGGCATAGAACCCTATCTAATCGTCTAGCAAACAACATCAAAAGAGTTAGAGCTCATGTTTCAGAAGAGGTTATAACTGAATTTATTGAAAACATTAGCGGTGAATTAGAGAATGTATCCTCAGAAAACATATATAATTATGATGAGACTAACATTAGCGATGACCCTGGAAGGAAGAAAATTATATGTAGACGTGGAAATAAATATCCTGAAGCAATAATTAATGCCACCAAAGTCAGTTTCACAGTAATGTTTTGTGGCAATGCTGCTGGATAAGATATCCCACCTTATATCATTTATAAAGCTGAACATCTTTGGTCAACTTGGACTACGAATGGTCCTAAGCACGCTCGCTATAACAGGACAAAGAGCGGATGGATAGATGCTGCCACAATTGAAGACTGGTTTGTTAACCAACGTATTCCTACCCTGAAGAAACAAACTGGAAAGAAAGTAGTCATTGGCGATAACCTGTCATGGCATATCAGTCCAAAAGGCCGGTTGGAGTGTGAAAAACATAACATTAGTTTCATTTGTTTGCCCCCGAACGCAACGCACATCTTGCAACCTCTTGATGTTGCTTACTTCCGGCCATTAAAATGTAAGTGGCGACAAGTGCTGCTGGACTGGAAAAACAGTCAGTCGGAAAGAACATTGCCAACACCAAAAGAACAATTTCCTCGTCTCTTGAAAAAAGCTCTGGATTCAATGACCGACACCAAAGAAAATCTGATTTCTGGTTTTAAGAAGACTGGAATATATCCTGTAGACAAAGAGCAGCCTCTGAGCCGACTACCACGACAGGATCGGATTGTTCATGCAGAACTTATCGCTGACTCATTTATGCAAAAGTTATTACAACATCGAGCTGTTCAGAAAAGAAAACTGTAAAAAAGAAGAAACTGAATGTTGCACCCGGAAAGTCAATCTTTGCTACTGATCTTGTAGAAGCAGGCCCATCAGGTCAACTACAACCCAAAACAAAAAATAAAAAAAGTAGACGACCACGACAGCGCTCTGATTCCTCAACAAGTTGCAGTGATTCAAGGATAAGTCTTGCATCTTCCACCGAAGATCACGTGATGCCATGGGACGATGAAGAAGATGACGTTCCACTTGCAACACTAATGATGGATGTTGATGAAGACCCGTCGACATCACAAAATATTGTTACCACAAATGGTGTTCGTTCAGTAAACTTACGGAAAATACCTGTTATTCAGTTTCAAGAATTGCCCATGCTGAGCGATGCTTCAGATGACCGACGCTCACCTTCTATTCAGATTGAACAATACATTGAGCTGAAAAACGCTGCACCTTCTCAAGAATGGCTTTCGCCTCAAGTTCCAGAGTTGTCTGAACCTATTCAGCTTGAAGTGCCAACGAAGAACCGATTGATAGCTACAGATATCAAAGATAAGATTAGGCTCAATCTTATGAAAGGAGACCATGTTCTGGTTACATGGAACTAACAAAATTATCCTGGCCAGATTACCGCACTCGTAAGCGAAGAGGGAGCCCTTGTGAGTTGTATGAAAAGAGGCAAATTATTCTGGCGGTGGCCTGTTATTAAGGACGAACAACTCTATAGTTGGAAGGATATTATTTGCAAGATAAATATTCCCAAATATGAAACGAAAGGATGTTTTTCTGTTCCTGAATGATCTAATTCAGGAACAGAAAAACATCCTTTCGTTTCATCAAGAAAACGAAGACATCTTGTTATTCTTGGAACTTAGCCATCTGGCTAAGTTCCAAGAATAACAAGATGTCTTCATTTTGGTCGAAGAAAGTTCCTATAATAAATAATCCCATCAAAACATAAATGTGAAATGAGAGCCAAGTTCAATATTATGATATATGCCTTGGTTGTTGACTTCAACAACAAAAGAAGTGAGATCTAAATGGGTGCCTAGTTTAAGGGTCAGTCCTGAAATTTGTTTATAACTACATAAAATATCATTTCTTCTTATAACTTAGGATAATATATTGTAGCCTAAGGTCTGACTTGGCTAGTTCTCATATACGAATTATTATGTTCGATGGCTACTTTCTACCAGCAAGCCAAACTTTCGGAATATTAAAATAAGAACCAACAAGTAACAGGTTTAGGACTTGCGAAGACTATAATATAATTCGTATATGAAAACTAGCCAAGTCAGACCTTTGGCTACAATATATTATCCTAAGTTATAAGAAGAAATGATATTTTATGTAGTTATAAATCAATTTCAGGACTGACCATTGATCTAGGCATCCATTTAGATCTCACTTCTTTTGTTGTTGAAGTCAACAACCAAGGCATATATCGACGGTCCCTACGTACATAAAGACATGTCAAAAACGGAGGTTTACAGAAAAGCGTTATTTATGTTCAAAGCGCTCTAGAAATAATTCTATGTACAATTTTAAAAAAAAACTATAAAGTTTTATTAGCTTTAGGAACTTTATAATGGTATTTAAACATATTTTCTGTTTATATAATTTCTTGGAAATACTGATAGTTTGAGACTGTTTCTGCGCTGATGTTAAAATAAAAGCATGTCAGAGTCTGACATATAAACACAAAAGATATCATAGGCATGTCTGACAGTCAGACATGCCTATGATATCCTTTGTACGCAGGAAAGAAGAAAGCAGTTGATAAAGTAGAATATTAATAAAATATTTTATGACCGCATATGTATAGATATCCGCATCTACGACACTTATTCGTTGTAAATATAATACTTTTTCTCATCTACGATTTGTAAATGCGTTAAATACGTAATATAAAAAAAATATACAGATACGTGCGTAGGGACCGTCGATATCATAATATTGAACTTGGCTTTCATTTCACATTTATGTTTTTGATTGGATATCATTACTTTTTGTACATAATAATCTTACACTGCAGATGTGCGCTAAATATTGAAATAATAATTAATACTAAATCCTAGTAAGTAACGTAATAAAAATGAAAGTCGACTATACTCTTAGTTATAAGTACTAAAGCGTAAATATTTGGATGTAAAAAAAATTAGGAGTGGTATCCAACTCATTGTATATTCACGTGAAAACCTTAAAATCCACATAAAGACCGGCTGTCATAAGTTTTGATTGCTGATTCTTACATTATTTTTTTTATACATACAGTTATTTTATTACAGGCACTAAGTATAAAAGTGTTCCTAATAATATAATTAAGTGTGTAATATAATTAAGTGAAAAATTATAATAAACTGATAAAAAATTACCAGTTTCTGATTTGTTCCTTTGTATTCACCTAATTACCTATCTGCATGCCAAATTTGAACTTTCTAGGTCATCTGGAACTGGGTTAGAGTTTTGATCTGTAGGTCAGTCAGTGATAAAAATAACGATTTTTGCACGTTAATATCTAAATAACCGTATGAGATGTGTTTATGAAATTTGGAGCACATATGCATTTCGCAAATTTCAATATATGAGCCAAATTTGACACGTTAATGTGAAATAGTTTTTGAGTTATGAGGGGGTCAAAAGTAGTGATGGGGAAAAGGAACATTCTCACAGTGAGAATATTCTCGGAATGAGAATGTTCTAGAATGTTCTCGCGAGCGGAGAACATACGAGAACTTATGAGAACTTAAGAGAACTTAAAACGAGTATGTGAACCTTACAATTTTAACGTAAACCAGATAACTATGATAATATTTATTTTTTAATTAAATGTAATTTACATTGTAGTCTATGAATAGGACAGTGTTGCCATAACTTATAACTTACTTAAGTAGCTGTTGGGTCTACCGGAAAGTTCTGTCGGTTCTGGCAGTAGGGGAATTGTGCTTAAAATGACATAGTCAGATAAGATGACACACTCTCACTATCAATTTAAATATTGGCGCTAAGAGTGAACCCGTGACGTTTTAAAGAGTTCCTGTAGGTGTCGCTAGGGTTAAAGTTCAATATGGCGGAATGTGCACGCGGATTGTAAAGTAGTGAATATTTTCGTAATTTTAACGTAAAGAAAAATATTTGATCGGCTTTTGTTTAGTGGTGAAAATACACGTAAGGTAAGAATCTTTTGGTTTAACTAATTTTAATTATAAACTAGAACTATTTTATGGCCCAAATATTTAAAAAGGCGTATTCTAACCTAAAATACTTTTTGATTAAAATTAAATAAAACTTGCACTACCCATTTGGTAAGATGACATACGGCACGTGGGTTTAAGATGGCATACCATGTCATCTTACCGTTGTGAAATACCTGCCACCGTGAGATCTGGAGGCAACAGGGGGTCTACTCGCTTTCTCCGAAAACGAAGTTTCGATTGAAATTTCGCGTGTTTCCTACCACGGTTCCTTTCGTTCCCGAAATTTTGCACGAACGAAAATTATACCGAATCTCTAAGACTACTCTAATTAGTAATGTTTCGAAAAAAAAAATATAATTATGACAGAGGATTGTTTGCAATTTTGACATCAAATGAATATCGTTCGTTTACGAAAGTTTCGTTTCGGAGAAAGCGAGTAGCCCCCCAGTTTTTGCACGCATGCACGACTTGCGCATGGAGATGCAACGTCGGGGCGATACTCTGCCATGATAAGTCATGGCATGGCGGACGGAGTACCAGCGAGGTCTCATGGCGAAATGGTGAACTGTCGCAAGCCAGTACTGGGCACGCCATGTTCGCGTAAGTCTCCTCTTTAAGGAGTGGCTGGAGCGGCAACACGGCGTTCTCACTTTCTGCTTGACACAGGTCCTCACCGGACTGAGCCCTGTTGTCAACAGCGTGTAGTGATACACGCGTTCCTCAAAGAGATGATACTTAGTTTGTTTCTTTGCTTTCTATACAGGATGCCTGGCAATTACAAAAGAAAGTCGACGCGGAAAAGTTGGTCTCAAGAAGACATGAATGAGGCCATTAAAGCTGTAAAGGAAAATAAGATGGGTTGGCTTTTAGCATCTAAACATTTTAATGTGCCACAAGCAACTCTTCGTCGCCATTATGATAGAACTCCAGAGAATCTTGGGCGTTTTAAACCAACATTTACGGCATCAATGGAAAAAATGCTAGTGGATCACATGCTCGAGTTCGAAAGTCGACTTTTTGGATTTAAAACCACAGAAATAAGGAAATTAGCTTATGAATTTGCGGAAAAATTGGGACTAGATCACAGATTCGATAAAAATAAAAAAATAGCTGGCTGGGATTGGCTGAAAGGGTTTAGAGAGCGTAACCCAAATATCTCTCTCAGAGCTCCAGAGCCAACTTCAGCTGCAAGAGCAAGGGCATTCAATAAACCTCAAGTAATGAAATTTTTTTCCCTTTTGGAAAAAGCAGCGACTGATAATGGGATTCAAGCACACAGAATTTACAATATGGACGAGTCTGGACTGAACACTGTTCAAAAGCCACCAAAAGTGTTTGCATCCAAAGGGAAAAAACAAGTCGGTGCTGTTACTAGTGCTGAACGTGGTGAACATTTCACAATTGTTGCTTGTGCTAATGCTATCGGAAACTACGTCCCACCTGCACTAATTATTCCAAGGAAAAACTACAAGGCCGAATACTTTGACGGTATTCCACCGGGCAGTTTAGAGCTGTGCCACCCTTCTGGTTACATGACCGGTGACTTATTTTTTAAGTGGATGCGCCATTTTGTTGGTTTTGTGAATGCTTCTTTAGCAAACAAGGTATTGCTAATTCTTGACGGTCATTCCAGTCACAAAAATCTAGATGCGCTTGAATTTGCTAAGGCCAACGGCGTGGTAATGCTCTGTTTTCCTCCCCATTGCACTCACCGAATGCAACCAACTGATTTATCATTTTTTGGTCCACTTCAGGCGTATTATGACCGTGAGATGTCAACATGGATGAAAAACCACCCTGGCAGAACTATAGGCCTATATCAAGTTGCTCAACTTTTTGGAAGAGCCTACGAAATTGCAGCCTCTGTCAGAAATATAACGAGTGGTTTTGAGAAATCTGGAATTTATCCCTTTAATCCACACATTTTGCCAGAAGACCTGTATTTACCTAGCGCAGTTACCGAAAATGAATTGACTAACGAAGATGAGCCAGTTGCAAGTAGTTCATCTCAATCCCGAGTAAACTATGAAGAGTGCGATTCCTCAGAATCTACTGATATTGACGAACAGTTAATGGCGATAGCAACTGCTAACTCATATGAGCAAATAAATTTTGAAACATGTGACACCTCTGAAGACGTTTTAAGTGGTCACTCATCCCCAACAATTTTGTTACCGAATGATGCTAC